>PUFA01000029.1:12738238-14107357 GCA_003508835.1 Eonycteris spelaea | reverse complement strand
AGAAGGAGACAAAAAGTGTGGTTGCAAAGATGTTGGTAAAAATAATGATGTTTTATTGAGCATTACATTAAGAAAAAACGGATAAAAATAATTAAGACTTTACCTTTGGTGATGATTACAACGATGTGCGTAGAGATGACGGGCTTGAGGCCAAAGCTAAGGAGGAGGATTAAAGAATTTTCAGGCTAATTTATTCTGAACCTCACTCTTACTTGAATTATCTTGGATATTTGTCAACTGCAAATAGTTAACTAAAGCCATTCATCAATAAGGATTGTTTATTGCTCATCTGAAAACACATTTAGTTCTAAAGAATTTATTAATTCATTCTATGAAGATTTATTTACCGCTTGCCTATGCCGGTAACTTTTCTGAGTGCCTGGAACATTGAAGTAAATAAGACAGACAAGACCTTCCTGAACTTATGTGATTGACAAGAGACAGTTTAAGCATTAAGAAATGGAGTGACTTCAGACTGGGTAAGTGTTATGAATGATGAACTAAAGATCGCTATAAGCTTTTGAGATTTAGGCAAAAAATTTCTGGGTGGTGAAATTTAAGCAAATGTAAGGCGAGGAACGGAAAAAGTGGTAAGAAAACTCATCACCAGAATAAAATTAGGTATTTGCAATACGTTTTCTTTCTTTCACTAACTGCCTTCCTTCAATGCTGAATACTAGCTTTCCCCAAATTAAGCTATTTGCTACTCTCTATCCATTTCTTAAATGGAGATCCTTTGTGATCCAAGGACTCTTTTTTTGTGAGTCTTTAATCTAACACCTAATTAGTTTGCAATCCAAAATCACTCTTCTCATGCTTTTCCTTGATACTAAAACCTTAGCCAATGTGTCCTTCTATTTAGTCCTCTTACAGGGTGACATTTCATTGGTTTGATTCCCATATGAAAATTACCTGGGTGCACAGAGGAGAAGGTGGTACTGAAACAGGTAACTAGAGACGTTTGGCTGTGGTGAGAACACTTTTGTCTCCAGCTGAGACTCATTACTATTGAGTCCTGTAGTTGTTTGGTTGCTACTGTCCTTCCATATTGTTTTAATATCTCCCTGCCCTAGTTGCTTTCTGTTCCAATTAACCCTTTACACAGTTGCCCCAAGTATGTTTTTGCTTTGTTTTTCAGAAACAAAATCTAGTACTTATGCAGATTGTTCTGTATTCCCTCCTAAAAATTCCATGTTGACACACCTAGGTGTGGTTTATTAATTATCTTTATTATATTCAGTGTATGAATATACCACATTTTGTTGGTCTAGTCCCCTATTGCTGGCCTTTTAGTTTGTTTCAATTTCATTTCTATTATTGCAAAGGATTTTTATGTAGTTTGCTTTTGGTATCAGTGAAAGAGTTCCTCAAAGGAATGCTTAAAGTGCACATTTTCGGTGATGGAAATTGCCAAGTGCTCAAAGTGGCTGTACCAATTTATCCTCTCCCTGGAGTTTATGAGTTTCCATTTCCCTACCTCATCTCAATACCTGGATGAAATTTCTGCCGATTCGTTGGAACCTGGGAGGCTGGGAAATAGCAATTAATTGTTTTAGTTTGCATCTCTCTGATTACAAATGAGGTAAAGCATTTAAATATTTATTTCAATATCAACTCACTATTCATGTTCTCTACCCAATTTCATTTTGGTTTGTCTTTTTTCTTCTCCCAATGTTTAAGACACTGAGGTTAATAACTCCCTATGTGTTCTTTTGTATGTGTACATTGCAAACATTTTCTACCATTTTGAGGCTTTCCTTCAAATTTTTAATTTTGATATAATCAAATTTATTAGTCATTTTTTGTTGTTATAATTTGTGGCATTAGTGTTTTTCTGAGAAACCCTTCTCTGTTATAAGGTCATGAAGATATTCTGTAATTTTTTCTATAATGTATTTAAATTATATTCTCATTTAGGTTTTTAATTCATCTGGATTTTTTTTTTCCTAAGTGGTATGAGGAGGGGATCTAAAATACTTCTTCTTCTGGGTGGATAGCCTTCATCCAAACACCACTTTCTCTATAGCTGATCTTTTCCTTATGAGCTTGTAATGAACTGTCAGATAACAAGATCTCATAAATACATATATAAGTTTCTGGACTCTCTATTCTGTTCAGCTGACCGATTTGAGTCTACCTGTGACAATACTATGCAGTATTAGTAGTTATTACCTCATATCAAATCTTGCTATCTGACAAAGCAATTCCCTTTTTCTCATACTTCAAAATTATTTTGGTTATCATTGGCCATGCTATCAAAATAGGTTTGTGGAGTTCTAACAAAATTATTAAACTTTGACTGAAATTGCATTTAATATAGACTAAATCTGACATACTGAGCTCTTTTAAATATTGATTTTTCCCTCTATAGACATACTACATCTTTACATTTATTCGTATCTTCATTTGTGTCTCTCAATAAAATTTTATAACTTTCCATAATAACCTTATATATCTTTTGTTAAATTTATTTTTTGATACCTTATCATTTTTGTTCTCTTATTATATCCTGTCTAGAACCTTTATTATAATATTAAATTCAGTGGTGGCAGTGGGATTTCACACAGTTTTGTTTTTGAATTTAAAAAGAATGATTTTAAAGTTTCACTATTAAGTATAATATTTACTCTATGGTAGATATACTTTACAGGATTGATAAAGAACCATTCTATTCTTAATTTTGATTTAAATCATAAATATATGTTGAATTTTATGATGTGCCTTTTTTTGCATCAATTAATATCACCAAATGTTTGGTTTAAGTTGTTATTGTGGTAAACAATTCTAATTTCTAGGTAATAAAGTTGTATGTATATATTGCCTTTCGTAAAAAGCATATAACAAATTTTTTAAAAATTCCTACATGGCTACTTCCTTACTTTGGTACTTCTAGATGCTCCACGCCCATCCTATATTTTCCCTGCTTTAGCCCTAGGAGCAGCCATTTCTTCAAGGATCCCTGGTTCTTTTTATTGGAGAATGGTGCTTAGAAAGCAAGTCTGGGTGGTAGGTGTGCTCATTGCTATTGGGGTATTTTAGGCCCTCTTAGTGGACAGAAATAAGAAGTATATGTATGTATATAACTCATGTCTATACTGATTTTTAATTTCTAAATTTTTGATTCTAACTTCAGGTAGATGATGAAAAATTGAACCCAAAACCCACCCAGGCATGGCTTAAGGTTTCCATTTCTTGAGGGTGACTCTTTTTCCATTCATCACTGAGTGCTGCCAGCCCGCTTTCTTTGATGTATTCTTGTGCCAGTGAGCAGAGTTTTTCTCTGTCTGTTTCATGGACTGGACACCTCTTTCTGGCTTTTACCTCTAGGGAGAGAGCTCAGTTCCAATGTCCCATGAAACACAGGGTTTGCAGCCTTAGCCTTAATTCTCTCTCAGGCATCAGTATCCTTACCTCATGTCTCCTGACACTCCTCAGGACTATTTAGCTTTCATCACCCTTTAAATTTAGGTTTCTTTATAGCTTCTGATACCTATAGGCATCTTTTTTTTTTTTTCTTTCCACTTTGGATCTCTAGTATCTATAAGAAGAAATATTTGATGTTATACTTTATCTAGTACTTCTATGTATTACTTCTATATATGTCTATGTAACTTCACATTAGCTTCATCTGCTGTATTATAATATTGTAAATAAAAAATTCTGTTTACTGACCCCTAAGAAAGCAAACACCAGAAATCTTGCATGACCCAGCATCACACAGAGTAAGTGTCAGAACCGTCTGCACACCCATCTCTGGTGTTTCCACTTTACTTTCTTGGCCTGTGGTAACGGCGATAGTTTCAAAAAGTTTTAAGCTTTACATAAATGACTTATCCTTTTCGGAACTGAGTTTGGTTCTAAAAATTTTCAGAGTTCTACAGTGATCAACTTCTCTTGAAATGTTGCCATTGAACTGATAGGGGAGGGCAGAAGGTCACAATAGACTCAGAATGGATTCCCCTTCATTTTAGGACAATCTGAATAATATTTAAGTTGCAGGCCTAATTTTGGAACAGAATAGTACTTGACAAACACAGATACTTCTAAAATTGCTGAATTCATATATAACTCAAATATTAGCTATAGGCAAACTCATCAGTTTGTTGGAATTTATATATATACATATATATGTGTATGTATATATATATATATATATATATATATATATATAATATATATATAGTCAAATTCTGGACTTGTTCCTGCTAAGGAAGAAGCTGATGTGGGGCATATCAAAATAAGAGTAAATTTATGGTTCAGAGGTTGGAAAAGCAAATTATTAAAATATTAAAATACTCTCATTCCATTATGCTTCATCTATTCTTCCTGATTGGATAGTTTTTGTAACAGTTGGTTCTTATTTGTAGTAATCCCATTACATTAAAAAGTAATAGTACTGAGAAAATATTGTTGTAACTAAATATTCCCCAAGGTAAAGCTCTTTATTAATAGGATGACTTGTATGAAATAAATAAGTTAAATCTTGTAGATTTAATTATAATCTTTGCTGAGAAAAAAGATGAAGACAAAACAAACAAGCAAAAAAACAACACCCCTCCTGACTTCTAACCAAACTTCTCCACGGATGCCAGATGGATGTCAGCTATAAAACATGACTGACACTTCATTACTCAGATTGTTTTTAAGCAGAAGAAATGACCTTCTCGAAAAAGTACTCTTAATAATTCACCATAAGATGTGTGAATTCCTTAACTAATTTCTTTCCTTAACTTTAACATCCACATTAATTTTGTGTGTAATGCTGATTAAAATTCAAGAATCAGTTATGCTTGGGTAAGCCACAATTTACTTTTTAAGCCTAAATTTTCCAAATCTTTGTAGCAAATACATTGTGTGATGAAGCTTTAGTAGCTACTTGTGGACTTTTCAAAAGTAAATATCTTAAATGAAAAATGTACCTGTATATTTTGTGGGAAATTATTAAACCCTTTAAAAATATTTACTAAAATACACACTGTTAATTTAACCTAAGATCCAATATGCAATGTACAACCAGATTTTTTATTCATGGTTATTTGTTATGACTAAATATCAAAGTCTGATTAATATTAGCTACAGATGAAGGAGTTCACTGAGTGTCAATATTTATAAAATATTAAAATTTTTACTCATCCACATAGTCTGGCAAATGTTAATGGAAATTGCTATTGGGCATGATGTTCTCATTCTGGAAAAACTTACATAATTATAGAAGAGAGAGATCTCAAGTTCAAGATTATTGGCTGTCACTGACTGCAAGCTTTTTATCTTTTCTATGAAAAGAGAAAGAGATGTAAATTACATGAAATCTTAATTTATATTAGTTGTTCCAAAGATGCTTATCCAGTAATCACTGAGAAATAATTTGGAGGCCCAAGAACTGTGTAAACATTTGATGAATTAATGTCTTAAATAACCTCTCTAAAGTATCATGTAGTCCTACTGGTTCAGATTATTTTGGCCCACGGGCCCAAAATTGAAAAGAGAGAGGCTTTGTCTCTGCTTTCATGCCTGCAGGAACTTATCAGTTTTTTATGTTTACATCTTTACTGAAAAGATTAAACCCTTATGCTGTAAAACCTGTCTGTTCTAACAGTGCACTCTTTTTCATTTTGATTCTCTCTCTTGCTTTAAAAACTTTTACAGCAGTCGATTAGAAAAGAGCAGACATTCCCACAGTAGCAGATCACTGCTGTGAACACATCACTCTCCTGGGGTTTTTCCCCTTCAGCGTGTCCGCGTGCGAGTCAGCAGTATCTCTGCTCACAGAGCAGAGTGTACACTACACAGAGCCTCGCATGGGCACCTGCTTAAATGTCATTCGGCAAATGCAAATCATAGCGTTCTTCAAAATAAAGGAGCAAAGTATTTCCATTGTTCTTTTTTACCTTTGTCCTTTTTTGGTTCTGCCTCATGCATGTGCTTTCTCTAAAGAAAGAGGTAACCATCTGACCCTTTGATTTATCCTATAATTCCCAATTGTGCTTCATCAAACAAAAAGTCTTTTTAAGAGAACAGTGGGAACATTTTTCATTCCTATTTCTGAAGAAAAAGAAAACTAGCATATCATAATAGTGTGGTGGTTCTATAGCAGTAGAGGTCTACCTGTCTTTTTTACTCAGTTCCAAAAGCAGAAATTTCTACTCCGAGTACGGAGAAAAAGATGTGGTGTATATGTGGGTATGTGGGTGTAAAGTTAGATGAAATAGTTAAATAATTGGAGAAAAAACCAAACTCTTTTCCATTTTCTGTTCGTCCTCTCTATTCCCCTTTCATTAACTGTGGCCACACTAACTAACTGCATAAGACTCACAAGAGTAACTGCATGATAACCTTGATAGGTGACAGAGCCAATGCCAGATTATACCCTTATCTTGTCGACCAACGGGCATTTAGTCCATGGAAAAAAATCCATTTGAAAAGATTTGGCTTTCCCTCTTAAAAATACCCCAATTATTCTTAAAGTGGTGACGCCTTAGCAATTACAGTTGACCTCCCCAAAGGGATCCTGCCTGTTTTCTGTTCAGGAGCAGCGGCTTCCTCCATACTTAACTTGACTTCTCTAACTAAAGTGGTCCTCCCACTGTCGCTTAGTAAGATTTGTCTTTGGCTCACCTGTGTTTTCTAGCCAATCTTGACAAGTAAACAATGGTGACATAAGAAGGGGCTTGACACTTTGACACATTCTTTGATACTGGCAAAACCCCACAAAGAAGAAAATGTGTTTTATAGAAATCTTTTGTGCAGCAAGTGGGCTGGGAGTGTGATATCTGAAATAGACTGATGCTTAGTTATCAGTATTTAGTAGGCAATAGCAGATATGCTTAACACTCTGTAGAGAGTAGGACGGCCTTGTGAAAGGAAGAATTATCCATCGAAATGTCAAAAGTGCTCCCGAGAAAGAACACTGGATCTAGAATATTAAGAAAGAAGTCTGAGTTGCCCATCCAACAGTTGTTCCTCTGTGTCATATGCAACTCCTATTGCTCCCAGTTCCACCATGGGTCACTAGTCACCTTCTAGTCACTTTCTGACATTCCTGGATACAATCCCTTTCAGAGAATATTGCTCCCTCTCCATGGGAACCAATATGAAAACCAACTTCACCTTGTCTCTGTACTCTACGATTTCACGATGACCATGTTTTATTTGATTCTACTGAGATTTTGGCACAACCAATGTAATGACATTGTAAACAGAAAAAAATTTAAAGCTTTACACTAAATATGACTTTCTCTAAGATCTTGCTAACCTTTAAGTTTGAGATGCTCCATTAGACGTTAAAACACAGACACATATATTACACATTTAGTGTAATATATATCCATATATATAACAGTGTCTTACACATACTAGGGGTTTAATAAAGACTTGTTGAATGAACAAAGGAATGAATGAATGAAAAGCTCCTTCTTTCCCACTTCTTCTTGCAGTAAATCCTTTTTTTTTTTTTTTTTGCTTAAGTTAGTTAGATTTATTTTTTTTGTTGTTTGAATTTAATAGTCCTGACTGATAAAGAATTAAATTGCTTTTCCCCCTCCATTTCTTATCTTCTGAGGCAAATTTAATCCAAACCTAGTATTTGTCACAAAACAGAGTTTGTCATTTACCCTTGACTCAACTTTGCCACCGCGCACTAGTTAAAAGCCCTTCTCAGAAGTACGGTTGGATAATATTTGATTCACAAACACATTTCAGATGTTTAGCAGACTTTCTTCTAGTGCAGCTCTGTTGAGCTGAAATGAGATCTCCTCCTAACACAGCTTTCTGGCTTTCTAATATTCTAAGTAAATAATTAACACAGAACTTCAATCCCCATGAATGCTGTCATCAGCTTTTCCTGCCACCCTCACCTAAAAACTTTGTGAGGACCACATCTCCATATATTTTACCCCTTCTCTTTTAATGCCCAGTTGTTTTCTGGGAGTAGCCATCTCGGTGTGACAGTAGAAAGAGATTCTGAGGGAGAGTGAGGTGGAGGAGAGACTTCGGTTTCTCAAGAAGCACCTCTCATATGGCAAGTTGCCTAGTTTCCTGATTGATGTTTTTCTGACTCAGTGATTAAGCAATGGGGAGTGCTAAAGTTTTCTCATTCCCTATTATCATGTATCATACAGCTTCTTCATGTAGTTAGCTTTATCTGTTGTATGTTTAGAGGAAATTTCTTTCAAATTCTGGAGATTAGCCTAGTATCATATTTAGGTTGCAGCCTAGGAAATATATACATCCTTTTTTTTTTTTATAAGAAATACTTTAGTGTGTTTCGAGAAATCATGATAGAACTTAAACTAAAAGGCCTAATGATTATATACATATTATATTTCAAGTGTTTTTTAGAGCCTTTATCCAAATATTCACTCATGTATAAATCAAACTAGTACATACTTGCATTCATGTACTTCATGTTTCAATAATGTAATTTTTAAATTTGGAGGCATAGTTTCAAGCTTTGAGCCTTCACATTGCCAGTATTGGGACTCTGGTCCCTCACCTCCATTATAAATTCTTTCACTCTTCAGGAAGGTATTAAAGGGCTCAGTGATAAGTTTTCAAAATATACTTCCTGCCCTGAGGCCCTCTGTTCACTGTTGGGCCATTATTTTCTAATGCTAGTAGCGCCTTGGCTTGACTTTCATAGTTTTTCTGGAGCCTTATTGATGGTCACCACAACTTTCATCTTTCTCACCGATAACTTGCTCTTGAAGTACTTCTATATTTATTTAGGTTTAAGTTCTTTGAATGTGGCAGCCATGCCCTATACTTTGTAAGAAGTTTACAGACCACTTATACACTCTGGTGTGTTACGCAGAGGAGACAGTTGTTAGCTGTTGTTTGATTGGTTACCATTAAGGCTGAAGTTGTCATGTGTCAAGTGGCAGGCTCACAGATTGGGATACTGAATGTTAGCTCTACAAGCCATTAGGAAACCATGGTGTGAATGGAGAAGGACTTACTATAAGTATTACATATATTTATTGATATTTTCTATGTTTGCAGTAAGCACCTCCTATGTGCTATCTCATTTAATTTACTCTATGGAAGATATATTATTCCATTTTTACTAATAGAAAAATTCAGGCTCAGAAGAAGTGGTTGCATAGCCATAATAAATAGAACAACGATAACTACTTAATATTACATTCTGGAAGCCGGAAAAAAACCTCAGATTTTATATGTATGGGAGAAATTTCTAAAATATGATTAAGGGTAGGATATCTCTCTTGTGGAGATATAGCCTGGGCCAAGGGCAAAGTTGGTGTTCAGTAGAGACCTGGAGTTCTAGAAGCATAGACTTCAATAGCTGGAACTTTCACTTAGATATCTAAGGTTTCCTTCCTTCCTTCCTTCCTTCCTTCCTTCCTTCCTTCCTTCCTTCCTTCCTTCTTCCTTCCTTCCTTCCTTCCTTCCTTCCTTCCTTCCTTCCTTCCTTCCTTCCTTCCTTCCTTCCTTCCTTCTTCTTCCTCCTTTCTTTCTTTCTTTCTTTCTTTCTTCTCTTTCTTTCTTCTGAAGAAGCTACACCAGGGAATTTCAATAGTAGTACAAGGGAATTTGGAATTTCTTTGATTATTTAGCATCTTATATCTTCCTATTGTTAATCATACTCAACTTATACATCAAAAGCTCCTATCAAAACAGTGGCTTTACTTTTTATTATGGAAAGCCATGTTTCTCCTCCTAATTGATCCCTGTCCTGCTGAGGAAAATGTATCTACTTCTGTGTTTTCAGTTTAATTTTAGGATTCTATTCCTTGAGTCCCTGTAGTTTGACAACTCTAAGTCCTGACAAAAAGACTAGTATATTCTGCTGATGGATACGTCCTATATCTGCTCTGTCCAAAACAGTAATCACTAGCCATATGTGGCTATTGAGCACTTGAAATATGGCAAGTGTGCCTGAGGAATTAAAATGTAATTTTGTTTAATTTAAATGAACTTTCTGTTAAACTTAAATAGCCATGTGTCGCTAATGGCTACCGTATTGGACAGCACGAATCTAGTGTCTGGGCAAAAGGAAACCAATTAGTTTCAGGTTACGTATCAGTCTGCTCTTCCTTCTGAAGTCTTGTCTCGACAGAGCTTTTACCTCTGTACAGTCATGTGATTCCATCCCGCTCTCACCTCTCTCGATTAACTGTTTCTCTTATCACTTGTTTCTCAGCATTTTTCACTCATTGCCTGCTTGCTTCTTGTAGGAATTTTAAACTGCTTTATTGAGAAATCTTTTCAAAGAAGCATTGTTCCTCTCATTTCCCCCATGTTTGGAAAATAAAAATAGTTTGTAAAAGCTGTTTCTTTTCGTGTTACTTATTAATGCAAAGCAGCATTTCCCAAAGTGAAGAGCCTGTGCCCCTAGTGGCGTGAGAGACAATTTTAGGTGGTATAGTGCCAAGCATTTACATAATTTTATCACTTATTTTTATTTTAATGGCTAGTGGGAAGATGTGATTAGCACCTCAAATGTGTAATTTCATGGGTATTATTGCTTAGCTAAAGTAGACATTTGCATTTTAGAGAGTCATTTAAAACAATATTAAGTAAATAGTAGGACAGGTGGTATGCAGATATGACAAAACTTATTAATTTATTTAAAAATGGCTGAACTCTGGGCAATACAGTTGTTAAATAAACTTTCTGTATCAATTCCATCCCCTGTCAGTTCCCACACATTCTCTTCATTTCAGCTCACTTGCTCATCACTTGCAAACACAATGTGCATGTCTTCTCCATCAGGCTGTTATTAATTTGACTACTTATGCCAGGAGTACCCTTCTCCCTTGACCACTCACTCTCTACCAGGTGAAATTCTGCACAACCATCAAGGCCAGAACAAAAACCATCCATGACACTCCTTCCTCAACTCTTTCATAAAGTGAATTGCATCTACTCTCTTATCCACATTGTAAGTTATTCAGTCTTCCAGTACAGTACTTATCATTTGATGATTTATTTGATTGTATATGGATCTGTTTCACTCACTGGAATTGAGATTTCCTTGAAAGTAGAGACACTATCTTTATTATCTTTATACCCTAGAGTCAATCGCAGTGCCCAGCACATAGTGTTTATGAGATATTTGTTAAGGGAAAAACTAGGTTTTTAAGTTAAACTTAATTATCTGAAGCCAATTTTAAGCACTCATTTCTTCATCCTCTCACATTCATCACATTTGCAGGTAGCCTTTGGCCTTACCAGGCCAATAAATACTCAGAACAAGTTACATTTAGTACAAGCCAAAAGGAAGCACAACGGTTTTAAATCTGTGAGGGAAAAAAAAACCACAAAGCTTTCCAAAGCGAAAAAATTATTCTAAAAGATAACTTATGCTTTTGCTATCAAATAGTTCTTAGACTGAGAATTTAATTTATCCAAATAATACATTATTGAAAAATACTCTGCTTTATTAAATAAGAAGGAGATCTTTTTGGTTTCAATTATGAACCTTGTCTATACTGATTTCCTTCACAAAGTAATTGCTTAACCATCTTTTCTACTTTGTTTGGTTAGCTGCATTACAAATATAACATTGCATAATTCTTTGCTATTAAGCTCAGATAATAAGATATGTACAAATATCTAAATACAGTAAACTTTCTATAAGCCTCCTTATGTGAATGAGTTATTATGTCTAGGACAATAAAAATATACAAGATAGCCACGGTTTATAAGAATACTTTCTATTTGAATAAAAAGTTAAGTACAATACTTCTTAAAAGCTCTTGATCCTTTCTTAAAGTGTTTTCTATCTCGGATAAGCAATATATTTGTTCAGGAGATGTTTATTTCCATATTTGCTTTTCCCCTCCAACTTTATATAAAGTCTATCTAGTAGGTAAGGCCTTGTCCCATCTCTCTCTCTCTATTTTTTAATAGTACCTGGTTTTGAGAATGTGTAGGACAATTTTCTATGTCCTTTTCTTTATTGTCAGTTAGTCATTTGGCAAATGCTTATTACATGCCGGACACCATACTAAAAGCTGAGTGAGATAAGACACTGTAGCTCATGAAGCTCTTAGTCTACAAAGAAACACATAGGGAAATTGATGTCATTTTGTGCACACAGAGAGCACGATGCTTGCACTAATGAGGTGATCTCATTAGGCTACAAGATCAGAGAAGGCTTCCTCGAAGTAGTGACTCTTAAAGTAATTTTTGAATAATAAGTATGTGTCAGCTGGATCAGAAAAGGAGAGTGAGCAGTATGTGGGAAGAACCAAAGGCATGAAACAGCCTCGCACATAGGGAAACTAAGCATTCTGTTTGCTGTGCGAAGAGTGTACACTTGGGAATGGGAGGAAATGAGGCAAAAAGGGGAGGAAACAGCCAAACAGGAATGGACTTTCCAATAAGCTAAGGGACTTGAATGGTATCCTGAGAGCTGGTAGAGCCATTGAAAGACTAATAGCAGGGAAGTGATAGGTTAGGTTTGTGTCTGAGACAGAGCACTGTGGCAGCTCAGTATTGGAGCAGTACCAGACTGGGACAGGGAGCCCAGTTTAGAAGCCACTCTAGTAACCAAACTGAGATGTGACAAGGACCTGGACAAGGCTTAGCAATATGATAGGATGGGAAAGGGAGGGGGAAGTTTTTAGGAGATAACACAGCAAGACTTGGTGACTGTGGGGTGAATGAGGGGGCACAGTTCAGGCATCTCCCTTGAGCACCTGGGTCAGGAATAATGTTATTCACAGAGCCAGGTGTCATAGCAGGAGGAGGACATGGGTGGGTAGGGTTTGGGACACAGTGTTTCCGATTTGTCTGGGACATCAAGTATTGGGATTATGTGAGAGTTCTGAGAAATAAATAGAGATTAGAGAGCTATTGGTAGTAGCAAGTGACAAGTGCAGCCAAATATGTAAATGAGATTACCCAGGGCTCAAGCATTGAATAAGAAAAGCAGGGAGCCAAAGTTGAGGTTCTGGGCAAAACCAACATTTAAGAAGCAATTGGGAAATAAGCCAGTCACAGAAAGACAAATACTGCATGATTCCACTTACATGAAGTACCTAAAGTAGCCAAATTCAGAAACAGAAAGTAGAATGGTGGTTGCCAGGGGCTGGGTGGTGGGGTAATGAGAAAATTGTTGTTTAATGAGCAGGGAGTTTCAGTTTGGAAGGATAAATAAGTTCTGGAGATAAATGGTGGTGATGGTTTCCCAGCAATGTGAATGTACTTCATGTCACAGAAGTATGCTTAAAAATGGTTAAATCAGTGAATTTTATGCTATAGACATTTTACCACAATTAAAAAAAAATTAAAGGGGTTTTGTGTTACTAGAAATTGTTTAAAGAAATGATATGTTTCTCAAACTTTCCCAGTTAAAAGATCAAAAAAGAAAAAAGGAGGAGGGGAGGCAATTTGTGGAGGAGGATACCTATAGGAAAGATAGTGAACCAAGGGCAAAAACAAGAGCAGTATTCTTCTAGAAGCAAACTAGTAGAGAAGGTCAACGATGTCAAATGTTGCATAGTGTTCAGGTAAAATAAGCACAGAGGGAAGTCCTGGGCTTTGGGAAATGCAGGAGATATGGAAGTTTAGAGAGAAAGCTGTTTCAGTGATACGGTGGGGGCAGAAGCCACGTGTTAGCAAATTAAGGAGTGAATAGAGCGGAATGGAAATACAGACAGGATGCAAAGCTCTCCTTCATCAAGTGTTGAGAAGGTTACATAGGATTGAAAAAGGTCTAAGTTTTGCTTAGCTTTGCTTTTAAAGGTATTTGAACATGTTTGTATGTTAGGGAGATAACCCAGTGGAGATGGAATCCAATCATTGGGAAAGAAATCAGCCTTGGAAGAGAATGAGGGTGGTCACCGTACGTTCAATACAGAAAAGGACAAAAAAAAAAATGTTTAAAGAAAGATATTTGTAGGGCAAAGAGAAAGTTGAAGAAATTTTTACCTGATAATGTTTATTTTCTCAGTGAAGAATGTGAAAGGGGAAGGTGGCAAGAGAAAGGATTTGAGGAGAGGCAAAGCTGTGTGACTTTGTGCCATCTTGTAGGAATCTTTTCTAAGCTCGTATTAGCTTGAGGAAAGGAGCAGAGAACTCAAAGCGTTGAATTGATTGAGGCTAGAGATTTTGTTGGATATGGGTAATTGTGGAACACAGGAGATTAAGGAATAATTTAAGAGATTGTCTACAGGGCTGAAGCTACTGAGGGAAACTCAAAATGTTTCAGTAGAGGTTTCCTAAGCTTTATTTTAAAATATAAGTAACAGCAAGAGATGTAAGAAAGTTTCCATCATGAGGATACTATGTGAAAATGAAAGAAGTGAAAAGAGAATGTGTCTCATTCAAAGAAAATATGAAAATGGCTAATAAAAAATGCCTAATATCCTTAGTCATTAGGGAAATGCAAATTAAAACCACAACAAAATGCCATTTTACACCCACTAGGGTGGGTATAATAAAAAAGACAGGCAATAACTAATGTTGGCAAGATGTGGAGAATGGGTACACTCATATATTACTTCTGGGAACTTCAGAAAACAATTTGGCAATTTCTTAAAAAGTTAAGCATAAATTTATCATACTACCCAGAAATCTCACTCTCAAGAAATCCCTAATCCCAAGAAAAGTAAAAACATATACCTTCACAAAGATCTGCACACAATGTTTGTAGAATCATTATTTATAATAGCCAAAGACTGGAAAAAACCTAAATGTTAATCAACTGGTGACTGAATATACAAAATGTGGTATATTCATACAGTAAAATATTACTTATCAATAAAGAAGAACAAACTACTGATATATGTTATGAGATGACATAGCATAGAACCTCAAACACATTACGGCAAGTAAAAGAAGCCAGACAAAAAAGACCACATAATATATGACCCCATTTTATAAACTGTTCAGAACAAGCAAATTTATGGAATTAAAAAGTAGATTAGTGGTTTCCTAGAACAAGGGTGAAAACAAGGATGAATAATAAATAGTAAATAAATAGATTTTCTTCTGTAGCTATTAATAACAGTGTATCACATTAATTGATTACAAATGTGAAGCCAACCTTACATTCCTAAAATAAATCCCACTTGGTCACAGTATATAATTATTTTATATGTTGTTGGAATGGGTTTGCTAATATTTTTTTGAGGAATTTGCATTTATATTTATTATAGGTCTTGATCTGTTTTTGTTTAGCCTCCAAGCCTAAAATAGTTTTTACATTTTTTACCTGGTTAAAAAAGTAAAAAAAAAAAAAAAGCCATTTTCTTAACGTGTGAAAACTATATGAAACCAAATTTGTAACCATCTATCAATAAAGTTTTATTAAAACAAGGCCATACTCATTTTTTTTCCTGATGTCTATGGCTGCATTCACATTGTAACAGCAGAGTAGTTGCAACAGAAACTGCATAGCCTACAAAGCCTAGAATATTTGTTACTTAGCCTTCTACAAAAAACATTTGTAACTTCTGCTGTAGATTCTAATCACTTTTTCCCTGCTTCTTTGGGTCTGTAGCAATTTTTTGTTAATTGCTGGATGTTGTGGATATAGGCTATAGAGTTTTTGAATGATAGTATTTTTCTCCAAAGAGCATAAAATTTTAATCTGCAAGGCCAGCATCATGTTTATCAGGTGGTTTGGCTTTATCAGGAGGTTTGACTTACAGTCTGTTAGAGAAGGGCTGTTGTTTTGTCCTTAGTACTAGGGCGTAGCTCTTGTGGCTATGACATGGTCCTTCTACCTAGGGTGTGGTCTTTTTTTGGAGACTCAACAGAGCCCGGGGTTTACCAAGTACTCTCTAAACACTAACCTCATTCCTCCTGGCATTGTGCTGCCTCTGAAATTTCTGATTAGCTACCCAGCTCTCTGACAGCTTTCTTTGCTGGGCCTCCCAGAGTCTTGCCTTGAACATGTACAGCTCAGGGACTGATTCTGAGTGGAGTTTTCACAGGTCTCTCCTTTCTGGAACTTTGCCCACTACATATCAGTGGCCTTTGCAGCTCTGCACTTCGATCTTTGTCTCTTTTATCCAGTGAGACTACCACTCTCTGATTGGGCACTATCTCCCTGCACTGTGGTTAGAAAAATGCCCTTGCAGTGAAAGTTGAGGTGAACATGGAGCTCATCTAATTTGCTTCATTTCTTATATGTGTGTGTGTGTGTGTGTGTGTATTTTCCTCTAAAGGATTGTATTCTTATATTGGCTACTGCCTAAAATTTTATTCAGCTTTTAGAATTGTTCATGGGGGAAAGGTAATTCTAATATCATCCAATCTATTATGTCCAGTTTCAGACCAAATTTTTCTTTAAAAAATCTTTTATGCCAATTCTTTATCTATATATTATCACTAGTCTGCATGTATCCTAAAAGGTATATATTATTATCCTTATTTTTATTGATTAGAAAACTGACCCTCAGAAAGTTTTTCTTTAATTTCCTAACATTAACCCAGCTAGTCTATACAGCTGGAATTGGAAATGAGATTTCTTTGACTCCAGTTTCTGCTATAACACGCTACCTACCTAGCCACTGACAAAATTAGTGTATAAATTCCACATAAGAGTCACTACAATTTTTCTCAAAACTTTGCATCAATATTTTTGTGATTAAAATGTTTAGAGGAATATTGAAATCATCAGCTCCAATGTTAACAGAGATTTAGATAAGGGTTTTGCTCCCCTATTCACAGATAATTGATAACTAATTGTATTTAAAATAGCGAGAGTTTCTGGGACATCACTATGAACTAAATGTTTTTGTTTCTCCTAAATTCATATGTTGAACCCTAATCCCCATGTGATGTTGTGTGGAGGTGGGTCATTAGGAAGCAAGTAGATAATGAGAATGAAGCCCTCATTAATGGGATTACTGCCTTAAGAGAGATATGATAGGGACAATCTTTCTCCTTTTCTGCCATTTGAGGATATAGCAAGAAGGTAGCTATTTGCAAATCAGGAAGAAGGCTCTCACCCGGACACCAAATCTTCTTGGACCTTAATCTTGGACTTCCCAGATATCAGAACTGTGAGAAATAAATGTTTATTGCTTAAGCTGCCCAGTCTATGGTACTTTGTTATAATAATGCGAACCAACTAAGACAGAAATTATTCATATATTTTTTGGCTAATATTTTGGGATATTAAAATAATTTGATCTATTTCGAGAAAATTAATACTGCTAAATAATTTAATATGGCAAGCTTTCTTACCATGTCACCATGACAGAGATGTACCAAACTACGTTTTTAGAAATGGGACACTTGGCAAATAATACTTAGAAATTTTAAACCTATCAAAATACAGTCTGACTCTGGAAAATTAGCCTTTGTTCACAACTAGTACCACACCTCCTTGTCTAACACTCCATCTCTCTTATTAGGAAAGGTCAATTATAAATCTACAAACAGTATTCTGAGTTTCCCCCAAAGGAATAAGTTTCCAAAACACAGAACAACAACAAAAAATATGTAAATAAAGAGAAAGGGGTTATAAAATGTTTAAACAGTCTTTGAAACCTGTTGCCTATTGTCCGTTACTCTGTGCACATTTTCTATATCCACTAATACTTCCTTTATTGATGGGGGATGCTTGCTGAAGTTCTGAAATTTTGATTTCTCAGTATCCCAATTATTTTATCCATTTCTTGCATATAAATTTAAAGACCTGCCCATTCTGCTCCTTTTCCTTTCCCTTCTGTGCAAATTTCCCCTTGACTTAGCTTTTCTTCTCTTGCATGAATTCAATAATGTGAATCAAAATGCTGAAGCTCCATCATTCTAGGTGTCCTGCGTTTTTTTAGTGTTTTAAGTAGATTTAACCAGCTTTAGGAGAGAAAGAAAAAGTGTATGAGAAAGGCAGAGAGAAAGCATGGGCCACTGGGCATTTTCAGCAGCCCAAGAAATTCCAGGCAACTGTTCAGAAATTTGGGGAGAATCATCCATCACTTTTAGAGTATAAATTTGAACCTTTATTCAATACAACACACAGGTGCAGTCTATGCTAAACAGATTAGTCAAAAAGTCTGGTGACTCTGAGATCTGGAACACAGGCCAAATTCCACTGTTCCCTGTGAGTGGAAATGTCTTCAAAATTAGCAACATTGGAGAAGGTGTAGCTGAGAGCCAACTGCTGCTTCCTAAAGAAATTCAACAGAACTATCATGTGTCTTAAGTGGAACGCAGATGATGTAATGGTAAGAGTGGAATGGAAATTTTGCAATATTGTTGCTCCACTAACCACCACTGGCTAGAGCGAGGTAAACTGAGCAGTGTGACCCTGAAATCTACATGTCACCGCTGAAAAATTACATACTGATTCTCAGTCGATTGTCTTTATCTATTTTCCTTTTATTCAGAGCTGATGCAGGAGAGATTTTGAAGCAAAGGGGGAAGCAGGTAAAAGGGAAACAGGTCTTCCTCACATTTTTTTCTGTTTAATGCCATGTCAGATACACCATCATGACACTTGCACTTTTAACATCCATTTCCCTACCTCTCAAATGCTATTTAAGCTACGTTTTAAGACATGAGCATGAAGCATGAATTGGAGGTAAGACTTATGTATTGTTATATTCTCTTTACTATAAGGAATAATAAAAACTTAAGGCTTGTGACTGCTTTCAGGTCTTTTCTTAACAGGGTATTGAAATTTTACATCTCTCATCTTGTTCCTCACCCATTTTGATTTTCTCCCTCTGACTCAGTGGGGATTTAGATTATTTGTATTCAGTAGCCCCTCTAGAGAAACGAGCAGATGGAAATGCAGACATTGAAGTGCAGACACAGCACCGAGTGTGACGTGCCAAAAACATTAAAAGGGAAGCAAGCCACACGTGAAGGAAAGGGCACTGAAGCAACCAGTCATTCCAGGAAGACACCTAAGATTACCATAAATGTTGTTTTAGTAGAGAGATTCTTACTATGATTTGCTTCCAGTTTCAGCCAAAGTGCATTTTATTTACCTCTTCTCAATTTGGTGGGTGCCCCAAGGGCAAACTCATTGTGGACTATTAAAATTTTAATGCCCATTAGATTACAAGCCTTAGTCCTGTTTGTGAAAGTTCTTTAGAATGTCCTGTGCAAATCCAAGGTATCAAAATTTGAGAAGGAAAAGTTGTTGAGAAAGAACAGAACAGCATGTTAATTATAAAAGGGAAATCGTTCTAATTTGGGTTCATTTTTGTAGAAAAAGACCTCAGAAATATTTCAGGTGGTAACTGGGTTTTACATAAATCGAAATATAGATTGGAGAGGTCTTCTTTGAACAGCTGTTTCTTAAATTTTTGATTAAAAAGAAGGGCTCCCAATATTGTTAAAAGGATGGGAATTTACTTCTTAACCAAACAATGAATCTCATCTTTTTCTTATCTTCCTCTCCCTTCCTTTGTTAACCAGATACAGTCCATTCTTTCCTGAATGTTATTTTTTCCCCAAACCATTCTCTGTGTTAAATCCTATCACAAATATTTTTTATTTGCTGGTTTCCAGTGCATTTGGCTTTGGCGGTGTTATTAGAATGCCTTTCCGTAGACACACTTATCTGTTAAACATATTCAGGGTAAATAATTCACGTAACTGCACTGAAATGGAAAAAAATTAAATATGTGTATCATTTTTCACTATTTAGGCAACCTAGATGAAGGAAAATGTAAAAAATATGTCTTTCTTAAGAGTCAATTGTTAACTGGGATCTGGATCAATAGGTAAAAATGATGCCTGAGACAGAGAATCAGCTTCCTTTGGTAGAGATAAGGTCTGTTCAGGTCTAAGGTTTCTGTGCTAGATACACAGGGGTTTTCCCTTTTGGGAGTGGAGATCCTCGGTCAGAAGACAGCTGGGCCCCCTGCTGGGTGCTTTGCCTCATATAACTCTTGAAACACCGCGGGAGGAAAGACACGAGTAGCCCTGTTGCACAGAAAAGAATGTGTCTTAGAATTTCAGTAATTTGCTTAGGATCTTTCTCCTAAGTTTTAGAGGCATGATTGAAACTCAAATCTGCCAACGTTCCTTTCACGGCTCTACAAAAGAGAAACATCAAGTTGGTCAGATACCCTTCTTTCGCTTACCAGAATGAATTCATCGTGGAAGTCGCTTCTTCATATTCCTGGAGGCCCATTATGGTGAATGTAGGTGTAATTTTTAAGATGTTGGAATCTGGTTTTTTAATCCAGGGCCAGCACTTGTCCCAGAGTCCTGTCGCTGTCCGGGAATGTAGTGCTAGATTCTTTGGCATCTCCGTAGGAGAGGGGAGTCCCCACCAAGTAAAGAAGGAGGATCTATCCCTCCCCCCGCCCCCCCTACTAATAATCAAACAAAACAATCACTGCAAGACAGACCTTGGGCCTCGGAGGACCGGGGAGAGGAGGGTCGTGGGCAAGGAAACACCTCGGGAGCGCCCTCTGGCGAGAACAGAGCACGCCTGTCCCCCGCCCTGGCCCCCCTTCGCTGCTGCTGCCGCCGCGGCGCCCCCGCCCGGCTCTCCCGGTTCACTCTCGGTCTCTCACTCCGTGAGACACAGACAGCGGCTTTCCCAGAGAGCGTGGGACAGGCTTAGGCGGCGCTCGCCCAAAGAAGACCCGAGCACCGCAAGAGAAGCCGAAGCCGGGAGCCCCATCCCTTCTCCCCGTGGGGGTCTCCCGAGACGACGGGCAGCTCCGCACCCTTGCGCGACACCCTTCACGACCACTTCACGGGGCGTGCCAGGACTTGGGGACGCGTCTCGGGAAGAGCTGGGGCGGGAGGCGGCGGCGTAGCCAGGGTGCGCGCTCTGGGACTCGAGAGGAGTGAGTGGCGGGATAGGTGGCGGCGGCAGCCGTAGCCGCGGGTGCCTCCCCGCCTCGCGCTTGGCAGGCAGCACCGCCTCCCCGGGCCGCGGCCGCCCGCCGGGTCCTCTGCGCGTTCCCGGGCCCGGAGCCGGCGCACGATGCGCCGGGCTGTGTTCTGATCGCCGCCGCGTCGCCGCCTTCGTCGCGATGATCCCCCCCGAGCCGCCGCAGCAGCAGCTGCAGCCGCCGCCGCCAGCCCCTCCGAACCATGTGGTGACCACTATCGAGAACCTGCCAGCGGAGGGCAGCGGCAGCGGCGGCGGCGGCGGCAGCCTGTCCGCCTCCTCCCGTGCTGGAGTGCGCCAGAGGATCCGCAAAGTGCTGAACAGGTGAGCGGCGGCGGGGAGCGGGGTGGGGGCCCTGGGAGCCGGACCCGGGGGCCCCTCTGCCCCCGCTCCGGGAGGCCTGGAGGCCCTTTGGGACGGAGTCGTGGCGGGGGAGACTGAAGAGACCTGGCGACCACGCGCCCCGCGCTGGTGGAGAGGCCTCGGCAGCTTTGTCCCGTAGCGGGGAGCCCTAGAGCTCCTGGGTTGCCGGCTGGTCCGAAACGGGAGTTCAGGGAGAGGCGGGGTTTTGCCTGCCTAGTGCGGTGTGTCTACACTCACACCCTCGCAAACGCGTGTTGCTTCACTCCGCTTTCTCACTCGCGCCCCAGCTTTGCGCTCAGGGGCCGAGGGGATCCCAGGGATGGCCGCGGCGGAGGCGGGAAGGTGTGGGGCTCCGGCGATGGCGTGGAAGTTGCGGGCCTCGCACTGTCGCCTGCCCCGCCCGGATGTCTCCGACCCCTTGCCAGGGAATGGGGTCGCAGCGACAGCCTTCGTGGACGGCGAAGGACCCACTTTCTGCTCGCTGCTTCAGTTGCCACTGCGACTCTTCCTGGCTGGGAGCAGGAAAGGGAGGCTAGAGGCCTGGATCACACCCACGCAAAGTGCAAAAATGTTGCGAGAAGGGTGTGAGAAGGGGCGCCGGGTTATTCCAAAGCCGGCGAAAGCCGGAGGAGGCGAAAGCAGATCACTGGCGCTTCTCCTGGTGGAATCTGCGCAGTAGATGGACCAAGGACGAGGCATGTTAGGATGAGAGCCTCATTGACGTGATGAAGGGGGACCTCCTCTTGGCACTCCTGACTCGACTGTGATGTGAAAGAAGGGACTTTTTCTACTTAAGTAACCTGAAATGGTCGAAGAGCTGAGACTTAAAAATCACGTAGAGAATTGGTTTCGTGTGTTTTTATTTGGTGCGTGTGTGTGCTTTTCCTTGCACCGGTAGGGGTAACTCTTAAGGTCGCTCTTGTCATACAGGTTTCTGTGTGGCACTGTTTTGGGTAGCCAGGATTCCCCAAGGAATTCAATTAGAGCTCTTTGGGGCTTAAAGCTGTAGTGGGAGCACAAAATACATACCGAAATGGAAGCTTGAAAAAATCTCTTTGGTTTAGGAGTATGGTTTAATTCAGTTATATCAAATCACAAACCATGCAAGAGTCCAGGGAAGACTTAACATCCATATTGGCTTACTTGTGGGTACTTCTGTAGGATTCCACAAACAAGAAGAAATTCACTCTGAAGTGAGACATAAGTTGGTAATAGAAAGTCAAGCTTCTCCTTTGATTTGTAACTTGGAAATAACATTTTCTAAAATATTATGTTTAAAAGATGATGAGCAAAATAAATCAAGAAGATACTGGATCAGTACGCACATTAAGTGGGTTTCCTAGTCTTTATGATTACCTGTGGGTTTTTGAATTGTAAATGCCTTGGCATTGGCTGTTTAAATTTTTAAGCAGAATATGTTAATTATTAATTTCTCTCATCAAATTGGAAAATGGTGCAATAGTTCATTTATCTTTGCTCGATTATAAGCTATTATTGATTCCATGCAAGTTAATACATCTTGAAGTCCAGAATGACAAGATCACTGAGGTAGGAGTGAGGAGACTTGGGTTATCCTCATTCCTCCAGCACTAACTAGCCATGTGGCTCAGGGAAGAACTGTTCATCTCCTTGGGTATCAGTTTCTTCATTTGTAAAATGTGTTTTATAATGTCTTACTTCTCATCATAGTTTTGAGAATTAGATGAGATAATACCGAAAAAAACACTTGGGAAAGTATAAAGCTCTACATGAACTCATTTATTCAAATGGTTTCTTTTGTCTAAGCTGAGTCTGTGAGAGTATCATAAACAAATTAAGTGAAGACATGGTATATCATGGGCAGAACTTTATGTTTTACTAAGCCATCGGTGTCTGTGACATGAGTTATATTATTCCTAATTTATAGAGGAGGAACTTAGACTGGAAGGTTGGGTCAATGACATTTAATCTCAGGTACATCTGTAAATGGAACCCTAGGGTTATAGCCTTTAGACATCATAAAATATTTAGCTGTCTTTCAGAGGTTTTCAGAATGTTCACTATAATATTTTGTGTTGAGTAAATGGCCTTTCCTTATCCTTAAAATATAAGAAGAAAATATTTCTTTTGAGAAGGGGCACTTTTGGTAAGGAGACTGAAAAAAAACAGAGTAAATGTAAAATTCTTGATGAAATCATTTTATTAGCATGCTGATGGGTTTGGCTTTTGCACCATGATTATGTCCACAGGAGACAGTGTTAGTAGTGGCTGCTGAATTACTGGGGTCTAAGTAAAAGCAAGAGTGTGGAAAGAGAGTAGAATTTAGAGATGCTGTGGCAGCGCTTGGGTGTGGCTCCTCTCTGGTTTGAACCCTTCAGGTGCGTTGGACTAATCAGTAAGGACTATAAGGTTGACCCATTGGGGCTAAATCATAAGCATCTTTGTTCATTTTCTAAAAGCTTAAGATCACTTTTCCCTTCTCCTTCTCTTCCTCTTCCTCTTTCCTTAATGCTTCTGTTTCCTTCACCTGCACTGCCCTGTCAGCTCAGTCTTCTGGGCATCAGTTGTTTCCTTTCATCTATTTATCCCTGGCATGTAGCAACTTAGCTGCTAACAGAAAGTGAGGCTGCAAATCTGGAGCCAATATAAAAACATATCCCTCCAACTTTTGGCATGCAGATATATGGTTGGCAGTGTTCTATTGCTGCGAGCTGGCCAATAGTCTCTTCAGTGTCAGACTTGGGCATTGCACCATTGTTAGTTAACTCTTAGCATCCCATTGGGCCAAAGGGGTATTGCTGAGAGACTGAGAATGGTGCAGATAGATGAGGAGTGTTAAACTGTGAGCAATGCAAGCTTGGTCAACTGCCTGCCACTGGTCACAATCTATAACAATAGCCACCTGACAACCCAGAGGAAGTAAAGCAAACACATATGTTATCTATAGCCTATCTACCTAGCAATAGAGAAGTAATGGTTAATAATTAATTAAATATACTTGCTCTCAAGATGCTTAGAATGAAAATGTAGTGTTATCTTAATGAAATCTGCCTTACAGCCTGTATTATTTTATTTCCTCAGTATAGCTCCATATCCTTCCCCCCTTTAAAGGCTTACAGAGTTGGATTGCTGTATTTTGTACACGACAGGACATCTCACTGATTGACTACTTACTTTTTGTACAGCAATTAGATTATAATTAAAGCAATTAGAATATAATAGTATCCAAGACTTTGGTGAAAGAAGAGTTGCTAGATAAATTTTTTTAACCAGTTAATAACGTGTGTCACATCCCCCCTCCATACTATTCGAAATTGTTTTGACAGTGAGATGCTAGAGATACAAGATGATTTAAATGCTAATTTAAATCAAGATAATTATTACTTTTTTAATTCTCAAAGATTTAGAATAATGTATTCTTTCAAACAAGGAGAAAATTATGGCAAACTCTTCCTCACTTATTTCTTAGCATGGAATAGTATTTATTACCTTGCCATGGGTGAACATGATATGACAAAAAATAAGATACTTCAAGGGCAACTGGTGATGACCCTCTCACAGAAACTGCTAATACCAGTAGATTTCTCAGAAATACACAGGAGTAGATACTGATGAATATAGTATCCGAAGATTTTCTCCTCTATAATGATTACTTAGTGAATGCTTGTAAAAACAAGTGATAGCTTGTTTTGTGTTTTGCACGTGTGTGATTTTATTTATCTTTTCCTACTTGAATATTATTTTCAGATTTTAACAAAAATAACTATGAATTTCTGGTTTTGACTCACTTTCTTCCCACTAACAAGTATTTTGGGTTATCTCAAGTTATAAAGGGTTTCTGCCCTTTTGAATCTTATAGTAGGAAAGTTTAATCAGAATGGAACCAGTAATTTGACCCTGGGTTGTCTATTCATTTGACTTGAAACTAATTTCCAACTTACATTCAGATTTATTTTATTAATTTGCAAATTTCTGAAACTTTTTTGAATTGAAAACCAAGGAGCATTAAAGACATAACAGAAGAGAGTTGGTAACAAACCTGTATAAAATCAACGTCCATGTGGAAAGTTACCATATGTGTATACAGCTTTTATGAGTCATTAAATAAGGTGGACATAACATGGTGAACCAACAGAAAAGCTTCCAGGGAGCAGGGTTATTCTTGAACTACGTATTAGGTACAGTTGATGAAGACATAGATTATAATTTAGATGATCCTTTTTAAAAATCAAGTGGGAAGGCTTTTGTTAAAAAAATTGATAGTGAGGCTCTTCCTCAAGCTGCTTTTTTTAAACAGATGTCAAAATGAAAGGGGAAGATCAACTAGTAATGAGGATAATTGATGCAAAATATGCCAAGTGGACCAGGTGGTGTGATTAAAAACAGACATTTCTAAGATCAGTAGTAAACAAAGGATGTCTAAAGAATGCATTTATTTTTTAACTAAAATAAAGATGATCCAGTATATTTATTTTTATGCACAGGTCTTGGAGTAATGAATGTTTATGTTAAAGAAATATTTGGTTTTCCTCAGATAGAGACAGTACATTTTCTTTTCAAGTAATTCACGTGTAAGAAAATAGATGTATCTCTGTATAATTTATTTGACCTTTTACTATCTCAAGATCCTTGAGTGCCTGAGGGCCATTGTAATAGATGTCTATTTTTACCATACATTGCTATAGATGTAGATGGTATAGGAAGTTGAGTTGGCTGCCCATACAGTTATCAAGTTACTTAGTGCAAGAGCTGATTTATTATTTAATTGCCATTTCTCATATAGGTAGAATATGAAAGTGCCACCATCAGTTTTTAGTTTAGTTTTCTTATTCGTGTTCAGGCCAGTGAGCATTTATGGTACAGTGTTCAAACACATTAATTCTTGATTATGTTTCTAAAAAAGAATGCTTAGGAAGTAAAACTCCAATAGCATGAAAAAACACCCCATAAATATTTGGCATATTTCTTAACTGCAGCATTAACATATATAAGTACACATACATTAATTTGTAATAATCAAAACTGCATAACATAAAATTCATCATCTTAAACACTTTTAAGTGTTTAAGTACAGTACAGTACTTAAGTGTTTAAGTGTTTAAGTATAGTACAGTAGTTTCGCTATATACATATTGTTATACAATAGATTTCTAGAATTTTTTCATTTTACAAAACTGAAACTCTATATCCATTGAACAACAACTCCTCTTCCTTATTGACTATGTAACTTTTTATTTTTAAGAATTTGACTATTTTAGATCCTTCATATAAATGGAATCATGCAGTGTTTGTTTTTTTGTGACTTATTTCACTTAACATAATGTCCTTAAGGTTCATATACATTGTCACAAACAGCAGAATTTCCTCTTTTTTTTTTTTTTGCATTTTATTTTATTTTATTATTAGTTTCAAGTATATAGTACATTGGTTAGACATTTATATAGTTTATGAAACAATCCCCCTGATTATCATCTCTCTGGCTGTACATATAGCCATTACATTACTGCTGATTGCATTCTCTATGCCGTGCTCCCCGTCCCCGTGACCATCTATCAACTAGTGATTGTACTTCTTTAACCCCTCACCACTTTCTCCCAGCCCCTCTCGCCTCTGCCTCTCGCCTCTCCCCTCTGGCCATCACTAGATTGTTCTCTATATCTGTGAGTCTGTTTTCAATTTTTTTTTCTTTTTGCTCTTTAGTTTCCACATTAAAAGGAAATCATATGGCATTTATCTTTCTATATCTGACTTATTTCACTCAGTATAATAACCTCTAGGTCCATCCATGTCTTTATAAATGGTAGGATTTCTTTCTTTCTTTTTTATGGCTGAGTAAATTCCAGTGTATACATGAACCATAACTTTATCCAATTATTTGTTGATGGGCATTTAGGTTGCTTCCACATCTTGGCTGTTGTAAATTGTGCTGCCATGAACATAGGGATGCATAGATCTTTATGAATTATTGTTTTGGTTTTCTTTGGATGAATACCCAGGAGTGGGATTGCTGAATCAAAAGGTAGATCAATTTTTAATTTTTTGAGAAACTCCAGATTGTTTTCCAGAGTGGCTGTACCAATTTGCAATCTCACCGACAGTGTATAATGGTTCTCTTTTTCCCACGTCCTTGCCAACACTTATTGTTCTTTGATTTATTGATGATAGGCATTCTGACAGGTGTGAGGTGACATCTCATTATGGTTTTAATTCGCATTTCTCTGATGATTAGTTTGTCTTTTTATGACTTGCTTATTTCACTTAGCATAATATCCCCAAAGTTCATCTACATTGTCACAAATGGTAGGATTTCCTTTTTTTAAAGGCTAAATGATATTCCATTGCATGTATAAACCACATTTTCTTTATCCATTCATCTGCTAATGGACATTTAGCCCGCTTTCATTTCTTGTCTACTGTGAATAAAGCTGCAGTGAACATGAATGTGCACATATTTCTTCAAGATTCTGTTTTCAATTTGGGGGGATTTATACCCAAAAGTGGGATTGCTGGACCATATGATAATTCTATTTTTTATATTTTCAGGAACCTCTATACTGTTTTTCACAGCACCATTTTACATTCTCACAAATAGTACACAGGGTTCCTATTTCTCTAAATCACTGACAGCACTTGTTACTTTCTGTGTTTTGATGTGTTTTGTTTTGTTTTGATAATGGCCATCCTAATAGGTGTGAAGTGTTATCTCATTGTGGTTTTGATTTGCATTTCCCTAATGATTGGTGTTGTTGAGCAACTTTTCATATGCTTCTTGGCCATTCATATGTCTTTTTTAGAAAAAATATCTATTCAGCTCCTTTGTTCATTTTAAAATTGGATTTTTTTTTTTTTTGCGTTGTAGGAGTTGTTTATATATTCTAAATATTAACTTCTAATTAGATATATGGTTTACAAATCTTTTCTTCCATTCTGGTTACTTTTTCACTCTATTGATTGTTTCTGTATTCCTTTATTCTTCATCATTTGTTGTTTGCTGAGCCCTCTTCTGGAGGACATGTATATGATGAAGCATTATTCTTGGCCTGAAGGACCTCAAACTCTAACTGGGTAATTTGCCGTATACTGCTATTGAAAGTGAATCATTATAATCTGTAACTTGAATTTTTATGTGTAACGCATAATTGTATGCTTTCAATTGTCTCAATACTGAAATAAGTTGTATAAATAAGTTGTTGGACATGCAATTCATTTAAATTTCTCATTCTATCATTTCGACCTTATACAGGGACTACTTGATTGTACGAGAGTTAAGAAGAAATTTCACAGGATATGTCAAGGAAAACAATAAAAATATATCTTAGAAACTATTTTCTTAAAAAAGTGTAATGCCTTAATTAGTGGCAACATAAATGTAGTTTCTTTAAGTATACTATTACTAAAATTTTCAGAATATTGTTTTCTATTGGATTTTAATTCCAAACTTTCTCTCAAGAAAATATTTTCTGTATGACTCTGTGATGATTAAAACAATACCTAAATACCATTTTGCAAGTTCTGATAGTATAAACAAAAATATAATATAGTTCTGATAGTATAAAACAAATTAATCAGGGAAACACTATAACCGAATAAATGCTTAAAGAATTTTGAAAACCGAATTATGCTAATTTTATCTACCTTTAGAGCCACAGGGCTATGTTTCGTAATCATTCCTGACTTTGAGATAGCACAAGGTGATCCATCATATTAAGACAAGTACTTCACTGGTTTCTCATTCATTCATTTATTCATTCATTGAATGAGTATTTATTGAGTGCTTATCATATGTTGGGCACTGCTGGATCATGTGATGAACCAGACAGGTATGGGCTGAAGTGGACTTTTGGGTGCCATTGGTGGAGTTTCTAACTGTTATTACCCTTTCAAAACACACTCTCAAGGGGACAATTTAAGTAAAGTAGAAATAAAGATAACATACATCACCTATCAAAAATGGTTAGATTTTCAAAGATATCTAACAGAGGTGCACAAAAAAGCCCCATAATTGAGCTGTTTCAGCTGTAGGAAAACTACTCAAGAGGAAAACTAAACCCATAATAAAATTACTTGAAGTATACACAGAGTCAAGGGGCAGATCTTTCTCGATGATCATAATAGAATTTGTTTTACTTAGGACTTTACAAAAAGGAGGGCTAGCCATTAATGTTCTTCTACCTTCAAAGCGTTAGAAGAAAAAGAACAGATTTGAATTCCATCTTGCCACTTCAGGGTGAGCCATCAAGGTCATTGCCGTATAACCCAAGAAAAATAGAGTTTTCTGAAAATATTAACAGTTTGACAGTACAAACGCAGCTTTGAGGGAGCCTGGGCACATGTTTGTACCTTGCAGGTAAGAGAGATTTAAAATATGACAAGAGGAAGGGGACAAGTTGGTGGAAGGATTGGATGCTTTGCTATATAATTTGATACAATCAAATGAGAGTGTCTGAGTTAAATTTAGCATTTAGATAGTGGCTCAAATTCTTAAATTTCACATTATAAAACATGAATTTATATTTTTAAGTTTAATATCATGTTAGTCTTCTAGTAACAAAAGTTATTATTCATCGTTTTATAGAAAAGGAAACCAATTTTTGTAGTTGCACAATAAGTGCTTTTATAAAACCACAGAGGAAAGAAAGACCACACTAGGCTGGAGATAGGGCAGGAAGGTTCAGGGGTTCAAGGATGGCGTTTGCCTTTGGCGTTGAAACATGGTGTCTTAGTCATCTCAGGCTGCTATAACAAAATACCATGGACTGGGTGGTTTAAACCAGCAGTCCCCAACATTTTTGGCACCAGGGACTGGTGCTCCGATGAGAATCTAATGCCTGATGATTGGAAGTGGAACTGAGGTGGTGATGCTAGCACTGGGGAGCGGCTGCAAATACAGATGAAGCTTTGCTTTCACGCCAGTGCTCGCCTTCTGTGTGGCCCTGTTCCTAACAGGCCATGGACGGTACCAGTACACAGCCTGGGGATGGGAGACCCCTGGTTTAAACAACAAACATATACATTTTCACTTCCAGAGGCTCAGAAGTCAGAGATCAAGGTGCTAGCAGATTCCGTGTCTAGTGAGAGAGCCCTCTTCTTGATTTGTAGACAGTTGTCTTCTTGTATCTGCATCACATGGGGGAGGGGAGGGCCAAGGAGTGGGGGGTGGAGTGGGAGGCGAGAGAGAGAGAGAGAGAGAGAGAGAGAGAGAAGAGAGAGAGAGAGACTATGGGAGAGATAGTGCAATGTTTCCTATTTCTTCTTATAAAGGCACTAATCCCCTCCTGGGGTCTCTACCTTCATGACCTCATCTAAACCTAATTATCTCCTGAAGGCACCACCTCCAAGTACCCTCACATTGGGAATTGGGGCTTCAACACAAGAATTTTAGAAGATGCAAACATTCAATCCATAGCCAATGGGCAGAATAGGAACATGCTCAAGAAGAGAGCTCAGAGAAAGGATGAACCAAATATAGGATAAGAGATTGGAGGAGGATTCATAGTTCTGTTTGACAATATTATGTGTAGGTATAAAAGGCCACAGAGTGAAGTAAGGTCAGAATTGTAGGATGGAGTCAGATAATGGAAAGCCTTAGATGCTGCAACAAGGGGTTAGACTTTATTCTGTGGGTTATTGTTATTGCAAGCTATTGAGCAGAGAAAGGATATGTTCAGAGATGTGCCTAACATGATATCTTGGGCAAAAATCTATAGGACAGTTGGAGAGAGGAGGGACTGGGGTTTGGGGGATCAGTTAGGAGACTACTATAGACATTTATGAGAGAGGACAGATGAGTCTAAATGGGATGGAGGCAGCCAGGATGGAGAGGGAAGTGCTGTGATTTGAACAGAATCCGGGCCAGGGTCAGGATGAGGAAGGTTAGATTAGATTACTTTTGGGAAGGGACCCAATAGTGCCTGGAACATAGTAGATGTTTACTATTTGTTTGTTGAAATGTTATTTAAAAGTTACCAGAAGGAAGAGATCTGCTCACGAGGGCAGAAGAGACCTATGGTGTTACCTGGACAGGACAGGCGGCCAAGAAGACAGAAGGTAACTACTCAGAGAGTGGTCCATGGACTTGCACTTCTCTGCAACCTGTATAACCAGATTTTGAGGAAATAAAAGTTGAGAATAAGCATTTAGAAATACCTATAACAAGTTGATGGACTGCTTTTATATCTTTTCTTCTAATATTAAAAAATTGGGCCATGCACTGTAGCAAATTTTAGTTTTTTGCCATTTTATTTTTCTAATAATTCATTTTTATTATATTTTATGAAAGCATTTTATAATAGTTGATCGTTTGAGAAGCACTGATCCCAGTTCAATACCTAAGTGGGAGCCACAGTGAGTCTGGGTTCTGGAAGTGTGTCTAATAATGGGGTAGGGGGTCCTGACAGTGGCAACACCAGGCTGGTTAGTCGTGGCCCGGGAAGGCTGTACATAGCGGTGGGTGATGTAGAGGCAGCAGTTTAGGCCTGATGATAGCTGCGTTAAGTATCACAGATTCAGCCCAATAGCCTGGAGTTCAAGTCGGGCTCCTGCCTTAAAGGGATCCCCTGGAATGTTCTGCAGGGAAAGTATTTAAAAGTGAAAACAGTGGCAGCAGAGCAGTTCAGTTCTGGACTATGGCAGAGAGTGCTGCCTCTCAGGGATCACAGAAGGAAAGAGAGCAGATTCTAGGTCTGAGTGAGAAAACAGTGGGTGAGTGTGAGTGGCTGGACATTGGTGTGGCTTTACTTTCAGCTCTGAGGAGCACGGAGTAGGAACTATTCAGCCATTTGACAATAATTATTGAGCCGGGTAAGAGGAACCATCTAGATGTTGGGGATACTTCTGGGAACAACACATAAAGACTGCCATTCTCATGGAGGGTACATCCTACTTGGGGGCAGTCAATAAACAAATGCATTAAAAAAGGTATCTGGTTGTGCTAAATACTATACAGCTAATTAAAGTGGGGCGATATGGCAGATAGGTAATGGGTGATACTCTAACCCGAGTGGTCAGAAGAGACCCCTCTCTCTGGTGACATTAAAGCTAAGATCTAATGACCAGAAGGAACTGGCCACTTGAGGGTCAGGGAGAAATGCATTCTAGGCAGAGATGCTAAGATGAGACAAGTAGGCAGAATAAACTAAAAGAAAAGCAGGTTGTCGTGCAAGAAACGAGGGAGAGGTGGGGGGAGATCATAGGTGTGAGACAGGTGTGAGATATTTTAAGTCCTTGCAGGCCAAAGGAGGAGCTTGGGGGTTATTTGAAGTGAGATGGGGAGCGACCGAAGGTTTTAGCAGAGGGGAAATCTGGTTAATGTTTTGAAAAGACCACGCTGGCTGCTGGTGGGGAATGGATTGCAGGAGAGGTAAGTGGCTGCTAGAGGAGAGATGTCGAAGGCTTAGACTGGAGGGCAGCACGCAGGTGGGGAGATTTGCGTTTGGCGGTGAAACCCATGGGACTGGATGAGTGATTTGATGAGACCTCTGAGGGAAGGAGTAAAGAGCAATTCTAGTTTTTTGGGCTGGAGAAATTGGGTGAGTGATGGTACTGGTGTTTAAGTTGGGAAAGACCGGGAGAGGAACATGTTTGTGGGTAGAAAGTCAAGAGTTTACTCTGGCCAGTTACATTAGACATTTCTGGTGGAAATGTCTAATGATAGCGGAAGTATGGGATTGGGGGGCTGGGGATTTGGACTGGGGAGTATGAGGGTGGTTCTGGAGGAGATCACCTGGAGACAATGTGTAGAGAGAAGAGAAGAGGAATCCTAAGGTCAGTCCGGGGAGCACACCAACTTCTGAGTGAAACAGGAAGAAGGGCCCAGCAAAAGGACTCGAGGAGGAGGGACCTGCAGTAAGAGGGAAAACGGGAGAATGTGGTGCTCAGAAGCCAAAGGAAGGAAGTGTTTCTAGAAGGAGGAAATGTGCAGTTAACTATGCTGAGAGTAATTGAGGGAAGGGCAGAGAAAGGACCAGGGTTTCAGCAGCACGGAAGACTCTGGACCCTGTGACAACCACAGGTGGGAATGTTGGTGCAGACGGAGACCTGGATGGAATAACTTGGGGAGGGAATATGAGGTAAAGGAATTCAAAATCCTAACTTTTGAGGCGTTTTCCCTTAAGCAGGAGCAAAATCAAGGGAGAGTCTTTTAATAGGGGAAATGATACAAAAGGTCCGTGTGCTGTTGGGAATGACAGAGTGAAGAGGGGGAAAGTTGCATGTGAAGGAGGGAATGAGATGAAGGAGAATAAGGCTCAAAAGGCTAAGAGGGGATCCAAAGCATGGGGGCAGGGGGGAGCGTTGGCCTTTGAGGGGGACCAGGATACTTTCTAGGATGCAGCAAGGGAGACACAGAATGTATGAACAAATGAAAGTGACTTGGTAGATTTGGTGGTGGGAATAAAAGGCAATTCCTGGCAGGCGGCTTCTCGTTCTCTGTGAACTCTTGGTCAGGGATCTCAATTGAGAATGAAGGGGCTAGTGCTGGGGGAGGGGGAGGGTGTTTGTACAGAGAGAAGTGGAAAGGATATATACTGAAGAAGTAGAGTAGGATTTGAGGGCAGTGGAAATGTGCTTATTTGGCATTTGTGGCGGGGATGGGGGCAGAGGTGTTACGGGCAGAAAGAAGCTCCTCTGAATGCCTTGAAAAGGGTTAACTCAGAAACAGATTCTGGCCCAGCAACAGGCCAGCAAGAATCATCAGTGAATTCTGCTATGAAGAAGTGAGGATATTGGGCATATTTGAGGGCACTCAGTAGGATTTTGGTCTTCATTATTTTTGGTACTGGAGTGTGACAGAGAGAAGAGGGAATTATAAGTCACTCAGAGATTTTGTGTCCGGAGCCACTGGAGTAATGGGGTCCTTTTCAGAATGTGATGTGTTCTCTCTCAGGCAACTGACTTAAATTTTGGGGACCTCAGTTTTCTCATTTGTAAACTCATCAAAATAAGCCAAGCCCTTCATTTGCCATTGCATTTGGGGTATTTTTAAGTGAAATAACCTCTGAGAGAGGGCTTGGAAAGCTGCCAATCATGGTGCAATTATTATCCTGGTCACCAAATTAAAACGAGAACCCCAATTTTCCTGGCTTTACACTATTACCAAGCTTGTGATAAATGCTGACCAGCGTCTTCAGCAGACAGAGGACTGAGGTGTAGGCATGGTTCTGGACCTGTCGTTTTTCTCAGGAACCTTGTCAGAGTCTGAAGTGAAACCCACCCATCTATGAACAAGGCACAAGTCTGTTGATTTCAATGTGTTCCTTTTTTTGAAAGCTAGATATATTTAATTTTTTTTTATATGAAAAAGCCTCATCTTGAAAAGCCTTAATTTGTCAGAAGGCATGTGGTCCTGCTGTCTGATTGCTGCCCTCAGTGATGGTGCTTCTCAGGTACCTGTGGTATGTAAAGGAGAGTTTGACAGGCTTCGGGAAAGGGTTAGTGCCTCTTGAACTGGAGAGGTTTCAAAATGAGTGTGGGCCTAAAAGGCTTCACAGAGGCCGGCAGTGGGACAGACAGAGCGGCTCAGTGGAAAGGGACAGAGCAGCTTTAATGTGCTAATGAGGGGAAGCCCAGATGCTAGTGGGATCAGAAGAGCTCTTTGTGCCGCTGAGTTCCTGAGGATGGCTGGAGTCTCTGTCCCTATCTGGATCCTGCTGCAGGCAGGAGAAACACTGTGCTCTCAGAGAGGGGCCCTGTCCCCCAGATAGCCCTATAGACTTCTCTGCCTGCTCATGGACAGTGTGGGGCTGTGGAACATTTCAGGGTGGGGTGACTTTGAAAATAGTGGGGTTTATGAGAGTTGGCAGGGAGATACATGAGGGGAGGACAGAGGATAGGAATGGGGAGATCTGTTCTGGAGGGTATATGTAGTTAGAGCTAGGAAGGACATATGCAGCTTCATGCAATTAACCATTTTCCCACCAGTACTGCCAAGTTGGGAGAGTGGCATTCAAGTCACTAAGGGGAGATGATCTGTACTTGAAAATAATTCAAGTCAGCTTTTAACTAGTTATGGAGTAAGTCTGAAATAGCACAAAAACCAACCAAATGAAAACTATTATCACCCAGTGCCTGCTGGAATGAAATTCATGTTCTGGTTGTTTCATTCAGTGATTGCCCCAGAATTGCCTGGGGCGGTGGGGGAGGGGTTAGGAGCACCCATCTGGTTGGAAGCAGGGTCAGGGGACTTGTCTTGAAGCTGAGGCAGGAACTCAAGATTTACGAAGCTCGTGTGATTGCTTATACTGAACCTATCCACTGATGGAGAGACTGGTTAACAAAGCACCCCAGCCACCCCTTAATGCTGCGTCTAAATTTCATCATAATGTCTGGTGTTGTTACTATCTTGGAAATACAAGTTCCCAAATAAGACAGACAAATGAAGATGATCACTCCATGGCATCTTGACCTTTTCTTTGTTTCCTGCTTTTCCTTTCTGAATTTTTCTAAAGATCTCTCTCTCTCTCTCTGTCTCTCCCTCTCTGTCTCTCTGTCTCTGTCTCTGTGTCTCTGTGTCTCTGTCTCTCTCTGTCTCTCTCTGTCTCTCTGTCTGTCTCTCTCTGTCTGTCTTCTCTCTCTCTCTCTCTCTCTCTCTCTCTCTCTCTCTCACACACACACACACACACACACACACACAACACACACACACACTGACTGACAGGCAGAGGATAGTTGGTTTCAATTTGAAATAATTCATCTTTCACATTTGAAGATAGCCTTCAGGTTTCCTTACCATGCTATTTTTCATGTGTGTATTGCAGAGTTGATTTAAGAAGAATACTTTATTTTTAATATGTTTTATTTTCGTTTTGGAACCACAGTGAATTGTTATCACCAAGAACATAGAAAATATTCGGTGTGGAAGTACCTATAAGCTAGATATTCTTGTAAGTAGGAATTCACCCATAGAACAGCCCCCCATAAAGATTTTCCCTCCTATTTTCCTGAGCCGTATATGGTTTCATTACAACACTTCAATGCCAGGCGATAATCAGTCTGGTGTCTTGACTAAAATTTTACCCTCTTTTACTTTCTTTGATTCTAACAGTTTATGTGATTTTAGTGCTTTTCGGGCAAACTTTTTTTTTTTAATTAAAAAAATAAAAAGAAAAACTTCCTTCCTTCCTTGGTGCTTCCCATTTATTTCCTGCCCCTCATGGGATATATGCATTTTGGATTGACCTTCCTTCGTGAAAGCCAGGTGCTCTCGCTCAAGCTTCAAGAAGTATAGGCAATGAGGTTTTTGCTCGCACTGGTTTTAGAAAACTGATCATATGCAACTCTAATGCTGATAAATGGACTCATTTGTGTTCAATGCTAAGAGACCATAATTATTACCTCCCTGGCTTCAAACTTAATTGTAACCTGAGAGCTGGCCTTTGTTGATGACAGAAGAAAAGCACCATTTAGAGCGTTTATAACCATGGGTATCACATTGCTCATTTTGGATTGTTAATTTCTCAAAGAAAACAGTGATATGAAAGGATGCAAATGGGAAATGTACGCAGATGGGACCGGTGTACCTGGACTGCAGTTCCCTGGGCTTACAGTCATCGTCCTGTTTTCCTTTGTCACAGCTAGAGAGCAGTTCATTGAACCTAGGAACGCGAGAGTTCCCTTTCTTTTTAGTTGCTACTGGAGAAGCGAGTAAAGGAGTCGGAGTCTATGATGGACTCTTTCTCTAAAAAGAAATTTCCACAGTCTGATAGACTCTGCCACAAACTCTTTGAGGGAGATAAGAAATATACAAGGCATACACAAGAAACAAAGAAGTTTTAAAACGAAGTAAATAAGGAAGTGGAATGCTGGAGTGTCCAGGGTAGGGGGTGCAGAGTGAAGCCTTGCCGAGAACTAGCCTTATATTTCTAATATTGCTCTCCTACTTTAACCATTAACCTCATGGGGCATAGAATGTTGATTACCGGCCTTCTTAGGGAAATGTTCGTCGAGTGAACCAAAAGAAAAAAGTCACAGAAGGCATGTGACATCTTAATGAATCAAAAGCACACTCATTCTAAGTCAAAATTATCATTTTGGTGAATTATTAATTTTCTCTGTGGAAATATTTAGGACTTAAATGAATAAAGTAAAGCAATGAATGGCATCGTAAAGCCCCGATCCTTAGTTTTAAGATGCCATTAGGGAGAGATATGGGTGCTCTAGGATACTTTTTAAAGACAAACCGTGATATAGAAGCTCAGTCTATAAGACATTATAATTCTCAACCAAAATACAAAGACACCTATGCATCTGAAAACCTTCTTTTATATCTGGCCCCCAACCCCAGGTCTGGGTTAGACGCCCCATTCAACGTGCAGCCTGTTTCTATCATTCACACTTGACATTATTTACCTGTCTGAGCCCTCCCAATGAATTATAAGTCCACGAGGGTGTTTTCTACCCAACAACTCACCCAGAGCCTAAATATTTGTTCAATAAATATTTGTTGATTGATCTGCTAGAGGCCCATTCAAAAGAGAAATTATTTTTAGTAAGCTGATGTTCTCCGATTTTATTTTCTCAAATAATATATATGATAGAGCCTGGAACAGAGTAGGTGCTCAATGAATTTTAGTTTGATTTTTTTTTAACCGATCTATGGAAACATGGGCATATAGAATAGTATGGAAATACAATCTGAATGGTGCCAGAGTTAGGAAAACCGCATATGTCCTACTCACACTTTACAGCTCAACACACCTTTCTATCAACTCTCTTTTCCTAAGAGAAAGTTTTCGATTCTGTCTGCCAAGAAATTTCCATGAATTAATCTGTTGTAGAAATACAAATAGAAAAAGTCATTTAAAGCTCATTATATGCAGCAGAGGTTAAGAATAAGGCTTGACTGGTTAATTTAGCACCTTAATGTTTTGATTTTGGGGACCTCACTTTCTTATCTGTTCATAGGTTATTGTGAAGACTACATACCACTTAGCATAGCATCTGCCATCTACAAGGTCCTACTCAAAATTGTATTATTATCATTATCATCACCATCATCATCACTGCCATCATCATCATCATCTCATCATCACTGACAGATAAAAAGCCCAGGAAAAATTAGGGAAGAAGGAAACTGAGTACATGAAAGTAGTGCTCATGTCTGGTTTGTTTAGTGTTTCCTGCCCAGTGCCCAGCAAACCCTGAACATAGTAGATTTTGATCATACTTGTTTCATGAATTAATGATGTACTTATGGTGGTCTGGGGAAGAAAAGGTAAGAAGGTCACATGTTAGTTAGAAATCCTAGCTCAAAGTAAGCAAGGAGAAGGGAGACCAACATTTTAAAATTCCTGTGCATAAAATTTTTCTAAACAATTTCTACCAGTTAGAAATTAATTTGAGTTAAATTTCATCTTTAAAATACATCACTCTGGGAAATTAAGCAAGATTAGATTTACATCTTTTGTATGTTTGCTGCAAGGAAAACATAGTCCTAAGTGCGGTTAGGAGATGCAAACAAATATAAAGTTAGGTTTTATGCTCTGAAGTCTCCTTTAATCTAGTTAATCAGTTATTATTTCAACCAATCAATTAGATTGCTTTCCTCTTAAGAACTGAAATCAGTCTTAAGTGTGAAGGATGGGATTATTGCTTAAAGCCATCTTTGGAAAATGGGACTTTAGGCATAAGGGCAGGTCGGCTGGATTTTTACATTGGGGGAAATCGTACCACCCTGAAAGCATTTTGGGCTAGCGGAGAAGAACACACAGACGTGGAGACCACCAGAGGTCAACTTTGCTGTCTTTGAAGTATGTCTGGGACTCTCTACCAGTGGTACCAGGCATCACCTTCCCAGAAGATTTTCAGAGGCCTACTGGTCAGTAAATGTTTGAGAATGCATCTTTGTGATAGCCATAAGAATTTTTGACAAATCATTTGAAATACAAGGTCACTAAATCCCTGTCCAGCTCTTATGGTATATGATTATACATGACAATAAAGTCCAAAGACCTTCTGACAAATCAAATGAAGTTTATTTCTAAAGCATATATATTGTCTTTCTTCTTCAGTGCTGGTACCTCAGATGAAATGATAGCTCAAACATTTCTGCAGTGGTTACCATGTGCTTGTGTCCTGGGGGCAAACAGCCCATGCAGAGAGTCTAGAAGTTAAAGATCCCTTGTGCTAGATTAGAGTTCCTTCAGGGAATTATTAGATAACTCAGTATATTTAGATAAATCCTGCAAAGATGGACTCAAGATAACGTGACAGGTTATCTGCACTGGGTAGAGTGGACATTAGCACATGTATTTTTTCTAACCGCCAGTTGGCTTTTAAACTCTTGTTGCAGAACACACAAATGAGACACCTTGAGGAACAGGACTTACCAGAGGGTTGCTAACTGGAACAGCCTTTCTTTCCCCGCAGCCTTTTTGCATCACTAGAACAGGATGTTTTATTCTATGTGAAGTTATGGAAACTTCTGCTTTATGATATTATTAAAGATCTGCCTACATAAAAAAGAATAATGAAATCCTTTGGCTTACATTCTTGGTATCATTTGTATTGCCTCTGTGCAGGGTTGAGTGAAGCAGTTTCTATAGCTGCTGTTAGCAATAAGCCTTTAAATGTTAAATGCTGACTCAACATAAGCATGTCTGCAGAAAAATGATTCACTTGAAGAGAAGCTAGCGTCAGCACGAAGAAATACAACCACACATTCAAAAGAATATAGAGTATTTACATGTGATATCTTCAGGAGCTATTGCAAATATAAGAGAAAAATATAATGGCGTTAGATGGAAAAATAGTTAAATTCTTCCATTTCTGCGGTGTTTAGCTAAGGATTTCTGTTCTTTTTTTCTTCTTATCCTTAGCATTGAGATTTTGTTCTCCAAATCTCTCGTTGGTTTCCTTACTAATTTTCACCCTGGATGGTTCATATAAGCCAGTTAGTTCTTGGCATTCTTCTAGACTCCAGGGCCCAAAGATTGTTGTTGCTCTTGGGGTGGGCATAGGTCCCAGGTTGGCCCAATCAAATTGAAGGGAAGGACTTACACATGATGGTAGGGGAATATATTTCTCTTGCTTTGCTGGATTTGATCAAGGAAACAGCCATCTTGCTATTCACTGTTATTGTCAGCTATCTCATGACCATGAAGGAAGCTAGCCTTAGGATGTCACTGATGCTGAGGACAGCAGAGAGGAGAAAGGCAGAGTACCTCTGCCTTTGAAGATAATTTTGAGCAACTGACTGTGTTACGTGCTTGGAACTTGCTCTGTCACTGGACATTCATTATGTGGAATAATAAACATCCTTACTGTTTAGGCCAGGTCGAGTTGGAACTTGTTTTACTTGAAGCTGAGAGCTTCCTTTTCTGATACACACTTGTCTCTGACTTTGCCTTGAAACTGATGACCTTCTATGAATACCAGCCAGGACCTTTTCCCCTCTTTCAGTTCAGACACATCGGCCAAGGAAGAGCAGAGGCAGGTTTGCTACAGTTTATGGTATGGTGGATTTGTTTTTCTAGGATGTGGTTGCAGAGAGGACAGGAAGAATGGGCCTTATGACTGGTAGATGTTATGGATATCCATATACGTGGCACCTTTGATAATTCTGAGCTGGTCTTGATTAGATAAATATGCTGAGGAGATTGGAATCCTGGATGATAAGCTCCCCAACACAGCATCCAATTTATTCATTTACTCGAGAAACATTTATTTCGAGCCTGCTTTGTGCCAGGCTGGTGCTAGACACTGAGTGTGTGAAAGATGTCCAGAATACAGTGGAGAACCTTGGAACACCTGATGTAAAGGATTAGGGAAGGCATCTGAGCATGTGCAGCTAAACTGACAACTAGAGATTGAAGAGAACTTAGAATAAAGAACGGAGTATGTGTGTGTAGCGGGGGGAAGTGGTTATAGGGAATAATGTTTTAGGCAGAGTAAGCGACACATCAGAAGACCGAATGGATGAAATGGTGCATGCTGGGACATAAAATCTGTTCACGTGGCTGCAGCTATGTGTGAGAGTGAGAGAGAGATGTTAGAAGCTGGAGGAGTAGGTAGGGGCCAGATTATTCAGGGTTTTGGAAGTTTGTTAGGTTGTGTGTACTTTATCTTGGGCGCATTGAAGGGTATTGGAGTCTCTAAGCAGAAGAATAACATGACCAGTTTACATTTTGATAAGCTCTGGCTGCCTATAGTATATACAGTGAATTCAGGTACAGTAAAATTGGTTGCAAGGAGCCCAGCTGGGAGACAGTCGTGGAGGAGAAGTGGAGAGTTGTGCTGTACTCTTCACCTCTCCTTTCCACAACCATCAGCTTTGATTAGTTATTAATATTACATAAGGGAAAGGTGAATTGGGTTTGATGGTGGTCAGTGTTTGATTTTATTTAGTGTGACAACTGCGTTGCCTCAAACAAATTACCTAAACTCTCTGAGCTTTAGTTTTGTCATCTGTGAAATTACAATAAGGACACCTACTTCATTGGGTCATTGAGAAGGATTAAATAAGATATAATATATTTATAACTCTTGACATCATGCCAAAACATGCTAGCCATTAGAATTATTAATGCTTAGCCTAATAAGTATGTCAGGAAGGGGCATTAGAATGAAGGCACAGGAAGAGCTTTCTACCTGCGTTCCTTTGTAGGCCTGGGAGCAAAGTCCCATGAAAATCATGAAGCAAGTATAACTATGGTGCTGTCAGATTTTCACTGGGAGCAGGACTTGTGTTTATTGTATAGGCAAAAATTTTCCAATAAGCTCTGCTCCTGGAAGGAAAAAATAGAAATTAGGACAAAAAATGAGAAATAGAAAACGTACTTATTTTTAGCTAAGGAGAAGAGGAGAGAAGGGTGCTGAACTCACAGGCAGGGAGAGGAGCTCTGGTCCTGGAGGACTCTGGCAGCAAGGCTTCCAAAAGACGTGTGCCTTCTCAGCAGTGACAACATTCCGCAGAGACTCACCCGAAGCTCTAGATAAAAAGGGTATTTCTTTTAGGGTGGGGCTTTTGTCTTTTTAAAAAATGTATCAGGTGGAACAGCTGCCCTATAGTAGATGTCGCATTCATCAAATATTTGTTTGGGGAGCAGGCCTTGTATTTACTGTATAGGCAACAAATTCAGAATTCTGGGGTCAGGATTTCTGCTTGAAGCATGGACACATGCTGAGTTGGATTCCCATTTGCCACCTACAAAGCAGCCTTGTATTTTCTATTGCCGTCATTAGAGGAGCTAATTAGAGAAGCTAATCAATGGCTGATGAACTGATTCATAGAGATAGATTTCTCAAGCCAGAGTTTGAAAGAACAGAACAGAGTTTTTCCTTGGGCTGCATAAGCAGCTATTTTTAGCCAGCAGGTATTGCAGTTTTTATGAGGCATTTGGCAGGGTTTCCTTCTACTTCTGTTTCATCTGAAATATGTAACTTTCATCCCTTCCATTCCAGAAACATGCTGCTGGGTGAGTGTTTTCTGAGTAGAAAAGAGGATTGTTGGAAAGAAAAATCAAGAAAAAAATCTGCTTAGCCTAGAACCTGGCCCCATAGGAAATGGGCAGTAAATAAGAGAGGAGCTAGATACCTCATTCACAGAGTATGGGTGGGGAAGGAGGTGACAGGTAGACACTGCTCCCTGCTGCACATGGAAGACATGTCTCTGCATCATTGGAGATAACGTATAGCTTTCAGCTTCCTCAGTCTGAAATAATTGCTATACTCGGAACCTTGGCTTCTAATTTTAGATGTCAATACTTATTAGTTAGGGAAGAGCCAATCAGTTTTCCTTGTGCATTGCTTAAACACAAACAAATCCCTTCCACATCAATTGGTGAAAACACAATGGCTTAACGCTTTGAAAAATGGGTTCCTTGGAGAACACTACAATCCAGTTCTGAGATGAGAATTGGGCCTCGAGAGCAGTTATTTCTCGTGATAAATTTCTAATCATACATTAGATTTATGCCAGAGATTGATAAAATGTAAGCCACAGATATTTGTTTGCTCTATGTTCATATGTTCTACCATGAGATGCCATACTTATGTTTTTGATGAAGATAAATCTGGAATATTCTTGCTTCTTGAAGAACAATTACAGAGGTCAATCAGATACAGTAATGGCTTGCTTCAGTGAGATGTACATCTTCTGCAGTTCTGGATTGTGTTCTGACCAGTACTGCAAAGGGATCGGGGGACAGCTAGACAAGTCATGATGATGGGATCAGTCCAGGTTCTCCAGAGAAACAGAGCCAGTAGGAGATGTAAATAAATATATAAAATATATTATGTATGTATACATAGAAATATATATGGGGAGGAAGAGAGGGAGGGACAGAGAGAGAGACAGAGAGAGAGAGAGAGAGAGACTGAGACTGAATGATGTCAGTTCTAAAGAATTGGCTCACACAGTTGTGGGGGCAGGCAAGTCCAATCTGTAGGGCAGGCCAACAGACTGAAAACACAGGCAAAATCCTTCTCCAGGAAACCTCAGTTTTTGCTCTTAAGGCTTCAAATGATTGGATGAGAATCATCTTCATTATTAGGGTTAATCAGCTTTACTTAAAGGCAACTGATTGTAAATGTTAAGTACATCTGTAAATACCCTCACAGCAACATCTAGATTAGTGTTTGACCAAATAACTGGGCACCATAACCTAGCTAGGCTGACATAAATTTGACTGTCACAGTGATGGTGAGGATGATGATGATAGTAATGTTTGTAGCACTCAGATGTCTTGGCATTAGCATGTACTAGTAGTCACTGTTCCAAGTGCTTTACATGTATTATCCTATTAAACCCTCCCTTCATCTCCATTTTAAAGATGAAGATATTGAGTCAGAGTGGTTGCTAAATTGCTTGAAGTCACAGAAACTGAGTGGCATTGTTGGGGCTTTGTTAGGGCTTGGTTCTTAAACCTTATTACGTGGCATTCCATGCAGCAAACATGGTTAATTCTATCTTGTTTCCTCCCAGTGACAGAAAACTAATTTAAGCTAGGTTGCAATTTATTGTTTCATGTCCACAGTAAGTCTTAGGTGACCAGTTTTAGGCACAGCTGTTTCCAGGGACTAAAAAGGATGTTGTCAGGACTCTGCCTTTTACACTATCTCTTGGCTCTAATTATTTCATGTTAACTTTATTCATGAGGAAGGCAGGATTCACATCCTCTGTCTCAGCAAGTGCAACAGAAATGGACTTTGCTTTTCCATAACTGTATAGCAATTCCAGAAAATGATTTTGGCTTTGCTTGGATTTGTACTATTCCTGGTCTAAGTCTTAGGTCCAAAACATGCAGCTCTGTGGTCGGTTGGTACCACTTGGGTCTCAGGTCTCCCTCTGGATTAGAGGGCGCCTCAGAACTGGGGAGCCAAGGCCTTATGTTGGAAGCCACATTAGAACAGGTGGAGTGTCATACTCAGGCCTCCCATTACTGACATGAGTCAGTGGACACGTTCTTGGAAAGGAGACTTCCCAATGGATAGATACCTCCTTGGACAGTACTGGATATGGCTGTTTTACGTTCCCTGGTGGTAGAATTACCCTGAAGCCATGTCGTGGGAATAGTTTTTAGTGCCTTGTCCTGTTTGAAAGGAAAGCCAGCCTCAAACTACTTAGAATTTAAATATGGAACTTAAAATTTTTTTCCTCTGATTCAAAGACAGGACCTACACCAACTTTTTCTTAGCTCTATACTAAATTAGCTTCCCAGTAGGTACCTGAATATCAAAGTCTGTTTTAGGGAGGTAATGGTGCAACCTAATACTGTATCATTTCATCCTTTCTAAAACTGCAAGTCACAAACTACCCTGAAATATGGTTATTTGTATTCCAATCTTATCTTTCTACAATCTTATCTTCCTTCTTAGGGGGCAGGGTCCAATCTTATTTATTTTAGTAACTCCCTGCAGTTCCTAGCACAGATTTCTGTCACAGTGGGTACTCAGTAAGTGCTTCTGAGCAAGTGAATGAATCTGAGTCATTATAGAGTAAAATAATCCATTGTGTGCTGTACTCAGAGAGTTCTCCAGGGTAAATTTTTAAAGGGGCATGGCAGAGAATAGGGGTTAAGGGCACTGGTCTGGGCCAGACTGCCTGAGTTTGAAGCCTTTACCCTGGTCCTTTTTAAACCTTCATACCTTCATCTATCAGATTATAGTAGTATCAATCCCACTGAGATTTTAGGATGATAGATTATAAGCACCTGGCCTAAGTTAGTATTCAGTAAACATTAACTCTTATAATTATTGTTGTCATTTTGTTGTCTTTGATGCTAGAAGGTTACTAGGCCCTGTTTGAACCTGGCAAGCATTTGATTTAATTATTCTCATAACTATGCCTATATCACATATCAGAACTTAAGTCTACTCTTGCTTACCTCGAACAAGTAATGTCTCCTTATTTATTAACACAAAATTATCATGTTTCTCAATAAAGCTGTTGCAAAAACAAATACATAAACAAACAAACATGCTAGGGTACAGGTGGTGGTTCTCTAAGGATCTTAGTCTGAGGAATTTAGTGTGATAAAGCCATAGCTGGTTCACCTTGATGATCTCCAAAGACCTTCTTCTTCACAGCACTGGATTGATTTTCATGATGCACGTGGCTCATTTCTCTCTAAGCTCACGATCGATTAACAACTAAATCCTACCATGTTCATTCTCATATAGTTCAGTTACTTCATGGCACATCATTCGATAATCTTGTATCCTAAATTCATCCGAGTCACCCAGAGTGATTGTTCCCTTTGCCGATAGATGTAATGAGTGGTAAGACTGAGGGGAAGGTCGGGTGGAATATGCCCAGGCTTCTCTGGAATTCTCTTTGGATTTCCACAGTGGGGAGAATAAGAATTGCCTGCAGAGGTCTTCAGCCTGGCTATCTGCCACATAGACAAAAGAACAATGTATGGAGGCAGCCATCTGCTTAATTGTTTCTACTGGTTTCTTAGAAACTCTGGTAAAGAGGTACCTCCTGATCAAGGTGGGAAATACCTTATTGTCTTTTACTAGTATTACTTAACACGGTTTCAATTTTTTTCAACAGTTATTATCTCTATTTCATAGAGAAGGAAGCCAAGGCACAAAAAAGTTTAAGATAACAGAGCAAGTAGCCAGGCTCAGATTTGAATTCAGTTTGACTCTATGGTCTATTGTCTTTACCATTCCATGACACCTACAAAGACAGCAAAAAAGAACACCTTTCGAACCCTCTTGGGTCTCTACTTAGATAAATCAACTTTACATACCCAAATCCAAGTTGGACAATGATAGATGAACCAAAGTCAGACAGACTGAGGTTTTTCTTCATGTAAGACCATTCAAATGCTCATTTCTAAAACCTTATTTTGTAGTATGATTTAGTGCTATGTGAACGGTGTCTTTTCAAGGATAGGAAGTTTTGGGAAAAGGAAAAGACTGAATGGGACTTCCAGTACTGAGAGTAACTGAGGTTGACCTATGTTTTCCTTTGGTGGTGGTCAGCAAACGAGCTTTAGGAGACTTCTGATCCTGTTTGGTTGGGATTCCTGGTCTGGGCAAGCCAGGGGTTTGCCCCCAGCCTGTCCCTGCACTTCCACGTCCCTTGTCTCAGACACTGCTTCCAGAGAGCCAGTGGTAACAAAACCGATTTCTTATATTGATTTCACTAAAGCTCTAAGGACAAGCTCAGATCTTGTTCGACTTCTGCTTTTGTGCTTCATAACTAACAATTGTACAGAGACATCTTTTGATGCTTGTGGATTGAATATGGCTCATGTTGAGATATTCCAGAGATGAGGCTGCAACACTTATTTCTTAACGATAATCAATTCCTTCCTTCCACGTTTTATTCCTCAAAATGCCTCTCAGACATGCATACAATGCTAGGCATTATAAACCTTGCATATCTATCTTAAATAATTCCTTGGTGTAAATCATATTCAGTATTTAGACTCCTCTTCCTCTGTTTTCTTCCTTCCCACAACCGCGAGCCCTATGAAGCTCTCCATTGTTTTCTTTTAGAGTAGCAAATTGTCTTTAAAACAGCATCATACTTAAGGGACTCCCATTTTCTTTTAAGCACACTTTTTTTTTTTTAATGAAGGTATACCACGCTCACAATATTTCTGAGTAAGCATACGTGTCTTATGATGTAGTGGTTGCCATAGAAATTAATCACCTTCAAAAAGAATAGTGGAGAATATAAATCCATGTAAATTACTTGGAACTGTAGTTGGAACTGCCCCCTGGGCACCTTGGTTATGAGGAATTTCAGAAAAAAAGGCGTGTTTTCCTCTTTTTCTCTTCCGTGGAAAAAAGGATGGAGAAAGCTGCTTTTGTGCTCTGATTGCTTGGCCTTCTCCCTTCCCACTGGCAAGCGCCAGAAGGTTGTGGGTCAGTGAGGCAGTCACTCTGGCTGACAGAGAGGGCTCTTGTGATAAGTAATTGCAAAATACACTTGGGCATGGTGAGGTCTATCACTTTATGAATATTCTGCATTCAGATTCTAAATCGCCTGTGCACTTTCTTGGAGCTCAGCACTCACTGCTTTGGCAGATGTTTTTCTGTGTGTCCTGACCTAGGTCTTCTTTCAAATTGAGGTGGAATTTACCACCAATTTCTATTCATTAGAAATAACAAAAGTGGAAATTATTTTGAAAGGTTGACTGTTGAGCAGGGGTCTGCTGAGACAGAGCAAGGCATTGTGAAGGGAAATTCATGAACTGAAGAAAAAGGGCTCAGAAGGGAGTGAATGGCTAACGAGTGATTTCTGAAATTTAAACTATGTTGAGCAGTGCCATTTGGCACCTAGGAAAGAGTCTGCCTTTTAACCTGTTCCTTGTCAGTCAAAATCAATAGCTTACCATCCTTTTAAAGATGGGCTGTCCAGAAGTGTGGTGCAGCTCAGTGTGGCTGGCACACAGAGCCATTCCTGACTGAGAGGCTTTCTTATAAAAAAAAGCTAACGGAAACAGGTTAATATGGTAGAGGTGTTTTTAACTAGGACAATTAAAGGATCATATTAAGAAAATATTCTGTAACAGTATTGATGAGACATTTTGGTAAGGGAATATCTGATAATTATTAAGGATACATTTTTAAATAGAATTAATAGTCACAAAAAGAAGCCTTAATAATTCAAGTGCGGTTTACTTCATTTTATAGAAGATATTTTCTTAAAAATCACTTATGAAGTGATTTCTGGTTTCAATAAATATGAAGTTCTTTTTGGTAGAATTCGTTTCCTAATTCTGCCAGTTAAAATTGATTCTTTTGGGACTATTTGGTTACACAAGAGTAAAATAAACTATTATATTTAATAGTTTTATTTAAATGAAAATGGTTCTTTCTGATATTGTTGTATAACATAAATTTCAAGATAGGATTTTTTGTTTGTTTCACTCAATAATAAGCACACACTCCAGGGTCATCATTTAGCTCTATAGAGCCCGCGGCACGAAAACCACTTAGCTATTCTCAAATGATTAATGCACAAAATCAACACCAAGAAACCCAACCACTGCATTCCATTGTGTAGATTTTACTCTCTGAAAATATCATCATTTACTCCTTACCTCCTTTCAGTACCCTTTGCATTAAATAAGTCCGATACAAGAGATTTCTTTTTTTTTTTTTTTCCAGTATTTTTGTCAATGTTAGAACTTCTACGAGATAAGGCACAATTGGGGCCACAGAAAGGGAGGGAAATTCAAGATCAGTTACTATAATAATTGTAGCGTTGCAGGTCAAGCCAACGGAATTAGATTTCTTTTCGCCTTTATGAATACTCATCTCTTGTAGGAAAGTTACCCTCCCAAAACAGACAGTTTCAATCTATATCTCTGCACAGTTAGCTAAGCCATTGTGACCTCTCCTTCACTTTTCAGAATTTGCTAACTAACAACGTCACTAGTGAATACAATGCATTGAGTTATAGGAACCAACACTTTATGAGCATCTGCCAAGTGCTGGGCACTGCGCATCTCATTTAATCTGCACAACAGTCTTGTGCAGATTATCAATTATCAGATAGGTAACCATTATCAACTCCATTTCAACAGATGATGAAACTACGGTTCAGAATAATGACATAAGTTGTTGAAGCTCATGTGGACAGTTCCGTAGTTGATATTCAAATCAAGATCTGTTTTATTACGAAGCCCTTGCTCCTCTATTCAATAATTTTCAAGTGTTTTACTAAAATTCTTCTTTTTGTCCCATATAAGATCTTAATGGGAACGACGTTATATCTAACTATTAGAAACAAGGATGAGTCACTCATATATATTAGTCTTCATTATTTGAGGAAAGCACACTTTTGTTGGCGGAAGCTCTGAAGCATCTCATCAGAGCCTTAGCATTTTGGGAGGGCCAGGTGTGAGACTACTGTCCAACGGTGCTAGGTCCAAGAGGCTGGGAGACTATTCACCTTAGGAAGTCACATCTTTCTTAAATACATCTTAAAACAGGCTAATAAGTTAGCTACATGCATAATAAGGTGGCAGAGCTTTTTAACTAATTTCAAATGAAAATAGCCATTTCTGCAATCTAGTCTAAATGTACCCAACACGGGGCAAGGCTCCAACAGAATGCATTAATTTAATTTTTGTCGTGTTTTCCTATATGGCTAGTGACTTTACTTTTTGTGTCTCCTTTCTCTAGTTGACCTATTTTGTGCTATGCCAGTCCTTCAGTGAGTAAGTTATTTCAGGATGGGACCATAACTATTTCAGTGTCAGTTACATTAAAGTTAGATTAGAGAGATGGTTAGTAAGGAATTCCATTTTAATTGCTGCTGTGACTTTGGAAAAATTGCTTATTTAGGATAGTCACTTTTAGTCTAATTCTGGAATAAAGCAGTCTCCCTCTTTAAATCTCTCTTTCCCTCTTCCAAGCCTCCTTCTTTAACCTGTTAAGCTTTGGAATTTCAGAACATTCTTTTCCCAGAGGCAGGAAATGCTTCTTTCTCAGGGGTGGCACTGGCCAGCAGATTCTATGGAATATCCCACTACAGGATTCAATAAATGACTTTTGTGTTCTCTTTGGTCCCTTTCTGTTTCCCAGATTTTATCTCCCCTTCTCCTTTCATTGGGCCTGTAATATGTTTGCAGTCATCATTTAGAAAAAAATATGTAAGTAGTGAACGAAGAAGTCTGAAAAACTAAGACATATGTCTAAATAATTATTTGGAAAATGTTGCTTGCTCAATAATGATCAAGTTGTGTTTTATGTCCTCTTCATGAATTTACTTTTTATTTTGCTGAAGTACATTAATATATTTTTTTGAAGTGGATATATGAGTGATAAACTTTCAAAGTCCTTGCATTTAAAAAAAAATCCTTCTTTTCCTCTTTGAATGCTAGTTTGGCTGAGTCTAGGTTCTATGCTCAAATTTATTTTCTGTCAGCTTAGAAGACAATGTTCCATTTTCTTTTAATGTCCAGTGTTGACCTTGAGAATTCTGAAGTTAAAATGAATCTTGTTTCTTTGCAGGAAATCTAGTCCCCCCCCCTCCCGCCCCCGTCCCCCTTTGGAAGCTTTTAGAATCCCCTCTTTATCCTTAGTATTGAAATTTTATGACAGTGTATCCATGTGCGGACTTTAAAATTCCTTCTGCTGAGCAGTTTATGGGCTCTGGAAATTTGAGGACATGTCTTATTTTTTGGTTTTGAGAAATGTTTTCTGTTCTTTATCTTCTTTGGTTCTGAAACTCAGAACTTTTAAACCTCTCTCTAATCCTAAACTTCTCTCTTCTACTTTGCATTTTTTTTGTCCCTTTGCAATTTCTTTGGGAGCATTTTTAGCTTGATCTAACTTGCTAATTTATTCTAAAGCTAGTGTCCATTTTGCTAGTTGGTTTATCTATTGATTTAAAAATTTATATAATATATTCATTTCCCAAGAATCTCAAATTTATATTCATATACTCTAATTCTTGGATGTAATAGCTCTCATTCACATGAGAATATTCATTATACAGTCAATTTTCAGTATTCACAGTGGTTATGCTCTACAAAGTTGCTGTGAATTAGAGAATTAGCTAATATTTAATTAGTGAATATCGAGCCATTGATCCTAGGGGAAATACAGGATTAGGTGCCTGTGAGCTTCTGGGCATATTTTCATCAACTGATCAATGCGTAATCTTTTATGTGTGTTTTGGTTGAAGACACCCTATTTCATATATATTGTTGATTCATAAACATTGAACTTAGAACCAACAGCACTCTAGCTCATGCCTGAATGAAACTTATCTAATACATGTATTTTCTCCACCAAGCACATTACAGCCTTCTGGTGCTTAGGATCCCTGGACAGCATTTCAGTGCTACACATAGGGGACATTTTAGGCAGCAAAATCACCAACAGGAAGCACAAAAGTGCTAAAAACATGGCACTAAATATACCATGAAAAGGACACTTGTTTACAGTATGAGAACTGGAATAAGAAAGCAGAATGTTGCCTTGTTTTAACCTTGTTTGAATGTGTGTGTCAGGCAACTCCACATTTTCATCATCCTTCATTTGTCTGATTGACCTCAAAAGCACCATGAATGTTAATTTTGGGGTTACAAATATTAGCATGAAGGTGAATTCACAAATTTAGAATCTACAAATAATGTGGATCAATTATATTTCTTTCAAAGATACCTTGTTTGTTCTATTCAAGTCTTTTTCTTTAGATATTTGTGTTTCTCTATATTGAATTTAGTTCCCTCTCTCATGGGGTTGTTTTTCTTGAACAGCTAGAGTGCTGTTGGTTCTAAGTTCAATGTTTATGAATCAACAATATATATGAAATAGGGTGTCTTCAACCAAAACACACATATATTCCCATTTATGAGAATCTCCTTTCTCTTTTGACAAGGGAGAGCTGGGATGTGTGGCTGGGTGTGGTGTTTAAATGCTCCTTTTCTGGATATGGAGACTCTATTTTCTAGGGGCATTGAAATCCCTCTCTCATCTGCCATCCTCACATGGTGACCTAGGTCTGTGGTGGATGCTTTTGCTACTGCTATTGGCGGTAGTGGTGGTAGTTGGTAGTTGGGTTGTGGAAGGTGGGAGAGTGGGGTGTACTAACCTATTCACCAGTCGATTACTGAGACACTTTCCTCAAGATTCCTTCCGACCACCCAGTCTGTCATCTCTGAGTTTTGAGTGTCCCGGGGTTGTTCTCACCTTCACAACTGATTTCTTCTTCATGTGACCTTGATTGTGGTTTTCCCCATCAACATGATTCTGATAGTCTTTATTACTTCTGGAAATCTTCAAAATTTGTGTCCATCAATCTATCCATTCTTATTTTCTATTACTGTTGTAAATCTGTGCTTTTTAAAAACAGATTTTCTGGTATTTTTAGGAACCTGAGGTGGGAGTTGATAAGCATAAAGACTTACTTAGTCTGTCATTTTGATCTAATTTCCTGCTATTTTAATTAGAAAAAAAACAGTTCTTTTTAAAAAAGACTTTATATTTTTCAAATGTTTTAGATAAAAATGTCCCAATTCTGAATTTCAAGGCAGTATTTGTATGGAATTCTCTATTGATTGCTTATGTAGGGATCTGTAAGAACATTCAATTTATTATTGCAATTTATCATTATTACTGTTATATTTCCAATTATAATTTATTATTATTACTGTAGATTCCAATTTATTCGTAGATTCCAATTAATTATTATTACTGTTGTATTCATTATTGTATGAATTATTTTTATCTTCATAATTATTAAAAGACTTCATTAATCACATTTTTATATGAGAATGTTCTGTGTTATTACACATTTGCATCATAACAGTGATGCTAGTACTTTATGGTTCATTATCTCATTTTATTCTCACAGAGGTCCTATAAAGTGGTGGTTGTCATTGTCATTTTGAGGGTATGGAAAACAGGTTCACTGACTTTAACTTACCTGTGGGTTCCAAATAAATAATGGAAATGAACTGAACTAATAACTCTCTGGCTCCAAATTCATCAATATAACATGCTCTTATGGAAGATTGGTGCTTATTCCACAATGCTAATTAAAAATCAGGATGATATGCAATGCATCATGAGAAATTGGATCTACATTGGCGAAACTGCAGCAAAATATAGGCATATGCTCCAGCCTTCTGTTATTGGATTCTTCTTCTTCGTGTTAGAACGAGTAACTACTCTAAAGTTCATCTTTCTAAAAACAAATTAATGATCAATTTAGTATCATTACCAACCATTAAAAATTCCTTTTCAATTTAAGGCATAGCCATCAAACCTTTATTTAAGGAAAATAATTCTGCTCTTCCCAGTGTTTTTCACTAGAATAAATAGAAAATAAATGAAGAACTAGTGTACACAGCAGGCCTCTAGCTCAGAATAGCTCCAAAAATTTCCCAACGTCTATATTGCAAAAAGAGGAGTTAATGATTGAATTTAAGTTGAAAAAAATCCTGCTGCTTTTATCTATAGAGATGGTGAATATATTGGGTAAAAGTAAGAAAGTCCCAGTTTCTAACTTCTGCATTTTGAGCTGTTAGAATTTAGAATAAGTTAAATTTAGGCGAATTTCCTGAGAACATGGCCTAAACACGACCTTGTGTTACAGTTTCTACTCTCCTCACCCTTCAGTTTTTGATGGATCTGATTGGGAAAGAAGAGTTATATCTTACACACAAACTTTGGAGACATAATTTCCTCTCTGTGGGTCACTGAACCATTTTTAAGGACTAGTTTAATTATCTGTGATATAAAGTGACATAAAAATTAAATACAAGCCTTGGGCAACAGGCCCCAAAAGTAACTTAAGTGTTCCATGACTTCCTTATCTCTTTACTTTTAAAGTTTCATTTGTGGTTTGGGGGGAGACACAATTTACTGAAATTGAAAGTTTTTTTTTTTTTTTTTAAATCTCAGCCACATACTACTTGCTAATCTGTTCGTCTCAGTCATTTGAGAAACATCACAGAAAAATAAATCTTACTGAAATTAAGTTAGATAAGTTTGCTTCACAGAATCAAAAAAAAAGTCACTCATGATTTTGGTTAATACTACCACATTAGATCATGTGTGCATTAATGACTAAATCTCGCTATTCTAAATCTCTGCTTGTTCTGATAGAAGGGCCAGTCTTTTCCGATAAGCTTTCAAGAGTTGTCTCACTTGCCTCACGATCAGTCGGGACTCCCACTGCTGCTGGTCCAGGTCCACTCCGCACAGCGCTGCTGCCCCTCAGCCTGCCCTGCTTCCCGACTGGCATTTCCCCAGCTGGAGGGGAAGACTGCTGCTGAGTCATTAAGGCTCCCTCGACAAGCTTCGCCCTGCCCCGACTGCTTGGTCAACTCTTGGGAAGCGGGAAGGAGGATATTTCCTTCTCCTGGTAATACTCAGTTAAGAATGTCCCAGAACACGAGGCTTGACCCAAACTCTGGCAGAGTTTAGTGTGATGACTTTGCCAGGTCACACTTGGGTTTTAGTTTTTGTGCGTATCTCCAGGTAGCTTTGTCTGAGTGGGTTTAAGGATCAGCTTACTGAATGTTGCATTCAAAATTGTGTCTCCTCCCAACCCTCAGACCCCTTGGCTTACTGTGTTAGGCAACGTCTACCCTTAAAATAGATTCGCTTTTGTAGCCAGTCCCTACTCTTCTCCCAGAACTTTGGCATCCATTCCTGTACTTCCAAAGTCCTTCCAGATGTGCCTGTATATACCTGAACTCTAAATGCAGGCCTGATTCAAGTGTGTTTTTCCCCCAAGAAGGTCTCTCAGCCCTAATATAAACCAGTGGACGCAAAAAGGTACTTGGGAGAACAAGTATCACTTAGCTCTACTTCCCAAACAGACCTGAGTCTCTCTTCAGCCCAGCCAAGTATTGCATATAATTTTTGCATTTATTCCTTTTCCTCAGGGTCTCTTCCTCTGGTATTTTTCTGTTTAAACAGCAAGTTACAGTATACTGAGATTATGTGAGCATCTGGACCTTGGTCTTCCACAATGTCCAATTCGTCTTTGAAATTTACTGACAGAGACTGAAAGTTACTCAAAAATTTTAGGGTTAATTGGAATTCAAAGTAACTTCATCTCATAAGTTTCCTGAGAAATGCCAGGTAGAACGGACTTACTGTGTGTAAACCTGGAAATATAACAGATACCTCACTATGCAGTTTGTGGAAGAGGAAAAGAGTTAGGGAGGAGATGATTTATTAAGTAACTGAAAGGTGTACTTAAGTTTCACATTGTTTTCCTTTTCTACGTTAAAATTAGAAGAATTTTCCTTTTGAATTAGCTAGGAGAGGGAGGACCAAGCAAGCAAAGTGTGTACAGGTCATTGTATCAGTGTTGCTTTGGTGGAGCAAGAGGGCAGAGGGACCGCAGATACCTCTCCTCAGGCCTCACAGCTCCATGGTCCAAGTCAGCATGAAAAGGACAATGAGCAAAGAGGAATGAGCATGAGCCATCTCAGCTGTCTTCAGGCTAGGCCAGAAGTGCAGAGTGGGTGCTCTTCATCTTAGTCTTTTCCCTGCACTCTGCTGATTGAAGAGCCCCTGCTGGCAATGAACATTTCAACCAAGCACGTGGTAGGCAATGGCATGGAGGAACTAAGGAAGGCATTTTTCATTTCAAAGTGAGTGCAGTAAGGGGAAAGAAATACGTAAGGGTGTATAACTTTTCTAGTCTCATTACTTTTGATCTCTTATAAATCAATTTGCTGAATAACCAGAGACAAAAAAGGATGAGGCCTCTGTTGACCATCAGGACTAGCACGAGGTACTTCCTGTTGAAATGTTGGTGGAAAATGGAGTTTTCCTTTATCTCTGAGGGTCCTCTGGAACATTTCACCTGTGCTAAGACTGTATTTGTTGTCTTTGTGTGTCTTTAGATTATGTCTTGGCATCTGCAAACCTTTCTTAGAAATTCAGTAAAGGTAACTTCAGTAAAGGTAACCTGAAGGCAGGGCATCAAATTTGATCCCTCACCAGTTTCTCGCATATTTTAAGACCTGGTGTTCTCATGTTAGCTATTCTATTTATATTGGTTTTAAGAATCTAGACATATCTTTCTGATTTATAAATTCCAGGTTAAAGAAAGTGTTTCCTAAAACAAAATGAGTTAAGAAGTAAAAATGGATAGATACAAAATAGGCATGGAGATATGAAGTGTAGCATAAGGAAAACAGTTGACAATATTGTAAAAAATATGTAAAGGGAAAAAGGGGTACTAGATTTGGTGGGGTGACCTCTTCGTGAGTTATATAGGTCTCTAATCACTGTGCTGTATAACTGAAACTAATATATTATTGTATGCCAACTATAATTGAAAAAAAAACCTCATTGAATTGTACAATGTAAATATGAGCAATTAATTGTCTAATATACTTCAATGAAGCTGGGGGGAAAAATGAAAACTCCAGTACCTTTTGAGAAAATCCATATTTAGAATCTTATTTTTAGGCTTTTATGCTTCAGATGAGAAAACATATTGGAAAGACTTTCTGCTATTTTAAAATGTGTAGAAGCAAATTAGTCTCACCACATTGTTTACGTTCAAGGTAAAGCCCTAACTATTTTCATTCTTCTATTTCTATGATCAAGGCAAGAAGGTTTGCAGAGTAGGGATAACATCCTTGATGAAACTCTGAAGTCAAAACCAGTTGTAACAGTAATAAAGCCAGTGATAACACCACAGTAATGACCCTTTGAGTATCCTGAGAATCAGAGATGTCAAGAGAAGCTCATCTGTTTGTGAAATTCCTACTTACCTTTAAGCCAGTGACTTACATTCTTTTTTTTCATACATATTCAATTTGCCATTGGACATTATCGATTCAGTTGCCAGTAATGCAACAGATTACCTTTGATTTAGAAACAAATTCATTCTATGGAGTGAGTTTTTCAAGTACCACTGAAGGTTTGAGTCTCTATTTAAACAACTATATATATTTAATTCTATTTCTTGTTTACTTGAGGCTTTTCTGAATGGAAAATGTTCCCTCACTAGTATCCATATCCATCTCTATCTGAAAAACATCACAAAATTAATATGACTCAGTAGTTATTATTGATCATCCAGGAGTTAGCTAAGCAGATTTTCTTCTTTATTATCATATCATTTGCATAATAGTCTAAAAATTTTTTTTATTAATTTTTTTAATTGAAGAAATGATTTAAATTTTTTTCTCCTGTCTACCTCCCCTCTCATCCCTTCCCTCTCCCCTCAACTAGTTTTCTTACATTTGAATACTTACTATGCGCCAGGCACAACTCATTCTCAAGATCATAAGCACTATCATCGAGGAGAAGAATAAAGTGACAGAAAGACCAATAACATGTGTTTTATAAAAATTATCATTTAATCCTCTCAACAACACTTTGGGGTGTCATTCTTCATACAGATGTTGGTACTTGCCAAGAGTGCCTTAGTCACTCGTTTAAGATTACACAGCTACTGAGTCATGTAGTGAAGACTTGAACTCAAGTCTCATTGATGACAATGATCCTGTTCTCATTCTGGGATTTTGACCTATTTCTATTGTTGTTACAGAATACAAATATTTAATATAAATGATGTAAGTACAATGAGTTTAGATATTATAAATATCCAGAAAAAATGAAAGAGGATAGCAATTTTTTGTATGTGTTGTCAAGAGATCAATACCAATTTTATACAGTATGTTTTGACCCTTGAAGATATATTTATGACTTCATGTTAGAGAATTTAAGATTTTAATAATTTGATTAATTTTAGTATTTTCTAGAAGGAACCTCCTTTCTACACAGAGCAGCTCATTCCATTTTTAAATCTATTTTTATTTTACTGAAGCTAATTTCATTGGGTCACTTATATTTTGAATGATTTTTAAAACAATGATATATTGTTTAGCTTTTTGGCATATATTAAAATGTTAATGATTATAGCTTCTGTCACTGAAGTTATTTTACAAAGTCAAAACCACTTGGTCAAGTATTGGCACAATCAAAATTTTATCAGGAAGATTTAATTCTTCCATCAATGGTTAGCCATCGCAGGTTTTGTGTTGATTATTTCTAACAAATCTCATTTTCTAAGATGCACTTTGTAGTTATCATTGCCATTAGCAAGATGAAGTGTGGTTTTTGCCATTGTGATTTTTGTTTTATGTTACTTATTTTTACTAGCAATTCATTAATTTAGAATAAAAACCTGTAGTTTTTATGTCTTTCTTAGCCAATCCATGAGGAAATTATGATCAATTTCTCTTAGTCCACAATTTATCCTTTGTCAAAATACCAAGCCAGTCTCAAATTCTTTCACTTGTAACACAATCAATAGTTAAGTGACTCTAAGACAACTTTCCTGTCAAATATACTAATCTTGTTATTGATCCATTTTGGATTGAGCCTTACAGATCCTGGAAATGGATTTCTAAAATTCAGAGTCCGTTATTTCAAATTCTATTTGAATGTGATATGTGTATCTTTAACCAAATTGTTTGATAAATCATTACAGCTGATTGATATTTCATTTTGGGACCATATCTATGACAGTATCCCAAACACATTTTATGAACCAATTTAAAAGTGGTTGTAATTTTTCTAACATATTAACTTGCTAAAGTCTTCAGTGAAGCTTTTGCTTATAAATAGGAATTTAGGAAGTGACACAGTTATCTCCTCTGCATGAGCAAAATACATACTGTTATCAGATGTGCTGTTAACATTCTCTGCTCCAACTTTCACTGGATTTTAAAAAAGCTGAAAAATCTAATGTCGGCGAAAATTGAACAGATCAAATTAATGCCACTTGTTAAGACTATGGATATTGACATCAGTGTAAAATTTTGCGCAAAGTTCTTTATGGGTTTAAGTATACGTTAGTAGTAGATCAGAGATCATTGAAATCATCTTGTAATGGAAATTACCTAAAGCTTTACCAAAAGAGTTGGCTGTATTTTAAATGTTCTATCAAGGAGAAATCTTTTCATTCAGTTTTGCAGTGAGCATGAAGACTATTGAGCAGATCCAAACAAAATAAATTCTTCCCATATTCATAGGTCTGAAAATGTTCTTGAACCTCAGTTTGTATCAAATCATTAGTTTTATTGGTACTTGAAGTAGTTCCTTTAGCTTTACATCGCTTTTTGTCACACATCCGCCTTTAGATGTTCTCCTTTGCTTCTCTCTCATGTGGTCTGATGAACATAAATCTTAAATAAAGATGGTGTTTCAGGCTTTACCAGCATCAGTCATGGAAGCACAGACTCTGGGAACAGCACCTCCATGAGAATTTTCCTCACTGTCCACATATTCATTCTGAAGTCTAGCTTTGCAGGTGTGAGAAATGCACTAAAAATTGATGCTTTCATTGTTTATTTTTGAAAAGCAGAATAAGTGGTCATCTCAAGATAATTTTCTGCAATTTTATTTGATAGCCATGTTGTTCTATATTTATGCTTGCTATTCAAAAACAAAATATGAACAATTATGGAGAATTATCTATAATTGAACTTAATCCAGTTCTCCTATCTGTTCGCTATCGTGTTGCTTACTACATGCTCTCTTATACCTTATTGTCAGTTCAAAGGCCATTAGCAAGGAAAAGATAAATTATCTGAGTGACGGAGGGGACAGATCATCTCTGAGGTCAAAGTTGTGAGGTCAGATATACCACTTCTTTGCCCAAAGCATTTCAGAGCCACACTGCAATGGGAAAATGCTATAAATAGCTGAAAAGTTCAATGTGAAAAAATTACTGGTAGATTTAAGGTACTAACAAACTAATTATTTTGTTGTTTTATTTTCTGAAAAAAAATTTGAACTTTGTTTCTTGAGATCCACTCTACCAACATAGGCACACACACACGTAAACACACCCTCACAGTGACAATATATTCCACGTGTCAGCGCTCATGGGAAGTATTTGTTGATTTGTTTCAGCTTACTTTACTGCCATCTTTATGAGTGCATCTGTTCTAGAGAGAGAATGCCTGCATATAAACAAGGCAAATTTAACTGAACTTTACAGGATTTCAGATTTAAAGAGTAATTTGTAAGCGGTTTTTGAGATATGATTTTTATTTCTGTATGAAGCTATTTTCTTACTCTTAATTTCAGTTACACTGTCTAATCTGAGTGTTTTTAGTATTTTCATGAATGGTCTGAATTTATAAAAAAGCTGGATCTGGATCTGTCTCTAATGAGGTACAGCAGCTTTGCAGGTTGGATGGCAGGGTTGAGAAATCCCTCCTGGCAAGGCACTTGGGCAAGCTCTGGGGCTCTGAGGGCCTGTGCTGTTCTCACCCATGGGTCACCTGGCACTTACCCAGTCAATCCCTAATTGCTGCCCAATTTTAGGTGGTGTACAATGCAGACTATCCTTCAGTCATGTATAGAAGGATTTGTCCCTATTTCGAAAGATCTACTAAATAAGGGTATGTTTCTCCTTGTTTGAAGTTTTTTTTTTCACATATTGTCACAAATTTACTCTTTTTTTTTAGTACTTCCTACATACATTATGTCACTTAATCCTCATAAGCTCTTGCAAGGTATACAGAATTTATTATCATGTTTTATATATGATGGAACTGTTAAGGAAAGTAAATGATGTTATGTATGAGTTACATATATATATATATATACACAGACATCATATATATTATATATTACATACATATATGTATATATATATAAGTAAAATAGTCTTCACAGCTTTTCTGAAAAATAAAAATTAATTGCTTGTGATGATTATTTTAGAGAGCATCGCAAGTGTTTAAGATGATCACTTCTTAACAGTTAGAAGTAGCATTGTTTTCTCTATTCTCTAGTGTTTAAACCTACAAGAAAAGACATGCTTCTAGTACTACAGGCTTAATGAGACTCTGCTGTCTTTTCACCATTGGTGCCATACTTATTTGAATTGCTGTGTCTTCACAGCGGGATTGTAATGGGAAAACCTCTTCTGGATGGGAACAAGTTTTCTCTTTCACACTGTAGAGACATTTTTTAATATATGAAAAAGTGTTAAGTTGCTTAGTGTTATGGTTCCTTAGAATGAACTTTTAGAGATGGATCTCGGAAGAACTGAAGACAGAGCATCACAAGGAGAGAGACCAAGGTCCTGAGAGAAAATTATAGCTATTAAAATGATGAGTGTTTTTCATGAGATGCAAAAATTTCTGAAGGAGTTGCTGTTTGTGTTGTTAGTTAAGAATCGAAGAACCAAAACTCCTACTCTTTCTTTGTGCTCCGTCATTCTGACCAGACTTTGGTGCAAGAATAAAAGGAAATGAACTGGATAGTTTCTCCAATAATACCCATTTTCGTCCATTCTCCTCACATCCATGTCCTGACTCATTTCCAGACTTTTTGGAGAAAGCTGAGAGTTTACTAGGAGAAGAGGATAGCCTAAATGGGTTTGAGCCTAATCCAAAAATATGGATTTCAAAATTACTTTCTTAATAACAACAATATATTTATAAAATGATTGTGAAAGCAATCTGCAAATTACCATTCAAATATAATTTTCACAGCTCTAAATGGATAGAAGGGCTGATAATTGTTTCTTAATTTCAAATATGAGTAAGTTGAAGTTTTGAGAAATTGATGCCTCTCCCTACAGAGTGCCTAAGGAATGGAGCTTGGATAAGACTCAGGTCACAGTACTTTTAGTCCAGTCTTCTTTAAGCTGAGTTTTCATCATAACTATGAAAAACCATATAACATAATCCCTCTTCACGGTGACTATGGCATGATTCTTTTCAACCTCCATTCTTTTAAATGATTTGACCTAGAGGCGAACCATTAGTGGCTAAATGGAAATGTTGTGCTTTGTGATATTATCAGGGTGGTAGGGACAAAAATTCTTAGAAAAATATTGATCTTTTGGGCACTGAGATTATTTAGACTACCTGATAACTGAATTTCAACTATTGCAGACATTTATTAACAGTTACAGAATAGTATCATTTATTTTATTTTCAAAAACAAGGTCTGGAAAGCTAAAAAGTGGTTTACTTACCTGGTTTATTTATTCATTTAATAGGTAATTATTGAGTGCCTACTCTGTACCAAGCACATTTTTAGATTTTAGGAAAATAACAACGAACAAAGTAGACAAAAAACTCTGTTTTCATAGAGTTTACATCCATGTAGAGGAAGACAGACAATAATAAGTTAAATATATAGAACATATAATTTTTTGGGTAGAGATAATGGCAAAGGAGAAAAACTTACAGTGAAAGGAGAATATGAAGTATGGGAAGAGTGATGGAATTTTAGATGAAGTGGTCAAGGAAGGCCACAATGAAGAGATGACTTGTGCATCAAGACCTGAAGGATATTAGAGAACAAGTTATTTGGTATCTGGGGAAGAGCTTTCCAGACAGAGGGAATAATAAGTGAAAATGTTCAAGAAATAACATGCGACTAGGGGGGCTAAAGAGGATTGGGAGGATAGTGGGAAAAGAGGTTCTAGAGATGAAAAGAGGATTCATCATTGGAGGAGGATGCCGCAGACCATTGTAAGGACTTTAGTTTTTACTGTGAATGAAATGAGAGGCACTTGGGGATTTTTTTGCAAAGGTGAGGTGTGATCTGATTTATAAGAGCTCTCTGATAAAAGGTCACTCTAGCTGTTGTGTTTAGCAGAGACAGGCATAGGTGGACAAGAATAGTTAGTATTAGGGGGATCATTTAGAAGGTGACATCAGTAAGTTAGGAGCAAGATGATGGCCTCAGTGAAGATGATAAACAGTGGTAGGATTCTGGATATATTTTGAAGGTAGAGCCATCAGGATTTCTGCATTGATTGGGTTTGGGGTGTGAGAGAAGAAGATATAAAGATGACATCAAGGCTTTTGGCGTGAGAAACTGGAAAGATAGAATTGCAGTCAGCTCTTATAGGGAAGGTATAGTGAGTGAGCAGGGATGAGGGGAATATGAGCAGTTTAGTGTTGCATTTGGAATGTGTATTATGTATTCATGTTGATTGTTGAGTAGGTATTTGAGTACAGGAGTCTGGAATAGGGGAAAGGTCTGGCTAGGTATACACATAGTTGACATTTAAAACCATGGTACTGGATGAAATCTCCAAGGAGTGATATAGATGAAGAAGAGGATCAAGGATTGAGCCCTGGGTCACTCCTATATTACGAGCCCAAGAGGAAAGAGAAACCAGTATAAAGGACTAACAAGCATTTATCCATGAGTAATAAATAAACGTTTTGTGTATTAGTAAATCAATTCATTTCAATATTTCTCATAATTATAAAACAAATGGCAGTAAAGTAATCTGAGAAAAAGCGTCCAGTGGTGTAGGGGAAAACCAGGAAAATCTTCATAAATGAAAAGGTTTTAACTAAGACGAATTCTAACTGGGTTAAGTATCAGAACTAAGTCTGTATGAAGGTCAGGAATGAAAAACCATTAGCATTCATTTTTTCCCCCAGATTTTGCTATTGAAGACATACCAATTCTAATTACTTTCTATTTGACTTAGAGTTGAAAAATAATTAAGGTTGTAATATCCTGGATACTAGGTAAATAGCACTCACTCCTCTACTCAGAAATTTGATCCATTGCCCTCTAAATTATTTTTGTATGTTTGGGGGAAGTATTGGTTAAGTTTTCTCTCTGATTTGATGCTCAGTTACATACTTTTCTTCTGACACTCGAGGGAGAGAACACACTGAGTTCTGGTGGAGGGTCTAGAGTTGTCTTCAGGGCCTTATTCATTTATTTAAAAAACATTTTTCAGAATTGATTACATATTGAGCTTTGCACTTGATGTTGGTGATACAAGTATTGAACAAGCTAACTCCCTCTCCTGAAAGCGTTCTTATTCTAGTGGGAATGAGCAATTATAATGTAGTGTGGTGTGTGCCATTGTGGGATGAGTTGAGAGATCTGTTAAAGAACTCAAGTGAGAGAGGAACCAGTTTCCTGGCATGAGTTGAAAAGCGCTTCTCAGAAGAGGTAATATTCAAGCTTGGTCTTGAAGGGCCAGAAGAGTTTTCCACGGAATAAGAGGACACATAATATTCTAATCAGGGAAGCAGTACGTGTGGGCAAAATAGTATGAAAGAAGTGCAGAATTTTGAAGGCATATGGTGGATAAAGTTAGAAGGGTTAACAGAAGCTGGGTTAGGCAGGACATTTTATACCCTGTAGTGGGCACTGTTTTTAATGTCTTTTGAATATTTACTCACTGAATTCTCACATTAATCTTCTGGGATGATACACACTATTTTTGTAGATGTGTTTCCTAAGCCATAGAGAAAATGAGTGATTTCTCAAAGTCATACAGCTAGTGTTAGAGTTATAATATGTGCAATTGATGATAAAAGTGTTAGTTGGTTAGTCCTAACACTTTTCCTCGGTATTTTCTTCTTAGAATTATTAGGAACTTCCTCCATTATATGTTATTGTTTATTCTCCATGGTACACCTGCTGTCCTCCATCATATCAGATTTGACAAAGGCCTTAATTTTTTCTCATTATTTTTTTCTCCTCTTTCTACAAATTTGAATTTTAAGCCTCTTTATAAGGTCAGCAAGCCTCCTACTAAGGCTTGGTTTATGCAGATGCCATCTGACCCCTTCCAGGAGCCTGCGATCCTGTCATTGTGGACCACAGCTCAGGAAAAACACTTCATTCTTCATCACTATTCATGTTCTCAATTCATATGCTCATCTTTCTCATGTAATTATCACCTTCAGGTTGGACAAGGTTTGAAAATACCATCTGTTCATTTGGGTCCCTGAGGCTTTCAGTTTTCTAACCTGACATTGTAGGTCTTTACTGAATGAGCTGTGAATGGTACTGTGGGTGGCATGGGTCCAGGAAGGTGGTATACCTCATGGTTAGCCATAGGTTTACACTGTTCACTTTTAGTAGCATATGTCTCCTTCTGGGGAATAAGTGGAGTCCTTGCGCTTGGTAATGCATCCTCTTTACTGTTCTGTGGGATGAAATACTTCTCCATTAGCAGGTCTGGGGTCTTCCTCTTTAGGTAGAGTCTCGCATTTTTTTGAGTGACTCTCTCATATAGCTTTTTCTTATATATTCCAGTCTCCCATTGATAGTCCTTCAGCTGTGTCTTAATTCCACACTACCCCTTTTCTTCTTTTTTATTCAGAGTGTTTTGTCTGCTCAGGGATTACTCTTATTCTTTAATAAACTGGTAGAGAAGTATTCCTCAAGGCATCTTACATTCTTCTCTTGCAAGGAGTTTGACCCTAACTTGCAATTACAGTAATTGAGGGCCACAATCTTCCCTGGGAAAGGCTGTATTTCTTACAGACCCTACTAACTTCTAAGTTTTGGATGCTTGGGGGGATTAAGCAATATCCCATAGCACATACTGCCATTGCAAGAGGCTTGAACCTTCCTCAGCTAGACGCCAGAGGCAAGGCTCTTGGTTACTGTGCTGTACTGCCTCTTCCATTCTTAGCATTAAGGACTATTGGTTTTGCTAGTTTTGTTTGAGAAGCATTTATTGAACATCGTTTATTCAGTATCCTGTGCCAGATGCTGTTAATATTCTTGGTACACAAAGATCTCTCCACTGGGTTCATTCTCCAGTGAAGTGACTCAAAAGCCGATGTGCCTAACTCTGGTCATTGATTTATTTCAAACATTCCTGGCACATATAGCCATAAATTAAAGTAACATAAAAGATTTCCGTCATATAACTAAGATGGCGGATATAGGGACATCATCTGATATCATTTTAAAAATCTAAATTAATATTAAACATTAGCAATAAAATATGCAGTTTTGGAATTATAATTCCCTAAATTACAATTAAGGCACTGAAGGCAACAGGTATTGAGACATCAATGCTGACAAATAAGGGACTTTTAAATAGTCTAAGTCACTCCTAAGAAATGGAAAGAATTTTTTCAAATTCTTTAACGTACAGTCAAAGAATACATTCTTAAGTATATCTAAACTAAAATAAAAATCACAGACATGCACAAATGAATGAATTATTTTCTTATTCATTTATGTCTGGATGTTCTATTCTTAGACTTCAATGGGAACATTTGTTTTCATAATTTATTTCAATATCGTAGATGTGATCTATGAAAGGAAGATGTTTTGTAGGGTTTGTGCAGAGCCCAGAATCTTTCCAGAGTAAACTGAAGGAGCTTTAAGCAAGGCTGGAAAAGTTTAAAGATTTAAGGACAAAATTTAGTGGCAGAAGGAAGGGTTTTCATTAATCTCTTTTTTAGGAAGAAAAACAACAATGAAAAGAAAGTCATATTAGAAAGAGAAAAGAGTTTTCTGTTCAGTTGAGGTTGAAAGTCTTAGTTATATGCCTTGATAACAATCTAGACATAAAACTGTTCTAGAAATGGGAAAAAAAACTCTTATTTACTAGAAATTTTAGCAATGTGACTATTTTACGAAGAAAAATGAACAAAATGATATTAAGTGAATTTAGTGCAATTGAATAATCTGGAGAAAATTAAAAGTATGTATAAATTACAGTATCAAATAACAAGGACTACACAAAAATAACACAAAAAAAGTATAAGAATACATTTCGGCAAGTTGAAGACATGATCTAATTTTTCATTCTTTTAAATTTCTGGCTTCTTTGAAAGAAACAGTTAACAAACTTGTTTCTTGGTGCAGTGTAGGTCAAGGGATATGTTAGAGATAAGAGACTGAGAAAAGACCCCTGTTCAAACCTAAGCCAGTGTTCAAGGACCCCACACTAATGCTCTTTTTGCCAGAAGCCTAACCCTTGCCAAAGAACGACGGTGGTGCAAGTAGTCTGGGTGGGAGACAAAGCCAAGGGAAATAGAGAGGGATCCCGTCCTGACTGCCAATGGACTGTGCCTAAAGTTGTCCATTAAGTCCAAGGGATTCCCTGCAAAGTGTCTGCTTGAGGAATGCAGAGCTTCTGAAAGGAACCTTAAAGTGCAGCTGGGAGTGAATGTCGCCTGTGCTGGCGGTTGCCAGCCGGTGGCCCGCCTCATGCTGAGCCCTTCTGCAGAGCAGCCATCTGCTGCAGCTTTAATGAATGAATCTCTCTCGGGTGTTTTTTTGTTTTTCAACAGAACAATAGCTTCTGTGGTGTGATCTGCATTCCGATGGATGTATTGAGGCCTTTGCTCACACTCCTGTGTGTTGGGGGTGGCAGAGCGGGCGAAGAGCTGGTGTATGTCTGAGTCCTCTCAGGTAACGAGCTGGTGGATGTTGAGAAGGTTAATGCTTTAGGTTTGATTTTAATTGGAATGCTCAATCAGCTCTTCCTTTGGAGGCCTGGACAGTTGGGCTGCTGCTGTTTCCTGTGCATTTCCTTTCCACAGCTTCCCCACCCTCTGCCCCTCCAAACATCGAAGGATGGATTCACTTCCTTCGGGAAATGCTATTTAAGTACAGGTCTACGGAATAAAATAGTTAAGTGAATTTTTTTTTTAAACCACCTGTCATTAACTTGAGTTGATTAATCCCCTTCTGACCCTCTGCCGTGGCCCGTGTCTGTCAATCCATTTGGCTGCCTTTGATGTGGTATGCTGGAGGAAACCTTTGCGGCCTCTATCAATATCTCTTTTCCCTGTGGTGTTCAACAAACTAGAGGCCATTTCTTCTTAATTACAAAGGAGAGAAAGAACACCCCAAAAGACAAATCAAAAACTTTACCAGGAGAAGATTGATTGGTCTTCGGTTTAATCATCCTTAGAAACAGAAAATCCTGTGTTGCCTGTCAATAATGGTCCTGTGGTTACAATCGTTAGCCTAACGAACTGAAGGAGAAGCTAATTTGGGGGGAAACTTTTGGAGATTGGTTATTGGACTCATTGAGGTCATCCAGTTTCTGGTTTTCAAGAAAAAAAAAAATTATTTCTGAGTAAAATTTTGCTCAGAACCCTTATATACAAATCAAATACAGTTGTAGCTGCTCTGGTTGAGTTGGACTGGAGTGGGTAGGACAAAGACACAACTGTACCCGCAATGGCCCACATTCTCAGGCGTCTGTTAGAGTTTGTAAAGCTACTCATAGAGGGTATTTGTTTTGGAGTAGAATTCTGTTCAACCATAGTGGAGAGGAGTTGTCAGTATTTATTTGTATTGTTAATCTGCCTTTTAACTGTTAGTAGAAATGCTACTTATATCTTTTACTGGTTTTGCTTCCTCTCATCAATTTGGCTACATCAGGCAGAGGATGGAATAATTGAGAACTAAAAATCTCATCTATTCTAAAAGTCAAGGACAAATGGAAATATTTCTACTTTTACTTTTTTTTGTGGATATATGCTGAAGTTTTCCTTTTTAAATACTATTTTTTTTTATTTTTGAGTTATAGTTGGCATACGATATTATATTAGTTTCAGGTATACAGCATAGTGATATAGATGTGATATATATATCACTATATGATATAGACATATAGATGTCTATCTATATAATTCACAAAGTGATCACCCCAATAAATCTAGTGCCCCTCTGATACCATACATAGGTATTACAATATTATTGACTGTGTTCCTTATGCTATACTTTATACCTCTATGACTATTTTGTAATTACCAATTAAGGGTTACCTCCCATCTGGTAACCCTTAAAATGTTCTCTGTATCTATAAGTTTGTTTCTGTTTTTGTTGTTATCATTGTTTATTTTGTTCTTTAGATTCCACAGTATGTGAAATCATATGGCTTTTGTTTTTTCTGACTTACTCCACTCAGCATAATATCTTTTAGGTCCATCATGAAATATCTTTTCCATCCCTTTAATTTCCATCTGTGTGAATGTCTTTTAATCCAAAGTGAGTCTTGTGTGTGGCCTACATAAGGGTCTTGTTTTCTTATCCATTCCGCCACCCTATCTTTTTGACTGGAGTGTTTAATTCTTTTTTCATTTGAAGTACTTTTTGATAGATATGTACTTATTGCCATTCTTTATTCATGTTTTTGATACATATTTTTTCTTCTTCTTAAAGAGATTCCTCTGACATTTCCTGTAATACTGGCTTGGTGGTGATGAACTACTTTGGCTTTGTCTGGGAAGCTCTTTATCTGTCCTTCGATTCTAAATGATAGCTTTGCTTGGTAAAGTAACCTTGGTGGTAGGTCCTGGGTTTTCACCACTTGGAATATTTTGTGCTAAGCCCTTCAGGTCTGCAAAAGTTCTGTTGAGAAATTGGCTGACAGTCTTATGTCAGCTCCCTTGTAGGTTACTAATTGCTTTTCTCTTGCTGCTTTTTAAGATTCTCTCTTTGTCTTTAACCATTGGCATTTTAATCATAATGTGTCTTAGCGTGGGCTTCTTTGGGTTCATCTTGTTTGGGACTCTCTGAACTTCCTGGGGTTGTATGTCTATCTCCTTCACCAAGTTAGGGAAGTTGTCCATCATTTCTTCAAACAGGTTTTCAATTTTTTGCTCCCTCTCTTCTCCTTCTGGGTCCCCTATGATGCAAATGTTGTTACAAAGTCCCAAAGTCTCCTTAAAGTGTCTTCATTTTTTTTTGTTGCTATCCTCTATATCACTGATTCGATCCCCACTCATCTACTCTGTTGATTTTGTTGAGATCTTTTTCTGGTGCTTGCATGTGGGAGATGCTTCTTTTTCTCCTCATTTTGGCTGCCTCCCTGTGTCTGTTTCTATGTATTAGGCAGGGTTCCTAAGTCTCCTGGTCTTAGTAGAGTGACTTTATGTAGTAGGTGTCCTGTGGGGCATAGTCCTGGGAGGGGTCCAGCTGCAGGCCAAGTTCAGCCACAGCCTGCGCACTTCCACGGCCACCTGGTAACAGTCACCAAGCAATCCACAGATGGCTGCCATCACTGCTGGGCTTATAGGTGCCTTGAGGGGCCAAGCAAGAATCTGAGGTCAGCTGTCACTAGTGTGAGGCTTGGGCTGCCTAGCAAGAGGAACAGCACAGGCCGAGGCCAGATACTACTTCTTTGGGTTTTATGAGGCTTGAGAGATTTTAGGAAAGTCTATAGCAGGAGCCAAGAGAGACCTTTTACATGGAATAAATCACAGGAAGTGGCTTGAGTGGGCCCACCATTTGGGGGAGGCGGAGTCTCAAGAAATCACCTGGGTGGAGCAACTTGTCTTATCCAGGTGGATGCTGATTCAAATACCCACGGGCTGCCTGCATCCACAGCCTGGGAGCAGGGAGGGCTCAACAAAGGAACAATGGATACTGCCAGCACTTCCATCCAGGAGAAAGCTACCCCTCAGCACTTTCCCTGAAGTTGGAAGACTCAGTGCCTCCCCATATGCCTCTGGCGCCCTTCAAGCAGCTGAAGCTCAGAGCGAGGAAGTTCCTCATGGGTAAGGCAGGGTGTGTGCGGGCCCTTTAAAAGGGTCGTATGGGACTTCCGTCTCACTCAGCCACAATCTCAGCTGGTATTCATAGTCAGAGATTGTGGGGACTTCTCTTGCTGGCACTGAAACCCTGGGCTGGGGAGCCCAGTGTGGGGCTGGGATCCTCACTCTTTGGGTCGGGGAGGGGGCTCTGCAGCCAAGATAGCCCTCCCCATTCTCCATCACCATACTGCAGTTGTTGGACTGGGCTGTTTCATGTCTCTATAGCCCTACGGGTTTGAGTTGGTTTTGTCCCTCATTGTAGGGCTTCTGTTCAGCCAGACCTCAGGTGACTTGGTGCACGGTTGCTCTGTAGTTTCGTTATGATTTTGGTGTGGCCATGAGAGGAGACGTGTACAGCCTCTACCTTCTATGCCATCCTGACCTGCATTCGCTGAAGTTTTCTTATATAGTCACTTGACAACCTTACAAGTAGGTATTTTATTACTGTAAGAACTGTGATTTAATTTGTATTGAATTTCTTTTTCTACATACGTATTTTTTATACACACACACACACACACACACATATATAACATGTACATATACATAAAAGACATATTTGTGTAACTCTTGCCTAGTTCATTTTGAGTAACACACGTATCTCCAGTAATAGACAGCAATATAGAGCATCCCTGAAATTCCATTTTACAAATCCACTTACCAAACCCTAAGAAAATCCTCTTTATAGAGGTGTTTTGCATTTAAAGGTCAGCCAGGAGCTAGAAAAGGCTGGCGAGGCAGGCGTTTATAGTTACTTTTGAATCTGTTTTATATGTGCATGTTTCAGAGTTCGCATGTGACCCCAGGGCCCTGGCCCATCTGGGGGATGGCAGTGCTGGTGGTAGATTCACTGGGTCATATATGAAGGTGCTGAGTGAGTGTCATTCTTACAGGGGGCATTAAGCAGATAATTTATTGTTAAAACTGGGATCATTTTGAAAGTGAAAGGAATCACTAACTGATGGGGTGCTGCAACAACAGATGTCAACCAGAGTGAGTGGTCACCCTGCTAACAGTTCTCGATGTCTCCATAGATGAACAAGATTTTCAGCCCCACCGATTTCAAAGTATAGCCTTCTTGAGTTATGTTATGAAGAAGGTCTCAGCAATTCAGGAAAATAAAAGCTATCTGAGTCTTATTAAAGCAGCTTGATGCTTAGTCATCTGAATAGGTTAGAGTGGCTTCAACTTGGTCATGGATTATGAAGTGGGGCAATGAGAGAGCCACTTGAGCATCCACCAGGGGTGAACATGGTGACTAAGATGACAAAGGATTTTAAGGAGGCACCAAGATAATGTTGCTCAAACTAGATCTGCAGACTTAAAAAGATCACAGGTGATGAAGTAGAATTGGAGATGGATGTAGTTATGGCAGGTAGGGATCATTCTCTTTACAGATGTATGTCCTACTGCACCATCCCAACATCTAAATACAGGAGTACATAGATCCACACTTGTCTGATGCCTCCTGACCTAGCCTTTGCATTCAGTCTAGTGGTGCCTTACTGCAGGCTATCTTTCTGTACCTCAGGTTTCTCATCTATGCAAATGGTTAAATATGTAAGAAGTATAGCGATGACCCCAAGGTTTTCATACTCATTGAATATTAACATATGCCCAGTATAAAATTTAGTATATTAGACATATTTTTGTATTGTAATTCTTTAAAAATATTAACTCATCTATAATTTATTTTAAACTATTCATTAGCCTTAATATTAAATTAAGCTTCACAGTCTATTCCTAGACTATTCTAAGTAACTAGGGGCTAATGCTTCATAGTTAAAATTTATCATGAGAAAATTCTTATAGCTAATAAATTTTTTAGCATTAAGTTGACTAACATTTGAACATGATATTTATGTCACCTAATCTATTGTAGAATTCCTGTGCTATTTTAAATCTTAGTACTCATAACTCCTGATATTTAAGTGATTTTTAAATTGCTATTACCAGAAGAAGCACCTTTTGGGAATTGCAATAAAAATTAATACTTGGGCTACATTTTGAAATATGTATTTCCTCCCCAAACTGTAGAGACCTTATTTCCAAAACTTAGTATGGAATCCATTGCTCAATGCATGATATGACAAGTGGTCAGAAATGGACCGTGTTTTGGAATCAAGACTTTCCCAGCCTATGGTGACCACGCACAGCTGCTGGCATATGGTAGGAGCTTTGCACATGGTCACAACTCTGTGAAATTTTCTGGAGTGCGGGATTGTATTATGTGTGGCTTCAAGTTCTCTATTACTTCTTTGGACCCTTAGCGTAGTCTTAATGCTTCTTCATAGTCAGTTATGGACTTCTGATTATGGACTTCCAAGCTTCCAAAGCTGTTCCAAAAATTTCCCCACCTATCTACCTCACTAGAGACCTAAGACAGAGGAAGAGGTTAGCGAAATCAGGAACGAGAGAGGATGAGGGAACAGGGGGGACTGTGTGAGGACTCAAGCTCAGTGGACCTGCAGCCAGGGTTAACTACTTTCTCTCGTAAATGTTGTGTGGACTTGGTTATTGCCTTTGTTACCTCGCTCTACTTAGAGTTTCATATCTGAGCTCAAGTGCAGGTCTCAACACTGCTTGAGGCTAGTCCAAGGTAATAAAAAGCAGAAATAGTAGTGTAAAATTAAGGACTGAAAAGCATGTGTCCAGACATTTTTCAACTGCGGAAGTTCATCTGTCAGTGCAACAAAAGCCATCAAGAGAAATGGCATGAGGGGTCAAAACTGTGCTGGCTTACACCAGCTAGCTATGCCCTGGCCTGTAGGGAGAGCAGCGAGAGCAGCATGATGCCACTTGGGAGGTATGTAAGAGCTGCTTTACGGGAATGTCAGGAGCCTCCAGCCAAAGCTGAGTGTAGCCTCTGCTTCTAGGCTCACTTTCTGCATCTGTGTTGGACGCCTTAGAATAGTTCAAACATGGCTGTTCTTCAGTTCACAAGCGGGTGTCTTTCCGGTAAGCAGAATGGAGCACCTTAAACGCTTTGTCTGCAGTCAGTAACTGGCGTGAGTATACCACCCTTCTAGACAGGCTGGAGTTGGGGCACTGTGGCATCAGGCTTTCCCAGAGGTGAGCGAGCTATGGTCCTTTTGCCTTGCCCAGCCACAGAGAAATACATGGGGTAGTGTAGAATGATGGTGCTGTCTTTAGATGCGCTTTTGGGCTACATTGAGCAGTGAAGGATTCTGGCCCCTCCATTGTGGATGGGAAATTGTGATTAAACCTTCAATGAGCACTCCTTCACTAGGCAACGGAGGGACAGTGCCTGGAATCTAGTCAGTTCATTGATAAAACTCGAGGTTGAAAGCATGACTGTTCCTTTGTGTAAGTGCATCCAGGCCTCATTAACGGGCTACTGCCCAACTCTGCCATCTGATCCAGCCGCTGAGTAATCGGAGGCATTGCAGAGGCCATTTTAAAGTGCCTACAAGTGAAGCTTTTAATTTCTCATTGGGAAATTTCAGGACTTGCCAAATGTCACTAAAGCCCCCGTTGATAGGTTGCGATTTTAGCAGAGACCGTGGAAAGATAAGATTTCAGCAAATCTTTGGGAGATAAGGAAACCCTGTCCTTCTTAATGTGAATAATTTCTTTAAGCCAATATCTAACTGCAAAGCCAGATATTTGTCATAACTTTTACCATCAAAATGGAAGCTTACAATGAAAAGAAGAAAAATGAGGACATCTGTTTTCCCAACTTTTGTTCATGGAGCAGTATTTTAAGACTACAGTAATGATTTCCTTCTTGGCCCTGGTTAGGGAGGTTTTTTCTTTAGTGATATGCTTGGTGAGCATCTATCCTCATGACTCAGGTACCCTAAGTGATTCTGCCTCTGCATCCAGTGTATCATCACTTTTTTTTCATCTTCTCCAGACATATTTCTATGTAAAATGAACACTTATCAAAAGAAAGAATGACACAATTGCCCATGTGAATATTTTTTTATTTCTTGGCTCTAACTTCTTTTTGGCCATTTCATATCTCTTGTAGAAATACTTTTGTCACTTTCTGTTTTCAGAGGCTATCAAGCCTAGAACTTTGCCACACTAAGGCTCTATGTTTTGGAGAAAGTCACAATAATTAAAGAGAAAAAGAGAGAACCAGACTTAAAGCATATTAATGGTACTTAATATGTACTAGAATTTTCAATATAGAGTCTACCAAACATCCAAAACAGCTCGAATTTTAGATATGAGCCATCATAGAAGCATCTGAAAGATAGTTTTGTTGTATAATACATTATTCCTTTGGAATATTTATTGAGAAATCTAAAAGGTTTAGATAGGGTTATATCAGGTTATAGAGGGTTATGAATTTTTGGTATTGGTTGTTAAAATATATCTTGGCATGCCATTTAAAGATGAACACTTTTTCTTCCATTTAATGGGTAGTTCTTACTACAAAGAGTGCTTCATTCAGTGAAAGGCCATAGTAAAATATGCATTCATTTGGTAGACCTCTGTGTTTCTGGAATTTCTGATCCCTGACTAACTTGTCGTTCATACTGTGGAAAGGTAGATTAGTAGACTTAGAGCACAGACTTCAGAGGCAGAGTACCTGATTCAAATCTCAATTTCTCTACTTGCTTTCTGCATGACCTTGAGTAAACCACTTAAATTTTCTGTGCACCTATTTCTTCATATATAAAATGAAGACATTCGTGGGAATCTTCTGACGTTTATCTAGCAGATCTAAATAGTGTATATAGAATAGTGTGGCATATGGTAAACACTACGAATGCTTATGATTTCCTAACATCCTAAGTCCCTGAGGTGGGTGCAGTAAAGCACTCTGAGCAGAATGGGGAATTGCAAGCATGGGGGACTGAGGCAGCCTCATGGCTCTTTCATTAGGGCTGCGTTTGAGAGTTAAGTACCCTGCTCCTTTAAGCACACAGTACCAAACACTGTCCTCTGGTCCAGGACTTTCAAGTGAGACTTCCATGTAACAAAGGCCTTTTGACATTTCAGTAACTAAAACTCTGTCGGTGAGGCCTGAAGCAAAGTTCTCCAATGCTCGCGATTGTTCTGCAACAAAGAGTTTTCCATCTAGGTTCCAGAGTGTTGGATCTGAGGGCAGGAAAACAATGCCACCATCCAGAAATAGATACACCTTGCCATACTTGAGACGTAGGAAAAAAAAATAATATACGTTTCTATGTAAGTACCTAGACATAAAAATAGGACTCAAACTTTTTGGCTAAATAATTAATCGAATAAGAATAGAAATTTCTCTCTTCTATGTACAGTTGGAGAACAGGTTGCTGAACAAGAGGTTTTTAAGAGATACTGTTAAGATAGATTCGAAGTACATGTAATAGCTAACATATATAATTGCATAAATAATAATTACAAGTTGAAACAATTATTTTTTATCAATTAGTATGTGCTAAAAATTTTTACAAATTTTCCCAATTAATGTTCTCCATAGACATGAGTTATATGTTATCTTCATTTTCAGAGAGAGGAAAATTGAAGTTGTGAGAGATTTGTTTGTGGTTATATATAACCAATGATTGACAACCTTCAAATCCAGGAATTTCTGACTCTGAATCCACATGCTTTCCACTATAATCTTATTGTCTTTCAAAGATAATTTAGTTCAGTCCAGTAGAAAAGTCACTGAGCCCCTATTGTGTGAAAGACATTGAGGAGGTTACTGAGGATAGAAGGCAAGCCAGGCAGGCATGCTCCCTGCCTTTGAGAAACTGACAGTCTAGATGGGATGACAGCTATGAGTAGCTATCTGCATTTGCTTCTTTTTCTATTATACATTCCTAGATGTCTCCTTGAGTAGGCACTGTCACTACCTTGAATACAGTTTAGATAATTCATAAGGCACTGTGTTCTCTTGAAAATAACATTTCTGAATGTCATTTGTGCAAAAAGGTGTACATCTCAAATTCTCACCCTCATTACCTAATGTCACCTGACATGGTAGTTTACAGACTAGACTATGACAGTACAGGATCATCATCAATTTGGTTACTTTGAAGGATCAATGAGAGAATTATAATTTAGTGAGTTATAGTGAATTTCACAGTAAAATCAGACATCTGATTATAGCAGTTTACTGACTCCCAATATGACACATGTAAAGCTGAAGTAGATTTGTCCTGATATTGTGGAACTCATAAAGAAAGGGGAGAGGAGGAACAGGAAAGCAATCCCTTTGGTATATCCCCAAAGAAAGTGGATGGAGTATGGATGAAGTATTTTTCCAGGAAAGAAAAGTTGTGTGTCAACTGATGCTTGATGGAAAAGGAATGAATTATTAGTACAGGCATGGGAGAGACAAAAGTCAGGTACTTGGGGAAGCAGTAAGAAAATGAGGCTTGATGGGACGTTTTAGAGCTGATTTTAGAAAAGATTGCATGTATCATTTGTCTACTACTTCTGTAGTTCCATACCTGTATGGAACTTTCATTCCTTCATTTAGCAGATTCTTTGTACCTAGGATCTGCTCTTTAGTTTCACCTAAGATCTCAGCAAGAGAAAGACATGGGCCCTTAGACACCCACCTCCAATCATTCCTCTGCTAACTTGCCACCATCCAACAACATTACAACATCTGCTTCAGATCCATACACAAGAACAACAAATCATGGAAAGAGAATCAAAGGGAGAATCAGAGTGTGTTACATTTCTCTTAGGAGTCGTGACTTGTGAATTTCCTTTAGGTTTAGGTTTTAGTATATTTTCTTACCCCCACCCCCCACCCTGAGTACTTGGGTAGCTGCTCATTTATAATGGAAAATTCTACAAGGACTTCCATGAAAAACTTGGAAATGAGACAACCGAATCTCGATGAATGGATAACTAAGACTCTCTAGCAAATTCAATTATTCTGACAACATTTTTACTTTGCTTTATTACTGAAGCTATTCAGAAAGCCAGAACAATTGCAGGCAGGACACCAAGACTCTGGTCATCTCTAAAGGATGAGAACATTTAATAAAACCAAATGGAAACTTGTGGTGCCTTCCTTCCCAGCTGACACTCGGGCCGTCCAGACAAAGGACTGATTAATAGGAGAGAGCCCAGCCTCAAACTCTGGAGTTGTTGGACTGGGTCTAGAAGGGAAGTGATTTCCACGACTCTCAGTCTTGTGTCTGTGTTAGGCCTCTTCGTTCTCCGTTCCCTCTCCTGTCAGTTGGTCTTTGTGTTCTGCTAACATAAGGCACGGATATGGTGTTTTCTGAGGGACATGACTGTCATGTTTCTTGATTCCGCTACTGATTTCTTTAATCCAGATGCTAATCTGAAGTCTCATGTTAGGTATACAATGTAACATATACAAATGTTATCTATCCTAGAAATCTACTGTAAAATGAGAGATTTCTTTCCGGTATTGGACATACAAAATGCGACAAATCTCATTTTCTGTAATTTTAATTTGACACAACTAAATCAACAGTTTTTTACACTTATTTCTCTCCTGTTATGCCTAATCTTACAGATTATAAATAAATGTATGTGAAGAAAAGTCTTGGCCAGTAAAGCAGTGTTGGCAGAACACAATTTGCAAATAGAATAAATGCCTGTAGTAGCTGCTATTCATGTGTGTGAGGACCTGTATCTGATGATACCGTTGAGGATGTTGTTTCTAATATCTGGATGTTTAATAATACTTGTATTGTGGACTGAATCACTCAATTTCCATTGAGCAATTTGGGGTCCTCAATATTTAGCATTTCTTTAGAATTCAGGATCAATTCATTGCTGAGCCAGAATGTAACCACATACCAGAGGCAAGACAGGCGGGAGGCCTTGCTTTTGCATCCTGTCTACCAATCTCTATTTTTCACTGTGGTATGTGGGCAAGAAAGCAGAACAGCTCATGAAATATTCTCCCGGTATTTAATAAAGAAAAACAAAACCCAGGAGTAATGCCTTGTAAAACAATGAGAATTTTTTTTTTTTTTCCTTCACTTATTAGAGGTTCCCATTGTTTCTGTAGATCTTTCAGCATGTTTACATTTCAAAATGACCTTCTCCTAGCTTTTTAAAAATGCAAGGCCTTGAACACCATCACACACACATACACACGAAAGGTTTTAAGATTCACTCTTCTTTGATGTAAAACCATGGAGTCTTGTATAATCATCTGCTTACCCGGAGAGCAGATGTTGCTGTCTTTCTGGGCAAACAAAGCTTGGATGAAAAGGGCAACAATGCAGGAAAGATGTTAACGCCCACCACTCCTCTCCCACTGAGAGAGCAGGGGCATTGGACTAACCACCCTCCCCCCTCGCCCCCGAGGGCCTACCAGCTCTGTCAGATTCTCCACATACGGTCTGCCTGAGTGATCAGAGAAAAAAAGTATCTTCAGAGCATGTGTTATAGAAGAAATATTGAAAAATCAGAGAGCATGGGAATCTAGATCAGCCAGATGTTCTTAAATTGCGATAGGCTGCCCTGCCCACTTTTCATAAGGCTGGAAAGCACTGATGCATGCGTTGATAGCACACTGTGTGAGAGCACGTGTTAGGAGACCTGAGGCATCTGGGCTCCAAGCCTGGCTTCTCCACTTCCTGCTCTGTGATATGGGCCAGTATCTTAAATCGCTGAGCCTCAGTTTCCTCATGCTGTGGTGTGCTGATAAACCAGCTCTGGGATATGTGTCGGGGGAAGGGAAAAGGGAGGAGCCCTGTTTTATAGGGTCCAAAGGGTAACTACTTTTACTATGGCAATTTCAAGCTATAAAGGGTTGTGGCTTGTGAAACTCGGGATATTTAATACCCTCGGTAGCCAGCACAAACCTATCATTGCTGATCTATAAAATGGGCATAATAGAATTTATCTTATAGAGTTGTGGTAAGGATTAATGAGACAATGTATGAGAAGTTCTTAGCACCCTAAATTCTGGAACATACTCAATACTTAACGAATAGTAACTATTTTCAGTGTTTGTGGCTGCATACCACTTTTAGGTAGTCTTTGTGCTGGTGATTCTAAACCTGGCTTCAGCGTATTATAATCATGTTTTAATTTAAAACCGACATTCTAAGGGTAAAATTATTCTTAACTTATTTTAATTCTTAAAGTAATCATGTGTACTACACAAAATTTTAGAGGGAAAAGAGGGATATTTAAAAACGTGAAAGTATACATTTCCAAAGGAACTGTTAATTGATGCTTTTTTGAGCTCCTAACGTCTTCCTAAGTAATATATTTTTTTGAACTCTTGAAGATCTTTTGCCAAATCTTGAGTAGTTTCTGTACTTTTAATGATGGATTCTGGGCTCTATTTTAATCAGGGAGCCTTGTTAAGGAGGCTTGGGGGAGGAGCCTCACTTTGGGTGTAAATATGCCTTTTGGTTCTTCATTCTGTTTACCCATTTCAGCTGCACTGTCACACCTTCTCCTTGCCCAGGCATCCTTTCATGATATCGTGGGACACCCCTACCTTTCTGATTGCTTTGACTCGGTACTAATTTAGCCATTCCAGTTTAAGTTTTATTCTTGTATCAGATTCAGAATGTCCGTCCTCCTCTAGTGCATCTCCACTTGTGACCTGAAGGGTTTGGAGGTGAGACAGGATGGACTGCAATTACCTAGTTGCGTACCTGTTCTCTGTTCTAGGGGAGCTCCTCGAGTGTCGAGTGCCAAGAGGCACTGGGAAGAGAGGGTAACATTTCATCATGTAACCGAGGGAGGCCCAGGTCTCACCTTGGCTGATTCTCTGTTAGTGACCAGCCATTGGAGCTGTCTCGACCTTTCCCTGATGTGGAAGTTTTGGCACTGGCTTGACCAGCTTGTCCCCACTCAGCTCTGGTCACAGCTGCTTACCTACCCTACAGCCTCTGTGGTGGGATGCAGCAAAATGTCGCAAGTCTGGCAGTGGCCAGTTCGCAAGGCCTTGCTGTGCCAAGTGGTAGGAGCAGGCAGTAAGACACTGGCAAGCCTTTTCTCAGTCCTACTGTCTCTCTTCAGTTCTCATGAACTCTGCCCAGATGGGCAGAAACAGACGAGGCTGCTCCGTTTCTCACACACTGCAGTCTTTTTGAATGACTCTGTCCCTCTCACTGGTCTCAGGGAGGAATCCTCCCATGGGATCTTCCACTATGAACACTTATTTTTCCCACAGAGTCCAAGACCCCTAATGTTCCTTCCTGCAGGTGGGGTGGTAGATGATGGGTAGGTGTATTAGTTTGCTGGGGCTACCATAACAAAGTACCATGGAGTGAGGGGCTTAAACAACAACAAAAAATTATTTTCCACAATCTGGATACTGGAAGTCTGAGATCAGGGTTGGATCCTTCTGAGGCTTCTCTTTGGCTGGTAGATGGCTGTCTTCTCTCTGAGTCTTCCCGTCATCTTCCTGCTGTACATGTCAGTGCCAATTTTGGGGGAATGAAGACACCAGTCAATTACATTAAGACCCACCCTAATGACCTCATATTAATTTGATCACCTCTTTAAAGACCATGTCTCTAAACATGGCCACAGTCTGAAGTGCTGGGCGTTCGGACTTCAACATGTGAATTTGGGGGAGACACAAGTCAGCCCATAACAGTAGGATATGATTGTTTCTGCCTCAGGTGTCACTGGCCTCAGGTGTCACTGATGCTTTTCCTTAGAAAATTTGATGGTTTTAGTTTACTTCAGCTTTGGGCCATATCTCCTAATTCTGAGATGATAGGAAAAAGCCCACTCAAAATTCTATTTACTAGAAATACAAATGACCATTGCTGAATGTTTTTGAGACCCTTACTTTGCCTACCTCATCTAAAGAGTTGAGCGTATGAAATGTACAACATAGGAAATTGCAAGAGCAAATGGCAAGACCTGAAAAGAATGAAAGGAAAAAATTAATTATGAAGCATAAGAAACAACTGGAGAAGGGATGGAAAATATCAGAGAGGAAAATGAAAATATTAAAAACCCATTTTGAGACTATGGAAGAAAACCTACATTATATGTCTGCGAAATGTTCTTTGGGAAGAAAAAGATGCTGCAGTCAGACAATTCCACTGATGAAAGTGTTTTATGAAGTTAAGTCATCACCATAAATGTTACTTTTATTTTCTGTCAGTAACATAGAAGTTAGTAGATTAATCCTAATGACTCTCCCTTTCTCATCCACTTTATAACTTGTTTAACTGTTGCTTTGGCCTTTTTGGAGGACTTTTAACACCTCAAGATAATATTTGTTCAGCTTGACAAATAGACACATTGTGCTACTGTTTACCCTTGTCTCTAAAACTAATTGTTGGCTTTTCAGCAATTTCTCAGTGCTAAGATCTATTAATGTTCATTTAAATAAATAAGCCATTAAGAGCAGAAAGATCAGCCAAGCAATCTTCTGTGATGAATGAGTTAATGAAGGTTAGCTCAATAAATCTGCTCCTTAGTGTATGCTGGGTCTAAAAAGTTAGTTGCCTTAAGTCCATGAAAAAAAAAGAGCTAATAGTAGTTTAGAGGAGCCCTTTCAATCCAACATGAGCACAACGAAATAAATATTTGTCTTTATTTAAAAAATACTATTTTTAGTTCTCTGAATTCTTAGCTGTAGTGGAGGATAGATGGATGTGCGCATGCTTATGTGTGAGCGAGAAATAATGAAATTGTAAAGAATGAAGATGTCAAGTATTTTCCCAGAGTACTATTTTCATTTCATTTCTGCAGTAACTAGACGAGACATTAGCATAAAATCTAGCAAACACCCCAGCATCATCTGTTTATATGAGTTGTACTTGGGTTCTCCACCCTAGTACCCCTCTTGTTTCCTTAGAGTACTACAGAAGTGCTTTGTCCTGGATTCTTCAGATAGGGCCCATTTCCTGTTGCATACCTTTTCTGGATCATATTTTCCCAAGGAAAATGAGAATCTTATGTTAATTTGTAAAAGCAGTAAGTATCACCAAATTATCTGATGTTGGCTTTCTCATGAGAACAGCTTTCCACAGTAGGGCTTCACTAACAGGGTATTTTATTTGTCCAGTCTTTGCTGGAAAGAAGTTAAATTATTTGGTACTGTCAGGAATCGTAACATTTTAGAAAAATTTAAGAAAAGGAGTTTCATCATTAAATCTTCTTTGGATCGTGGGAAGCAATAGTGAGGGATGGAACAAAATTGGAGGTAAAAACTTGCTTGAAAGAAGATTTGAGGAGTGCCAAAACTCTACCAATATTTCATTCCAACTATTTTAATGAAAGTGTGTGTCAAAATAACTAGTGAAATACATTTAGTTTGTTTTTATAAGTCTGGGGTTTGGCTTGATAGTTGTATATCTAGAAATCTAATACTCCCCCCTTTGCATATTTTAAAGACATCTGAAAAATATGGTTCATAGTCTACCTGCATCAGAAACATCTAGGGTACTTGCTAAACCTACGATTCCTAGTCCCTTCAGAGTCTGATTTTTTATAGTGACATCCAAAGACCGGACTATGTACGGAATCTCCAGATGGTTCTGATGCACAAAGAAGTTTGGGAATGACTGTTTTGGGAAATGATTCTGCCCATAGGCAATTTATTCTGGCAGCACTATTGATCTCTTTTCCTTCTCTCTGTTGTATAAGTCCACTCACTACCCGTTTTGCTCCAGAGAGGGATTAGGTAATGAGCCTTTTATATGGGTAGCCAAAAAGTGATTTCATATTTTTAGTACAAGGGTATCTCTACCATGCATCTCTTAGTCTTGGATAGATGTATTTCACTGACAGAAACAAAAAGAGAGAGATGATCTTATATGAAGTGAGAAACAGGTACTTTTATTATAAAACATGATCACATCTTCGCAATAAATTTTCCTGTAATATAATTCAAAAATTTCGCTTGTAGGTTAAAAAAACTTTGTTGAAAAAGAAATTCTTTATTTGTGTCCTTGTTTTCCAAAAGGACAAACTGAGGCATGACAATACTAAGAGTTTTTTGCCCCATTTCTAATCAGAACTCCAGTAATATGGTTAATCTTGTGAAAAATAAAACATTTATTGTGTTTTTTTTAAATATACTGATTCATAAAAGTAATATATGATTATGTAGAACTTTTGAAATATAACAAAAAGTGTAAAAGTAAAACCATCTTCAATTTAAAAACTCAGAGAAAAACACTTCTAACTTTTCTATGTATTTTTTTTTCCTTTCCAAAATGTGTATAACAGTTGTTAACATTGTGTACATAAATCTGTAGGCATTCCTGATCATTCTTTTTGGATAAATTCCTAAAGTGTAATCCTGTAAAAAGAAACATTTTAAGGCTTTTGAGACATATTACGAAATTGCTTTTCAGAAAAGTTGAGCTAATTGGTATTCCAATAGTTATATGGATTGTCAGACTTCACTGGTTCAAATGGTATCCTTTTTTAAAAAACTTGTAAGGACAACCTTATTTAGGAAGTTTACAAATCTTTAGGGATTTTTGCCTGAATTTTGTGACTTCTGCTTTACCACTGGATGCTGAGGTTATTGCTCTCCGTGGATTGAACAGGGTAGTGTTGTTTGACAGTGTCTCCTGTGTTGCCAGTGACTCTGCCGATTGCACACATTGTTTGAAGAGTTGGTCTATAATGGTCTCTCTCTAACCCACTATTTCTCTAAGGTGCTTTCTTGACTGAAATGATGGTAAGAACTACTACCATTAGCACAGCACATGGCAGCTCCTTGAGCTGCCAGGTATGACCTCATATACTTCATAACAGTTCCTAAAGGACCTAGCTCATGATACTGCCCCTTTATGATGTTCTAGAATGTAACAGGAATGCATGGGCCTTGCATTTCTATATATGCTTTTCTGATAGCTTCCCTAGGTTAGTTCTTATTCTTCTAGCTTTTCCTTGTCAGCTCCTTGAGGACAAGAAAGTTTGACTGTGACCGGTAATCCCATGTGGTATCTACTATAAAGCCACCACATCTGGATCTCCAGTGTGGATTAGGGAAACTTCTGTTTTTATTCTCAGACAAGCATCTAGCCATCACAATATACTAAATTTATGAATGTTATGATAGATGTTAAAACTGGAATTTTTGAAAATGCAGCAGGGTGAGAGAGATAGGCCAATATATTAGTCTGCTAAGGCTGCTATGACGGAAGAGCACAGACTGGGTCTGGGTAGCTTTAACTACACGGATTTATTTCTCCACAGTTCTGGAAGCTGGAAATGCAAGATCAAGGTGTTGGCAGGTTTGGCATCTTCTGAGACCTGTCTTCTGAGACCATCTTGTAGATGGCTGCCTTCTCTCTATGTCCTCACGTGGCCTTTCTTCTGCCATAAATATCCCTGGTCTCTCTCTCTCTCTCTCTTTTTATAAGATTGTATGGGATTAAGGCTCACCCATATAATCTCATTTAACCGTAATGCTTTGAAAGCTCAATTTCTAAATACAGTCACATTCCGAAGTATCCTAACGGTTAGGACTTCAACATGTAAAATTATGAGTTCATAACAACTTTTTAATTGATTGATTTACTTATTTATTTATCTGAAAATGGATGACACTGGGTGTGTACAGACTGTTTTACTGGGACCTGGTTGCTGAGGGTATACTTTCTGGGCCTCTCTCCACATTTCAAAGTTAAGATTTGTTTTACAGAAATTGTAGTTTAGGATTATTGGTAGATTAAGATCATTTCTTCACAGCTTTCACAACTGTGAACAAGTTAAGGATGACCAAAAGTTCCAGTCAGTCTAGAACTTTTTTAGACCCATCTACAGAATCCAAGAATAAATGGCAAATTCAAGTAGTGGTTTCTTCTGGCTTTGTCAAGATAAGCTGACTCCGGCAATTATTGATGTTGCTTTAGATATTGCTCTAAGTCAGCTAGTCCATATACAGCTCCAAGACTTTGCTGGATGGTATTAGTTATACTATGGATTCTGCTACTTTAAATCCCATCTTGCCACTTATCGGATCTTTAACCTTGGACGAATTGCTTAATTATTTTGTCCCCAGTTTCCTTATTTATGAAATAAGAATGAGAATAATACATTGAATCCTTGTTAGTAGTAAATTAGTTGTGCCAATAAGTACTTAGAACAGTGTCTAGTATACCATGTACTTAGTAAATGTTAGGTCTTATATTTAGAGACAACCACTTTTTTTTTTCAGGCTAAGATGCCATTTTATTTTCCCAAACTAGGACTTTACCAAGTGTAGTTGTGTTTGAGCATGGTAAGTACTCAGTACATTTTTATGGATGTCTCATTAGTTCTGCACTGAAATGAAATTTCATATGGATTCTGAGTAGCATAAAGTTAAAAAAATTGCCTTTCCACTCAGGCAAAGCAGAAAGTTCCTTTGTGAAAAAATTGAAAGATCTTCTGGAGCCTCTGAGTTCAACATTAACATAACTTTTTAATGCTGAGGCAAAATAGGGGTCTCTGGTATCTGTTCTCAAGAATTTTGGTCTATGACCCATTTACATTCTTTAAAATTATTGAGGACTCAAAGAATTTTTACTTATGTGAATTATATCAATTCATTTTACCATGTTAGAAATTAAAATTGAGAAATTTAAAAGTATTTATGTATTGTCCAAAATGACAAAAATAAGCCTATTGTGGGTTAGCATAAATAACATTTTTATAGAAATAACCTTATTTTCTAAAGCAGAGAAAAAATTCAGTTAGTAGAGTGACAATATTTACATTTCTGCAAGTTTCTTTAATGTCTGGCTTAATAATAGACAGATGAATTCACATATCTGCTATACCATCTGTTGCAAAATTTACACTGTGTACTTACTTGTAAGAGAATGAGAATGAAAAAGACAAATAATGTTTCAGTATGATTATGAATGTAGTTTTGACCATGTAGACTTTCTGAATAGATCATGGGGCCTACCAAAGGCTCCTAGACCACACTTTGAGGCCACTGATCTAAGCCAGTCCATCAGGAATCCACAACCTCGGAGTTTTGCAGTTCTCTATTTATCATCACTAATGAGTTTAACAGATGGAAATATTTACTTTCTTCCACTGATGTTTAAAGGCAAGTTGATGGAAATCATTTTCCAATACCATTCAGTGATAATGTCTATCCTCAAAAGAAATGCAAACATTAAATAGCTAGAAAAATACTTTTGTTTATTTGACAAGAAAAAGAGAAAATTTGATTAGAGTCAATCACATTATAAATGCCTTTCTTAAATTTAGAGCCCTCTAACTGGGAATGACCTGGTAATGGCAGGCAGCATCCCTGGAGAAGTCTGGCAATGGTGTTGAATCACAGATGCGAGATCTAGGGTTTTGAAAAAGCTTTTCATTTTAATATGGCCTTCACACTTTGGTGTGCTAGAATTGTGTATCTCAGCTTGTTGTTCAGATCTGATATTACCATAGTAAGGTACAATAAATAATCCCCAAATCTTAGAGTGGTGGGAAATGCAGTTCTCTCTTCTTGGCTGATGGTATCGTTTCAGTATAAAGGGCAATTCATTCGGTCCCATGCATACTCCGTACTGTGCTGAAGACGTCATAGTCTCTATTCTAAATGACCTCTAATTCGATTTTGTTCTAGCTTAATAAGTTGTTTTAATTGTGTTTATTTTTAAAGTAATGATTTATGACTCTTACATTCAGAATTTACAAAAATGCTCTTCTCTCATTTTAGAAAGGCTTGACCCCTTTTCGGACATTTTGACCTTTACATGGGCAAGATAGAGCGTTTTTGCCCGGGGGAGAGCCCTCATATCCTGCATTGTGATAACTCTAAACAAGCGGTGGCGGGGCGACAATAGGAGAAACCATTCAAGTTGTCTCTTATGAATTTTATGGCAAATAACACTATTGAGTGTCAAGCACTTTCCTATACCAATGCATTGTATGTTGAAAAATCTAAATAATGAAGAATTCTGGGTTGATTTTACGTGGAGGAGTGTGGTCTCTGTCTAGTGAGCACAGTGTGTGTTTTCTTCCATGGTAAGTAAGCAATACACTGAAGTCTTTCAGATCTCAGTATATTATAAAAATTTCATCATGCTCACAAGAGGGCGCTACTTCATATTCATGCCTGAAGTGGCAACAATAAATTTTCTCAAATCTCTTATTTGATCAACTGGAGAAACCTGGGACACAAGAAAGTTGGTATTTGTCTTCCTTTACTCATAGCAGAATAATTCTAAATTTTGTAAATTTTAGGTTTTAAAAAACAAACAGAACATATCATATACTTGTCAGATATGTAGCAAACTCAGTTTTGAGGGGAAACTGATTTGGGGAGAAAGATTTTATTTGTGTGTGTGTGTTTTTTTTCAATTTAATTATTGTTTGTTTTTTTATTGAATTGTTGAGATGACAATAAATTAAAAGTCGAAGGACATAGGCAACCTATAAACATAAATCTACAAATATAAGTATTTAAATATATATCAAGTATGGGCCTAAGCCTTCTGCATATTCTTAGATTAATCCGTATTTCTGTTTCCTTGTTATAATAAAAGAAATCTCTACAGCTAAGCTAGTTCTCACCCCCAATTGCCCCAATCCTTTCCTGTGAAGCCTCAGAAAATAAAAAAAAAAATTTAAAGGAAATGACAATTACAGTATGATAGCTTGATTAATCATATTTGATATTTTGGTATCACTGCTACTACTTTGGTATCAACTACTTCTGCTCTTTTCATATGATTGTAATCCTCCTATCTGTAGATATATAAATATAGTTTGGGATGCTACTTTGAAATACTTAATGTCATATCAATTATTTTCAAGGGTCTTTTAAATTGTTGTAAATGTAATTTTGATGACTTCCAATATTCCATTTTAATTATTTTTCCATTAGTGAACATGCATGTGCTTTCTTTTTTTTTCTAACTGTAAATAATGTGATATCTCTTTGTATAAATCCTCGACAATGCATCTGATGACTTCCATAGGACATATTTCTAGAAGTAGAATTCCTGGGTGGAAAAATATGATCATTTTTAAGGCTTTGGATATATACTGCTAATTTACTTTCTAGAATTGTTTTTACCAATTTATACAATAGAAGAGTGCCTGATATTCACTAACCACCATCCTTAATGTTAAATATTTGAATTAAAAAAAATCACAGCTGATTCGATTGCTGAAAATGTTAAGTAGTGATTGATGTAATTAAGACTTCCTGATTATTAGAGAAGTTTACTATAACCATTTTCTATGTTCACTTTTTTCCTGTGAATTATATTTTCATGACCTCCATCTTTTTTTTTTTACATGGTGTGAAAGATTTTGTTATCTTTTCAAATGAGCTCTTAATTGTGTAAGAGTAATGTATCTCCATTTCCTATATTTGGAGTATTTTCCAGTTTGTACTTTGCCATTTAATTGCTTATGGTTTCAAAAAATTGAGCTATTTTAAGTTTTTATGCATTTAAATCTGTTGAATACTTATGTGGTTTCTGTCATCATTTTTCTTTTAATAAATAGAATATTTAGAGAAGTCTTTTCAAAATATATTTTTTTATGATAAGGAGAGGTTTTTAGAGGCTGTGACTTAAATTTTAGCTTCATTTAGTAAAATATCTCCAGGAGAAACAAATTGAAATAATAAATATTGAGGAGAAAAAAAATCTATTTTATTGTTATGATAATTTGGGAGTAGATTAGAATTTTACTTGAATTTTAGGAAGATGTTGCTTCATATTCCATTAAAGCCCTTTCTACTAGGCTAATAAAAGCATTTATTACAATCTTTCATATTTTCCTTATATGAGGATGATTGCATTACAAGACGGTTTTTAATTTCACAACTTATTTGTTTAATGTTGGTTACATTTCCTAACTATGTTCTCCAAAGCAGTATGGAGATGCTTCATTTTTTTCAAGCTTTAAAAATACCAGGTAACAAATAAGGGCCTATTTCTTTTCTGGTTCTATTTCCAAAGAATATTCCTATAGAAAATGATTCTCCATGCCCCCTCTCCACTCTCCTGCTCTTGAATTTGCCAAGGTAATCAATCTGGCCAGATTATCAGGTACTGTGGGGTCCCTCACAGAATTCAGGTCTGCCTTATCATGTTACTTAATGTTTCTCTTCTGATTGGATTAGTTGTCCCCTTCCATCCTCATCATAATAAGTGACGATTCATGTAGTCTTAGAGTTGTTCATCTATGGTGCATACTTGCTAGTGACAAAGATCTTACTTCTTTTCCCTTCACAGTATTTTTTTTTTCTAGGATCCCTTCCTCTGGCTCCCAGCTTTGTTCAGAGCTAAATTATCTTTCCTCGGGTAGAACCCTGGTTCTCTCTTGCCTGATTCCACACTTTTAACAGAGTCCCTCTCCTATGACAGCTTAATATTATTCTTTCCTCTAAGAAACTGACCTCATTGGGGTGTTAGAAATCAGGTTGTCAAGTCTCATTCTCTCCTTTAAGACCCATTTTTCATTAAAACTTCCTTTTCTGATTTAAGGCTGCCAGCTTTAGCAAATAAAAATACAGATGCGCTGTTAAATTTGAATTTCAGATAAACAAGGTTAATTTTTCCGTATATCTCATGCAATATTGGGGACATATTTATACTCCAAATTATTCTGTTTTTCTGAAGTCAGATTTAACAGGATGTCCTACATTTATCTGGCAACCCTGCTCTCATCCTATCACTAAGTTCCTCCCTTTCCAGCCTATCGCTGTTACCTCCCTTTCTGGGAGATGGGGAGCTCTGTCCTACTCTCCATGCTTCCTTGCTTGACCTCTTCTCAGTTTGGTCCCAACCCTGGCTTGACGGCTTCCTTACCCACCTGGTGTTATCAACTCTTTTATGTAATATAAATGTGTTTTCCAGCTTACCCGATGCTATTGCTGACTCACTTAATGTTAGTAGCTGCCATTGTGGTTTAGATGGAAAGCCACCTGAGAGCAGAAGCCCTACTCACGCCCCAAACTCATTCCTTCCTTGGATATTACCTCCGGTATCAAAGGGCTTTAACTTTTCTAATTAGAAAAGCCCTGACTCAGATTGTACAGCCTGTAAGTGTTACAACTTTCCATTACTCCATTCGAAGATTTCCTTATGAGGAAGGTATTGGTTTCTGGTCCCTGAAAAACGGTAAAGATTTTACTGTGTGTAAAGCAAATACCAGCAGATACAGCTTAAGGATTGTTTTTTTCCTCATAGTGTTTTTCTTTTTCTCACAAAAGTAGGTTTCAGATGCATTCATCTTACCTTACCCACATCTAGAAAGTATTAATAGCTCTTTTTCTTTCACTAACACAGCTTCTTCTCTAGCAATCAGCATGCTGGTGTGTTCCCAGCCCTGCTGTGTCCTGCCTTTACATCAAAACAAGAAACTCTTGCTGAAATCACCCTTTTTGAAGCACAGAGGCATTAAAATTTTATTATTATTATTATTTTTTCTTCTTTTAGCTCTTTGCCCAAGGTTGAGTGTGAGCGTCTGTGGTAGGAGAATAGAAGAAAATTCAGTTCTGTTTCTGCTAGCATGGGCTGCATGGTCCTCACGATGGTAGTCCTTTCACTTGCATCTGATGGATCCAGCTGATGCGGTTTCCAATATTGGAGCCTTTTGTTTCCCAGCGTGATGGGATGATGGAGCTCTCTGTATGTCTTGGCAGGAATATTTCATTCATGTTTCTCTTGGCTCTGCTGCAAGAATTACTTATAGGGGTTTTTTTTCCCTTCACTGTGGTAACAAGTTGCTGTTAGCACAGTTAGGAAATTCTGTCTGTCCCTCTGCTGAGATTCAGATTCTTTTTCACTCCCCGGATGTGTTTCTCTTTGTGCGTGTATATAGCAGCTATAGAGCCAAATGCCTTGCATGGTTGTCCAAAGCCTCACATGTGTGATTGCAGGGGCAAGGCAGTGTCTGATAATGATGCACTCTCAGTGTCTTTGTTGATTTTGAAACAGTGTGTGAAAAAAGTTTCAGAAAGCTACATAACTGAACTTCCTCACCAAGGTGAAGGTGGTCAGAAGGGCTAGATGACCTCCTAGTCCCCTGCTATGCCTGGAATTCCAAAAGGGACATCATTAAAGAAATATGGGGGATGGTAAGTATTGTAGTACTATCGATCACATTTGGGGAGAGCCTAATTGGTCCCATTTTATGAGATCCCAATGACCATGGGTTGAACATCTGGTTTGAATGTTGTATACGTTGAGGTGTCTGACCAATTCAACAATTTTACGTCTCAGTGGGAGATTAAATTATATTTTCTAAAAATAACACAAATGGGCTTTAGAAAAAAGCAAAAGTGGAAGAGAAAGACTTCTGTTTTCATTCATTTACTTACCAGACAATTATTGAGTACCCCTCTGCCAGGCACTGTTGGTCGTTGCTCCTCTAGCTCTAGGGAGCTTGAGGTTTAAGAAGGAGATATACATGGAAAATGTATTCAGCATACGTTGTAGTTAAGGCTAATTGCAAATATTTACAGAGTATCCTGAGTACTGAAGTGTATGTGTAAGAGAATCTGTGATGCATGGAGAACATTCATCTTTTCAAAATAGAGGACATTTGAGTTAAACCTTGATAGAAATGAAGGAGTTCAACAAGTTGTCCTGGAGAGTGTTTAAGGTAGTGGGAAGGAAATGTGGCAACAGGGAAGCCTCCATGATTTTAAGCGATAAAGTGACATCTTCAGTTCTGAATTTTGGAAACAAAACTCATAACATAGGAGGACCAGTGTGGCCATGATAAAAGCATGCAATAAAGGAAAAGGCAGTGAGAAGGGAGAAAAGAATTTAAGACCACTTTGGTTGTAGAGGAAAAGAAGGTACCCTATTCCAATGTAACTACGGGTTTTGAGTTGCTTTTGAATAAGACAGGAAATCAAGGCTAAGAAAGAGGTTTGAGAGAGGGGAAAGATGTATTATTTATATTTGGGCTTTGCTGGGTTAGAGATGGAACATCCGGATGGAGATAGTGGAAATGCTGACTGGCATGCAGGAGGGACACGGGCTGCAGATATAGATGTGGTGGTCTTTATAAAAACATAAATGATCGTCAAAGCTGTAATACTGGAAGAAGTCACCTAGGGGGAATAAAGTGCATGAAATGAACAGCAGAATCCTTTGAATAGTTAAGGTGGGGAAGGAAATAAGAAGAGCAAGAGAAAGACTGCAGGAAAGCTGCCTGGAGGGGTTCGCATCTGTGTTGGTAACTGTGCGTGAAGTGGGACGTAAAGGAGGTGACATGAGTAAGCATAGGAGTTAAAAGCTGGGACCAAAAGTCGTGAGGGAAACTAACAGCCTCACAATTCTCATTGGAACATTGGCATGAAACCATTTAGATACCTCTATATGATCCATTCCCAGGTATCACCAGAGGCCTTCTGGGTGTATACAGTGGGCTGAACTGTGTGGGCTACTAGCTTTACTTAGCAGTGATGAAAAGAAAAACAGGTTACATGAAGTGGGTTATGGTTAATGAATAGTTTTATTTTTATAGTCTACTTTCAGCTTTACATTTTCTGAACTCTGCCAAAGAACATAATTATGGTTGAATAAATGTATGTATATTCTTACCAATACCTACTCTATTCTCTTGTAGAGTAGTTGTCAGTATTGTTTTTAGCTTGCTTTTTAAGTTTTTTCCTTTTTTGTAAAGAGATCATTTTAGGGCAGGCAGAACTCTCTGGTGCCTTTGTTGCCTGATGGGTGTAAAGGATACTGATATGTGTCTGGCAAGCTATGTTTTGCATTATTTGCATTTTTCTGGATCACATCTCTATGCTTATGCTTTTAAAGATATAACAAAATATCAGATTCATACTTAATTTGTAATCTGTTATAATCTCTAAACTTATTTTGTCAAAATTATACTTAAATATATTTATTTAAGGTTTATGTTTTTCTTTCTAAATGAATTAGTCATTTCTGATTTATTTTCACATTGATATGATCTGACTCTTCAAAATCAGTTACAGGAAAGAACGTTCTTTCGACTTTAACTTTACTCAGTGTATTTCTGACATATATCTCTTGTTAGCTTTCTCTTCGAAGAAGACAGTGGGTATCTTTGAAAGTCACTGGAATTCAGAATGTAGGAAAGGAGACCAAGAAGTCAATATTGAATGAGAATTTGGATTAGCACTGAAACATTCATCCTTGTGAAATAAAAACTCCTATCATCTCAGAGAACGACACTCTCCATTCTTCACTCTTGATTTCTCTATACATAAACTATTCCACTTTTCCCTGCCAACAACACCCAAAACATTAGCTGTGGTGCATATGATGGGATGCTAAGTTAACATTTAATTGGAACAGAGTTCATGTACGGCTGGGTGAAGGAGACCTCTGAGGAGCTGACTTCAGAATGAGTTCCTGTGTGAGTAGAAGGTGCCTCCAGCTGTCAGAACTATGTGAACATTATCAACAAGCACTTCTCAGAAGGGAGAGCAATCAAGATACGGTCTAGTGCTTTTGCTCAAAGAGAATGTGTATGGATCTGAAACTAAAACCCAATGAGAATGAATGTGGAGTGGAAACCAAAACCCATGTATTTTTTTCCCTCCAAGTTTGCTGTACATCATCACTTCTTTGAAAAATCAGCAAAAATCATTCTGACTATGGATGGGACAAATACATTTAACTTTTCTGCATCTTCAGGTTATTGACTATTCGATCTTAATTATTCAGAATTACCTGTTGCTTAATACCTTTTTGAGGTGGTGGCATTTAAATTTTGCCTGCTTCTCCATCTACCTACCTTTCTTGATTCCATTCGTTCAATGGGAGAGACTTGACCTGGGACCCCTGTAGAAGAAAGAAAAATATAATTTTGCCCTTTACTACACTTCTGTCAGCACAGTTGTAATTGTATGTCCTTGATCCCACAGGGCAGTAGGCAATGGAGTGATGATAGACGAGTCTAAAGCCTTGAAAACCAACTCTAAGCACTTACCTTTGGACAGGTGGCTGGTGCACTGTCTTTTGTGAATGAAGAAGTGTCATTTCTTAATTGCAAATGTGAGTTTGCTCATCCAAATAGGAAAGCTCTTTTATAAGTGATTTTCTTAAATTCCAATCTTTTACTTGGTTTACCTGCCTTAAAAAATCCAGAGGCAGCCATAAATCCCTGATATACTTTCAAATAGGCAAGGAAGTTTTCTGGTCTACAAAACTTTCACCATTCTGACCCCACTGGTGAACTAGAAAAGTCTTTGAGAATAAAGTAGTAAAACACATTTATTGTTTAGATGAGAAAGTAAAAAGAATTGGTCATTTCTCTTTATGTTTGACTAAAATCCATGCTTATCCTTTATTTCCGTCATGACTGGGCTAATTTTTTGAAAGGTAGATACGTAGGGCCATCAAAACTCGCATGTCTAGGCTCCCACATGGAACTGGACTAGTTGAAGTTGGAGGCTCCAATGGGAAAACTGGGCTTCTCTGCTCCTTCTCGAACCCTTTATCAAGTATATTTGTTGTCTCACAGGCATGATCTAAAAATTCCTGTTATAATCTGCCCTCCAACTGCAGTTTAGGCTGTAGGAAAAAAGTAACTCATTTACTTAAAAAAATCTATTTTATAATAACGAAATTTCTCCTTTATAATCAGTTATCATTGTTATAGGCATACTAATAATAATTTTCAGGGTTTGCTGTGGGGCAGGCTTGCTGTCTTTCTCATATAGAATGCAAGGTAAGAATCATTTTTACATTTTTAAATGATCAAAAAACCAAAATAGTAATATTTTATGACATGGGAAATTATATAAAATTTGAATTCCAGTGTCCTGAGGTCAGTTTTGGGCACAACTGTGCCCATTCATTTATGGCTTGTCTCCAGCTGCTTTCGTCTGCTACAACAGCCAGTTGAGTAGGTGATATAAACCCCGTATAACTCAGAAACCCTAAAATATTTACTCTCTGGTCCTATACAGAACCTGGCCAACCCCCCTCTGTACCATATACCTTCCATATGTTAGCTCACTAATCCTCACGACAATGCCACTCACTATGCTCACTTATTATTCTCTGTCTGCATATGAATAAACTGAGACTTAGAAAAGTACAGCTGACCAGAGTGAAGCGACTAGGGGATGCCAGAGCTGAGACAGTAAGCCGCGTTTGTCTGATGTGGAAGTGCTGGCCCTTTGTCATACCCTAAATTGCCTCTGTTATTGGCTAACAACTCAGTCCTTTTCTACAACCGTGTTGCTGTCTTCTGTACTGCTTCTTAATTCTTTCCATATTCGTTAAATTGAAGAGTCAACGAATGCACACTACTGCACGATAAAGCCGAGCGTTAACACAGACCACAATATCATAACTCTTTTCCTTAATTGAATAAGTGATCTATCTAACTCTGTAGTTGACTGGGTCTTTGGTAGAATATATATGAAAATAAAAATATAATGTTTCCCCCCATTTCTTTTGTACATATCTGGTGAACTTTCTATAGTGAATGTTGAACAAACTATTGCGAGCATAGACTGGAACTGAGAGAAAGATATCATGAGTAAAATGAGTGCTTTGAATTCGATGCCTGTAACTTGAGCTTTTTAAATTGAGCAGTGATTATAATCATTTAGGTTTCTCTATTTTTGATGGTGGTGCTTAGCTAAAAACAAACATAAGACAAATCTCAATTCACTTGTAATGGGCCTGTGGAAGGAGAAAGTGCTTGAGAAACACTATCCAAATTTATAATTCAACTTGTGTGCAGAGTTGTTTGTCATGTAGAAAAAAGAAACAATTAAAAAGCCATTACATTATACATTTTGAATTGGAATCTCTCAAGATGTTCATTAAATGACACAAAGGACCATCTGAGGACATTGAATACCTGTAGTTGAGTGGTATAAACATCTATATATGTACATACTTTTAAGCCATATGCTCCATATGTTGCTAAAATATCTTCAAAGAAACTGTGAATAACACCTCTATCCACTCATTTCCTTTTGACTTTGAAATATTTCAATTAGTGAAGAAAGAAAATGATTTATAAAATTATTTATTTATTTTTTCTTAAGGAATCTTTAATTTGTTAAAAAATTAAAGTCAATATGCATGCACTTAAGCCGGGTTTCTATCTTAAAGTTAGGCCTCTTTGTTTGTAAGGAGCAGTTGCAGAAGATATCACTAGCTTGAATAAAAGGGGAAATTTACTGTAAGCATAGAAAATATCCAGGGTTATCTCTGGGAATCTAAAGGCCATTAGTGTGATGGGACATCACAAAGGACTGAGCAGGGTGGGAAATGGTTGAAGCGAGGCAGCTGTGTTTTATTCTCTTTCTCACTCTGCCAGACCATATGGTCTCTTGTTTCAGTTTCTTTCTAGTGTCTGCTTTAGTCTTCTCTTTCTGCAGGCCAGCCTTTCCTGCTTCTCTATTTACATTTTGACATATGGCCTTCTCATAGCTCACCGGAGACTAGCCAGTGTCCCAGTTACTGGTTTGTGGGAGACAGAATCTTTTTGGCTTAGCTTGGATCTGATGCTATTCAGCTGTGACCAGGGTTAAACATGACCATTAAGGTACCTCCTTGGGTTGAGGAGAAATTTCAGGAAAACAAGTGTCAGGCCAGACAGAGTCTCAGAAACATATCTACTAGCTATCCATAATGGCCCACATCAGACCCAAAATGAAAGAACTACTTATTTATCAGCTTTACTTCTTTTTGCTTAACTCAGAAAAGCTTGATGAAATTATATTTCTATATGTTTATGTATGTTCTTTTCATTTTTTTATAAGTGTTTGAGTCCCCTGGGGTGTTGGGATGTTGGGATATTTGAAACTAAAGGTTGGAAAAGCTCACTGATTGGCCTGTGTCCAAACTCTTTTGCTGAACACATCTCCCACTAGGCTTCCAAGACAGTTTACCTCTGCATGGCTGACCCCAAGCCTTCAGAGCATGTTTGATCTTCCAAGATCACTAACTAATGGGAAACTGTTAGTCTCTCCCTTCACCCTAGAGAGTTCTAACAGATGAAGAATCTCTATATTTACCCTACTTGTTAAAGACAGCAGAAAGGGTCAAATAATTCTGAGGTGCCATCTTTCTCCAGCAGCTCTGAAGATCGTTTTTGTTCTTGACAACAATGGCAGCTCCTACCATTGGAGCTTTCCATCAGCCTGTGTTAAGTTCCTTACCTACTATGTGCTGGGCAACATGTTGGCTGCCGGGGTGCAGATTTCCTCAATTAGGTAGGTAGAGAGATTAAAGAAATGCACAGGGAACTAAGGAGCCAGAGGGAGGACACACAGATGAACCGCTGGGACTGAAGCAATGCTTCTTACATGAGTCGTAGGAAAGGAGCATGTTCACGCCTCACACCTGACTGTTTCACAGTCTCAGTTTCAGTTTCGGTTTCCCCTTGTCGTGAATCAGGGAACTATGAATGTGTGGATCTGTTTCTGTGTCCCAGCAATTCATCTGTCCATGTTTGTGTCAATTCTAGACTGTCATAAGCATTGTGACTTAATGACAAGTTTGCTATCAAGTAATGTGAGTCTTCCAGCTTTCTTCCTCCTCCTCCTCCTCCTCACTTCCTCCTTGATTGCCTTGATTATTTATTTGCATATCAATGTGAGAATCAGCCTTTATGTTCCAACCAATAATTCTAGTAAGATTTTGATTGGGATTGCTTTGGATCTGTAATTCAATTTTGGAAGAACTTATATCTTTACAACATTGAGACTTCCAATCCATGAAGTGTAGGTATTTAGATTTTTAAAAATATTTTTATAGTTTTCAGCAGTGAGGTCTTAGATATCTTTCTTGCATTAGATTTATTCTTAGATATTTAACGGTTTTTAATGTTACTGTGAATGGTATCTTTGTTAAACTTTATTTTTTAAATGCTGCCAATATAGGAAAAAATCTCATTATTTTGCAATTTGATCTATAGTGTTCTTGATACATTTACACATTTATTCCATTTCTAAGTAGATTTTTTTGGACTTTTTGCATACACAAGAGGTGTTCAGGCTCTCTCTCCTTCAGCTCAGGACACCAGTTCTATCTCTGCATAGATTTAGTGTTTTACCAGAGCTTTGAATCTCAGCTTTTTTCCGCTTCCCGCTTCCCGGTCTCTCAAGTGAGGCATCACAAAGCCTGCTTAGAAATGGGGAGGGAGGAGGGTTGAAGAGAGATGGAAGGAATCTAGGAAGAACAAAAACAAATTATTACTTCAGAAATGATTGTGCCCTGCAGATATAAGCCACTTGGATAGTAAAGCACTACCCTCTCCCAGACATATAGATTAAGCTTCTGCATCATTTTATGCTAAGGCATTTTTAAAACATATTCTAAATAACTGACGGTTTTCATTGGCAATACAAAATTATAAATTTTGCAGTCTGGGCAGTACGCTTTTTAAAGCTGAAAAAACAGCTTTCTTTCAGGAGGCTTAAAGCTTGGGGTGCAGATTCAGAGCCCACACTGATGAGACATTCAGGAAATAATGACCGAAATTTCCAGCTTTACAGAAAGTAGACCCCCGCAAGGCTCCATCCCTCTTTTTAGGACAGCCAAGAGGATACACATCACTCCCCAAGATCTCCATGAAGCCAGGGATCATGTGGGCTTAACCACTGCTAAGTTCCCAGCCCCTAGAAAGGTACAGGGCACAGCAGGTGCCCCAGAAATATGAAGTGAATGAACAAGGCATAGAACAATGGATATCTTGTGTGAATCACGCAGAGCTACGATATTATTTTATCCCTGGCTGGGAGGTGAGATGGTGTATTTTCTGTTTGCAGTCACTTCACACCTATCCCAGAGCAGCAAGCCCATCTACCTAATATAATGTCTTAATCCATTCCATAATTCTTAATTTAGTTCAAATCAGAAGTTTAAAGATTTCTCTAAGCCCTAGAAGACCTCTTTTAAGAGAGAAAAAAGAAGGGAAACCTAATTAGAATATAATGCAACTCCCAGCTCTTCCAACTCAAATCCCCCAGCTCTATTGTGTCTGTGCAGTTAAATGAACAGAGCTCCCAGCCCCAGCGCCTCAACTGAGAAGAAGCTTCTTTCGAGAGAAGCCCATCATGTCAAAGTTGTTTCAATGATATTATTTGAATATCAGAGATAGATAGACCTATTATTAATATTGACCAGCCTGACCATTAACTATTTGATTTCTTTTATGACACAGAAATGTGCCAGCACTAAAGATTTCCTTTGAAGAAGATAAACACTATAGCTTTATAATGTGGGGTAAGGTTGGTTTATTAATATTTATTATCAGAGTCCTATTTAGGGCAGAGAGGAGGAAGAAATGGGGAGTTATCATTTCATGGGCACGGAGTTTCAGTTTGGGATGATGAAGACCTTCTGGAGAGAGATAGTGGTGATGGTTGCACAACAATGTGGACATACTTAATGCCAATGAATTGTACACTTAAAAATGATTAAAATAGTATAAATTTTATCTTGTGTATATTTTGCCACAATTAAAGCATCCTGTTTTGTGAATTTTTGGAAGTATATTTCAAGGCAGCTATCATTACCTGTATAGCAAGATGGGTAGAGAGGAAGTTCTTAGTACCTAGGGGGCTGACATGGACACAAGACCCAGATGATTCATGGCCAGTGACCCCTCATATATCATCTCTGGAAGGGTCACTGCCTTCACTCACTCCTCAACCCCTGCCACTGCAGCATTGTGTTGTGGTAAATAACAGGTCTCTGTCTCTAGACAGAACAGTTCAGGACCAGCACCCTTGTACCATTTTTAGCTGAACATATTTTATTATTATTTTTTTTCCATTCCCAAATGCGAGACCTTCTCTGTATTGTCAAACTGTGCACTATGCTTTCTGAAAGACTGTCAGCAGTGGGGCATGTGCTTCCCACTTGTAGCCTGTCAGATTGGGATTCTTCTGCATGTAAAGTCGCTTGTCTGGAGAAAGGCCTCCTGCTCAAAATAAGTTTTATCTGATTTTAATGTGTAATTTTTATTTTGAGGAGATTTAATGTCAAGTGTTTCATTTGGGACATTCTGAAGTCCTTTTGATTTAATGAGGGGGATTAAAAAATGCAAATTGGATTGTAACTTCTGACATCATGAATGATTTGTTTCTTTTTATTAATTAAAAAAAATTTAAACCCACAAATATAGTATTTAAAGTTGTGTCCTAAAACTGAGAACAATTACTAAACTCAATGTTGGAGTTAATTCATTTCTTCAATGAGTACAAATGAATACAATGAATACAAATTTGTAATTATGGTTCAGATGTAAAATGAAGTAAAGCAATAAATATTAACAGCACTAACAAACATTACCTTATAAAAAGAAAAGCTATTATGCTTTAAGAAAAGGAAAAACCAGGGAAGTTGACTAGAGCAAAGCCTCTAACTTGATTTTCTTTCAAAGCCTTCATAGTTAGTTCAGTAAGCCTGACAAGTGACAATGGTTTTTTTCCATTTTGCAAGCTGTTTTGTTCTACTTGTTGTTGTTGTTTGGTGGTTGTTGTTGTTGTTTTTGGTAGCAGAGTTGAGTCCAATTTAGCTTATGATCATGATGGCAAACACTTAAATACAGATTTTTTTTTTTCTGTGCAAATATCTAATTGACAGTGGTAGCTGATAGTTTTCATTTCCCATGGTTAAAAGAGGTTAAATGGATAGCTTCTATTTTAAGGACATCTGAATTATTAAAAAAAAGAAGAAGAAGAAGCTAATAGGTGAGATCCTTTATCCCAGTGTATTTCTACTGATTTTTAGTACAGGACTAGAATTCTGAATCCTGAGCTTTGGAGTTCGGGTTATTTTCTCTAGAAAGTAACTAGATGTATAAACTAAGGAACTTCAGTCCCATTCTGGAGGCTACTGGGAAGTGTAAGTGGTCTTAGACAAAAATGTCACACTTTTTCTCTCTCCCTGGTAGAGTGTGTTCTCCAGTTTATCCAGTGGTAAATTTCCAATAGAAGTCACTAGGTCACTATTAGATAACCGAGGAAGTATATAATTTCAATAATTTAAAAATTCACAAGAGAATAGGACATTATGCTGTATGAAATAGTGCAGCTCAAGGCAACTCATCAATTACCAGTTGCATTCACACTTTGCAGTTTACAAGGTGATTGTGTATACACCAGCTCACTGGTTCTTAAAATTACTCAGTGAGCACATGTCTAAGCCCTGCTAGGCATACAAGAGAAGATGAAATAATTACTTTTTCCTTTAAAAAGCTGTTCTTGCTTTTTATGAAGTGTGAGAAGTTAGTGACATTACTAGAAGAGAGGTTGCATGGAGAGGTGACAGAAGGCCCAGACCAGACTGGGGTGGCTGGTGTCTCTCCATCAGCTGCGGTTGAGGCTGGGTCCCATCCACCCAGTCTGCTGCTAGTTCTGCTGTAAGTCTTCATAAATGACTAGGACTTGGTGTGATTTGACCAACTTTGGGGATTAATGGTATTGTGTCCCAAATATCAAAAACATCAAAAATACAAATATCAAAATAGTATATAAATTCATGACATGAATGGTTTGGTGATTTTTTATTTCCATTTTCTGATGAGAAAACTTGAGTGGACATTCCGATTGCAGAAATTATTGAAAATGCAAGAAAATATAAAGAAAATAAACATAGTTTGTAACTAGGACCAGATGAAGATATTCAGAGTCATAAAAAGCAGACCAGAATATAGCTCCCTAAGCCAATGTTTGTATTTCAAAATGAAACAATAGTAAACTATGTACTAAATGTAAAGAAACCCAACTATTTTCTGATTTTTTGCGTGATGACTAATTCACCGCTTTTTCTTTTTAAACAATGAATTTCTTTTAGAAAAAAAAAAATTTGTTGCCTCTGCTCTGCTGATGCTCTAGCAGCCTGCTGAACGACCCATTGCTACGTCTCCCTCCTACACCCAAAAGCAATCATTTTTCCTATTTTCATGTATAGTCTTCTAGAGTTTTCTTATTTAGGTAAAAGAAAATTTTTAATTAAATTTGGGTACTGAACATGTAGTGTTTTTTAATTTTAAAATTTCACTTACCTCATCATGAGACTATTCTCATTCAATTAAGAAATCTCTGACTATACTTTCAGCGTCTGAGCCATGGCTATTTTAACTAGTCTCTGAGATTTCTGGTTTTATATACTTAAATAAGGTCCTACAAACTGATGCATTCATGTTTTAATTTATTTCTGATTTTTATTTGTATTAGTTAGCTGGATCTGGTTTATATGCCTGTCAGCAAGTCTGTTTCTTGGTACATTTGACAATCCAGAGTGGTATTATTTTAAAAAGGAATAATAGACTTTTCTCATTTGATAGAAAAAATAATATCTTATTTTATTTTACAATTATTTGATTAGTAGTGGAATAATTTTTTTCATATTTATTGATCATTTTTTATTTGTTTATAGCCATTGAACATTTTTCTCTCATAATATCGAAATTTTTTAAGTGATATCAAATTTTAAAATATTTGTTACAAATATTTTATCTGTGTTTTTCTTTACCTTTTAATTTTATGGCATATTTAATAAGGAAAGATTTAAGTTAATATAGCTAAATTTATTAATATATTCTTTTCAATTTGTTCAATACTCAGAAAGCCTTTCTTCATTCTGAGTTCTGATCTCTAAGGACATTAACTTCTTATACACCCTCTGACTGATGTTTTCTGTTTTATACAAAGTATTGTTTATTTCCGTTTACCATTTAGTTGATATCATTGCATTTGAAATGCTCAGTTATTGAGCTTAGGAGATGAAGGATGATAATCTAAAAAGTCAACCAAAAGGATCATCATTCTATGTCTTTTCTTAAATATCCTGAAATCTCCTGCACATTGGAGTGGGAGTGAATGTTCCACCCACTCCTTTAACATCCCCTCTTTCTTTTTTCTTTTGCATTGATGTTCTTTTTTACTTCTCTTCAAATTATCATTTGATAAATATAAAATCTATCTTCTGTCTTTTCAGTGAGGCAGGTAGGAAGACCTGGCTACAGAGAAGTCAAATTAAGAAATTTGGTTACTTAGCACATAATATGCCTTTCTGACTAAGAGAAATTGCTAACTTTTGTAGATATTAGAAATATTTCTTATTTGCTCCACTTATTTTTCAGCAAGAGACATTTTTAATGGAATGGCCTAAGGTTGTTTTTTAAATGCCATGAAGAGACGGTCAGAAGCGAAAGACTTTTAAAGCTAGAATGGTGCAGAGAAAAATTCAATTTCTTATTTTGAAATTAATTGATAGTCTTCAGGAATCATCAGTTTTCTGAAGAGTATTTTAGTTTCATTAGCTCCATCCCTGTACAATCTATATCAGAAAGATAGGATTTTTGCAGATGGCAGTGGGCCATGCTTCATTTCTGGTCAAATCACATCATAATGATGCCACTTATTCATACATAAAAGCTTGTGGAAGTGCACTGAACATCTGCACATAATGCAGTCATTCATGCAAAGAAAGCTGAGGACCCTGTTTATCACAAGGGATATGCGAGCTCTCTCTTCCTGCTCAGTCTCCCTCAGGAGTTTCAACTGTCCTGGAAGAGAAGTGCTAACAGCCCATTAGCCTGATGAGCCAATCAGTAGAAACATGCTCTCTCTTCCCTTGTGGAATGCCTGACTGCATCTGGGGCACAGCCAACATGCATTAAGTTCTTCCAGAGCCTGACGGCATCACCTTCCTTCTTTAGCCCCGCCCCTCAAAACAGTGCCCTGACGTAGGGCTCCCTATGGTAATGTTTACCCTTAACCACACGTTCTGCATAACCTTTAGCCAAAACAAAATTCAAATTTTGAAATTAGAGCAATTTCTTAAACAGATGTTGTTATAACAGTATTAGTTTAATGAAAAACAGAATAATAATTCCTGTCTCCAGTCCTTGTATATATGCTTTGACTTGTTTAGTTAATAGATTTTTATTGAGCGGCTGCTATGTGCCAGGTAATATAGACATAGTGGTGAATGAGGAGGAAGTTGTTTGATATCCTTCAACATAATTTAAGTACAACAAAACAACTTTTGAATATTCCTTTCAGAACTTTTCTTTATTATTTTTCCAGAGAACAATTCAACTGATACCTCTTCATAATTATAGCATAACTTAGATCAGAGCCTGAAGAAAAGTCTGGAAATCTGAGCAGTCTCACTTTTGGCAGTTGTCCTCACCATGTGCAGCTTTAAATAGCTTTCTTGTTTCCTTAACTGAAATGTATTTTACGTTTACCCATAACACACTCCTCCCTCCATGTTTGCCAAAAATAATGGTGATGCAATAGGTAGGTATTTCCAGTTCTAGGACAAGTCTCGATACAAGTATACTAGTTTTCTATTGCTGATTTAACAAATCACCACAAACTTAGTGGCTTAAAAGAACACAAATGTATTATCTTACAGTTCTGTAGGTCAGAAGTCGGAGTGGGCTTGACTGATTTCTCTGCAGTAAATCTCATGAGGCAGAAATCAAGGTGTTGGCCAGCCTGAGGTTCTGTTTGGAGCTTCTAAACTTATTCAGATTGTTGGCTGAATTCAATTCCTTGTGATTGTGGGACTAAGGTTCCTGTTTCCTCTCTGATCTTCAGTCAGGAGCCTGTGTTAGCTCCCAAAGGCTGCCTGCATTCTTTTTCACATTGCATTCTCCATCTTCAAATCAGCAATATTGCATCTCTTGGAATCTTACACGTTGACTCCTTTTGACTTTCTCTCCTGTTGCATGCCTTTATGACTCCAGACAGAGAAAGTTCTCTTACAGGATCATGTGGTTAGATTGGGTCTACCTGAATAATCCAGGATAATCTCCCAATTTTAAGATTTGTAACCTAATTCTATCTGTAAAGTCTCTTTCCATGCAATGTAATACATTCACAGGTTCCAAGGAGTAGAATGTAGACATATTTGTGGAGCCATTTGCCTTCCACAGCTTTCTAGGACCTCCTCACAAGAGCTCTTTCTGACTATTCGGATCCTCACCACACCCCTATAAGATGGGTACTATGTAGCCTGATTTTACAGGTAAGGAAATGAAGCTCAGAAAAAGTGGGGCACTTGCTCAAAGCCTTGCAGTTAATAATGTTGACATTAGGATTTGAACTTTGTCTCCAAAGCTACTGTGTTTCATCTGTGAAAATAAAGGTAGTATGAAGTATTGTTGACTGATCTAATGTCTGCCCATTGAACATAACTAAATAATTTGGTAAAGTTAAACTGCATCAGAATGTTTGTGACTCTTCAGGGAATTAGTATGGATGAGAACACATGCATCTTCTTGAATAATTTCTGCATCAGAAATTTACATTCTTATTTTCTTTAAATGTTCAGACAAACCAGTAAATACAACTGAAAACATTATTATGAAATGAACACCAATGCCTTGTCGTTGGTATATTTGCCATCTCTGTAGATAGTCTAGTCTGTAAGTCAAATTTGATAACATCACACTCGTTAGAATAAATCTTAAAGGTCATCCCTCCTGACTTCTCATCTAATGTCGGTTTCTGCTATGCAACATTTCCAACACTTCAGCTTCATCCAGCTTGAATTTTCTCTCACTTCTAATGGTATCACAGTTTACTATTTTGTGAGGTAGTCATTTCTACCGGTGAATAGGTTTAATACTCATTTATTCTTCCATTAAATAAAAATCTTGCTTCTGCCATTTTTCAACACTGATATTTAGTATAAAATTTAGGAAAAATTCTAAATGTATTTTCCTATTAAGAAAGAAAAATTGACAAATATATTCAAATATTTTCCTAAATACCGGTGCAGGCCTTTGATAATATTCAAATTTAAGTTCAATGAAGGCAAGGACATTGCCTTGTATACCCACCCAGTGCCTAGGACCTGACACATGGCAAGTGCTAAATAAATATTTATTGACTGAGTGAAGCAAAGGGTGGATGATGATTTTTTAAAAATATTTTATACATATGCCATGGAGAAACATATTTATGTTCTGCTGAAGAACTGGCCAAATACATTTTATTTGGACATTTTGATAGTTTTGATGGATTGTATTATATAGAAAAGTAAGTATACTTTTTTTATTTTTCAGAAAAGGAGAAAAATTACTTTTGAATAAATGAAATAAAACATCAGTATGGATGGTTCCTTAATGCCATTTCCTGTCTTTGGAAAACCAAGTGTTCTCCATGGCTGAGGGGACATTACAAAGACTGTCATCTACATTTATTGTGTACAAATGATTTATTTTTTTCCTGAAAGCTCTACATTTAAGATCAGAATATGAAAACTCCACATTTATATTTTTTAAATGAAAAGCTCAAAGAACACACTTACGTGTTAAGATTCTGCAAATGATATTAGCACACATTTTTAAAATCCAAGGGCATTAGATCAGAGCAAAAGTAAAAATTTACACAATTGTGCTAAACAAGAATTTCTTTCTTTCTATTTTAAACAATGTCTTTTCAAGATCTTATTAGACCCTATCAGGTGACTCTTTGCTGAGATGATCTACACATATGCAATAACTTAATCTTTTAAATGATGTGAGATTTCCTAAACTGTCTAGGAGAAAACTTATAAGAGATAAGATAATCAAAGAAGGAAGATAATCAAAAATTTTTTTGAGAACTTCGAAAAAATTTGGTGGCCATTACTGTAACTCCAAACATGCTATTATTATATAGGTTAGATATTATTCCGGTAATGTGTGCTTTCTCAAAGGTCGTTTCATTTCTTTACACTGTAACTATGAAGCCAGTCTTATGCAATATTGACATCTCTACCCACAATATCCAGATTCTGCCTAGTAAATCAATTAGATTATATAGCGCACACTGATTTATTTAGAAGGGCACAGAACCACGCATTAACTGCTATGAAGTTGTCTTAAATTACATCCAGAGAGTTTTAATTATAGAATGTCAATTGAACCTCAGTGTGACAGTTTAGGATGTATATATGATCTTTCAAGGCTCTACAGCATTCTCATTTCCTTTGCTTTGAGATGACTGAGTCCCCTTGTGTGTATAGGCTTAGGTCTATCTGAGGAAGTTAAAATAGCTTTTCTGACAAACCCAGAATAATGAAAAGAGGATAATTTCTGAGATCTGTAGACTTAGTTAACTCTGGAGTTATCATGATAACATCATAGAATATACAGGCCCATGTTGGTCCTGGGCCTGGATCCCATGGCAACCTGTAAGCTGTGGTCTCTGGATGGGTCTCATTCATGAGTCTGGGTGAGCCATGTGGGTTGTCTTTCATACAGTGCTGCCCTAGTTAGAGGTCTGGACACTGGTATGCCTCTCAGGGTACGCTGTCTAGATGTCAAGAGAGAATCATAGAGAAAACTTATAACTCAGTTTTCTCATGTATAAAATGGGGATTATCATACTGCTTATTACATGGAGTTACTATGAAGATTGAGTTAATATATGTAAAGCTCTAAAGTTACATTTTATACCTAACTTTATGTTAATGATTTCGCATTCTTTTTCTTAAAGAAGGCATTCAGAGTTATATAAAGCTTTAGATATCACAGAACCTGGACCTGCACTGCCTGGCAGAGAAAAGTGAGAAAAGCAAAGTCCCTGCCCCATAAAGGAGATGAGGTAGGAAGAGAGGTTCAGGACTTTGCAGCCTCAGTGTCTCCATTCATAAAATGGGGATAGTAATATCTTGGCTACCAAACAGGGCTTTTGTGAGGCTCAGATGAAGAATGTATGTGAAAGTAACTTAAAAATATAAATGACTAAATTATTATTAGTATTATTATTATTAAGCAGTCTTTGTTGCAAGTCCTGTATTTTGCAAACACAAGAGGCCACCTGGATAAATGTGCACTAGGTCATCTTCGATTGGTTATATTTTCAATAAGCATTTATTTCCTCTTGAAAGATGCTAACTGCTTGGGATAATTTAGATGTCTAGAGAGTGTTATTTTGAAGTTGTTATTTTTATTAATTTCAAATCCTGAAATCAAGTCATCCCTTTAAATGTTTTTGTGGAGAAAACATTCAGCAGAAACTTTGGGGATTCCATTTAGCATTGGGAGTTTCTATTTTACCACAGAGAGTTTTAGCGATGATTCAAAGTGCTGAGGTAAATTGTCAATGTTTTGCTTACTGTCTGAAACTTAAATCCTTATAAAATATGCCAACTATTTGTTTGGCATGCAAACTTCTAATCATACTAGAGTTTGTCTTACCATCACCTAAAATTCAGATAAACTTAATTCAAAATTTATTTAACAAATTTGTTGAGTATCAGCTATGTACCAGGGATGGTTCTAGTTGCTGAGCATATAAAATAAGATGCAGCCTTTGCTCTCAGAGAGCTCACAGTGGAGGGAAAGAGACAGACAAGCACATAACAATTACGCATCTTAATAGATGTTGTGACAGGAGCATTTATTCACAATTGTTAGGGTATGACAAGAAAGGGGTCATCTAAAGTAGACTGGTGGGCCTAAGAAGGGTTTTCAGAAGAAGTGACACAGAGAGACAACTTGAGGTGTGACTGGAAGGTAGTGTGACAGTGAAGGGGAAGAAGGACATGCAGGGTGGAATGGCCTGCTGTGTCAAAGGCTGATAACGTGGTCCTGATTCGTGCATGCTCATGGCACACGGGTTGTACAGCAGAGACAAACAGGGCCAGGCCTCAGGAAGCCTACAGTGGGACACGTAGTAGCTTGGTGGTATTCGAGAACTTGGAGGAGCCACTGAAAGGTGTCATTCCTGTTCCTGTCAACGAAGCCACTCCAGTCACATAGATTTAAAATCAGTGTCTTTACTTTTTCTCTCTCTGCTGTTCTCCAAACCATTTAATAACTCTCCTTTCAATTTGTTCTTCATGGTGGCTCTAGACATTCCCTAGTCTTATTATTTTTCCCTATGTTAGGCTTATCTTCCCATGTGTGACCACTGTGGGTCCCTCTGAACACTCTCTCTGCTTCCCTGTTTCCTCTCCTCCAGCCTGTCCAGTATGCCTATCCCTGACAAGTTAATCTGCTCAAACTGCTTTGGCTTCAGAAACCTTTAGCTGCTTCTGTAATTCACAGTATCCCTCTAACTACAGTAGGTAGATATTGACTTGAATTGGAATGAATTGAAAACTTCTATACTCGGCTCCCCAAGGCCATGATGCAGCACCAGCTAACAAATCATCCACCCTCAGCTGCCCTTCTTCCCAGAACCGACACGCTGATCCAGCCGAGTTGGTTCCCAGTGCTCCTCCGAGCTCCGGCACAGCCTCGTCTGCTGCCTCCTCTGTAGGGGTCATAAGGAATTTTACTAGCTGCTTCTGCCAGACACACCTCAGCACACCTTGGCCCATTCATGCTGCCTAGAAGTGTTCATTATTTTTGTAAATTATAATTTATAATTTTATTTGATTTTTTTTTCAAATAAATCTCAAGCCCCTTGAGAGAAAAATTTGTAAGATAATCCATCATGCATTTAGAACAATGCATGACACATAATCGACTCGATAAATTATAATAATAATTGTTATCATGTTTTGATTTACTTATAGGATATTGCTTCTTTGTACCCCTAGAACATCTAGTAGAAGAGACCCTCAGAAAGATGTGCTACCGTAAATGAGCAGCTTACTCAACATTACTATAAATGGCAAAATGTTGAGAATTATGATAAAAAGATTTTTCATTTGCAGTTTTAAATTTTAAAAAGTGTCTGATTCTAGGCACGCTCTTAGATCTTTTTTTATTGTTAAGTATATCTTGTTATTAAAATTTTGACACTTATTGCAAAAAATTTCTAAGGGTGTGAAGTATACACAATAGAAAGTGAATGCTCTTCCATACCCACCCCCTGAATTCACTCCCAGATATAACTCCTGAGATGAGGAGATCTTTAACCACTCTGTTACAGGTGTGGTAAAATGATGAAACTTTAAGATGCTGCAAATTTAAGAAGGTATACAGAGTCATCAAAGAAATATTATTCACTATTTTCTTAGTTATTAAAACATTTTACTTATTAATAAATAAACTTATTTATTTAACATTTATTAATTCAACAACACATGTTTATTGACCACCTACTATGTGCCTGCCATTGTGCTAGGCAACGAGAACATGTGCTCTGCCACCCAGCTATGGTCCCATATTGTAGTGACTATATAGCAGCACCGCCATTATTTGCTGGTTGTATTCCTATACCAAGTACAATTCTATGAGGATAAAGGATAGTTTAACCATTGTAAACTAGAGCCCAGATTTTCTCATAATGTATACTGAATTTAACTTCCCCTGTCACTCATCCATCCACACGAGTTCATAATGTGCTCATGATTCTTTCCCCTTTGTATTAGATTTCTATTGGTGTGTAATAATTAATGACCACAAACTTGAAGACTTAAAACTCATTTATTATCTCACATTTCCATAAGTCAGGAGTCCAGGTATGGATTAACTGGGTCCTCAGCTCAGGTTCTCTCCAGGTCAGGCTGCGATTCTCACTTGAAGCTGACAGTCTTCTCAGCTCATCTTGGGGAATTCGGTTTCTTGCTGTTTATAGGATGGATGTCCTTTTTCTTTTGCTAGCTGTTGACCAGGGTCCACTTTCAGCAACTAGAGGCCAACTGCAGTTCCTCTGGGCTCTATAGGCCTTTTCACAACATGGATATTTGCTTTCTTCTAGGATAGCAGGAGAGCATCCTCTGACTTCCAGTCCCTTCAAGTCAGCTGTGACCATCATGTAACCATAACCTAATAAGGCAGCAACTATCCCATCATATTTACAGGTCCCACCTATACTCAAGGGAAGAGGATTGTGCAGAGTGTACACACCAGGGAGTTGGAATTTTGGGGGGCATTTAAAAATTCTGCCTACCACACCCATGTATGACATTTTTACAACATCAACTCCCAGATTCCATGTTTTTGTGCCCCATGTGTTAATAAGCCAAAATACTGAGACACAGGCACTTGGACATAGAGATAGGTTTATTTGATTTAACCAAAGTGAGAGGATGGGAGAGTAAGAGCTCTCAATTCATCTTTCTCAAAAAACAAAAGTAGGACTTTTATGCATCTAGGGATTAGGGGGGGGAACTGAGAGAGAAGTCCATGCCCTTTTAGCTGCCAATGACACTTTTGCTTTTTTATATCAGACTCCTGAGTATCAGCAACTGGTCACATCTACCCTGAAGACTTTCTTTCCTTCTGCAAAACAAACTTACCAATTCTTGTGTCCCTGGAGTTATCTCTTCCTGCTTGACAAAAAGACATAAGCAGTGCAAAATTATATTGTGAGAACAAGGGGTGCTGGGTTGAAGAACCAAGATTCTGCAAACTATCTCATAATTATGTCATCTTTAAAAGCACAGGCAGAAACTGGACATCTTGTGACTATCACCATTGTTTAAGTTATCATTGCTTTGTGGTTAACTACCTATATATCTCTATTATCTCAAACAAAGTGTACTTTTAAACAATTCTTCTGGAACTTGCTTAACAGGCAGGCCTTCAGAACATGACTAACATACTTTCTTAATCTGACTATAAGCTACTCAAACAATAGAAACATTTAGTTAAAGCCTATACCTATATTCTAAGTAAGAATTAAATTATTCAATCCTAGTTACAAAAAAATACTATGGGCATTAAAATCACAAAAGATTTGGCTACAACATTGATATATTAGGGTTAATATTTACCTTAATTACGGATTTGACATTTACAAACAAAGCAGAGGCTGGGCCATGAGGGGATTTACTACAAGAGGTGGAGCATGGGACTGCCATCCTTACTGGGTACTGACAGGCCATTGGCCTGACCTCTCGGAAGCATTTTCATGTTTTTGCTGAAGCGGTCCAAGGATGAAAATTTAGCTCACAATTCAGAAAAAGCTAAGAGAAGCTTTTCTGGAATTTACTTAGAGGAGCAGAATTTAAACTTATATTCAATGCTAGTGATAGACCAGATTAGACCTAAGCAGATGGCCATTGACAACTGCAGATGGTAACAGCCTCGGTTTAAAAAGTCTGTCTGTTGCTGTGGCGAATAACAATCTTTAATATTTTGCTTCCACTGTCCAAATTTCCTTTGGAGTTGCTTTCTTTGTACTCTTCCTCAGAATTTGGCTCTTTGGCTCATGTTTTCATCTCCATTAGTAGGAACTAAAGACCCATATGAAGAATTTCAGATGGCACTATTAGAATTGTTGAACATGCCACATTGGAGAACTTAAAATACTGATAGCCCTTGGAAATTTGTGTTGTTATGGCACTTACATGCTGCCTTGAAGTACCACTTATCATTTTCTGTATGTATAGTCAGTTAATAACCAGTGAATCAAGTGACAGCGCTATATTGAGTCAGAGTCGATGAATAGAATTGTTTATTCTATAAGTGTTTTTCTGAGTGTCCATCATTGCCAGGCACTGTGCTTCTGCAATAGGACACAGGGCAGACCTGGCTCCTGTCTTTAAAGGTAGGGATTAGAGACTCAACAATCTAAAGAGATCCTAATGATCATTGAAAAGATCATTTTATTCTCTAAAATTAGATATTGTATTTATTTTATGGATGATGAAATGACACTGAGTGCATCAAGGTATCAAGGATATCTGAGGTCAGGGTATGGGCAGAGCTACATAAGTAATGGAAATCTAGAGTGCCAGCCGGTCCAGTCGTGTCCTACCATGTCCCATTTTTAAATCTAAAGAAAACTAAGTGGGTCTGTTTTGAGAAAATAGATATGGAGAAAATTGAAATCACTCATCTGTTCTTTTCCTTCCAGTTTCTGTACCCCACACTACTGCGACTGCATGGCAATTTTGCCCAGGGTCACAGAGCTAATTAGAAGCAAGACAGCAATTTGAACCCTCCCATTCCAATCATCTTTTGATGACAGCTCTGTAAAATACTTTAACACTCTTACTTCTTTCTTCATTGCCATTTTCTAGTGTGCTCATAATTATTCACTCAGTAAGACTACTTTCAAAATGACAACCTCAGTTCCTTAGTATAAATTTTATTCTCATTATTTTTAAAGATTTTTCCTCCAAATTGGTCCAACTATGTTTTCAGACATTTTCTCTTTGATTTATGTTCCACCTATGCCTACTTAAGAGCAAGCTTTCTTAGTCTTAGGAGTTTAGGTTTTAGACAAAGGTATTTTTTTGCTTTAGTTCGAAGGAAACATGCATGCTAGGAAGGAACCATTTGGAAATTTATCGACTGTGTACTTTACAGTTGACTCCTGAAGATAGAAACTATATGCATATGTGATGCTTATATTGTTATTTAGGATTCTTTGAAAAATAAGCTACACTTTTTATTATTATTATTTATTTATTTTTAAAGAACTGACTAAAAAAAATCCGTTCTAACTAAATATAATTTTGATAGCACAGAGAGGAAGTTTAGTGTTCAGAGTGCAAATTTGGGAATCCAATGTGGCAAATTTTCCTTTGTGGTCCAAGAAACTCTCTATATTCTAGACCTAAGTATAAATCCAGGATTTACTAATGTTTTGAGACAAATCTTTTATGCAAGAACCTCTCATTAGTGTGTATTATTTCAGAACAGTAATGCTACTTGTTTTTACATCTGCTTCCTCTAATAAGTGATGACAATTTCAACGCACAGCAAGTTTTAATTAGTTGTTTGTAAAATGCTCTTGAATACAGTTCCAGAGCTGACTAATACATTCTTGTGATAAAAACCAGGGGAAATAAAAGTGATTTATGATATTTCAAGAATAAAATCTTATATTTATTTATCTTAATTATTTTTTTACCATTTTATTTGACCAAATCAAAAAGTAGATGCAAAAAATGTTGGTTTGTTAACACATACAAAAGTTAGGCTTAGTTTTGTTAAACTCGGTCCACTCATAGTATATAGAACATATGTTACTCTTTAATACTTTTTTTTTTTAATTGTTTTTCGGGTTTTATTTTTCCTCCAAGGCAAAATCCTTTAACCAGTCTTGTGGTGTTCACAGCAATTATCTCAAGAGCAATGTGAGATGAATAGACATTATTAAAGAAAATAATCTCTGACCTCACTAATCCCTAGCTTCATCCCTACTTCAGAAGTGACATGCATGAAACTCAGAATAACCTCCTTCATTTTCTAGTACACACAAACACACAGACAACCAGGCACTACGGTCTAGAGGAGTGCCTTTCGGCTGGGGCTGATTTTGCTCTGCCAGCGAGGGGACATTTGGCAATGTTTAGAGTTGGGAGTTACAAGTTGGGAGGAAGGATTGATTGCTATTTGCATCTAATGGGTAGAGGCCAGGACAGCCTGCACAACATAGAATTATTTGGCCCAAAAGTCAATAGTGCCATGGCCAAGAAACCTTGATACAGAGGCAAAAGCACTAGGTTGGGGGACAAGAGTTATCAGATGTTTTTATTCATCCCTACTTCTTATAGGCCCACCAGAGAAAGAAAGAAGAAAAAAGTACTCAAAATTTTCAGAATGAACACCTTTATAAATATTTAAGGTTTTAAAAATGATTTTAATTTCTTGTTCTTAAACATAAACATTTAAGAACAAGAAAGAAATCTGGAAGGAAAGGATAAGAAAAAAAACTCGCTTTATGTCTCAATGTTATTAAAAGTAAAATCCTATTACTTATAACATTAGTGACCAAAATGGAGAAGAAAAAGAAGCAAGAGGCAAAAGGAGAACAGAAAAGTCAGGGAAATGTGTAGTTATTTATTTAATGAGACTTTTGATACTTTTACCTTTTAATAAAGTTAGCAACTGTCATTTTATTGATCTTCCTCCTGAACTTGGAGCTATCACAGGAGATAGCTTATGGGGCAATACATGACTGGGAGAAGGAAAACAAAGTAAATGGAAGAAAAAGATCCTCTGGTTACATGAGCATCTTCATGGTGACAGCAGCAGGAAGGATTCGCAAGCTGTGGCCCGTCCTTCTTGCGTTTCCTCCTGATTGGGAAACCTTAGCTGAGACACCATGCTTGGTGTGCGGGCCCGGTGTTATTGAAGAGTCTCGCTGCTTCTGTCCTTATTTATACTTGCTAACTTGCTAAGTGGTTCCTGGCAAATCACTTAACCTCCCTGAAGTGAGACTACACTTCACTTTCTTCACTTTTTGTACTTCAGTGAGAATGGTGAGATACAGCGAGAGCTCTGAATTCAGAGATACGTGCCATTTTACAGATGTTATTACTTAACATCATCATTCATTGATAACATGTTCACCTGCCAGAATGGAAATAAGTGTACTATTACAAACCATTAAGCACTCTGCTTGGCTATAAAATCTTTTATGTTATCCACAGTAATAACTGCAAGTTTGGTAAGAAACATTTTGGGCCAAAACTGGCCATCTCTGGTGGTTGGTCGGAATTTGGATGTGATTTTTTTTTTTTTCAGCAATTAGTTCATTAGTGCAGCAGTAATCATGAAAATAGGTCAGAGCCTTCTTAGAGTTGGGGTTTCACACTCCCCCCTCCATCATCCCCACCAGAGAACAGCACTTAAATATTAATAGCATCACTGGGAAAACACGGCAGCTATTTCCCTGCTTTCTGAAGCTCAATGAAGAGTTGTTCAGTGTGGACCCAGTGCTCTCCCTTCATGAATGGACATGATTGTGAGGAAACCGTCTCCTGCTAAGGCAAGGCATGATTCTGTGAACAAAGGCTGTTTTTTAGCCTGATGTGATGAGCTCACCCTAGTACCCCTGTGGGGACTTTGAAGCTCATCCAGGTGCCAGCTTTCTGCATATATGACATTCTTGGCAGAGCTTTGGAGACCGGGCAGCAGGCCTTTAAACATTGATCTGCAGTGTATGAATTACAAGGTCAGATGGGGTGAGATATCATAATTTCTGTTTAGCCAGAATTTCCCCCTAAGGAGACATATGTCCTTTATCCTGAGTAAAGGGAAACCACACTATTTTCAGTTCAGCCAAATCAAAAAGGTGTTTAAAAAGTAAATTTGTATAATTATTTTCCGAGGTAGATATGTCTGTAAATAAGAAAGTGCATTTCTCTTTTTTAGTGCTTATCACACCTTCTGTGAGCCTATGCTAATGCTTAGGAGAAATACAACCAGGAAATTAGCCAGTGGAAATGGGAAAATTGCATAGAAGTTTTTGATTCATGTGACGTCTTAGAACCACTTTGATTGCTTTTTTTCACATTGAATTGACTCATTCCATTGTTTTATCATCCTGTAGTCATAGCTTATTATATTGGCTCTATGTAAATCAATCCAACTGTTTGTGGATCAAAGTGAAATTAAATGGCATTAGTTTTTTTTTTCTCCACTTACATAGAGATTTTTGTACACGACATATTATGTACACAAATAGTTAACTAGGCAAACCCAATACACCTAACACCATGTTGGGTTCTATACAAATTTAGAACAGTGATTTACAGTCTAGAAAAAATTACTACAGAATAATTGAAGACTGCTATTGCTACAAAGACGGAAAATGGCCTTTGAATCAAACTTGAGTTAAAATCAATGTTTATTAGCTAAGTTATCTTAGGTAAGTTAGTTGATCTCGGCTTCATTTTCCTCACTTATGAAATGGGTATAATACTATTTACCTTGTAGGTACATAATCAGGATTTAAAAAAAGCATTGTGTACAACATACCAGCACAATGTGGGCATTCCGTACATGTCACCCACTATTAGGAAGATCTCAAAATGTGCCCTACAGAGGGCTCTGAGGTCAGGGAAGTGTATCCTCTTTGTGGATAATTTAAGAGGAATTCATGGGAGTATATCTTAAACTGAGCTCTTAATGGCCTGTGGGAAATGCATTAGGGGGTGGGGTGGGGCTAAATGTACAAGAAATCCACAAGGGATGCTAGAATGTATTAGCCACAGTAACATTTTTGAAAATAAGAACTGGCACATGCAGAACCTGTATACTGGGAATAATTGTGGTACACAGATTTTACAACCCAAACTCATACTTGTCACTTTTCATATAATCTCCTTAAACCCAGTTGTCACTAAATATCTTTGGGGCAGATGTGGTCCAGACAGGATGCAACATTGGATTTCTCTTGGGACTGAGGCTGTGGAGGTCTCTGGGAGCAGCAGTCAGAGGTAAACTTAATACTGAAGGAGGGAGCTGCTGTGTCTCTCTCAGGGAGAGTCACAGAGATGCCAAATTTGAAGGAAACAGGAGTGAAGAAGTGGATACATGTCATGGAGCAGGTGTTCAGAGTTACAGACAATAAAAATGGACCAAGAACAAGCTAAAGGGCATCTTGGGTGCCTTAAGCACCAACTATCCTCTGAGGCTCACCTATGTGGGTTGGCAGTTGTATGGCAATTAGGTAGATTAAAGAAATGGTAGTAAAATAAACACACTTGCTTAGAAATTCCTGCTCTAAAACTGGAGGCTTTCTGTGTCCTGGTTGATCTACAGGTTGACTTCTACTTTTAACTCTCCCTGTTTCTTTTTACTCATCCACACCAACTGAGTTTATATTCTCCCTGTTCTCTATAAACATAGTTTTCTAGATTCAAGTATTTTTTTATATCCAACCTCAATTTCCAAAGATCAGATCCTTAAAATGAAATGTCCGTATTTTCTCAGCAGGAAATTATCACACCACAACTTGCAGGTTTTTTAAGACACCTCTCCTACCACCTCCACCCCAACCCTTCTGTATTAGACTAAAAACTCTTTAAGGGCAAGAACTGTACTAACATATATTAATACATACATAGAACTTTATTAATAATCCTTGTATGCTGCCTGGTTTCTCACATCTAGACTATGTCTCTCCGAGAGCCCCGAACAGTTAAGAAACCCAGCTACTTGCTAAATAAATCTGTATGTACTCTCTTTGAAGATGGTTTACAAAACTAATCTCACTCCCTGGGGATGCTCCTATCCAGGAAACTCTACCACATTAGAATGGCCATTCCTGCATTTTCAGCTCTGACTTCCCAAACATGCACCCATTCTTCAGGTTCCTATTCGGTGAGTACTGCCGCTTGAGAATTCGGTTCTTCCCTTGCTGTTTCCCCACCTTAGTCTTGGAAGCAGTTTGCTGTCTTGTAGGAGGCCTCCTGTGACCTCAGCATTAACATTTGCTCCCACAGAATGTTTCTAAGCCAGCCTCAGGGGATCAGGCGTCGGGTCCCCTGTGTCCTGAGCGAGCGCTTTCGCAGACACAGCCATCACCACTCGTGCTCCTTTTGTGTCATTTCAATCCTTGGGGTAAATGACTTGTCTAATATTTATTGTTTTATGCTGAATACAGAAAAGACAATCATTCTTTGTGCAATATTGTTTCCCCAAAAGTACCTATTTAAAGATAGACTAAGAAATCTGAATTCTGTGAGTCCTTCATACATTTAAAAACATTATTTTGTCTAGCCTAGTTTATCAGCAAAGATGGGAGAGAAAGTAGCATGATTTATGTCCTGTGCTTTTGAAATTGAATGGAATTCAGTTCTCAAATCAAATTTTTAGGATTAAACTGCAAATATTTTTTGCCTAAGAACTTCTATTTTTATAGAATGACTTTGGTTCCAAGCTATTGTGTAGAATCAGTGCTTGTACCATGTTGGTGGTTAATATTTGCTTAATGCTTGAATTAATCAGCATTGAATTCTTTGCTGGTGTCCTGGGTTCTTCTCATCCAAGAGATTTTTTTTTTAGACTTCAATAGTGCTTTCAAGGTTAAAAGACATGCCTTCTAATGAATATTTTCAAAAGGAAAAGGCTCCAAGACACTCCTGCCCCCTCACCACAATACCCCTTTAAAATTTCCACTGCCATCGTTATTGACAATAAAAAAAATCTCCCCAAACCCCAGACTGCTTTAGTAATGAAACTGCAAATTATTTTCCTTTAATGTCCAGCTGACTCAAAATATTGAGTTTGCTGCTGACCTGTAGGCTAAATCTAGAAGCACATAGGCTTGCTTAGAGAATAGGACCTGTGGAATCGCACTGTTTTTCCCACCTTGGAATATTTCTGAAAAAGTGACTGTAACTTCAAGAGTCAATCCAGGAGAGAGAAATAGACTCGATGTCTACTTAGTTGACTCATTCTAGAACTGACATAACCTGTTGGTGTTCTCAATGTTGTGGGCACAGAGTATATCCAGTGGCAACAAAAGGACAGACCCTTGGGACCTTCCCTGAGTCTGGAGCAAAATTGTAAGCAGGATGCGATCGAAAGTGTGGACATAAGGACAAGTTCATATTAGACTGAGTGCCTTTGCTTTGGTGTTAAATTTCCCAAGAAGGGAACATTCTATTCCTTTGTCTTTTTTTTTTTTTTTTTTTTTTTTTTTCACATTGCAGTGCCCAGGGTAGGACTGTGGCTTCTCATTAAGGACCTCACAGCAATGCTCCTCTGGATTTCACAGCAGGATCATCTGTTTTGGGGCTACCACTCTTTAGTTTCTGGTGACTGTGACATTCAGTGGGTAGTAAAAGCTCAACTTGAAGGAGAGAGTGTTCTTCTAAATAATAGCAACTTGGCAACTGCATGAGCTCATACTAATTATGTTTCTGTCACTCATCTGTGGTAGATCTTTTGTGGCTTTTGTACAAAATAGCTCCAGGGTATTATTTCTGCACACTTATGTAAGCTCTGCTCATTAAATAAAGTGCTCGAAGTTAAGTTCTCTTTTAATTTTGTTTTCTAAGATTATCATAATAAGAGAGGAACTGGACTATAGTGAGCCCTTTTAGTAACGTAGTTAATGGCAACTCGATATAAGATCAATTTTGAAAAATGCATAAAGAAGTCAATGGGTGTTATCATTACTTTATGCTCTGCTTTTAAAGTCCTCCAGCATTAGCCCAAGGTGCCACAGTAACAGTTTATATGGTGCCTTGTAAGTAGTCATTATCAGAATCTGGATTCTTTAAGTGAAAAGAGTATTAGATGCCTAATCAAAGAATGGACTTTATCTTTATGGCTTAGTAGCTGTATAAGTCTCTCAATTTCTCTCAGCATCTTTATCATTTGAAAATGGGCATAATAATTCCTATCTTACGGGTTTATTGTAAGGTTAAATGATTCCTTTGTATAAATATTTCTCTCTTTTGTTATTGTACATATCATTTCCCCCAGCTATATTGAGATATAATTGACACATAGGATTGTGTAAGTTTATGGTGTACAAAGTGTGATTTGACACATTTATAAATTACAAAATGATGACTGCCATCTCCATCCAGTTGCCATTTCTTTTTGGTGATGAGAACATGAATATTTCTCTTAATAAGAATAATGATAATGAGCAATGGAACATCTCATCCCTAAAACCCCATGCTCTACTATTAATCCCATGGAGCTAGCTGGTCACATGTGGCTAATGGGACACGTTGCAGCTGCATGGTATCCAAATTTGTATTGTTAGGCCACACTGTGTACATCTTGATTGACCTTTACTAATTATTTCTCAGCTTGGGCAGCTTTGAGGACATTCCAATTCACCTGCCATGACAGAGAATTCCAATTTACTTTGTGATAATAGCACTTGATGAGGACTCTCACAATTGAGTTGAAGGAGTTATGACTTGAGTTGGTTCCAGAAGGAGGATTAGTAGAGAGCAAAGCACAGATGAATGAGGGCCCATGACTGACTGAAGGCAGGGGGTACAGTGGAGCACTTTCTACATAGCTGAGAAAATTGAACCAGTATTGTGAAGACTTAAAATTATTTAAAATAATTTTAGCTCTTTTAGTTGAATGTGTCAGGTCAAGCAAAACCATGTATCTTTTATCTTATCCTGAAAGACAATGGTTTTAAACTTCTGCATGTATAAATTTATAGCATGGTTTTCATAATGTGAAGCTAACGAAGTTTTAGTACTCCTCGGCACTGGAGGAGTATTGAACAAATATAGTTTTGATATTAACATAAATACATTTAAATATATATATTTGGTATTTTACATTATCAATATATCATTTTTTCCATATGTACATATATATTTATATAGTAAGTGAATAAATCTTTAGTTGATATCTTCAGCGCCAAATAATAAAACATGTTTTATGGTGCGACGATTTGAGAGCATCTTCTCTTTAAGTGTGAATAAAGAGTAATAAGATATTATTAAAGAAATTGATAGTTGAAGCAAGTTAAAAGAGTTCTTTTTACTCTGGATAGTAATATTTAATTAGTATCATTAGAAGATAATTAGTACCCACTATGTGATGAAACATTTGTGTAGGTATATTACAGGCTGGAGAAAAGGGAGAAGGGAGAGAAACTTATAGAAAATTTGTTTTTTAGTTTTTAGACACAAACACCTTTAAATTCATTTTCAAAAAGCCCCATAGTCCTTATTTCATATTATGTAATACACAGAATAACATTGACCTAAGTTACTCTAACCTTATCTATTTTAACTCCCTTATTTTAGGTCGAACTCCTGGGGCAACACTGGTGGGGAAACGTAGGTCTATTTTTATTTAATAGTTGCATTGGTGATAGTGTTTGATTCAGTTGCTATTTGTCTTTAGTAAAGAGTCATTTTAACAAAGCACTTATCCTGTTTCTGTTATACCTTTTATCATGATGGAACTAATTCACCATAATGTTGTTGTTTCCAGTGAGGAGTGTTTCTAAAAGTGGTAGAAAAATGTCAGAGCATTTGAAATAATGTCAGAGGTTGACTTCTGGCACATTATCCTGAATAATGTGCCAATTCAATGAAAACAGACATGATATTTCTTCTTCTTTTAAACTAGCCCTAATGAGTCCTTCATAGTGTCCCCATTTCTGCTCTTTTTCACAGACGTCATTATTAGGACATATTACACTGCACTTATTATTTTGAACTAAAACTGAACACCAGTCACCTCCTATAGGCTCCATAGGTTGTGCGGTATCTGCTTACAACTAGTTTGCAAGTTGGTATATTCTAACCTCTAATTATGTGCCAAGTGTCATAGGGGTACCTGAGCAGGATATGATGTGGTATCCAACTTCAAAAAGTGTGCTAGATGCTTGGAAAGTGAAGGAAAATAATTGCAAAGGCAACATTTAGAACAAATGCTTAACCAGGATGAAGGGGTCAAGCCAAGAAAGAAAATGTTTAATCTCGATTAAAGTTTTAGAAGAATTATTGAATTTTCAAATTTCCCTTTAGAGTACAGATGTGGACACTTAAGTCATCTATCTGGCTTCACACAACTTCTTTGGGCAGAGCAAAGATTAGCATCATGTCTGTGATTTAGGGTTCGGGGAATTGAAGGAAGTAAGACTTGAGTTGGTTCCAGAGGGGTGGATCAGTAGAGAGCAAAGCACAGATGAATGAGTGTCCATGACTGACAAAGGGCAGGAAGTACAGCTGAGCACTTTCTATGTAGCTGAGAAAACGGAACCAGTATTGTGAAGAGAATTTATAGAAAAAAAATAAATAATAGGACAAAAGTTTGGATAGACTTGGTGAGTATTACGGCAGAGCCCTTGAAAGTGAAGTAGAATGTATTGACTTGATGAAAAGGGAAATGGGGAGTTATTTTGTGTGAGGGAGAAATAAAAGGATGCTTAAAAAATTAGTTTGAATGCTATACTTGAAATGTTTGGAGGGTACAAGACTGGAGCCTGGAGACTATCCAAGAAATCCCTGCTGTAACTCAGGGGCCTGGATTTGAGGGAAGAAGTGGCACTGGAGATCGAAGTGAAAGGATAAGTCAGAGATGTTTTGAAACTAGTAAATTTGACTTGGAGGGTAAAGCAGAGGACCAGATCAAAGATGGCTCATAGTGTCCTAGTCTGGGATGCTGGACATGATTATTAGAAAAGAACCATTTTAGACATTGGTGAGCAACTAAACCTAGTGTGATGGTTACACGTGGAGGGATTTCCTCAATGACTAGAGCACAGCATCATGAGTAACATCAGAAACCTGCATCTCCCCGTGGCCTCTGGAGGCCTGAGTTTGGAATTCCCACAATGTCACACTTCTGTCATATTCTATTGGTCAAAGCAAGTCATAAGACTGGCCTTGAATCCAGGGGACAAAGAAACAGACTCCATCTCTTTAGGGGAGGGGAGGATTGCCAAAAGTACATTGCAGAAGGGCATTTATATAGGAGTGGGGAGAACTTGGGGATTTATTTTTTGCAGTGTATCACAGAGCATGATCAAATTTTTATTATAATATCTTTATTTGAGGAGAGGGTAAAAATAGACTGGAAACCTGGGGACTAATTAGGGTGTTATTGTGGTAAAACAAGAGAATAATTATGAGTGTATGAGTTAAAACACTGGCAAAGGGGGTGGACAAATATGAATAAATTCAAATAAATATTTAGATGGCATAACTTGGAAATGACTTTGATGTGGAGAAGGGTCAGTGATGGCTACCAAGTTCCTTGTTTGGACATGTAAAGAAGAAAGTAATGACAGTTACCAAAACATGGAATCCTGTGTAAGAAACAGGCTCATGAGAAGGTGAGGACAGCTGTTTGGGTAATGTTGAGTCTAAGAAGATATCCATGAAGAAAAAGGCAAAAGTCTCCCCTAAGATGAGAGGGAAGGTAATGAGGTTTTAAAAAACTGGTAAAATAGCTGTCATTGGGGTTAGAGGGGATAGAGGACTGGGAAACAGGGGACTATGCATGGTGTTGAACACTGGACACCATGGTGGCTCAAGGCTATCAGATTGGATAGTTTTTTTCTGGTAATAGTCAGCCATTCCTATATGCCATGGATCAATTCTGACATTCAGTGGGTGCTCAGTAAAATGTCTTTGCTCAATGTTAGGAAAAAAAGTATAGGGAGAGATTTACAAAGATCAAAATAAGACATCCGAATAGACAGTAGTCAGGAGCAGGTACATAATTTGCTGGACACAGTCCAAAATGAAGACGCTGAGCTCTCTGTTAAAAAAATTGTGAAGAAGTTGAAGACGGCAACAAGAGAGCAGTCGCCAAGCTAGGGGCCCTTTTGCGTGCGGCTCTGCGTGCCTTCATATGTCACACACTCCCCATGAAGCCGGCCTGGCAATGGAGAAACTATCTGGAGATCAATGAAATTTTGAATATTTCTTTTGAACATCTTTTCCTTCCTCTTTTTCTTTTGTCAAGCATATACATAACTAAGGCAATAAAAATGATGAATGCTAGGGAAGTGGTGGACATGGAAGGAATTTGGTGGCGTGATATATTTATTTAAGGGTTGACCCTCACTCTTCATCTGTGCCTATTTAAATGAAAAAGATGATCTCTCTGGCCTCAAGTCCTATGTCACAGTGTCTACTCTGTGACGACCATGGTGAGTCCTCAAGCAATGTAATATTAAAATGATCATCTTGGGCACAGCTTTCCTTAAATCTGTTTTTTTTTTTAAAATTATATATTTAAATTAGTTTCAAGTATACAGTTCATTGGTTAGACATCTACATAGTTCATAAAATGATTCCCCCAATTGCTCCCTCCCTCCCTCCTCTGCCCCTCCACCTAGCCATTATATTAATGATAACTGCATTCCCTCTGCCTTCATCCCCATTCCTGTGCCCAGCTACCAACTACTAATTTGTACTCTTTCTTACAAACACGTAAGGCTTTACTCTTCATCCTTTTGCTTCTCTTTGAATCTACCTGAATGTTGGCTTCTTTGTGTGGTGGAAAAAGAGGCTGCTCTCTAGCTTACCGAAGACTGTTCCCGGAGTCAAGAAACAACATTTGAAATAAAAGTTGTGTTAGGTATGCTGGCCACAGTGAGTTGTCTTCTGCAGCACAATTTCTGTTTCTGGGACATAAACTGCCATCCCCATTTTCATTAATTTCAAAGAGTCTGCACTTGAGGAGCTGTGGGGTTACTGGGGAATCAGGCTTCCACACTTACTTGAAAGACAAATATGAAATTATACGCAGACTTTAGGCCTTTTTTATACTTAGAATGAATTTAAACATAGGTGATTGTGAATTATAATGCTTTCATTTTTTAAATGAGAAATCAGAGACCCTGGGCTGCTGTTTGCCCAGAATCAGTCGGCTAGGTGCGGATGACTTGTGAGGTTCTAGAGGATCCCTGCTTCAGCCTCTGAATATGCTGATATCTCCCATCTCCCAAAACAACTAACTAAACAAAACAACCCTTTCCCAGTTCTTTCTATTACACTATCTCTGACATAGATATAATTTATGCAGGGAAGCTCATTAAGATCAAAACAAAAGCTTAGCATTTTAGCAATGGAAAATGACTAAGATCTTCCTAGTGTTGAATTTCTTTCCAATTTATTTTGGAAGTATAGTTGTAAAAATTAAGAACACAAGGCCTTTTTAAAATTCTAATAGCAAAATGCAATGTTCCTTTATTGATAAAAAGTGAGGATAAAAGAGTAAATCAGTCATCTCTTCGAGTGGAATTTATTTTAGATAAATCAGACCACAGAGTGAATTTCTGCAAATAGTTATATTTTTTAATGGTTTTCAGTATAAAATTGCATTAATTCTTTGTGAATCCAAAGGACATCACATGCAATAATGAAGCAATTATTTAAAATTATACATTAAAAAAATGGTAATTTTAGAATAAACATGAAAAATGCTGTTTATTTGTATTTAATATATCTTTAATGTTCCACCTCATTGAAGGTAGTGTTTCTATATATATTATTTGGAGTTCCTCTGCATGAGAGATTCTCTGTTTTCCCCTATTTGTTTATTTATTCAATCATGTATTTGTGTTAGTAGGGACTCAAAAATATACATTTTATCTTTTCAGTTACAACCCCGTATTACTTTATTTATTTGTTGCTCAAAGTGTTTTACCTTTGGCCTGTGGGAACTTTCAGTTGAATTGGTGTATATTTTACCTGATTACTTTCAGACAAGTATGAAACCCTTTTAAAAGACACCAGGATATATCTTATATTAGCGTAAGTCTATTACCTTGAAACAAAACAAAACAAAGTCAGTAAAATTTCCAAATGGGCCGTTTTCTTTGCACCAAATTTTCCATGATCACATCAAATAAAATCTAAATTTAATATTCAGTTATTCAGCAAACGTTTATTGGGTATATGTTACTTCAAATCACTGAGCTAGGCATTGTGGGAGGTTTAAGGATGACTCACAGGCAGGCTGCAGGGTCCATCAGTTTACAATCTAGTAGGTTAACATATAACAGTGCAGAAATTTAGGAATTGTAAGAGAAATGCAGATAAAGGGCTGTGTCAGTCCATGAAAAACAGAGCTCAGTGTCAGTCTGGAGGATATTTGAAAGGATCCTGAACTTTGAGGCAGGAAAATAAAGGCCACTGTGGGCATAAGCAAATAGTTCAGTTTGACTGGAGTTGCTAGTTTCTTTCAGTGTAGATTTCTAGATAACATATTTAGTTTAAGTAGGCTATACTTCTTTTACAAATGGAGTTAAATTTTGGCTTATGACCTTTATTTAAAGGAAAAATAGTCATCCTGATTTTAGGATATGTAATAAGAATATGTGTAATAAGGATATTGACATCACTCTTGGCATTCTACTCAATTTCTTGTTCTACTCAATTTTTGTTTTGTTATTACCCTCTTTGTGACACCAGAGTTGTTGAAATTTTGCAGTGTAAATTTTGACCCTTTTGTTTGTAGCAGGGATCTTTTAGACCAAGGCTTAGACTTGCTTATAACATTTGAAAGATTATTTAAAAGTGTGTCATTAAGCTGATGCTGAGAAATTATTTTCAGTATGAAGATGGTTGGGGACAGAAGTTAATGAGGAGGTTGAGATAAGAAAAATAAAAGATTTGCTTTCTTTTTTGCTTTTAGAAATAAATCTTGATCTTTTAAAGTTACAGGCAGTAAAATTAACCATTTTTAGGTATGAAGCTCAATGAGTTTTGACAAGTACATTAGTTGTGTATTTACCACCATAGTCTAGAGACATGCATTTTGATCACTAAAAAAGTTTTTTGTAGCCCTTTTGTAGTCCTTTCCTTTTTCTACCGCCAGCCTCTGACAACTATTGATCTGATTTCTGACTTTGCTTTTTCTGAAATGAAGTGAATTAAAGAAAATATACATAGAATCATATGGTATATAGCCTTTTGTGTCAGGCTTCTCTTACTTGGCCTAATGTTTTGAGATTCATCCTTGATGCATGTATCAGCAGTTCATTCCTTTTTATCATGGAAGTATTCCATTTTATTTGTTTATCCAGTCACCAATTGGTGAATATTTGGGTTGTTGCCAGCGTTAAGCAGGTGTGTAAAAGCTACTATAAACATTTATGTGCTGGCCTTTGTGCGAACATATGTTTTCTTTCATCTATAGTAAATACCTAGGAGTGGGATTGTTGTCTTATGGTAAATGTTTGTTTAAACCGGCCAAAAAAATCCTAAACTGTTTTTCACAGTGACAGTACCCTTTTGAATTCTTGCCACCAGTGTATGAGAATTTCAACTCCTCCATATTCTCACCAATACTTTGTATTGTCAATCTTTTAATTTTTGCCCTTCTAATAGGTGTATAGTGGTATCTTATTGTAATGTTATGTTGCATTTCCCTAATTACTTCATGATATTAAACATCTTTTCACTTGCTTATTGGCCATCTACATCTCTTCTCTGGAAAAGTGACTGTCAAATCTTTTGCCCCACCTCCTTTTGAAAATTGACCTGTTTATATTATTGATTGGATTATAAGAGTTTTTCATATATTCTAGATGCAAGCTCTTTATCAGATATATATATTTTTTCTTCCCAGTTTGTGGCTAGTCTTTCTCTCTCTCTCTCTCAAAAGTGTCTTTCAAAGAGCAAATATTTTTGATTTGACAAAGTCCAATTTATATATATATATATATTTTATGGTTCACACTTTTTGTGTCTTATCTAAGAATTCTTTGTTCAACCCAAGGATAGCACAAAGATTTTCTCCTTTTTTTTCCCTAGAAGTTTTATTTTTAGATTTAGGATTTACATTTTTGTCTGTGATCCATTTTGAGTTAATTTTGTTTAATATGGTACAAAGCTATTTTTAAAATGGTTTTTGAATTCCTAGATTTCATATTCAAATACAAAACCCAAAATGTATACCTAAATGTTTAATTTTCTTTTATACAAGGGCCTGCTTTATTCTGTTCATACATATAATAGTTGACTATAATGCATTGACTAGGAGAAAGAACACCTTAAGATGTAAATTTCTTTCCCTTGTCTCCTCTATTATTTTTTTCTTCTTCACTGTAATCAATATCAATGAGACATTCTTTGTGATATTGTTTCTATTTTGCATTTTCAAGTCTTTTTCAAAAGACTAGGAAGCTCTGGACAGTCTAATTAGGTCAGTGAAAATATGCAGTTGAAGGACTATCAAGCTAAAACTAAAGGAAATATAGATGATTAACACAGAGGAGTAAGCAGGTAGGTGAGGGAGCAAAGCTTATACTTCAAGAAATCTGGCTCGGATTGACAGGACCGATTAGGAAGAATGAACGACCAATAGCAGAGCTGCCACACAGAGCAGAGGATCGGTAGTGTTGTTATATTCTACAGGTGGAAGGAAAGGATAGGGAGGGATGGAGAGGAGCCCAAAGACTAAGTAACCATCTGAGAGGATGTGCAGAGGATGAGATATCTAAGTGTTGGGGGTGTGGGAGGATATATCTGGGGGAAGCATATGTTAAAGATAAATTCCAATAAAGATAAATTCAAATTCTAATTTCAGTCTTGAGGACAAGGGAAACGGTGTGGCTAGTGACAGAAATAGGGGAGTTTGGTATGTAAATGCAGTTTAAGACAAGATATTGTTTTTTTTTTTAAAAAATTATATTCTTTTGCAAAAGATGGCAATTGACCCAATCTAAATTAGTCTTTGGAAATATAATCCAAGCTTTTGGTTGGAGTGAAGATTGTTATAGAAGTGATAGTTAAAAATATAAGATCAGTTTCTTCAGGGACAAAAACATAGTGAAAAAAGAAAAGATAATGATTTAACTTTTGGAGTACATATAGTTAAAAAGAGAAATTAAAGGGAAGATAAGAAACAACTGAAGGAAACCAAAAGTGTTCAGAGAATTAGCAGAGTGAACAGCACAGATAGTAGGTAGATAAATGGAGAAGCTTCAGGAAAGACCCTCTGACCCTGTACATATATAGGGTAGAGATCAAGCAGAATAAGAATCCAAAAGACAATTGTTTGTCTAAACGAATGCCTGTGTGACTATGAAAAACAGCAGGGAAGAAGAAAAATAATAGGAGAAAAGAAAAGAGACACTCTCTCAGATGTACTTCCCAACTTGTATGTTCTAACAGCTATTAATAAATGCTACAAGATGAAATACCGTGTTTATAAGAGTTTAACAAAGTTAAAAACGTTCCTTTGCTGAAAATTTTCAAAATGTTTCTTTTTTAATAATATTTGGCAGACTTCGACATGCTATGAATTACTGAGCTCTAAAGAAGGAAACTAGAATGTTCAGTTTTTCCTACTTTCTGTGCCTTGCAACCCTCTCCCTCCTTCCTAGAGTTTCCTTTTCAGTCAAGGAAGAGAGACGATAAACAAATCAGTAAAGTTTATAGAATACACTAAATGTAATGTTTTGAGCATTATGGGTAAAAGTGAAGTAGAGAAATGAATGAATCTGTTGAAGAGGTTAATCTTAAGGGTGCTCTGGGGTAGGTGACATGTTAAAGACCAGAAAGAGGGGAAGCAGCAAATCATGCTTCCCTCTGGGGGAATCACATTTCAAATGCAAAGTTCAGAGGCTGGAGCAGCCTAAGGTGTTTGTAGAACCAGAAGATGGACCACATGGCTGGAAGGGGAGATTAGCAGGAGGCGTGGTCAAAGGTGTGTGTCTGAGATTGTTCCTGGTGGTGCTCTGACAGTGTGTAATTCTGGGACTGGGGTATTCACTTGGGATAGTCTAGAGTGGGTTTCTGGTTTTGTGTTTAACAACAGTGTCAGCATGTTAGCATCTTGTGTTTCTCCTTCTCATTTTGGCCAGTGGTTTATTGCCACAGGAGGAGCTTTGGACAGAATGCTTTCTCTTCTGACTCATTCTGGAAGAGCAGAGACTGATTTTGTGTGGCTTTGGAGAAACAAACAGAAGTCAAGTAGAGCATACCACATTTTGGCTAAGGTGTCTGGAAAAAAAGAGAATTGTTGAGGCACAAACAGCAGTCTGGTAACAGTAAACAAAGACTTAAAATGTTATAGGGTGGGGAGAAGGAGGAGAGGAGATGGAAAAAACAATCATCCCTTTTATTTGTGCATTCCACACCAAACAAATACAGATTTGGTGAAGATCTTTCTGCCAGGGATTTTCTCAAGTAGGATTTATAAAATTAGAGATTCCTGGTATTATATCACTATTCTCCATTTGAAGCTTTCTTCATATCTACATTTTAAGAAAGTGTATCGTTATCTATCTATCTATCTATCTATCTATCTATCTATCTATCTATCTATCTATCTATCTATCTAATGGTGACATTGGTTAACGAAATCCAATAAGTTTCAGCTGTACACTTTAACAGTAATGCATATATATGTTTACACTGTGTGTTCACCTCCCATAGTTAGATTTCTGTCACCACATATTTGACCCCTTTACCTCGTCTACCTTCCCCTGCCCCACCTGTTTCACTCTCAGAAATAAATGTCCTATAGTAAGTCTTGTTTTGTTTTTAATAGCATGCAAAATATTTAAGTGCTTAGAATCTATTTATTTATTTACTTACTTATCCTTTATTTTTTAGAACTGTTTCAGGCTCATAGCAAAATTGAGCAGAAAGTACAGAGAGGTCCCATACACCCCTTATCCCTACACACTGACAGCCTCTCCCATTGTTAACATCCCACAGTGGTACATTTGTTATAATTAATGTGGAGTTTCTTTTTTAAATAGAACGAAATGAGAAGTAAAAAAGTCAGAATCTTTTTGAAGCAGGTGGGATTCAGAATGTAACTGTCCACGCCAAAATTTAGTCATAGTTTTTAAGTAACTATGTCTTAAACCGTGTCTTTACTACACAAAATATTACTTTCAAGACCGGGGGTGAGATCTCCTGTAATGTTAGCTGATTTACAGGTGATTGGTTTTTAGCAAAGGATTCACATGGCTCTGAGATGGAGGGAGCCCATGTTCCCTGTCATTCAGATGGACCTACTGGGAGGTTCTGCAGGAACAAAGAGTTATTATGGTAGTTGCTTAGTCTGAAGCTGCTTCAAATGGGTACTTGCTGAATGAAGATGCTAAAATCTTATTAGAAATATAAATAAAGCATGCTTACAGTTCTACACAGATTGTTATTTGGGAGGGAGTACTGTGTATGTGCATGTGTGTGTGTGTGTGTGTGAAATATTTCACAACGTATTTACATTAGATGCTTAATTTAGCCCAATAAACCCAAAGACATTTTCTTCCTTTGGTTACTCATCTTTGTAATCCATCTGAGAAAGAGGTTTTTTTTTCTTCTTCATATTTTAAGATCTGATTTCTATAATAATTATTGAATTTTTTACATAGAAAAAATGAAAGAGGACAAAAAGGTTAAGAATTGGGTCAGTTTACAGCTATAGCAACAAAGCAAAGCGAGGTTTGTCAATTTTTCATTAATTTAATCATCATATTTATTTCAAAAATCTTGATTAATCATCTGTATATATCACACCCTGTTTGTGGCTAGATACATGAAAATGTCACAATTTCTGCCCTCAAGGAAGTAGTGTATGAATAGATGCTTCAACTTCAAACATCTCTCTCCTCTATCCTTTCCATCCGTCCCCTCTTTCCTCTTCTCCTTTTTGGCTATAGCAGTAATAATAGGAATCAAACATTATAAACAGTTTATATACAATGTAGGTTGTTTCTCTCCCAACCTGATTTAACTGTTATAGGTGATTCTTGTGTAAAAAATTATTATTAGGAAGGTTGTTGGTATTTTTTAAAAGGGTATTTGGTATTATTCCATCTACTTTTCCCTAGACTGTAATTTGTCATTATGCTCTTCGATCATAGAAAAGCTATTGGCTTTAAAGGTCTTTATTATTAAATACCTTTTATGAGCCGACTCAGTTTCTTGCCCTTGATTCCTTCTATCTATATTTTAGGTAATTTGAAATTCTTTTGCTTCAGTTAAGTTCTTGAGTCTCAAAATCATTCCTGTTTGACTTTTCTCACCATTTTCAAATGTGTCCACTTCTCCTGGGAACTGAGGCTTGCAAATGATGTGCCATTAGCCTTCCTTCACTTTTGTCTTTGGTGACATCCTTTCTGCAAGTCATTCTGATTATTTTGGTCACCATGTTACCTTATAAACATGATTATCTTATTAAGCACTCTCACATATATGTTCCCTCGAGTAGATCTTCTCTACGGATTTTTCTTTTTCATGAAATAAATAATTGATTCTAAGAACTTCATTCAGAAAATATCCTCAGTTGCATTTTGTTGAATGACATTTAATTTCTACCCATATTAAGTCTGTCCTCGACTCCTTTTGACAATCTTTCTTACACCTTCTGGATTTAGAACCCAAATAATTGTAAGTGGCTAAGTAAGTGTTAGCCACTAATGCTTTTTAACACATTAAAATGCATATGCTTTGGATCTGGAGATTTTTATATTAACTTTAAAATAAGGAGTTATTTTTAGATGCATTAACAAAACCTTCTAGGCATTATCTTTCCCTAATGTTCAACTGTGTTAATTTTATTTTAAATGTGAGATTTCAGAGGGAGCTTCTATTTGAGACAAAGATTGATAATTTTGAAACATCAAATTGAGAAAGGATAAATCTATCATAATATCTCATATTTGCATCTGTATACATTCATCTTTTATCATGATCAGTCCCTAACATATGTTCGATAAACATATATTAAAGAATAAATAGAATTTTAATATTGATGATATTTTAAATAAGTTGTTTATTCTTTTGGGCTTCTATATACTAATAGAACATTAACTATGCTCACTGGTAGGTGCCAGGCTGGCATTTTACTCGGGTCCACTTTCGCCCTTGCGTTATGAAGAGTGAGTCTTATCAGCAACTTGTATGTAGAGGAGAGTTTTAAAAAGGCCTTCTTATTTTTCTTAACAGATTTTTGTGGGTTTTTTTTGTTTGTTTGTTTTTGGGTTTTGGATTTTTTTTTTCAGGTTATGTAGCAAAAGGTGGTGGCATTTTGTGGAATGTAAGTGGTACCTCTTCAAGGTTTCAAGTGGAAAAAGGAGGGGGAAGCCATGTATATTTTATTTTCAACTATTTTTCTGGTATCTGGAGCTATAATTAGTACATAGCAAAACTTCAGTTAGTGTTTAACAGATTAGTGAATGAATATAGATTTCTCCATGTGTTTGTAATTTATTGGGTATTTCTATACAAATATGGGATCAAGATTGTTAGACATATTCCCTTGCACTCAATATTCTTTTTATTCGAAAAGCACTTCCAGAGTACAGTAGTTCTCCCTTATCTGCAGTTTTACTTTCTCCAATTTTGGTTACTTACAATCAACCTCAGTCCAAAAAGATTCAAATGAAAATTCCAGAAGTAAACAATTTATAAGTTTTAAACTGTGCACCATTCTGAGTAGTGTGATGAAATCTCACGCAGTCCAGCTCTGCCTGCCTGGAACGTGATTCCTCCCATCGCCCAGCGTATCCACGCTGTGTATGCTCCTGTCCATTAGTCACTTAGGAGCCTTCCGGGTTATCAAATTGACTGTGGCAATATTACAGCTCTTGTTTCCAAGTAACCCGTATGTTACTTGATAATGGCCCCAAAGTGCAATAGTAGTGATGCTGGCAGTTTGGATATGCCAAAGAAAAGCCATAAAGTGCTTTCTGTGTATCGTCAGAAGGCCCGTAGTAGCCTAACACTGTGTCACAACGCCTGCGTCGTTCACCACACTTCATCTCATCACGTAGGCATGTTAGCATCTCACATTATCAAAAGAAGAATAGTTAGTACAGCACAATAAGATATTTTGATAGAGACCACATTCGTGTAACTTTTATTACAGTATATTGTTATAATTACTCTATTCTTAGTATGGTTGTTATCTCTTGCTATGCCTAATTTATAAATTAAACTTTATTATAGGGACGAATGAATAGGGGGAAAAACATTATATACATAGGGTTCAGTACAACCTGCAGTTTTAGGCGGAGATCTTGGGACATGTACTCCATGGATAAGGGAGCACTGTATTGTACAATATGTACTTTTAGAAAATTTAACTTTCTGATCTTTGCCAACTTTAGGTAGGCAGTATAAAGAAATATCCTAAAGTCTTTTGCTCAGATCTATAGAAAAAAAATTGTTTTTCCCTCTGCCTCTGCTTTCAGAATTACTTTTACGTCAGACCTTTCAGGGGAATCTGATTTTCTCTATTGTCCGTAGAGAATGTCACCTGTTCCTCTTGGTTTTGACAAGTCTGTGGTGATTACTAATGGGGAAGGACAGAAAAGACTGCCAGTGGATCTCCTGATTGCCCCACGTGCAGTGAACTGGCAGTGTGTCCTGACAGGATGCACTGTGCAGGGTGCGAAGGGACAACACTTGAGGGCATGCCCCCTTCAGTTCAGTCCTAAGACTTCAGGCACAAATGGCTGATGCAGGTTCTCCTTTTTTTACCTATTGTCAGTAGTAAATATGGACTGCTTACCTATTTATGATGAACCTCTTCTACCACACTAGAGTATTAGTCAAGGGCGTACTCTCTGCAACCTTATACCTCTTATGCCCTTCCTTCCCATTTGGTCTCCACATCTTTCTTCTTATGGATAGATGATTCTTCTTTTCTCCTCCCCCATTTTTTTCTCTCTCTCTGAGCTCTTTACATGCATTATACCAATTTGAAATCCTTCTCCAGGGCTTTTCCCTTTGTACGTGGGAAGGTGTTTTCTGAGTCACCAAAAGGCAAGAGGCTCTGACGGAAGGTCTGGCAGCATTTCATTTCTCTCTCAGACATACCTGGTTCAGCCTCAGAGTAGCAGTGTGGTCAGATGCACAGTTGAATAGTCAAAATAATTGATAATGAGTCAGGCTTTTTGAAGGGTTTAAAAGTGGGAAAGGAAACCCTAAGTTACTCTCTTCCTTGATCTAAATAAATTCTTTTTACTCCTTGACCTCCCCATTTTCTTTCTTATCACTTATTATCATGTAGCAGAATTAACCTTTCTGTTCACAAGATGTAATTCTTCTAATTTAGGAAGGAGAAGAAGGAATAAGAAGCTATGAGAAGAAGGAAGAAGGGAGTTTGTGAACACTCATACTCTTCATGTGATAATTTTTATACTATTATGTTACACAGCACAATAATCTCTTTTAAATAAATACTTCAAGACTAAGTCTTGTGTATATTAGCAGATACAAAGAGAATTTTTTTAAAAAACAGTTTTAAAGTATTTTGTTTGGCAATTTTTTTCCAAAGGTAAAATATGAACTTTCAGGAAACTAACACCTTGTCTTGACAAATTTACTCTTGAATGATGAACTTCGTGATATCAGAATTGGTGAGACCGAACATTCTGCGAATGTGTCTTCCATCAAAGACTGCCTAACTTGTAGTGGAGAGATTTTGAAATAAGACACGCTTTGCTACCAGATAGGAAAAATGTACAAGAAAGCTTTTCTAGGCTGCCAGCTATGAACATAACAATTTGTCAGTTGTCTGAGTTAGGAAGGTCCAAGATCAAGTTCACTAGATATATGCTATTTATGGATTGCAGAATCTCAAGGGCACAGCACAGAGCCTGGCTTATAGGAAGCTCTTGATGGATGTTTAGTGAACTGTACTAATATAGAAGCTTGGAAGACCAGAAAATTCCTTTTGGACATTTACCTCCCACAAGCTATTTGTCTTAATTCCTGAAGTTGCCTCTCACACTCCTACCCTTCTCAATCATATGCACACAAAACCCCTCACACCTGACTCTCATGTTTTTGGGATTTACTGTGTATTTTCTGTCTGTAAGCGTAAGACTGTGAACTTCTGGAAGGAGAATGAAGGGACAGTGTCTATGTGCACGAGGCCTGCCCCAGCAGCTTAGAATTGTGCTTTGAGATGATACTGATGATTTTATTATAGTACGACTTATATTGTGAATGAGAGAAGGATGCTATAGTGTTCTTACATGCTTAGTTTTTCCCCTTTTCTTGACATTGTCATATTTTGTTTGTTTTTTTTCTGTTATTGGTTATCCCTAGGGTTGACATTCAAGAAAGAGTTCCTTCGCTGCTATCTATGAACATAACAATTTGTCAGTTGTCTGTCTTAAGTTTTAAGGTTAAATTAACTAGATATATGCTATATGTGGATAGCAGGATCTCAAGGGTATAGCACAGAGTCTGGTTTATAGGAAGCTACTGATGGATGTTTAGTGAACTGTACTAATATAGAAGCTTGGAAGACCAGAAAATTCTTTTGGACATTCTGTTAACTGAGATGAGTTAACTGATGAGTAAAGTAGGTAGACAGGCAGAATATCGTTTTCATGAAGATTGTTATAAACCTGATACATTATAAGGCAGTTCAATTACTTGAAGCCAGATACTTAAAATGCACAAATATCTTTAAAAATCTGTGATTTTTAATGCAGTGATCTACAGATACTTGCCCTTTTGGAAAGTGTATTGACTTTGAAGCAAAATCTGACATCTTTAACACTAGACTAACCTAATACCTTTTCATTACAAAGTAAAATTTGGCTTGTTTTAGATCTGACCCTACTCAAAATTCAGTATTAATTATGGCATATCACCAATGAGGCTGTGATAGTGGCCAAAATTTTACAGTATCATGAAGTCAGTATCAGTTCTGTTAATAAGGTTCCTTTGCATACCTATCTATCCTGTCTTTCTGGAAATAAAATATTAATTAGGTGATGTTTCAAATGTGAAGTTCATAATGTAAATATTTATTGCAAAGTGCTTTTTCAAAGAATAGTGTGGAGATCTGGGCGTGTGCTATGAAGTTGAATAGCTTGAGTTTGAATTTCAGGCCTAATACTTCACAGCTGCATGACTGTGAGTGTGCGGCTAAGCCACTCTAGCTTCAGTTTTTTTATCTGAAAAAAAATGGAGGTAATAGCAACCAATCTCAAAGCTGTGAGAATTAATAAGAAAATATATTTAAGTCTTCTAGCATTGTGCCCAGAATATTGTAAATACTCCATCTATGGTAACTATTATAAACATGATTTCATTTGATCTTAAGAACAACCCAGTGTGGCGGGAAGGGCAAGGGTTACTATTACACCCATTTGTCAGATGAGGAAACAAAGTCCCAGAGAGTTTAAGCTACTTGCCAAAAGTTACATAGCAATTTAGAGAGTGAAACTGGGGCTCCAAATAAGTTTTCTGTCTCAGATTTCCCAATTTTAAGATATATCAAGATTGATTTGAACCACATTTTTCAATACCAGATAGATTTTTGAGATAAGAAATAAATTATATTTGGTTTCTTAATCTCATTACAAAGAATTTCCATTTTCTTTTCTCTCCTCTCCCCCAAGTTCCCAGAGCCTCATCTGATCTTTCACTGGCCTGTGCCTAGGGCTGGCTAGCTGACCTTTCTCTTTTCTTCTGCTTCTAATCAGCATCATCCCCTTTGGGAGTGTAAGGGGTGGGGACATGTCTCTCTGGGCTAAATAGAGAACTCTTCCCAGTTTGTGTTTTAAGTAGCTGGTAGTCTCTTCCCTGGAATCCTGAGCTTCATCTACTTGAAATGTACACAAAGGGAAGGACATTGAGATGAAAGAACAGGAGAAATAGATAGAAGCATCAGCCTTGGGAAATCCTGTGACCAGCAGCATTTACCTCAGAGAAATCAAGCATCTTAGAGCCTGGGACCAGGAGTCATAAATTTTGGGTTTTAGCTCAGGTTGAACTTTTATTTAATAGGGCAAGTCATATTCCTGTTTCTGCTCTGTGGTTTCCATCATAAAATTAAGGGGGTTGGTCTTGCTCTTGGATCGTAAGCTCAGAAGTCCAAAGGGTAGGTGGGTCCTTTGAATAGACACAGTGGGCCAAGAGGAAGTGTTTGTGCAGACATGATATGAGTAGTAGGGTTTGTGGGGAGTTGGAGCTGCATATACTTAGCTTTTGACATTACTGACCTGGAGCAGGGGTAATGATATGTCCAAAGGCAGATCCTGAGATTAGAATTTGGGTACAGGCAGATTTGTTTTTTGGAATTGGCCCTAGGATGCATGGTGAAGGAAACAGGAAGTGAGACTGGGAAGGGATAAAAGCCTGTAAAAAAAGGTGCACTAACACAGAGAGTTTTTAGGGCAGTGAAACTACTCTGTATGATACTATAATGTTAGATACATGTTGTTATACATTTGTCCAAACCCATAGAACATACAACATACAGCGTAAATCCTAATGTAAATGAACAGCGGACTTTGGATGATGAGATGTGTTAATGTAGGTTTATCAGTTATAACAAATGTACCATTCTGGTGGGGATGTTAATAATGGGGAAGGCCTTGTATGTCTGAGGACAGTGGCATATGAAAAATCTCTGTACCTTGGGCTCAGTTTTGCTGTGAACCTGCTCTAAAAAATACAGACTATATTTTTTAAAGGAGTATTAATGAGTATCAGCAAATGAGACTCGGACACCTTTGAGAACCTCATGAGAGACTGCTTAGAGCATACCTGAGAATCATCATGCTTCTGAGGGCCTGGAAAGCTAAAGATGATAATTAAGCAGGGAGACTGCTTGAGGTAGGGAGCTTTTGGTTAATAAGGGAACTCTCCTTTCAAGCTGCAGGGGACTCACTGGGAGGAAAAAAAAATAAAAGGTATCTGTGATACCTGACTTTTGGCTATTTTAAGAAGTCAAAAAGTTCACTTTTTATGGGAAGTGTCATTTTAAATGATAACTAAGTCAATTTTTTATAAGTTGAAAAAGGTCAAATAAAATATGTTTGTAAGCCATATTGACCACTAATCATCTGGGCCAGGTATAATGCCAAGTGTTTTAGAGACATTATATTATTTAGTTCTTGAAGGAACAAAAAGGAAGTAAGTGCCATTATGACCCACATTTAAGTATGAGGAAACTGAGGCACACAGAGGTATGCTAAGGCCAAATAGCTGTTATTTGGTGAACCTAGGATCGAAACCTAGGTGGCTGGCTCTGACCCACTACAGCTTGTTGCCTTGGTTCCAATGATTTGATTGTACCCAAACCTAAAGTGCATGAGGAAAGACAAACCCAAATCCTACCAGTAGCTTACTATGTCTCCCCAGAAATTAAAGTTTTAGATCACTTAAATCTCTGGTCCCTTAATGAAATGGTTTCCAAAATAAGAGTGAAAAATAGTTTTTGATAATACTTTTAATTTGGGGGGATTCCATTCTTAGGAGAGCAACTGGGACTTAGGAGAAATTTAATAAATTTATTTTATTAAGTTAAGTGTGGACACTGGAAAGTGTTTTCCTGAGTGAGCTTTGAAAAAATCAGGAAAAGACACACTTTCAGAGATTCTAATAATTATTACACATTTTTTTTCAACTGAACACAGGAAGACAAGAAGTTTTGGGGAAAAAAAAGTTGTTCTATTTTAGTTACTGAAACTCTGCTGTTTTGCTATCCCATCAATTCAGACAGATGGTTTATTCTATTGTAGACATGTCAAGGTGATATGTGGCAATTTTTCTTCTATTGTTCTTATCTTTATGAATGTTAGGTACAAAGAATTTATAACATCCTCATCAAATTCAAAAGAGAATTATGTTTGTAGACATAAAATCTAGTGCATTCATCTCACAAATGTGGTACTCTCTGTAGAGGCTTTGAGCCCTTGAGTGATGGCTGCAATTATGAAGTTTTTCTAGGGTATTACATTTTATTTGAAGCATTTGAGTAATTTTTAGTAAATATGAAGTTTTTGTAGTTGGTTTTATACCATCTTCGATAAAAAGTAAAATTGCTGAGCAAACTTCATAAACCATTTTTTCAAAGACTGACCTGTGCCTCTTTGAAAGCAAATGTTTCCTTTTTTCCTGGACTTTATTAGCAAAAATACACATGGTGTCTTCCCCTATAACATCCATCTTTGCGATGACAGGAGTTTGCCTATTTAATTGCCCTTATTCATGGGCAATCCTAATAATCAGAATTTACAACTGTCACTGGAAATAACAGCAATAAACAAGATGGTACTTGTCCTCTAGGAATTTACTACTTAATGGGAAGATAAAGACAAACAAAGAAACAAATGAACAAAAACACATGAAAAATTGACAATTGTATTATAGTGTAGTAAGTGCAGTGATAGAAGTCCAGAGACAATGAGTGCCTAAAAAGGGGACAGTTAACTTTGACTGCGAGAGAGAGGCCCAGAAGAGAATTCTCGAAATGAGAACTAAGGAAGAAATGATCCAGGCAAAGGAAGAAAGGGGTGAAAGAGTGTCGTAGGCAGAGGGAACAGCACACTTACAGGACTGGAGAAGAGTGAGCATACGGTGTGAGGAACTGAAGGAAGTTTTCTGTTAAAGCCTGAGTGAGAGAGGGTCTGGTGGGGAGTGGGAATGGGGAGTTAGGGTAGAGGTTGTGGACAGAAACTGGAGAAGAAGATGGGGCCAGATGAAGCCAGGTTTTGTGGTAGACCATGTTTACAGAGTTTGGTCCTCATCCTAAGAGTGGTTAGCCATGAAAGTAAAGATATTCTAGGCAGAGTATGATTTCTATCATTCCTTAGCTGTTGACCTTGATTAGAGAAATGGGACAGAGAGCACAGTGACTGGGGGGATCCTGGCAGATGAGGGTGGGGAAAACATCTCCAGCTGATGAAACCTCTGTAAGCTGGGTGTTCCTCAGCAGACATCTAACTTTAATATGAGTCCCTTGGCACCTAGAAGATTTTTTCCCTTCTACTATCAAATAAAGGTAAAGAAAAATTGAGTATGTTTCATTAAAAGACTTATGTTAAGGATTTGTGCATTCTAGAGAAAAAACCTTACCCCAAGGTCATTTTCTTAGTTATATAGTTTGCTGACTTTTTACCATTTATAAAACACTGCCTATTTAAGGATTGTACCTGTTTAATTATCATTCTAAATCCGTGTCTCTTAGAAACATGTTATTTAATTCTTCAAAAAAGAAGCTTCAAGTATATTTCCTTTTGTTCTTCTATTCAGTAGACGATGATTCTTACCAAGTACCCATTGTGGAGCCAGCCCTGTTGACAGCTTTGCATTTGACTACTGCTCAGTACCTCACTGAATAATTAAGTAATTTTCTAATTATATATTGTAATGAGTGTGATGCCCATGCACATGTGTGTTTAAAGATAAATAAGATAATTTTTCAGCTATCGTAGTTAGAGGAAAATAAATTAGTAATAAGTACGAATTTGTCATTCACCCACCATACAACCATCACTGTATGAGTCTGAGAGGGGGTTCAAAAATGTAAAATACAGAATACTGACTTGCTGGAAATTTACCATATTTGAGGAACCAGATCATAAAAAAATTTTAAATAATGGGGAATAATACAAGTTAAATATTATTAAGAGCTCAGGGTTATGATTGAAACAACGAAGTGTGATAGGAGTGCAAGGAAGAAGGATCTCAGCAAGAACCAGGATAATCAGTAAGTGTGCAGGAGGAGGCTGGAGTCCTGCGTAAACTGACTTTGGATGTTAATGGCTTATTTTCTTGGGGAAGGTTTTATGTGTAGAAATAATATTGATACTTATTACAGTTCCAAGAAAAACAGAGTGAGGACAATCAGGAACTGCATGGCCTCAATATCCTTCTCTTACTCAGCCAAGCCTGAATGTTACTGCTTTACCATAATTTGCTTCCAAACTACTTTCTGGTCTCATCAGGACGTTCACCTCCAGCTTGTTTCTAGTCTGCCATATTTCATGACCCTGGGAGCAAAATCCTGCCTCCTCTCATCTCATACCTCTTCTTAGGCCATTCATCTAGTAGAGTGCCCTCCCTACTCCAGGTATGATGGCCAGGAATGACAGCTTGCAACCACCTCCCTTGGGTCCCGTTCCACCTTTGCCTAAGGCCGTTAGGTAACAAACACTACCTGTAAATAGTTTTTTTTTCCACAAAAAAGCAACTTTATATCCCCTAGATTGTTCACATACAATCTCAAACCATTAGAAGAGTTAAAACAGAATTAAAAATTAAAAAGAGTAAAAACAGAATTTAAAAAAATTTAAAATAGAATTTCTAAATGTTAATAGGAGCCTGAGGAAGTTAAGTACAGTCTCTGAGCTTGAACTTTTACTACCCCCAAGACTGCCTCAATTTCTGATGTTTAAATAAATGCAATACCTGGTACTATTGCATGGGTATGCAGCAAGACAAAGTAAGTTATAAATAGGAAGTATTTGAAAAAGTGAACCTAAAAGAAGTCTCACAAATATAAACCATAAGTGAAACCATAAGTAGAGAATTTTAATGTGAGCTAGCATTACAAGATATTATCACCTTTCTGAATCATTTTCATATCAAAACAGTGAAAAAAAATAAAGTTTAAGGAAAAAGTTTGTCATTATCAATTAAATGTATGGATTTCTATATATTATTTATATACATTATTTTTGCTTATACAAGAGAAAAACTGCTTACTTGTGGGGGGAAAAAACTGAGGACCTAAATATGTTATTTTCATCTATCGTGGAACAAGAATTAGAATTTTATGAGAAAATTGTAATACTGGGTTAACACAGGTTATCAATGAACATATTTTCTAGAAAATGCAGAGATTCCTTCCCACTGTGTATTTGAGAACGTTTAAATAAGGTAGTCTTTTCCATAAACTCTATTATATTTAAGTGCCTCGTCTAAATCAACGGTGCACAAAAATAATCACCATTAACTTTGATACAGCATTCCAGGTTGATCAGGCAATGAAAAGGATTTAAGACAATGCTGTGAAGACTTCATTTTACAAAGGAAATTTATCTGGTAAGGAAACTGACTCAAAGATTTCATTTAAGGACTGAAAACATACTAAAATATTGCTAATTCCACATTTTTTTAAAGGAACTACTTATCTAGTTTATGAAATTCCACTGCTTTCTGGTATTCTTAAGAGAACAAATTACCTTGCTCTTTCTTAGGCATGATAAAATTGAAGATTTGGGAGAAATCTACATTATTGTCTAAAAATGAGGGTATATGATGATACTATTAGGAGCTGGGCCAGTGCTCAGAATGTCCCAGAAATGAATAAAAACCCCTGACCTTTAAGACAATAACTCAAATGTCTGAGGAGGGAAAAAAAAGTCTATATTCCAAAAGACCTTAAGTTATAAAACTACAACTTACAATATTAATATTTAAGGTCATTATATAAATCTTCCCTAATACTATGATCCTAACATTTGATTATTTTTAAAGGTATTTCTACTTTCTTTGTCTCTATCCAGATGTACCAGTCATAGCGAACCTACAACTTAGTATTTATTTTCACTTAATAGTGCGTGGTTAACATTTCTTGTGCTGTTTTTATAGTGTTTATATTTATAATTTTTAATGGCCTCATATTCTATTGAACAAAAGCACTAACATTTACTTAAATAGTTCCTTATTTTAATTTTTAATGTATTAAATGTTTATGTAATAAACAGCTTCATGCATATATTGCTTTTATGCTTGATAGTTTTTTTAAGAATAAGTTCTATAATTACTAGGTCAAAGAGCAAGAACACTTTTATGATTCCAGATATATATTACTGTATTAGGTTCCAAAAGAGTAAAATCTCATTAGTACATCATTATTAGCAATGTATTTTTGTTATACAACATTAATAGCACTGAGAATTTTTATTGTTTTTTTTTATAATTTAATATATGCTGAATGGCACTGTATATTTTTTTGATACTTAGTAATGCTAAAAATTACTCTATGTGTTTGTTGAACATTCATTCTTCCTTGTCTTCTTGAATTCCATTCATGGATTTCTCTTTGGGAATCTTGATTTTGTACTTGCGGTCATCATAAACTTTTACAATTGGTTAGCAATGAGTAAGGCTTTGGGGCAGAAGAAGAGCTTTCCAGACAATGAGTCATTCAGAGAGAGGGAGCCCTGAGAACATAATTTATTTGACTGGGGTAAGATGACGGTAATAGATTTCTCTCCTATAAATATCTGTCCATTGTATGAATGGAAATAAAAAGGATACTGTTTTAATCCCATATCATATTGCAATTTCAGAATCCTTAAAGAATGTATTTTAATGTGTAACCGAAATGTTTTACTTAGGGATAAAGGTTATTTTCCATTTGGGAATATAATTCCATGCTTTTGGCATAATTACAACCTGAGAGTAAAGAGAGATCATTTTTCAGTCTTGCATTCTCTGTATGCCATTTTGGAACCAAAAAAGATGTGGATTTGTGGGTGCTGTTTCCCCATGTATCCCTGGTATTTCACGTTACCTGTCACCTCATTCTTTCTCTGACACTTATTCACTCTATTCTGTTAGAACTGACAGATAGTGGATTTGACATCTGGCAAACTCCATTTTCCAAACTGTATAAGAGAAGCCTGCTGCTGGGTTGATTATATAAGTTAATCTCCTATTCTTTCCGATCAATTGGTAAATATGTCTGGGTATTAAAATAGTGTTTGGGTATTAACATCCAGTTTAAAATGTTAGTAGATTTTTTTTTTTTTTTACCGATGCCTTTGAAGATTTGTTATTACATTTTGAATGAGCAGAAGCAGTTTTAAGGATGTTGTATTTAAACAGGGAGTCATGAAGCATCTTAGGGTAGTTCAATTTAATCAATGGATTCATTGACTAATATGTTGTTTTTCATTCTTCATAAATTTTTAAATTTAGTCATATTTTGATTTAAGGAACCTGGCTTTAGTAGTTCATGAACAATTAGAAGAAAAGCCTCTTTTATATTAGATGTCTCTGAAAGTCATTGTTGCTGCCCTCACATATACTCAAAGAAAAGAAATTTCCATTTTGGGAAGGGAACTATTTTTAAAGGACCAATTATTTTAATTTTTTTTTCAAATTAATTTGGCAATCGCAGCATGAATCATAATAAGGCTTGATTATCTTGTAAAAATGCTAGGAGACATCATCAGTCCAGTAAGTTTCTTCCTGGAAACATTGCCTTTAGTCTTGGTGGTCAAACGTTGGATTATCAGATGCCTGAGCCAGAGCTGCAGATTGTGAGACTGTGGTTGAAATGAGTTAGAGGCAAATTTTGGACAAGGCTTGAGCCAAAAAATGTGTTTGGACAAGAAGGCCTCTGGAGGGAACAGTTCCTTGGTCATTGACCAATACCAGTTAGACTGAGGGATGGTCCCAAGCAAGGGTCAAATTTGCCCTTGTATCTACAGCAGGCTGAACTTTGGTTGAAAGTCAGAAGTCAGGGCCAGAGACACACCTATTAGGAACCACTTCTCATATAGCTTTTATTCTCTGGGATGGTTTAGCTTCTCCTCATCAGCCTTGTCTCTGGGATTACCGTTGAATTAAAGATCTATCTCAAAACGAATGCTCAGCCCCTGGATGTGTAGATGTGTTCTTGATTATTCAAGGCCTTATTGTTTCTATCTGAAGTCTTTTTCCAAATGAAGTGGAGCTTACGGGTAACACATGAGTGGGAACAAGGAGGGAACACATTTCCCCTGTTCTATAAAATCTACAGAGTAAGGAAACAGGGTAGAGCAGGAAACTAGTCCCAGGCAAAGCCCATCAGGAACCTAGCAGATAGAACTGAAGTACTGATCTGAAGGATGGAAGCTTTGTAGAATGTGGCAGCAGGGTTGTAACTACAGATACCCAGTTTTTAGCAAAACAGGACAAGAGTACCTGGAACATTCAATGGTGGGTGGAATCTGGAGAAATTCCTATGTGCTAACTTAAGGATACTTTCAAGAGGGTGCTAGAGACTGACCTCTGATTGGGCAGCAATATATTATACGTTTTTAGTAAATTCAGACAATGTAGTACTGATATTTATATCTCTTATCTTTAGTATATAAATTTTTCTTTGGATTTATTTTATTATTAAAATACCCTTTGCTTAAAATATAGTTTAAATATATAATTTGAATATTTATGTCGTTCCTTAAAAATAATTTTGTTCATTTTATATCCTTTTAATTCTAACATCCTTCTCCTACTTTCATTAAAAATTAATACCATTTCTTCTAAGAAATAAATCCTGACTCTGTATGGACAGATTGATTTACATATCAAAAGCAATGCTGGTCTTATAATACCTATTTAATATTTCAGATTAAGCAAACATAAAAGAAGACATTTTGGTATTTTAGTTCAATAGATCACAAGTTCCTGAAGAAAGCAGTCCCTCTTTCATATGCTGGATAGTGCTTTGAATCTATGAATATTCAGCCAACACGAAATCAATCTATAAATGCTTGATAGAGGCTAGATTTGGAACTCAAATCTGTTTGTACTCGCAGGCAGACAAAATAACTACAGCTAACTCTATCATAATAAATAGTGAGTTGATATCTTGTATTCTAGTTCAGTGAATTTGAGGAGAATGTGTGTATTCAAGTGAGGAATCAAAAAATGTTTTATATCATACAAAGACTTTTTATGAGAATTTCCTTGGGCTTGATAATATCTTGGTCAGTAATGCCCCTTGGCAGTAGAGTATTGGTCTTAATATTGTACCTATTTTTGCATTTGAAAAAACTGGAAAACAAAAATAGAAATGATTTGTCCTTGTTTATTAGCCATGTTGTTTGGCAGTACTTACAAGCAGGAAAACTTTATTCCTTTTTACCTTGTCATAAAGGCTGCTTAAAAAGAACAAGCAAAACTCTAATTCCTGTGCTGTACACCTGAAACTCACATATTATTGTATGTCGACTATAATTGAAAAAAAAAAGACAAAAAAAAAAAACTAGCAAACAAGGATAGTAAGAAATTAAAGGTGAAAAGTGTGCTGGTCTTAATTTAGTTCTCCACATACAGATTTGGTGATAATGAGATAATTGCATTTAGGAGTGATTACCTCTGCCCCAAGTAAATTTAAACTCAGACTATGGGATGGCTGCCTTCAAGGCTGCCATATCACATGAACCGTTTAACAAGGGTAAATGAAATTAAGCACTGAATTAGTTTGATTAGTGTTTATTGCACTGTTTACCAATGTCGTGCTGGAGATGTTTACAACTTGCCATTCAAAGGCTTTAATAGTGAAAAGAGATGGAAGTGCTGAATGAAGCTGAGATCTTACTTAGACAGATACACAATCCCGGAGGAACCTTCTGTGGAAGATGACCTCCGACAAATGTATGACCTTGATGACCACAGTGACCTAGATGGCCCCTAGCAGGAGGATGGGATGCTGTGGAATTCCAAGAATAATGTTGAACACTATGAGATTCTTGTGAGTGAGTTGTATGGGAGAAGCTTGACAATGTAATATAAATTTACTATCTAAGAAAGTGCAGTAAAAGAAAAACTTTTTTTCCTACTTTGATATAAGATTAACCTGCCAGAAGCTATTGCCTTAATCTTCAGCATCCATATTTTGTTCAGTGAGGTTTTGAAATGTGGTGAGAGGTTGCTATGGTAGAAGTAAAATACTGGAAAAATTCTCATTTATCCAAAGATTCTGAGAAAATAACTGTAGTGGAAGAAGTCTGATTGTTGTGTCCAGTATGTTGTGTTGATAGAACAAGTTAATGATTCTTCTCATAGGAAGATATCAGAGAAATGGAGACAAGGGGATGCTAGAGCAGGAAGAGACATTCGAGGTGTGGATTTCTGTTGTTTAGAGGCCAGCGACTGACTGGTGGAGGACGATAGCCTCTGCAAAATGTAAAAGAGTCAAGACAGGCAAGGATATTTGGGGAAGGCAAGGAAGAGATTCTTTATTAGCAAGGAATACATCTTTATGGGGCTGGGGAGTATCAGTGCACTCTTCCTGTCATACCTGGTGAGGATAGAATGAGGAAAATGATACCCTGGGGCACAGGAAGAAAATGCTACAAATTTAATTATTTTATGTAACTTATCTTTTTCATATATTTTTAATGTATGTAATATATTGGGACAAGTTTATACACATTTAATGCAAGAATATATACACAGATGTACAAGAGGGTACATGTCCAATTTATTTATCTATCTATCTTTATTTACTTATTTATTTATTGCTAATGTAAATAATCTACAAAGTTCAAGGTCTAATATCAGGCCCCTTCCCCCCAGTAACTCAGCCTCACCTCTTCAAGGACATTCCATAAACCAGAGACCCAAAGAACTGGTTTTGTTTCCGTTTTATAGGGTTTGTGCATCTTGTAAACTATTGTTTTAGTTTATGAACTAATCTGATCCCAGTCTTATTTCCAGACATTTCTATTTCAGAGACCCTATTTCCTCATTTCTTTTTTTAAATCCCATTGCTCTGTATGCATTTCTGTAGACCACCCTGTGATTTTTGTAGAACAAGGTAGGGAATATATAAATAAAATTAAAAGTACTTAGGGAATACATTATTCATCAAGCTATTAGGACTTTTGAAAGCAACTTCACAGTTGCTACATGGATATTTTTTATTGTGGAATTTCTAATTAGCTTGAAATAGTCAACTTATTAAAAATGCTATTTATTTGTCTTGCTAATCGTATATTTCTTTTAAAAATTATCTTATTATTATTTTGCCAATCATATTTTTATTTCTAATCTTTATTTTGCTGTTTTTCTACTGGCCTCTGATGCTACAATAGTTGTAATGGAAAGAATAGCTCTTAAAATAAATGCAGTTCTTTTTTATAATTAGATCAACTTTAATTTAATTTCAGTGCATTAAAATATAATGAAAATCTCAACTTCAGAACATAGAATCTGGAGAACTTTGCTGTTAGTACCAAAACTATTCATAACCTTTTCAAGATATAACAAAATATTTTATTTTTTACTGAAATTGTTTGGGGAGCTTTAAAAAATATTCTTCTGATAATGAAAAATGTCATGAAGTTAACCTCAGTGAGATGACTTTTTGCAATTTATCATCATAAGATAATTTAATTAGTTATTCAGGATGTGAGAAAAATACACCACAATATTTAATTACTGAGCCCCATAAAAATACTGCTCTCATATTCACTGTAACAGAAGAGAATGCTTCTTAGCTGGTACCTTTGTCAACCTTAGAATCACTTAAAACAAAAAAAAATAAATATCAAATTATGTTGTTTAGTTCACTGAGTCCACTTAGGAGAATGATTTTTGTATTTTGTCAACTGTAACTTTCCACTTATCCAGTATGCCTGGGTAGCACAGATAGGGAATTGGTGAAAGAATACAATTTGAGAAAGATGAAGTCTAATTCTGTGGGCTATCACCCTGTAAAGTATTATAACAATGCTATGGCAAAGATTTTTTTTTCTTTTTTCTCATCAAGAAGTTGACCTTTATAATGTTATATTGGAATCCTAGGGTAAATACTGTATTAGATTCTAAGACACTATATCGTCAGTATGAACTAGGTTATGTTGTGGTAACAACCAATTCCAAAATCTCAGTGGTTTATAATAACCATGTTTATATCTTGCTTACTCTAAATGTCTGTTACAGTTGGCATCATAGTTACTCAGAAATCTAGGTGTGAAGATGTCCTCTCTATCTATGGCTTCACAATTGCTGAGACAGGGAGAAATTAACATGGAGAGTCACCTACTGATTCTAAAAGCTTCTGCCAGAAGAGAAACTTATCATTTCCACTTAAAGCCACACCACTTTTGAGCAAGCAGAGGATTCCAAAGTACTCAGAGTAAGGGACCCATCATTTGTAAACAGCCCTAATGGCAATCACAGAGGCCACTTACTGAAAGATGTAATGCCCATCTAATGATATCATGTTTCGAGAAATAGGAAAAAAAGCACTATATTGTGTACTCATAAAGTTTATAAAATATACTTTAGGGCTGCATATTAAAAATAAACATTGTTATACCCCTGAATACCTTACATTCTGAAAGGAGTTGTAAGGATATAATTGTATGAACTATGTTTTGATATCTGGTTAGAGGAAAATATCTTAAGTTATAAGATAAAAGCCATATAACAAGGAAAAATATGTACTTTAGCACTAGACTTGAGTTAACACGTGGTTTCTCCTCCTTAGTAGCCATATGATGATTTAATCTCTTTGTGTCTGTTATTAGGAGACATAATCTGTACCATTAGGTTATTGTGAAGATTAATAAAATGGAAATATAAAGTGCTTGATACGTAGTAAGCATTTGATCAAAGGTAATTATTGTTACTGTACTTTAATCTACAGTTTTGTGCTTCAACACAGTTTACATGTAGATAGGCATTTACTAAATGACCTTTATCACACATGATAGATTTTCATTTATGGTAAATATAAATCCAAGTCTATATCTGATGTCATCATTTTTTTAAAAAAGATAAATTCAATGGTATTGTATTTTTAAAAATAGTTTTAAAATGGTACCTTTACCACTACAGGAAAGATACTTACATTCTTTTTATGCCTATTATTTTACACTGGTGTTATCATTTAGATTTGCCCTTAAATGTTCAGAAACTTCAAGCATTTTATTCAATGAAATTTGGTCTCTTTCATAAGCAAAAGAGGCTTAATAGTATAAAACAGATAATATGAAATAGATGAAGGAATGAATCACAAAAATACTAAACTTTTTGTGGAATAGGACAGAATTCTGCATTATTTTAACAGCTCTATTGAGGCTATTTAGTAAAACAGAGACACTAGAGAACATTCATTAGTTCGTTTAATCCTTACAACAAGACAGATTCTGCCCTTTTCCATCTTTCACAGATGTGGACACTAAGTAACTTGTCCACAGTTGCACAGAGAATGAAAGTTTGACCCAGGGTTGACAACCATGCACTGTTTCTAAAGCCCAAGGTCAGGAATCATAGCTCTGCCACTCATTCATTCATTCATTCATTCATTCATACATATATACACCTTCTCTATCTCTCTAGTAAAATTGTTTGCATCTCACAATTCCAAATATACTATGAATTCTTGATAAACTTATTGACAAATTTAGGCCAAGTAACTGTGTCAGAATGGACAGTCAGTAGCAATTTCAACTATCTTCCCATACTAAGGAGAACATAAAAGGCATCAGAAGGAACCATCTACTCCCCAAAGAGGTTGGAGGTCACCATCATGGACTTAAAATTGCTTTTTATATCCATCAATTAAAATGGCCTCTGCACAGCAATTAGATTTAATGAAGGGAAGCTGCTGATAACTAAGGCTGCCAGACCTTCTGTTATTTTTAGAGGAAATAGATTGTAAAACCTGTTTGGCCCCAATTCCTATTCCTCTAAAATTGCTTTCTCTTCATGGATTTTGTTTCTTTTTCTGAATTAAAAATCGAACATGAACTCCTAAAGATAGTTTAATTGATAGTTTCAAACAAATGCTAGAAAAGTGGACACATGATTTTTTATAAAAATAAAAATAACAAGGGTCAAATATTTGGTGATGGAAGGAAATCTAACTAGGGGGGTGAACACACAATACAATATATAACATATTGTTGAATTGTACAAAAAATTGGACACATGATGATGTTCATAAGATGTATTATATATAGATATAGACATAGAAACTATATATGCATAAATATATATTTATGTGTATATATATGTATTTGGTATCTTCCTTTATATTATTTTAATTGTATATATGATGAGACTTCTCTCCACAGCTTAAACCATAGTTAAACTGTAGTATTAGCCATTTTCCACTAAATTTATTAATTTCCACTATTTTTTTTCATATTTTTAGATAAAGTGACTAGAAGTGAAGAATCCATATATACAATTCAGTGTTTTTTGATGTCCAAGCTTCCTACCAATGATTAAATGTCTACAGAGTCTGTCACTTTGGGAAGATGCCCAAACTTCAATTAAAAGACCTTTAAATTTATAAGAAAGCAAATCTGTTGTCAGTGTTAATAGAGAGCTGACTGGCTATTATTTTCTGAGGTCACATATTCTCAAAATGATATCTAAAAAGAGGGAATTTAAATGGGATTGTAGGATGCCTTTTATTTGCATCTACTTAAAGCTACTTCCCTAAAAAATACTACATTGACTGCACTAAACTGAGCAAAATGTTCTTTAAAAAATACTGGTAATAGAGTTCTTGATCTCTTAAGAATATCAGAATGAGTTTTTCTTTAAATAAAAAATACATGATTTTTAAACATGAGAATATATTATTTTAATTGAAACTGATTCTAAATGAAAATACCTTGTTAAGACATTGAAAGAAAAACCTTGCCTTATAAAAATCACATAAAAGATTTTAATTAAGGAAAAGTTGATTGCTCATGATGTTCAAATAATTGAATACCAAGTGAAAGAGCAAAACCACTAACTCCTCAAGTTTCACTAAATAAATATTATTTAGGACTTTATTTAATTTTTTAAAAAAGAATTAGTAGAAGGTGTAATAATTTTTAAGCGGTGAAAGGTATTTGTTTTTTAAAGGCATTTTCTTTATCTTCTAAGGTGTGGATTTTAGGAGTATGGCATGTCATATAATTCTTATGTTCTTCTATTTATGTTACAGAAAAAAAAAACAGCTAAATTTTAATGTCATGCATCATGTGGTCACCAGAAGGTTAGAGAACTACAGTTTATTATCAGGGGAGTAAGAAATAGAATCTAGTTTGGGTGAAACTTTGAATAAATTATCTGTTTATCTTATATTTACCATAAATTTAATATTTAATTTGTCACTAAATGTCCAAAGAAATATTCTCATTTTTTTCACCATAACTTCTGAATAGACTAAGATTAATTCCTCCATTATAAAAAAGTTAGAAAACAAAAGAGAAAAAGGTCTTAATTAGCAAAAATATTTTTTTGTTTTCTTTTTCTATGTGTTACTATCCTTACCCCATTCCAATGTCTCTCAAGTCTTCTCTCTGTGGGTGTTCTAAGGTTAAGGACTCAGAACCCAACAAATAGGCACAATATCTCCAAAGAAAATTATGTAATATGTATGCATTTCTTTTTGTGTATTTTTATTGACATACTTTTCAGTTATTCACTATATAAAAGGCTGATTGTTTCTGAAATTCAGAAATGGGTCAAAAGCCATTCCCCACCATACCCTCCCTTCCCCCTCTCATATCAAAGCTTTGTATACTGCTGGTACAGCATTCTCACACCATGAAGTCATTCTTCCTTCTCAACAATCACTGAGGATTGACTATTGTGAGTAACTGATGTGCATAACCGTAATCTTTTAATATTTCATCTAGGAGCTGTGGGTGGTGCTTCCAGTATGACTGATTTCACTCTGAAGAATCAGCTTGATGATGTTTTTAACAAATGCCTAAAAAGAAACTTGAGATGATTTTGGAATAACATTTTTTGAAAACTTAATGTCAGCTTTCCTTTTTATCTTTTTCTTTTCTTTTTTAAATTGCACCAAAGTGTGATAATACACAGGAATGACATAATTAAATAATGTAAATAAAGTGTCTGCCTAGACTGGAGAAAACAAACTCATTAGCTTCTTTCAGGTTTTTTTCATTTTACTTTAAGGGCCTTTGTGGAATTGGGGATTACTTTTGTAGATCACAGATCCTAAGTTCAGAACCACAGCACACTGCAATAGCCATCACACTTTGCAATACCCCTTAGAATTGCCTAGGGTTCCCATGTATGTGGGTAACTGGCCACTGAAGAGCAGCACAGGCTATTTATGCAGGTGAGAGGATGATAAAGTCAGATGTGAATGATTCAAGCTGGACTTTGGCAGACCTAATGAGTACATAGTGAATGCTTCTGTTAGGAAGTCTTAGATCTCCTTGGATTCTGCCAGATACCTAGGGTGCCTAAACATTTCAGACCTAATTTTCTACGAATAATAAATAAAAAAGCCAAAATTCTCAACTGTAGTCTGACCATTATAACATTCCTGAGGAATTTATCACTTTCTAAACTATATCACATGCATTGGTTATCTGTTGTCATGCCTTTTCTCTTTCGGCTAAGGGCTGCTCTCTTATATATATTCATCCCCTCAGTGTATTGTACTTATTGGCTACCTAATATAGAGGTGCTGAATTGAATTACTCAAAACACTGGATACCAATGAAAGGTTACGCCTCCAATTAATGTATTAAGGAACAATCATACAGCTAATCTAAATAATTTGGGATGGAGACAGTGAGGAATGTTACCAAGTTCCCTTAATTAATTGGATTTACTGTGAGAAGGAATTCTAAATCATTGTGTAGTACTCCAGTTGAGGTTGATAATGAGATACAAAGAGATAGGAGTAAAATTTTATGCCTCCAGCTTCTTCTAGTGTTATATTCACTAAATGTGATCACATAGAACTTCCTAGGCAGAGCAGGAAAAAAAAAAATCCTGCTTTTGTGTATTTTAGTGCACGATAGTCAACTAATATATTAACTCATATTTCAATAATCATAATCTGCCTTTTGCAAAAGCTAAGAGTACTCAGAGATAGAGCTGGATTAATAATTAATATGATTTTGTAGACTTTTTCCTTCACTAATATTTTGGTAGTTGATAGATTTATACTGCATTGTGTTGCATCAGTCAAACCATGCTCACAACAAAAAAGGCATTCTGAATATGAAATAGAAGACTGTAAAAAATAAATATATTGCTGTTAAGCAAAGATAAGATTGAACTGGTTTCTTATTAGAAGATTTACATAAAACTGATTGGAAATGTTTCAGTTAATTAAATTTAGTGGAATTTTATTGCTACATTTCAGATTAATTTCATAAATATTAGGTAATGATCTATCACCATAAAATTCTTAGATTTGTAAAATTAATTTTACTCATTTGAAATATTGTTTTGCATAATTTTTAAAGTAGATAAATCGTCACTAGTATAAAGGATTTTTTCTCTTCCATGTAATCTTATATCTCTGTTCAAAGATTTTGTTTACAAGCTAAAATAAGACTTTTCAACCCACATGTGTTTACTTTTTATTGTATATTATAGAGTACTGATTATAAAAATATAATCTTTAGGTCATCTAAATTAGATTGAGCTGGGTTTGTTAAAAATGAAGACCTACTGAATAAGAAATCTGGGAGGCAGAGTTCCAGAAGGTTCACTTTTAACAAACACTCTTTAGAGTCTTATACAGAGTTACAGAGTTTGAAAATATTTTTTATAACATTGATATTTGACATAGTTCTAATATTCAAATAATTTCCTAAGCAATTAAGTGGAAATATAGATTTACATCATCTTCAAAAAGCATATCTCCATTATTTGATGTCAATAGAACATCTAAGGGAGACAGAATTCTTCTTTATCGTATCTTGAAAATCATCAGGGAAGCAGATGGCTTCTAGAACCTGAAGGCAAGCTCCAGTCTATATCCAGCAAGAAGCCAAGGTCCTCAGACATACATTACAAGGAAATAAGTGCTGCTGACAACCTAGGTGAGCTTGGAAATAGATTTTTCCCTAGCTGAGGCTTAGGTAAGAACTCAGCTTAGCCAATACTTACTCATTTGCTTATATATACCTTATTTGTTGATTTGTATTAAAGTATAGTTGATATACAATATTACATTAGTTTCAAGTATACAATATAGTGATTCAACATTTAAAATACTTACAATGTGATCACCACAGTATGTCTAGTAAACACCTGTCACCATACAAAGTTATTATGATATTACTGATTTCCTTATGCTGTATATTACATCCCCATGTCTTTTTTGTTTGTTTGTTAGTGGAGGTTTGTACCTCTTACTCCTCATCACCCTTGTTACGCATCCATCTACCTATCTCTTCTCTGCAGCAATCAGTTTGTTCTCTTTATCTATATGTCTGTTTATGTTTTGTTTTGTGTTTTTAGATTCCACATATAAGGGAAATTATATAGTATACGTCTTTCTCTTTTTCACTTAGCATAATACCCTCTATTTTTTTTTTTATGTCTGAATAATAGTTGAATATATACTCCTAGGTTGCTTCCATATCTGGCTATTGTAAATAATGCTGCAATGAATATAGGATGTATACATCTTTTCAAATTAGAGTTTTGGGTTTTTTTTGATTAACTACCCAGAAGTGGAATTGCTGGGTTAAATGGTAGGGTTTTGTTTTGTTTTGTTTTAAATATTTTGAGGAACCTTTATACTATTTTCTATAGTGGCTGCATCAATTCACAATCCCACCAATAGTGTATGAGAGTTTCCTTTTTTAATTGAATTGTTTGTTTGGTTTTTTTTTTGGTGTTGGGCCATATTAGTTCTTTATACATTTTGGGTATATAAATGTATAAAGATATATACATATATAAAGATATATCATTTGCAAATATCCTCGTTCATTCAGTAGATTGTATTTTTTTTTCTAATTATTTCCTTCATTATGCAAAATCTTTTTTGTTTGATGTAGTCCCATTTGTTTATTTTTGCTTTTGTTGCCCTTGCCTGAGGAGACATATCCGGGTAGATACTGCTAATATTTGCTAAATTTGCTTTGAAACTTTTGTACATGGTATAAGAAAGTGGTGCAGCTTTATTATTACTTTGTATGTATCTGTCTAGTTTCCTCAATACTATTATTGAAGAGACCATCTTTTTTCAATTGTATTTTCCTACCTTCTTTGTCATACATTAATTGACATATAGACATGGGTTAATTTCTGAGCTTTCTATTCCATTCCATCAATCTGTGCATCTGGTTTTGTGCTAGAAACACACTGTTTTGATTACTATAGCTTTGTAGTATAATGTGAAATTAAGGTGTGTGAAACTCCAGCTTTGTTCTACTTTCTCAAGATTGTTTTGGCTATTCAGGGTCTTCTGTGGTTCCATATAAATTTTGAGATTATTTGTTTTAGCTCTATGAAAAATGCCATTGGTATTTTGGTAAGGAGAATTGAATCTATAGATTGCTTTGGTAGTATGGACATTTTAACAATATTAATTCTTCCAATCTATGAGCATGGCAATCCTTTTATGTATTGTTTTTAATTTCTTTTACTAATGTCTTATAGTTTTCAGAGTTCAGGTTTTTTGTCTCATTGGTTAAATTTATTCCTAGGTATTTTTTTTTTGATGCAATCATAAATTTCTTAATTTCTCTTTCTGATAATTCGTTATTAGTATATACAAATGCCACTGGTTGGTAAGGAAAGGCTGATTTCTTCAACCTAACTAGATCTTCCAATCACTCAGGAAAAGTTTGCAAAAGCAAAACAGGCAAACGAACAAAAAATAGCAAAGGAGATACTACTTTTTTTTTTTTTTGAACTGGCATTATCCTACTTGAAGATTAATGTTACTTTTTCAGAGCTACTGTTGGTAGCTTTGGGTTTGAGCAGCCAAATATCAGAAGATGTGTTTACATTTCAGAAAATCAATTGTTTCATTTAAGGATCAAAGACACGAAATGGCAGTATAGGTGCTTAAAGTAGTTTAAGTAGACTTTGCATTAGATTCAAGACCTAAAGAACAAAAAACTGATCATTGTTCTAAGATTACTTTAGAATTATAGAGTAATTCTAAAAATTTCTAGTAAATATAAAACTTTAGATCATTTAAAAATTATCTGCATATTTTTAAAATAATCTAATAATAGTGATAGTGTTTCACCACTAACATACAAAATTTTTTATACTTCCTTTTAAAGAAAAAAATCACCAAATATGACTATTAGAATGTTTTCAATACAAAAGGAAACCTCATTTTGAATGTGTTCTCTTTAAAATTCTTACGTTTTGGAAACCTGGGAATATAAGATTGTTTTTTTATTCATCTAAAACACAGAATTAAGCACAATGCATTAGTAAGTCCAGATCAGTTAGTGTATCTGTTAGGAGGCTTTCATCTATAAGTATAGCAGTTCCCCCTTATCCACTGGGGATATGTTCCGAGACCACAGTGGATGCCTGAATCCACAGATAGTACCAGACCCTATATATACTATGTTTTTTTCCTGTACATACATACCACATACCGATGATAAAGTAAAAGACTAACAACAATAACTAATAATAAACTAGAACAATTATAACAGTATACTGTAATAAAAGGTATGTGAATGTTGTCTTTCTCTCTCTGTGATCACCAGTCTGATCACTGAGATGGCTACTTTGTGACTAATGGGTGGGACGTGGGCACAGCATGGATACTCTAGAAAACAAATGGTTCTCATCCTAGGTAGTAGGATGGCACAAGATTTCATCATGCTACCCAGAAAGTACGCAATATAAAGCTTATGAATTGTTTATTTCCAGAATTTTCCATTTCATATTTTTGGAGAATGGTTCACTGCAGGTAACTGAAACTGTAGAAAGTAAAGCCACAGATAAGGAGGGGCTATTGTATAGACAATCAAGGTGTGTAAGCTAAAAGAATGTTTATTATGTCCCAAAAGGTTTGAAGAAGTCAGTTTCAGGGTTGTTCAATTCAGCACAGCCCTCACTTTGGCTTCCCACTCAGTTGCAAACATCATGACAAAGAAAGCCAAAATAGAAGGAGAAATTCACTGTGTTAAGAGCCTACATTTAAACTCTTTGCCAACTTAGCAAAGAGTCTGATCTTTGTGTCTAGGAGATTCTGCTGGCAACGCATTTGTTGCTTCTCAGAAGAAAGAAAATGAAGGTGATGGGATTTATTCAGGGAAACTGATAAGTATTCAAGAAACCATTTTGACTCCCCATGTTGAATTGAGGTAGTTAAGAGGATAAAAAAATAATATAAAATGGTTTCCCTTTAACAAGGCTGTTAGTCATGATTTCAAGTACACTAGCATGAAGTACATATTTTTACTTGTAGTCATTTATCATATATAGTTGAGGCCATTTAATACTTGTGGATACTAATTAACCACTTCACCTGTATAACATACAACTCTTTGATTCTAATCATTTTGTTTTTGACAATTTTCCCATCATGTCAAGTTAACATTAAATTAATTGCAGGACAGTTCAAATCTAGTCCTCACATCATCTTCAGAGTCTGTCTTGAGGATGACCAAGGACATCAAAGGAAGTGTTTTTTCTCTTTTCATCTTAAGACCAGTATTTCCTTGAAAATGAGAGAGAGATAGAGAGAGGCATGGGTGTGGGGGAGAGCAAAGAGGCAGAAACGGAGGAATCAAATGTCTTATTTAATTTCTTTTTGAGAGAGGAATTGGATGTCTTATTTAATTATTTTATTTTTAATTATTTTATTATTTATATTTGATTTTATAATTTATTTTATTATTTTATTTTATTTTATATTTATTTTATTTTATTTTATTTATTTATTTTATTTTATTTTATTTTATTTTATTTTTTTATTTTATTTTATTTTATTATTCTTTTATTTTATTTTTGCCAGCCTCCTTCTCCCAGGAATTTATCTAGGATCAGGCCCAAAGAGATAAGATATTTTCTATTACAATTCCTTTTCTACCAAAATCCCCTAGGCTAGTAAATTATTTTCTTGAAGCTCCAGCTTGCCACTCAATTTTGACAGTTTTATGAGACGCATATAAAAATAAAGCAGAAGATTGTCATAGCAATGATTCACAAGTCTCATTGTTGGCTTCTCTAGCTAATATCTAGCTATTAAACTATTTTTGCAACTGGAATAGTTATACTTATTTACTAGTTCTGAACAACAGAAAGTACAGTTTATCCAGTATAAAGCACTGAAAAATGAACTCTGTCCTTTCTGCATCTGAAAGAACAGATTCCCAGTACTTGACTACTTACTCAAAATGAGAACATTTGTGCAAGAATGTTCATTTAATTAAAGATAAATTAAGTGATAAATTATATATATTATGCAGTGAAAGCTAAGGAAACAAGATCAGGTTAAAAAGCAAACTGCTTCTCTCATTAGATAGAGGTAAGGACTTCAATTTCAGAAAAACAGCAACCTGCACTGAATCTTACCAAGAAAGTTTTATTCCCAACTGTCATTTATGTTTCTTCTATGGCACAATAAGTGTGAGAACATAAATCTTGCATCAAGAAGCTGAATTCTACTTTAAACAATGACAGTTCTATACTCTTGGATAAGGAGTTAAATACAGCAACTATACAAGTCTCATAAGAAGTGTGAATAGACACATACATACCTAAACACAGTCTTGTATGTATTTTAATAAAATAGGGGAGTTTTATGAACTATTTGGATGTCTAACCAATGCACTGTATACTTGAAACTAATTTAAATAAGGTTTAAAAAAATTTAATAGTATCAAATTTTTATAATTGCATCCTATTGCATCATATCCCACCCCACCAAGTCCTAATCCACTTCCCAAGTAATTTATTTTAAACTGTTGTGTTTCTTCTGGTAGTTACCTCAGTTTCTCTAAATAATATGCCTTTACTGGTTACTTTTTAAAACCTTTTTAGACATCACACACCAACTTCTTGTTATGATGGTTGAAGACTTAAACTTAGATTTTTTACACTAACTCAGGTTCCATTCCCCAACTTCCCATTTTAGTGATATTGCTCTCTTTTTGGAATTGATCATTACTGCTTACACTGTGTAAATATTGTTCACATCGCAGTACACTATGATGTTTCCTATACAGCCTTTTGCTTTTCTGGAGTTTCTAATTACTCTTATTTCTTGCCCTATTTTCCCATTACTATATCCATACCTTTTCCCCAAAGGCTTCATTGGATTAGGTATTTTATCCAGAGTCTTCTTTTTCTGGATCTTGCTGTCTGTCAGCTCCAGGGCTGTCCCACTCTAATCATCCCTGTCCGTGCAGCTACTTTTCTCCGCCATGTCCCAGAATCCCAAGTTGCATCTGGGAATCCTAGATCTCGTATCTTTCTCTTTCCCTTCTATGGTTTACTCTCCCTCTGTCCCACCCCCGCTCTGAGGCCCCTCTTTTAAAAGGAGGTGAATTTCCAGGACTCCTTCTGTGGCTGAAAATCTTCTTTATTTCACCCTCAAATTGATGAATTTGGCTCCATATAATGTTATCGTTTTAAAAATAATATCTACGTAATTTGTATCTTCTTTTGCCCAGGGATTCTGGAATTTCACAGCGATGCTACTTTCTGTGAGCCCTCTCTTCATTCATAGGCCCTTTCAACTTGGAGGCTCATATCAATTTAGCTCCAGAATATTTTTCTTCCTTTCCTCTCCATTTTCTCTGATACCTATTTCTGAAATTATTCAGATGATGGACCTTATTCTTTATGCTTTCTATATTATCTCTTGCGTTTTGCATCTCTTTATCTTTTTATTTTGAGGGAGTTCTTTGATTGTTTCCTAACTTTTTAGTTTTTTAAATTTAGAATACACAGATGTTTGTGTTTAATTTTCAAGACCTCTTTCTTTTTCTTTTTTCTTTTTTACCAAGAGTATTTTCTCAAATCTCTGAATATACAAATAAGAGGATTTATTTTATTAATTACTTTTTTCTTCTCTTTCTTATTTTCTTTCCCCCAGGATAATTTTCTTTACTTTTTTTCTAATATTGGAAATCTCCTTTAGTTGTTCATATATGTTTAGGAGAAGGTACTAGGAAGCTAATTGCAAGCCCTGTTTATGTAAACTGAGAATATTGATTAGAGGGTTTTTATTTAAAGTGTTTCAGCTCAGAATTGACTATTTCATTGAAAATGCAGAATCCTAGGTAATGGTTTATTTTTCCCCTCTGTGACCGTTCAGGTTTTCTTTAGAAGGAATATTGCCTGGGGTGGGCAAATGTATGCCTATCAGACATCCTTTATATGGACAAGGAGGGAATATGGGGTTCCACATCTTCTGAATGTAAAAAGCCTTTTCTGACCTGTTATAATAGCAACTACTCCACCATACAGTTTCTCTCTTCCAGAAATTCATATCCCTTGTCCACGGATGACCCCTTTCCTATTTGCCCAATTATTACTATATATTTTAAATTCCTTTACTGTCATTTAAGTGTAATTCTCTCTAGTGGGAGAATATATGCATTTTTTCATCTTTATAATTAATGTAAAGTCTTGGACTTTGCACATTTGCACATTAACATTTGTGCACTACTAACCTGAGGTGTGGACAACACACATTGACAGTGGCTCAGGGAGGAGTGACACACAACACAGAAGCACTTGATTTCACATCTGAGTTTTATTCTCTGTTGAAAAGACCTAACTGTACCCTAGTGTTTAAAACTTCTGCCTTTGGAGTCAGGCTAGATTTGAGTCCTGGTATTGCTGGTACTAACTGAAGGGCCGTTGGAAGTGTTTTTGAAACTCACCAAAGTTCAGTTTCTTATCTTTAAGTCAGACATATTTATAATAACTACTTCATAGGATGGTAATGATTATAAATAAGATAATACTTGCAAAGAACTCGATATTATGCTTTGCACATAGTAAGCACTTAATAATTATTCATTGTTATCAGTGATTATTAAAGTAGCCATTCCTCTTACCTTGGAGGTGCAAGGAGCAAAGAACAAATCAAATGCTATCCATAAATTTAGATATGACGTGAGTAAATCAGTTATAAAATCCAACATATTTAGTTATATAACCTAAAATCAAGATGCGGTTTATATGTGAAACTTTGTCAAATAATTGGACAGATATATATATTATTTTCAATGGCAATATTTGAAAAGAATTGCCTGCCATTATTATTTAAATAATGAGTAATATATATTTTTACTCCTAGTCTCATGTTGCATTTTAAGAACACCATTTACTACCTAATGATTTATATAACATAAGATGAGTTAGCCTTTTGTTTGTTAAATTGGTCCACACATTTTATATTGATTTAGACTATAAATGACACAAAAGTTAAAATTGAAGGAAAGAAATATGGCCCATTTTTTTTTTATTGTTCTAATATCTGTCAGCAAATCCAGGAAAAAGCTGCTTGTCAAAATTGAAAAATGTTTCCTGATGATTATATAAATTCGGTTACTTTAGTTTTTCCACATAGACTTTTTTATTTTTTTAAATTTATTGTAGGATGTTTTTATAATTATGCCCTGCAGTGGGGAAGGAGCATTGTGCCATAAGTTGGGAAACTTGGGTTCTAGTCCTACCTCTATTATAGCCTGCAAATAAATATCCTTTCTGTTCTCTGAAATGTGTACAACCTTATGTAAGTGCAAAACAATGATGCATCTTTCAAATTCACCACAGTTGTTTTAAGCTTGCACAGATACTATAGGAAGGCAGTAGGGTAATTGTCATGCGATGTAATGTGTTGTATTCCCAGCATGGAGAGTTGATTGAATTTCTCTTGTTTAGCCTGACTATCAGATCATTCTGTAAACTCTGTGCCTGTGTGTAACCTCTTCAAAAGCGCATCCTAACCTAGATTTACCTGATACTATTTGTCTTCATCGATGATAAGGATCATCCAGGGTTCTCTTATTCTTAGTTCAGCATCTTCTTCAGGACTGAAATATAAATTTGAGGTTCTGGCGATTCAGCATAATGCAGAGCAGTAATTTGGCAATTATCCAGTTATTTTGAGATATATAGATTTAAGAAGTAGATATCTGGGGTGCTGTGGGCTTCAACTTTGCTACCTAAGTGTCAAAGCTTTACTTTCCAATGCATTGTTCGTGCAGCCCTTTCTCTATGTGTGCCATCTGAATGGATGATGGTGAAACCATGTTCTGCTTTAGAACGCAGTTCTTCTCTGATGGGAACTTTGGATCTTCAAAAGAGTTTGGTTAAATTAGTCAATGGAATTCTTGAAGCTGCAGTCAGGATCTTATTTATGTTGATCGGAATATAATGTTCAAAAAATAAAACCTTGGGACTTAGAACATTTTTCACTTCAAATTATGCTTTAGAGGATTTTTAGTTTCTTCAGTGGTTTTGCATTAATTATCACAGCATATTAATAGCAATGCAATAGGAGCTTAAATCTACATGATAAATGAAAACTAGTGCTATTTCCAAAAGAAAAGCTGTTATTAATTTTATATTGGCATCTTTTTAGCATCACTAAATAGTTCACCAGATTTTGTGGTCACACATTCAATTTTTTTTTTCTTCTAGAAGCGTTTCATAACTGCAAACTAAAATGCACCAGGAACCTAATGCAAAGATTAAGATGACAAATATTGCAATTAGATGCACAAATAGCAGTAAATCCCTGACTAATATAATTAAAACTGCATTTGTTTTTTTTGTTTACACATTAGTTGTCAAGTTACACAAATGCAGTATTTTTGGTCTATTATCACTTTATTTTTGGAAACAACCTGCTTGCTATATGGAGCTGCTTGTGGTTGTCAATGTACATAGACTTTATATATCTATACATGCTTATGACTTTTTTATGTGCAAGGGAAAATAAAGTTTATATTATCAAATCTGTTAATATTTTCCTTCATGGCAAACCCAGTAACTCATGAGTTAAATCAGATGTTTTTCCTTGCCCTACACAGTATACTTTTAAAAATTTAAGCGAACAATTAAATTCGACTTTCTTAAAATTATGAAAGATCTGGTAACCCAAGCCTCTGTTTGCACATGCAGCTGCCCCTGTATATGGAGCGTATGCTCGCCAGGTCTGCACTATACCCACACCTCCCCGATATCTCTTTGATGCTAAGGCCGAGGATCACCTTCATTATCAAAAGCTTAAGATAATTCTGTTGGGAGAAAAAGAATTATTTTATCTAGTCTGATAATTGCTAATTTATGTTATGTATTTGGCTCCTGTGCTTATTTGAGTTTATGGTTTCTGCTTTGTGGAATTGGCTTTTTGTGTTAGGCTTAGAAAACTTTTTCTACTCCCAAATTATATAAGTTGCTTTCTGTTTTTCCTTATGGTATTTTATGTTTAATATTTATATTGAAATATTTAATACATGAAGAACTTACCTTTAATCTAAGTCATGAGGTGGCAACTTTAGCCAATGGTTGCCAACATTGTTTGCTAAATAGTTCATATTCTCACCGTGAATTTAAAATGTCTTTATTTTGTACTGTTACTACAGTACAGTTATATATACTCTTCTGTAGGTAGCATTGATTCTTTTACTCATTATAACTGGTTCAGTTATTGTAGACTTATAAGTTTTGTCCTATTTATTATATAGAGGACCAGCTTTTCTTTTCTCTTTCTTGAACCTTCTTGCCTATTTTTGCGCAATTATTTTTTAAGTTTAATTTACAATGAGTTTTCAAGACTCCTTTTCCTTCTTCACCTGCAGTACTGTTTCCAAATTCTATATTTTTAAAAATCAAACTTGAAATTTCATTGAGCTAACACATTAAAATCTTTGGAAAACTGACATCTTCCAGTTTTGAGTGTTTGTAAATAAAGCCTTGACATGTCCTTCATTGTAAGCAGACTACAATACCAACAAGATAAGCACTCTAAAGCATTCAGCACATTGTGTGCAGGGACAGGAGAGAGCCTGGCACAGGCAAGGATGCTCAGAGAAGGCTCTGCAGAGAGGTGGTGTGTAGGCCTAGGCTTATGGGTAGATGAGAACATACACACGCAGTAGAAGATCCGTGTGGAACTCGTGAACTCTGTTGTCATGTCATAACTTTCCAATATTTCACCTTGCCAAGTAAAGAAATATACATAACTGTTTGACTAGTCTATAAGAGGGCAGGGAAATGCACTTTGAGAACCTAAGTCAAAAGTTTATAGGATCACTGCTGAAAATAAAACAGATAAAATCGTTTTTTTAGAAAGACATGTTTTTGTCTAATTGACCTGTAAGAACTTTGGGAATTTTATTTTACTCATAGAAAACATGGAAAGTTGTAACCAGTGTGAACTGCAACAAAGCAATTTATAATCTACATGCTGGACAGCAGATTGAGGATTTAAGATAGTTTAGTTTGAAGCTTTATTAGCATATTGAAGGCGATGCAGACTATACAGCTGCCCTTGGAAGTTCCTGTGACAGGCAGAATCAGCAGACTGAGAAATAAATTATATTTTGTAGTAGAGGGAGAGTATTTCCTGAAAACTCTGAAACAGCAAAAAGTTATAGTCTAAAGACCTTCACATGTGACCAAAAATATAGACTTTAAGCCATTTTCACCTAGTCTGGCTGTTTTAATTTTCTAGCTTACTAAGTTTTTCTCAGTAGAGGGTTAAGCTTACTGTTGGTAGTCGATTTAAGTTCTGTGTCTTGGGATTTTAAAAAAATGTAAGATGGCAAGTATCTTTCTTTAATCAATGTCCAGCAAAGACTAAAGCAGTGGGAAAAAAAAATTTTTAAATGGCTTCTCATTTCACTGATGTCACCTCAAAGGCATGGCACAGTTGGTGGAGAATAGTTTAAATTATTTTTTAAATTTATGGATGAGAGATATCCCCAAAACTCATTCTATATTTCTATCCAAAGTTTAGCGAAAGGATGTAAGGCAAAGAATATATTCTCACAGAGAGACAGCTTATGTTGAATATAATGAAATAGTAAACAGACGGAAAACCTGTAGGCCACTAATAAAAAGAAGAATGGGTAGACTTTGGGGCCAGCAATTCAGAAACAGGAGAAAATACACTTACTTTGTTTCTGTTGATTAATACTGTGAATACATGCATAGGAAACTATGAGGGACAAAATAGCAGTATGTACCCTATTGCTATGTCAGACTGAGGATCAAAGGTCATTTTGGTCTCCTAGTCACAGACCAGGTTCTGTAGGAGACTGAAGCTAGCATAAAATAACATGAATAAAATTTAAAAATTATACAACTGATCTTATCCTGCCCCCTTGAACTTTATCTCATGGTGGTGGATTGCACACTGATTTCTTACAGTTAACATATTCCCAGTTAAAATTTTATTACTTTGGAGTAATTAATCAATTCAGAGTTTAATCTCTATATAGGATTCTTTTTTTCCTTTTCAGAGGATCTCCTCTTCCACTTCTCCACCCCAATCTGGCATCAGGATGCAGGGGGAAGCTTGTGTGTCTTTTCAGCACTGGTGCAGCTTGGTGGGGACACAGATAATGCCTATCTAACCCTGGTGCTGATTTTGAGTCTTTGTTGGCTTCCATTGAAGGGGCACTTAGCCAGCCTAAACACTGGACAACCTGAGCCACAGCTGTTTGGGGCTAGATTTTCCACACGCTTTGTAGGTGGGCATCCACTGCTGAAGTCCGTTGCCTCTGTCATGGACTTTAAACACTGTATAGCTTCCTGGCCCTAAGGGTACACTTAAAAAATTATTATGGTAAAATGTACATAACATAAAATTTACATTTTAAGTATATAATTCAATGGCATTAGGTACAATGTTGTACAACCATCACTGTTCATTTCCAGAAATTTTATCATCCCAAACATAAATTCTATACCCATGAAATAATAACTCCTCATTTTTTTCTCGCCACCAGCTTTGGGTAACCTCTACCCTATTTTCTGTCTCTATGAATTTGCTTATTCTAGGTACCTCATATAAGTGAGATCATACAATATTTTTCCTTTTGTGTCTGCCTTATGTTACTTAACATGTCTTCATGGTTCATCCATGTTGTATGTAGCATGTATCAGAATATCTTTCATTTTTATGACAATATTATTTCATTGTGTGTGTGTGTGTGTGTGTGTGTGTGTATAATCACATTTTATTTACCCGTTCATCTTTCAGTGGACACTTAGGTTGTTTCTATCTTTTAGCTATTGTGAATAATGCTGCTTTGAACATGGGTGTATAGGTCTCTGCTTTCGATTCTTTTGAGTGTATACCTCGGCCTGGGATTGTTAGAGAGTAGTTCACTTTTTATTTTACTAATTTGTTTGTACCCATCTGAGATTCAAGAACTTTCGGCTGCTTACTCGTTCCTTCACTAAGGTGGGCAGTACATTGTGAGGCTGTCCTCAAGTCTATTTGCCTAGACATTTTCCTCAGTCTTGGTTTGTGTACTGCCCTTTCATGTATTGTCCTGTTGCTGGCTGAATGTGGAGACTTAAATGCTGCTGAGTTAGTCACAAGGAACAACTTCCCCTGCTCTGTGCGTCCCTGCAAACTTTCTGTTTAGGGTTTTGGCCCTGAGAGAGGTGGCCACAACACACGCCACATCCTCTGTCCTTTTTCTTATACACTAGTAAGAGAAGGATTTTCTACTTCCGCTTCTTGTCAAGAATTGTTTCTGCACCATATTCTCTTGCTTTCTTTCTCTGTTAAGACTTATAGTAAAGCAAGCTCATCTCCAAAGTTTGCTTTTTAATATGTAAAGCAACTCTTTTGGAACTTAGAAATCCTGTTATTTTTAACCAAGCCAGGCTTCTAATACTGTTATCTCACTCTGAACATTAAAACTTTTAGCTTGAAACTCAAAGCTGAGCTCTAACTTCTCTCTTCCTAGATGGTATCTACCAAATCATGAAGTAGTAAGTGTCATCAATTCAAGAAATGGGGAGTAGCAGGGTAGGAAACACGTCAGTTAATACGTCAGTTAAATGTGCCCAAACTGCTATCACCATTACATGAGCAGTACCACTTATTTGGCCAGTTTCTGGTCAACTTCCCTTCTTTGCTCTGTTCCTATGTCCTACAGCCTCAGCTCTGATTTTGGTGATGCCACACGGCTTTGTGGGGCCAGTGGAATCATAGCCGTCTTAATGAGCTCTAGAGGAAGACTTTAATTATTTTCAAATTAGCATCTGCATGTAGGGTCTGTTGATTGTCACATCAGAACACATCCTAGCTAAAGCCTTAAAACACGTGTCTTAAGATAATATGATAAAGAATGATAAATTGGCTGCGTGGTACAAAGAACTGCCAAAGTTAAGGCTACAATTTTGTATGATAATTGATTTCTAATGGCTTTGCTATGACCCTAATTGAGCTATTAGAGGCTAAGCCAGGTTTGAAATAAAATGAAAGTGCTTGTAGCATATGCAGAAACTCCTCTAGATTGATTGAAGTCATGGTTGGAAAGACCATGGGAGTCCGTACCTATGTGCTTGGGTTCCCAGTGGCTACAGAGCTGAAATCATGTCATCACCTTGCCAGGAAACAATGAGCTGTCCTGTGTAGCATTTCCACTGTCTTCAGCCTGGAGAGTAAGGCAGAAAAAGCTGTTGACAGTCAGTGAGGAGAGAAAACACTAATGAAGAAACAGCAGTGTTCTAATAGCACATCAGTGCCATTCTATTTATTTTGCCAATGTCTGCCTGGGAATAGTAACTCTCAGTCCCATTTACCCCTTTAGTGTGTATGTTGGTGTACTTAGTGTGTGTGTTGGTATACTTTCAGGGCAGAGCTCTTGTCTAAACCTGAGAAGCTGTTGAGCCAAGGTCTTCTGTTCTACCTCTTCATCTTGGCTAATTTCAGAAGCTCAGACATTCAGATCGAATTTCTCTTTAATCCTTTCTTCTCCTTTACTCTTGTTTACTTCCATTTGGCCCGGGAAGTACTCACTGAAGTTTTCAGGGATAGAAAGACAAATTCTTCATGTAAATAGCATTTTATATTTAGAAGAATCCTAGTAGAGATGCTAGCGCAATACCTGTGCACACATAAAATGCACACAGTGCAAACACCAGATGATTCAACCTATAGTTGTGAACTTTTACTGGCTTCTAGTTTAGGTTCCTTTTAAAACAACCTGATCTATTTTTGTTTTGAGGGTGATTTGACCTGGTCCATTCTTTCAGCCTGGTTTGTCCATGCTCAACACATGTCACACTGTTCAAGGAAGTGCTACAGTACGGAGCCTTCCAAATCTCTTGAATCCTCACTTTGTGTTTATCCCTTCAAAAATTCTTTGCTCTGTGTCCGCAAAATGGTTGTGAACATAAATTCACTGAGGGTAACTTGGCTCATTATTTAACCCAGTCATTTTTATACTGAATGGTCATCAGAATCACTTTAATTTCTAAAAGTCCTATTAAATCAAAATCTCCATGAATTCACTTCAAGAATCTGTGTTTTTAAAGAGCTCTCCATGCTTCTGATGATTAACCGGACTTAGGGCCCACTGACTTAGTCCAGTCCTCTTCTTTAAAGAAGGTACCTTGATTTAAATAGTTCCAGGTGATACCTAATCCAGCAATACATACATAAATATGAAGCTTTTAAAAATACATTTTAGGACCTCAATTATGAGATTTTGAGACAGCTCGTTAAGATTGGGGTCTTAGGCAATTATAATTTTCTTACACATCAAATAGGTGATTCTAATTCATATCCCAATCCCAGGTGAGACTTGCTGATCTAAACCATTTTGTACAGATAAGAACAAAGACTAGTTTTAAAGATGCTTAAAGGAGATGTCTCGCTTTGAACTACGTGTATGTCTTTGTTATAAGATGCTGGTGGCTAGTGACAGAATTAAGTGAAATTTGAAGGGAAGAAAAACAGGCCCTGGAGTTTATCCCTGATAGAAGAAGAAAATTTAGGAAATTAAAGAAGCATCGATTTTTAAGATAAAACTGTAATATCTGTCCTCTTTTTAGACAGTCATAATCAGGTCTCTTTTAGTTACAAGTAATAGAAACTTAGCTCTCAAAAGCAAAAAAGTATTTTCTTTTTCATAAAGGAGAGACTAAAAACATGGGACCTCAGGTACAGCTGGATCCAGAAACTCAAAAGATGATAGAGCTCTTCTCTTTGTCTCTCAGCTTTGCTTTTCTCTCTGCGTTAGTGTTATTTTCAAACAAGTACTCTCCAAATGGCAAGGAAAAAAGATGGCCACTGACCGTCCCAAAACCTGTTTCTTTAAGTAATCCAAAAGGGAAGAGTCCCTCTCTCGTAGTATCCATGATCCAAATGTCAAGGAAGGCTCCGATTGGCCTTGCCTGAATCACCTGCCCATCTCTGAGTGTGTCACTGTGGCCTTGGTGGAGGACTCCAAATGGTCAGCCTGGGTGACACATCCCTCTTTGGAGATGGGATAGTAGCATATCCCCAAAGACCACTTAAGGTAGAGTAGAGTGACTCCCCAAAGGGGGAGGGAAGAGAACTGCTGGGCAGGAAAAAGCATCTGTCCTCTAAAAAACAGTTTGAATTATTTTGCTTTGTCTGCCCAAACTAATATTTATTAAACTTTGTATCTTTGGGGAGTCACACATCAGATATTTCCGGGGCAAAGAGAGTATGTTTCTTCTCTAGCTGTGTCTATGTAATGGCCCATTGGGAAGGATGTGTGACTGAAATGTAAACTAAGTTTTCCTATATTTAATATTGTCAAACTGTATTAATGAAGTCAAGAAATAAATGGACAGATACTCAAAAATGCATTTTATAAACCTTCCCAAGATAAGTGAGCTGACCTAAGTGGTAAAGTAATAAGGATTGTGCTATCCCAATATATTTATGTGCAGATATGTTCCTATATGAATATGACCTTGAACTTGAGCTTCCCACAGCTTTCCAGAACCTGTTTAGTGATCCTTATAAGAAATAATGAGGAAATGTTAAGGTAAAAAATATGTAATTCAAAAATCATTAAAATTATCCCTGAGGTACTAACCTTCAGATATTAAAAGCAGATAATTAAAAGAATGCTTTTTACTAAATCCAGTGATGCTCTCCTATCACTATTATGAAGTCGAGTTTAAAAAATAATTTAGTATTTGGTTCTCTCTTGTATGATGTGCCCTTTAAAAATGTTCTGTGGTTGATCTTGGTTGGTACTTGGCAGTATAGCCTTGGATTCTGGCTACGAAGCATAACTTGCAATTTGTCCATCATCAGCGTCATTTAATGGCAGTTATTGCCTCTTCAAGTTATGTAAGACACCTTTCTCATCTTCACAAATGCAAATGCTCTTTGCTGTTCTCAACATCGCATCATTTGCACTGTGGTTATTTGAGTGACATTTCGAGCTTTGGCCTCTTGCTTTTCCTCTCCACACACGGACACATATAAGAATAACATGTTTTGGGCACTAGCTGTGTGATGGATGCTATTCTAAACCTGTTTTGTGTGTGTTTGCTTTAATTCTCATAATAGCCAGATAAGATAGATGCTTTATTTCCTTATTTAGTATATAAAGAAGCAGAGTGTTAGAGAATTTAAGTAACTTGTCCAGGATCACAGAGCTAATATGTTCTGACACTAGGATTCTAGTCCAGTATCTATCTAGCTTCAAAGCCAAATCCTTTATCCCTAACCCATGACTTTATGGAGAAAAAAAAAAATTAGAGTGAGAGATTTAAAGTCCTTAAAGTAAGAGTTCAGCCACATAAATCATGAATACTCTCCTAATCTAATTATTTTTCATATTGAGCTGGAATAGACACTTTAAAAGATATAATAGATGCTGATTCTTATTTTAGCTCTAGTTTTACACATACATATTCACAGACATTTCTAAAAAATTTAGTAAAATGAGGCTATTCTCTGAATTTTTCTCACCACTTTGTTTGCTAATGTATTAAAAGTGATACAGAATAATTTAAACACAATATTTGCCTGCAAATGCTTTACCTTAGGTATTAGTCAACTTGCTTTGCCATGATAAAATATCATAACCTGTGTGGTTCAAACACCAGAGATTTATTTGCTCACAGTTCTGGAGGCTGGAAGGTCAGCATGGTTGGGTTCTAGGGAAGAGTCCTCTTTGCGGCTTGCAGACAGCACCTTCCTGCAGTATCCTCATATGACAGAGCGAGAGAGCTCTTGTGTCCCTTCCTCTTCTCATAAGGCCACTAATCCCATCACAAGCTCCACCCTCATCATCTCATTTAAACCTAATTACCTTCCAAAGGCCCCACCCCCTAATACCATCAAATTGGGGGTTAGGGCCTCTACATTTGAACTTGGGGGTGACACATTCAGTCCATAACAACTTCTAGTGGGAGAGATAAGGCAGGTACAAAAAAAGCTACTAAAAATGTGCAGTGTGTTAATGTGCTTCGACTGACACTAATGTAGTAGTGCCCAGGTAAGAATATGGGCTTCCAGGGGAGGTGAGTCAATTTCTGTCTTGGCAATGAGGAAGACTGAATACAGAAGTCATTTAAAGGATTGGCAGATTTATGGCAGGGGTTGGAGGTGGACAGTTTGCTGGAGGAAAAATGGGGCAACTTGCTCCTTCCTTTAGCTGCCAGTATTTTTCTGTGATGATCCCAGGGGCCCTGGGAACCAGCAGCCTGTCTGGGAACTTCAGGGTCTCATCGTTTCTGCCCTTGACTTTATGGTTGTCTTTGCCTAATTTTTATATCTTGTATGTTATTTTCCATTACATATCATGGAGCAGCACCCTCACCCCAACCGGCAGTATGTGAAGAAGAAGTAATAAGAATGATCATAAAAGAAAATACAAATTGAAATGCAGTATTAGTAAAACAAGCAAACAAAAAATAGCCTTCAAATACTTTATGGCTTTCCCTACCCTCAGCCACTGAGAGCACTGATTAAGCATCTTTATTTTTTATTTGTTTAGTCAGCCCCTCTTCAGTTGTAATGTAACCAGAGAGATGGGGTCCATGTAGGGAGCAGAGACCGGGCAAGCAGTCAGAATGCAAGTACCAAGCTCCTCACTGCCATCGCTCCCTGTGTATCCCAACTTTTTTATTGAGGAGCCTCAGCGATGTTCCTAGAGTTTGGATCCTCATTTGAGAGGTCCCAAGGAATTTGTTCCCCCTTGAAGGAGGCCTCCTGTGGTCTACAAGAGTCCTTGACAAAGCTTTTGCTAACGTGGCCCACTTTCAAGGCTGCCAGCTGGTCCTGACGTATTTAGGGCCTTCTCTTTCCACTTTGGACCACATTCCTTGGGATCTCTCTGATGCAAATTAAAATAAAAATATTCTTCTCAATAAATCCATGAGTTAGTGTTTTTGTATAAAAACTATTTCAACTAGTTACAAATTTAGCTAGTATGCAATCATCCAGCTTATGGTTTTTTATCTTATCTTCAAGATATGCCATGCTCAATACTAATACACTGATCTTACAACTTACCCTAGATGAAATAATGTGATTATGTCCAATATGATTATGTGAATGAGCTGCCTCGAAAAAAGATAATGCATTTCTAACCACTAAAAGTGTTCAAATGTTAGTTGGGTTATAAACTTGTGGAAATTTAAGCATTTGATGGATTTTTGGGCAGAGTTAACAGGAGGACCTTTCCAATCCTAAAATACTACAATTCTTTATTTTTTCATAGTGCACCTACGCTGACTTCTAATAATTAAATTCCCCTTCTTAAAAGCATAGTTCACCCATTTGAGATTTTTTTCCCCTGAGATTACTGTCAAACTGTTATATAGTTTGCAGACACTTCTTTCTCCCTTTCGGTGAAAATCAGGCCAGCAATGCCCATCTCCTGTCTTGTCGACCTCTTCCATTTTCTGTGCTCCCTCAAATGTCAGCATCAGCAGTTCTGCTGCTCATTTGCAAGTTTTGCAGTTACCTCGAGATGTGATTTATCAGGGTCAGGATACTTGAACTCAAATTGAGAAGCCATGTGCTAGTTTATCATCCTTCACCTTCCTCACTTGTCATTCCCTCTTTCCAAGGCTCATATATCTTCACTGAAAGCCTCCTCATTGCAAAGACCAAAGTAGAAGAAGAAAGGAATGGTCTGCTTGTATTGTTTGGGAACATTAGAGCATCTGCACAGCCCAGGCTCTGGCCTCGCTTGGTTTGGGGCATCAGCTCTAATTTAGGAAGCTCTTATTGTTGACCCGCTTAATTTTTAGAAGCCTCAGTTCACTATGGTCTTTAATGTTCCTGAAATGTCTGACTAGTTTATATCTTTCAGATACTTTCCCTGGATTGTATGTTCTTCTCTCCATGTTTTATGCATGTCTTTAAAATATAGGCTCATCAGAAAGCCTGTCTATGCAGCTACTTTGCCATCTCCTTCCCTTTTTCTTCATCAGCCTCACTCAGAATTACATGGTCTCGGAATGTGTATCATGCCTGCCGCCACCCTAAACTTTCTACTCTCTGTAAAAGCCTGTGTGTAAAGCCCAGTCTACATGTCCAACTATGCCCTCCCTTCTCCCCACCTGCTAGGACCTCTGAGATGCTGGAGTCCTTTGTTAGTCAGCTGGAGCTGCCACGACAACGTACCACAGACTGAGGGGCTTAAACAACAGAAATGTATTTTCTCACAGTTCTGGAGGCTAGGAGATTGAGATCACAGTTTTTGCAGGGTTCGTTTCCTCTGGGGCCTCTCTTGGCTTATCGATGGTCATCTTCTCCCTGTGTCTTACTGTGATTTTTCTTCTGTTGCCACCTGTAGCCAAATTTCCCCTTCTCATGAGAACACCAGTTAGATTGGATTTGCTTCCAGCCTAATGATCTCATTTTAACTTATCTCTTTCAAGAAACTGTCTCCAAATACAGTCACATTCTGAGGTACTGCGAGGTAGGACCTAAACATATTAAATTTGGAGGGTAACACAGTGCAGCCCAGAACGGGCCCCTTTCTACTTCAGCAGCTGGAACCAACAGTCACAATTATGTGCACAGTAACTGTTTGTGAGCCGTTGTCGTTGCCTCACTCTTGACCTTTTAGAGAGAAATTTCAATGGTTAGCCAAGTTCATTCTTGCTCATCTGCTCTCGGCTAGGCTCAACCTAGCATTCCAGGACTGAATTCACTTGACTCTCCTCTTCCTACCTCTCTAGAAAGCAGACTGAAAATGCGCATTCTATGGCTTTGCCCCAATTCCTTCTATCAAAATCGTACTTATTCATCAATCTCAGATGCGACCCACTGTTTCCCTGGTCAGTGTTGCCAGGAAACAGTCCTTTGTTTATATGATAACATTTATAGTTATTTATTGTTTCTATTGTGTCAGCATTATTGCTATCTAGCCCTTCTTGCCATAAACAACAGTGAGCACCTTATAAAAACTTACTTTTTCCATTTTAATCTTTATTCACTTTAAAGCACCAAGCACTTGGTTGGTACCCAGCAACTACTCAACAAATATTAAATTGATTTGAATCTTATCAGAGATTTAAAATGCCATTCAAAGCAATAAACATTTAAATTCATTTTATAGTTAAATCTAGTCTTAAAAGTACTATCTGACAAATCACAGGTATGGTGAATATAATCATCGGATTATTTTAATAGTTACTTTTAATGGTTACTAGAAGTATTTAGCTTAAATAAAGTATGTATCTGTTCATAAATTTTTCACAGTGCTCTCACCTTTTGAACTCCCAAAGCACTGTTTGCTTCTGGCACACATTTCACATTTATTATTTATGCTAGAATATCCTTTTACTCATATTTCTTATCCCTTATATTAAAATGTGGCCCCTCGGTGAACAGGGGCAATGGCTTGTAAATGTTTTCATCCTAGACACTGTGTAGTAAATTAGAGCTAATGAAAGGCGGGCCACAAGGTCACCCTTATCAGCTGTGCAGGGGTGCCATCTGCCTATCTCCACAAAAGTTTCTTTGGAAAGAATACATTTGCAAGAAACTTTCATATTAGAATATTTAATGAGCACCACTTATTATAACTCTTTTTCTTGGAAATAAAATGTCTTGAAGGAGAATAATGGCGGTGGCCAGGGCAGGCAAAGCTGCTGTGTTTGGTTGTGCAGATTTTACACTGAACAAAGATATCCAGCCAAAGTGGAGGTATGGTTGAAAACAGTCTGATCAAAACTTATGAAGCTATGTACCCTGGCATACAGATGTGTTAGCCCAGAAAAAGAGGAGAAAGGAAGGCCTCCCCCCCCCAATTAGCATAAAAGTACTGTGCATTCACCTAATTCTGAGTCAGCAGGGTTGCATCTACCCAGAGGAATACCTTTTTTTTTTTTCTTTCTTTCTAAACTTACATAAACTATCCTGTGGACTAGCAGCAGCACTGGGATCAAAGAGAGTAGGACCTTCTACATATTGCACAGTTGGGGGTGGGGGTCAGAGTGGAAGCAGGGATATCATTTAATAAGCTATTGTAGAAACCCGGGAAAGAAATGATAGTGCCTAGGACAAGATAAAGGTGGTAGAGATAAAAGTGATGGACTTGCTGATGGATAAAACACAGGGTATATGAGAAAGAGAGGGGAGAACAAGAGGAGACCCCTGAACTCTGGTATGAGCATTCTATGATTATTGTTGCCATTTACTAATATGGGTAAGACTGGAGGTGAGGGCCAGAACGACAGAGAGAAATGTAATAGTTCTGCTTTGAGGAGTCTCACTATAGGTGCTGCTTGAGGATTTTCTACTTAATACATCTTCGGTGTCCCCTAAAACAGCCACGAGAAAGTTTATTCTTCTGTATGCCCAAAGCTTAATGGAAACAAAAAGACCTGGGCTAGGAGTTTAGATAAATTATTTAACATCTTGAGCACATTTAACAAAGAAATTAGGTACTCATTACTTACAAAGTCTTCTCCTTCCACAAAACACTACCTTCCTTCCTTCCTTCCTTCCTTCCTTCCTTCCTTCCTTCCTTCCTTCCTTCCTTCCTTCCTCTTTCTTTCTTTCCTTCCTTCTTTTCTTTCTTTCTTTCTTCTTTCTTTTCTCTTCTTTCTTTCTTTCTTTCTTTCTTTCTTTCTTTCTTTTTTCTCATTTTTATGATATTCTCTGTACAGAATGCACAACTCAGAAAGAGAGGATGGCATTAACAACCAATAGTAAACAAGTGCATATTCTCCACAATAAAGAACAAAATCAACAACACACATAGGAAGCCACAAAGCTGCTCTCTAATGTATTTGTGCAATAGTGCTGGCTCAAAGATGGACACTTGTAAGACTTGTGGATCTATTTTACTGGTCTGTATTGTCAGTAAAAGGCCCCTCTTATACCATTGATTTAGATCCTGGGGGCATCTGTGGATTACAGAGTGTTCGGTTAACTGTGATCTATCTCCAAGATAACTGTCAGCCTACAATTTGACTTTGCAAAATTGGAAGGAAAGTCCTTCTCCCATAAGCCAGTTTCACAAAACAAAAACAATGCCTCAATTCCTGACTCGAAGCCAAAAAACTGTAATGGTCTCATAAATGATTAAAACAGCAGCTGGTAATGTCTTGGAAACAGATTGATCAGTTGGATTGCCTTAAAATCTGTCCAGATTTTGCATGTCTTTGAGCAGTATGAACTAAGTCTGATGTGAGACTAAGAGTGGGTGTTTAGAACCCAAAGATACCAAGATAATTATTGAAATCCTGGCAGGGACTGCATCTCTCTAAGACAACTGCTAGCATATTTTAACTCCAAAGTGAGGTATAAATTTTGGAAGCATTGACTTTATGGAAATTGATGGTGACCCTTGTTTAATTGGCCAGGATGCTCCAAGTCAAATCTCCTTGTACTGTCATTGACTCATAGCCAAAGGATTTTGAGTGCCTATGACTTATCCATCATGGGGATACAGTGGTGAATGAGACAGAGCTCTTGACATCATTGAGCTTATGTCATGGTGGAAGGGAACAGACAATAACTTAGTAAATAAAGGAAATACATAAATTCACATAGCAATAAGAGCTATGCTGAAAGTAAAGCTGAAGTGGTGAGGTTTACTTTAAATCGAAATATTAGGAAAGTGCTCTTTAAACAGATGACATTTGAGCAGAGACTTCAATGATGAGAAAAAAAACCAATCATATAAACACCAGGGAAAAGTCTGTGTGGGCTGAGGGAATAGCCTTGAGGTGAGAATGGGCTTGGCATAGTTGAAGAACAGCGAGAAGGCATATGGGGCTGGAATCTGGTGAGGAGAAGAGTAGTTGGAAATAAGGTAAGAAAAGTTGGCAGAATCCGGATTAACTGTTGCCTTCTAGACCATAAAAAATTAGGTTTAATTCTATGGAAAATTAATGGAGGGCTTTAAACAGAGTTTTAAACAAGGATAGGGAATGACTGAATTAATATTTATAAAAACATCCTATTAACTGCTGTGTGGAGAATGAAGAACATAGTAGAATAAGTAGAAGGAGGAAAACCAAACAGGAGGCTGTTGCAGTTGTCCAGGCAAAATAAGATGGTGGGCTTGGATTAGGGTGGAGATAGGAGTGCTGGTTGGAAATGGTTAGACATGGAGTAGAGTTTGAAGGAAGATCTGATGGGACTTACTGGTGGATTGGATTTGGGGGATGAGGAACAAAGAAAGAAATAAAAGATGATAGGACCTGCACTTAATTCTTGCCCTAAGCAACTGGGTGAACTAGTCTTAGCTGGATGAATGAAATGGGTCTTAACTGAAATGAGGAACAGAGTTGAATGTAAGTGAAGGAGGAATTCAGAATTTAAACTTGGACTTGTTAATGTGAGATGCCTATTAGACATCTAAGTGGCACTATGTAGTGGTTTTTAGAGCTAACTGGATGAGGTATGAAGTTGAAGGACCAAATCTTGAGGCCCTTTAACCTTTAGGGAGTGCACAAGAAGAGCATCCAGTAAAGTAGGAGAAAACCAGGAGAATGTGACATCCTGGAATCCACGGGAGAGGATGAGTAAGAAGAGGACTGATAATTGACTATTATTTTGACCAAAGGTCATGGCTATACTTAACAATAACACTTTCAATGGAGAGCCTAAAAAAGGACCTACAAAAGCCTGAAGTGGACAAATGGAGGATAGATAAGTCTTTGAAGCTTTCCTGTAGAGGAGTTGCGAGAAATCAGGTAATAGCTTTTATTGCCTTTTTATTTAAAGATGGCAGTTATGGCATGATTCTCTGCTGTTGAGAATGATCAAGAGGGAAAATCAAGATACAAAAAAAAGATAGCAGAAATATTTTCAAGATCAAAGTCCTTTAGTAAGTGAGAGAAGATGGTGTCTAGGGCACAAATGGAAGGCTGGCTATTGATCAGAGCAGAGAATGTTCTTTCATTGAAACATTAGGGAAGACAGAGTATATAAAACCAGATAAGGTGGGTATATAAATACATGATAAGTAAATGTGTGCAGCTCTCACCAAATTGCTACACCATTTGAAAAATTGCTTTTATTTTTTTTTTAGTGCAATAATATGAAGTAAAGATCATCAGCTGAGAGTGACTAAGGCAAAGGAAATAGTGTTGAAAGTTTAAGGACAGAGGGCAAATTTTTCAGGGAAGTAGGGTGGGATTACTGGGTAGTACTTAATGCTCTCAAGAGGTCTGTGGTCATTAATCTGAGTTTATGCTTTTAAAAAAAAAACATGTGTCAGCATTGAATATCTCAGTAGAAAGATAACATGCTGCTGGTTATAGGACATGAGGACGTGGGATGTAGAAGTTGGCTGTGTGACCTTGGGCCCATTATTAAAATTTTAGATTCTCATGTTCTGTACCCAAAAAGGAGATTATAGTTTCCACTGGCAGCATGATTGTGCATATCAAATTAGACAACATATTTGATGAGTTTTTTGGCTTATGATTATAAATTTGCCATTAGTCTTCTCGAGCCCTTTAGTCATGGGTAAACAGCTGTGGAGATCTGTGATTATTATGGTGGACGTGGCCTCAACTAAGCCCTGAGACTTTGATACATGTGGGAAAGGAACATCACGGCGGTCTCTAACCAAATCAGACATAACCAGTGGGGGGCACTCAGAGGCTCAAGAAGTGGAGCTGCTAGAGGGCTGAGATGGTGTGCAGATGGAGTTGTGTTAGAACGAAGCAGCTAGGAAGGCAAGGGAAAAGTGGAAGCAGAAAAGGGGTAGAAAGACCGGAAGTGGTGGCAAAGTAGACCAGATGGAGGTCAACACATAATTCAGTGTTTCTGTTTATGACTAAGATAGTTCCTTTGCCTCAAGCTCATTATTACCAGTTGAGTGCCAACCCTAGACCTAGATCTCAAATTTACGCATTTTTCATTGGCAAAAGGAGTAGTGTGAGAATGTGGGCCTTGTGAGAGGCATGGTCTTGAGTGTCTCTGCTCACTCAGAAATAGGGAAAAGGAATAATTGAATCGATAAAAGATTGGATTATTGCTGCTAAATCCTGTATCTCTGAACTTTCTCTGTTGCAATCTCAACCTCTTCCTTCAACCAAGCAAGTTGCTGATTTTGCATTTGGCAAATATTGAATAAATACAAATAACAAAATACTAATTTGCATGAGGAATATGGCCACAGATATTTTTAGGGAAGCCTTGGTACATCTTGGCCTAAAAATTTGTGCCCCATGGCTGAATACAAATGGTTCCTTTGGTTAAGGTATAGCAGAAGGCAGTGGATGTGAGTTGTAAAAAATAAAACCTCTTGTGAGATAAATCTTTGTAGACATGCTGCCTCTTTTAACTACCTCAAATCTTTTTTGGAAAAGGCTAGGCTATAAATAAATAATCATAGTTCTCTTGGCTGCATTTCCAAAGTGATTGGGCATTCAATTTTGACTAGCTACACACTGAGCAGCCACTGGTCACTCATGCATTGTAAAATCCTCTTTATATGCACAGTAGATGTGCCTTCATCACTTTTCAAGACCCCAAGGGTTGACTGTTAGATATCACACTTCATCTTTTGTTCTCTTCATTCTAGGACTTTCCTATTGAGAAATTTTCAATGAGCTAAGGAAGATACACCACTCACCTTCTTCCTCAAATATTTATTCATTCCATGTCTAACTATAGACACAAGGTAACATTACCAGAAAATGCAGAACCCTGAAGGGAAGCATATTCCATTATTCATGGTATCATTTTCTCCTATCCCCGATTTGCTCTTTTTCCACAATATTCGATATTCCCTGCCTTGGCTCATGCAGAATATTCTCCCTTTTATTCCACATGGTATTGGGCATGAAATCCTGCCAGTTCTACCTCTTTAGCATTTGCTGGAACTGTCCCCTCTTCTTCATCTTCCTACCTCAGTTTAGGATGTCAGAAGTCTCTCATTCCTGGTTCTTACTGGCCTCTTTTTCCTCTTGAATCTTCTCTCAATGTTTTCTCATTGCAGCCCAGGTGATATTTCTGAAGTTAAAGCTATCATATCCCTCTTTAAAATTCACACGGCTGCTTCCAGTTGCCCCAGGAGACGGCCACAGTCTAAAGCTAACCCATAACATTGGGTCTACTTTATTGAGACTCCACCTCTCTTTCTGGCCTCATACCTTCCCACCTTTCTTTTGTCCTATGCCCAGGCCACACTGTACTGCCTTCCATACAGCTTCATAAATGTTGTTGAATGAATTAATGAAGGCAGGAAGGCAGGAAGGCAGAGAAGGAGAAAGGAAGGAAAGAAGGATGGTAGGGAGGAAGGGAGGAAGGCAGGAGGAAGGCAGGCTTGCTTCTAAGGGGAGCAGGGGATGCCAGGTAAAGAGAATTTGCCTTTTCATTTTAAAACACCTCAGCCACATTTTCATTTGTCCTGAGTCAGAGCATTAAAGGCCGTGTATTTATCTCTTTTACTAGGTTTTTAATCAGTTATGTCTTGGGGGTGTACATTTATCTTTGTCTCTTTTCCTCTTGGAACCGGAGGGCAAGAGAAGCCGATTTGGTCTAAATGTCAGCTGTCATGAATGGGACATTTGAGTGCACAGCCAGAGCTGAGTGATATTTTTCTGTGAAGATTCCTTTATATAGGAGAGTGTATTTAAATCCCAGTTCTCATTTAGAGGATTATTTTGTTGCTAGCACCAGCAACCAATAGCTGATAATGCCATAGTGGTCATTTTTGTACTAGTAAAACAAAGTGCACTAATCCATTAAAAATAGCATTGAAGCTTAAATCCATAATAATCACCCAAGAAAATTACCAGTTACCTAGTAATTATACTAGACTGAAATTTTCAGTCTTGCTAAGTGCGTAAGTGTGGTTTAGATATTCCTTAATCTACTCGTATCTATTCATAAATAGGTTTATTTCTAAACACTACATGTCTCCTTTCTAAAGATGTGACTACTATATAGCTCTGTGCATTGTGCTCTGATACAGCATAAATAGAAAACTGACACTAATGCCAATACTCTTATATAATAACACAAGTACTTTGGTTCATTCACTAAGGATTTCTTGAGTATTAGTTATATGCCAGCACAGTTCTAGATAGATACAACAAATATTTGTTTAAAGATAGAACAAACGAGTCAGTCAAAAGTCTCCATGCTTATGGGCCTTATGTTATTATTCACAATTATGCAGGAGGTTGCAAAGTACTTTCGTATATATGCCCACTTTTGACATGTACAGCTACCTTATGAGGTAGATACAGTGGTTACCCTTCTCCTGAAGTAAGAGAACCTAAGCGAAGAGTGACTTGATGACTTAAACAAGGACACATAGTAGATCTAGGATCAGAATCAAGGTCACCTGATGCTAGTGCCAGTGTGGTTTCTTCACTCTCCCATTTTTCCGGTGGCAATCCAGTTCCCAAGCTAGTAAATCTCATGCATTATGCAATAGGAGTGAAGATAACTAAAGCACCCCCCCCCAACCAGGAGACCCATGTTCTTCTACTGACTGCCCTTTCTTGATACCTATGTTGACTTTTTGCACCTTCCTTTGGCTCCTGTTTTGTCTTTTTCTACATTTCCCTTTTTGTATCCAGACAGCATCCTTGAGCAGCTTTTCATTCAAGGATGGAAATCCCTATTGCATGTATCCTCTCCAATATATTTTCTTTTTGATGACTAAACTAATGTATCTAATAATATGCCCTTGGGTAAAATGACTAGAGGTGGGGTTTTATTTGTACTTATTGGGACAAGGGTATGGTTCAGTTGATATGGAAGAGATAAAATAAAACTTAAGATATTTATTTTTGTATTTTATTTTATTATTAACACACATGAAGGGCAGAAGGAGGAGGCATTTCCTTGTCCCCATTCACTGTTTCTCCCTGGTTCCCTTCTTTTCTCACCGCTGGGTTTGGCTTATTTTATAGGGTTCCTGCCTTGTGCAGCCTCTAGGACTATCTGTGAATGATGAATGATTGTATGAGATGGGCCATAGATCAAGGGGAGAAAATAGTAACAGGAAATGTACCACTGCTAGTGAAGTTAAGATGAAGGAGCGTTCAGAGAGAATTATGCTCATGTCAAGAGGGACAGAACTATATCCTCTAGAGGTTAGAGAGGAGATTTCAGCAGGATGGTGGCGAGGGTGGAGGTGCCACAAAGACAGACTAAGATTTTCAGGTCTGAAGGCAACCTCCTCTGTTATGACAAAATCACTTAGAGCAGTGGTTCTCAAACTTGAGCAACAGAATCACCTGGAAGATTTGTTAAAATAGATTGTTGGACCGCACCCCCAGAGCTTCTGATTCAGTAGGTCTGATGCAGCTAGTTGAGGGACTTTGTTTTGAGAACTACCAATTTAGATGCTACACCTGTCAAATAGGGATAGTATATAAGCAAGGAGATGATATACAATTCTCTCTCCCTCTCATTCTGTCATGTTGCCACCCATGTAAATGGGGTATAATAACAATAACACCTAACTTATTGAGTTGCTCAGTCATACAGTCTCTCATGTAAATGCAGCTGACTACCAAGGGGGCTAAAGGGAGTGACCCCCAAGCTGAAAATGGCCCAGTGGCCAAGGGCACCTCTGAGGTCAGCCATAAATCAAAGACTGTCAGTACCATCTGCACTAGCAGATTCCTTGTACAGCTTGCATTAGGAAAGGATGCTCCATTAGTGAACCACAGCCACACATGGGTGGATTGGAGAGGTATTCATCCTTATTCTTCTAATAAGCAATGGGACAGCTTTTGGTTAAATGTCTAAAAGCTGTGATTTGATACTGTAGTAAATAAGGTAAAATACACTGGTATTACTTGCTTCTTGGTTATTTTTTATAGGAAAAAACTGCATTCATTTGTGTATAATAAGTAACACTTATGAATACTTGTGAGCATTTTTGTATGTATAACATATTTATCCTTACGACTCAATAAATTCTTATTTATTATTATTATATATATTTTTATAAATGAAGACTCTGAGGCACAGAGAATTTAAATAACTTGCCCAAGGTAAGTAACAGTGGTAGGATTTGGACCAAAGAAGTCGGGTGCCAAAGTCTGGACTTACTTTTAATTATATCAAACAGTTTTGTGCTTATTACCCGAGCATGGGCCTTTCATGCATCTTAACAAAATGGTTCCTAAGTTTTGAACCAAACAGACCACTGGGAAAGCTACCCAGAGTTGGCCAAACTCAAGGGCAAGGGCACAGCCCTCCACAAGACTGCTCTCACTTCAGACAAGAGCCTGGACCAATTGGGGCGGGGGGGGGGGCAGGAGGGGAGGGGGTCTTTCATAGGGTCACCCTCACTGGCGACTAGTTCACTACAAATTTGGGGGCCCCTATGGATTTCCTGAGTTTTAATAAATCACTAGAATGACTCCCAGAACTCAAGAAAGTGTTCTACTTAACAATTAGTTTTATTATGACAAGAGCATGCAAATTGCAACCAGACAAAGGAAGAGGTACACAGGGAGAAAGAAGTATAAGAGAGTTTCCAATGTGACAGCTTCTCAGGGATGTTTGACCCTTTCCATATCAAAGTGTGAAAATACTCAAGGAATGTTGCCAAGGGGCAGCTCACCCACGCTTTGGTGTCCAGAGTTTTAACTGGTGTTTCTTTGCATAGGCACGATGGATGAAATCGATGGCCATGTGGTTGAACTCAATTTCCAGTCCCCTTTGCTTCCCTGGAGGTAGGGCTGCTATTGTGATTCAGAGCCTTGGCCCTCTTAATGACAGGCTGGTCTTTCTGGTGTGGCCTGCCCCTTTGCCTGAGTCACCTCATTAGCATAAACTAATCAGGTGTGGTCCAGGGACCCACCATGCATAACAAAGACAGTCATTCACAAGGGAAATTCCAAGAGTTTAGAGGTTACCTCCCAGGAACCAGGAACAAAGGCCAATTAAATTCTTTGTCACACAAAAGCTCAGCTGAGGAAGGTGGTGAACAGGGATGTCTGTTCAGAGGTGAATTTTATGAGATCTTTTAAGTCAGCAGCACTATTTCTGTTATAGGTAATAGTCTCACTGTCACAGAAAGGGGAAGAATTTTCTCCTGGTATTTCTGCAAATAACCAAGCACTAAGTCAGGAAAAGTAACACTGGAGAGAATGTCTAAATTAGGAGGAATCTAGGGGGCTCTAAGTGATGGAAGCTGCTGGTGAGCACAGCACAGCAATTTGCAATGAATTCACTCGCAGACAACTCAAATCTAAACCTCATAGCGAGGGGAGCGCGTATCTGCTGTGTGAATTGAGGACCACAGAACTCTGCAGTTGTGAAGCTTTTATGCACCCAAGATGTAAATTACAGTGCTTGTGAATTGGGGTTGGTTCACATGTAAATGAGAAGACGCTTGAGTTAACCAAGTCTGCCTTTGAAAAGAATTGATATTGAGGAACTAAAGACTGTACTGAGATACTTGCAAATAATAGAGAGAGAGCTGTTCTAATTCCAAGGGACTTCTGGAATGAAAAATAATTAGGGGCGGCTGAGGGAGGATAGGGTAAGACATCAGAAGAGGCAATCTTCCATGAAAATGTGGCTGTATGACATTAATATATGTCTCTCCAAATAAGAGCAAGCAAATGAGAAAATAGCAAGGAGGTATAAACAAAGCTTGAGTTCTGAAGGAAAGTGTGTTATGCATGGATGGAGCCTTTTATTTACAGGGCTGGCTGTTTTATTTTACAGAGCTGGCTGTTAAAATATGCACATTACACTCGTGTTTATAACTCACTCAAAACATGGAATTTTCTATTATGTTCAAGCCTTCTTTTCTCTGAATTTGAAGCCCCTCAAATCTGATGAGTAAAATCAGGATTTCCAGTAGAAAGGAGGGAGAGATGGAAGTTTTGCTTAATTTGGCCTGACCGTATGCATCTGAGTATCCTGGATGTTTGCCACATTAATTGGTTCTGCCTTCTCGCTGGTATGCTCCCTTTACCCTTCACTTACTAACTAGAAGTCTGAGAGGGATGGCGTTTTTTGATCACTATGGAAGCTTTTAAACTGTTATGCTCCTCCCTTTATGTCTGGTGCCACTAGTTTAGGCAACATAAACTGGTACACAATAACAATTTATAGCAAAGACTTTCTTTTTTCCATTTTTTTTTAATAAAAAAAGATTGATTACTATTCAGATGCAACAACCAGCTGTGTGTGTAACGTGACAGCCCTGGGTGATGAGGAATTTAAAATGTCCATGGATGCTGAGTGACACTTTATGCCGTGGCACAGAACCCTTTGCTCTGAAATCAGTTGCTTCAGTTATAGAGAAGGCAGTCACTGCTGTGCCTCCAGAACTCATTTGTGGGCTTTGAGGCTTAATTCTCATGTCCGTTGAATTCTCCTTTTGTAGGTCTGTCCCCATTAGCTAGAGGCAAAACCAGGACGGTAAGGTAAGGCATCAGAGGAAGCAATCTTCCGTGAGAATCTGCCTGTATGCCATTAATGTATGTCTCTCCAAGTCAGATACATATATATTGGCAAGAAGGAAGACATTTCTCTGAGAGGCATGGATCTCAATCCAGAAAGAAAAGCTCTAAAGAAAGCTGCATTTAACAAAGCTGGATATGATGCAGGGGGAGGGAGAGGAGGGTAGTAAAAGGAAAATGAACTTTTTGTATCTGCCCAGACCTAGATTTGTAGCCCTGCTTTGTGCTTAATAGTTATTTCACCTCTCTGAGCCTCTGTTTACCCCTCTGTAAAATTGGAGTGATGATTAGTTCAATCTTCTAAGGTTGTTTGAGGATTAAATAAGTGGATATATCTGCAGTGCCCCCTCCCAAGCAAATGTTCAATATCAAGTAAGTACATTTCTAATGCAAGAATCAAGCATGCACATAATTATCATTGACTTTAAAAGTTGATGCCTGTCTTGAAAAAGCACTCCTGGATTTTCCTTTACTCATACACGACTTCCACACTTCTGACACCGGGTGTCTGGAAGGGTTTTCCACACATCAAGTACTTCTGTGACACATGCTGGATGTCTGTCTTACAATTCAACTCAGTTCTGACACTATCTACCTAGAGTTATCATCTGATCCCATGAGTCAAGGGCTCAATCTTATAAAGGCCCCTACTTCAAATGCCAATGTCAAGTTCTATTTCTTACCCACCGGCTATAAATCAAATGCCAGTGTCAAGTTCTATTTCTTACTCCTTTCTGTTTTATGACCTGCTGGAATGGTTCACAGAACTCAAGAAAATACATTTGCTGATCTGTAATAAAAATATATGGTAAAAGATGCAGATGAACATCCAGATAGAAGAGATGGATAGGAAAGGTGTGGGAGCAGGGGCTTCTCTGGGCGCACCATTCTATCAGAACCTCCACATCTTCACAACCCTGAAGCTCTCCAAACTCTGCACTTTTGGGTTTTTATGGAGGCTTCATTACCTGGGCATGGTTGATTAAATCACTGGCCATTGGTGACTGGTTCAACTTCCAGCCTGTCTCTCCTCCCCCAGATGTTGGGAAGAGTGGGAGTGAGACTGAAAGTTCCAACCCTCTAATTACATGGTTGACTCAACTGACAACCAGCCCCCATCCTTAGGAGCTCTCAGCAATCATCACATCAACATTAACTCCGGTGTGATTGAAAGGGGCTAGCTATGAATAACAAAAACTACGGATTTCACCTTTATTGCTCTGGATCTATTTTAGGAGCTGGCAACAAAAGATGCCCCTATAGCTCTTATCATTTAGGAAATTACAAAGGGTCTGGTACCTATGTGCTGGAAACCATGGATGAAGACCAATACACATTTTTGTTATAAAACACACCATCACAATACCTAATTTATCTTATGAGCTGTCAACTTAGTGACCTGCTGTTTCAGGGATCATAAAGTCCAGCTGAGAACATTCATTTATTACTATGCAGAGTGCCATTTGGCTGTCATCCTGACGCCCGCCCAAGCTGAAGGCCATTCTGTGGGTGCATAGAGTGGGTTGAGCAGCCACACCTCATGATTGTGCCCACCCAGACCACTGTCCTCTATGCCCAGCCCTGGGACGGCTGAGGGGGCACATTCAATCCACCTGCCAAACATGCAGGCAGAGGGGCCACCACATGGTGCTGAATGCACCCAAGTGTGTGTTTGCTGACCTATGAAAATGCCAGCCGTCTTTCAAGGGGAGGCAAGCAGCTTGTCTGGAGCTGTAAGTGGCTGCCTCTTACCCTTTCCTGTCCCTCTGTGGAGAGAGGGACCTTTGAAGGCGTAGGTGATAGACTGATTTGAGCTTGCTTTGTTTATGCGCGCAGCTTGTCCAAACTCAGATGATTGTTCCGGAAGCCTTGAAATGGTTTTCGATTTAACATTTCGTTTTCCATTATTCACTTCTGCCGGCAGTTATTTTTAACCAATAATGCCACCTAAAAATGCCTCAGAGTTTGAAATGGATTGCTAAGTTTTAGATGCCTCCTCGTGAACTTATACTGAAAGAGTAACCAGACTGACACACTGCATATTCTGTCGCAAACCTAGCCATGCAGCGTTTTAACAGCATGTGTACCAGCTCAGAATCATGTCAGGTTTTTCTCCTTCCTTTCTTTCTTTTGTGGAGACAGCGCAAACTAAGATGGTAAGAGTCTTTTTTCCTTTCCAAGTTCAGATTAACAGAAGAAAAGGATACACATTTATGTAATGTAAGTTTTACTTGACATGGATCCTTCATAAGGAAATGAAGAAACAATAAAATGTGAGTGGTTTATGCTAGATTGGATGAAGACTGGAAAGTTACGTAGGAGTATTTCAGGTAAAGGGTATGAGGTAAGCGTAGACAACTGGAGGAAAATGGCCAAGGCCTGTCTGTTGGATTCTTCTTGGAGTCCCATTGTTTTCTGGATATAAGAAGGGCACCTTCACCTGAGGGTTTTATGACCTGTTTCAGAGAAGGGCAGGGGAGATATTAAAGTGACTTCCTGCTTCTGCTGTTTTCTCAAATTCCTTCGTGTTAAAACATTCAGTATGTCAAAGTACCATATTTGGCGATGTCCTGAACTTACTTACTTTTTTTCTCTTTCTTTCTTTCTTTCTTTCTTTCTTTCTTCTTCTTTCTTTCTTTCTTTCTTTCTTTCTTTCTTTCTTTCTTTCTTTTCTTCTTTTCTTCTCTCTCTCTCTCTCTCTCTCTCTTCTCTCTCTCTCTCTCTCTCTCTCTCTCTCTTTCTTTTCTTTCTTTCTTTTTCTCTTTCTTTCTCTCTCTCTTTCATTCTTCTCTCTCTTTTTCTTTCTTTCTTTCTTTCTCTCTCTTTCATTCTTCTCTCTCTCTCTTTCATTCTTCTCTCTCTTTTTCTTTCTCTTTCTTTCTTTCTTTCTTTCTTTCTTTCTTTCTTTCTGTTTCTTTTCTTTTTGTTTCTTTTCTTTTCTTTCTTTTCTTTTCTTTTCTTTTCTTTTCTTTTCTTTTCTTTTCTTTTCTTTTCTTTCTTTTCTTTTCTTTTCTTTTCTTTTCTTTTCTTTTCTTTTCTTTTCTCTTTTCTTTCCAGACCTGTCATCACCATTTTCAATATAAATAACACAAGTATTGTACATTTGTCTTAAACTTTCTCTTTTACTACTTTGCATATTCCCCTACTCACACTATGACCATTCTTTGGCATGCTTTCTACTTCATCATTCTTGCTAATTCGTTGGTCTTTTTTACTCACTGCCCAAGCATCTTTTAATAGCATCCTTACCTATCTTAGATTCCGAGGTCTGTTTTCTAATAGGACTCTTGCCAATACTCATAACTTCTTCCCTCTTTGTATTTTTGTCACATCCATCAGATAAAATATAAACTCTAGAGCAATGGTCCAACCATTTTGGCACTAGGGACTGGTGTTCCTTATGAGAATCTAATGCCTGATGATCTGAGGTGGAGCTGAGGCGGCGATGCTGTGCTGGGGAGCTTCCATCACTGGCCTGCCACTCACCTCCTGCTGTGTGACCGGCTTCCTAACAGTCCACCCACCAGTACCAGTCTGTGGCCCCGGGGTTGGGGACCCCTGCTCTACAGGAACACACTATTATGCTTAGCTCATGGTGGTTCCTGACCAGTGGAATGCTAATACAGAAAAGTCACACATCACAGTAGATAATATGACTGACTATTTGTGGTCACTAACCTCAAAGAGTCTCTCAACACTACCTGGAAACCTTTTTTTTTTTTTTTCTTTTTTTCTTTTTAGTGCATACTCCAAACTTTACAATAAATATTTCAAATTGCCTACAGTGCTCTCAAATCTCAATCACCACTCTTTCCCTTTCCTCCTTGTACTTCATAGCCAAATTAGTAGCCATCAGGATGCAATATCAAGTCTGCAACTAAGGATTGATAATACTAATATTATTAAGCCTGAAAACCTATGACTCAGTACCTACCCTCTCCTTCCCACTTCCGTAGAACAGAAGAGCAGCCCCTCCTTAAAATTAATAATGACCCTTCTACCTAAGCTTTGTATACTATCCTGCTTTGTCTAGAACCTTAAACTATCACTTCTGTCTTATTATAGTCAACATCTTTCTTTCAACAGGAACTTGTAAATTGTAATAGCAGTTTTTATTCCTCTCTCCATACCAAACTAATAATGCTCTCTCATTTTTCTAATGGCACCACCATCCACCCAGTTGCTCATGGCAAAATCCTCAGACCCTTGTTCTTTTTCTTTCACAGTCATGCAATCCATCAGCAAGTCACATTGGCTTTACATTCCCTGCTAAGTTAAGTCTGATCTCTCCTCACCATGTCACTGCTGCATCTTCCTTGCACAAACTATAGCAGTAGATATCCAAGTGACCTTACTGGTTTTTTGTTTCTTTTGATCTCTCATAATCCATTTCCACACAATGAGGAGACTGATTGTTTTAACATTTAAATAAGATCTTTCCACCCTTCTGTTAAAAACTATATAATACATTCCTATTGTGATTAGAATAAAATTAAGTCTTTTCTGTGGCTGATGAGCTTGCCCACCTGTCAGGTTTTATTTTCTACCAATTCCCCTCATTTTCCAGGTAATGGCTATCATTTAGCCTTTGAACACACACAGTTATATTTTTTGCCTCAGAGTCCCATCTGCTTCTCATGCTCCTTCTTATCCTTCCAGCCTCTATTGAAATGTCATCTCCTCATAGATGGATTTTTTCTAACTGCTCTATGTAAGTATCACTCCATCTCCAACATCACTTTGTATCATTTTCTTCACATAATTTATCATCAACTAAAATCAATGTTATTTGCTTATTGCTTATTTCTGTTTACCCCAAATAGATGGCAAGCTCAATAAATATGGGGATCAAGCCTGTCTTGTTGTTGCTATTCTCTAGTGCTTAGTGTTTGTTAAGCGAAAGAAAGGATGGTTAAGAAACTGGGTCCTTCTTATAAATATTTAAAGCCGTTTAGATTTGTACCTTCTCAAAGGCAAAACAAAATGAAAACAAACAAGCAAAAAACTTCACTGCATCTTCTAGAGCTCCCACCAGTTACAGCTCTATTTTCTCTTCCCATCTTATATTCGACACATCACAACTTCCAACCCCTTTCTTCTTGTTGTCATTTGGGCTGCATACGTACGTACTCAGTGTCACTTTGGAAGAGAAATGAGGAGTACATGTGAATCTTTCTTTGCCAACTGTTTGCCCCTCAGATGAAATGCTGACAGATTTTACAATAAACCATATATCAGAAATATTTTCTTCATTGCCCAACAAAGCTAGAAAAATGAACAGACAGCTTACCAATGTTGGATTCTGTTTTTCTCCTGGGGCAGTATTTTAGATGGATCCTAGATCTACGAAGAATGGAATAGAGTTAGACCAATTTTTTCTGCATATTAAAAAAAAAAAAACTCAGCCACTTTTAGGCTTGTGTGTACTTAGATATATGCATCTACTCACATGGGCAAGCTGTGTGTGTGTGTGTGTGTGTGTGTGTGTGTGTGTTGTGTGTGTGCATGTGCACATGTGAGCAGAATCATCAGTATTGATCAATAGAGACAGTGATGTGAATGGTCTTAGAGATCAGGAAAAGATTATATATTTTCAGGTCAAACAAATCTCTAAGTATTCTCTCAAGTTATAGCAAATTCTACCTTGCCTGGAGTTTTAATAGGAGGCCTTTGTTAGCCCCCAGATCCCACACAGCTCTGGTAAATAAGTACTTCAAATCCTACCCTAAGTCACTGTGATGGGTTAAACTATTTTCTGAATCATTCCTGAAAGAATAAGCAGTGTAAAATTTTAGTTTACAATCCACAATAATTATTTGAAGATTGATAATTCTGTGTTTGGTGTACATTGTAATTCTATGTAACTCAAATATTTGATTCATTAAAAAAAAAAGAAATAGAAAAGAAAAAGAAAGCCCTGCTTCTGCCAAATAACAAAGGATTAATTGCTTTGTTAGGTCAGTTCAATATTTCTCTGGAGCATGATATTTTGCCATGCCAGTTTACTAGTTCCACAGTTCTATAGTTAAAGTGAGCTTTTATCATGATCAAAACTTGTCACAATCATCATATTGATGCTAGTGCCTAAGCTACTTCTGGATAAGTTTTCTTAAGAATCTGAAGGAGTAACTGTGGACCTTCTAAATGGTGACATTACTATCTTGGGCCTTGGGACAATATGCCTGTTAAATCCATAGTCTCCTGTGGCAGGAGAAGTCGAAAACTCTTTAAGAGGTAGAGGACCCTCAAAAATGCTAAAAGTGCTAGGAGGTCTTTGCAGATACTGTTTTATATACATGTATAAAAATACTTTGAATGTATGATTAAAAGAAAGGAGATTACTTGAAAATCTTTTCTCAAGAACGTTTTCCTGAAATACTTTGTCTGTTGTTGTACTGTGTTGTTACTAGAGCGTGGGTTGGGGAATTGTTTTGGAGTCTGTTTACACTGTGTTGTCCCTATGCTGAAAACTATCAATCATCTACTATCCATTAAAAAAATTTTTTTAATCAAACTATAGATGGAGAAATGAATTTAGCTTCTCCATTTCATGACTTTTTATGGGCATATTATTTTCTCACACTGGAAAAATTAAACTTCTCTTAAGATTAAATTGAAATATTTATTGCTACCCTTCATTTTGAATCATTCTGAAGTACTCTATACCTGTGCTCCTTTGAAGGCATTTCTGCTAGGTAAATTATAACAGCTTCGAGTTGAAGAAATTGAGAAAACATAGTGAAAGTTAATGAAGAAGAGCATCAAAGGAACAGATTAAGTTAAAACGGAACTTCTCATGTAGGAACAACTTTCTCATTACTGAGAATTATAGAAAAGATGAGATTCAGAGGAGATTTCAAAGGAAAGATGAGATTCAAATAAGAAAAAGTAAGGTCAAGCCTTATGATAAAATCTGGAATGTTTCAGGTAATTGGATTTAAGAGTTTCACCTACTCAGAGCAGAAATGGGTGATGTAAACAGATGTGGAGCACATGGAGAAATTTGGATGTTCGAAGATTTGTGATTGTGCCAGGTCACTGACCACAATCAAGATGGCTAAGAAAGAAGTGACTGTAAGAATGCCAGCTTTCAGAATTCCAAAAGCTTTGACTAACACTGCTAGGGTTTGTTTGTTTGTTTGTTTGTTTGTTTATTAATAGCCTTTATCTTTATTCAGTATTCAATATCAGAGGTACAACAGTCTTCTGTTTGGAGATCATGCATAAACTTTCTCTGTTCACTATCTTAAAAAACAAAAAGCACTAAATTCTAAGTAAATAATGCTCAGGCTTAAGCCTCAGTTTGATATGAAAGTTTTATGGGAGTTTCAACATTTAACATTTAGAATGTAAGAACATAACACACAAATCTTTACTGGGGATAAAAAACAAAACTATACTTGGCCTAAATATTTGGGGAGGAACAAGTGCTAAAAAGAGGAGTTATTCTAAGTTACTTTGTCTTGCAGTAAGAAAAAAATCACATAAGTCAGAAAGGTTCATATTACATTAGCAAACTAAACGTGAGTAATCTTTGCATAGGAGATATTTGGCAATTATTTATGGATGAATGAAGACAATAATTTTATGACATAGAAAGCTAAACAGTGTAAACTTTTCTTAGTTCATATGAGGAAATGTGCTGATGGTCAGGATGCCCTGGAGGAAATTCACAAAAATCAGGAAAGGAACCTGTGAGGAGCATTGAGAGACTGGTAGATCCTTCATCTCACCTTCAGACAGGAGATTTCAGAAATAAAGCTGCACATTACAGGAGATGCTGCTTTTGAAGGCATATGGGAAGGGAGATTTCACAGCTTGGTTTAATGACCTGGTCAATGCCATTAACAGCCTTCAGAGATCATCCTTTATAGCTGGCATTTACCTTTATTTTCAGTACTTCATTAAACGCGTACTTATTAAGGGGTCCCTTCTCTCTGTCAGGGACTATGTTAGTTGCTGGGTATACACTGGAGAGCTCACCAATAGAGGTCTTGTATAGTAACAGAGGATTAAAGTCGAAAGAACTGCAAGCCTCAGATCCAATTTGAGAGTCTCTAGGGAACCCAAAGACAACAGAGAAAATTTCTTTAAAAAAGGACAGTGGAGGAAATTTCAACCTCTGACACTACAACTAGAGCAAATGGTAAACACAGCTTAACCCCTAGCCAGATAAATGTAAAACCTCACGCTAAAGGTCTATCTACCTCAGTTTCCTTTATCTGATAAATTATATCTAAGTTTCAACAAAAATTATAAGATATGCAAAAAAACACTGTCTACAATGCAATCATTATAACTAGATTCAGATACAGCACGGATTTTGGAATTATCAAACTGGGAATTTAAAATACCTATAATTAATACACTAAGGACTCTAATGGAAAAAGTTGACAACATTCAAGAACAGATGGGTAATATAAACAGAGAAATGGAAACTCTAAAAAGGATCAAAAGGAAGGACTAAAAGTTAAAAGCCCAGGAATAGACATGAAGAATGCCTTTGTTGAGTTCATCAGTTGTCAGGACATGGCCAGGGAGAAAATCACTGGGCTCGAAGATGTGTTGATAGAAACTTCAAAACTGAAAGGCAAAAAGAAAGAAAGTAAAAATATGAATCAGAATATCCAAAAACTGTGGAGCAGTTACAAAAGATGTAACACGCATTTAATGGGAATACCAGAAAAAGAGAAAAAGGAACAGAATAAATACTTGAGGTAATAATGGCTGAGAATTTTCCAAAATTAATGTCAGACATTAAACCAGAGATCAAGGAAGTTCAGGGAACACCAAGCAGAATAAGTGCCAAAAAAATCTACACCCAGGCACCATATTGAAAACTTCAGAAAACCAAATATGGAGAGAAAATCTTGAGAGAAACCAGGGGAAGAGTGTGAGACACCTTACCTATGGGTAGCAAGCATAAGAAATAGACTGGACTTCTCTTCAGAAACTTCGCCAGCAAGAAGAGAATGAAGTGAAATATTTAAAAGTGTTGAAAGATAAAAAGACTGCAGGAAACTAGAAGCTATATATAGTGACATGATCCTTCAAAAGTGAAGGGGAAATGAAAACGTTTTCAAGTAAAACTTGAGGGAATTTGTTGCTAGTAGACCAACCTTACATGAAATGTTAGAAGAAGCTCTTTAGAAAAAAAGGAAAATAATATAGGTCAGAAACTTGGATCCATATAAAGAAACGAAGCATTGGAGAAAGAATACATGAAAATAAAATAACATCTTTTATTTTTCTCATCCTGGATTGATATAACAAAAAACATTTTGTTCAAACTAATAATAGCAACAATATATTTGAGAATTACAACTTATCAATAAGTAAAATGAATAACAGCCATGTTATAAAGTACAGGAGAGAGGAATTGGGAATACTCTGTTATAAGGTACCTTTACTACCCATGAAGCAGTATAGTGTTAATTGACAGTGAACTCTATTAGTCACAAATGTATATTGCAAACTATAAATAAAACACTAAAAAAGTTTTGAAGACGTATCATTGATATACTAAGACAAAAGAAAAAATAGAATCACATAAAATGCTCAGTTACAGTCAGAAAAGGCAAAACAATGACAAAAAAAGAAAACAAAAGGAAAAAAGAACAAAGACAACATAGAAAACAATAATAAATATAAATATAAATATAATCAATATTAATCCAGCTATATCAATAATCACTTTAAATCTGAATGTTTTAAATATACCAATTAAAAGACAGAGGCTGTCAGAGTGGATAAAAAAAATAAGACCCAACAATGTGTTGTGTATAAGAAATCACTTTAAATCTAAAGACACAGATTAAAAGTAGAGGAATGGAGAAAAAATATACCATATTAAAACTAATCAAGAGAAAGCCGGAGTAGCTATGTATTCATTTTAGACAGAGGAGACTTCAGAGCAAGGAAAATTATAGAACCTCTCAAAATTATCTTTTCTAGCTATGGTATCAGTTTCTTTAACTTATTATTTTTACATTCTATTTTCAAGTGTGTTAGTTCAGCACAGAATACCAGGCACCAGTTATCAATCCCAAGGGAGTTGAGTACTGTGCACTGGTTACCAGTCCCAGGAGAGAACTCTAAACACTTGCACTCATTGCATCTTTGTATTGGAGTCACCAAGGAAAACACAGCACTGGATGAAACAGTACTGGATGGAACAATCCTTTTCTTTCATAGAGAAGAGACAGAGCAAGATCACCTTCAAGTGGGTATTAGCTCATGGCCAGCAGGTCTTTCCCGGTGGCCAACACAGGGCAATTGGCCTACAAACACCCCTCTTGTTCCACAATGGAGGAAACCTTATGTCCTTTCCGTGGAGGACAGATATAACAGTAAGGTTGGTCAGGTGCTATATGCCCCCCACACTTTAAACAGTGACAAAAGAGAGTTATTGAGCCTAAAATAAGTAAAGCTATCCCACACAAGTCGATAAGCCCGCCACAGGCTGTGTGGGCTCTTTATCTCTTGGTAAGGATGTGCTCCAGGCCCCAGGCCCATTCTTATATGACTGAGTGGACTTCGAAAGACTGCGTGCATGAGACTGCCTGTTGCAACAATTAACTATGTTGCTAACTTTCCTCCCCAAATTCTTCATATTTTAGAGCCCAGAATTAAAAATTAGCTATCCAATACCATTTAATAATGCTGTGCAATTTTGCTTATTTAAAAAGTATATTGTCTCTCTTCCATGCTGTAGCTGTTAATATACTAAGTGCCTGTGTTATCTGTTAGATATCTCCAGTGTTCACTGACTTGTTTACCTGTCATTACTCAGCATAGTGTAATACATTCACTACAAACAATGAAGCAAAAATACTATTTGTGAACTTAATCAACCCCTTCTATATGCATTCTATCATTTCGTTTTCATAAGAGACAGGTACCAGTTTGTTACCATTGTTCTCATGGGGAAACCAAGCCTGAGAGAGGCTACTGCAGAATTTAGCCAAGGCTGCTAAGTGGCAAAGTTGGGGCTTCAACTCAGCTACGTGAAACTCCAGAGCCCAAATACTTAATCACTACACCTTACCTTCTCTTTTTATAAATATATTATCATTACAATAATGTTTCAGTTTTGCTTTCTGCAATTAGTTCTTGGAACATTTTAGCTTCCGAGTGAATTGCTTTTATTTTCCCTCAATTACTTATATTTCTCAATGATTATACTTGTGTTTTTTAGCTTCACCCCAAAGATGTTTGGTCTCCTAAATTTTCTTCTAGTAATTCAATCACTTATTCCCTCTACCACACCAACCAGTGTAAGTAAGCCTTTCTCTTACAACCTTTCCTTTCAACCGCATCTCACATGATTTGGGTTTGGAAGAGGGCTATTCTGTTACTTCCAATTGGGATCATGCACAACTAGGGGGAGTCAGTTTATTTACAATATCTGGTGTCTGTTTTAATTGTAAACAAATAATTAACTTTTTTAAAAGAGTAGTTTAAGAGACGCCTAACGTGTGTCACTCAATAGCCATTAAAATTTAATATGAGGTATATGTAGAAGTCACTTGGTACAGAAGGTGTTTGTGTTAGATACTTCTAATTTGGAATCCAGACTCTTCTTCCCAAACAGGTGCATTAAGTTATTAGTTGACTTTTAAACTCACAGTTCTCTTTCAGGAACTCTACCAGCTCTTGTCTCAGATAATGCTGAGCATCAGTCAGCTGATTGTATTGCCAGTACAATTCTGCATTGATATAAAACAGGAACTAATGGTATTTACAATGTGCTATGTCTTCTGGCAGGTACTTTGCTGATCTCATCTAATTAAATGATGGGCTGTAACTGAAGTGCATTTCTGTGTACTATAGCATGCCGTGGCTGCCATTATAAGGAATTACATTTTTAACCCCGAAAGAGTAAAATGACTGTTCAGAAAAGCAGCATTTGGCATCTAGAATATTATTACTTTTGCGAAATAGAATTACAGTATATGCGCAATTAAAGAGTCTAGACTTGACATTAAGAATCTCCATCGAAGTTATTATCTGTTGTGTTCAGAGATACATCTTTATTTGAAACCTGTGGCTGTTCCGGCTGACTCTCTCAGAGGCAACTTTATCCATAATCCCATGATGATGAGCTTGTTACAGTGCCCCAGGGGAATGATTTATGCTTACTGTATCAAAAGTAACCATCACCTATCAGGCAGGGATGAGGCGTAAAGGAAAGAGTTGCAGAGGAGGGTTCTAAAGCTTCTGGAAAGGAGGGAGCTACACTGACCAGATAGCAGGTGTGCTGTAAGCACTTGTTGGTTGGAAAATGCAATTAGAAGGAAAATAACAGTGCCAAAAAAGGAGAAAGGTGAGGTAATAAAAGAATCAAGAACGAATTGGTGGTATTAACGATTTAATTTTATTCTCTCCTATTTATTCTAGAATAAAAATACTTGTATTAATGGAATTTTCCAGTTCATACAACATTTAAGATTAGTTGTTTCATTGGGTTTCATCACCAGACCTTAAAGTGGATGATGTGTTTTACAGATGCTGATGGCCAGCAGGGTCAACTTTTTGTACCACACCACGTGTCGCTTTGAATCTGAGGCAGTTCATGTAGTTTTAAATCTTACCTCTGAAGTTTTCTTCTCACATTTCCTCACAACCACAACATGGTTAGTTTAATATAAGGCTTATAAATGATAAGAAGGTATAAGTGACCAAAGAATTGGTTGACAAAGTTACTTGTACCCAAAGTAGAAAATGAATATGGGTTTATCCTATTCAATAAATATTTGGCTAAGGTTAATAAAAGTATTACTATTTAAAAGTGTTAATATTAAAAATTAGTAAAACGTTGTTTATTCAAATCTGAGTAAAAAGGAAATATAAACCATCAATATACCTTCAATATTTTTTCTTATTTGAAGATTTAATGTTTAACTGTTGGAGGTAAACATGGAATTTTTCACTCCCTCCTTGAAATAATTCAAATATGCCACTAGACTTAGTGCCTTGATAAAAGAAGGCTTGGGAATACGGCGTTTCAAACTGTCTCTTCGTGCAGTGTCCCCGAGGACTCTTTTTACCCCAAGGCTCTCTGTGTACCATGCTGAAATGCAGGATGGATGAGAGGTATCCATCTTGGGGGGGGAAGTAGGAGGAAGGAGATGTTGAAAGAGATGAGAAAACTCTGGCATGACATTCAACTACAGGTTCTCAGGCAGATCTGTTTAGGAAAGTATGCACAGGGACGCTGATCAGCAGGTTATCTTCAAACTGACTACGCTTGCAAACCATTTTACAGTGTCTGTGGGTACACTAACCCAGTTTGAAGACTTCTGGATTATAAAATGGATATAAGTGTGGTCAATGTTTTGCAACTTTACAGTTAATAAACATCTTGAAGAAAGAAAGTCTTTCTTCTCAGGGCATTAAATATGTATTGATTGAATATAATGCCTGTAACTCTAATTTAAATCATGCAATATTTACTACTATCTAAGTTGCATAGAATAAGCAATACAAACCAAAATGAAAGAGGCCTAACGATTTATATTATTTAAATAGTGCTTTAACATTTAAACCATGCCAAATGAAAAAAAGATAAACGTGTCATTATATTAATTATTTCTAAATTGGTACTTTGTTATAGCTCTGAAGACTATTTTAAAATAAAAATAAAAAGGAAATTTCAAGATGTGTCAACTGTACAATTAAAATATGCAACAAAAACAGACTGAAAAACTCAAAAACCTGAGTGTGATGGTTTATGTAGTATAAAGGAACAGCAACTTGAGGTGGTTAATTCATTCATATTTCTGTGGTTTTCAAGATGCTTTACAGAACATTTTTCCAAATATAAAGGACTTGTGCAAGATCTGAATTCTCTTATATTGAGTACCTACTATGTGCTGGTTAACACTGCTGGCTTTCTAAGACATGATGAGGGACTTGTTTGGTATTAGAAGACTTGGCTCACATCTGAGCCTCACCATCTGAGCCTTGTGACCTATGAGGGTCTCTCACTGTATCTGAGTCTCGGTTTCCTAATCTGAAAATTAGGAAATAATGATGTCTTTCAAAGTTGTTGCAAAAATTAAATTAAATTATGTCTAAAAAATCCCTTGATAAAATACCATCAAATGTTGGATATTGTTAGGATTATTCCTATGCTCCTTCTTTACCAAGACTCTGAGCATCTTCTGCTTTACACATGAGTTTAGCTTCACTGAGTCTTCAAAGTTTACTGCATTAATGATGATGCTCTTTTCCACTGCTGGAATTTCTCTTCTTTGATCTTTGGCTGAGACTGGAGTAAACCTTATTCTCAATTCTATATCACCTGCTGTCTGCTTTCTTTGTATGTGAGCTGTTGGAGCAGACACAAAACGTGTGAACAACCCATCCAAGATGCTTAATTTTATGTTGACACTTGAATCTGTTCAAAAATCCTCTTTATTCATTTGTTTTCCACTATATGTTTCTTTAAACCCTCAGTTTTATCTTCTCTCCCCCTTTTCAAAAGACTTTGCCTCTTACTTTACTGAAAAAGTAGAAACTATCCAGTGACTTTACTTCACGTACAGGGACCTACACTATGTCATATCATTTCTCTTTAGACCCTAATTGAGACCCTGTTCTTTATGGCCAACTTCTCAAATTTTCTCAAGCAAGTGAAATGACCAATAGCTCATTCCCTATGCAATCTAAATTTTTGACCAATGACTTTGGTGAAACTGCAATGAGAAGGTCACTAATAAATCCTTAAAGAATATTTTTAAAAATCTCAGTGTTAAGTGAGACATTGGAGATCATGTAGTCTCGCCTCTTACCTGATGCTAGGATAACATCTGTGATATTTGCACAAATGTTTACTTAATCTCTACTTTATCTCTAGTGAAGGGAGGCTCACTGTTTCACAAGGCAGTCCATTTTAATATCAAACAGTTGTGTATTTGGGAAGACTTCCTGTAACTTCCTATAACTCTCAATAACTTCCACAAATGACGTTTGTTCTGTTATCTGAGGCCTCATGTATGTCTCACTCTTCTTTTATACTGAAATGAGATGGCCATTTTTAGACCTGTGGCAGATAAGTGAGAAGTTAGTAATTTATACTTTGCCATACGAACAACTGTATTTGCACATATTTGATTCTAAATATCATCACCTTTATCAATACAAATATTTCAAAACAGAGTTCTGTAAATGATTTTTACATTTTCCTAAGTGAAGAGATATACATTTTTGTGGAACAGCTTGTTTCTTCAATGGCACTGTGCTTATTGCTTATGACACAGAATAAAAACAGAAAAAGGAAGTATGAAGAAAGGGAGTGGCATGTTTTAAGGGAACAGTCATATAGTGAGAGGGCTTCCAAGATTATATTGAATGTCTTGGTAACAAGGATCAATAATTTGAAGTCAATTTTATCACTTTATCATAAATAGAAAGAGTCAAAAGAGCAGTCAGAATAAAAATTTTTAATATATTTACATATAATAACTTCATCAATGTTGATTGAGTGTGTGGTCTGATAAATTTTGGTAATTGTACATAGTCATCAACCACCACCAAAATAAAGATATGGAATATATCCATCACCTTAAAGATTCTTCATGCCCCTTGAAGAAAATCCCCTCCACAAATCCCCAAAATGAAGCAGCTATCAATCTGCCTTTCTGTCACTATAGTTTTGACTTTTCTAGAATTTCATATAAATAGAGTCACACAGTATATTTTCTTTTGTATTTGACTGCTTTTATTTAGCATAATGTTTTTGAGAGTGATACATTTTTATTGCTGAGTAGTATTCTGTGGCATGGATGTAGCACAATTTGTTTATTTACTCACTAGTTTAGAGAGATTAAAATTGTTCCAGTTTTTTTTTTATTATGAATAATCCTGCTTTGAACATTTACATATACATTTTTGTACAACACATATTTTTATTCCTACTGGATAAATATTCAGAAATGCAAATTGCTGGTTTACTCAGGAAATGTATGTTTAACTTTATGAGATTTTCCAAGGTGACTATATTTATTATTTTGCATTCCTATCAGCAACCTATGAGAATTCCAGTTGCTCTGAATCCTCATCAATACTTGGTGTCATCAGTCACTGTAACTTGTTTCTAGTGGGGGTGTAGTGGTACTTCATTGTGGTTTGAATTTGCACTTCTCTGATGACTAGTGATGTAGACCATCTTTTCATATTCTTTTTAGCCATTCGTATATCTTGTGAAGTGTCTGCTCAATTTTTTTTTATTCATTTTCAAATTGGGTCCTTGTCTTCAAAACAGATTTTTGAAAGAATGTAAGAGTCTCTGAGTTCTCATGAATATCTTCTTATATGGAGGAAATAACAAATTTGGTAGGTAAACAGAGCGGAATTCAGTTCAGGAAGGGACAGAGCTGGGAGCTAATGAAGCTCTTTTCACAGTATGGCTGAGTGATGCATTACTGTGTGCTGTGCACCAGTGATTTATTGATATCCGTGGCAAGATACAAATGAAATATTGAAACAGGGATAGATATCCTTTTTTGTTTGTTTGTTTGTTTGTTTGTTTGTTTGTTTTCACTACGAGGTCCAGGCATAGACTCTTATTGAGCTAAGAGTTAATTAACCACTTTTTTTTTTTTAATAGAAGTCTCTCTAAAATAGCATAAGGTAATTTTCAGACATATTGATGTGAGAGATGTTGACAAAGCTATATGGTGATAGATCTCAAAGCACAGAGGGTTTAACATAAGGTAAATATTTCTCAGTGGTCATTAAATTTTATGTTAGAAGAAAAGAAATGTAGCACAAGTATTCTGCTTTTTTAAAGATTTAAAATGAGATGCTTATATACAAGATGATATAAAATAATTTAGTGGTAACAAATTTTATTTTAGAGAGAAAAAAGATTTATACATTATTGGCTAATCTACAATAAATGTGCTGTCTAATACACATTTTTTTTTTAACTAAGAAGTCATTACCACATAATATTTATTTAGGATCATTGTGAGCTATCCACAGAATTACCTAACATAATCTCAATAATCCTGACAGTTTAATGGAGAAATATTGATGGTGGAGGGTGATGGATGAGTTGAAGCTCTGTGAAAGGAGCAACTGCCCCTTGCATAATTCCACACTGAAATGGCACAGACAGAATTAATTTCATTAAGGTTCTGATAACTTAATAATAAAAGGGGCCCTTTGCTTTGGCTGCCAGGATTCTCAATATTAAACTTAAGCCTCAACTGTAGTAGTAACTCAAAGATTATATCTAATTCTTGGCAGAATTTTCTTTTCTTTTTTCCTTTCTTTTGTTCCTTTGTTCTTTTTTCTTTTAACTACTGTTCTTTAAACTCTCCTTAATTTACATGAATATTCTATCAGAATATTCCTATTAGAAATATATAATGTATATTATTTGTTTAGTTTTTATTTTAAGTGATCTCAAAGGTTTTGTGAAAGTAGACAGGAACAATTAAAAATAGATAATAATAACAATGAAAAGAGATTTAGCATTATCAGCTATCAAAAGGCCAAGGCAAAAATCGATTTGCTTTAGCACCTATTTCTTGTGTCTATCCCCTGATTTCTCATGATAAGCATTAGTATGGAGATGTTTACCACTTTATTTTATTAGGTGCTCAAGAGAAGCTATTCAGAGCTATAAATTAGAATCTGTGGCACTACTCTATTTGCACAAAGTTGAAAGGGCCCTTAATAAAAATATTACCTTGTAAAAACATGTCACAATGTAGCCACCGTGGTAGTGGTGATCTAATCTAATCTTCACAAAACCATTGAGTTATCATGATCACCATTTTATGGCTGAGAAAATCGAAGCTCACGAGCAGTATCTGTGTTGCTGAAGGTGACACCACTGGTAAGTTTCAGAATAAGGGTCTGAACCCAGCACTGTCTGGCCACATTTTTCTCTATTGTACCAATGCCGCCTTCTTAAGGATGATTTCAGCCAACTAACCTCTCATTTCATAGAACTACATTTAAATTATTTGTGTAAGTGAGAAATTACTTTGTCTTCAAAGACAGCCCTACCATTTCCTTAGAGATGCATTCTGCTGTTTAACATTTCCCTCAAAGGTATGAAATTTCTCCATACCTAAATTTATCTTTAATATGAACTTTCATGTTTTCTTTTCTCTCTTTTTTCTTTTCCTCAGTTGAGGGGAAGACACTCAGACACATTGACACACTAAGGTAGACATAAGGGAAGATAAAATGCTCAGACTTTAAGATACCAATAAAATACAAATTACTACACAATTTAATAACAATCCAATTGGGGATTTCAGAATAAGTTTTAAGTATACTCTAAGTTGAATAGCTATCCTCATCTTTCAGAATCCAATGTTGCCATCAAATCCTGTAAGAAAGAGATTTCCCCATTTCAAAGTTATATTTTCTCTATAATCAAAAAACCCTCCAAAAATTGGAAACTGATAAAAATGACCTCTACCTTTATTATTAGAATACAATTCAGTGCCCAGTGATATTTTATTTTCATATCTCAATTGAAGTGAAATAATGATGTAATTATTAATTTTTCTAATTAATTGAAGGGTTTAGCATGGCATTTTTGCACGTCCTATATAAGAGCATCTTTACTCCAATTCCCTCATTTCTTCTTTTTTGTTTTAAGAAAAAAAATTGAAATGCAACAAAACATAAACTCCATTGTTAGCTAGTGTCATTGCTGCTCTGCTGTGGTGAACTTACAACAAAGTTGTAGCTTGATTTCCAATGGCTGATTGTCCTGTGCTTGCTGATCTGAAACGATTCAGTACCAAGCAAAGCTGCTCATTAAACAAACTTTTGCCAAGTCAGAGAAACTTTGTTTTTCCTGTCATAAAGTAAGGTACCAAGAGCAGTTATGCCAGCTTCCAATTTAACTTCAGCAATGGGAATCTGGGAGAGCTTGAATTAATGAAATGTACATGATAAAGAAAGTTTACTCTTATTGTGTGCTTTTAATACATTACCTTGCCAAACTTTCAACCAAAGCTGCCAACAAATAACAAAATGAGCTTATGTGGGTCTCTAGGCTTTTGTCCTCACCCACTCCTGCCCCTCATTCCTTCATGAAGGAACTAACAAGCTGTGCAGTGGCCAAAAGGCAGGCAGCAGAAAAGAAATGGAGAAAAAAGCAGAGTCAAGTTAATTCCAGACCCTGGCTAATTGGCGTCCAGATAATTAAGAGCTGGCTTTAAAATAAAATACCCGACACTTAATAGAGGCTCCGCAATAAATAGAGCACAAGGAAGAGCATTGAAAAATTTGGAACATTTATCAATTTGTAGGAGTGCAAGGCTTTGGGCTAAAAGCAGGAAGTTAGATAGAAACAGAGACCCCGATAGGAGAGAGGAAATTAGACAGCTAGCTGGCAGCAGCAAATTTATCTAACAGCTGGAAAAAAGATCAGCTTTTGCTTTAAGTGATGAGATAGTGGATAATTGGTAGTTTGAATAGCGTTTATTCTCAAAGGGTCTTTTTTTTTTTTTAGCTTGTTTTATGTTCCATTTATGCTGTATAATAAATACCTAGCTACAAACTAAAGAAAAAGCCTGAGAGAAACACTTTTCTGGCTATGTCTCCAGGCTCAATTAAAGTGGAAGGTTAAAGCAATTACCCAGAATATTTAAAGGAAAATAATCTCACTTTTGCCTGAATTAACAGGCAAATTCAACCAAAAGCTTACGCTTTGCTTTAACTCTACCTCTTAACTAACTATTGGTGTATAGAATCGATGATCAAAGGTAAATATTTGGTAGGTGTTATAAGACCATTCTTAGAAATTCAATACCCAATGACAGATTTTTTTTTTTTTACAGTTTCTATGGAGATAGGTTCTACACAAACAAGTAAGATATTTAATAAATGGCAAGGAAAGAAATTGCCTTTGTACACTTATAAGAGGTGACTCCCTTCTGTGCCTTGCTGTTCTACATGATAATGCTTTGGAAAATGCCAATTTTTAACTCAATGGATCTCTATAATCCTTGATCTTCCCTGAAAAGATTGACAGACTCCCAGGCTTAAAATGGAAAGCATTTCTGAATTGCATCTTGCAGACTACAGTGAATTCCTATCGTTGCCAAAACAGCCAATGGAACAATCTGCTTGAACTGAATGTTCACTTTTACCCCCTTGGTGAGAGTTTCTGGAAAGTCTGGATCAAAATGGCAGTACTGGAGGCATTTACTTTTAGATGGACCCTGGAACCCCTTGTAATAGGACCTTTAGGGCCTGTTTGGTCCACTCAGGTTAAACAATGTTGGCCAGACCCACTGCTGTCTTTCAGGAGGTAGAGCAGTCAATAAGTGGTCAGTTCTATATATAGCAAACTGTCCTCTGCAAATGCACCTTGCACAGAAGCCCAAATCACAGACTTGAAGAATGCTGCATTTTGAGTGGAATTTTGACTTCACGAGGGATTCATAGTCTCAGGATATTTCTCTGTGTGTGTGTGTTTTTGTTGTTGTTTGTTGTTGTTGTTGTTTTTTTTTAAGGACCAGCAACTCTGGGAAACATAGAGATGACACTTAAACTAAGAATTAGGATACTTGGGCTCCAGTATTGATTTGTTATTAGCAAGCTCTGACCTTAGATTATTCACTTAGCTTCTCTGAGTTTTATTTTCTTCAACTTTAAAATGAAAGGGAGCAAAGGACTATGTGATTCTTAAGGTCACTCCATCTCTTGAAATCTCATGATCTTAAATTAGTATATGATTACCCTTTGGTCTAAAAGTCAAGGACTGTGAAACTGATAGATTTGGTTTAAAAGATAAAATCATCAAGTTCTAGGGTAATCCTTCTCGTTCTCTGAACTGCACTCTCCAGGTTGGGAATCCAAGAATACTCCTTCTGTTATTAGACCTACATACTCCTTAGAGAGGAAAGAAATAAAATATTAACAACCTATACTCACACTGTAAAGAAGGAGAGAACCTCCACTGTCTTCCCCTTGGCTGAAATCTTAGGCCCATATATTGTTACTGAGGCCTGATCCAGGCTCACTTGACCTGCTGTAGGTGACATTCTAAGGTCACCTGTTATGACTATTGAAGGTTCTGAACCTAATGAAAGCCCCATATTCTTATTTACAGACTTTTTCCTTCCTTCCTCTTGGGTAGGACCCAAGTGCATATATTCAAATCTAGTCTCAGAAACATGTCAAGAAGTTTCATATATTCTCAAGATATTACTGAAAAGCTAAACTATAAGAAAATGACCGACATCTACAATTACAAATGCTATTTTAATGGTGTCTGAGCTATTTCTTTCTACTACTTAATATTTTTCACAATGCACAATAGATGACTGTAGGATGAATAAACACTAAATTGTAATGAAGCAAAACTCAATCAACAGGAACCATGGACAAGAGAAATGCTGGAACAGGGTATAAGCAGGTCAGCTTCTCATATTCACTCCCACATTCCAGAATGTCAATTGAATAAACAACTATTTACACAAATTTATGTGTCTTCAGATACAGAGACATATAATTAGGTGCTTGCAGGTGTGTGTGTGTGTGTGTGTGTGTGTGTGTGTGTGTGTGTGTGTTTGTATGTGTGTTTGTATATGAACAGAAAAATCAAGAACACATTTACAGAAAAAAGAAGAAAATAGTATTTCTAGAATTAAGAACTCAGGTTTTGTTTCTGGTTCCTGAATTAAAGCTACTAGCTAAAATTGATCATTATAGGAAGTACAGTGTTACTTTCCCTTCATGCTATTATAACTTTACACAATTGTTTGGAAAAAGAGATATATATATATATATATATATATATAATATATATATATATATATATATATTATTTTTTTACTCATTTTTTACTCATTTTTCAGTTATGTGCTTACTGCAGATGTTTGCAGATGATATGTAATTATTCGCTGACATTTTTCTGAAGGTTAAAATGACCAAATTTTGTTGTTGAGAAAGTTTTGAGGGGAGCAAGAACTAGACTCTAATTGACCTTGTTTATTTGTAAGTATATTCCTGAGTATCCATGGACTTACTTGGGCTGTACAAATTAAGCCTTATACTCTTGTTCCTCTAGAGTTTCTTCCTTATATTAGCATTCACAAAGTATGAGAAATCTCCCAGACTACACAGTAGGTAGGCAGCCTCATTATTAGAACCCCAAGCTGCTTCTACTTTTTCCTGTTTCTAGACGAAGGATTTGCCAAGGTAGCATAGATGGAGCAAGCCAATCCAGATGACATCTATGATTTTGATGTGAATTTTGGAGAAAAGGCATATTAATACATGACCTCATTAATATCATTACCTCTCCTCTCAGCCAGCCACACCAGTGAGGAAGGAGGGCTGGCTGTCCCGTAGCCTGACGTGGCTCTTGGGCTACGGTCTGTGGATAATCTCTATTCTTTTTTTCAGCTCGTTTGGCTTAATTCCTAGTGAAATGGACATCTCTGCTAGCAGTTGGCCATGGAAACACTGAGTTAGAAACATTTTAAGAAAATAAATTTATAACATATGCAATCAAAGTTTTACCTTGAGAAGCGAAATAATTAGTGGTTAAGGCTTCAAAGATGACAGTCTTGACTCTCCCCTCACTAACTAATGAGAGACTGCTAACTTTCCTGGGTCTGGTGTCTCATCTGTAAAAGAAGGATACAAAGGGCACTCTCCTGAGAGGCTTATTGTTAAGATCAGATGAATTAATCAATGTAAAACATTTAGAAAAGAGCCTGCCACATAAGTGCTGCATTAGGCTACTTTTTTTTTTTTTTTTTTTTAATCTTTGAACGTCACTGTTGCAACTTCGGGTATTTCATGAAAATAAATTATTAAGCACTACCTACTTAACACCTTCATTGCTTCCTTTCTAATATTTCCCTAGGTTGTTATTGATTCATTCATCAACTATTTATTAAATGTCTCCCATGTGAGAGGCAAGGTGCTTGCCAGACAAGGGACAACAACACACAGTAGGCACCCAGCCTCTTTCCTCATGGAGCTGAGGCTCTATTTGGGACATGAGAAATAAGTAAGCAAATGAATGACTCAAATAATTATGGGTTACGATTAGTACCTTAGGGGAAATCAATGGGAGAGGTAGTAAAGAATAATAATAGCAGGGTCCTAAGTTAGGTGGGGAGATGAGAGGTGGCTTCTCTGATGAGGTGCTACCTGGGCTCGTATATCAAAACAGAAGAGCTGGGGAGAGAGCACTCTGAGCAGGGAGAATTAAGAAGAAGGCATAAAGGTCCAGGTGCAGAAGGTATGATCCAGGAGCAGAGTGGCTGAAGAACAGTGAGAAAGGAGGAGGAAATCAGAGGTCAAAGGCTTTTCAAACCAAGGAGTTACTGCTGTGATTTGCATTGTCTAAATATTTGTGTAACTGCATTATAGAGAATGGATGGTGGGCTGGGAGCCAAATATGGGAACTGGGAGAGCAGAGGCAGTCACAGAAGTCTAGATGAGAGAAGATGGTGGCTTGGGTTAGGGTGTTGGCAATTGTGGTGGGAGTAAGGGATGAATGTTAGGGATGATAAATTTGATGAATGCTAAGTGAATGATGCCAAAGAAATAATTTTTATATATTTAAGAGATGATTTACATATAATACAGTTAAATATAGGATACTATTCCATGTGTCAGGAGACAGAATTTAATAGATAGGAAAACCTTCTAATTTTTTAGGAATTTCATTACAGAATAAAAGACACTAGGTAAGTTTCACACATTTTTTTTCTTTGCTAGGTTGCCTGGTTATCACTGTTAATCTACCAAAGTCGCCATCTCCCTAACTGTAGGTTATGGTCTCTAAAATACATGATATTTATAAAACACTTTATAATTCTAAAACATTTTAAGCATTGTATTAAGAGAAATTTGAGATATGTGTCTTCCTAACTTTAAACCTGGGGTGAAGTATTACTTTCTCTTTGGAAGTTTCTTCATCTGTAATCTTGGATAGTATTGCCTTCCTCAGTGTCTTGTGAAGATTAAATAAATCACTTAGTACCTGTAAAGTGCTATGAAAACCTGTCATTGAGTATGATTTCAGTAAGTTTTAGTTTATATTGTTAGTATAGACAGGCTTTTTAGATTAGGTGTGCTTTAGTTTCTTCATCTGCAAAATAAAGATGATTTCCTTCTCAGAAGCCAGTGAAGAGTCTCGTTTAGTATGGAATGCCATCTCTTTCTAAGGTAGCTGGAATTTCAGAACAAGGTATCAGTAGTTTTGGGTAGATTACACCAAATGTATAACATTTAGCTAATCTCATTTCACGGTGCCAATGTTCAAAAGTGTGGGAAAATGTATCCTTTAAGGTAGTAGTTTTTTTTTTCAATTTTATCTACAGTTTTATATGCAGAGAATGACTACTACTTTGTATGCATGAAGCACTATTATTCTTTCTTACCTATTTATACTGTGCTACAGTCAGAAAGTATTTGAGGTAGATTACAGTAAAGGGCTCAGAGATCATAAATCATTTAAATAGAAGTAAAAGAACATAGGCCAGTAAAAAAAGGGGAACGTATGAAAAGATTTTATGAATATTTAATGTTTTCCATAACGGAATTTTTTATGCAATTACTTCATATTACTTTGCAATCTTTTGATTAATCTTTATAAACTATGTGGCATGGAAAGGTAGCAAGTGTTGCTCTCATGCCATGAATGTGAAATGTCACCGTCTTGCAAAAGTCAAAGTTTGGGCATAGTCAGCATATATGTTGATTGGTCCAATATGATACTTTCCTCAAACACACATAAGTTCTTTAATTGATAATATTATTTCCTGAAATTTTAAGTTACACCACAATTAACTTAATAGAGGGGAATAGATTTAAATGTAAGAATGTTTTATCAATCCATCAAAGTCATAACTTTGTCAATATGTATAAAGTAATTTTATGCAATTGTAGTCAAAGCACAGAAAAATTTCTATTATGTTTTTCACTAAACATTATATTTAAAGCATTTTTATATCTCGACAATCTTTTGGCAATGATATGAAATTGCTGCCTACTCTTCAATCAAGTTGATACTCTGTAACTTAATGAACTATGAAGTTATAATAATATTTAGGTCATTTCTAATTTTTTGTCATTATGAATAATAACATGATGTGAGTCTAATTTTTCTACCTTTTGGATGACTTCCTTTTACTACATTCTCAGATAAGAGATGACTAGAAGTGTCAAAGAATATGAATATTATTGTATTTCAGTACATACTGCTGTTAGTGATGCAGGAGATATTCTGCCCCATTTATTAAACATAGGTGTTTTCACCTTTTTTACTTTCATGAATATAAATTGAAAATTTTGCATACTGATGTAGTGACTCTTAATTTTTCATTTTAGCATTCAAAACAGGTGAATTTACTCATTATAATATAACAATATTATGCTATATTATATTATAATATTTATACACACATATATGCAAACATATAAATATGTAGTGATATAAGTAATTTATATTACCCTACTAAAGAATTATTTCACCTTCTTGCTAGAAAATAAATGATTGTTTTTTTCTTAAACCGGCTTTTCTATAAATAATACCACATCAATATGGTTAAGTCTTTTATTAAGTAAACTCCATAAACTCTCTAAGTGCCAGCTATACGATATTCTTTTTATACTACTTTTGTAAGGACTTGAAAAAATGGATATATAGAGTTAGTAAATACCTTGAAGGACTGGATCTTAAGTGGTTGTTATTTTAAGAAATATAATCAGATAGATCAAAGTCTTTCCAAATGGATTGCATTTCCTTTTTCCTTCCCCAGCCCTCCAGCCCATATTAAGGTTCATGACCCTTGAATCAAAATGATGTAAAATTGTATAAGTGAAGACGTGGTGAGGGCAAAATACATGAGAAAGTAAAATAAAGAAGTAAAATAGTAGTAATGCAAGTAAAGCAGCGGAGAACATGTATGTGTGCTTGTGTATGGTGTGCGGACCTTCCGTGGTTGTCCATGTATGGCCATGTAAATTGTGGTTAAGGACTCAGACACTGGAATAAAGCTGAGTGTGGATCACATTTCTATTACTTACTAGCTGTATCATCTTAGGGTCAACTTAACCACTTAACTACTTCGTGCCTATGTTTCTTCTTCTGTAAAGTCGAGATAATGAAAGTACCTACCTTGTGGGATTGTTGCAGGGTTAATCCATGTAAAGCCTTTGGAGTGCCTGGCACATAGTAAGTACTTAATGTTATTATTATTACTATTATTTTCACTATGTAAGATCCAAAATCTCCAACATGACTTATTTCTTTCAGTAAAGAATGAGTGAATAGGGACATTTTATTTTCTTTCATTTTTGTGGCACATCTTCTTGGTTGGACACTCCAAGATACCCATAGGGTATGATTTGAACAGTTTCTGGAATATTCTCCCCTCAAATATAACTTCCACTAATTTGTCAGGTTCCACACTTATAGCCCTTCCCTTTTATTGAATTTTGCCTTACTCCCTTTACCATCTTCTGAAATGCAGAAGTGCATTTTGCCTCACCATCTCCCTGATATCAACAGGGTTATCAGTATTTCTAGAGTTGTCAGGACAACACAGGAGGCCACAGTGCTTGTGGAGGAAGGCATGGAGATGGAAAAGGAAAGGCTGAGAGGGGGCTATAGGGTTCCAGGAGGTTTCCAGGGGAGGGCGGAAAGAGGTTGACATATGGCTCCATGTGCTTTCCTGGACTTTGCACCTGAATGTGAGATGTGACTGGAATGGACTTGAATTTTTGCAAAGGACAGATCCAGGAGTTATGTGGTTTATCTGAACAAGAGCTACTCACACTTGAAATGTTCTTTTCCTAGAATCAGTAATCTGTGATTTGCTCCCAGACCCAGGGAAAAGATCAGGTCTATAGACTGCAAGCAGAACCTTGCTGATGACAAAAGAAAAGAATAAAAAGTAAAGCTGAACTGTGAAAGCATGCATCCCTAGTGCTGTGAATGAGCAGGAATCCGTTGCCTTGAATTAAAAGGTGTTTTTTTTTTTTTTCAAAATTAAGTGGCAGAACTATTTTTAGTTCTATAAAAGTGTCATTTTTTTCCCACTAAAACTGGTTTTTATATGCATAAATAGCAACATTTCTGGCTAGAAAAAAATGAATTTCATCCAGAACAAGTTTAAAGAAAGGTTAATCATATTGATAGAATAAAAATAGGCCAATCTTCACTGCAGAGAAATATTTTAATGTGCAGAATTACCAGATGGAAGAACGTTTTCTCTTGATTTTCATTTTGGAGATAAATGTACAGAAAACAGCCTTCAATACTGAAGAAAAAACGTTTTGATTTTTTTCTTTTCCTTCTTGTAATGCAGAGATCCAGGACACTATTTTGTTGTTGTTGTTGTTGTTGCTCATAGACTTTCAAATGTCAAAAATAATGTTGTTGTTTTTTTTTTTTTGGTTTACTGATGGACCACTTTAACTCCTAGAGTTGACCATAAACATCTTCTCTGACCTCCCTTGTCAGTCTCTGTATCTTGGACCTTGTAATCGGCACTCACTGGATGCCCAGTGGATGCATGGTATGATCATAATGAATGATCTAGTCCTCTGATTCTTGGAAGCCTTAGCCTTTCTGCCCACAGAGAGCCTCCTTGGTTAACACCCATCCATCCCTTCCTCATGTTTTGACACTTTTCTTTCCTAAGCGTCTCATCCAGCTGTGTTAGGATGGGCCTTGATACCATGTTCAAAGGTGAACTGCTTAAGGTAGATATTGGGTCTTAGAGAAGAACAGAATATTTGACAAGGTCAAGATTTTGCTTCTGAGAGAAAAGTAGTTTGGCTGCATCTTACAGTCTGTTATCTCATTACATACTATGAAAATCTCCTTGCCTTTGGACATTTGCTTTATCATCTGTCAAGTCCCTTGGAGGCGGGGAATTAGAAACATTGATTGCCTCTGGCTCTGATTTAGCACTCTGGGGGCACAGGAGCCAGGAGAAATGTGTTGGTACACAAACGAGCTGCTTAGAGTGGCAAGTGGTTGATGAAGTCTGGTCAGTAAATAGTGCTGAAGCCCAGATTGTAATAAAGACAACCCCAAGGTTGATTTGAGACAGAAACCAAGGAGACTTGATGTGGACAGCAACACATGGGAAGCTCACTCTGTGTTTGTCTCTAGTTTCTGGATATGACCCTATGAGGCAGGCCTCTCCTGGGGTGTGGCCAGGGACCAGAAAAATCTAGTGATCTTGAGAGAAAAGCCCTCCAAGATATGTACGCCTGCATAGTGGCTCAGAAATGCACTCTGCAGTTTTAGATCCCCGTGGTCACTTCCTCCATCAAGCAGCAGAAATGAACATCAGGATCTGTGCTGCTGCTTCTTCCTCTTCCTCTCTCCTCCACTTCCTCCTTCTCCTTCTTCTTTTCCGTCTTCAACTTTTGTCTTTTGTATTGCCAAACCATTAAAATTTGAGATTAAAACTTGAATATTGACTTCCTGTTCTGTCAGTCAAAGTGATGGACAAATTTGGAGTGCTTACTTCTTAACAGGGGTTAAACAAGGGTTAAATCAGTAGGAGGAGAAGGCCAAGTCAGTAGAGAGCAAGGGTGAGAATGTCACCTGTCTATGGACTTATGAATAAACAATTTCCCTCTTTGTTATGACATATATTTCTGAAATAGGTATGGACCATGCTAGCACTTTGAAAAGCATCCTGCCACATACCCCCAATCTGTAGTGCACAGGCATGCTTAGAACACACGTTTACCAGAGGATCGTTAAAACTCAAGATAGCCAAATATCAAATGTAATTATTAACATGCTAATAAATTGATAACCCTTCTGTCTTTCAAAATTATTTTCCAGGTCGTAAACTCTTTGTCAATTATAACATTCTCTCTAAAATACCATTCAAGAAATTTCAATGCTACTTGAAACTGTGTTATGTTTCTGTAGCAGAAACATTTATGTTGTTTAACAAAATGAAAAAAAAAATGAATGCGAAATAATGGGCAGGATTGAAGCATTGTGAAATCTTCACATTTGGAAGCATTTCGATGTAGGGTCTCGGTCATCTGCATAGGACCCTGCCCCGGCCCTTAATTTGGCTTGTCTGCTCTGCAGACCAGCTGAACTTCCCATTTGCTCCACAGTCCAGCTGGATTTCAGCATCTGTCTCTGCATGCACAGATTCAACACCTGCTGATTTCTAAGCACTGTGAAGGCCTCCGCTGCCCATGGAATGAAGGGATCACCCAGATTGTTGGATCTTGACCAACATATCTGGGTGATTTCTGACACTCAAAATTCACATTCACTCTCACATAATTCCCTCACCAATTCTCCTCCAAATATTTCTGTAGACAGGTGTTGATCACCTGTCTCGCATAGTTGAGGCACTGGTGGGGGTGTGGGATCTTCGATTAGATCTTCCATATAGTCCCAGAAGCCAGATAATTTTGCCAGAGATCCTGTTAAGGACTGACTTCCTGGGTTCCCGCCTCATGCACTGGGCTCTAGGGAAGACCAGGCACAGAGAATCAGAAACGCTCAGGTTATCGCTACTATGTTGATTGCAGGGGTTGGCAATGACAAACAAGCACCACTGTGGAAAGACAGTCTCTCTTATGATGCCTTCCCATGTTGCCCTACTTTAAGCATATAGTATCTCTTCCCCACTCCCTGCCCTTTGCTGGCCATGCTATACTATAAATTAACAGGTCACCCTCTCCCCTGCCCCCATGATTTGTCTGGTGTTACCTTTGAATATTTGTGAAGAACTCAGATGTCTCCCTACCCTGGTCTTGCATGTAATCTGTGTTTATTAATCCATGAACACACTGTACTACTTCTCTTCAAAGAGATGTAGACATAGAATTGTCCCCATAGTGCTGAAATATTTAATATAGCTCATTAAAAAAATACCCATGGGTTTATTTAAGTATCTCTATTTGGGATTTTTAGATCTCTATGCTAACATGCATGCCTTGGTGGGAATAAAACATTTTTTTCTTTTGGTTTCTAATTATATTATAGGTGAATCACAGTATTTATACCCTGAAGGAATGTTAACACTAGCAGAGGATAAAACCTCATTTCTCTCTCATTAACCCATCTACCCTTACCTCTAAGCCCTTCTGGTTCATGAATTTTGCTCTACTTCCATTCATATACTTTCAATAAATAAATATCAAATGGAAAATGCTTGCAGATGTGTTCTGGGATTGTCAACTGAACCAAAAGTTTATGCACCAAACATGAAAGGGTGGATTAGTGAGAAAACTGACACCTCTCATCTCTCTCTCTAATGTATCTCAGACAGCATTGGGAATGTGCAGAAGAGAACACTCTGTAAGAAAACATTTTATGAAATATGTATCACAGAAGCCATCATGTTCTGCTCTTCAAAGGGCCTCATTTCTCACCTTCCTCGGATTAGCTATGAAACTGGAATATAGATGAGGCAGCATCAGCTCATTCATGGCTAGGTAACTTTCACAGGTTCTTAACTGTTCTCCTTTGATTTTATATGTTGTTGTTTTAGAAAAATGAGTAATTGCTTATGAATGGCTCTATTTTTCTAGATATTATTGCACATGATCCTTGTTTATTTCTCATATATCCTTTAGCACATTATTTAAGTCTCTTTTAGCTTTGTAAACCTTTCTTCCCCGCCCCTTTCCACCCTCTCAGACTTTACTCACTACTCTTCCCAAGCCAAACAAACTATAGTTCTTGCTCATAATAAAATTCCAAGCATTTCCAAAGGAGTGAGAAAAGAAAGGATTTAGGGAAGCAAGATGTTTTACTCATGAATGACTTCTTAACTAACCAAAATGTAAATAAACTTTTCCAAGAGTAGAAAAAATTGAGACCTTTTGTTCCACAAATTTTCACAAAACAAATTAAATCTGATTCTAACTTCTCTTGCTCTGGACTAGGAAGAAACTCTCTCTTCACCATTTGAGGAGAGAGGTTCCCTTTCCACACTCTCAATTCACCTCACACTTTGACATTCCACTCTTTCCAATTCCATTCCTTTAGGGCCAAACAGATGACTCAGGGTATCATATATATCGAAATGCACTGGACTACCAGTAAGCATATTTTCCAAGCCTGCACTCTTCCTTGGAATCCAGAAGCTTTGCAGGTCTTATGCCATGCTCAGAGACAGAAATCTGTACAGGCTAGGAGTCCTGGTTCCTGGGATACAGCTTCCCTAAATGTCTGCAACCTTTCTCTCCCCAGAGTGGCATGGGAGGCTGGGTCTCAGTCCCTCTCACTTGTAGAACCTACCCTAGTCTTGAGAACTTTTTCCCCAACTTTATATTTCTGTGCCCAGTCCTTCTAGGTGATCGTCTGCCTTCCTTACCCCTAATCTAATCCCCTCCATGAGATCAAAACCAAAGCGACATTTGTTTTAGCCCTCTGTTTTCTTTTTCAATAGACACTGTTCTGATGCCAGGAAACTCAAAAGCTAAGAGGAAAAAAATATAGGGGGGAAACCACATAACTAAATGTCTCAATAAATTATTTTACTATCAACATAAAGTAAGACCTAGTCTCTTTTTAGCTAGTCTCTTTGAAGTTAATGTAGTATCTGTCTTACTCAGGGAAGAAATGACCCAAGGTCAGTCTGACCTCTTATTAACTCCAAAAGAATATATCAGCAACTAAATCATTTTTAAAAAGCCCATTCTGCCTTTTTCATTCATAGAACTTCATTAGGTTTATCTAAAATGTACTTGAAAAATAATCTAAATTTATCTCACTCCAAGCAATTTAATTAGAATTCATTTAAATTCAGCAGAATGCAGACATCATATTACATGTTGCACCTTGATTCATTTTATTTTTACTTTAAAGATGCAATGGAGTTATTGGCCCTGTGGTAATATATCCAAAATAATCCACTCCATGCATAAACTAACTGGGTCGTCAGGAACACTAAGGACAACAAAAGGTGCACGTAGTTAGGCATGCCATGCACAACTCTGACTTTAGTCTCTCTGGCAATGTGTGTGCTGGTGAGACAGGTACTTCAGGTATCAGTTCACTTACACTTCCAATAGATATCTTTTTAGCTTCCCCCTTGTTTTCCATAAGACACACAAATAAATGCGTCAATAAAGGATAAGAAATTATATTCAGACCCTATTCAAATCACCTTTACAGTTACTATTAAAACTTTAGGAGTCAAACCAAAAGCACAGGTAACAAAAGCAAAAATAAACAAGTAGGACTATATCAAACCAAAAAGCTTCTGCATTGCAAAAGAAACAATCGACAAAATGAAAAGGCAATCTTCAGATTGAGAGAAAATATTTGCAAACCATATATCTGATAAAGGGGGTTAATATCCAAAATATATAAGGAATTCACACAGTGCAAGAACAACAACAAAAAGCCAATTCAATTAAAAAATGGGCAGAGGACTTGAACAGACACTTTTCCAAGGAAGACATATGAATGAATGGTCAACAGGTATATGAAAAAGTGCTCAACATCAGTAATCACCAGGGAAATGCAAATCAAAAGCACAGTGAGGTATCACTTCACACATGTTAAGATGTCTATTGTCATAAAGACGAGATAAACAAGTATTGTCAAGGAAGTGGAGAAAAGGGAACCCTCGTACACTGTTGATGATCATTTAACTTGGTACAATCATTATGGAAAAATTATGGAGGTTCCTCAAAATATTAGAAATCAAACTACCATAGGAGCCAGAAATCCCACCTCTGGGTATTTATCTAAAGGAAATAAAATCGGTATCTCGAAGAGACACCTGTACTCTTGTATTTATTGCAGCAGATTTCACAACAGCCACTATACGGAAACAACCTAAATGTCCCTCCTTGGATGAATAAATAAAGAAAATGTGATAGATATATACATATATAGACAGAGATATAGATATAGATATAGATATAGATGATAGATGATATAGATATAGATATAAATATAGATACAGATATATACGTATATATCTATATCTATATACATATATATATATGCACAATAAAATGTTTTCACCCATAAAAAAGAAGGAAATCCTGCCATTTGTGACAACATGGATAAACCTGGAGGACATTGTGCTAAATGAAATGTCAGACAGAGAAAGACAAATACTGTATGATCTCACAATACAATTTGATCTAAAAAAGTTGAACTCATAGAACCTGAGAGTAGAGCAATGGTTGCCAGGAGCTGGAGGGTGGAGCGAATGGAGAGATGTTGGTAAAAATCAGTAACTTTAAGTTATGTGGTAAGTTCTGGGGATCTAATGTACAGCATGGTGATTAGATTTAATAACGTATTATGTACTTGAAATTTGCTAAGAGAGTAAACCTGAAGTGCTGTCACCACCAAAAAGAAAAAATGGTAACTACGTGTGGTGATGGATCTGTTAATTAACCCAGTTGTGGTTATCATTTCACACTGTTGTACGTCATCACACTATCCACCTTTAAAAATCATGTACAACCTAAATATATACTTTTTTTTGGTCAATCATACCTCAATAAAGCTAGCTATAAAAACAAACAAAGAAAACGTTTTAGAGTGTCAAGAGAACCAAGGATGGAGTTTGAAACTCTCTTCTTCAGGTATAGTTCAAAATAACTAATGTGTCTGGAAATTGTTTTTCTCTGAATAAATAGATATACAAACAGATACAAGTGGTCCTAGTAACACAGTCTTAAAGAGTTCCGTGTAAGCACCACTGTGAGGACATGGACTTAGCTCATTTTCCAGGAGAGCTGCAGGACTATCTTTAGAGTTGTCGGTGATCATGTTCAATTTAATTTAGCAGGCTATATGTTTCTGTGATTCAAGAATCATAGGGGATATCAAGCATCTTTTTCTTATATTTTCTTGATCCCAAGTTGCCTATAGCTGAGACATTCACAAGTAGGAGGTAAGCCCTCTGCCCTCTTGGTTTACCAGTGTGCTGAAGCTGTCATAATGCCTCAGCACTGTTCTCAGCCACCAGGCTGCATCACGGCAGCTTTTGGATCAAATGAGCATTAGATGGTTCCAAAAACATGGCACAGTGCTGTGGGGAGGTAGGTAGAAAACATACCTTTAGCAAAACATATTTTTAGAATGAATTAGAGTATTTGTTTTTTAGTTTGTAAAGTTTTACTTAATTTTCCTTTTAATGAAACTTTAGGCCATTCCCTTTATTTTTTCCTTTAATTTGAAAGACAAAATCTTATTCTCATTTTTGGTATTTTGCCACAAACTCATTGGATGATTTCTGTGTCTTGGAAACATTGTTGTAGCTTCTACTAGGTGAGATAGGTGAGCGACGTGCAATGTGTCAAAGATCTGAAATTACTTGCATTTCCCCAGGTCTTGACATGGAAAAAAGGAAGGAAAGGTGTTTTATAAGTGGTTTCCATTGCAGGCATAGTAAGTGACTGTTTCCCCAGCAGTCCACATTGTAAAAAGGCCCCTGTCAAAAGGCAGACCAGACCTATGGAGAGTACTTCCTTACTCTTAACAGATTATTTCACAATGAGCTCAAGTAGGAGAATGGCGAGTACACAGTGTAGATCACTGAAGATCACTTAAGTGACATGTTTTTTATTTTGTTCTTATAAAAGTGTCAGTGGCTTCCCACAACTTGATTGCCTGAGATTGTTTTTTAGTCACAGCCTCAGCAGAGGCTCCACTCATAGAACAGGCTAATCTCTTTTACAAAGAATATGAATTTAATGAGAAGGTTCATCTTCAGAACAAAAAGTCACTCTTGTACCAATTGTTTGTAATCTGCCTGATGTTTTTGCTTGGCTTAATGTTTTTACCACAATACTTAGTTTCGGTACTTTTTAAAAAGTGGTAACATTTTGTACCTTATGGACCAAACTGAGTTGCCTTTTAAATTCATCAATTTAATATTTTTTTTTTCCATGAGCCCACTGCTGACTCAAATCTTTTAAAATCTTCCTTAGATGGCCCTGCCTCAAGAGCTCTCTCTCCTACCCATCTATCCTTCTGTCCTCTTCCATCTTAAAGGCAGCTGAGAATTTTTTAGGATTTCTCATTTAAGGGCTTCCTTTTCTAATTTCTTCTTCCTCCTTTAACCCTGAAGCAGGAGTGGCAATAATAGATCTTTTTGTTTTTGTTAGAATCATCCCTACAGTAGAAATTTCAACAGGTCAAATTTCTTCTCAGTCATTATAACATTTATTTGGAATAAATGTCAAATTTTCATTTTTTTACAGAAGACTTCACCCACCGGAATGAATTAGGTCTAGCCCATGCTGCAAAAATTGAATTTCGAGTTGTTTTTCAAGGCAATCTGTCAGAGGTACTGAGATAAAATTACTCCTTTATTGTCATATCCATGTAATGGCAATTAGAATCATCTTTTGATGCAAAGAATGATGAAGCAAAATATCAGCTAGCCTCCACTCAGAGAATCCTTTTATGACTTAAAAGCAAAAGCCAAATGTATTTGTCTTCTAAAATTAGGCAAGGCTTCCCTACTTATTTATCCTAGGTTTCCGGTATGTTCTTTCAAGTAAAAGGCATAATTGATGATCTCAATTGATTATACATTTTTCAAGCAGGTTTTAATTGTGTGTGGAAAAGTTCAGCACTTAGTGGAATCTAATTTTCCAAGTTTGTTTTACTTCGAATACATGATACTTTATGCATGCAGATTTGGTAAATATGTGATAAAGTAATGGAATTAGACATGGATTTTTATTTTAAAGGAGAGTGAATCACCAATTTACTTGCACACTTTCTTTGTTTTTATTTATTCAATAGATTTTAAAGCTAAATGTTTGCCTTTTGGCCTCAGGGTTCACAACCAAATTCAAAATGCAAAGTTAAAAGCATTTTGTAATGAAAAATGTCAGTCATTTAAAAATGCATAAAGAAAGAAAACAACAACACAGTCTGCCTGAAAATGTCCTCACCTCTTTCCTATTCTCCCAGAAGATGTTAGAAAATGTGAGAACTCAAGTCAGCGGTTTCTATTTAAAACTAAGATCTGTGAGTTTCATAACAGTCATTGAGTAAGACTATTTCTCATGACTTTTTTGCTTTCCCTCTCCAATTTTTGAAGGGCAGAACTTCTTTAAACTTTTCAAATTTGGGAATAAATTTATTAGTAAGAACTTGAGGAAATACATTTAGGATTCATGTTAGCAATGTCAAAATGCAATCATATAGATAGATTTAGATAAGAGTACTGGTACTTCCAAATTCTACTAAAAGGTAATAAAAACTATTTTTCTGAGTATTTACCATCAGCCAGAAACTGTAGTAGGCAGTTTATGTAAACCATTTCCTTTTGTCCTTTTGACAGCCCTGTGAGATATATATTATCCTCATTTTATAGGTAAACAAAATGGATCTCAGCTAGTTAGTAGCAGAATCAAGATCTAAATTCATTTTCAAAACGTGTTCTCATTTTGTGATACCATTCTGGTCCTCTGGAGGAGGATGACAAAAGTTTTACCTTCCAAATCAATGATTAAAAATTATCTTTAAAATCAGCTGTCTCCGAAGTAAATGCAAGATGATACCCTGGGATCTGGGAAGAAAATAATAGTGGTATTTTATATGTGAAAACTAAAAAAAAAATCTTTAATTTTTATGTAGAAACAATAAAAAAGTAATTAAGCTTGTCTAATTTGTAATACATAAATTGATGCATAGAAAGCCATGCTGAAGGTTGAAAGAAGCAAGGATTAGAAGACAGCAGCTCTGCAATATTTGGATGAAAGTACAGGTGTACTTGGCATACCTCGGTCAGAGGAGGATGTACTACGAAACTGGTGGAGTTTGAGGAGGCTGTACTAACCTAGGGAAATATATGGTTCTTCAATCTTGCCTCTCCTTGAAACTTTTCCCCCGTAATAAAAGCAGGATTTGGTTCTAACTCATGGAATGAGCAGAGAAAATTTGGAAACATTAGAGCAGCAGCTTACTTCATAACCCTTGCCTAGAAATTCAAAATGATTCCCTACTGAATTAAAACTCTACGCTTTAGGTTCCTCTGCTTCTTACTTCTCTTTTCCCATCTCTGCTATTATGATTCTCACTGGGCAGCCCAGTGATTCCTTGTGTTAGTCTCTGCTTCAAAGACGGTACAGCATTCTCTTTCTTGGAATGATATGCCACCTTCCTAATACCAAATTACATCTCATTCATTGTTTACAACAAAAAGATTCAAAACTATGTTCTCCATGAAACCATTCCAGATTTGTTTTGCGTACTTTTAAAGACTGAAATTATCCCATTAACTTCTATCAATTTTATACAGACTTACTTTAGTATGCAGGAATTTTTACATTCTATATTCAGATAATTTCACTTATTTATTTTCCATACCCCTTTAAATTTCTTGGAGGCAGAAGCTATATATTCCCTTCTTATAACCTGTACCCAGCAGGCCTTGGCAAATGCTACTGACTAATGTATTTTTCTGTGGCTAATATCAAAAGCCACAGAGTGTGCACATAATAAGTGAGAAAACATTGCTAGCAACTCAGCTACCAAAGGGTTTAATCAAAAACATAGAAAGAATAGACTTTAAGGTCAAAGATACCAATCTCAAGAGTTGATTACATACCAGCATCTTCTAAAAGTAACTCAGAATTATGGAGTAGAAGGTAATATAAAGTTCATTATCTTAGCCTCAGTTCCCCAGAAAGCAGAGGCTTATGTGCTGCTACTTTACTAAGTCTGGAATCCCAGGGAGCAGAAGTAAGGAAGGGAGGGAGGGAGAGACAATACAAGGGCACAGCGTACTCAACAGAGCACCTCGTGAGGGAGGAAGGATTTATCTGTCTGTTTAAGTTTTCTAGTGGTCAAATGCAATAATTCCCTTGCATTTCCTGGTTGCTGATGAGTGGGCACCAAATAGGTCTCTACCAGGTCTGGCCCTACCACATCGACCTAGAATACCCCGGTAGAAGGCTCAAGGTGCACAGGATGGATATGAGGCAGGGGCCACTGGCCTATGTCCACATATGTTGGTGTGATCTGCGCAGAGCTGGTCATGGCAGCCACCACTGGAGCTAGAGTGAGTGACCAGAGACTCTGGAGATAGATGAGACCAAGAGGATTTGCAGGGGAGCAGAAGAGGTCTCTTTTATGTGCACCAATTGTAATATCCTCACTTTACATGAAGGAATTCAAGCCAAAGTTCGAGATGCCCAAGATTGTGGAGCTTAATTAGTGGAACTCAAGAGTCAGGGGCTTCCATCTCCCTATTTAGTAACTTTTCACTCTTCTGTGACACTTCTCTAGACATATAGCATATCATATACATGAGCATTTGTGACTCATCCTCTCACACCAGCGTTTCATATGTCTCCTGCATTTAGTGCCTCATAGATTCAGTAAATATCATTTAGAAGGGCTTCTTTGTGGCTTACTTGATGTCTTCTAAACAACAACAACAACAGAAACTGATGCTGCAGAGCCAGAGAACAGATTAAATGCCATGAATACAGGATCTGAGGCAAAGAAATGCCAATTAATGTTAAAACTCTGGAGATATGTCTTTACTTTTTTGCCCAATAATATTCCATAGAAGTCTAATTAATACTTTAATGTAATAAAAAACTTTCAGCAAGGAGTTTATAGATGCCAGGGTCCTAACTTCTCAAAACGGGAATAAAGAATGTAGTAGAACACACATTTGTCCCTCATTCAGGTGGTATTGTTTTTAGCCAAGGCAGTATGTATGCATGGTGAATTCATATGCTGACTCAGATCTGACATGACTTGCCAAGGAATAGTTATCAGAATGGAAATGTCTCTACAGAAAGGTTGTCATGCTCTAATTTAAGATGATGACATAATTACTTCACTCATGCTAAAGAATTACAAAGCAATATATTATGTAACTCTACGTTGAAATTTTTCATACCGTTTTAAAGGAACGTAGTCTTATAACTAAGGGAAGAAAACAAAATTCAATTCATGTTTTATTTTAAATTTTATTATTTTGAAAATCTGATTTGTAAAACACAAGTTTATTCACAAGATTCTAAAGTCTATTTAACAGAACAAAGTGCTCATGGTAACGGTTATGTCAGTCTTTATAAATACAAGCTCTATTATAACAGGTATTCAGCTTCCCGCAGTACTATTTTCCCTGAGACTCATGAATTTTTCATCATCTAGTCTTTCTGAATTTAAAGTGGATAGGATGTCCTTTTAAATGCATAAACAAAGATGAAAGTGTGTATCATAGTCTCCTCTCTATTTTTGCTTCTAAAATTATAAGAACTATGTATCCTATGTGAGAATGCATCTGGTGTGCTTTTCCATATACTACATGAATAACCAACAGTTCATTGTGTAAAGTTCCATCCTATACCATTTTAGCATATTTTTGCAAAATAGCACCTTACCAGGCTTTTCAGAAATACATCAGAAAATAGCTTATTAATCTCAGTGTCTAACTGACAAATGGAATACAGTAAAAAGGAGATTGTTTTTGTCTTTCAGAGCTAGTAGTTTTTCAAGGTAAGATGAGCAGCCATCTTTCAAATCTTCTTTTAATTTATATGTATTTGTTTGCTTGTAAATTTGTTCTTTCATTTATTCTGTATTTATTAAGCATCTATTTCCTATGTACTCAGTAGCCCTCAAGATACCAGGGACATAGAAATAAATAGGATACATTTTCTTCTTTTCAGGAGTTCACAATTTGCACAATACGATGACTATAAGTGTAGATAAGAGTGTACAGATGAGAACACTTCACTCAGCCCGAGGGAGTGGCCAAGGGAGGCTTTCTGAAGAAGATGGCGGCTTAACATTATGAGGAGTTAGGTGAAGGGAGACCACAGATCTACTTTTGTGGTTAAATATGGAGGGGGAAAAGGAAGTTCAGAGGAATAAGACAACAGTAAATGAACTGAAAAGATTCTGAAGCAGAGAGAGTGCTAGGGAGAATAGTCTGTAAAACAAATCACCCAAAGGGTTTGCTCTGTGCTGAAAAGAGAACAGAAGAGAATTTGATGAAAGGAAGATGGTGGAGGGAGTAGAGAGGTAGAATTAGCAAAGTGTTAACATCATCTAGATTTATATTTATATTTTTATTCACTTATTTATTTTGCTTTAGTAAGTAGTAAATTAGCTCAGATGTGCAGACCAAAATAACAGCTACAGAATCTAGCTCCCTATAGTTGGGAAAGGACTCATGAACTAATCTGATAAAAAGTCTCTCATTCTTTCCTGTTTTACAAGTCATATTTATTAGCATGATGGATAAAACCATAATTTGCATATTCTATCATACCAGCAGCAGCTGAATGACGTGACCACTAATTAAAAGCAGAAATTGAATACAGCAGATTTGCTATTTTGTTTGGCTGAAGAAACAAGAATAGGCTTGTGTTGACCTTTTGTTGAAAGGCATACATTGCAGATATCTTAGTGGAAGAGTTTTTCATCAGACAGTCTGGCTGCTTTTTTGTCTTCACCTTCCCCACAATATTTCTGGGAACCAGTTACTTAGGTTTCTAGCACTGTGCTCTGTGCCCTCTGTGGGGGCAAAGAGATTTTTTGTTTTGTTTTGTTTTGTTTTTGGTTTTTGGTTTTTGGTTTTTGGTTTTTTTTGGCAGCAAAATGATGGTATAACAGTAATTAAGAAGTTGAAACTTGGAATTATATAATCTAGTTTCCATTCAAACTCTCCCTCTTGCTAGCTCTGTGACCTTGAACTGGTTGCTTAACCTCTCTAAGCATCAGTGTGCTTACCTGTAAAATAGAACAATAATAATACCTGCCTTCTATGGTTATTGTAAGGATTAAATAAGACAGTAGAAATGTCTAAACCCAAGACTTGGCACATAGTGAAAACTTATTAAATATGAATTAGTATTATTTTACCTTAACTGCCTCCATTTTAGAGTACGGAATTAGGGAACTCAGCTCCCAAATGTTGGCCTAGTAGCTCCCCAGTGACAAAGACTGTGTCTTATTCATCTTTGCATATGTAGTGCCTGGCATGTAAAAGGCTGTTTCATAGTATATTGGTATATATACATCAGAAGGTCTAAAGTTTCATTTTCTTATCTAAGTAATCTGTCATTTTTTGTGTACATGTGGCTTGATTTTGTTCAGGAAAGGCACAGGATGCTACCAAAGTTTCAGATACGGTGTGGTTACAATTTAAGCAGCTGTAGCACATACAAGGTCAAAGCAGAAGTGTGCAGCCTTCTTTTCCCAAGGAGACTCACTCCATATGCAGCATTCTCCAGCAGACATACTCAGTATCAGGAGCAACTCTCTGGTGTATTAGCTATAATTCCCCCCATTTCTCTTTCACTTAAGGATGTAAGTTATTATGCAAATAATCAAGAGTGACCCAATGAAAGGATAACCATGCATCTAATCTAAATTAATTTTAAATCATTTTACATATTATTATTTTGACTATAATTGTTATTGTGTCATGTGGTGATTAAATCAAATTTACTCAAGGAATTCTTTGACTTTTTCACATTTCTTCAAAGTCAACACTTTGATTTCTCACACTCTGTCCACTATTCACCACTATTCCCTTCTTGAAATTCTCACCCCTGGGTTGCTGTGACGAGTATTGCTCTGGTACCTTTTATTCAGCAAAAACTGATCTTTCAAAGGCTGATGATGACTACAAAGCATCCCTCATCTATTTAATATTACAACTATTCACTCCATGAAAGTCTTTGTTCCCTTGGTTTCCTTCACACTAAGAACCAAACTGGTCTTCCACTTCTGACTCTAGTGATATGCCTCTTCTTTCTCCCCTATCCCCAATCTGGGGATTCCCCTAAGGATTTCCCTGAGCCCTCTTATTCTCACCCCTATTCTCCTCCTTGGTGATATCTGTTAACAGTACTTTAGCCGTCACTCTTATATATGTAACTTTCCATATTTATCTCCTAGTTGACCTCTCTATCCAAATCTGATCCCATGGTCCTAATACTGTTGGATCATTTGGAAGTTCATCTGGCAGCTCAAATTCAACATATCAAAAATATTTATCTTCCCACTAAAACCAACTCTTTATCACGATTTCTTTAACTTTTTCATTTTTCAATTACAGTTGACATTCAATGTTATATTAGTTCCAGGTATACAATAAGGTGACTAGACATTTATATACCTTATGAAGTGATTACGCCGATAAGTCTGGTACTCCCCCCCCAACACCATACACAGCTATTATAATGTTATTGACTATATTCCTATGTTATACTTTACATCCCTGTGACTATTTCGTAACCTCAAGTTGGTACTTTTTAATCCCTTTACCTTTTTCACCCATCCCACTAACCCTCCTCCCACCTAGCAACCATCAGTTTGTTCTTTGTCCCTATTATGATTTTTGTTAGGCTGGCTTGAAAACCTTTGAGTTAATTCTGGTACTTCTCTTGACCTCTGCCTTAAAAAAAAAAAAATTATTCTTTTATTACAACCAAGTCATTCAGGGTTACCTAGGCGTACCTCAGCACTGTCTCTGAATTGCTCCGTTTTCTACTTCTTCTAAATGGTATTGCCCAGCTATGGATGCCATGAAAAACATTGTACAAGCTTTACAATCTGGTGAAGGGTAAACAGAAGATGTAGAAGCAAGAATTATAATACCATGACATAGATGTAAAGGAGATGCATCCCGGAGAAGAGAGGGCAGGGAAGACTACTCAAAGGGGATGACAAAACGCCAGATCTTGAAAGAGGAATGGGAGTCGGACTGACAAAGGCAGGATGAACACTGTGGAAATAATATGTGCAAAGGAATGCAGGCAAAGAAGACCACCGACTCATTGTTGATGTGCAAGTAGCTCTGCAGGGATAGAGCTCTGGCTTTGTGGGGGAATTAAAATGGGGGGAGTAGGAGGTAATTCTCCAGCGCTGACAGGAGTGGAGAGAGGGCACTTAGGCCCTTGTTCAGTTATCTCTTTCTGCCTCCCAAACCACCGAAACACTTCATGCCTTAAAACAACAGCAGGTGTTGATTATCCCTCCCAGTCCTGCAGCCTCGGGGGATGTTTCATCTGTGTTCCATGCAACACAGGCTGGCATGGCTCCACGGGGGCAGAAGGATCCAGGATCCCCGTTCACATGTCTGGTGTCTCAGCTGAGGTGCTGGTGGCTGGCTGGCTCTCTCTCTTTTCACATGGCTTCTCAATATTTATTAGTCTAACTCTGGGTTTTATACATGGAAGCTGAATCCTCAGAGGACAAAATATGGAAGCTACAAAGCTTCTTGAAACTTAGGCCCAGCTCAGCTTCCAGAAAAGAAGAAATCGACTCCACCTCCCACTGGGAGGAGCCCTGTGAACGTAGAGGGAAGGGAGGAAATGTTGGCAGCCGTCTTTGTATGTGGTCTGCCATGGGCCGTACAAATCACTGCATCATTGTAGGATTTTAAGCAGCAGACTGACATTTTAAACTTACATGTTTAAAAATATCTCTTTGACTCCTTTATAGTGATTGAATTCATGGCTTGGGGGCCAGTGCCTGAAAACAGAGCAACCAATGAGAAGTCTATACCAACACGTCACAGGTTAACCTCAGGACAGTCTTCCCATGGACCCACATGCCTTGCCCGTTTTTCTTTCTCATGGAAACAAAGGCAATGAACAAAATGTGATGGATACCTTTATCTTTTTTTTTTTATTTAAAGCAAGATATTACCAAGGTATCTGCCCAGGACTCTGTGCTCCTTTCAGAAAGATAGATTCACATCTACTGTGAGGGAGGAAATATGTAATAGTGCAAACCCTCTGCCATAAAGCTTTTTTTTTTTTTTTTTTTAGAGCTACTACTCCTTGCTTATTTTATATAGCTGTTTCTATAAATAAACCAGGAAAGTCGGATGGGACTTTTGGGCAAGGCAGAAGCCTACTTTGTATTTCCAGGGGCTCTTCTTGTATCAAAGCTTGCAAGTACATGTGACAGTAAAGCCCATGCAAAATGAACCCCTTGGTTCTTGCCTCCAGTCCCCACGACAGTGGCCTCCAGGGGCAGTGCCTATGCGGAAGCCACAGAAAATATTTACAGATCTTGAAATGTTTCATTTGAAGTGATTACCTTGGTCACTAAATTTTCTTCATGAATAACAGTTTTAATGTGTAAGTATTTATAACGTAAGCAGAGGAGAGCCTATACTGGTGCTTATTAATGCGTCTTAGAGCAGACTGAGATCCCAAATCCGGGAATGGAGAGGAGATGGTCCTCCTGGATTTTCAGGGGTTTGTACAACCCCTTCATTTAAGTGTTCCAGATCTAAAATTTCTCTCTATAAAGAAAACAGTCTCTGCTATTGGTATAAGAGCCTAAGGACAAGGTTGAGATATGGTCCCTCTTGGTCGGTTTCAGGTCCTCATCAGGTTTTTGAACACTTAGCTCATGCCATGGTGGGCATCAGGATGATGTTAATTATCCACACTTCCGGAATGCAGCAGCTGGAAGCCAGGATCACTCGAAGAGAGTTCATCTCAAATTTTAGTTTTACCACTGCCTAGTTCTGTAACTGCAAACAAACTCCTTAACCCCTCTAAGCTTTGGTTTCTTTCTCTGTAAAACTTCAGCGACAATTGTACCTTCCTCATAGGACTGCTGTGACAGATTAAAAGAAATACTGTTTATTGCACTTAGCCCAGTGAATAGCACAAGTGCTCAATATATTCTAACTTATTGTTTTAACAAACTTCCTGCTGATCTTTGCTTTGTTTCTCTTTATTATCCAGGGAGATGTTAATCTCTGTGGCTCTGGGCCAAGTGTTATCCCTCCTTATTTGTGGCATTGGCTTGACCAGCAAGTACCTGTCAGAAGATTTCCATGCCAACACACCGGTCTTCCAGAGTTTCCTCAATTACATCCTTCTCTTCTTGGTCTATACCACCACACTAGCTGTTAGACAAGGTAAGCATGCAGACACACTGGAAATATAGCTTGGTTTCTCTTTTACAAACATCTAGAATGATGAGCCATGACTGGATAACTTTTTTCACTTATAGACAATTCGAAACTTCAAAAGTCACATTTCTATTTTATAGTCATACAGTAAACAAAATGAATGCATAAATCACAAAGAAGCATAACTTGTGTGAATTCAGTGGGAAGCAGAAAATGCATGTATAGACAGAAATGTACAACTGCTCACTGTTTGAATTCCTGTTAACATTCCTTGTACCCCTCTGTGAATTTAAATAGAATGCTTCCCCAGAACCTGGAACAGGCAGATACAGCTGTTCTAAATAATGCTAGCCCTGAGAAATTCAAGGGAATTACAGAGAAATGTATGTTCTTTGGGAAAGTGTCACAGGAAAAATAAAAATAGTAAACACAACTCTAGTAATAGCAAAAGGGAAAAGAAAGAAAACTACCACAAACGGCCAGGTGAGATGTTCTGTCTAAACTTAAAATAGCTGAAGTAATAAAGCAAGTCCTCTGAGTCAATGCAAGAACTTTTTAAGGGGCTGTTGCCATCTTTGGGGTATAGCTCTCTAGGGCATACCTCAGAGCCTATCATTATCACTGGACTGGAGTATATACTTTTATCTATGACCCAGAAATAGCAAACAGTTTTTCCCCAGTAGTAACTGTTGACTGTAAAATATGCACTGAAAAATAATCATAAATAGCTTTGAAGACAATTATATACCTAAATAATAAATAAGGATACATGAAGAGCTGTATACATCAATTGTAATTTTTGAAACTTTTATAAGAGCTGTATGTCAATATTTGATTTTCACATTTCTTTATTTAGATTGCTGTCCAGAATAATATTGCTTAATTATAATGATTAGCCCACTACTAGAGTTCATCTTAGAGGGAGAATAAAAATGAATACGTTGAGAATGAATTCCAGTTTACCATTGAATTCATTTTAAAGTATTGGAGATAATTTCATTTTCTTCTCAAAAATATATGTTATCAGTGCTTGCTTTAATTAGCCCAGCAGAAGGAGCATAAACAAGAATAAGATTAAATTTAAGATAATTTTGTAAATATTTTCATGTCACAAAAAAAAAAAAGAAAAAAATTTACATGAAAGTGGTAAATTTATTTTCCATAGAGTTCTAGAACCAAACATTCAGACTATGAGGTAATGAATTGTAACTATTCTTTGGGTTCTCATCCATCTTACCTCCTAGGAGTCCAGAAATTTAACAAAAACCTGCATCAGGCAAAAGCAAAATCAAGCCATTCTAAGAAACAGAATAATTCACAGTCACAGACAGAGACAGAAAAATTTAGAAATAGTGTAGCAAAAGACTCAAGGTTAATTATAATACCTTCTATTGAACCTTTATAATGTACCAGGCACTATGCATGTGAAATCTCTCTCTTATTCCTTCAATGAAAGGAAATAGGTATAATTATCCAAAATTTTATAAATGAGAAAACCAGAGCTCAGCCAGCATTAGGAACCAGCTCTGGGCTATAGAACTAGGCTGTGTGCCTTCCTGGGCCACCCTGCCTTCTTCCATGTGAGGTCCAGGGAGGCAAGAGGAGGAAAGAGAGATACTTTTGAACAAAAGGAGGGTTTTTTTTTTTTCTTGAATTTCAAAACCCTGAGTAAGAAACCAGCCCTGGGTTCAAGGTCTAATGAGGCACACAATGAAGTCAAGAGGATGTGGTTGCAGATTTGGGGGTGGGCAAGGGAGAGGCACAATTGGAAAGAGACCAAGGACTAGGAGCAGCAAAGACTCTGGCAGCTCTTCGGGAAGAAGACTGAAAAGGGCCTAAGGAAATTCTGTATTTCCCAGTCAGTGATGAAGAGAATCAATTTTTAAAATGCCCAGTGTGGAGATTTTTGCCATTTCCTCAGATAATCGCTAAATCTGCTGACATGTCTTTATTTGGGTGTTTACTCAGAATGTTTGTTTGTTTGTTTTAATCTTCATCTTTATAAGTTTTAATAGGCTGGCATTACGCTCACATCTGGAAATTGGCATAGTAATTGCATTAATTTTGTGTAGGCTGATTTACCACTATGTTCTAGAAACATAATAAGCTGTTTCCTCATGCACCTCAAGATTTGAGAGGGAATGAACAGCAGAGGAAAGAGAAGAGGGTGGAACATCTGGTGTGTGCAGGGAGGTGCTCGCGTAGCTGTAATTTCCCCTCCTTTCCCAGTGCACCTGACCACACACACTCTCTGAGAGGGCTGCAGATTCGGATGAAGCCCTTGGAGGCGGGGCAGCCTGAGCGAGCTCAGCAGAGGGTGGGGACTGTGAGGAGAGGGGTGACCCGCAGGCTGCTATCGAAGGAGGCTTCTCTTTCCCTGGCAGGGATGGTGGCTCCTTAAAATCTGCTGAAATTTCTCCACTCTGATTAAGACTGTCAAGAAGGAACCATTTTCCGTCTTCACCTGCTGTCTGGGTGGCTGGTTCACGGCTTCCTCATACCCAAGTGGTGTCTTCCCAATTTCCCAGCACAGTCATCACCTGCCCTGTTGGGCCATCATGTTAATTTGATGCCACTTTAGGCCACGTAACAAGTTTTACTTGGAAACATGTCTTTAATCAAATATTTTTTTATAATTTTAATCATACAGCTTCTAAACATTTATAATTGTTACATGTGAACATAATGTGATGCATGCAAGAAGCCCTTCGAAGCGTTATGGGTGATGTGATAACAAAAGCCTTATGGAAATTTGACTTCAAAGTTACACTGTATTCTCTTTATCAAATTTGCTAGATCAATGATCAAAGACTCTGAAGCAACAGGTTTCAGTAGAAATTCCAGCATAACTCCAGTTCAAACTAGAGTTTTAAACTTATCCATGATTATTAAGTAGTCCCTACAAAAATGTGAGTACCATCCTACTTTAAAAAAATTGTATCATGTTTAACAAGTTTTAAGTCTAGACCTGTCCTTAATTGGATTAGGTTTTTATTCCAGATAGTTCTAGAATTAAAAACAAACAAACAAACAACAAAAAAACTTGTATTCATACAAAGAACGTCAATAATAAATTTTGTAGAAAAAAGTACTTCAAAAAAGTAGTTCCATTGACATTGTATCAAGATAGAGAATGTGGGTAGGATTTAGATAGCTATTACTTCAAGGTTCATTTTAACCACTTTGAGAAGTTATTCAGGCAATTAAAATGTACCCACAGAAATAATGCCTGAAACCCAAACTCATGCTGTATGCACAAAGTAGGGCTTCAGGGATTATAAAGAAAAACTCAGTCCTCCTTCTGTGTGTCTTCCTTTACCCTCGCACTACTGTCACACTTACAACACCGAGAAATTCTATGACACCAGCTGGGTGTCTTCTGACGCTCTCGACCTGGAGTTAGTGTTATATCTCAAGGTTAAGGGCTCATTCCCACAAGATTGCTTCTGACGGATAGGCAACAAATAGGAGGTTCCCAAAACCTCCTCCTTGAGCTTGGTTAATTTTCTAGAGCCTCTCACAAGACTCAGGAAAACACTTTACTTACTGTTGACAAGTTTATTATAAAAGGATGCAGATGAACACCCAGATAGAAAAGATGCATAGGGCAAGGTATGTGAGAAGGGGTGTGGAGCTTCCTTCCATGCCCTTTCTGGGCACACTGTTCTCCCAGCACCTCCATGTGTTCACCAATCCTGAAGATCTCCAAACCTTGTACATTTGGAATTAGTATAGAGGCTTCATTACGTACATAATCAATCATTAACTCTGTTTTCTTCCACTTTCCCCTCTCTGAGAATGGGGAAGTAAGGCTGAAAATTCTAAGCTTCTAAATCATGGCTTGGTCGTTCTGGTGACCAGCTCCCCATCCAGGAGCCCACCAAGAGTCACCTCATTAGAACAAAAGACATTCCTATCACCCTGGAAATTCCAAAGGGTTTAGGAACTCTGTGTCAGGAACCAGGGTCAAAGACCAAATAGTAGAACAAAAGATGCTCCTAGTGCTCTTCTCACTTAGGAAATCACAAGAGTTTTAGGAGCTTTGTACCAGAATCTGGGGGTAGAAACACACACACACACATACTCATATGATATATTCTATTATTTCAATATAACTAGGAAAGTAAAGAGAGGCTTCCAAAAACTTAATGATTTGTCAATGAAATTCTTAAAGGAAGACTCTTCTTCATATTCACTTTTTTCTTAAAATTTCATTTACTGCTAGCTGAAATTAGGAAGCAGAGAAATACAAAATGCAAAGACTAAACAAGAAGAAAAAAACAGACAGGGGTCCAACTGAAGCTTATCTTATTTTTTGCATTTGCATTGTAGAAGCAAGACATGTAACGAGTTTTAAAAATAAAGGTGAAAATAGGGTACATTTTTATCATAAAAAAGTCATCAAACTTTTTGCCCATGAGCTTCTCTTAGCAGCTATTACAAGAATCCTGCTGCTTCTCAGAACTACTTTCAGCAGTTCTTAATAATAGATACCCATTATTCCTCTTTGGGCAATTCTTGACTTCTGTATGTATATAAACCACATGGTCAATAATTCTCTCCTCTTTTTTTCCTTTTGCCAATTTTTGTTAGTGCTTGTCTTTCCAATTCCTATTTATTTTCACATTGACAATTTACTCAGTGGTGGGAGGTAAGGATTATGGACAATTGAGTAGTACATGTATTTTGCTCTCCAGCAAATTCTTGAAACATAGACATTAAAATATTTATTGAATTTTTTATACATTTCTTGGTGGCATGTGTAAATTAAAAATAAGTCTATAGTATTAAAAGCACTCATAAAAATATCACCATGTGTAATCTCTTTGGTTATAGTGTAAAGAGAGAATACTGAAAAGTAAATGCATGCCTTACTTTTTATGAGAAGTATTTTCATTTTGAACATTAAATTCCAGAAGACAGAAATGCTAGATAGAGGTCTACGTTCAAATTTCAGTTCCCAGTGGGACGGTATTTTAAGCACTCACTCTCTCCCAGTCCCAGACTCCGCCATGTTCTTTTTCCCACTCAGAGCTTTCAAGTAAGGCAGGAGAGACGAGAGAAATATATTAGAATGGCAGACTTGTCTACACACAACAGATGGATGCAACTCATGTCCCGATGGTCCAGTCCCACAGCCCTCAGCATTTCAGATGAATGTTCTTCTCATAATTTGTGCCAAAAACGGTATTCCTCTTTTTGGTGGTGGCTGGGGAAGTATTAATCAGAAGGTAATTGTTGCCTCTTCCAACCCGAGACAGGCTTCTCATTTGTTCTTTGTAGACACACTGCACTTCTCATAACTACACAGGCTCAATTCTCAATTACCAATGTTGCAAGATTTAAAATATCTCTTAATTAGAAGAATTGTAGGGCTTCATACAAAATAATATTGACCTCTCAGAAAGCCACACGAGGTCAAAAAAACTTAAGTATCTGGCATTTCACAGAGTATTAGACCCAAGAATCACCTGAAGATCTCACCTCCTCAGTTCTGTTAATATTGTTCTGCCTGTGGATCTTTGCTCCTTGCCCTTTTTTTTTGCCATTGTCTTTGCTGCTTACCATAGGACGTCAAAAATATAAGCAAGGGCAGTGAAAAGAGTTAAAGCAGGATCCAGAATTTTCTCAGAGTAAAGCCCAAGTTCTGTTTGCACACAACTCAGTTTCCAATTCCACGGATGACCTTGACTAAGTCATTTAGAAGGGATTGTTAATGGGTTGGCAGAATAAAAAAGTGCTTGACCAAGGTAAATACTGAATTGTAACTCCCTTAGGAGTGATGCGGGAAATATTGTTGTCATTTACCTAAGTCTGGTGAGGTAATGTTCACTAGAGCCTCTTAAAAAAGTCTCCCTTGTGGGAAATCACTTGGCAAACCTCCATTCCTATTCCTGTCAGGTGGCATTTATTTTTACTTCCAAAAAGATAGAGAGTTTTAGTCCCCATAGTATAGAAAGGTTATACCTCAGGAATTTCTGAGATTTTTCCTTGGTGGGCGTTGCATGGGAACTGTGCTTATGTTACCCTGGGAAGGAGAAGAAAAGGGGGTTGGAGGTCCATCTAAAAGCATACTGGGAAATTGGCAGAGAAAAATCACAAGAGAAAATTAGAATCCAATTCTATCAAAACTGCCTGCCTGTATATGGAGCAACTGGAATTCTCATGTTCTGCTATGCAAGGTGATACTGACACTTTGGAAAATAGCTTGGCAGTATCTCATAAAGGTAAACATACACTTAACATATGATTCATCAATCACATTCTTACAGGAGAAATGAAAATATATTGTCCACACAAAGAACTATATGCAAATGTCCATTGCAATTTTATTTATAATTTCCAAAACTATAAACAACTAAATACTCATCAACTTGTGAAAAGATAAACTTTGTGGTAATTTCATACAATGCCATATACTCAGCCATCAAAAGGAATAAGGTACTGATACATGCAATAGTATGGATTAATCTCAAAAATATTATGCTATGTGCAAGAAGCCAGACATGAAAGCTTACATACTTTACAATTACATAATGCTTAGTAATATGATGTTCTGGGAAAAGGTAAAACTATTTAGATCAGGAGATAAATCAGTAGTTGCCAGAGCCTGGAGTTTGCAGATCGACTCTGAGGGACACAAGGGAGCTTCTTAGGTGATAGAAATGTTCTATATATCTTGATTGTTGTAGAGGTAACATGACTATATACATTCACCAAAACTCTTCAAACTGTACACTTACAAGGGCTGAATTATATCGCATGTTAATTATGCTTTACTATGCCTGACCAAGCGGCAGGAGCGAAAAATTGACCACCCAATATCGCAATGTGGTTGCCACGATGAAATAATGTATCATTGGGCTCAGTCTCCCATATGTAGTTAGTTCCTCAGTCACTCTCAGATATTAAGAAGCACCATTAAAACTTTCTTCTTCATTATGGCGTGCTTTCAGACCACAAGAATGAGTACAGTTTCCTCCCAAAATGTACCTATTACAAGGAATTTGCTAGTGGGACAGGAACTGGTATTGATCAAGTTCACGATCCACTAAACAATGCCAAAGTACATACGTTCCATACATTTACAGTGCTTACAGGGTGAATTTGCACCAAATCAAGTCTCCCACAGTCTTAATCAAACTTATTGTACCCAACAGTGCATGTCCTGTTTGTGCTAAAATGGATGAATCTCAAAGTGATACCTTATCCAGAACTTTCAATATCACCTAGCATAGTAAGCGACTTTTAGATTGAAGGAAAATTACATGAATGTGTAACAACATCTCTTAATGAATCCTCAAGTAAACTTACACACACACACACACACACACACACACACACACACACACACACTTTATACATCCCTCATTCCCCATACCATATACTTTATTAGTGGATGCTCTCCAAGTCTTTCGCTTCAAACAGCATATAAGCTTGGAGGGAAGTATTGTCTCCCTGTTTTATCTGGAGTCCATGTTGGCTGTTAATTCTGAAAATCTTTAAGCATTCATCTCTCCATGCTGAGAGCTGGCATAGAGCAGTACTCATTCCTGGCACGCTCAGCATTCATGTGGGAGATTGAAGGGTGGTTACAAGATGATAACTGTATTGCCTGAAGGAGATAAGTCCCCTTCTGCCAAAATAGTGCTTTGTATGTAATTAGTGTAAAAATTCAGAGGAATAGAGTTTATCCTTACAATCATCTTTCTCATTAAAAAAGAATCATAATGGAAGAACAAAGCAGTCCCTGCAGTGAATGGAATTGCTTTCCCTAAGTTTTCATTAAATCAAAGACTCAGCAGTTAGCCGTCTTGCAGACACCAGTGCAGTCTGCTGCTGCATGAGATTCGCAGGGAAAAAATATGAAGCAAACGATTTTTTTTCATTCACAGGATTGGAATCGCGTTGTGATAATCTTTAGATCAGAATTCCCTGTCTATGAAATTTTTGAGCATCTGGTTGCATTGGTGGCCTTTTCTGAGATTTTTGAGGACCAAGAAGAGGATCTTGTAACTCACCAAATTTAAATGTAATGCTTGCAAATAGTGGGTTCTGATTATAAGTTGAAGTGACTAGACTCCTTGAGTGATCTATATGAGGAAAAAAAATAGAGGAAATTGACTTCCAAGTAAAAGAAAATACAATCAGAATTTGTTTCTGACCATTTTTTAGGATTTAACACTTCTATGAAAGAGAATGAGTATTCCTTTTACCTTTAACTACTAATTAGCCATATCTAAGAAAAGATCTATCTTTAAGAATCATATTTAAGAATTATTACCTAAGTTTACTAAATTAAAATATAATTTTAAAAATATAATTTTAAATAATTAGGATCAGACTTTTTGTGTTTCTCAATTTAATCAAAATTCAAGAGCCCTTGAGTTGGACTAGTAAGCTTCCATAACTTGTCTATGTTGTATTTCTTCATTCTGTAAGTCAAGATAATAATAATAACTGGTTTACAAGTTGTTTGTGGACTAAGTGATGTATTTGGAAAACTAGCACTGTGTCAGGCGTAGAGAAAATATTCAATGAATATGATGTGCCATCGTTGGCATTATGTTTGCTCAATAAATATTGAGTCTCCTCTTCAGCAACTTGAATTTTATACATGTAACACTTAATTTGAGTAAATTCTACCATGGGGATCCTGAAATTCAGTAGCCATCTTCCGGCATTGATAGTCTCTTTAACTTTTGCTGGATATCAGAGTAGACACAGGTATGATTCATAGAGGTATCGAAAAGAAGAGATGGTTTCGTTGCTTTCTTACCACTATGGTGTCCGTTGTGAGTGAGGGAATTCACTGATGTAATTATTACACTAGTACCCTCAGAATGTAGAGTACCCTCTTCTGCCTGAGAAAGCCAAGCCAGGGGGAACAATGGGCACCCAGAATCTGTTCAGAAGGAGCCAGAGCCACCCTTTTACTTCAGGTGTAACTTCACTCAAGTGGGCCAAGCTATGAGAGATTGGGACGGGAACAGGGGAGCCGAGGTGGGAGCAGTTACCAAAGGAAAGAGTTGAAAGGACAATTCTCCAGGCCAGGGCTTTCCCCAGAAATGTTTTGTGCTAGAGCTCTGATTCTGATTGTGAAGTCTCGAGGCAGAATTGCTTCCTATGCTTTCTCTCCCACATCTTCTGTGTGGGTTTCCTATCTCTTTTCCTGTTTGCTCTCTTCACCCCAGCTTTTTCCTTCTCACACAGCCAAAACTGATAGGCAAATGGGAAGAAATTGGAAGAAAAGCCATTCTCATTCCCTTTACTGAGACAGGACTGTTAATTACGAATTCAAACCTTGCAGAGAAGAGCCACATTCAGTTTAAGCCCTACCTGCAAATAACCACTCCGACTTACTATTCCTTGCTCAATAGAAGGCTCAGAGCACAAATACACCAATTAACATCAAGTATGTTGTAAACTGAGCTTGACTACCTTTTTTTACTGAATGCTCGCTTTTCCCACAACACACACAGAATGCATCTGTGAACTGCAACCAACTCAATACTCATACAGAAAGCAAAGCAGATACAAAGCATCTGGGAAAATGGCATTCCCATTTGGCCTGCTGACTGAGGCATATGCCAGCTGGAGAGGTTGAGGAAGAAGAAGTGTGGTTTGACCAAAGCCAGGACAGGATGGCATTTCTGTCCCTGATGATTACCAGCAAGGAATCAGTTTTTGGGACAAGAACCATAGATGTTTTAGAAGACCGTATCAATTCAATTGTAGGTGTCATCAGATGCATTCCAAAAGTGAGCATTGGGTCACTATTTTATAACCAGAATCCCACATTTCCACCGATTATTTGGAATAATCATGTCTCTTTTAAGGCCATGTCCATGGAAACCCTAGTAAGAAATCTATAAGCAGAGATCTAGTCTTCCTAACAAACTATTGCATGGGCAAGAATTGTCCTTGGATGAACTCATTCAAAGGAATCTTGCTCCCATTTTTTGACAGGGTATGAACATTCTATTTCAATGTTGAAAGTAAAGTCAGGGTGGGAGAGGGAAAAATTAAAAATAATCCAAGATTAAAACGTGCTGAAAAAATGCCCTGAGAGAGCACAATCATCGGGGCTACAGAGCCAGGGGAGTGGCTGCCAGCCTGTCATGCTCTAGATGAGATGAGGGTTAGACCACACTGTCACGGATCATGGAGTCCTCGCTCCATGACCATGATCCATTGTCACAGATTGCAAAACCATCGTTCAGCAGGAAGAGCACTCCACAGACAAACTCAATGAGCTACTGGGACTTCACCAAATTCAAAGCAGCAGGTCCCATTCCTGCAAGCACCTTTCAGCTTTTGGCTTAGTGGCTGTCATTCGCCGAGGTCGACCGTCCCAGCTGTGCTGTGTTAAACTCGGGACCATTATAAGCGCCACTTTAAGCAAGCTATTGATTTTAAACGTTTGTCAGACTAAAAGAGACTAAGTTAGATCACTCAGAAACAAGCAAAGAACTTATCTTCTAAAAATAAAGTTAAGGAACTTGGTAACTTTTTTTTAACGGAGAAATGTGTGGGCAGAGCTTATGTAAGTGTCATAAATGTAGAAGTCTCTGCACTGTTAAAAATTGTAAGTTATTTACTATATGGAAATTTAATAGATCTCAACTCCTGATTTCTGTTGTTTTGACATAAGATATGTTGAGTAATTTAGATACCTGACAGGAAAGTTATTGTAAATGTGTTCCTGTACTTACAGTGTCTCTTAACTGATGGAATCAACCTGGTGCACAAGCCATGTTGTGCACCCTCCCTAGCCTACAGTTTTCATAGTTTTAGTTCTGTCCGTGATTATTTCATACCAAACCTTCTAGAAGGCTCTGACCTGATTACATCTTATTTCGATTTCTCTTATCTACATTTAAGGTATCTTACCTTTCTCAAGTCATTTATTCCTTCATGTATTTATTCACACATTATTTCATTCATTTAGTCAACAAATACATTTTGAGGGCCTTCTTCTGTTAGACTCTGTACTGCTAGGTGGGAAGGATACCTAACTGGGAAAAGTGATCTCCCTTCTCCACCCCTTCTAAGCTCATAGACAAGAGAAACAGAGTGACAAGTAAAAAGTCCCTGTATTTCAAGAGTACAGATCTGAGGGCCTTGCTTTCTCTTATCTCCACCACACCTTCATTCCAAAAAAAATTTATTCCTCCTGTTATCCATTTCACCACTCTTTTCTCCATCCATCTACCAGTGCTCCCTTTCCCAAGTCACAGCAGAAGAATTTCTTACAGGCAGTTAGAAACAGTACATTGACTATTTCATGGTCTTCCCCTTGGCTTTTCTTGATCATGCACGCATTCTTTGCTCTAGACCCTGACTTCACATTAAGAAGAGGTGCAGCTGTTCCTCCAGTCCCTGTACCACCCCCACACTGTCTCCCTGGGAGAATACAGCACAGACTTCATCCACCTCTTTATTCAGACTTAGCTGTGGTGATTTCTTGGCTGCTAGGCTTTTACAAGCTAGAGCAGTTAGCTATTTTCATGATTATTATTGACTTCCAACACCCTCAAAGATCTCCTCTGCTCTTACAAACAGTCATATATGAATCACAGGTATAATCTTTGCCTGACCTAAATCAGTGGCACCCCAACCTTTTTGGCACCAGGGACTGGTGCTCCTATGAGAATCTAATGCCTGATGATCTGAGGTGGAGCAAGGTGGTGATGTTAATGCTGGGGAGTGGCTGCAAATACAGGTGAAGCTTGGCTCGCTCGCCCTGCCGCCTCACCTCCAGTTGTGAGGCCCCGTTCCTAACAGGCTAAGGACTGGCCTGGGTGTTGGTGACCCTTGACCTAAATGACCTCTATGTAGTGGCAAATACTCTTACTTGTCTGGCTGTATCCCTTTAGGAAACCTTTATGCTTCTGGCGGTTTGGGATGTACCTTCAGTGCTTTCTGGTATATGAACTTAAGCTCGTCCCAAGTTTCTAATAACCCCATAAGATATTAGAAACCACAATAATTTAATGGCATAAAATACAAGTAGTAACGCAGTAAAGAATATCAGAGTTCATGGGCTTTATCCCAGTACTGTTAGAGGGGAAAGACTGCCAACCATCCACTGAAATCTCTAGCTCTGTGGATGGAGCAGCAGGATGGAAAAACAAAACATCAACCTCTTGCTTTTGACCAATCAGCTCATCTTATGTTCTTAGTGTGCAGCATGCTCCATTCAGCAAATATTCATCGCCTCTCTTTCAGGGTTTTAAGTTACCTTTCTAGTATTCTAGAGAAGTAAATAATGATGCCTTTGATAACCAGGGTCACTATGGACAATTTCTGATCGTACCAATCATTTTTAGAAAGTAGCACAGTAACTATCCAATTAAATGCAACCCATGATTATGATTCCTTTGAAGAAACCATTATTGTATTCTATTAATCTTGTACCAAAATCCATGTCTAATCTATTTATTCATGGCTTCACCTGACAACCAGAAAAAGGTAATTCACTCTAGCAAACACATTACCAACCACAGGTAACCTCCATGTATCTAGGCAACTCTTAGGGTTAAAAGTTTAAACGTACTCAACAAACTAACTTAGAAAACTGCCATCATCTCTGGGATCGAAGTTTCATTTGGTGGTAGAATATATTGACTGATGAAAGTTGTCTTGAGTTAAATTTCACAAATATCTATTGAGCCCACTGTGGACCAGATACCATGTGTGATCCTTTCCAATGCTGCCTCTCCATCTGCATCAGCAATAGCACTGCCTAAGCTCAGCCACCTATCACGCTCGCCAGGACTGCTGCTGTATCGCCCGAACTGCTCTCTGTCTCTGACACCTGCCACACCTGCAGCCCTTCTTTAAAACTTTATGTGCTATAAAGTGCAGTAGTCAACCAGGCTTTAGATGATCATGTAAATCCTTTCTTATTTATGATTTATATTGAAATCAGGATTTAAAAAAAATAATTGGGGGAGGAATTGGCTAAAAAAAGACGATTATTTGCCATATCCATTGAAATCAACATCATTTCTGTGAACCAAAGTAAGGTCTTTTAATAAGAATTCAAAGAAGCTCAAAATTAAGAGACCAGAATGTTGCTATTTCTGCTTTCTAATTAGCCTGTCTCCTTGAGTAAAAGAGGCCAAAGATGTAATATTCTAATTTCTGTTCTCCGAACAGAGTTTTTTTCTGAAGTGTAAGCCAAGTTGTCTTGGATTGCAGAATTGATCCTAAAATATATAAAAAAAATTAACTTAATATTTTAGGTACTAGTTTCATAAGAAGTGACTTTGGTTAATACTGTGCTCTGTGTACAACATTATTGCTAAACTCAAAGAATTCCATTCACTTCTTAACATAAACTAATTAAAATCAACTCAATTTAGTTAAAAGTGAAAATAAATTGAAAGACCTCCTTAATAATAAATCTCCTGATCAAATATCTTTGTTAGACTGCTTCTAAAGCTGACATCTAATTTATAAAATCTAAAGAAACCATGAAGAGACTTTAAGACAGTATTGAGATGACAATGTTATACTATTTTTTAAATTCATTTTTTAATTACACAACAATACATGGATATAAACATTACATGTTTATGTAAATATAAACATTGTAAATACGGACAGAAATTTTAAAAAGGGAGAGATTGTGCTTCTTACCCGCCACATAAATCTCACTTTTTTCATAGGACATCTTTGATAAATTTTTATTCATCTTTCACAGCATTTTTTATGTATATGCATTCATATATATAGTTATAATGTGTTTTTCATGTAAATTCTAGGAATCATATATATTTTTTCTGAAACTTGCTTTGTTTACATAATAACATTTCCTGAAAAATTTCCATTTCAGTACATGTACATTTACTTTATAGTTTTTAATTGGTACAGTAGTACTGATAAGCTCACAATTAGTGGTCATAAAGATTGTTTCCAATTTTGAATTATTCCATATATTTTACAAGAAGCATCATTGTAGATATGCCTTTAAATACATGTGAGAGTATCTTATAGTTTAAATTTCTAACAATTAAAATCCTGAGTCAAGGGACATTTTAAATATTATCATCAAATTTCCCCTCCCCAAAAGATATTACTAGTTCTAAAGCCTACTAACAATATTTGAGAATATGTTTTCCCACTTTTTTATCAATGTTGGATATTAGCAGTTACTTTTTTATCAATCTGAAAGTTAAAAAAGTATCTCACTGTTTAAATTTTATTTCCTTAGTTACCAGTAAAATGAGCATCATTTTGTATTCATTTACAAGAATATATAACTTTTAAATCTTAAAATAAAAACATGAAATGATAGCGATCCCTTCCACAGTCTGTTCTGGGTGTAAGAGTTAAGTCCTAGTGGACTCCTTTCCTTCTTGCTTTCACTCAGTCTCTTGTGTTTATCTCCTCCTGAATTAGTGAAAATAGGGGAAAACAAATGAGCCCTGTGATACCTTCTCCTGGAAGAATGCCACTGCCAGAGCATTAGAATAATAATATTGAAATTTATCTCATCCATAAACCTTTTATAGTAGTGTAATTAGTAGGGCTATTAATACTACACATGTCTAGCTTTCTTTACTATGTAAACACAGCTTGTGATCACATAAATGACATCAGTGATAATCCTTTAGGGCATATGTATACCAAAGCACTTGAGTCACTTTAGCTAGGCTTAATCAGAATCTCCTCATTCAAAAGGGGGGGAAAAGATTCTTTTTGCTTAGAAAACAGAATGTGAGGATAACCTTTAGGCATTTTCCAACATTTAAACATTTAAATTTTGAATTCCAGGGCAGGTATACTGGTGTAGATGTGCCTGGGAAGAATGGATTGGAGAGAAATAGAAAAATTCTAGCCATATTAGTGCAGAATTATACCTGTCAGCCAAATATATCTTGCCTATTTCTATATCTCAGTGTCATTTACATATGGTCATTGTTCCTCTTGTGGCATTTTAAATTAATACTTAATCAAAAAAATGAAGTGAATTTAGTGTACTGTAGATGTTATCTGTTCTTCAAAAAGTAATGAATGTGACATGAAAGTAGGTTCCAGGAATCTCAAATCACTGTAAATTAACAATGTGATTTAGATGACTGGTGTCGGAATCACGGCAGTAAAATCGTGTTCAGAGACAGTCTCTGTTTATGGTTATATTCCCTCTTTATAATCAGATCAGGTTAATGTCTCTGTGACTCAGATTTCCTGGCTGATAAAAATGGGCTGACTATAAAATAAAAATGGTTTTTTAACATATTTTATGTGCTCAGAGATGGTGTCATTCAAATGTTAATCTATTTGATATTTGAGAGACCATATTCAATTCAATGTGGGCTTTTTAGGGTCAACTATTAATTTACTTAAGCCATAGCACTGAATAAAAGTAGTCTATTTCAAGATGAGTAAGATTTCCTAAAGCAACGGGATAAGTCAGTTCATTGAACTTGGATTATCATTGACAAAAAGAAAGACGATGAAGAGAAGGAAATAGTGTACAGTGAGCTTGTTTGCTTTTATAACCACACTAGGTACTATTTCTAGTGCCTCCCAAAGAAGAAAGAGAAATAAAATGAGAATATACAATGCAGCTACATTATCTTTAAACTTAAAATTATCATATAGGTCATTTTATAGATAAAGAAACTGAGGCTCATCAAGATTAATTAATTTATCAAAAATTACGTAATGGCTTCTGTTTAGGATATAGTAGTCATGAAAGACCATCACGCTCACTCTAACAACAGAAATATAAAATCTTAGTTTTCCTGGGCCCACCATAAAGCTATGGAAGAAAAGAAATCTAAATTTATGAAACCCAGAAAATTCTCTTTGCAAGAGAGGAAAGATTCACAGCTTCTTTCATCCTTTGCAGAGTGACATGAGAAGGAATCCAGAAGAGAGATGTAAGGTTTTAAGGTCCACATATCATTTGGTGTGACAGATTATAATTCTAAAGGACCCCAGCCACAAATCAGGTCTAGACACACCTGCAAACTATGTTCCATGGCTCTTTGCTTGGTGCTAGGCATATAGTATACCAAAGACTAAGAGGTGGAACGGAAGAGCTAAAAGAGAATCTAGCTGAAGGGTTTGGAGCCTCCCAAGTGCATGAAAACCATCCTTTGAAGGTTGAGGGGAACAGTGGAAGAGATCTGAGAGAAATGGACTTGAGGCACTCCAGACTTTCAGCTTGCCGGGAGTTGGAGGCATGGCAAGAGAGATGAGGGGAAATCCTTCTGAGACATTCCAAGCAGAGAGAGGTTTCTGTAGGTGCAAAAAGCCGAGTAAAGAACAAAGAGAATTCCCTTAGCAACCCAAACAATAGTCAGCTGAGCTATAAAGCAAATATATATATTTTAGTGGTTCAGAAAGTTGGTAGTGTGTTTATGAAGTGCAAAGAGATCTCCAGAACCTTGCCAGTTCTCATACCTGGAGAAGGGTAGGTACTAATCCCACTTTCAAAATATTTGAAGTCAGTAGTGAACTAAGTCACACTAAAATTGCAGGAAGCCAGTTCTGCTGATTAGATTGACTCAGTAACCCAACCAACCAAGCTGGCACAGAAAAAGGACATTCTATTATTTAATGTAAATATTATTTAGTTCAGTCTCTACTATTATTTTGTATAAAATATTCAGATATAATAAAAAATCTATTAAACAAGTGAAAAGCAAGAAAATGTGACACATGATTAAGAGAGAAAATAATCAATAGAAGCAGACCAGGTGATGCCATTAATGTTAAATTATCAGACAAGAACTTAATAATAACTATGATAAAAATTTAAGTTCTAGTGGATGAGATCAACAACATTCATGAAGAAATGGGGAATTTCACCAGAGACCAGGAAACTATTTTTATTTATTTATTTATTTTTCCAGGCAGGCAACCCTTGATTGACCTCACAGATTGTAAGATCTTGTCAGCTTACAATCCCTTATATTTTTTTTATTTTTCATCCTACAGCACCTGGTAGGTGGTCTCCCATCCAAGTACTAACCAGGCCCGACCCCGCTTAGCTTCCGAGATCAGATGGGATTGGGCTTGTTCGGGGTGGCATGGCTGTAGACAATAGGAAACTAATTTTAAATGTCAAATGGCAGTGTTAGAAAAAAAAATTACTGTATCAGAAAAAAAACATGTAAGATTAAGCAGAGGAAAGAACCTTTGAATTTGAAGATAGTCATTACAGTAACCAATTGAAATGAAAAAAAAAAGTGAAAAAAGAAGGAAGACAGAATAGAATATCTGGGACAATATGAAGTGATCTAACAGGCATGTAATTTAACTTCCAGAATACAAGGAGAGAGACAATGGGGTAGAATAAAATATTTGAAGAGATCATAACCAAGAACTTTTCAAATGTGTTAAAAGACATCATAAAAATTCAAGTAGCTCAGAATATACCAAGCAGGATAAATACAAAGCAAACTATACCTGGTGTATTATAGTCAAACTGTCAAAAACCAAAGAGAAGAAAATTTTGAAAACAGCAAAGAAGAAGATACATTACACAAAGAGGGGGCGGGGACCTCTCTCGAAACAATAAGGTCAATGTGACAACATTTTTAAAGTGCTGTAAGAAAAATTTAAAAGTACCCATCATAGTATAAGTCTATAAACAATAAAAGTATCCTTTAAATATGAAGCTAAATAAAAGGCATATAGCTAGTAAGAAAAAGATTTAAGATATGAACCAAATCCATGTGAATGGGAAGATTTGCTTCCCACCAGTCAGCCCTGCCTATAACTTATTGTATTTGCTATGTATAGATTGGCATATTTTCAGCAATGCCAGCATTTAAATGTTTAATTTTCACAGTTTACTTTTATTATAAATATAATGAATGACGTGTAAAAAAGATTAAATTAGTAAAAAGTATAGAAAGCAAAATCAAAGCCCTCACTTTTTACCTCTTATAGACTCAAATTGCAAATTAGAAATTATTTCCATTGAGCACTTTGACATGGCCACTTTCTTTGATATTGTTTCTTAAGACGAGATTTGAAAAGTCGTAGAGAACCTTTGTCAACCCATCTGTGTTATGGCAGATCCTCTTTGGCAGTAAAAATATGAAATTCAATACTTTAAATGTGCAAATTCAAGATATTCTATTCTTTTTAACTCAAAGAAAACTATAGGAAAGAGCAAAATTTTCTAATCAATTTAATATAATGACACAAGATAATTAATTGAGTTATAAAAGAAACAAAAAGTTTTATAGTTTCCTGCTGCCAAGTATATGTTATTCTATAACTCCACAGGTCATTACTCACATGTATTCAAATTTAGTTATGAAGTAGTCTCACCTTCACGAGCACCACCATTGTCATAGGCATACACCTATATATTACCAGCAAATATGGCTGGCAATTTTAAAAATGACCATTTTTCAGTATGTATTCACAACAGCATCTTACAACAGAAGATGAGAGTCATGCCTGAAGTTAAAAGTAGTGGCTTATTTTGACCACACACTTATGCTCAGCTTAAGAATATATCTGTAGCCCCTACATGGTTCAGGGTTAGCTAATTTAATTTCAGGCAGAGCCAATAAGGAAAATAACTTTGCTTGTTTATAATGAGACTTATCAGGGGAGGAAAATTTATGTTTCTTTGTTTTGTGGACGCCAAATATCCTAAATCTATTTGGGCAGGGGAAGGACACCAAATATTAAATTCCTCTTTACAAGATAGTCATTGAAATATTTAGAAACAAACATCATGCACACTGTTCTCCTCTAGTCCAAATCCCTGCAGTCCCTCAAAAGTTATCTTTGCTTCATTATGGTCACTCCCCTCTCCACATCTTCTTTTGGTCCTTTAACCTTTGAAAGAGAAGTACCCACTTCTCTGCTGTTCAGAGTTGGAAGAAGGGATCACTTTCTTCTTTCTAAATATTACATTCTTATTACAATAAACTTACACATGATTTTTTGCACTCACAACTCTTTGTACCTAACATCCCAAATGAAAAAATAATTGATTTTCTTACATATTCCTATGTCCTTATTGTAGGAAAGCATTTTCCCAAACAGCTAATTCCATAACTTTTAACTAATTATTTTTTCTAATACCTGACCAGAATTTCTTTCACTGTATTATATATAAACTCACTTCTTTCTAATTATCTTTTGGTCACCTTAAGTCATATTAAATCATCAAAACCTTTCCATTTTTGACTAAGGACTACTGCATACATTTTATAGCTTTCTTTGTAGGTCCTATTTTCTATGCCTATTATAGCTTTCACTGCATACCTCCAGACTCTCTTTGATCTCTCCACACTAAAAATGTGAAACTCTAAATTAGATACTGTTAAAAATAGTATAACAGACAGAAGTTCATCTTTTCTGAGCAAGCCTCCCTATCTCTGTGTTATCTTAGACAAATTTGATTTTGTCGTATTTCTTCTATTAAATCAAAACTTACTGGCATGGTTAAGAAAGTAAAGAGGATAAGCTCTCCATGTTCCTTACAGTTGGAGCGTGGAATAGTTGTATATTTCATCATGAAAACACAGAATGAAAAGGATGGATTGAATTTCTGTAAGAATTTTCCTCCTAAGTTTAAAATGCCAGACCTTATACTGGGAATGATCTCAGTTCTAGTCGGGTCCCATCTCTTCTTTTTATTGTCCCCAAACTCCCCATTAATCTGTGACAAATGAGTTACAATTTGCAGAAAATTCTTAATATGTTTTTAAAATAATTTATATTCATACTTCCAGCAGAATCTTTCCCATTTGTAGTTCCACTATTCTAAGTAGTGATCTTTTTAATTTGCTACTGTAAATTTTAAGTCCCTTTGGCATCTACTGTGAACTCTGGAAAGTGGTCTCTGCTGGCTTAGGAATGACTTTCATTGCCTCTGTGTGAAGGGGCAGTAGGTTCGTAGATCACCCTGGGCTTTGACAGAAGAAAACATCTAGGTTAAGTGCTGCCTATAAAGCCATTCCCCATTCCCCTTTACTTCCTTGCTTCCTGTCTGACACTGTTAAACATCCTCTTGTCAAAGTACTGGGGATGCGTGGATGTTGAATTATCTTATGCTCACATTTGTAAGACATGGATGTTCTGCAACCGTAACTTTCCTAACCTTGCAAATCAACATCCCCCAGAGCTGAAAACCACAGCTAATCGAATCCCCATCATTGCTCCCTGTCCCTTCTGTTCAGATCCCTTGGACATCTACACTACTAAATATCAACACCTTCTAGGACTTGGTGATTTGATTTTTGACCCTTCTATGAAGGATGCCCTCTTCTGTCCCCTTACCTTCACTCATGCTTCACCAGGTATGTTCCTCTTCACTTTCTTCTCCATACCTCTCTTGTCAGAGTACCTTCTGTATAGGGCCTGGCTGTTTGCATGTGTATGGGAAGACAGGTTCACCTTTGGTCCTTTTGTTTCTACAACTACTTTTTAAAAAGTTGTCATGTACTTTTACTTTTGTATTCAATTTAGCTGGCCATCTTATATACAAGAATTTATTTTTAGTGTTTTTTTTTACATTAAAAGTGATTTTTAGCATATTTTATCTTTCGCATGATACCTTTTACCTATCATCAGCTTTTAAAGGGGGAATCACAAGTAGTTCAAGGAAATCATATGAAGAAAAACTAGATACACTTTTCATTACACTATACCATACATATAAAGAAAATTCCCTACCCTGGGCTTTGGCAAAGACCCTATCCTAACCATCGTCAGCTAGAGGAGACTGACAGACAACCACAAGACAGATATAAGATTTATCCCAAAGATAATCCCTTATCTTGTTTCCAGGATTTTTCAGTACCTCTGTCAGGAGATTTGTGCTCTAAAAACCCATGTCTATGATTGACACATAATCAGATTCACCCATGGTGATTCTGTAGTCTCACTGTCTTAAAACTAAACTTAGATAATAACAAAACAATTTTGAACATTATCCTTAAGAATACTTTTTATTGGGAGCCATAATAAAAGGCAATGTCTACATTACGAAAAAAAATTATTAAACTGTTTACTACGACTATACATGACTGAATGCATTCATCTCTTTTCTAGACAGAGATTAAAGTAATTTTACTTCTTGGTTAAATTCATGTATACTTTTTTCGTACCTGGGAACTAAGGAGAAACTGGCTGGAATCAGGTTTATCTTAGAGGTTTTTGGGAAAGGGGTGTGATTCTGCTTCTCTTGTAAACATAGATTAGATCATCAGGACCCTATCCAGAGTTAATTTCAAGAATTCTATATCCTATAAATAAATTAGTCCTATACTTTCCATTCTGTATTTAGTGTATTTTGTCAAGGTGAGTCTCCAATATCACTTTATGGTACTAGAATGAGACAATGAGTACTTTTTAAAGTGATCACATTAGGATTTCTAATTTTTTGGTTTATAAACATGATATAGGGTATATGTTCTGAGAAACCTTATCCATTATAGTACCTGTAAGATTATGAGATAAAGTATTTTTTAAAGGTTTTTATTTGTTTGTTTGTTTGTTTGTTTGTTTGTTTTAAAGCATAACTGACCTTATAGGAAACTTATGGGAATTTGTGGAGGCCAGACATGAGCTGAATAGGCCACAAGCTCATCTGGATAGACGTACTCATACTAGTGCTGGTTTACCTTCAGGCATATAAGAGCTGATCCCAGTGGCTTAGAATTTGGTTTTGGAATAATGGTTTTAACAGGTCAGCAGTAAGGCATTTAGAAGAAAAAGCCTGGAACATAAGTATGGACTATAGGACTAGAGACCCAGAATAAATTCAGGACTGCCAAAGGGAAACCCTCTCAGCGGATGAACTACAATGAAATCTGTCCCATAAAAAGAAGAGGTAGGGATATATGCCTGTCTGAGCTTTGATCTGGTTAGAGCAAAATCAGTAGAAATAAGTACCCTTTGAGAATGTCTGACCACAAGCCCACATGCATGCATATTTGAGGCCAGAAATTACATTATCTATATTAATTCAAAAACAGTGAGGCTAAAATTTAATTTTAACTAGTCTCAGATTAACAGTTTTTCTAGTGGCTTACATAAGCAATTACAGATCCACTGCAGAAATACACTTTCAAAAATCCCCACAAATAAAGTTCCAAAGAATGTGGGCTAATCATTTTTTTTAACGTTAAACAAACCAAGGAAACAAACCACTGTGCCAGCATAACAATAAACTATAGAAACTGACCTATAAAGATAATAGATATTGGGATTTCTAAATAAAAAATTTAAAATAAATGTGTTTAATCCATTTAAAAAAATAAAAGGAGGTTTTCATTATCTGACAAAGAAGAAGGAAACTATCAGAAACTGATCAGGTGGATGTAAAAAAAAAAATCAAATAGGATTTCTAGACATGAAAAACATAATAATTGAAATTAGAAATTCAATGTATAGGTTCAGCAACAGATTCAGTTTCAATCCAGAGAGAATTTTTGAATTGAAAGTTCTTAAGATTTTATTCAGGATGCAGAACACAAGTTAAAAATAAAAATATGAAACATATGTTACTGACATGGAAAGGAGAGTGAGAATGTGCCACGTGAGCTCTGATTCTGGGGGAAGATTATGCCAAGAAAGGAAGAGAGATATTAAACAGATAATGACAACAAATTTCCCAGAATTTGTTGAATGAAAGACTCAAATCCCTAAATTCTAAAAATCTTGTGAATGAAAAGCAAAGTAATAAAAATAAAACCACATCTAGATACATCATGATATACCTGAAGAACACAAAAGAGATCTTAAACACAAGAGGAGATAAGTACTAGCCGCAAACGAATAACAATTAGATGAACGACAATATCTAGAAAATAGTATAATAATGCCTTTTGACTGAGAAAATAAAACCTACAGTTGTATATATATAATAAAATTATCCTTTTAAAAAGAGGGTAAACTAAAGATATTTTCTCACAAGTAAACTCTAAAGATAGAGTTTACTACTAACAGATCTTCATTAAAGGAACTTCAAAGGATATACTTCAGGAAAATAAATATGATCTAAGAAGAGAGAATAGGAAATAAAGAAAATGGTAAACATAAAGGCAAATATGAACTGCGTATAAAACATAATGATAATGTTTAATTGGAAATTAAAACCTCAAGCAACACTAGCATTTAAGTCAGGAAGTGATGATTGGGATTAAATGTTTCATGGTTCTTGTTTTGATTTAGAAGAAGGCAAAATTAACTTTAAACACTGGAATATTACATTTCTTAAGAAACCACTAAAAGAATAGAAATAGGACACATAATTTAAAACCTATACGAGGAAAGAATAAAATGAGGGAGCTAAATTCAATAAATTCAAGAGACAGAAAGAAGTGCAGCAGGGAGAAGAAACAATACATAAGCCAAATTAAAAGTCCAAAAACATTGGCAAAAATTAGTAGAAGTACATCAGAAATCACAATCTATGAAAACGTGCAAATCTTTCCACTTCAAAAATTCAGGCATCAGAATGAATTTTTTAGAATTCTAGCTGCATGGTTTTTACAAAAGATACACATAAAAAATGGAAAGATTTTTTAAAAAGACTGAAAGTAGAAGAATGGAAAAGGGTAAACTACAAAACACCACACAAAAAGAGAGCTAGTGCAGGTCTATTTGATAAAAACGTTGACAAAAGTATCATTTAGTGATGAGCAGGCTCACTACCTATTAATTAAAGGTTTAGTTTAAAAAATGTTAAATAATCTTAAACTCTTAAACTATAGTATAGATTCAAAATAGAGAAAATAAACATTGATATATGGAAGTGGGAGATTTTTAAGGTGACTAATAATGGATAGATCAGGAAATACTGTAAAGTATGTTTGCTAATTTTATTTTTCTAAGGAAACGACTTTTACTTGGATGATTTTTTCTATATGTCTTGGTTTTCTATTTCATTACTTTATTCATTTGTCCATCATTATCTTCTTCCTTATTCTTTCTCTGGACTTAAGAAATTCAATAGAGTGTAGAATAAACCCAAGGCATTAATAAACTCAAGGCATTAATAAACAAACGCAATTCGAAAACAACTAGGAGGTAAATGGATATGGGTGATCTATATTATTCATTGTTGTGAAATGACACTGTCATTCTCATATATAATACTCACTTAGCATGAAAACATTTGTAACATAATTATACTTATATAGACTTATCAAAACACTATAATGTAAAATAATGTTGATGGTACTTTTTCATGACCAAATTTAATCCTTTAAGACCATTATAGTAAAATTTAGGTAATCTTCATAATTCTTTTAAGTGAATAACTAATTACTGTTTGGTTTTTTGTGTTGTTTGGTTTTGTTTTTGAAATGCTCACCCTGGAAAGAGTTTTCTTTGATCTGACTCTAACACTTTAAACATCTCTCTCAAAATCTACTTCAAAGTAAGAAAAACTACATGGCTCAGATTGTTGCAGTCCAGATGTCTTGAAATACCACCGGCAGTGAGGGTCTTTATTTTCTGAAGCTTGCGAGGTGGCTTTGAAACCCATGACAGAAAGCAAGTTATTGGATGGCATGTGTATGTGTATTTTACGGCCACAATTTAAGCTAAAATTCCACTCTCTGAAGTTAAAGTCAGAGGTGAATTCCACCTGGATAGCTGAGAGCCATTATTGATGACAGAGGGTGAAAATGTCAGAACAAAATTTTTCTTGGTGCTAAGATATCTATGAAAGAAGAGATTGCTTTTTAGAGAAAAATTGGATAGATCCCATGAAAAGACAACACTGACATAGAGCTCAGCACTCAACAGTGACCGTCAATGAACACTCATTTCAAAAGAGGGAGCTAGTGTGGATCTATTTGATAAAATAGAACCCAAAACGTGTGCTTCCCAATTAATTCTCATTACCGAGAATCCCAAGCTAATTAATTCAAGAAAAGCCATGCCAACTAGCAGTGCCTTCCTGGAAAGGGCCAGTTGGCTCAAGCTCTACAACTGACTCTGCATTTAATTGAACAGTAGCAGAAACATTTTGCAAATCACTGCAAATCCATATTCTGGTCATAATCTTCTACTGTTTCTTTTCTTTTGTCTTGTTTTAATTATTTATTTGAATTTCTTCTTACAAGCAAAAGGTAAAAATATTCTCTATTCTTTGAGCTTTTGTTCTTTTCCCTAATTTTTTTCAGTATCAGAAAGCAGAGAGCAATTTGTTTCTCTCTCCACCTTTCTTGGAACAGTGGATCTTTCAGCGAAGACCTTTGTGGAATTGCTCGTGGACCAACACACACCTCACCCTGGTCTTTGATTCAGATTCCTCTGGGTGATTTAGAAAACAGCAGTTTCTAGCAATTTTCTAGGATATGATGTTTCCTGACCAGACACAGGCAACAAGTCACAATGTAACAAATACCATGAGATGATCACGCCGAGTGAGGGTAGGATAACCATACATCCCTGTTAGCCTACAATAGTGTGAATTATGCCCATGTCTTGGAATAATTATTAAGAGCATGACTCTGTTTCTAGTTGATGGGCTATGAGGCTCTACCATACATGGATCAGGTTTTCTAGAAATCCAGTCCAAGAGGTTTCCAGGCTTCACCAGAGCATGGACTCACTCCCAGCTACACTGGTAAAGGGGATGACATACTGAACGAAGCGTCTTATCAGCCCCCAGAGACTGTGCTCTGAGTGGGCAACATATGCCCCAACTCCACTCTTTCCAGGGTGAGCATTTCAAAAACAAGAGTATACTGCACCTGAATTTTTGGGAGGGGTGCAGTAGGAACTGTCTATGGAATCTTTTAGAGCAAGGGCCTAGAATTAGTGGCAAAAAAGAAAAATATGTGCCATATACTTGTATTTTTTTTAAAAAAGTGTTCCAAAGGAATTTATATGAAAACATCGATATTTTAGTATGTGATATATATAACTAAAAACAGTAGTGGGTTTGAATTTCAAGCCACATCCTCAGATTTGGAGGAAATAATATATCCTTCTATTTTTGTGACTGAATCTATTTTAACTTTAGCCACCACCAATGAGGAGGAAGAAAACCTCACTTTGTTGCATTTGTGGCTCTCTCCTCCCCTTAGTGCTGTGCCGTGGTTCCAAGATCTTTTCTGGTACCAGGGATGAGGCAAAGGTTCTGTGGTCATGGTCATGGGTCACCAGGAGATGTGGTTTCCACTGAATCACCTGTTGTTCTGTCTGCATGGCCCCTTCTTGTCCAGCAGCCCTTGCTGGCTCCTCATGGCATGCTTGGGGAACTATATTCTTTAGGCTCCCTTCAGAACTTTCGGCCTCGATACGCCAGTGACAGCATTAGCAAGAAGCAGAGGCGGGTGCTCATTATTCTGAAACACATTATTGTTTCTTCTTTCCTTTTCGTAACTCTTTCCAGTCTGGGAGGCAAGTCTTTCTTCCTGGAGTCAGTAAATAAGTTCTACTTTGTTTTTTGGTTATCCAAGATTGCATATACTGCAAAATCCTTCTTCCTTTTACCTTTTCTGCAAATTACTCCTAAGGTTTTATGCTTTGGGGAAATAAAAGCAAGAAAGATTTGCAAGCTGATTCTGCTGCCACATTTCCCCTGTGGCAATAAAACAGAAAATCGATGACCAGTTTGAATAAATGGAAGGGATAGGGAAAAATTCAGGGAGAGCAAAAGGGATCTCAAAACGGTATGTAGCCACAAAAGTCAACAGGAAATAAAAATCAAATAAGGTAACCAGTTCTTTTCTCCACTTCAATATAGGTGCCTCAGGGAAGCATTCTTTGTCTAGTGTAGGGGCCCCCTTTATAGCTTCAGGTAGTACCCTGATTATTTTTTTTTTTTGTCATAGTGACTTGTTAGAATTCTTTAACATGGAATTGATAAACTGACAGACTGAGGCCAGATATGGACTGTAGATGGTGCTGTGTTTGGTCCACACAAATTTTAATGTTTATTAAAATTTGAATTTATTGGAAACATTTAACAAGTCAGAACAAGTCAGAACAAGTTTCACATAAAAATATGGATTTTTAGCTCCTGTTGAAAATCATAACTGGCAATAGAGGGTGCTTGGCTGATAGACGGCAGTAACCCCAGGAAGTGCGCTGTGGCTTGCCCCACAAGACGAGACAGACACCCTGTAGTTGGCCATAGTCTCTATCCGCTACTCATCCTGTAGGCACTTAGTTTGCGAGCCCTGGTCTAAGCTTGTACATTTTAAATTCTGTGATGTCAGTGATTGGGTATCTCTTGTTCATTCCAACAAACACTGTGTCTGGCATATATTAGGACTGAATACATATATCCAGGATGAATAAATTCAAATACCTCCCACCCCCAGCCAAAAAGAAAAAAAAAAAAAACCCACAGCATTTTTTTTATTATTAAGCTCTGCTTTGTTCCATCCACCTAAAAAGGATTCGATGTGTTCACATGACAACTTTATTCCTCCACTTTCTGCGATGTACAATCAAGCAGCATAAGATTTATCCTCAGCAGTCTCAAGCCAGAGACCCTAACACAGAGAATGTCACATGGATGACAGAGCCAGAGGATGTAGGACCCAGTGTTGCCTTCTCTACACACTCATACCTGCCCACCACACCATTTACCCTGGATGTCTCTGGGGTTACTTTTAATGCCTATTTACTGTCAGTCTCCCCAATTAGAATGTGACCTTTAGAAGAGAAAGAAGAGTTCTTATCCCATTGTACCCCAAGCCCAGCACAAGAGAGGGCCCAAAGCCCTTTTATTTAAATCCAAGACGTTTCTGGGAGCACAGTTCCAGGGCATCAAAGTATACTTTGCTTCAGCCTCCTTTACCTCACCCCATGCCCAAGTCTGCTTTGCAAAAGCATTTATTCCTGCCATCTAAGTTACTATGTCTAGTCTCCTCTTCTCATCTAGTTTTCTCTTTTATAACTATTCCTAAGACAATACAAGTATTTCATAGTGACTAAATTTACTGTGAAAGAGTCTGCCCAGTTTTCAAGAATAAATATGTATTTTGTTTAACCATTCATGGCGCCAATTCAAAGAGCATTTACTGAACCGTTTTTAGTTGCCAGGTACCCAGCTAAATGCTAGGGATAGAAAGGTGAATGAGATCAGCAGCCCACATTCTCTAAATGAGTCGTAAGTGATCCATCCCTGTGTGTGTGCGGGTGGACTTGGAGAACTCTTCCCCAAGACCCAAATAAAGGTACAATTTTTCCTATCTGATGAACCGCCGAGAGCTTATGTGTAGTGTCCTAGACTACTTGAATGGAAGCGGCTTCCCAGGGCTTTGGACTCTCTTCTGAAGCTGGCACGGGCAGATGGGTTTTTTTATATACTCCCATTTCCCTTCAGATATTTCCCCTCTTTTTCCTATATCAACCCCATTTTTGTGCCTACTTGTCTCTTTCCTTTCGTCTCAACCAGCCACCATTTTGAAAGTTTTCATTTCTCCTGTGTGTTCAAGTTGGGATTTGTTCACTGCCCATGCTCTGTCACTGAGTCAAAATCTGTTAGAGATAATTTATGTACCAACACCTGCACAAGGCAGGCAGGCATATGAATGTTACCTCTCTTCTTTCTTCTTCACAGAAATGCCAAGGCTGAAATGGCTTTTCTGTCAAATGAAGAGCATGTTTTTGTTTCCTTTTCCTTCCTCCTTCACCACCTTTGCTGAGACTCAGCCCTTACAAAAGCCCTTGTAACAATTCGGGTTGCAGTATTCCAACCCCTTCCTCTCCATATAAGAAGAAGAAAAAAAAAGCCTGAGAACTGTAACTAACTCATGAAAGCAGTTCTCTGAGCATATAAAATGAAAAAGGAAACAACAATAGGAAGTTGAATTTCTTTGCACTATTTCACCTTTTGGTCACAAAAAGCTTTCTTCCATGATAACGAAGTTTACACTTTGTTCTGTTTGGGTTTTTTTTCCTTGACAGCCTCTTAGTCAGGTTTCCCCTAGTTATCTGGTGTGTGGGCGGCTGGAGGGACTTCTCCAGAGGCTGCAAAATGAAATACTCTCTGAAGAGAGATGTGCCAACCGAGCCTGCAGCCCACTCAGAGTACAGATCCTAATGAGTCATTTCAATTTTAGGAAGCATGCTAATCTAAAAGGTGCCTGAGCCAGAAAACAGAATTTTCTCAACTGAGAGTTAAAAATAGTCTTTGTTACAGGCAAGGGAGAAACTCTTCTCCCTTCTGACATATAAATTATTCGCCTGCTGCACACCGGAAGACAACAATATAGGCCGTCTCTGGCCCCTACAACTGCCAGAAACAGAGTTGCTTCAAAAATAAGGGCATAAATTCCTATTGCTCCGTTCCTCTGGGGCCAAGACATAATGTATTTAATTCACAGTCTGTCAAGTCATTGAGCACTCAAAGAATTTAATACTGAATCTAATTGCTTCATTATGTGTAACTATCCTTAACTTAAGCAGTAATGCTACAGTATTACTTATAACTTGACTTCAGACTAACAATTCAGAGGGAGAGCTGCTGAGGAGGACTCCAGCTGGGCTTGAAACAAAATGATTAAATCTCTTCTGGGGGTGTCACTTCTGATACACAGAAAATTCCTTTTATATTTGTTATGTTTCCACTGTCTTTCAAGCTATCTTCATTTACCGAAGTCCAGCCAAAGAAAATTAGTGCAAGGAAAACTATGCTTCTCGTTGAAACCTCTTAAGCTGTTTGGAGCATTGGTAACTCAGCAGGATGTAGAAAACAAGTTTTCAGCATACCTTAGTTATTTTGCCTAGTTAATTGAATCAGCTGTTTGCTCCTTTCTTATTTTGTTTTCTTTACTTTTCTTCCCCTATCTCCTTCCCTCCTTCCTCCCTCTTCCTTCCCTCTTTCCTTCCTTTTTTTCATTAGATAACCTAAGATATGTCTTTGTCTCTCTAAGTATCTGGAAACTAAATGATATGAGAAATTAATAACGGTAGAATTTTTCTCTTTAAAAAAATTCGGTGAGCTTTTGTGCTGCCTTTATGGCAGGAGATTTTACTTTATTATGAAGTTATTTTCTCACGTCTAGCTTAGAAAGTACAAAGGATCAGACCGACTCCACTATCTCTAGGATTAAGTAAGTTTCCCTATCAGATTCCAGTATAATATTAATACGGTGAGAGAGGATTCAGGAAAATATAGAACTCTGAGCTTATAAAAATCGATCTCCTGCCTCCTGGGGCTTTGGCCTGAATAAAGACTATGGCCTGAAGCCCGAACTGTACTCAGCCCTTATAAATGCCCTTGTAACAATTCAGGGTTGAATTTTTAAAGTTGTCTGCTTTCAGAGGGAAGAAGGGGAGGACAGGGGTGGGTGGGAGGGGGGAGTCCTACTTTACATGTGAAAAGCTCTCTTTCTGAACCGGCTGGTTCCCCGCTGGGAGAGCCTCAGAATGGGGCTGGCCAGGATTTGTAAAGGCATCACTCTAATATACTTGCAGACAAGATAAACGCTGCTTTAAGTCTGAAGCCTCTTCTTGGTCCTAAAATCTTTAAGTTGTTTGCAGTTATGTAAAATGTACAGAGGAAAGAAAAAAAAAATTAAGAGCAATTCTTATACCCAGTTTCCTATTGGAATGCGTTTCTCCTGAAATTTCAATTGACTTGAGGACTCTTAGCCCTGTGGTAAATGTAAATGGGCAAGAAATGCTGTGATCATTTTCTCCATTTGTTCGGACAATTAAATCAGCTTGGAATGCACTTGTGGAATCCGAAGGCAAGCATCCTTTGTTTTTGCAAATATATTCTGAATTAGGGAAAATTCAAATTTTGAATTGGTTAATTATGAAATTGCTTACAGATATTCTGGTTTCTCTTTCTACTGCTTAGTTCATGCGCTGAGGCATGCTGTGTTTCAAATCTTGTGATTTTATAGCACAGAAGTAAAATGACCAATTTTTTTTCTTTCAAGCTCAGATAGTTTTGAGAGTCAAAGGAGGCTTATTATTCACGTGGGACAATGAGCAGAAACCAGGACTGTCTTAAGCTAACATACATGAGGGATTGAGTTTTTAAATCTGAAAATAAATTAGTGCAAAATAAAAATGTTCTTGCTTATCCCACTGCACGTTTTAGAAATGCATTTCTTAGTATAAACGTAATTTATTTTAGAGAAAATGAGAAAATACATTTAAGCATATAGAAGAATTTAATACTTATACTTTCATTTCCCAGACATAAGCTGTTATTACCTAAATGTATGTCATTCCAAAGCTGAAATATAAATTATGTATATTATATATAATATGTATATATAGTAGGGAGGAAAAAGTTTTCTTAACTCTCTTTGCATCCCTGGTTGGATCTGGAAATTAAACTGACAGACAGTGTAGTAATCTGGAGAAAACTTAGCAAGGCCTGTTCATTCAAATTCTTCTTCCATCTTAGAGAGGAGGATGGTCCCTTCCATCTTAGAGAGGAGGTACTTCCATCTTAGAGAGGAGGATGGTCCCTTCTTCCAGGTGTAAGGGAGTCACCTCTCATGTGAGGGTCTTATGACCTGTTTTCATGGGAGACTGGCAGAAGTTCAGAGAAATCTTCCTGCTTCTTCTGTTTTCTCAAAATCCTTTAGCTTAAAATATTCAATGTGCCAAAGTGCCATAATTTGAGGTAATGTTTCCCAAACCCCATCTGTCTCTCTCTCTCTCTTGCTCTCTCTCTCTCATATATATACACACACATACACACACATAAATATATACACATATATATATTTATATTTACATTTTTATACAAAGGGAATGTGTATATTTTATTATATGAATGTACCATAATTTATCTAATTAATTGCCATATCCAAGGGTAAATTTTATAAAGAGGATAAGATCATGACTTCCATACAAATTTAAAATGAACATGTCAAAGATTTTATCTCATTAACAAGGAACCAGTAAGATATTACAACCAGTTCAAAAAGACCTCGTTATCTCACATTTAGAGTTACATAAAAAACCTGAAATTAATTAACAAATGGATGCAAAATTGGTCAAACTGATCACTATCCACAGGGAAATAATCAATTGTATTCTATCAGACACATTTGTATTTCTCTAGACAGTAATTATTTGCATTATTATCAGTTTCCTACAAGTGAACTTTTATACAGTTGTAAAACAGCATGCTCAAACACAAATAATGATGGTGATAGTTAGATAGGACAACTAGTCAACTTCAAAACATTTCAAAAATTTTCCTTACAACCCCACTGTCATGTCAGACTTTTCACATAATATATTGTACCACCAACATCCTGACAACGAAATTCGTTTTCTTTGCTTTCTAAATTAAGGATAAGTATAAATTAAATATAAAATAAAGTGTAAATTAAATTAAGGATAAAGAATAAATTAAGATAAATGCAATGACTGGGTCAAAGAGCACAGTTGTGATTGAAGGGATGGAGAATTACTAACATTTTAAGATTTTTGATGCATAGTGTCAAATTGCCTCTAGAAAGGTTATACCATTCACACTCCCATCAGCAGTGTAGGTGAGTGCCAGGTCCCCCAAATCACACCAAAATTATATGTTTTGATAAATTGCTTCAATTTGTGATGGTAACTATGGCCTTTAAATGCCTTATAAAATATGCCCCTTAAGACTGCTTGCTCTTTCTCATCAACATCTCTTTTATATCATGCTGGAACCGTACCTCTGACAGCCTTCTGTTGTCAGTAAGAACTAGACCTTAAGAACTAGAGAGGCAATAAAGCCTTTAAGCTTGCTATATATGATCCTCTTTCTTTTCTGCATTAATTTTAATTTCTCACCCCCAGGGTTCTCTGGGAATCTTCTTTGTGATGGTTTTGAAAAATCCCTGACTATTTTCTTTTATCTTACCTATGTTGGGAAGCCTTGGGCAGAGAACTCTGGTCACCTTGGATAGGGCTGCAACCTTGGTGCCACTTCCTTTGCAATATTTTTCTCTCCTATGTACTTCTTCCTATTCTGTTGGCCTTCTGATGTTTAGGACACAGGTCTAAAGACCCAGTAGCTTGAGAAAGGTAACAGAATTGCCCTATTTACTGAATTCCACCATAGTTGTTTCTGTGCAGGTGAAAGAATTTGGGGCTTGGCAGTAAGAGCAGGTATTATAATGAGAGGTGATTCTCATTTTTTCTCACAGATGAATGGACCTCAGGACAACTGTTTCTGTTTTGCTTGTCTCTTTACTGCTTGTTTTCTCAAATGCTTTATAATATTTTCATGGCAGTTTGGGCTTCCTAAGGTGAGCTTATCAGAACAAATTTCAAAATGTTTGCAGTCCCTGAGTTAGGATCCGTACTGAAGAGCGTCCTTTACCATCTAGTATGATAAAATGAATGGGATCAGATTTAAATTACTATCAAGACGAGTCATAAGCAGTAAAGAATGAGAGACAAATGGGAAAATAGGGAGGAATAAAGGGGAGATAGGAGGAGGCAATGCTTTTGCTGGGGGGTTGTCATTTGGCAATAGAAAGGAAGTGCTGAAACATGAGTTTTAAAATATTACTTGACTTTAAAATATTATGCAAAATGAAGAAGCCATTCACAAAGACCACAGATTACATGATTCCATTTCTATGAACTATCAGGAATAATCATGTTTATAGAGACAGAGAGTAGATTAATGGGTGCCTACAGATGGAGAGGTTGGCTGGAAATGGGAAGTATTTTCCTACACCACTGTATTTAACCACAGCTACCCTCTCCCCTGCCAGTATCTCTCCAGGCACCTGGTTGCTGATGTAGTCGGACTCCTCAAAGAGTAGAAGGAACCAAACCAGGGTTAAGTAATAAAGGTAATGACCCATGCTAAACAAAGCCTGATAAAATTACCATGTGTATCCAAAGGAAAGTGGCACAGATAAGCCTAGATTTTTAAGGGACTAGAAGGAACCTCAGAACCCACAGTATTTCTGTTTTTCTTTGATATCCCAATATGTTAGGGTACCACTTTGTGAATGGCTTTCGTATTAGAGGTGTATATTTTCTAGCATAACAGTGCAATTATGGGTCAGCTTGGGAGGTTCATTCCATGTAGTCATTCAGGAACTCAAATTGATGAAGGTTCTGCCAGCTTCAACATGTGGCTTCCAGCAGCAGCACACTCATTTTCATTCCAATGGCAGAAGGGAAGAAATGCATGGACAAGCCGGCAAAAGAAGATTTTATGTGCTAGACTTGAAACTGGTATGTTACTTCCCCTCACAAACTCTTAGCTAAGTCTCAGTTACAAGGCCATCCAACTGCAAGAAAGCTAAGCTAAGAAATGTAATCTAGTTATGTGCCTGAGAAGAATAAGAGAATGTGGATTTTGCTAAACAGATAGCAGTCTCCACTACACACCATTTCTTATCATCAGATTTCTCCTATAGAATGTGGAATAAGGTGGGGAGTTGCCATAGAGACTATAAGCATAGATTATTTGTTTCTTAAGGTAGAACTTATAATTGTCAACCTGCAGATACCCCTGATTTAGCACTGAGCCTGTTGAAAGATTCCACGAATAAAGAATTTTAGGTATCACACATGGTCAAATGATGTTTTTTATCTTAATAGCTTTATTGAGATACAATTTACATATCATACAGTTCAGTCAAAGTGTGCAATCCATAGGTTTTTAGTAAATTTGCAGTTGTATCATCAGCGTAATCAATTTTAGAACACCTTTGTCATTCAAGAAAGAGATCCTGTGCCCATTAGCAGTCACTTTCCATTTCCAGCCAACCTCTCCATCTGTAGGCACCCACTAATCTACTCTCTGTCTCTATACACATTATTATTCCTGGTAGTTCATAGAAATGGAATCGTGTAATATGTGGTTTTTGTGAATGGCTTCTTCATTTTGCATAATATTTTAAAGTCAAGTTATATTTTATAACTCATGTTTCAGCATTTCCTTTCTATTGCCATATGACATTTTATTATGTGGATGTACCATATTTTATTTATCTAGTTATCAGTTGATAGAAATTTGGGTTGTTTCCACTTTTTGTACATTATGAATAATTATGCTATGATCATTCATGTATAAGTTGTGTGACATGTGTTTTCATTTCTTTTTGGTATATACCTAGGAGTGGAATTTCTGGATCATATGGTAACTCTATGTGTAATCTTTTGAGGAATTGCCAGGCTGTTTTTCAAGCAACCATACCATTTTACATTATTGAATGACTTTTTGAATCTCCAGTATGCCAATAAGTTAATTTATCGAGCACTTAAAATGTGACAGGCATTATTGTAAACACTGAAGTTATGATGGTGACAAAGTTTCTGCTCTCGTGGAGCTTACAATCTAGTGAAGGGGGAAAGACAACCATATAAACAAATCAAGTAGATGGACTTCATGTAGTAATAAATATCATGAAGGCTATAAAACAGGCCAGTGTGACAGAGAACAGCTCATGTGAGGCTGGGAACTCTCTTTTAAGTTGGGTCAACAGGGAAGGCCTCTCCAAAGAGATGACATTTCAGCTGAGGCCTGAATGATAAGTTCTAGCTACATTAAAAATCTGGATGATGAGTGTTTTAAGCAGAGGCACCGAGAATTTACATTTCTATTATAAATTGTGCCTAAGAACTGAATGATGTAAAAATTCTGAACTAACTTCCTTGAACAAAGACCATTTTCCTACCTGTAGCTAATTGATTTCTGGCAAACTGCATTCAACAAAAGGCAACCCAGCTGGTCTCACACAGTGGCCAAGATCTCACGGCAGAGTTGGGAGTTTTCATGTTCACTCTTGCTGTTCACTCTTTAGCTGCCTATGTATCCATGCACACTTCCACCGTATGTATGCAAGAGACAACTGTTGTCTGAGATTTACAGGGCTCTGAGGACAGTAGTTATCTTGAGCGAAGCACATCTCCTTTGAGCAGCAGCATCCTCCTCTGTGTTAGCGCTCTGCTATCAAAGGTCATCTGTGTGCACTAATGCCAAATGCACAAGATGCCCTACCTCAGGGCTGCCTCTGCAGAAATCAAGGCAGGATCTTACAAGCCGAAGACCCATATGACCTCTTCTGTAAGTGTCTTGCCCTAGTCTTCTTCCTGTATCCCACTCCCACCTTTCTGGAGGGTTCCTCAAATCCTAGGTGCTTTGACCTAACCTTCTCCTTCTGGGGACTGTGTTTATATTAGACAAGCATCTGAAGCCATTAGAGGGAAGCCTTGCTCTGTGAAGGGTAGGAAACCATGCCATTGGGAGAGATATGTCTGTTTCCTGCCAAGACTTATAGACAAGCCTGTCCACAGAGAAATGTCAGAGGAGAAATAACTGCAAACTCTCTGTTACTCCTAACTGAATATCCATGTCATCCAAATTGTGCTATGGAAACCATACTACAGGAGAACATGCTATTTGCTGTGCTCCACCTGACCTCATTTCTCTCCAGTTAATTTAGAGGTATTCATAGCTTCATTTGTTTATGTAGCAATTAGGCATTTGTACAACACCACATGCTATGAACATTGCAATCACTGGACAATATTGAGGCAAGCAAGACTGACAAGGTTCCTGTGTTCATCGCAGATTATATGCTAGTAGGGAAGACAAGTCAGCAAGATAATTGCTAATAGTAATATACTTTATAAAGGAAATAAACTAGGAGATGATATGGAAAGTGATAATGACAGAGGGCCTGCTTTATACAAGATGATCAGATTAAGGAAATGTAAATCAAAACTACTATGTTACTATCTTATACCTACTAGGATAACTATAATCAAACATGAAAAATTGAAAATGTTGGCACGTATGTGGGTAAATTGGAACCCTTGTACATTGCTGGTGGCAATGTAAGATTGTGCACTACTGTGACAAGCAGTTTAGCAGTTTAAGAAATTAAACCAAGAACTACTATATAACTAACCAATTCCACTCCTATATATATGTATATCTAAGATAATTGAAGGCAGGGATTCAAACAAATATTTGTATACCAATGTTCATAATAGCATTATTCACAGTAACCAAAGATGGGAACAACTCAAGTGTCCATCAACAAATGAATGGATAAACAAAATGTGGTATACACATACGATGGAATATTATTCAGTCATAAAAAGAAATATAAGTTTGATATATGCTAAAACATGGATGGATCTTAAAAACATTATGCTAAGTGAAATATGCCAGAAACAAAGGACAAATATTTTGTGATTCCACTTGTATGAAGTACCTAGGATAGCCAAATTCATAGAGACAGAAAGTAGAATGGAAGTTGCCAGGGTATGAGGGAGGATACAATGGGAGTTGCTTAAATGGGTACAGAGTTTATGATGGGGATGGTGATAAGTTTTGAGTATAGATAATGGTGACAGTAACGTAACAGTGTAAGTGTATTTCATGCCAGTAAATTATACACTTAAAAATGGTCAAAATGATTAATATTATGTTACGTATATTTTGCCACGAGTTTTTTTAAAAGCCACTATCCTTTTATTCCTTTCTCTACAAATCAAATGGCCTGGCTTCCACATGATTTCCTCTAATTTTTTTGTACATGATTTATTAGCCATCTTATTTTCATGCTATCTTTAGAAATTTTGACAAAAAGCTTTTTTTGGAGAAAGCACTTAGAGGCCATATACAATCTCCTTAATCTCACTTCTACTGCCTGTGGTTTATCCCAGTGGGAGGGCATTACCTCACCAGGTGGGTTTTGTAGAGCCACCAGCAGATAAAACTTTTGACATAAAATCAGATTTGACATCATGTTCTCATAATGAATATATTATCCTAAGCAAAGTTATAAGAAACATTTCTGGATTTATGTATCACATGGAAGAATGTTGTGACTTCTCTGTTTATATATGTTTTAAAATAGAAAAATGTTCCAATAAGGTTCAAGAATCCTGTGATCAACCATGCAGTTGGGCCGCTTGAGAGGTGGGACATTCCCACCTTTTGTGTCACAGAGGCTGTCTTGTGTACAAACCAAATATCCTCCATCCTACAAAGGGGTCCAAGAGGCAAATTTAACAAGCTGTACTATGAACTAGCAGGATCACGGCATTTGCACACTGATATTTATTTTCCTTATTGAAGCTCTTAGCATTTAGAAGATTCAGGACTTAATCACTATTTGCAGGTGAGAGGCTGATACGCTGAACAATTTAATTGTCTTTAAAAAGTTAAAAATAATTTTTAAGTGATTAATATGACAAATTCTGATGTGCAGTTAGTCAAAGGTTTACCTTCACTAATAAATTAGAATCTCTTGAATGAGAAAATTGAAGGGAGAGAGAGGAGCAGGAGGAAGTATCGTTTAGGTAATATAAATAGATACAGTAAGAAAAATTCTTGGATCTCTTTTTCCATTAAGATAAGCCTAGGCAAAAGCATATTGTAAAAGGAAGGAGGAACACATGACTGTGGGATGTAGGCATAGACCTCAGAAGGGGCCTTAGGAAGCATTTGCTTATTTTAGTAGGAAAAGAATGATAGGGTCAATTAATCAAAATTAAAATTCTTAATTTATGTATTAGAATAAAAAGGCATGTTTAAAATAAGTCAGTCACTTAGAGTTAGCAAATGAATCGAGTTTTGTTGATTAGTTAGTTGATTGATTTTAAGAAATAATTCCCTTTAAATATTCATTTGAAATAAGTTACAAGGCTTAGGAGGTATGTCCTGATGACTATGACTTACATGCCTTTCCAAGAGTTCTGAGCAGCTAAGATTCATGAACGACAAACTGCAAAGCTGTGTTTCCTTATGAAACTTACTATTCTACCCAAAGGTAACTTAGGACAAAGTGGTAGGCATCAGTATGGAAAGAAACTTAGATTGGTGTGATGGCCCGGGGATGGAGAGAGACATGTGAAGTTCAGAATAAGAGGGAGAAAAGTTGAAAGACAAGTCAGCAGAACTTCTTAAGTACCTAAGAAAAACTGAAGCTGTTTTCCGTTTTTCCAAATTGGAGACCTAGTCTGATATCATGGATAAGGAATTATTTCTTCTGACAACCTCCTCGTCCCTCTGCACCTAAACTGCCTACTCACCATCACCTTGAATTCCCTTCAGTGAAGATACTTTTTCCCATTGTTAGACATAAATACTATAAATACTTAAATATTTAATAGACTTAACCAATTGGTATGAATGGATTCCATTAAGTTAAAAGAATAATAGCGAATCATTCCCTTTTTGGGTCAGGGTGATGATTTCTACTGAGTAGAAGGCCCAGGCTCCAAAGAGGGGCTATAGATTCCTTAGAAGAAGAAAATGGAAACATCAAGGGAGGGATACACACACACACACACACACACACACACACACACACACACACACACACACACACACACACACACAGTAAAGCACTTCCTATGAACTCCCTGTACCCTCCACTTAGCCAGGCTGTGATGAGATCATCAGTTCTTTATGTTCTACTCATATATAACCCTAGGAAGTAATTTTTCTCTCTGATCCAGAAATGCTTGGTAATGAAATGAGAACCTACCACAGATGTGAGCAATGCTCATAAAATAATGGCAAATAGCTTTGCAATTTCCTTTGGCCAAGACCTTTATTGTTTGGTATTGTGGATTAAATTATTCTCTGATTTCTTTATAAATCTTTTTAAAATTATTGGAGTTCAAACTTGTGAAGAGAAATTTATTTTAAAATAACTCTTTTATTATTTGGAGTGCACAGATGTTTTTTATGTAATGTTAAGTGCTTTTTAATTATGAAAGCAATTCATGCTTATTGAAGAGAAATCGGAAAAATACATATAACTAGAAAAAAAAAATACCCATTGTGCCACTACCCAATTACAAATATCTCTGTTAATATTTTGATGTTATTTTTAGAATCTTTCCGTACTAAGTATTTGTGTTTTTATTTTACACAATTGAAATCATACTGTGTTTACAATTTTTACAGCTGATTTTTGTACACCTTTAGTATCTCATCATTTTACATTGATTTACAAAAAGCCTTTTTAAAAGTACTTTTTAAAATAACTATTAGATATTTTAACGAGTGGATATATTGAAATATGCCTGTATAATTGGGCAATTAAGTGTTTAGATGCCCTGAATTCAGAAATCTGTTATTGCAGAAAACAGAACTCTTTTTTCTTTTTTCTTTTTCTTTTCTTTTTTTTTTTTTTTTTTTTTTTTTTTTTTTTTTTGGCAACCATGACATTTTTTAAGTCTTGATCATTAAAAAATATATATACTGATCCCTGGCCAGAAGAGTCATAAAATCACCTTAAATAACCTTTAAAGAGTTTGTAAACTCTTAAACTTGTAGTATACTGGTTCTTTGAGAGTCCAGCAATGTCTTAAACAAGTTTTTACAAATATTTCAATATCGTAAATATTATGCTAATTTTCCCAGACTCTTCTCAATTCCATTCTCCAGAGTAATCCATAAGACAAAAAGGAATAGGAGTGGTTTCAGATTCTACCTCTTATAAAAGTTTTATGTGCACCTTTGCTATTTTAAATAAAGAATTGCAATGATGAGTTTAGTGGCCAGCTGTAAAAATTAAGTTATCTTTTATGTAAATGGAAACACTAGCAGTGGTATTCTCAGACAGTTAGTTGGAGCAAGTAAAAGAACAAAAAGAACCCATATGCAAATATGCGCTCTTCTATGTTGAGAAGGTTGGCCAAAAATGGGAGAAAGTGGCAAGTATATAGTTTTCTGCTTGAGTTATTAGCTCACCTTATAATTAAATCAGATCTAATTATGATTATTACTATTACTCCTCAACCATTTTGACAATTAAAAATTATGCACCTGATAGATAAAATGTTTTAGTTTCAAGAAATTTAGGGGAAGAGCAAAGCTTCTTCCTGGTCACTCTAGTAGAAATCTTTTGGCTCTAGGTTACCTGTGTAATCATAACTCAACCATTTCGGCGAGGGTAAATTTACAGGTTGATTATTCCATTTTGAAGCAGAGGGCAGCCACAGCCCAAGTGCTGCCTCCCTCATGAGTCCATCACTATGTACCTGGTATGGGCTGCATTCTTTTCCCTCCTTGCCCCCGCCAAATTCATATTTTGAAGTTTTAACCCCCGCCCCCCCCACCTCAGAGTGTGCCTGTATTTGAAGTAGAGTCTTTAAAAAGGTAATTAAGGAAAAATGAGGTCATATGTGTGGGCCCTAATTGAATATGACTGGTGCCCTTTTAAGAAGATTAGAACACAAAGGAAAAGACCACATGAAAGCACAAAGACAAGACAACCATTTACAAACTAAAGAAAGACATCTCAGAAAAACTTAACCCTGCCAACACCTTGATATCAGACTTCTAGCCTCCAGAATTGTGAGAAAATAGTTCTGTTGGTTAAGCCACCCAACCTGCTGGCACCTTGGTTATGGTAACCTTTAGCAAACTAATACAACCACCCTAGTCAGAAAGTTAGCCCTTTTTCTTCTGAATTTCTGTTGACTTTTTAAATTTTTCTTTGTACCGACTCAGCATTGTGACAACTATTCATATTCTGGTAAGTTTCATAATCTCTTCTTCCTAGACCATAAAAATCTTTATGCACAAAACCTGTCATAATTCATTTTACACGTGCCTACGTTGTCCTTATTAATTCATCAAATTAATTATTAGTGTACCCCTATACTTAAACCATCACAGTTTTACCTGGCACTCAATACAATATCAATAAATATTTTAACTACTAAATAAATAAATGCATCCTCCCAACTCAAACCAGCTTAAGCTGCATGGTAATGAATAATAAATCATTATGAAATGCCAGTTTCTTAAAGAATGCATGATCAATTGAAGAACAAACCAACCAGGGACATATGGACCCTTGAGGAGAAGTAGCGCCAAGATCACGTTGTCATGCTGACTACAGCATTTTGATGTTTTCATGTTAGTTACTCCTGCAGGGCTAGGAGCTTAAGTGGTGTTAAAAGGTCATTATTATAATAAATTCCTTGTCTGACCTTAGCCAGAACTGTGCATGGCTAAGTGGAAAGGAGTTTGAGAACTTAGTTGATGGTAATTGGATTTCTCAGGTAAGGATATTAACTGTTGGTTCACTCACAATAAATGTAGTACAGAAGCATCTAAAAGGAACTGGATTAAAAATTAAAACTAGCTTATAAAAAGGACCTGGAACTATATATAGTAAAATCTTCTGGGCCAGACATTGTTGTTTTTACGTAGCCAGCAGAAGCCCAACTTTTGTTAGGGGATCTACCCCATCTCCTATCCAGATCATGTGCCTCTCAGGGAACCCCAGTTCTCACGCAAGGGATGGATGCATAAAGCCAGTGGGGCATTCTTCAGGGAAATAAGCTCTTTTTCTAAGCACGCATTCTTTTTGTAACTTTACTCAAGGTGTCCCTTTGGCCCTGTGATCTAAGCTAGGCCAATGTTCCTTTTTCTCCCAGGTTTTGAATCTTAGGTGAGTGAGGCAAACCATTTAAACGGTTAGTCTTGATTTGTTCCAGCAGTGGAATCTTAAAAGTACTATCTGTATACTATCTCCTACAGTAATAGATGTCCAAGAAGTCCTGGCCTTTTAGGACTTTTTTAAACTCACTTCTCCAGCCTTCAACAATTTCCTTTCCTATTTACGATCACCACAGCTGGTATCTGTTGCTTTCAATGATAAACATCTTAATACAGAAATAATCATATAGCTAGCAGTTATCCACATTCTCTCAGCAGCACTTTTCTAAACCATTTCGAACAATAATTAATCTAGTTTTTTTTTTTTATTTTTTTATAGAAGTAGATACCATAACTGAGTTTGGAAATTTTCATAGTGTTTAAACACCATTTATGTTAGAATATAACTAATATCTAACCTGGATCTTGCCTATAAAAGTTAAAACAATAGGTATTGAAGAAAATACTTAGAGATGGGATACTCCACACATTGTAAACATGCTAGTAATACAAGTTAAGGCACATCTGCCTGTATCTGGGCATCTTTTCAAAATTCAGCAATGCGTAAGGATGCACTTCATTTCTGTTCAAGCTATCGTTCTCGGCTCTTTTTTTCCCTCTCACCTCTTGTATAAAGACACTGTATAAAAATCAACAAGTCTACAGCATGTTATAATTATTGGCACTGGACTAGCAATCATTTAAAGACTGTTGAATTTCATCGTTTTGACCATAGAACATAAAATTGATGAGCGATCACCCTCTGTGCGTTGTAAGATAAGTATGCAGATGTGTCCAGTTTATGTTGGCAAAGATGGGGAAAAAGAGAACTCCCGTCCACTGAGGGTAGAGTGTAAATCGGTACAAACACTTTGGAGAGCTATTTGGTTGTAGCTGGAAACGTAAAAAATATGCGTATTCTATGAAACAGTACATTTGGGGATGGTAAGTTTTACACAGGTACGGAAACATATTTATTGCAATATTGTTTATAATAGAAAAAATTGGAAATAACCTGCGAGTCCAGAGATGGGAAGAATGGATAAATAAAATATAGAATGCTATTCAACAGATTTTTTAAATGGACAGATTTATGTGTACAAAAATGGATAACTCAAACACAATGTTGTGTGAAAAAAAAAGCAGGTTGCAAAGTGATATATAGAGTAACTAGAGTATGATACAAGTATTATAAATTTTATAAAACTATAAAAATGTTATTGATGGATATGCATACCTATGCATATTACAGTGATCCCCTTTTCTCTGCGGGGGGGTATGTTTCAAGACCACCAGTGGTTGGCTGAAACCGCAGATAGTACCGAACCCTACATGTACTATGTTTTTTCTCATACATACGTACCTCTTATAAAGTTTAATTTATAATTCGTAGGAGATTAAAAACAAAACAATAATAAAATAGAACGAATATAACAACATACTGTAATAAAAGTTATGTGAATGTGGCATTATGAAGTAAAATACTTGAACACAAGCATTGTGATACCAAGACAGTCAATCTGATAACCAAGACAGCTACTAAGTAACTAACACGCGGTGAGTGCAGACAGCATGGCTACGCTACACGAAGAGATGATTCACATCCCAGATGGGACAAAGCAAGACAGCGTGAGATTTCCTCATGCTATTCAGAACAGCATGCAATTTAAAATTTATAAATTGTCTATTTCTGTAATTTTCCATTTGATAGGGAACCACAGATAAGGGGAACTACTGTGCATCTGAACAAACACAGAAAATGGATTATGAGACAATTCATAGATTTCCTGTCTTTGCTTCTTAGGATGGGGGTGGGGGAAAATGGTATTGATGTGTGGGACAGGAAAAGTGAAGACTATTGCACTTTATATAGAGATATGTTTCATTTTTTGTTATTTTAATTATCTTTCTCAGAAATGATTTGAAGATATTTTAGAAAATGAGATAAATTTCCAGTTGTTCTGTGTTAGCCAGCTACATCAATTGTTAGGACAACTGTTTTCTCTGTATTGTTTATTTTTTTTTAATCTAAAAGACTTCTCAAATTCACTCCTATTTATGACACAAGATGCTTAATCCATTCATTTATTTTCCAACAAATATATATTACTTAACTGCTATGTATAAAACACAATGTTTGGTACAATAGAAAACAACAAAGCATTATAAGACATGGTCCCACATCAATGATCTTGTAGCTTCAGAATTTAAAGTCCTTTTTGGAAAAAGTATATATGTGGGCTCAGGCATGCTACATTGCGGAAATGTTTTCAGTAGTCTCGTGATACGAAATTATTCCAGTTGTCATGAAATTATGTGGGTGGGCTTCATTCTATGAAAACATAATAAGAAATCACCACTTACAAAATACTAAATTAGAGAGTGATGGCCACTTTAAAGGGAATTAATCTCTTTTAAAGAAATGGTTCATTGTAAGCCTCTTCCCTAAGCATATAAAATGTGATGGCATTTATGAAGAAGTTTTTTTACATCAGCCTTCGTATTAAAGAAAGTAAGGAATACCGTTACAGGACACAGACTTTTCACCTGGAGGGCATTTTGCTGCTATGCAATAAGTAAGTCAAGCGTGCATAGAAATGTGTAGCTAAGGACCTTCATAATAGCACCTTGTCCAGCTCTGGGTTCCAAGTGGATATCTTAGATCAAATGCGGGCTAGAAACCCAATGGAAAGGCAACTTCAGGGGTGTCTCTCCATTGCAACTAACACAGGAGCTTTAGGCTGATAGAACAGGGATAGTAGGTAGAACACAAATTACTGCAGGTGCCGACAGTGGTAAAGGAAGGTGAAGAACGGTAAGCAGAAAGCTGCCTCTCAGAAGATGAAGGATCACACATCTGCCCTGACTAGAAAAGGAACGGTGGATCAGTTTTTGAAGAAAGGGCAGAATCTAAAATACAGTCTGTTTTTCACAGAGAATTAGAAAAGGCAAAATCATCAGTGAGAGAAAAAGGGATTGGCGTGGGCTCTAGGCGAGGCTAGAATTCCAAGAGCACTGATAAGGCAGGCTACCCAGCAAGATCTGTACCTTCAGTAAAAACTCAATAAATGGATGTTGGCTGACCGAGTTCCTGAATTGAATAGCAATGCATCATATGTGCCTGGGTTCTCTAGGGCATCAAAAGGTATTTGAATTCACAGTAGATATGGCTTACCAACTATGAGGGCAAACACGAAGGCCCTATACGCACAAGTACATTGTCCTTAAACAGTGGTTCTGCACTCATTGTACTGGATTCATTCCCTCAACTAACACAACGGCTTTCAACATGCTTAGGGACACTCAGAGCTCTATGCTCCCTTTTCTCTGAGCAACCAGGTTCAGTGAGGAAAAAACCCTAAGCAATTGCAAAAAGACCAAAAAATGCCTGACTGCCTCTGTGTGTGTGTGTGTGTGTGTGTGTGTGTGTGTGTGTGTGTGTGTGAGAGAGAGAGAGAGAGAGAGAGAGAGAGAGAGAGACAGAGAGAGACAGAGAGAGACAGAGAGAAGTGGGAGCAGAAGTATAAAGGGAGGCAGAAATGCAGAGAGCTACTATTAACACACGTAGTCCTTTTTATGAATGCATGACTTTTGCTCTTTAGTCCTCCCTCACTTTTCCTAAAAGTGATTTACTGATAATTGACAGGCACTGCCTTGCATTTTGGTGAGCAATATATGTCCGAAGTCCTTTCTCCAGGGAACTTGGTTATACCATTCTCCCTATGAATCCTAATCTCCCTCCAGGGTCTGGCCACTGGTATCTTTGGCTCAGGCAAAGTGGATTTTTAGATGGGAGTCACTACCAAGCTGGGAAAGAAGCTGTCAACCACAGTGTGCCTTGGCATTCAGATGTATTCTGTTCCCTGGGGATTTCTATATTTGGCCTGAGTGCAAGGTATTGAGGTAGATGAAACAGAAAAAAATCTAAAAACTGCACAGTGCATTTTCTCTTGCGGTCTTATATCTCAAAAAAAAAAAAATGAAATTTAAAATGCATGTGAGAAAAGGGTATGTTTGAAAGTTTTAAAAAATAAAGGCCAAGAATGCTTTCAACTAACATATATTAAAGGTTATTTGCCTGCATAGATAAGATGGTCTTGTTGCTAGGCAACAGAGACACCAAGACAATGTAGGCCAGGAAAGTAGAGGAACTCATGAGTATTTTAGTGTGAATTCTTGTCACAATAGAAACCAGGATAACAAGCTTCTCTTGTAATGGGAAATGGCAGAAATGAAGATACGATGGACTGCGAGAGGTGAAACATCTTGTTTTATTTACCTAACATACCAGTTCTTGGGTGATGCAGTTAATATTTTTAATACAAAATGGCCTGTTTATCCTAGTAGAGATTTTTTAACCTTCTAGCTTATATTTGATGACTATTAGTAGAAGGAGCTATAGGAATTTAGGTTATATTAGATAGTTATAATGGACAGAGGTAAAGCTTGATTATCTTTGTAGTATGGATATGGTGTATGCTGAATTAGAAACAAGGATTCAATTCATCACTCATCTATCAAAGGAATTTGGTTTTCACTTAAAAGTGAAATTTGATAGATGATGGCAGATGTTTAAGTGTATTTCATTTCACAATTTTTTCATAAGAGTATGAGCACTGTCTATTTTAGATATCTTAAAGATTTTGGATATTTTATAGGCATGGTTTTTATTCTAGATTCCCATAGTCTTTAGAATTTTTACTTTATCATTGCTACTCCTAAAAATTGTATGGGAAGCAATGAAGATAAGTCCCCTTCCTCCAAAGACATGCTGAGAGAGTGAATAGAGGGCTTTTTCATTATTTTGAGGTGGAGGAGCTAAAGCAATCAGGAAACAATTGAAATTCATTGTATCAGAGGCCTCTATAGGAATTTATTTACAAGAATGTCTACACTAAAAAACTGATGATTATTCATTAATTGTCAATAATATGCTTATTGCATATAATTAGTTCTTATTGTCTTTGTTTGAAGAGCTCAAAATACTGAACATAGCAGTACTTTATAATTGTGATTTTAGAGATTCACAAGATTGTAAAAGTATCTCATTTTACCCAGAGTGAAATGGTTATGTGTTTGTGTGTGTGTAATAGAATTTCAGCTCAATCCAAATATTAGCTACCCAGGTTTCCCACAGAGTGTGAACATAATAATATATAAGTCACACCTCCAAACGTACCTGCATTCACACAGAGTGGCATTGAATTTAGTTGGATTCCATAGTGTTATTGAATAATCATCTACCTGGCCTAAGGATCCAGTGATTTGGAAAAACCAATATGAATTACTGCAAAAAGGTACTAAAACAATGAGAAAAAAAATTCCCTGAAAAAAGAGCTCTCATACACTGCTGGAGGGACTACAAATTGGTATAGCCACTATGGAAAATAGTATGGAGGTTCCTCAAAAAACGAAGAATTGATCTACTGTATGATCCAGCAATCTCTCTACTGGATATTTACCCCAAAGACTTGAAAACCCATATCCGAAAAGACTTTTGCACACCGATTTTCATAGCAGCATTATTCACAGTGGCCAGGACATGGAAGCAAACAAAGTGTCCTATGATAGATGATTGGCTAAAGAAGCTGTGGTATATATATATATATATATATATAATATATATATATATATATATATATATATATATATATACAATGGAATATTACTCAGCCATAAGAAGAGATGAAATACTGCCATTTGCGACAACCTGGATAGACCTCGAGATGATCATGCTAAGTGAAATAAGCCAGACAGAAAAAGTTAAAAATCACATGATATCATTTATATGTGGGATATAAACCTAAAAACAACAAATGAACAGGACAAACAAACAGAAACTCATGGACATAGACAATGGACTAGTGGTTACCAGAGGGTAGGAGGTGGGGAAGGAGGAGGGAGATAGATGGGGTAAAGGGGATCAAATATAGGGGGTTGGGGGGATGGTGAAGTGGGTAAAGAGGATCAAATATGTGGTAGCTGAAGGAAACTGAACTTTGGGTCCAATTATAATGTATACTTGAAAATTATATAATTGTATTAATCAATGTTACCCCAATAAACTCAATTTAAAAATTGAAAAATAAAAATAAAAACAAACAAATAAATAAATAAAAAGCTCCCTGTAACAGCTTCATTCATTACATAACTTCACTAATGAGTTCCAGAATTTATAAAAGATCATCACTTAAATTCCACTTCTATGTATATACCCCAAATAGTTGGAAACAGAGACTCAAACAGGTATTTGTAACCAACGTTCATAGCAGCGGTTTTCACAAGGACCAAAAGGTGGAAACGACCCAGGTGTCATCGGTGGATAAATGGATAAACGAAATATGGCATATACACACAATGGAATATTACTCAACCTTAAAAAGGGATGAAATCCTGATACATGCTAAACATGGATGAATGTTAAAAGCATTATGCTAGGTGAAATAAACCAGACTTCTAGTTATATGGGGGTACCTAGAGTTAATCAAATTCAAAGAGACACGAAACAGACCAATGATGGCCAGTGACTGAGGAAGAGGGGAATGGGGAGTTATTGTTTACAAGTACAGAGTTTCAGAATGGGATGATGATAAAGTTCTGGAGCTGGACAGTGGTGATGGTTGCTCAACAATGTGAATATACTTGATGTCACTGAACTGCACACTTAAAACAGTTAAAATGGTAAATTTTATATCATGTGTATATTTTACCACACAAAGAAAAAAGAATTATGAAAAACGAGATCATCATCTTATCTAAGTCAACACTGGAATTATTCCTTGCTCAGACTGAGCCCTCCTGCTTTTTCTTCTCCTGACTCAGGTTCAAAAATATAACAGCAGCATCACAATGTGCTTAATTTAAACTCTGCTAGGATACTGCAAGGTCAGTTTAATCATTTCCTCTCTTTAATAATTTTCCTCTAGAAATGTTTCTTTCTGTTATTTTCTTCGAGCATTATTTATTTATCTGTTTACTTGCTAAGGCCAGCTACATGCTTGGGGCAGCACTGACACATCAAGAGAGAAGCCCAGTTTTTCCCGCCTTGGTTGGAGCTTGTAGGACAGATGGCGGAGTCCAGACAGCAGGTCCGCAGACTGGACAGATGGCCCACTCTTTATTCTAAAGAAGAATGCTAGTCCTGGGATTCTGGTTTAATTATATTTGACTATTCATGAGTCTAAGTTTCTGTTATTAAGGAAGAAACGAGAGTTACAGAGGCCTCTCAGGAAAATAGTTAATTAAGCAAGGAGAATAGAGGAAGCATGCTTAGAGGTACGGTGCTGCCAAAAGACCAGTAGGACAAAGCATTCTAAATATCCTTTGACACTATGTCTGTTTACGGTCAAGTTTTCTGCTAAGGGGTTAGCAGTGTTAGCAGCTTCATTTTACAGCTAGGTGAATATCTGCAATCATCAGGCGCCCTTCAGACTTCAGCCATAACCTTCACAAAAGATCATTCTGTGTTGGTTGAAGTCAGATCTAAAAACAGACTAGATTTAGTGAATGTGGGGGATGGGTACTCCAAATTTGGTCTTTGAATTAGACCCAAGCTGTAAGAAGTGAAGAGAGCAAGGAGGATGATGGGACTCCTTTGGAGAAAAGCTTGAATTGTTTTCCAGGTTTGCATTAGGAATCCTAATTTTAGCCTATGCCTCCTTACCTCCTATCTTGACTACTAATTGGAAATCTAAAGAATTTTCTTTTATGTACCTTTAAGCTCCTGCTATTCCTCTATGTCCTATGAAATCTACAGGCAAATGAAACATATTAAAAGCTGTTGTGTAGCCCCTGATTTCTGGGACACATTCTGACAAATTTCAGATCCCAAGATTTTGACTTCTTGTCAGTAGCTAACCCTAAGTCCTGGAAATGTTGCTCAGTAGTACTGGGGCCTCATTTTTTTGCAGGCCACCTGCTGTGTCTCAGAGACAGACACCCCTCAGAGACATCTCTTAATTCTCAGAGGTTTACATTCTATCAGTGGACACATCCCAGAACTACTTTCCAAGAAAGACAATTAGTACAGGTCATTAGGATTTATATTTGTTGTGGGTTTTAAAAAACATTATTCTATTGTAAAATTGACCTTTTTCTCCAAGGTACACATTTCTATGAATTTTAACTTGGATCATTAGGTTTTGCCAACGTTGGCAGTGCACATGAACTGAATCATTAGTGCCATAGTCAGCACGTAATAAATGAATACAGTTTTTGGAAAGCTAAAATTTCCCTAAAATATAATATGTAATGTAATAGAAGATAATATAAACAGAGGTCTTAAGTTTATAGAATTTCAAGATTTGATTGTAATAAAAGGTCAATAAATATTTATTAAGCAGACAATAGTGTCTGTCCATAGAAGTGTAACAGAAAAGGATTATGAAACAGACTTCGCTTCTCTTTAAGTTTACTCCTGTTTTAGGATAGAAGACATACACACATTCAGCATTTTAAAAATATAAGAAAGAATATGATTTTGTTCCCAGATCAACAGAACAATGCATAAGAACTTGAAGAATCCATAGGAAAAGTCAATGTGGGTCAAGTTGGGGAAGCTTCTCTGAGGAGGCAGGATTTGAGGCAGTGTTTCTAGTAGCACATTTGACTGTGAATAGTCCTGCCACTCCCTTGGGCTCTGACAGACTTGGAACAGAGCTAGGCTTTCTTTCTATACCAAGGGCAACTCTGTCAGTGGGTCCTAGTCTCCAGTAGTAAGTCCTGGAGCATGAACACCTCAGGGAGGAATCGGCCAATTTATTAATTAGTTTAAATCGAGATTGCCAAAATGGAATGAAATTGGCGACAGCAGCATCGCAGTCTCTGGGAGGCTTTGCTCAATGCGGATTCCTGAGCAAGGTGCCCAGACCTGCTGAGGGGGAATGTCTGAGGTAGAGCACAAAAATCGGCCCTTTTATACACTCCCCAGGTAATTCTAATGGGCACTCACGTTTGAGAACCAGACTGGACAAAACTGGGGGAAAATGGCAGAAAGCTGATGTCTTCGAGAGATAAATATTTATATAATTTTGCATACAACTGAATCACTCAATTATTTTAGTTCCATTTTTTTTTCTTGCTTCCCAAATATTTTAGCACTGTTGAATGCCTTGTTCTAGTCCTATGTATGTAGTTAAAGCTAGTAACATACTCTGGATCTCTCTGTTCTGTGGACTCACTGAGCCATATCTGAGGTTCTTATTAATCACCATCTTTTCTTCTCCTGGTTCTTGGCAGCCCCAGTTTGAATTATCACATCTCATAATTATGTTAGATATGACTACATTCAGCCACTCTACCTTCGTAGTATTAGCTAACTGAGCACAATGCTACCAGCCCTTGAAAGGAGTGATTTCTCCACCAGCAGCTTTATGAAGCTTCGGGGAGTTGGTACAGATGCTATACTCCGCCAACAGAAAATTCCCTATACAGGCTTTTGCAGTCTGGATGTAGACAGGCTTTGTCAATAAATGAAGCAACAAGGACAGTGAAACATCTTGGCCATGAGCACAAGAGCAAGGCACCTGCACAAACACAGAACGCATAGGAATGAGTAAGAGATGTTCTGAGCTGTTAAGAGCGTGTCAGGCTCAGCTGGAAGAGGTGGGTAGCATGCCCTCTGAGACTGACACGAGGACATGGATATAATAGGAAACTTCCGCATTCTCCGGCTGCTGAAAAGGGCACTACTCCTTACAACTCAAGGATTCTGTAAGAACAGTGGCTGCACCGGGAGAATGCTGTAAGAGGTCTACAGACACACAGACGCGATTGATATTCGCGTCTGTGTGATGTTTTGGCCAATTCTTTTCCATTAGCTGAACTTTCTCTGCACCAAGAATCTCTTCTTTTTCTAACTTTCTTATTATGAAGAATTTCAAACACATAGAAATGTAGACAGAATAGTCTACTGAACACCCAAGTGCCAATTTATCAACTTCAACAAGTCTTAAATCAGTCAGGTTTATTTTATCCTTACCCTCACTCCTTTCTCCTTATGTTATTTTAAATCAAACCTCAAACATTATATCAATTAATCTGTAATGATTTTAGTGTGTATTTTTCTAAAAGATAAGAGCTTAAAAGTAATTGATACCATGATCAAATTTTAAATTTATAATTAAGAATAATTCCAAATATCCCATCAATGTTCAAATTTTCAGTTTTCACACAAATATATATATTTTTATAGTTTGTTTAAGTCAGCATGCAAATAAGGTCTGCATATTTCAAGTGATTAATATTTTTAAGTTCTTTTAAACTATAGATTTCTCTTTTTTTATTTTTGCTGCAATTTATTGGTTGAAGAAACTATCCTGTGGCCTATACAATCACTGCTATTCAAAATGTAATGCATACAAATCCCTCCCGCCCCCCCAACTTGACTAAATGCAGATTTTGAGTCAGTAGGTCAGGGTGGGCCTAAAGTTATACATTTATACCAAACTTTCAGTGCTGCTGTTGCTGCTGCTTGACAGACCAAACTGAGTAGTCAGACTGTAGTATATCCCATGAACTGGATATTGCTGATTGAATGTGTACATATTTTAACATGCTTCTCTGGCTTCTGTATTTTCTAAATTGGTAGTTGAGTCCAGAGACTTGATCGGATTTCAGTAGGTCTTTTTCTTCCTTCCTTCCTGCCTGCCTGCCTTCCTCCTTCCTTCCTTCCTTCCTTCCTTCCTTCCTTCCTTCCTTTTTTTCTTTTTCTTTCCTTCCTTCTCTTTTTCTTTCTTTTTTTTTTGGTATGTATGTGTGTGTGTGTAGATAGTATTATTTTCTTCCATCAGGAGGCACATAAAGCATAATGCTTGGTTGTCTGTAGTGCTAGTAGCTTGACTTTCAACTTATTACAGGGTACAAAATGATATTCTCATTCTCTTCTTTCTTTCCTTTATTAGCTAGAATATTACCAAAAAACAAATTTCCCCTAATCTACTATTATTTACCTATTGGTATAGTTCATATAAGAATCTCAGTGGGAAAACATTATTCTTTTTTGTCACTTACCAATTTTCAAAATAATGAGTTGGTGTACTAACACCATCCAATGGTAAACAGTTCGTTTTTTCTTTGTTGATATTTGGTGGTGACTGTTGTTGCTGTTGCTTTTAGATTGATTATAAACTTGTGGATTTAAACATATCTAATACATTTTAGTCCATTTCAGTTGTTATTTTTATATGAAAGACTCTTTGAGTTGGCCTCTGAGCCCTTTTGACACACCCTAGTCCTTTTAAATTGCTTCCTTGCTCCTTTGTATGATAAAATGTTACAGCCTCATGTTACATTTCTTGACCCAGATCTGCAATCAACCATTTCCTCAAAGATCATTGTTTCTTTTAGTGGAAACTGGTATTTTAAAATGATAATCCGGGTGCTATAGTGTTCATTGCCACTAGGTTAATATAGTGGAAACTGTCTAATCCCATAAATATATTCTTCAACATTTTTCGGATGGAAATATACATACATACATATATATTCTAGAAGTACTGGATAAAATTATTTCATTGCTCAGAAATCATCACATTGTTTTTACTGAAATTCAGCAAGAGCACATAAATAAACTATTTCTGAGTTGTTTTATATAATTTACCATGTAAACAAAAAAACATCATTCTTCCAGTAGTGAATACTTTGCAGTAAAAGTCAGGACAGACCTTGGACAAATTACTTAATTTCTACCTCTAATTTGATAATCTGAAAAATACTTTCCTCATAGGACAATTAATAACAAAGCTATTATTTACCATTTATTTACTGGAAGCCAGACACTTTATATATTTTTTTTATTTAAGTTTTAATTCTTTTTGATGTTTTTCTGTGTCTCAGAAAGGTACAATGCTATGCATCTTCCAGTTCTTTAATGATATCATATGGTTAATTTTTTAATTTTTCAATTATAGTTGACATGTAATAGTAGTTTAGTTTCAGGTGTATAAGATAGTGGTTAGACATTTATATAACTTATGAAGTGATCACCTCCATAAATCTAGTACCCATCTGACACCGTACATAGTTATTATGATGTCTTGACTATATTCCCTGTACTGTATTTTATATCCCTGTGGCTATGATTTACTTTTGAATAAATAATCAATCATTTCCATAATTTTTCTTAAAAGTACATTATTATATTCTACCTCACATATACAGGAAATTGAATACTATATTATACACAAAAGTAAGGAGATTTGGATGGCAAACGCACAATACAATGTATAGATGATGTATTATAGTATTATACACTTGAAACCTATGTAATTTTATTAAACAATGTTTAATAAAAAACATACATTTTCTCAATTAATTGGCAACATTTTCAAATAAGTAATGTTTGCCTCATTTTATAAATCAGTAAACCTTTTCCAAGGTGGCACAGAGCTGGTTAGAATCAGAATTAGTATTTTAACAGAGGTCTGTCCGGCTCCATGCTTTTAACATAGAGTATAGGGTGGCAAGTAAATGAGAGAATAAATATATGGTGCCTCTGACCCAGTCCTTTACAAATGGTGTTCAATAAAAAGTGAGTTACAGGTGACAGAAGCAGCCTTGGTAGATCTGTACTTGGCATTCCGGTTGAGAGATGGGAGGGTGGGCAGGGGAGAGGAGGCTGACCAGCTTTCTGCTGTATAGGGCTTCTGACCTGTTGACACTCTTGCTAATTTCCCATGTTAGGTCTAACCTATGTGTCCACATGACAGATGCTCTCATGTCCGAGCTCAAGGTCAGCCCTCAAGAGTTCAGGCTGTCACCTTCTGTCATGTTGTCTTTTGAATATGCTCAGCAAGTGGCGGGAGTCCGGAGGCAAGCCTGCTTTGGCTTCTTCCCCTTACATTGTGTGTCATTAGCGGCTGACACAGCTCTTTGTTCAAAACAAAATTCACAAAACTGACAGATTCATCTGCTAATGTCGGGTAGCATCACAGCCAATTATAGGAAACCTCCAAAAGGCGAGTAGGGTCACTTTTTACAAAATGGGAGGAAGAAAAGGAAAATAGTCTTGTCATTAAAAAGGACAAATACATTTTCCTCTCAGCAGGCTCACCCCAGGAAAATAGAGATTTTTATTAGTACATAGTTTCATTATGATTGCTTTGAATAATTTCAAATCAAAGCACCACTTCCCCACACAGCCAACCTATCATTAACCATTTTGAGTGAGTGAGCAGTGTTTCCATTATAAGTGATATCTTTATAATGACAGAAAATTTAAGTGTAAAGCACAAAGTTTTTACACTCTTTCAAGATAGCAAATAATAACATACATTGTTTAACATCACCTGGAAAGGAGACTGTTGTTTTAATTTGAATTCAGACCTGAAGAATTCTGAGATGCACCTAATATGTACTCAGGTCTTGAGCAAGACATGTACAAATTTAGTCGGGTTTGAGGAAAACCTACTACAGGAGTTTAGGAGCACAGCCCTAACCCTACCCTTATTTCAAACAAACTTGAGTATTTAGGCCAAATGAGAGTTTAAAGTCCACACAAGACCACTCTCTCTCCTGATACCAATTGCAAACTTGAGGGCAGGAGGGCCCCCTAAAACTACCTTCAGGTTCAGTCATTTGCTAGGACTCACAGAACTCACTGAACACTATTATACTCATAGTTATAGTTATTACAGGGAAAGGAAAGGATGCGCTTCAAAATAAGAAGCACTTAGGGCAGAGCCCAGGAGAAGTACCAGGTCCAGGGCTTCCATCGTCCTCTCCCTCTGGAATCAGGATGTGTTGGTTTCCCAGCACCAGTGTGTAACAATATGGAGAAAATATTGCCTACCAGAGAAACTTGCTAGAACCTCTGTGTTCAGGGTTTTTATGGGCTCCATTGCCTACTTGCCTGATCTCAGTCTCCAGTCTCTGGGTGTGACCAAAGTCCCCACCCTAAATAGCACTGTTGGTCTTTCTGGCATGGCCAACCCCTCCCCTAAATCATATTGTTAGCATAAAACAAATCTCACACCTCTTTTGGGACAAGGTTAAATTCTTTACTAGACTACTACATTATATAAGAGGTTTGACATGAGAAAAGACCAGGATAAAAATCAGGATAATAACAAAAGCTACCTCCCAGGCACCATGTCAAGGCATTCTACAGATATCTCATTCAATCCTCACAAACACTCTGGGAGGCAGGTCCACTAGGAGTTCCAACATCTAGATGTAGAAAATTAAGATTTATAGAGACTAAGGTGTAACAATTGTGCTTTCTCTCCTAAGACACATCATCACCATAGGAGGTTTGGGGATTTTGGAAAAGTGTACAATATTAACGTGCCATATAAAACCATATATCTGAGCTTCATAAAAGATGACAGCTTAAAAAGTCTAGAAAGAAAAAGTTTCTGATATTTAAGTGATTTGGTTCATGTTAAAATGGTAACATACATTGAAATATGCATGTTGAGATGTTGAGACTTTCATTTTCATATTTTATTTGCAATGTGTAAATGTTTTTGTCTCAAGAAATAATAGATTAAGTTCATAACTAGAGCTAGAATATTGTTAATTATCAATGCCAAAAATAAAATTAACTTACTATTAAGAAACCTATCCTGTATGCAATCGTATCTACACATTTATGGTTTTTATCCCATATTCAGCTTAAAGTAACAGCTACCAGAACACTATGTGAATATGATTCATTTTTTAGTTGCCTTTAGATGTTTTTCCAAGACTTACTAGGCTTTTCTGGAAATCAACCAGATAATTGAGCAGATTTAAAAGGTGTTCTTCAGCTATCATACCTGAATAATGAGATCTCACATTGAGTAACTAATTTGTCTAAATCATTATGTTAGGTATAGTCGAGGATATGTGAAAAAGAGAAGTAAGTTCTGAGGGAGACTGGGAAGGGATGGCAGAGAATCTGAGAAGGTTTCAGATGGCAGGTCACATCTAGACTGAGCCTTGCAGCATCATGGGAGACTGAATGAGGAGGTGTAAAAGGAACAAAATGGGAACTGAGGCGATCTCTTCTCCTCTTGACTTTCTTTGAACCCCTCTGTGTGGCTTTCTCTTTTATGTCTTGCCTGCCCATCAAGCGCAGCTTGTGTGGTAAAAGGGACTTTGGAAACACCTCCTCAGAAGCCCCTACCTTGGAAAGGCATAATAAGACTAGAGTCTCAGGGAACGACACCAATTTTAGTTAGCGACGCAGAGAGGAGGGGTCTGTTCACATAGCCTCCACTCCTGATCAAGTATTAAGATCCAGCAGATCCAGATAAGGGTCTGGACCAGGGGAGAGGTGTCAAGGACGAGGCCTCGGCTTGCCTCCAGTTTGAATAAATGTCATATGTGGGTACCACGGTGATCCAGCACAACTCACCTAAGTAAGAGACAGAGTATGTGTGGCCAAAGCCCTAAAGAGTAATTAAGAAGGTTCACTCTCTAGGCTTCCTTTCTGCAGTATCTGTCACACATGGCAAACCAGTGTGTGGTGAGGCTGGTCAAGGATTCTAGGATTCCGGGATTCTAGGAACCCTGCCAATTGCTGTCATGTCTGACCACATACCTCGCTTTAGATGTTAGCTTAAACACATCATTCGTGCTAACTTTAATCTATAATGTCCTATGAGATAGTTGTTAAATCCCCCATTTATAGCAGAGGGATTGAGATTCAGAGCCATTAACCGAGTTACTCAGGGCCACATAGCAGAGGGCAGTCTATGGTCAAACCCAGGTCTGTTTGCTATCAAGGCAAAACATTAAACTACCTTTCATGGTATTTGTAATCTCACTGTCTGGCTCTAATAGTAAAAATAAATGAAAGAAAATAAAACAAAATTTAATCATCGTTTATCTTTTTTTTTTTTTGTATTTTATTCTTATACTCAAGCTTGTATTATGAAGTGCTGTTGGTTCCAGTCCTTTTTATGAACAATTGACATTTTCATTTTCTAATTAGTACATTTATTCTGTTCACTTTTCTGACTAAAGAGAATTGTTTTGAACTCTACATTCTAATTCTAAATTTCCGCTTTTAAAGGTGACTAACTAAAACCTCCATCACAAACGATTCTTTTTTTCAAATTCACTAATCAATACTTAAACATTTCCCTTTGGATTCTGGTAAAGAAAGATGGCAATATAGCTTCAAATTGTGAGCCAAGGAACTATCCATTCAAGCAAGGGTCTCCTCTTCTCCCCCCCAACCCCCGCCCCGTGCGAGGGCTTTGCTCTTGCTGCAGACTCTGTGCAGTGTGTGTGATGTGTTCTGTTCTTGCATAAAAACACACCACCCATGACAGCCATAATGAAAATGAAGTCCCAAGAATAATGCAGCTTCTTGCTCCCTTAGCTGAATTCACCTCGGGTGCCGTCTGCAGTACTTTAATTTTCTGCTCAGACTACCACTGGGGGTGAACAAGAATACTACAAATCAAGGCTCTTCTGTCTTCCAGTCGCTGTCATGAATGTGGACCGTGTTTCAGTGTTTGTACAGAAGTCTTCTCTTCTTTCATTCAACATTTATGAAGCACCACCTTTCTCACCCCCCAATGTGTGGCCATTGTTATTATGCCTCAGGCTTTAGTGAGTAATTGGACGTTTCTAAGCTATAAAAATTGATTTAAAGCCTTTTTTACATTTAACAAGGTAAACTGTCATGGACTTAGATCAGGCAAGGAGACATCAAATCTTTGATACTGAACTGATGGTGATGGGACACACACTAATCCTTGAACCTCTTCAGGGGTGGATAGTCATCAGTGACTGGGGACTGTAAACTCCAGGGGGTGCCATGTACATCATCTTCAGTGCAATGGGCACCCCCCTGGAGTTGGCAATGGGGCATCCTCCAAGTGAGTTTGGACAGGTAGGTCATGAAGGATCCTTTCATGAGAAATGCATAACAACTAAGGACGATGCCACAATTCCAAATCAGTGAGGCAAAATAATACAGTACTAACGAGTATGAAGCCTAGTGCCTGATTGTCATGAGTTCAAATGCTAGCTTATTTATCTGTGTGACATTTTGGGCAAGTTACTTAACTCCAGGCCTCAGTCTTATCAACTGTGAATAGGTTTAATAGCAACATCTACTATATAGGGATATTATAAGGATTAGGTAAGTTTATATTTGTAAAGCTGTAAACATTGCTGATATATATTATTAAATAAGTTTACATAAAAAAATTCAAAGACGAATTTGATTAATCATCCTGTTGATGCTTAGTAAAATTAGATATGAATCACATGATCAAGAGTGTCAATAATGTCTCCCTCTTTTCTCAGTTATTAAAGTAGTTATTATTGCTGGAATGCTATGACTTCGAATTAGAAAATTTTTTTATTTTAATTATGTTTTACACATTTGTGAATATTTACATAGTCCACGGTCCCTTAAAAAGAGAATGAAAATAAGTAAAAATTATATACCAATTATAGAGCTACACATGCACAAAGATGTTCTTTGCTGACTGGATAAATTGTTACATATTAATAAAATGTGATAATATACATTGTTTAAAATAAATGAGTTAGTTCTGCATGAAACAATAGGCATAAATTTCAAAAACAATGTTAAACGTAAAGAATCCCAGAAGGATGGCATGCACAGTATACACAATAAACTTTCATTTCAAGTTTAAAAACATGCCAAAGAATGCTAACCACCATTTTGGATACATACATATGCAGAAATGTGTAACAAAAACATGAACATAAAGGATGCACAACAACATCAAGATGGTGACTTGAAGGAGGAGGGAAGGGCTTGGAATCTGGCCGTAGCAGAATGGGGGCTTCAATTTCATCCATAGCATTTTCTAGTTAAAAAAAAAAAAAGTATGTCTGAAGAAAACATAGCAAATTGTTAACATTTATTAAATCAGGTTGGAGGTTACCTTACCTAATCTTTTTATCTATATTTGAACATTTTGATAATAAAAATAATAATTAACAGAATCCATTCAAATCTCGTAGTTAATTTTTTAAAATAATTTTAAAGCGTTAGCACACCATCAGTTGTGCTGGTATTTCTTATGGATGGCCCTATTTCAGGAGGTTTAGGGAGCACTTTGGCACACGGGCTCTAAAGGATGCATTTTCATTATTCTAGAAAGAATTTTAATGGCCTGTTGTACATCAGTGTTAATGAGAGCCATGTAGATAAATCCCTAAGCAGTCCTTTTAAGGGTCGCATTTCTTGCTTAACCAAAAAAAGAAAAAATCACTCACAATCCTGAGTAATTCTACTAAGCAAATATTTTCAGGTACTTCAGATGAAATAATATGGAAGCATTTATCTAAGGTGTTTTGCTTTGCAAACGTTTTTGGCAGAACAGCAAGGCAACTAATCATTCCTGTGAATCTATGTAATGAATTACACTTTGAATGTGTTATTGATTGGTAGAACAAACAGCACCGTGACCCAGATTTTCAGTATTACATACTGACATGTGGCCGGGGTGCTCTGAGTTTGGCAATTCTCTGTTCATTGTGTAAATTAACTGGGACAATGACCTGTGACTATAGAATTGCAGCTTTGTGGTTAAATATGCATCGACCTTTTTATATTCTTTGTATAGTGTAAAATGGTTACCATATTAATTTTGTCAGATGTTGTCTGCATTCTAATTAGAAAACAATTTTCATTGTCTGGAACATGAATGTTTATAGTACATATATTTTAAGTACCTCAATTTGAATGCTATTTAGCAATGCTAAGGTTATTAAACATGAAATTTATCCATACATTCTTTATTATTTATTGGCTATTCACCATGTACCATTGGGTCCTGTGATGAAGTGATGACCGAGATAATGCCACTCTCTTTAAATCGTTAACAATCTAATGAGTAATAGAGTAAAAAAAAAAAAAAAAAAAAAAAAAGATCATTTTAATATAGCGAGATAAGTACTATATGTGGGATAGTATGTTAAAGGATATTAAAGGAATACATTACAGGGAAACACAACTCAGTCTAAGAAGATCGAGGTGAGAGATCAAGGAAGGCTTCCTGGTGGTAGTGGCTATGTTGAGCCTTCATTTGGAAACTAGAGAAATAGTCCAAGCAGAGGAATCAGCACCTGGAAAAGCCCAGAGACAAGATAAGTGAGCCAAATATTTGGGTTGTTACTTTGGTATGAACAGTCTTTACTACTCTGGGGTTGTCGTCTGCCTTTGGAATTCCTAGCTCAGGTCATGCTAAGTATAGCCCAGGAATGTCAACCATCTGAAAAGCCTAGATTTGATCCTCAGCCCAATGTTCAGGCCCCATCCTGAGTGGTACATTGACTTATTAAATGTGTAGGAAAATAAGAAAGCAGAAATGTATGCCTGGACATTGCCAAAAATGAGATGGCTGTAAAGAAATGACCTTGAGTTTCATATCCGCCAGCTATGCATCTATGTGCAAAACAATAATAACCATTACTCATAGTCTAGAACTGGCTCTTGACATATTCAAATAGCACTTTATACTTTTTTTAGTTCAATTACTCATTCATTCTAAAATACTCAGGGAACCCTTACTATATGTCAGTATGCTAGGAGTCTTACCATCCAAAATACTACCAGTTTAATAAAGAGACATTTTCTATAGCCATGATCACGTGACAGGACTATACAAAGCTAGGTAAAAGTTGCCCAGTTGGGGAGTGGTGTCAGGCAAAATACCTAACTTTTGAAGGATGAACAGGAGTTAACAATTCACAGAAACAGAAAGATCTGTATTGTGCTTGAAGCAAAGGATATGAAAAGTATGGCTTCAAAATGAGTCCAAAAAAACTGTTAACTATGAAAGGTCAAGAGACCTCTGCATCCTTGTTGCCAACCAACCACAACCCACACTGGCATTCTCTATGTGGCTTGCTGGAAGGCTTCACAAGCTTCCATAAGGTTGAAAAGACCACCCACGTGATGGTCATTGGAATAAGACAAAAGGCAGAAATCAGGAGCTCAAAGTTTTGAAAGTGACTTAGAGACAGGTGAGGATGTGGAATATGTTGAACTTCTTGACGGCCCGCTAAAGCACAGCTATAGTTCTGAAGGTGTGTGGCACTAGGAAGCCAGCCTCTGAGATGGTTCCAATGATCCCTGCCTCCTAGCAGTCACACCTTTATGAAGTTCTCTCCCTTGAGTGTGGGCTGGACTTATTGACTCTCTTCTAAAGAATAGAATGGAGTACAAGAGTCACTTCTGATATTAGGTTATAAGAGAGACTATGGCTTCTATCTTCAGTTTTCTTTCTCTCTTTCCCCACCCCAAACCCCTCAGACAATCCTTCTGATGAGATTGCATCCATGGCTGACAACTTGGGTGCAACTTAGTGACTGACCTTGAACCATAGGTACTCAGTTAAGCTATGTCCAGATTCTTGACCCACAAAGATTATGAGATAATAAATATTTGTTGTGTTAAGCAGCTTTGTTTGGGGGTAATTTGTTATGCAATGGATGGTGAATACAATCATCATTCACTTAGGGTCTCTGCATATTCCATATCCTCTCTGAAGATCTCACAGGTTGGCTCCAAGCAATTATTGTTAAAAATCACAATAGCCCCTTGAGGAATAAGGTTTATTTCAGGTCTAAAATATGTAAAAATACGGATGAAGACTTAAGGGATTCAAAATCTGCCTTTATACTATCAGTTTAAGAGGCAGGGTGTGAAGATGACAGTTGTTGGCAGTAGTAAGACCATGGTCTCATGACACTCTTCCATCGAGAGTGATCCTACTTCCTGCCTCTTCCCATCACCCACACAGCAGCAGAGTGTAATGTTCAAAGCATGTCATGTTCAAAGCTGTATGAGCACTCAGGATGGCATCTTGTATCTTACAGATCTGGGGCCAAGCATAACCCTTTGTCCATTGGGCTACTCTCTCTCCATTTTTTAATTTTACCACAGTCCCGAAGTTTAGGATGATTTGGACTTTGTGTGTTTATGCAGCCTTTCTGGCCCACTTTTCTTTTTATTTTCACATAATTTGTTTTTCAAATGCTCCTAAGAAAATGTTTTGCATGGTGAGCTAAAAACCTGCCAAGTCTTATTCTGGCATAGAAACCAATTTGAAGAGTTGAATCTACAATTAGCTAGGTAAAAACATGTCAACCTTTGACATATTGATTCATTTGTTTAATTGAACATTTGAGAAGGTATGGTAAAAAAATATAATACTATAATATTTTAGAATCCTTTTAAATACGCAGTTTATTCTGTATTCAGAATCTAACCCATTTCTTCTCAACTTTGTAACACAGGAGAAGAAAACCTCCTGGCAATTTTACGACGAAGATGGTGGAAGTATATGATCCTGGGACTCATAGACCTGGAAGCAAATTACCTGGTGGTAAAGGCCTACCAGTACACGACTCTGACCAGTATCCAGGTATTGATGGCTCTCCTTTCCTTCTCAGCTTCCTCAGTTTCCAGGTGGAGTTTATTTTCAGTTTAGTCACTTGGGAATCTGAATACTACTCTGTAAGTTTTACAATAAGAGGGAAATTTGCTGTGTAAACATTACCTGGGCTTTATGCCCTATTAATTTTTCCTAATTTAAGTGTAACTGGATACCTTTTTCATCTTCATTCTTAACACACCACAATAACCATTGACAATGTGGAAAATAATTTTTAGCTATGAATACTGCCAAATAATCTTTTGTCAGTAGGAGAATTATTAATAAGCATGAAAATAAACCTATTTTAATCACAATGTATACATTTCAGAATATGTTCATGGACTCTGGTTAAGTAATCGAAGTGCTTAACAATCTTTTCTTTTAGCTTTCTTTATTGTGGATATTTTGCAACCTGAAAGGACAGAATTTTTCCTAAGAAACAAGATTTAAATTCTTAAAATGTGTTATGCATGAAGATAGGCCCCGTGTCCTCTCTCTTTTTTGCTTTTACACGCATGTGTGCACACACACTCACACAATTGCAAATTAAACTTAGTTTTTCACAATTTTCTCCAGACACTACCTATATTCTTCATTACACAATAAACAATAAGCTTGACTACTTTTGTTTCACACTTATTTTCTTTTTATGGAAATATTTTGAATTTACCCTCATTCCAAAGCTCCAGGATGAAAATGAAACATTGTTCACATATTAGATTTTACTTAGGTTTGGTACCGCAACAGCATTTCTGTTATCCTAATAATTTGCTTAGAAACAACAATAACAAAATGAGAAACCCGCAATCAAATAAACCACCTGAATAAATTTAGATTATATAGATTGAATAGGAAGTTCCCTAAACTGGATTTAGATGAGACTACATCCTCCTTTCTGCATGCCCTATGAGAGACAGAAAGAATGCTTACCTACAACCACTGAGGAAAAGCCCAGAGCTCTGTTCTGATGGGATCACACTGATGACAGGGGATTGCTGTGAGCTAATTGGCATAGACCTGACCTGGACTCCCTGAACTAATACGGGGTGTGATTTCTCTGATTGGTTTAGACAAATATTTCCCAATAGAAGTACTACTGGCATTTTGGATGGGATAATTTTTCACACTGTGTGTTCTTTTCCTACTTTATTGATCATTTAACATTCCTAGCCCCTGCCACTACATGCCAATAGCATCTTTTTTAACCTTTGAAGCAACCAGAAGTGTTCCCACGGATTTCCAAATGCCCTCTAGCAGACAGGTACCATCTCTGGTGGAGCGTCGCAGGCTCCAGCACTCACTCCTAGAGTCAGGGAGGGATCAGTCCCACTGAGGAAGAGGTGAGGTGGATGCATGCTGAGGTAACAGCCACAATGCCGCTACATCCAGCCTAGTGCCCACCTCACTCCAGCAAGCCCCACAATGGCAACAGCTCTCTCTCTCCTGTGCTTCCGTGAAACTTTGTTTTTCAACTCTGTCTCCACAACCTGTCTTACCCAAGAATGATGTTTGAATATTCCCATCTACTCCACCAAACTGCGAGTTCTTTCACTGCAAGGATGATTTCTTACTTATCTTTGAATTTCTAGTAACTAGTAGAAAACCGAGCCCATTACTGGGTATTCAATAAATGTTCAAAGAAGTTAACTAAATTGCATTGATTTCCAGTATTTTGTGGCACAGAAATTCCCAGCAGTTCTCTACCTAAATGTAGAGGCTTCTGGAATGTCTATACAAGTATGATGGGCGAATGAAGAAAGGAATGCTGGCTTCATGGCAGAACCGGCCCATTAGTCTGTAGTCAAAAATTATAAATGGACCTAGGAGAGAATGAGGAGAAGAATTCCCCTTTTGGAAATATAGTTGACTTCTATTTTTTCTGTTAAGCATTGAAGAGTCACAACCAATTGCTGGTTTCTTAAGTTCTATGAGGTTTTTTTCAAAAACATTCTTTCAGTGTTTCAGTTTTTCAGGGTTTTGTTGTTGTTGTTGTTGTTGTTGTTGACAGTGACAATTTATTCTTAACAACTGGTGCCCTGGTCTTCAGGTGTTTAGTTCAACCCACATAATACACCACCACTAATCTACCCAGTCACTTCCTTCAAATTAGCTATTTGACACTCTATTAATGCTTTGTTCTATGAAAAGTTTATTTTAATTCTGTGGAAAGGCAAGAAAATAATAATTCCACTGAAATATCTGTTGGTTTTCATTGTAATTTATTGAGCAAGGGATAGGGGGAAGTGAAAAAGCGAACTGATTCTCACAGTTCTAGAACCATTCTGCCACTTACAACAAATAAACCTATTAAAAAATAATAAATGATCAGAACAAAACGTATTTGCTCTAGAAACCATGCCTGTAGTGCTGTTTAATAATTTAACTCTGTTTACTCATTGCAAATCAGTGTAACTAACAAGGACCTATAATGATCGTCCCTTTTTCCTATAAATATTGAATACATAATATGTGCTCAGCCTTTAGCTTTTGTTCATATTAATCAATAAGGAAAATGCATTAGTTAAGAATCTGAAAAATGTGCTAGTTATTGCAGGTGATTTAAAGAGAAATGAATTAACTTAACCCTCCAGGAGCTTATACACTTGAACAGAACAAGAGGCACAATCTATTGATAGTAACACCATGTATTTTAAGAGAACAGATATCTAAGTGCTGCAGTTATCAAAGGAGGCAGAAATGATATTTATTTGCCAAGACAAGAAGGTAACCATTCAAATGAGTCAATAACATTGGATAAAATGTAGAGGATAAAATGTGGGTTCGGCTTTGCACCTGGAATGAGGAGCATGACAGAAGCCTGAGGACAGGAAACCTGAGGAATGTGGTTGGAGAACATACTTCATTTGATTCATTAGGTCACTTAAAAAATAATTTCTCGGGGAGTTGGAGGTTTCGGGGGCTGGGAGAAAGAAGTGAAGGGTTAAAGAAGTACAAATCAGTAGTTGATAGATAGTCATGGAAGCACAGCATAGGGAATGCAGTCAGTGTTAATGTAAGGGCTAGGTGGAGGGCCAGAGGAGAGAAGGAGCATTTTATAAACCATATAAATATCTAACCAATGTACTGTAGACTTGAAACTAATAATAAGATAAAATAAAAAATATTAATTACTGAATACTTATATGTTTGATACAGTGTATCATGTGGTAAACATACTTGTGAGCAAAAATAGGTATCTGTATTCTCATGGAGTTTCCAGTCAAATGGGGAAGACAGCCTTTGGTGAAATAACCAAATGAATAGATGTATCATAATAGGGCGTAAGTATTCTAAAGAAAAGCAACACAGTTCTATGAGAACATTTGTAAAAACCTGACCTAAACTGGGGAGGCGGGGGTTGTGTTGGAGAATATTTTCCTAAAGAACTGTTGGAGCTGAAATCTAAAAGAGGAGTGGAGGATTCGTTGGCAGGGACAGAGGTCCAGGCAAAGAAGGCAACACGCTCAAGGCCCTGTGGTGGGAAGGACCATAGCAAGGATGAGGCTGTGGACAAGTTCATGAGTCTGGGCATGGAGCATAGAGAGAAGAGTGGTACAAAATGGCCCGGAGAAGGAGGCATGGGCCAGAGTGCATGAATCTTGATGGCTAGGTCAAGAGTTTGAGTCTTTAGGCTAAGTGCTGTGGAAAACCAAATTCGAGTAGTACAGACAACTCCGGCTATGGTACGGAGACCAGATTGAAACAATGGATTCTCCTAAAGGAATAGAGGAAGATAATGCTGAAAAGTTAAGCCAGAGCCATATTATAGGAGCTTGTCAATGCCCAGATGAAGTGTGAGACTTAATTTTGTAGGTATTGGAGAACCATGAAGATTTCTGAAGAAAGAAATGATAGGATGTGATCCAACAACCTTTTTTTCAAAGCACTTCTGTTTTAACAAGACAGTCTTCATTAGTGGTTGGCAGAGCACCAAATACTTTCATGTTCCAATTCTCTTAATAACAGTGATGCAGAGCAGAAAGACTTGAAAAGCCCTCCTTGCTTTGTCCTCTTGCCCTTTCATTTCATTCACCACACTTGTGATTAAATGTCACAAACAATTGATAAATTAAGCTTGAGAGGAAAAATATATTTTTGAAATGATTACAGACTCACAAAGAATTTCAAATATATAAAGATGTCTTTGAATTGTTCACACAACTGTCCCCAAGGGTGACATTTTATATGACTTTGTATAATGTCAAAACCAGGATATTGACATTGGTACAATACTGTTAACTAGACTACAAACCTTATTCAGTTTTCATCCTTTTTTCCTTCACTCCATTGTGCATGTGCGTGTGCGTGTGTGTGTGTGTAGTCCTCTGTAGTTCTGTGCAATTTGATCCCATATACAGGCATACCTCATTTTATTACATTTTGCAAATATTGCATTTTTTATAAATTGAAGGTTTGTGGCAACCCTGCATCGTGCAAATGTATTAGTGCCATTTTTTTTAAAACAGGCTCAGATGATAGTTAGCTTTTTTTTTAGCAATAAATATTTTTTAATTAAGGCTCGTAGGTGTTTTTAGACATAATGATATTGTCCACTTAATAGACTATGTATAGTGTAAACATAACTTTTAGATGCATTGGGAAACCAAACAATCTAGGTGATTTGCTTTATTGTGATATTTGCTTTACTGCAGTAGTATGAAACCTACCCCTCAATATCTCCAAGGTATGCCTATATGGGTTTTGTAACCACTAACACAATCAGGAGATAGAACTGTCCCATCACCCAAAGGAACTCCCTCATGGTACCCCTATGAAGTCACACTCATTTGATCACCCTCATCCCTTTCATCTGACAATCCATTCTACATCTATATAATTTCATCAACTGGAGAATGCTATATAAAATAGAATTGTACAGTATTTAACCTTTTGAGATTGGCTTTTTCAGTAAGCATAATGCCCTAAGTCCACCTAATTGTTGCATGTATCAATCGTTTGTTCCTTTTTGTTGCTGAGTTGTATTTTATGGTATAGAAATGCCACGTTTGTTTAAGCATTACCTGTTGAAGGACATTTGGGTTGTTTCCAGCATTGGGATTTTACAAATAAAGCTGCATGCATGTGCAGGTTTTTGTATTAAGATAAGATTTCATTTTCTGGGGTAAATGGTCAAAAGTGCAATTACTGGATCATATGGAAAGTGCCTGTTTGGTCATAGAAACTGTCAAACAACTTTCCAGAGTGGCTATATCATTTTACATTCCTATCAGTGATGCTGGAAAGATCCAGTTGCTCCCCATCCTCAGCAGCATTTGGTGTTATTGTTATTTTTTATTTTGGCCATTTAAAAATGTATGTAATAATATTTCATTGTGTTTTTAATTTGCACTTCACTAATGGCTGATAATGCTGAACGTTTTTTGAAAAAAAAAATAGTTCTTAACTTTGCCTTTATAGTCAGAAACTAAAGGAAGTTAACAATGGCAAAAGATAATATTTATGCAGGGAAAAAAATAATGAAAGAGATATCAAAGTGAAGAAATCCAGCTGTTTTCTTTGTTAGAAAGTAAAAAGAGAGATGGCAATACCATAATGTTGGATTTATAAGGATTTTATTCTAAAGACACATTTGTGGGTTTGTAACTCTTGACTTGTACAGAATAAATAGGTTATGCCTGTGACTTTGAGACAGATTAGCAATGACATTTGAATAAATTCTAAAAGTATACTATTTTTATAACTGTGCTATAGGAAACTATTTCAGTAGAAATAATAGCTTTATTATTTCTCGCCAAAAATTATTCGTCGTTCTTCAGCCATGTAGTACTAAAATGCAAACAGATGAAATCAGTGAAATAAGAAGAAAGCAGGTCTTTCAGACATGATTGGTAATTAAAATTAACTCACAGTAAAAACGAATTCCAGCACTCTTGCTAAAAACCGTGCTGAAAGGTCTGTACCGCTGACACGCCCCCTCTCAAACAGTGGCTATTTCAGAGCTCTTCCCATGATTCAGGCAGTTTCCATGAAGAGCAAAGAACAGAGAGAAATCCCTCTAACCTTGATTATTTCTTTCTGCCCCACTCCTCTGACATGGGCATGTTAGCAGAATGACAGCCAGTACCCCCAGGGCGCCATGTGATTTCTGACCCTCAGACTAACACTGCATGCCACGCGCATGCGACACACATGTAACAAACAATACCACCTGCAACTTTGTCTCGTCACTTTATGTAACTCTCAGGCCTTTCTGAGTCCACTCTTTCTGACTTTTAGGTAGGCTCGGATTAAGTTGTAACAGATACAGAGAAAAGCTGGATAGTGTGTGCCTACTTATATGTCTCTGGAATCTAATAAGCCATGTGAATAGACTTGGCATACAGATTTCTATATTGATTAAAGAAATGCAGTACTAGAAACACAAGTACTTGTCAAACCTGAGCCCTGTTGTGGGGTGACAGTTACATTAATAATTAGAATATAGTATAGTAGTGTCATTAAAAAAAAGTATGTATTCAGCTTTGTGGAGACACCAGAAAGTGGTCTGCGCCACCCTCAAGATTCATGCAGCTGTGATCCCATAGTCAAGATGTTATAACACACAAGAGAAAGTCACTAAGCGGACTTTTTATTTGTAGCCAACCTGAATTTCCACCTCTGTGGATGAGCTTCGAGGGAAAGCATGCCTGTTCACAGTAAAACCAGGTCCCATGGGCATGAGTTTACGATTATGAGCTCAGACTTTAAGACTGTATTTTCTTCTTTATCCTTATTATTTTTACCTGTGCCTGATGCAGGACTGTGACAGTTTAATGACTACTCAAGAGCTATTTTAAAGTAGGTTTAAATGCAAAACTTTCAAAAGCAAAATTCTGGCCCCCTAAGTGAACATGATATTCTGAATCTCTTTTAGATTTCTTAGATCCAGACTTCCTAGTCTCATGATTGTGAAAATAACTTTAAAATATAGCAGTTCAAATCTAAATTTTGATTGGGTGCTGCACCGTTTTCTGTCAGCCTTTTGTCCCGATATAGGTTATAAACCCTTGCTCACTAAAACTGTCTTCAGTGTTTCTTTAGTTCCATTCCTATGCCCATCACTAAACCTGTCTCTAAATGTGTTGTGCAGAATTCTTTTCCACGGAAGAGAGCTTCCGTTTCTACTCCCACTGACTCTGAGCCCATGGGCTGGTCCTCCAGCTGCCCTCGGGTAAAGCCATTGGGAAGCAAGGGAAGGGTCTCTCCTTTCTCCTATACTCTGTAAGAGCCATGTTTGTAAGACAGGAAAGCACGAATTTGATTCCGTCTTGACTCTATTTCTTCATCTTCATTTTCTGTTTGGTAACTGTTACTTTCTACTTGATGTGATGGTTGATTATTTACATACTGCCTTCCTTCTTCAAATGTGTAGGTCTGAAGGTGGGACCTGTGTACCTGGTACACAATAAGCACTGACTAAATTGTTGATATTTGAATAAGGTAGAAACAATTCATTTTTGTCTCCTTCACAACATTATGTACATATAGATGTCAAAAATGAAGGAAATATTGAATAAATAAGTTAATGAATGAAAGGATGAATTTTTAAAGGCCAGTTATTGAGCAAAGCCACACAAGTGACCTTTAGGACTTTTATTCTCAGTAAGTGCATTTATTCAGACAGGATCCAGATAAGGAACTCTAAACACCTTTTAAGTATTCTGCTACACTCTGGGGATGTAAAGATGATGAAAAACTGTCCCAGCTCTTAAGAAGCTCAAGTGTTATAGGCATAGCGTGGATGCAGATTCGTTTGTGCTGTACTTGGATGTTCAAAGCAAATCTATCTCCTTTATCCTATAATTGATCTGATATTCATAGTGAACCTTTCCTCAAACACCCACATCCTGGTTAAAAGGCAGCAGGAGGGAAAAGGCGGATTAAATGTAAAATTTGCTAGTTTCTTCCAGTTTAAAAACTTTCACTTTTGGACACACATTTACTTAGCCTTTCAGAATGTTTCCCTTCCTTACTCGTTTTTGAGGTATCATGTGGGTCTCTAGTGTGACCTTTGGCCTCCTGTTCATCCTTTGGCTGCTGCCGTCCACTGTGGAGTAGTTGTCCAGTTGTTGAGTGTGCACCTGCAGGATGTGGGGGCTGCTCTGCTCCTGGCATTCTGCTGGCCTCTGCTGCTCTCTCTGCCCCTCTCCTTGTTAATTGCCTCCCTCCATACTGCCCCCACCCACCCAACCTCCAGATTCTTATTGATGCTGTGGACCTCCATCCTTCTCTCACGTGAACTTCTTTGCCTCACATCCTCCTTCAAAAACACTAGGCCTCCTGGCTCAGTGCTAAGGGAGGCAGGGGCAGCCTTCCACATTCTGGAAGAAACTCTGGTGTAGTTGGCAATAGAGATTCTTGATATGTTGGAGAGAGAATTACAGAATTTAGAATCCCTTCTCTCTCCATGCATCTGACTCTCTAGACCTTTCCTTGCTAAAGAAGTCAGTAAAGTCAGCTTTGTGTTTGAAAACTGATCAGTGACCTCTTTATTTTATAAAGGATGTGCCCTCTTTTTCCTCCTGGCTCAGTTTTATAGATAGAAGGCTGCCTGGGGAATGATTTAAGGAGGAAATTAAATTCCCACCCCACATTTATCCTATTTTGCTGAAGGGCAGATCTGTAAACAAATTACAATGCAGCGTAAAACGTAGTAAAATGGAACTATGCAGAAAATACCATAGATTACAGAGGGGGTGACTGAATCCACCAGTGATAGGGAGAACTCTCAAGGAGACATGCAGTGGAGTCTATAAACCTAGGTTTTATTAACGACATGATCTGACAGTAAAACAGTGTTGCTTGGTTCCCTAACAATTGTCAGCTCCAGTGGCTCATGTAGACAGGTTATAAATGAGATGTCCTTATATGTTTGTTCTCTCTCTCTCTCTCTCTCTCTCTCTCTCACTCTCTCTCTCTTTTCTTTCTCTCTGCTTCCTTCCCTCTCTGAGTATCAGTTTTCTGACCTGTAAGTAAAATAAAAAGCTAGCCTGCTGACGTGGTCATTAGTATGCGAATGTAACAATGCATTCAGTGGTGAATGTTCCTCTACCACCCTAAGAAAAAAATAATGCAACAAACATTGTTCTGATCCTGCCACCTATTACTTACCTTCATCAGTGAAGTCCTCTACCCTTCCTGCAAATAGACTTTTAAATAATACCCCCAGTGGTCTTCTAACATTCTCAGACAAGTCCATGTGACTCTCCATCAGCCGACCTGAAACACCCACGACTGTAGCAACACCCCCAATGTGCAGTAGATAAATCCCAGCTCGTTTTACTTACATAGTTTCCACTTCATGTAGTCTTTCCATTGATCCGACTTAGGAACACAAATTTTAAAGATACATGCTTCCTAAACCATCCCATCTTTTCATGCACTCTAATTCTTGGATAGAAAATTTAAGAAGAGCGATGAAAAGGTTCACAGATGCAGTGAGCTAGATGAAAGAACTTGTTTGAGACACAAGGAGGTTAGGAAACCCACATTCCAGTTAGCTTTGCCACTAATTGATTACTGTGTCCCAGGTAAGACCATTTGCGGGTCAATAAAAGTGAAATCTTGTAAGTATTAATGAAATTGCTGCTAGGTACAAACAAAATTCCTCCAACCCATTCTGTTTTGGAGTGAAAGTATCAAGAGAAATTGCACAAGCAAATATAGTATTATCTTATTTGGAATTGTGTTTTCACAGTACCGGGGGCCAAATAACCTTAAAGCCCTGGAATGCTGTTGCTTGACTTATAAAATCAAAAAATTTTTCTCCAATGGTACAGTTGTACCACCCACTCTGCAATGAATGTGTTCCTGAAATATATTTCCAAATACATTTTTGTAAATTATTTATATTTTTAACACACTGGGAAATACACAGAGTAGTTCTAGTAAATTGAAAAATCATTTTGTATAATAAATAACATATTTTTTTCCTTAGTTATCCTCTTCATATACTAGTCATGAAAAGTGAAACATTCTTAGAGTCCAATATTATAAGGTACTGTCCACAACGGTTCATATTTTTCAGAGCTGTGGCCAAAGTGCCTCACCTGGCATATTTGGCTGGTTAGGGTGAATTGGGCAGATGGAAAACAGAGGAGGCCCGAAGATTCCTTTATGGTCACACAGATTTATCTGCTAACCATTGACTGCATTAGGCCTACGAAACATAAATGTTCTGTACAGAATACAAGAGCAGGCTTCTCTTGCCCATCTGTGTTCATGTTTCCATTCTTTGAGAAGAGAACCCTGTTGGGAAGCTGTTCTCTCCATGGTTACTAAGAGGCCAGAGTCCCCAGTGGTGCTTAGATGGGCTCCTCGGCAGAGCACCTTGGTGCTATCTGCCATGAACAGATGCACATGAAAACACTTTCATGCCAAGACTGGTTGCATTTGCTGAAGTACTCAATCTCATAGCCTGCTTCCCTTGCCAGTGCATCTGAAGAGGTGTGTTAGTCCTTAAATCAAAAATCAGTAAAAGCCTGTGAGCTGCTTCAAGACTGAAGGGTACAGATTTAAAACTGCTGAGACATTTTAAGACTCAGACAATGAGAATTTATAAAAACACCAACATGTGAGAAAATTATTTTTGTCCCTCTTCTTCTTGTCCTCCTTCTTGTTCTTATGTTCTTGGTTGGGGGCCATTTCCATTTCAAGAGCCCTTGAACAGGAAGACTTTAGCCGAAGCATTTTCTGGGGCCATCAAGTAGGAGGCTTTGAGATCACTTTGAGTTGTGACAGCATCTGGGCCAAAGAATAATGACAGGAACTAGCATCTGCACCAGGTGCTCGCCTCCAGAATCTCACAGCTGAAATTATCTCGCTCAGCACCATTATGCAGTACCAGTTACTTCAATGATAGCAAATCTCCCCAAATAAAAATTATTTATTGCTTGAATATTATTCATTCATTCAGCATCTACTGTTTGTCAGGCAATGATGTAAACATCTCTGTGCAGATGTTACCTTTTTAGCAAGTTCTTCTCTGCCCACCCTGTTGACAATCACAATCTCCTGCCTGATTCACTACTCTCTATCTTCTCTACTGTTTTATTTTTCCCCATAGTTCTTATCATCATTGGTATACTATATATTTTACTGGTCTCTTTTGTCTTTTCCTACATAAGATAATAAATCCTGATAAGGAAGGAATTTTTTATTAGCTGTATTTTTATTTCCTATGATTGTTTGCAGCACTCAGCAGATGCTCTATACATATTTTTGAAGAAAATAATAAAATATTTAAGAGCCCTACTGTGTACCAAGCACCATCCTAGAAGCAGGAGTTAAAACTGGGTACAAGAGAGAAAAGTTATTTTCTTAAAGATAATTGTGTTTTAATATGACAAGTACAATTTAATAATACAGAGATTAATGGGAGACTATGAGGGAACACTTACTTCCCATTTAGGAAGCCAGAGAGGGCTTCCTGGAAGAAGTATTATCTAAACTGAGCTCTGAAAGATAACTCTGATTGGGCCAGGCAAAAAAAAAAAAAAAAAAATGTGAGAGAGATGGACATAAGCACACTAGACAAGGAATAGCATGTGCAAAGAAATAAGTCAAGAAAAGACCACTATGAGTGATGTCAGATGTGTACTACATTTATTGGATCACTTCATAAGTTATATAAACGTCGAATTACTGTTTAGGCACCTGAAACTAATATAATAGTGAATGTCAAATATAATTTAAAAATAAATACATATAATATGTATTTATATTATATATATATATCTACATATAGATATATAGATATATAGATATATATATATTAAACAAAGAAAAAAAGAAAGACTGTAGTGTGGTCAAAGAGAATGAAGACAGATCACAAAAAGGCTTATATACCACACTAGGGAATATGGGCTTAATCCTGAGAGTTTCTAGTGTCGGAATGACATGATGAGATTGGCAGTTTAGAAAGATCATTCACATAATCTAATGAGGAAAGAGCAGACGAGATGGGACAAGTGAAGAGATTTTAGAGAAATATATGCCGCTCGAAAACAGGACTTAATGACTTGTATAATGTTTGGGTGAAGAATAGGGATCAATGCGTATTTTGCTCACTCATATGCTCAGCAAATATTTATTGAGCAAACATTGCATACACTTTTCCATGGGTGCTGGATACATTGCATGAAGAAGGTAGTGCTCTTGCCTTCATGAAGCTTTTCTTCCAAGTCATACTTAATTTATTTTCTGTCTCTCCCACTAGAATATAAGGGAGTGAGATATGTAGAGATATTGAGAAGAGGGGTCTAAGCCAAGTGAACAGAATTACTGTCATGAGCATGGCTTTTTAAGAAACAGAAAGAGTGAATGAAGTTACTCATAGTGAGAGATGATATTGAAGAAGGAGTTAAGGGCTAAAATAACCTAGGCTATTTACATACAAGACTATGCAATTCAAGGAAAGGAGTTTGGGTTTGTTCTGAGGAGAACTGTTAGAATGTTTAGAGCAGAGGATTACTGTGACCTAATTTGTATTTTTAGATCACTGTGGCTGTATAGGAGCAAGAGTGGACATTGTCAGACAGTTGGGAGGCCACCAACTGAAAGATAACGGTGCCTTGAAGCCAGGTGCTGACTGTAGAAGTGTCTGGTGGTGGTTGGATGCATTTACAGGATAAAGACAACAGGATTTTCCGAGTGCTCATATGAGAGTGTGGGGGAAGTTTGAGAGGAAAAAGAAGAGTCAGGAATGATTCCTTAATTATCGACCTAAGCCACTGGTTTGTGCCATGTGGTAAAATAAGGAAAACTGGGAAAGAGCTGTGTAGTAGAAAATCAAAAGTTCTGCTTCGCGTAGGTTTGCGCTTCCTGTTAGACATCTAGTCAGAGCTTAATGTAGGTGGCTGGGTGTCTACATCTGGAGTTCAGGTGAGAGGTGGGAACGGGAATTATGAATTTGGAGGTCATTTTCTTATTGATAGTGCTCAAAGTCATGGTCTGATTAGATCACTAGTGGAGTGAGTATAAATGTAAAAGAGAAGAAAACTGACGGCTTAGCCCTGGGACACACCAGCATTCAGAGACTGAGGAAAAGTGGCTGAGAAGAAGAGGCTGGTGAGGCAAGAGGGAACCCAAGGAGTCTAATATGTCCTGGAAGCAAGTCAAGAAAGTGTTTCGAGAGGGAAGGAATGACCCCTAGATGTCACACATGCAGGGTTCAGACCCGTGCAACTAAGTCTCTAGTCGTCCGCTGAGAAAAGAATCACGTGAGAAGAAACAATTTGGGGACAAAGACATGAGTTATCCATGAACCTCGCTGAGCTGTAGGCATTTTTGGAACATCCACATTAGAAACAGGTGGTTATATGGCTCTGGAGTTTAAGAGATGAATCTAGATTTGAGATGTAGATCTGGAAGTCATCAACACAAAGATGACCTTTAAAGTCAGAGCAGTAGGTGAAATGCTTCAGGATAAATGTGGAGAGGGGTGAAGAGACACTAAGGCCAAGTCCTAAGAGCATAGCATTTGAGAGGTGAGAGTAGATACAAGAACCCAGAGACCAAGAACCCACAAAGGAGTCTATGAAGGAGGCTTGTGAGGCAAAATGAAGGGCAGGGACCTGACAGGTAGAGTGCCAAAAGGAGAATGGAGTGTCAGATGCTGTGCTGGGTAAGGTAAGGACTGAAATGTATCTGCTGGTTCCAAAACAGGGGATGTATTTTTGAGCAATTTAGATTTAGTTTGGAGAACAGAACACAGATTGAGCTGAGCCGAGGGGCTGAATGGATGTTGAAGAGATGGAGATGGTGGCCGAATGCGACTCTTCAAGAAGCTTGGCAGGAAAGGAAGTAAGAGATGGGTGACTGCCAATGGGTGCCATATGTAGAATGTGAAAATAAGAGATCTAAGAACTGAACTCTCAGACACTCCAACTTTGAGAGACAAAAAGAACAAAATGAGTCCACAAAAAGACAGAAAGAGCGAAGGCCAGACATGTAGGAGGGAAAAAGACAGATAGATAAATCAAGAGAAGAAAGAATTCAAAGAGAGACTGGTCAGTAATGCCAAATGCTGCAGAAAGGGTGAGTCAGAAGTGGCCATGCATTGTAGCTTGGTGATCGTGGCGAAGGGACTTGTCAATATTGATGTAGCTTGAAGAATGAATGGGGCCGAGATACCAGAGGCAGTGAATGTAGATGAATCTTTCTGGGAGCTGGCTGTGAGGAGGGAAAGATAAATAGCTACAGAACTACTGGGCATCAAAGGTGAGATCAGGGCGTGCCTATCCAGCGAAGGAAAACAGCCAGCAGAGAGGGAGGAATGAAGATCCAGGAGGGACACATGATAGCTGCTGGAGAAGGTCCCTCAGGAAAAGGAGAACAGAATGGCCTTCAGTGCCAGGCAAGTGCTTCCGGAAGGAAACTGGCTGTGAACTGGAAAAGAGAAAAATGTGTTTTTCGGCAACTGCCCACTTGAACCTAGATGGAGAATATTTGGTTCACCCTGGTGTCTCCTGCACCTGAAGCAATACCGAGCATGCAGTAGGCATTTAATAAATATCTGCTGACCGAATCGATAAATGACAATATAAGGTGATGAAAATCTGATTTTGCTTTTTTTTTTTAAGCAAAACCTGAAATAGTTGAGTTAGACCTAGAAATAGACCCCAAAAGTACAAGCTGTTTTCCTCTAGCTCTTGAAATTGTTTCCCCTGCAGTTTTAGTGCTGGGAGGAATCAAAAATAATGCAAAATTAATGTAGAATTAATATTTTATCAGAAAATGTTTATTTTCTTCAATACGTGCTTTGAAATGTGTACTTTCTTTAATGTTATTGTTAACGTTCATATACTCATGAATTCTATAAATAAGAAATACGAGTTAGCAGTGCTTGACTGACTAAAGTCAACTGTTCCTCCGAAAACATTCAAGATAGCTATACCATATCAATGACCCATCACTAAAAGCAAATGATTCCAATTCTCAGACACTTTTTCTTATACCCTTCACCTTCTTTAATATAAAACAATACAGACAGGCAGAGATTATTTCTTCAATAACCTCAGAGACTGTCCTCTCCCAGAGTGCTTTCGGTGTGAGAGGGAGCCCACAAGCTTACTAGATCGAGTTTAGGCTGACCTGGCCTAGACCACTGTCATTTAACTGGATCTTCTATACATTCTACTCCACCTGGACCTTGCCTGCTCAAGCTCACTTCGTGTAAGTAAAGTGGCGGACCTGGGATCACATCCCAGCTCTGACACTACCATGTGACTTTCAGTAAGTTCACTATTGTCTTTAATACTCCATTTTCTCATCTGTAAAATGGGAAAAATAAGAACCTAGCATTGTGTCTGGTATATGGTGGACACTGGGAAATGGTCATGGCTTGCTTTCTGCTTTTGGGATCCGGTTTGCAGATAATCAGAGCTTGTTTTTAAACCTGATTAAAGCTCCAGTGATGCTCACTCAGAAGGAATTTGTCTTCTGGAACAGCTCCGCTCCCACCCAAGGCAGATTTCCTTGCAGCAGAGTTAGAGCCTGTGTGTCTCCTGATTACCTGTATCTTCGGGTGGGCGCCTAGATTTTCGCCTACTTGTCCCAGATTTTCAGCACATGGTAGTGTCTTTTTTCCTTTCTTTTTGTCTTTGAGAGTCAAAGCCAAAACAGTAAAGAGAATATCCTTTAACAACTAGGAAGTTCTGATAAAGTGACACAAGAGAACATGTAAAATTCACACATTTAAATCCTAATCAGTAGAAACGAGAAAAATAGTTTTGATGCAGGACAGGGCTAATTTCCACCAGTTGGTGGGGTTGGGGGGAGACCAAGCCCTGTACAGAGAGAAGAAGAGGAGCCTTTGGCAGATAGTGTAGAAAGAATTCAACACACACACTAAAGTTAGAGTCCAAAGGACAGTTTTTTCTAGAGAAGAGGTTACACTGCACAGAGTGTGGTCTCCCCTCAAGAGGCAGAGAGTGAGAGAGACCCCGAGTGTTCCAGGAATTCAGTTTATTTGTCATTCTTTAGAAATGATGTATAGTTTAAAAGACTTTGTTGTTAACGCATTTCCTTTGATGTGGACATACAGTGAGGAAGGGGAAGGGTATGTAGCATGAAAAGGTGAGAAAGGTCTTTTGGCAGTCCCAGCCTTTAATCCATAGATTCATTCCCCTTGGTTTTAGCCATAGGGAATGACCTTGTTGGTGCCTAGTTCCCCTTCTCAGGTGTGGGAATGGGTCGTTAGCAATCCCAGCAGAAACCTTCCTTTGTTCCGAAGGTGTCCTTCTGGCCTGGCCACAGGGCTGATCAGCATGTTGCAGTCTCTGATTGAGGCTTAATTAACATTTTAATCCTCTTGCCTCCTCCCTACATTAGTTTGGTGAAAATGTTTTTCTAAATCCTGAAAATAGACCATTTCCTGAAAAATAGCTGTCACATAGTCAACACAGTGACACATTTTATCAGTTTTATCTTGGGCAACCAGTATGGTGGAAACATGGCTTTCTCCAGTATAACTACTTTAAGACAGTAAAACCTAAACATTCAATCCTAAAGTGTGGGGTTTACGGGGGCGGGGGGAGGGGTAAAGGTGTTATGAATAAAAACTTCTGAAGGGGTGAAGGGGGTGAAGGTTTCTACCAGCAAAACCTGCTCCAGATCAAAGATATTACTTCCTGAAATTACACTCCCTGTTGGATTTTCAAATGCTCCCAGGATAGCTGCATGTCCAGGCCACTGAATTAAAATGGTTCTTGATTGAGCGTAAATATGCATTTCCCAAATTACAGTCCACTCTCTTCAGCTGTACTGTCAGCCAAAAAAGGACTTTTGTTGTGTCTATGTAACTGAAGTTTGTCTTTTTTAAGATCTTTCCCTGTTAACAATTCAGTTTTACTCACCAGAGATGAATTTATAATATATATCACTTTTAGAAACACGGGAGCGTTGCCAATTAGAAGCGGAGGATAGGAGAATGGGGAAATGTTCTTTTTCCTGGAATCACCTACTAGTTGCCTCAGGTTTAGCCTCTGACAGCTGGGCCACTGGAGGGGAGCTGTCTCCCTTGAATAGCCTGAGGGGAGAGTTAACAAGGGGCTGAAGGCTGGCTGAGGAGCCTCCTCTGGGCAGAGAGAATTAGAAAGAGGGATGAGGTCACCTCCTCATTATGCTCTACTGTAATGGGAACGGGTAATGTTTTTGTTTTGTTTTAATTTTTTTTTTACAAACCACCCACTGCCCTTGAGACTGATGTGATTCTTGTAGAATTTTTACACTCTCATAATATGAGTTGTTCTATATATTTTGAAAGTAGTGTATGTTCAAGAGAGGAAGCTTGGATACCATAGTGAATTTGGGCAATAGGTTGAGAAAGCTCAGTTATCTTATTAAAGATAACCGTCGTTAACATTTATCCTTATAGATTCTGATTTTCTCCTTTCAGAGATTTTTATGCCTAGTATAATGATGTGGAGATCCTTAATCAAGAAATGAACATAATGTGTCGCCCAGACCAAGTATGGTATGGAAAGTGTAGAGGGACTCCTGTTCTCCCCATGATACCAGCCGGGCCAGGGAAGACCTTACTCCCTTCCAAACACTGGGAGAATGGAAGTAAACTCTTCCTCTCTCCATTCCTTCTGGTTCCATCCCAAACAGGAAATAGCTAATTTGATATCCACTTGCGGACTTTGCCACTTGGTTAGGTTACTATGCCTTAAAAGAAAACAAAAAACAGGAAAAGAACCATTTTTCAGAGTGTTTCATTTCTGCCTGCTTTAGGCTTGGTGAGGACTGTTTGTTGGAAGGACCCCTAAGACAGCATCCAAAATTTGATGACCATTTCCTGCAGTATATGTGTCTAAGAAAGTTTAGGCCTGAGTTAAATTGGAGTGGAATATAAGAGGCAACACTGCCTTCTGCAATCCAGGTGTAATGTTAACATGCTGGTGTTTGATCTCCATTTGGTCCTTGGGCCTCTTAGTGGAACCGTGTAAAATTGTCAAGCAACTTGACCTACGAAAATGACCATTCCAAATGGATGAAGCTATTTTCTGTCAGTTAGAATCCAGAGGAGAGGAGAAGTAAGTGATTAGAACTACAAACATCCAGCATTAGCAAAGAAAACAATACATGTGTAGACAGAAAAGGCAACTATAACCTCTAAATATAAGCATTTTATCAGAGTGAAAACATAATGTGATACTCAGCTTTTCTGAAGATATTTAAGAGCCATTAGTTGAAGATACAGAACAGCATGCTGAGTTTTTAAGTCTACAGGTATAAAATGGGAATGCTGTGGAGATTTCCTGAAATGTCTGTTTTTAATTTGTTTTTAATTTGCCGAGCAGCAATTCTGCCATCTTAATTACCTAGATTTCCTTATCATCTTTATCCATGTTAAAAGCATATAAGCATAGAACTCAGAAAACATAAAATACCATGACATGCTAACTTTATGACCTTTATGATACTTTGCTTTTTTTTTTTTCCTTTCATGAATTAAACTAACTCTTTGAAAGGGGTAAAACCTATGTTACAATTTGATCTTTTAGAAAAAATCAATTCCTGCTTTTATAGAAAGAAATAGACTACTGGTCTTTTCCTGTACCCCTAGGCAAAGCTATTCAGTCTTTTTAAAATAAAATGAATATTGTTTATACTTTGGATTAATTTGGTGAAATTATGTACAACCAACTCAAAGAAAAAGTTAACAATAGCCCAAAATATAACATTTACTTTAAGTGCTATATGACAATCTGTTTAGATTTAGACATTTTCTGTTTTGATTAAAACACACCAAAACCATCTACCATGTTTATCTGGCATCACTATCACTGTGCCCTTTTTGAAAAACATAATTTATAGTCAATTGATATTTTCCACCAAATATAATAAATGCAAATACCTACATTCACAATTTCATTTGAAGATCTATAAGAGTTTGGAGGAAGATATAGATTTGCTCTAAAAGACATCATTAATATTGCCCTAAATCCAAAAACAAATGTAGGAGATATTGGGCCATTTTGCAGTGAACACATTTTTATGGACTAAGAATAAGTCTAATAAAACTGAATTTCTTCATCTAGCAGTACTAGAGGAAGCCTCTGGCCTAGATGTTTTATACCAGTTGCATAAAAATGAGATAGAGACCATGATAGAGAGAGAATAGAGATGGGGTAGGGAGGCAGTGGAAATTATGATATTGACAGGGCTACTAAGGTATCACACCACAGGTGAGGTTGTTGAGCGTAGAAGGGTTATGAGATATGCCATGGCAGATAGGATTTATATTATTTTTCTTATCTAATTTTGACATTTCTTATTTAATTTCTCAATATTGAGAGTCATACAGCACAACTGCATTTAACTGTCACAACCTTATCATTCCATGATGGTAATTGTGCAATGAATTCCTGTGTAAGTCAAAAATGTTGTATCATCATAATTATCCAACTGTCAGTTGGCCTATGATTGAAGACTGCAGAGAAAGATCCAGTGGTAAGAAATTGACCAAAACTGAAGAGAGAGAGAAGGAGAGAGCAAACAAAAGTAATGCTTTAAAAAAAAAAGAAAAACTTCAATGCTATTTAATATTGACATAGTCTGTTGTCATAAAAGCAATGTCAACACAGATTTTTAATTATTATTTAAATAACTTGTAAGGTGCACTTGGACCCTGACCTAGGTGTCCAGAGAGTAGTTAGTATTTTAGCCCCAACTCAGACGCTCGCTCGCTTTACTCTTAGACCCTCAGTTTCTGTATCTGTAAAATGGGTATTGCCATAACTCCCTTACAAGGCCGTTACAAAGAAGGAAAAATAACATGTGTTTTGCAACTATAAATGTAAACTTAACCTACTGCAAATGTTATGTAAAACCACTGAGTTCAAATAATAATTCTGGCACTATCACCCTGACTTAAGAGAATTTGCCCCAGCCATTGAACATGGCATGTCCCAGCACCTCTCTGGTGGGTATCACCTGAGGATTCATGGCATAGAAGAGTAAAATTCGTTTCAATCTTTTGAGGGAAAAAAAGATGTTATGTAAATCTAAGGGATAATGAACATTTTTCAAAGCATTCTTAATGTTCTTTTCAGAACATAAGATGATTATGAAATAGGATTCACTGTTTATTTTTTGGTACTGAATTTTAATAATTTCCTTCTGGCTATAGAACTGTATACAAAGAAAAGTAAATCTATTAAACAGGTTAATGACAGAATCAGGGGGTTTCGTGCTTTTTCTTTTATTAATGGGCATCTATTATAGTGCTTCTCTCTTTTATTATTCTGACAACCACTTTGCAAAGGAGTTAAGCTACCAGAAAACTACTGGAAAATTATTTTGTCAGTATGTTTTATGCTATATGACCACAGGGGAAAAGCTGGAGCCAAAAATGACTAAAAAATAATGGCCTGTTTACTAACGGCAGCTACCAAATGGTTTCTTTTCTGTAGTTACATATCTCGTGATGTGACTTCTACGTGTAGCAACTCCTGTAACCGACCTTCATTAAAATACTGTTTAAAAAGAAGTATGATGGAACTATCATTGGTAAGAATTTGAGTGACCTTGAGTAGAGTGCTTCTTCTCTTGAAACTTCTGAGTTCCCAACTTTATTTAAATAGAGGTCACACGGATTCTAAAATGGGCAGATACTGCCCCCAAGGGGCACTTGTAAATGTATAGGAGCATTTATTTTTTTCTTTTACTGGTGCAGGCCCAAGATACTAAATACCTTGCAGAGAGCATGGGGCAGTCCTGCAAAATGAAGAACTGTCCCACCCAAAGGCCAATAACAGCTTGGATTATCGCTAATGTCCCTCCTGACGGTCAGTGAGATACCAAGTGGCTGCCCATTTATTAATTCATTCAGCCACCCATTATTGATCCCCTACTGTGTGCTGGTCACCAGTCTTCCCGAGCTGAAATGGCTCAGAAACCTCCGCTTGGGTTGTATTCTTCCTTCCCCTTCTGTTCTTTCTAAAAGTCGTTCTACACATAGGACCACTTGACACAAATAAGGATTTTTCAGTTCAACCAATTAAGGGACTAGATCCCAGGACTCATCATGTGCTTCAGGATTTCTCATGACACTGAGAACCATAAAGGCCCATTTCAGCCCTCCCAAAGATTAGATGATGGCCTAGTTTGCCTTCAATAATTCAGGGATGGACCAAAAGCTTCAGCCAGATAATAAAATCGCAATTGTAGAGCACGTAACTAAATATTTCAACTGTTGATGCAATCATTTCTAGTTTTTAAAACAAAACACCAACTGTTTTATGCTCAGTGAACAGTTTGCACTGGCAAACTGAAATTTCCTAATATACTTAAATTGCATTTGAGGCCAGCCCTAAAACTGCTTTAGAGCATTTTACCACATCAAGTCAGGATCATTAATTTGCTAATTAACTGTCCAGTGAGCAACCCTGTTCTGTAGTATAATCCTACCAACCACCGTCCCTTATACATAACCCCTCCAGGAATGCTGTCACCTCTGAGCTCAGTCCGAAACCATCACAAGGTTAAATTACCATTCACATGGCTCTTCATCACCTTATCATCTCACCGCAGCCTCAGGGACAGCTTACAGTTCTGATTGCTTATTCCATTTTACAAAGGAGAAGACCAGTGCACAGAAAAGAGTGAAGGTCTGCCCAGGTCACAATAAGTTTCCGGCAAAGAGGGGATTCTCAGTGCTGTTTACAGTGCCAAAATGAATACAGTAGGCCCCCCTTATTTGTGGAGGGGTATACATACCAAGACCCCCAATGGATGCCTGAAACTGGATAGTATAAAACCCTCTATATATGTTTTTCATTGTTTTTCATATATATATGTATATCAATGATAAAGTTTAACTTATAAATTAGGCACAATAAGAGATTAACAACTATAGTAATAAAATAGAACAATTATTGCAATATAAGTAATATACGGGTTACCTGATACAACCACTGTGATAACTGTGATAGTGAATCTGGTAACCCAGATGGCTATAAGTGATTAATGGGAGGGTAATGTGTATAGTATGGATATGCTGATCAAAGGGATGATTCACACCCCAGGGAGGATGGAGTGGTACAGCACATGACTTCATTATGCTACTCAGAACGGTGTGCAATTTAAATCTTATGAATTGGTTATTCCTGGAATTTTTCCATTTAATATTCTCAGGCTGTGGTTGACTGTGGGTGACTAAAATGAGGGAAAGTAAAATCGTGAATAAGGAGGGACTACTACATAAAACATTGTTTGGCCTTTAATGAATCTTGGAGAGTCTATTTTGATGTTTCTGATTATCAAAAATTCTTATATGTATTCGTTCGATAACAATTATTGAATACTTCTTACGAGCCCAGCAGGGTTCTGGATAGTGGGAATATAGTCCTGTGCTCATGAACCTCTGTACAAGTAGAGGTCAGGCATTATGCCAGTAACTTCATATTAATCATTAATGCAATTGACACAATACAGGAGAAGTCCAGGCTGCAAGGACAGCATTGAACAATACCAACCTAGCCTGGAGAGGTTTTCCTGAGGAGGCGGTATGTAAGTGCAGGCCTGAAGGAAAAGGAGGAGGCTAGAAGTTCAAGAATTGGCATGGTGGAGGAGGATGCATGAGCAAAGACCCTGAGGTAGGAAGGAAGGGCTTGTTCTAGGTAAAGGAGGATGCTAGCTCAATCTAGGTGGCAGAAGTGGAAGAAGGTAAGTAGATTTGAGAGATGTTTAAAGATAAAATTGGCAGAATTGCGTGATCAATAGGATACAGACAGTAAGAGTGGGGAGTATCAGAGATCACTGTCCTGTGTCTGGCTGCTGGGAGGTAGGGCCACTTGTTGAAGATTCTAGCAGAGGAGTTGTACTGAGAAAAGGGACAAGATCGCCAGTTTCTCACTTGGCACGTGGAGGTTGGAATCCAGTGAGACATAAGTTTGTCTAGTGGAGACCCTACTTTTCATGGAATATCTTACCAGGTTGTGGGAGAGACAACCAGTTCAGAACCCAGTGCATGCATTTGGAAGCATGATTATAGACTGGCATTGAGGCCCTTGCTTTCATATGTATTATCTCTGAGCTTCACAATGATCTTTGGGAAAAGTCAGTGGGAGTTATTATCTTCATTCTACTAACAGGAAATTGAAGCTTCCCGAATTTGTGATTTGCCCAAGGTCACGCCACTGTAAATTAGGATCTAGGACTCAAATTCAGATCTCCTGGCTCCTGGCACAGGGGTCTTCTCATTTTACCATGTTATCTTACTACATGATTGGCATAAAGTCTCCACCAGCTCTTGGGGCTTCCATGTCAGGTGGAATGTCACTATCTGTGCAAAATAAAGAAGAAACGAAATCAAATTTTTTTCTATATTCTGTTCAACTTTTTTATTACTTTTTTACAATATTTATAAATTATTTCTAAACTTTTGAGATTAGTGTTTATATTTATTTCTAGAGCAATTTTTTTTTCTTTTAACAGTGAAATTTCAAGGACAGATTAAAGTAATTTATACTGGTTGTAGGGAGACAGTTGTCCGGGAGAAATTAAGTTCAACTTTTGTCTAAATTCCAATATTATAAAACATTACAATACCTCTGCCTCCGTACCCCCCATTCCCAGATCTCTTCCTAAGGTAGTGGGACCATCTAAAATGGCTCAGCATATTCTCCCCACATGTGAGGTGTTCTGATGGTGTCAGCCAGGGTACCGAGAAAGGCCAGAAGCCATGCTGCCCTGACACAGTAGGGGCAGAAAAACCTTCTCCACCAGCTCATCTCAGTGATTTGCCTTCTTCTCTGTTCCTCGAGGCTTGCAGATGTTTAAGTAAAGTTAATCTGAGTTGTTTCTGAGTTTGTTTTAATAGTTCTGCATGGTTCTGAGTCTACACAAAACTCAAGTTCACAGGAAATAGCCTTTCTATATAGCTAAGTTATTTTCCTCCACTATGTGAAAAGTATCCTTTTGAATGTCTTATTATTCTTTACTTCCTCTCAATAGCTCCTGGATTGTTTTGTGATCCCAGTAGTGATTTTGCTCTCCTGGTTCTTCCTGCTGATCCGGTACAAGGCTGTTCATTTCATTGGCATCGTGGTCTGCATCCTGGGGATGGGCTGCATGGTCGGGGCTGACGTGCTCGTGGGAAGACATCAGGGAGCAGGTGAGTTTCTGTGTGTCCACCAGGTTACTTGCTTCTGTGAATGAAGCCAAGGCAAGACAATGAACATTCATGGTTGAGTGGAAGAAAAGAACCTGGCCTTCCCAGTGTTTGTGTCTTACTCACACTTGTTCCTCCACATCTAGGATGGTGGCACATAGGAGGCACTTAATATATGTCTCCGGAGTGAAGGACGGAAGAAAAATACAGGTTATATGCTATTTATGTAGGAATTCAGAAACACTGAGATCATGTTTCAAGCTGAGAGTCAACACCCATTTGGAAGGTGTTTTGGAGGCCAGAGCTGCCTAGCCCAGACCAGCTGGTTAGAGATGCTATCAACGGGTCAGTCTACTCCTGGACCACAGGCACCTTCCACACCCCAACACCCCAACGCCTTCTCGCCCAAATTAGAGAAAGACTGAATTTTCAAACTGCTGAGTGAAGGCTGATATATAGGCCTGATGGTGATTTAAAGTTTAAAGACCAAGGTTAGGAATACTTGATACTTTTATGAGCAAGACCTAAGTTTAGTCTCCTCATGCATGGTTTTTGCCTGCTTTTTGTTCTGGAGGGAGGGTTTTTGATAACAATCTTAGATAATTAATTTGTAGACCTACAACGTAAAGCTTTAAGATTTCCTTATCAAATTGCTATGAATCTTCTGGGGATCCCTGATGCAGCATGGTTTCCAGAAGTGGAGAGAAGCCATCTGTAGTCCATGGCATTGGAGATTCTGTCTTGAAGCCTTGGAGTGGTATATAATGTAGGAAGTACATAAACAACACTTATCTTCCAATACTATGCTTGGCACAGGTACAACTGGTCACCCACAATAGGAAGCTTCCATGCCTTTGAGCTCACTTGAAAGAAGATGTCTTTCCCAACTTTGTCAGTAAGATTGGTGAGCCTAATATGTGCATTCTCTCTTTGTTGCCTTACTCCAGCATTATAGGTCTCCTCTGAAGACCATCTCTACATTTACTGATGCACAGGGGAGAGACAAGTAATAAGGGCAGCTCCTGAGACTATTATAGATCTTGGAGTTTGTCAGAAGACTCAGTAAGGCCAAAGAGATACTTCTCCATGATATTTCTACTTTTCTCAGAAAACTTATGGATATAAAAGAGAAGGTTAGGAAGTGATAGCAGTAAGATAAAACTCAATTAAAATAGCTTATTATAAAAATAAATGTATTTCTTGTTCTTCAAAATATCTTCTTTATACCATAATACATTTATTGCATTATTATGTAGTTCATTTATTAAGGATGTTAAATACCCATAACAACATTTTCTTGTTATTAGACATAATTTTTTTGTGTATTTCAAGGAAGAGAAAATATTTTCAGGGAGCTAGATAATTAAACACAATAAGTAAAAGTGACAATTATATTGGTTCCAGGTACTTTCACATGCATGCATTATCTCACTTAATCCTCTCAATTATGCAAAGAAAGTATTTTATTTTCATTTTTGCAGGTGAAGTAATTAAGGCTCAGAGAAAAAATAATAATAAAGCTGTGCAAAAGGCGCACCAGTACTAAATGGTGTGGCCTAGAAGTGAAATCTAGTATTCTTTCTGCTATACCACTTAATACTTATTTTTCCATAATTGAGACTCTTATAAGAAATATACAAATGTTATCTATTATGGCAAATTAGGGTGAATGACTGTCCCAGGTTTCCCCAGATACAGAACTTTTGGTGCTAAAACCAAAGGCATCCCAGGAAAACAAGGCAGTTGGTCATATTTAAAACTCAAAAATGTTTGAGATGTATTCATTTTCATAAATTACACTAATAGTCATTCTACTCTCCAGAATAATATAATTCACCATTTAATTCTTGATCTAATGGTCAGTGTGATTTTGAATAATCTTTTCTTTTTCTTTCCACTGACACACCTATTTGAATATTCCTCTAAATATGATGTTCCTAGTGCTTAAACAAAAATCTAATGAGTAAAACCATTTTTTGCAAAGCAGCTATGACTAGGTTGATTAGAACCAAAAAAGTGATCCAAAATGAGAAATGGCCAACCTAAAGAGACAGGTGACTATTCAAAGGGAACCATTGATTCAATTTTCAACCACCATTAACTGAACATTTAAAAGGTGCCAGATGATATGCTATAAGCATTTTTTATTTCATTTACATATTGTAGTGCGTCTTCACAATAACTTCCATTTAAAATAAGAAAACTGAAATGCAGAAAGACTCTATAGCTTGCCCAATGTTCAACAGCTAATAAAGGACAGAGATGTGATTAGACCTCACGTCTACCTGAATTGAAACCTGTTGCCACTCAAAATCTTTACCTTAGGATGAATTAAGACCTTTCAGTCAGCTTGATTTTTTTAACATTTAGTGAGACCTTATACTGTGCCAGGATTCATGCTAGGGACCACACATACTATAAAGCTAAGTAAGTCGCAGTCCATGTGCCTCCCCTAGTGCTAAAAAATCAAGGGGAGGACAGGGAGACATATAATTAACAAATAACAGACGTGGAGCAGAATGCAGTGGGTGCTGTACCCGGATAAAATGGAGTGAAATTTTAGAGAAGGAAGAGAAGGCACTGGATTAAATGGATTTGTCATAATTTTAAATGTGTCTATTTACCCCAATTTATAAAACATTATCACTCATCGTGATTTCATACATAGGTAAACGACAGATTTGCTGGGTATCGTTTTCCCCGTGATGTTGCACAGAAACTGGCAGCACCACATTAGGCATCTACTAATTACAAGGAATAAAACATGGAATAGCATGCAATTTCCAGTTAACTAGATACAAATTATAGATAGAAAATACTAGTTTTGGTGCTTTCTTATACTTGCATCAGACACTTCATTATATATGGTGGATAAAAATCATGTCCTGCTTAATTTAATTCTGTTTAATGAACCAAATTTTTATACACGCTTTATGTGTATGTATACATTTTTAAATGATTTAAAAACTGATAAATACACTTATTCTTGAAATTTTGGTAAATAATATCTAATTTTTTTTTTTGTCACTGATGACTAGAAAACACTTCTGAACCCACGGTTACGCAAAATTGTTTTATTATTAACATAATTATCATTGCACTGGTGAAGACTCAAAGTATTCAGGAGTAGATTACATATAGTCGAAGACCAGTTAATGGAGTAGGCCATAAATGTACAAATGTAGAGTTTAAAATAGATTGGTGAGATCGTTCATTGAATCAGTATGGCCTCTTTTTAGGACTTTTAAAAGGTAGACTGATGTTTCCCTAATTTCTATTAAGGTTATGCAATATAATTTAGCTTTCCTGAATCCACTGATGTATAATTAATTTCATCAATTAAGCAGCACTTCCACACTTCACTAGAACAACAATAATCGACAATTATAATAATAATCCCATGTCATCACCAGATTCTAAAATGGCTCCCGAATGAAAAGTGACTGAATTATGTTCATTATAATTTTATAATTTTAGTAATGGATACTTTATATTTTGTGGGTAATTCCTCAAAAAAACTACTTAAAATTAAGCATTTTATTTTCTAGTTGACATGAAAACAATTAATCAGGTTGCTGAAGATGACACTCTTTGTCACAGCAACCTTACTTTCCCCAGAAGATGCACCCAGGGACTTCCCATGAAGTCTGTTTTTTTTTTTTTTTTTTTTTTTTTGTCAGAGGCTGATAGTGTTCTGGGCTCAGCTGCTCCCCGTAAACACAGGGAGGGCTCCCAACCCTTGAAGATCCAAATTCTGATATCTATTCCCTCGAGGGTGATTCCAGAAAGCTCTCCTGCCTTTCAGAGTCTTTTCTCCTTTCTCTTTGATCCTTACCAGGAGTGGGAAGTTGCCTTAGAAAAGGTGACACCTTTTAGAGTGAATATATAATCTCTCAAAGTGACCATGGAAGTGTGAATGAAAAGGCCTTTCCCCAAGCCCAGCCCAGATTTTTTATGTGAATCCACTTCTAGAAAATGCTGTGTGCTCCCAAATGAACAGTGAGAATTCGGTTCTATAGTTTTAGATTGTTCTAGCTAATCTGGAATCCAAAGCTACTTAAGGTGAGTCTCTCCCTTAGAATGATGCTGGAGAGAGAGTACCCTTCCCATCCTGCACCTCTCCTGCCCCGGAGTTGCATGTCTGCCGGGCTCCTGTGCGCTGACCTGAGCAGACAGAGCTGGAGACTACTTGGGTAGAGTCCACCAGTGAGGCCACCCTGGCTGCTGATTTCCACTCCCCTTTCTGGCTTTACAGTTCCTTCACAGCAAAGAGTTTGCCCAATTATGGGAAATCACCAGGTACAACATTTATCAAAAATTGGGCATAAACTGAAAGAAGCAAAAATTGAGTTTAAAACAGATATTCTTTATGAAAAAAGGAAAATATTAATGTGATAATGAATTACATATATTTTTATTCTTATGTTTCTTACTTTAGGAGAGTTGGATATTTCAACCCTAATCCCTTTCATTTTCATTTTCTAAGCAAAGACATATTTTGCCCATGGTCAAAATAGCCTCAACTACTTCTGTTATAGCTTCTCTTCCTATAGAGGGTGAAAATTCAGACTGCTTCTGCGTGCTCTACACCATGTTCACTAAACTATTAGAAAATGCCTGTAGCAAATATATCATGAGTGTGTATTAGCATATGTTCATACACATACCTGGACGAAGACATGGCTTTGTGGAGATGGTGCACTCTAGACAAAACTGGTTTCTTTCTTAGCTAAGGAAGACTTCTGGTTGAGTAGACATAGGCAACCTTTTTATATCGAAATGTATCTGGAGCACACATAAACACACTGTACTAAATCTCAGTTGGCAAGTTACAGAACGTCTATAAAAATGTCAGAATATAATAGGCACAGGAAGCTGATTTTGCTGGTGCCGAATTCTTGGTAGGAAAATTTTAATGATGGTCCCTCTGCTTTTTGGTTCCTAGGGGAAAATAAGCTGGTAGGGGACCTTCTGGTCTTAGGAGGGGCCACACTCTATGGCATCTCTAATGTCTGGGAAGAATACATCATCCGAACCCTGAGCCGAGTGGAATTTCTGGGAATGATCGGACTCTTCGGGGCATTTTTCAGTGGAATTCAATTGTGAGTAAAAATAATAAGAAACTCAGAGAGTAGAAATTCTTAGGGCTTATTCTTACATTTTTTTTTCTTCTGCAGCAGGGTTGGCCGCTTTATTTTATAGTAATTAAAACTGGTAACTTCTCACTCACCTTCCACATGAAATCTGAAAACTCAATATCTTCACTAGTAAATTGTCTACAAACTAAACAAGTTTATTGTAAGTTATTAGAAAAAAAACATTTAATAGACTTTAAAGATAATTTACAAGAAAACATTAGCAGTACATTGATTCTCCTAAACCAGCCAGCGAGTGGGGGGAGTGGGGGTTACTCAGGAAAATAGAAAACCTAAATTTAAATGTCGTGATTTGATGCACTTCCCAAAAGTGGCATTCTGTTTACTAGTACAATTGCCACCAGGAAGCTTATTAAATTTGCCCTTTTATAAATTTGTTCTTTTATTGCCCATGGATTTGTGTGAGTGAATTATATTTCAAATTTATCTTTACAAATTTAATGTTTCCATTTTCCTTAAACAGGTGAAGATATAACAGACATTCACTAAGTCTCAAAAAGTCAAAAAGACCAATTTTTCAATAATTCTAACATTGCAGCATATAAGTCATCAGTGACTTGTGCCTCAGAAATTGTCGTGGAATGTGTCAATCAAAACAGAATTTTCCATCAATAAAGACCACATGGTTTAGTGTCACATGAAAGATAAATAATGATAGTATAACCTCCAGTCTAATTTCACCAAATCCGTTTTTACAAAGCAAGCAATTCTGATTTTACCAAATCACTTTCTACAAAGCAAATACTTTGTAACTGTATTGGTTCAGAGTCTGCAGTTATTTATGGAAGATATTTGGGCATCACCTTAAACGTGTTTTGCAAATACGCGTTTCCAAGAAGGCTCCAAATTTTGATATCCTCAGATAGAAAGGAAAAACTCCATAGCAAACAAGTCACAGAGATGGGGAAATTTCTCTGAGGATTTATTTTCGGTTCATTTTGAAAACATGATGGCATTTTACAGCTTCTAAATTTGGTGCTTTAGGTTTGTAAGAGGAAAAGAAATTGCCTAGTTCAACTATTCATAACCAACATTTTGTAGATGGATGGCTCATTATACGGATTATTATTCTTGAATCTGAAAAATATATTCAGAGATCTAGCACTCATTTGCTTCAGTTATAGTCCATGAGAGCTGACTGAGCCCTTCGGAGACACTGCTACCAAAATAATGGAAGTGGCATATGGGTGTGCTTAGCAAATGGGGTACATTGAGGGCTCACTGAAACCAAATAACTCTGGTGGAGTGGTGCCAACCTCACCTCCTGCTCCTCTTCTAGTGCTGTGGTTCTCAAAGCGTCGCTCTCTGACCAGCAGCACTGTCATCACGTCAGGACTCCTCAGATATGCACATTCATGCCCCTGCCCAGATCTCCTGAATCCGAATCTCTAGGAATGGGGCCCAGGGAACTGTTTCAATATTGTCCCCAGATGACATTTTTGTACATTTAAGTTTGAGAACCACTGCTCTAGAGAATGCTTAATGAGAAAATTCATTCAACCTGCCAGCACAGAAATTTTTCCACACCTCACCATTTACTGTCAGGAAGCATTTAAGCAAGAATAAATAAAGGCTGTAGGTAGACTGTTGGATGAGAAGGTCAGTGGGAAGTGCGAGCTCCCCATGCCCACTGGCACACTCTGGCTGCTGGGGCCACACCCAACAAGATCCTTCAGGAATAAACCTCAGGCTGCTTTATTAGACTTGCCTCTATGTGTCCCCGAGGTATTTGTGAAATTCAGTTGCTGGCTTTATGATTTGTATAAATCTGGTAAGTGAAAAAGAAAAAGAAGAAGTAGGATGCATTGTAATCTTGCTCATCAGGTTCACTTTCTTTCCATTTGCAGAGCTATCATGGAGCACAAGGAGCTGTTAAAGGTGCCCTGGGATTGGCAAATAGGTAAGGGGTTTGCTCACCTGAGATGCTGTGGGCAAAATGAACCTGAGACATATGTTTGAAGAGTACTGTGGGTGGGGTCAGGAACAAACAATGAATGGATTTACAAAAGAAAACGAAACCCTCTTGTCATTTTAAGGAATTCTTACACACTATACCTTTGTAGTGTCTGAACCATAATGCTTCCTAATTGAGCTTTTGCCCATTATCATCATCATCAAGATGCTGTTAGAGTAGACACAGAAGTATGTTATTAGGTTAAAGACCAACCAGAAAGAAAGAATGCCCTGAGGCAGTGATGGGACATAAATGACAGCAATTTGCTCTAGCCAAGAAACACAAAACTGATGTGATCATAAAAAAGTGGCACTTCGGTAAAGAGAAAAAACTGAACTTAACAAAAAGGCATTAAAGAAAAACAATGTAATGGATATTTTGAGCCCATAAAAACCTTTGCAGAGGGAGCATGTTGCACACAGATATGGTTAATTGATCCGAATGGACTTGGAGGAAATACCAAACACACTTTGAGCTAATTAGTCATCCAGGGCATCTCGGATTCCACTTGTTTCTAAAATCACTTTTCTCTAAAGAAAAAAAAAAAATAGAGGGGGTGGGGTGGGGGAGGAGGAGCACGTGCAAGGATTTAAGATTGTAGGTGATGCCCTAATGATCACACAGAAAGTCCTAGAAGGGACTTACGATTAATACCCTCAGCCCAAAAGCTGTCCTATCAGTGTCTGTACCAAGACGCATGAGTTCCAGCAATGAGAACAGAGCTTGGTTTGTGAGGGTGCTTGGAAATTGTTTGCACAGTGAATATAAATGGGGGTGAAAATACAGATGGTTCCCCACACCAAAGCTGGCTGCTTGAGCCATCTCCAGTTTATATGAGCTTTGATGGAGTTGACAGCTTTAGTCAAATTCTGCTTCCACGAGCAAAGACAATAATGGTATAAACTTCCATGCACTACGTTACCTACCCTCGGCCCCAAACCATCCAAGGCTACTTGCTGCTGACATCATTCCCTCTGAAGGTACAATGTGAGCTACGGAGTTATGCATGCCTCTCCGTGGGGATTATCTCTAGGGACTGCAAGGGCTGACCAGCCCTTGTGTCTATCACAGAGTCCTGCCATTTATTTCTCTCGAGTTTTGCTATAGAACGTTACAATTAAATGAAAATCAATAGGTTGGAAGACATGGAGACAGGAGAGGAGGGCAGCTGTGAAAGGAAACCAGCTGCAGATTGCAGTTGCATTTGCCTTCGTGACACTTAGAGCCAGGAAACAGAATGTTACCTGGGCTTAGTAACACTTCTCATGCAGTGGGTCTGTGAGTATAAATTAATTTTATATTAATAGCAATAATAAAAAATAATTCATCCTCTCATTATGTGGATGTCATGTGCATGTCCACTGAGGTTCTGTTATAATTCCATGTTAGTTAAATGTGCCATCAAAAGGTAGTTTTATTCTGAACTCTCATATTGCCATTAAAATGTCAATCCCCTGTAGTCCAAGATGATGAAAGACAGTATAAAGGGACACATTATGGAGCCATTTATTTAATTCCTGGTTGGAAATGAGGCCAAAATGGTTTAGAAAAGAAATCAAATATTCATCTTTTTTTTTTCTAAACCGTTGATATGGTTGGGTTTGAGATTTTTTTACACCAGGACCAACTTTGTTCTATTACCTCGTCCTGACCTACTATAAGATTCATTGTTTAGCTCAATTCTAGGCGCATAGAATTCCATGAATCAATGTTTCTTATATGAATGAATGAACGAATGAATAAATGAGTGCATGGATGGATGGGAAGAAGATGACAGAGACTTTAGGCTTGACGTTGCACTTACTTCCTGGGGAACTGGGAAATGACATTCCAGCTGCTGTGACTCGTGCACTAGAGAGGCAGGGAGACACCAGTGGGGTCAGCATTCCCCCTCCTCCGTGGGGAGTCACCCAGGAGTGCCGAGCTCTGATCTCTGTCTTGGTGGAGGGCTTGCAGCATCTTAGTTAAGGGACAGGAATCTAGGCTATCTTCATCTCCCGCCATCTGTCAATGCATTTCTCTCCCTTCCTTGTTTCCACATCAGTAATCTCCATACAGTATCTGGAACGGCTCGTATGGTTACCACTTTCTCGAAGTAAAAAGATAAATTTTTTCCTCTATGAAGTAAGTGAAATAACAAATGTGCTTTATGTATTTTGGACTTAGAAGGTAATTTTTTAAAAAACGAATTTTGTTATTTTCCTATAATATTGGCCAATTGCAAAATACCGGATAGTTAAAAGCCAAAGATAACAGTTGTTGTTTATTTTTATTTCTTTGTTTTACTCTACTGAACAGAAAGACTGAGTCTGGTTATGTAATCATGAAATTCAAGTATGACCTAATAACGCTAAACTGTCCTTCTGAGAAGCAGGTGTGTATGTTCAAGCCACAGTTGGAAATCTAATAAATAACTTAAACATTTCCTTTACCTCGTTTGCCATGTCGTGTTAAAGGGTGTGTGAACAAACATAAGCTGATGCGAAAGTCAAATGTCAGAGGAAAGAAAAAGTGTGCCGGGGGTCAGCTAGCACAGCTCTGTGGCACACAGAGATCATCTTCACTTTCTGTGCCATGGGTGATGCTTCTTTTGGTTTTGGTTTTTCCTGGAGGCCAAAACAGCACATTTGACCTTTCCCTGAAGGTGGAATAACGGGACCACAGAGCAGGAAGGACCTTAAAGAAAATGAAATTAAGGATACACTCTTTTTTTTTTTTTTTAACCAATGTTGAATCAGAGGCCTAGGGAAGTGACATGATATGACGAAGCTCACTTCTCCCGTGCTGGGACTAATGGCCACTGTGTGAGCAAGGCCCGCCAGGCTGGTGCCCTTTACAGACTTAGCCTTATGCATATATTCTGAAAAACCATTTAACTTAGACCTAATTTTTAAGAATTAAAAATACTATTTTAAAAATCTAGGATTTTCAGAGGAAAGTGAAACAACACCAGTGGAATCCCAAAGAAAGTGATGAAAAAAAATATATGCAGCATACAAAGACACATACTGCATACATCTGCATAGCACATATCACATAATTACATATATACAGGTATATGTCATATATTATATATGGTATATTAGATGCTCATTAGAATCAAATAGGGTACTCCTTCAAAGCCCTGTTTCTCTTCATAATAATTAAGCAATACAGTAGTGGTATGCACACAGAATTGAAAGCCAAATGGCCTGTGTGACCTTAGAGCAAGTTGCTCCCTCTGTATGCTGGTCTTTTGCCTGTTTACTCTCAGATCCATCTATTTCTTACTTTGCCCTTCTCTACATCGCAGAAGCTGACTCATGCAAAATACACTTCCCAGGCTCCCTTGTCAATTGGCTTTCACCCAGGTTTGGCCAATGGGGGCAGCAGAGGGAGACTGGAGGGTGGGAGGAAGAAAGAAATGGGGGTGCTCTTCCCTGTTTCTCTCTGTTTTGGGTTGGATCTCTAGAAAGGGCTGAGTGTCCTCTACGATGCTACCTCAACTGGATTCTCTCACTTCTTATCCCTGGTACCATGGCCCCCACTGGAACTCTCTCAAAACAGGGGTGTGAATAACTTACTGCTATTGCTAGATTCTTTACTGTTTCACCATTCTCGTTGCCCCTATGAGCCATTCAAACACCTTTGTAACTTGTACTTCGTATTAAATTTCCTCTGCTGAACCTGGTATGGACTGTTTCTTGACTGATACACTCTATAAACCTATTTCCTTACCTGTATTAAGAGGATTACAGTAGCAATGACATTATACTGTTGTGGAGATTAATTAATGTATATAAAGTTCATGTCACATAGCAAGCTCTCAATTGGTATTAGCTGACAGTATTTTTTCCAGTCTCTTTTGCTTAAAACACTGTAGAGCATGAGGACAAAAGTGACTGAATTCTGTCATCAATGAGAGAAAAAATTTCAATTAAGAAATGGTTATGTGCATGCTCTGTCTATAAACGTAGTTACTGCAACCATGATGTAGTTGTCAGTCAAAAAGCAATTCAGTTCATTTGTTTGTGTTGATGGATTGTTTGAAAACCCTACATGGACAGCAGGTTGGGCCTTCAGATGCATTGCTAATGTTCATTAACTCGATAACGTCCATCTCAGAATAGCAAATCAGTAAATTGCACTAATACTGCACCCCCATTCTCAATTCAGTCGTGTTTGTTTGGCTGACTATATTTTGCTCACAAAACAGGATATTCACACACAAAAACACTGGTTGACCTAGTAAAGTGATTGACTGTGATGGTGGTGTATTTGTTCCACTCCCATTCCCTTACATGTAATTTCTGAAGTATTTAAAAATACATTTAGAATGTTAAAGTTTGAAGCATTCTGAGGTTGCCTGATATGTAGATGAGACTCTACCGTTTATCTATTTTTTGTGCTCTTCTTCTCTCACCAATTGTGCTCATAAAGTCACACCTCTTCTCTGAGCCTGCCAATTATATATCCAGCTACCTACTGGACAAATCCTTAGTTGATACATAAGCATTTAAAATTTAACACGTTCAAACTGGAGCCTTTTATTTTCTCTGAAAACCTGGTTCTACTTCAATTCTCTTCACTGCAGTAAGTGGCATCACAATTTACCCAGTTGATAAATTAGCCAAATCCGTAAGAACCCATGGGTATCCTTGATGCCCTTGTTTCGCTCACTACCTACATCCAATCTATCACCAGGACCTGTTGAGTCTTCACAGACCCAGGCACTTCCTTTCATCTCCACTGCCATTCTAAGAAAAGCCACCAGCACCCCTTGACTGGACTATGATACTACATTTCTCACTGATCTCCTCCCTTGCTTTTCTCCTTCCAATCCCTTCTCCAAACAGTAGCCTACCTGCTACAAACTCCTCAATGACTTCATAATACAACTGGATTAAGAAGATAACAATTTTTTTTCGAGAACTACAAGGCCCTAAAGAATTCATTTTACCTGCCTCATTTTCCAAGCTCCTCCCTTATCACTGCCCAATTCTACCTATCTGCTCAGATATTCTGGCCTCTGGCAGCTCCTGGAACACAGGCTCTGTCTCTTCTGCAGGTCTTTTCATTTGTAGATCTCCCTGCCTAAAATATTCTTCCCCTGGCCTTGGAGTCCTCTATGCTCCTTCCAAGAGAAGCCTTGGTAGTCATCTTTCCTAAAGCAAGCCTCTGCTGCTGTTCCTTCTAAGGGACACTTTCTTCCTTCATAGTGTAATATCAAGTCTAAACTTCTTATTTATCCTCTTATTCATTGCATTGGTAGCCCACAACAGAATGCCTAGGGCATAGCAGATATTTAGTGAATAAATGGTTAAATAATTGAGTGAATGTAGACTATCAGAGCCCACATGTGAGAGCCCATGGCATGCTTGTTAAAGTAATGGAAGGGTAGAATTCTGGAACTTTCTAACACAGTCATGGATAATCTAAATCAGTGATGCTCTCCAAAAAATTTTTTTTATTAATTTTTTTTAAAAATGTAACTCTGATGCCTGGACTGTGTTCTGCCTGTTTGATTTTTTTTTTTTTTTTTGGTATCGATTTAAGAATATATCCTGTCCCTAGTCTCAGATTCCATAAAGGAATACTGAATTAATTCTTATATCTTTCATGTATTAATCATAGGTTATTTAGTATTGCATTTTTAATCACTTGGTTAAAAGGAAAGTGAATTACAAAGCAGCCTGAAACCGAAATACAGGAAAATTGACAATTTTTAAGGAACTAAAATTTCTGATGAAGCATCAAAAGCCATCTGATAGCTACGATGGAACACCCATGAGAGAGAGGACTGGTACCTTCCAGAACTAGGAAAGTGGTTATTCCAGCTTTCTCTTGGGGCACTTCCACCACACTAGAGGGGGCTGTTGTATTGAGTTTGCTTACTTAATGTTCAAAATAGTTTTTATATATAGCCGATGCGGCTTGCCCTAAACTTAGGATCAGAAATGCATAGAAGAATGATTTATGCCCTTAGATACTTCTCACATGGGAAAACCAAACTTCTCTTTGGAGGAGTCACTGGTCCTCATAGTCAAAGGGACTGGATGTCCAGTACCTACCAAACCCTCCAAATTCACAGGATTCAAAGAAGCAATCTGCCAATGGCCCACACCGGATACATTATATCAAGGATTCCTTTGGAAAGGTTGGTTAGTTTTATTATATTGTAAAGCCCACAGATCCACTGAATGGTATTATTTGTGCTTTTTCTATGCCTGTTCTTTCAAGGTAGAGAAATACCTTTTTTCTTACATTTGTGTTGTATCAACATCTAGGGAGGAAAAAGCCAAACTCTAGATTTAGCCACAAACTTCTGCATGGGAACCAACAAAAATGTGTGCATATGGAATCATTATTAATAATTATGTGTCTAGTTATAATTAGAGAGAGATTTAGAGGATGAGAGACTGACTATATGTTATTTTAAGGGCATTTTTTTCTCTTTTGCACACATTAATTGTTTGATGGCCTGCAAAGCGTTTACCTATTTATTTATAAAACAGCAGAGCTTATGTGTGAGAGCCCACAGCATGCTAGGAAACGCAATAAGGGAGTCGGTTTCTTGTGTGTTGGGGGTTAGGCTGAACAGGATTCACATATCTGGGAGAAACTAACAGATCATCTTGGGCTCGGGCAATGAGTAGTCTGCCCAAGGTCACACAGTGAGTGTTCCAATTCAGTATTCTGACTTAGTCCAGATCTCTTTAACAAGTAAGTTCTTCAGTTTTAAGGACTCTGTAGTTATTTATCATTGTGAGCAATACATGACACCAAGCAGTTATATTCCAATTTTTCAAATAAAAAACAGATGAGAAAAGTTTTAACAGGATAATAGAAGATAATTACTGAACAATTAAGAATAGAATTCAGAAGCCTCGACCCATGTTCTTAATGTGGCATTGCCTCTCCTCTCCCCCCAGGCCTGCTCTACGTCGGCTTTAGTGCCTGCATGTTTGGTCTCTACAGCTTCATGCCAGTTGTCATAAAGAAAACCAGTGCCACTTCAGTCAACCTCTCCCTGCTCACAGCAGATCTGTACAGTCTCTTCTGTGGATTGTTTCTCTTCCATTACAAGGTAAGTTGAGTCTGTGCTCCTTTGTGAAGACACTTGGTAAGGAATAACATACAGGTAAGAATGCCCTGCTGTGGAATGCCCGACTTTGTGTAAGAAGGTAGGATTGAAACTGCATGCTGACCCTCATGATGTGGCATTCACATTTTAACCATAAGACGGAGGAAACATTTTGTTATAAGAGAATAGTAACTATCGAAGACTGATAGTGAAAGATAAGAAACCGCCATAGTGGGAAGGGCTTTCAATATGGGGACAGGTTTTCTGACACCATTCAGCCCAGAAGCTACTCTTTGTTCAGCCTAAAGATAGGAAGATTTGCATAATTCACAACTATAACTGCACAATGGATTCTGCCAAAGGCACTGGCAAAGTGTGTTTTCACTGGAGAGAAAAACATAGTTCTTGAATTATTTTTTTCTGCAGATACTTTCATATCTGCAAATATGAATGGAAATGTTAATGCATTTGAAATATAGTTGACCCTTGAACAACATGAGTTTAAACTGCATGGGTCCACTTATATGTGATTTTTTTCCAATAAATAAACACAGTATTATAAATATATTTTTTCTTCCTTATGACTTTGAAATTACGTTTTCTTTTCTCTAGCTTACCTTATTGTAAGAACACAGTATATAATACATATAACCTACAAGACATGTGTTAATCGACTGTTTATGTTATCAGTAAGGTCAACGGTAGGCTGTTGGTAGTTAAGTTTGGGGGCAGTTGAAAGTTATATCTGGATTTTCAACTGCGTGGGAGTCAGCACTCCTAAACCCGTGTTTTGTTCAAGTATCAACTGTAGTTTCTTTACTAAAAGGTTGGGGTTTGAGTAAAGAGTGCAAAGAGATATTGTGAAGCATTTGCAGCTGATACGTGGGCCCTGAGGAAAGGAAATTAGTCCAAAGATAGCAGTCTTTTTGAAGACTACCCACATCCAGCCCAAGGAAGGTGTGACTGATTGGTTCTGGCACATAGATGTCAGATACTATCTTTTAAATGCTAAACTCCCTGCAACTATTAACAATTGATTAGAACTGGTAGGTATGTGAGAGAGACACACTTGCCATTCCTTAACCAGTCCTGTAAAATGAAGGTCAATGGGAACTAAGAACAGTGTGGAAAAGGACAAGTATGGAATATCCAAATAGATAAGACCAAATGAGGACAGGCAAAAGAAGAGACAGAAGAAAAGTAACACTATTCTGGCCACTTCTAGCCAAGTGCTTCACCAGTGGATTTACAGTTAAAATCACTGGCACATGGGTATGGACAGCTGCTAGGGCATCTCAGTGAGCAGGCCATCTTCAACCAGGTCACCCTGGGTTTGGGGGCTCCCAGAGAAATGCTGAGCTGGGAAGAGTATGTACTAGAGAGGACAGCGGCAAAGTGGCTGAAATGAATAATCAGAAATATTACTAAGAGAGCTAGAGTCATGCCTACTGATGATCAGAAAGAGACAGAAGGGCAGACAAGGCTGGGAAAGAGGTCACAAACAAGGTTAGCAGCTGGGAGGACCAGAAGCGGATCTGGAAGAGGAGAGGTAGAGAAAGTGGCTATGGCAGCAGACACTTGTGAGCCCTTATTTTCTGTGGAGTCTTGTGACCACTGTGATGGCAAAAATGACAGCTTAAAGGAATGGTTTAAGAACTGGATAATATTTATACATTGTTTATAAATTTTTTCATCTACATCATGCATTCTCCATTTCTTAAGTGCATCCTGGTCCTCTTAAGGGTAAAAAGTAAAGTCACAGCATGTTCCCCTCATGCTGTTCCCAGCCACAGTGCTAGGAGGTCACATACACATTTAATTATGTTTTACAGATGTGGACCACCTGGCTATGGTCTCATCAGTACACACAGTGGCCACCATTTTTCTTCTCCTCTCTGCAGCTAAACATTCACATCTAGTCCAATCTTTAAGCATGAGTTCTGTTCTCAGCAATTATTCCTATAATTGTCTTTAAAAATCCCCGAACTAGAAGAACCCCTTTAATCTTCCTTAAGGAAAGGAGACTAAAATCTGTTGCTCTGAGGATCGAGGTCATTTCTTGGGCAGTCCAGATCCCGTCCAGTTCTTGGTATTCCTTACAGCAGTGTTCCCGAAAATCTGTTGTCACCAAGGGCAATTCATGAAAATGCAGATTCATGGACCATGTCCCTGAACCACAAAATCAGTACCTGGGGACATGTCCGAGGGAGTCTGCATTGTTAACAGGCTCTCCTGTGAGGCCAATGTTCTCTGAATTCAAGAACAAATACCTGAGGTGTACCTGAACAGTGCTCATTCCTACTTGAGTCTGTCACTACTCATATATCCACTGACTTGTGATTAAACCTGGGACTCTCCACATTTGCAACCATCAAGAGCCGAGAAAGCCGATGCACCAGGTAAATTCTCATTCTCCACAATCCATCTTCTCCCATCATTTGTATGTTACCACTGACTTAGGATAAGTAACTTTGCTGAATAGGAAACCAGGTAGTAACCCTCACCATGCTACCAGAAGGGAAGCTGTGTTATTGGAAAATTAAATTTCTGTATTCATCAATTTGAAGGTGAAATAGACTTTTTTTTAATTTCTTAAAGCAATGTTTTTACTCTACACATACATTTTGTAATTATTTAAAAGATAAATTTCCTAAGGCAATAATTGGTTCAACACAGTGTTTTCCTAGTTAAAATCGATTCCTATTGTCTTGTTAAAAATTAAACTTTCACAATAATTGTAGATTCACATGTCATTTTAAGAAATAATACAAGAGAGGCCCAATTTGCCCGTTTACTAGTTTCCTCCATCGGTAACAACATTAACATTGATACAGTCAACATACAAGCGTTTCCATCCCCACAAGCCTTGCTCATGTTGCCTTTTTATAGCCATACTTACTTCCTTTCACCCTGCAAGACCACTAATTTAGTCTACATTTCTCTAAGTTTGTCACCTCAAGAACGGTATGTAAATGGAATTATATGGTATGTAACATTTTCTCACTGAGCATAGCTCTCTAGAGATCCATCCAGATTGTTTCACGTATCAGTGTTCATTCGTTTTCATTGCTAAATGCTGTTGCGTGTACCATTTATTTAACCATTCACCCAGTGAAGGACATCTGGGTTGTTTCATTTGGGGCTATTATAAATAAAGCTGCTATGAACATTCATGTATAGGATTTTGTGTGAACAGAGTTTTCATTTCTCTAAGGTAAACCCAAGAGTACAATTGCTGGGCATATGGTCCTAGCGTGTTTAGTTTTATAAAACTGTGAAATTGTTTTCCAGAGTAGTAGAGTGATCTGTTGTCTTTTATTACAATGAAATACGTATTCATCATGATAAAGTCAGAAAGTACAGATAAGTACTATTATACACTGATACCATTTTACAGTGCATATATAGTGTTTACAGTACACATACTTTTCAGTTCATGTATTTTCTTAAAAATTTAATTACAATGTACTTACTGTTTGTACATGCTGTTGGACATATACATTTTTACCTTGTCATTTAACAGTTATACATAATGTGTATCCGAATGGTGGTTCTCAATACTCTAGCTATGCATTACAATCCACCTGAAGAGATATATAAAACACTAGCTGTGTCCAAGGCCCACCCCAGGGAGCATTGTCCTGATTGGTCAGGACTGTGACCTTTAAAGCTCTTCAGGTGACTCATCACATACCCTAATGCACAGCCAGAGTTGAGAATCACTAATCTACAAGATTATTTTTCATGAATATATAGTATTCCATGGAATAGTTATACTTTATTTAACCTAGGGTTTCTTAACCATGGCACTATATATATTTCAGATAAGATGATTCTTTGCTGGGAGGAGGAAACCTGTCCTGTGCTTTATAGGATGTTTAGTAGCATCTCTGGCCTGAACCCACTCAATGCCACTGGCAGCCCCCAAGTCGTGACAATAAAAATTGTCTTCATACATTGCTAAATATTGAGAATTGCTGAGTTAACAATCCTTAATTATTGAATTCAGATTATATCTCTTTTTTGGCTAATATTTTTGGCTAATAAAATTTGAGGAATCAGCTTGTACTAAATCTTTGCTCACATTCAATGCTTTTTAATAATTAAAAAAATAAATCTTATATTTGGTTTGTTTCATTTCTACTTTGACACAAAGATTTTAAAAATAATTTGAGAATCCTATTAACCAATTTGGAATCCTGCAGAGAGGCAATATTTGTAAAACCCTGTTAATATTATGGCAACCAATATTAGGACATAGACAAAGGTTTAATTTCTTTCCCCTCTCACTCTCATTGTACTTACCATTGATACCATGCACTTATCCTGAATAAACACTGCCTTATATTATTCTCTAATTGTTTTTAAACAATAGTATTAATATTTGCAAAGAAGTAAGGTCAATACTCAATTTAAGTCTAAAAATTAAAAAAAAAATTCTTTTGGTGTAAACAATTTCTTAGAGAATTTTTCAAGGGATGTTTGAATTTACAGTCAAATAGCCATTGTGTGGAAAATCCAGGTTTCTTTTCCTCCAGGGCTCAGTTCGCTGCCTCTGACATTGCCTTGGGCTTGCTTCCCAGACTGGAGGCTCTTGGTGGCTGTGCAGAGGGCAGTTCTGAGTGCCTTGCGGTTTCCCACCACAGCCAGATGGGCCAACTCAAGAAAACTGATTTTTAAATAATACCAATTGGAGGTACTTTTATCATTAAGAGAAATTTATGGTCAATGCAAAAATCTTGGCACATTTTGCAGAATTTAAAAATAGTGATGTCAAATGATTGTGTGGGGTGTGTGTGTGTCTTTGGTGGAGTGGGAAAAGGTGGTAATATTTTTACATATCATCTTTAGAGAAATGTCTACTTAAATTATTCATCCAGTTTGTCTTTTTATTATTGAGTTGTAATATTTTTTATACATGCCAGATGCTAGGCCCTTATCAGAGATATGATTTATGGATATTTTCTGCCACTTTGTGGTTGCCATTTTTTGCTAGTGTCCTTGGAAGCATGAAAGTTTTTAATTTTGATGAAGTCCAATTTGTCTATCTGTTTATACTTTTAAAAACATGAAAGGAATCAAGTCAGTTCCACCACAGTCTCTGGGCCACCAAGTCTTCTCTGGTGGTTTCCAACGCTGATCCTCTGCAGGGCTGTGTAGTAATGACTGCTTGTTCCTCTCATTGTCCCCTCTAAGGGGATGGTTGCAAGTCATAGCCTCAGGTCGAGGAGATTCAGTTCAGTTGGAAGTGTCTTTACTATATGAAGGGCATAGTGTGGAAGAGATTTTAAGCCGGTAACTCTCAACCTTGGCAGCATGTTGGCATCACCTGAAGATATTTAAAAGGACTGATGCTTGGGTCCCACTCTCACTGATTCTTATCTAAGTGGTGTGCAGTGCAGCCTGGACATCGGCTTTTTCACGGCTTCCCAAGTAATCTCAGTTTGCAGTCACAGTCGAGAGCTACTGATTCAGACTTACCTTATGTGGCTGAAGCAGATGGAACTAGACCAAAGAGTGAAGATGATAAGATCAAAGATGAAGAAACGTCCTTAGCAATTAGTTATTCGAAAGTGGGAAAGCCAGGGGCCCCCAGTCTTCAGGCTGCAGACTGGTACTGGTCTGCGGCCTGTTAGGAGCCGGGCCACACAGCAGGAGGTGAGCGAAAGAAGCTTCATCTGTATTTGCAGCCCCTTCCCAGCACTAGCATCGGCAGCCTCAGCGTCACCTCAGATCATCAGGCGTTAGCTTCTCAAAGAAGCTCGGGCCTCTGGTGCCAGAAAGGTTAGGAACTGCTGGAATAGACCATCTTTGGAGTTCCACTCACTGGAGGAGCTGGACAAGAATATGAGAGGCGTGGCGCAAGGGGCCTCACACTTCACAGGGAATTGACCAGTGACCTCTGAGATCTCATTTGGTTTTACTACACTGTGTAGTTATCATTTATTCTTTCACTGAATCATGGTGTCTTTACTCCGAACCACCTTCTGGGCTGGTTATAAATATCTATAGGTTTCAAGGGGAGGGCTATTTGTTCACAGATGTTGCCTACCCAGGCAGAACTAAATGATTAAATGAAGCTCTCCTGCCCAACATTGATTATTTGCTTTTTCTCACTTTCCACCCTTGGAAAAAATCCATTCTCTTCCCCACCCATCAGTTCACTGTCTGCAGCTTCTCTGCCTATTGTGCTGACTGCCATGCTGACTGGGCAATACAACCCCATCCTGGGAAAGCAAATGACCTACTTCTGAATTAGACAATCTGCGTGGTATAGTGCTCTTGCAAACTCTAATTTTACAAGACTTTTGAGAAGTGGTGATATATTTCGGTTCTTTATTACTGACAATGTTATTGAATCCAGAGCAGTAAATCTATTGCAATCCATGGAAAGCACAGGAAATAAGCTTTACTGTCCCTCAGAGACCCCCTAAAGTCAAACCCAGGAAGAGATTTACATGGAAGATTTTCAATTTGATAGTGTGTTGTCTTTATAAGGTCAGAGCTTGATCAGTTATAACTTCTATATCCTTATATTTATTGTATGAACAAGGACACTTTTGAAATTGAAAGGTTATTAGTTTCCTGTGGCTGCTGTAATAAACCACCACACACTAGTGGCTTAAAACAACACAAGCTTATTATCTTACAACTCTTGAGGTCAGAAGTCTCAATGGGATAAAATCAAGTGTCAGCAAAGCTACGTGGCTTCTGTAGGCTCTAGGGGAGAACTGTTTCCTTGACTTCTCCAACTTCTGAAGGCTAACTACATTCCTTGGCTTGTGACCCCTTCATCTTCAAAGCCAGAAGTGTAGCATCATCCAGTCTGACTCTGCCATTCTTGCTTCCTTTGTGTGATTATTTGGCCCACCCAGATAATTCAGGATAATTTCTCCATCTTGAAATCCTTAACTCAATCACAACTGCAAAGCCTTTTTTTTTACCATGTAAGGTGACATGCTCACAGGGTCCAGGGATTAGGATGTGACCATCTTAGGGGGCCATTACTCTTCCTACCACAGCAGGACTATTCATAATTACAGAAGACAAATAAGTGTATGTTGGCTACAAACCAGGCCAGCTAGGATGTGTAGATGTGGTCTTTAGAAGCAACATCTGGACAACAAAGACATTCTCCACTTATAGACTCCATGCTCTATTGAATTTCCCAACTGATTTTTAAAGTAGTTCTGGTTACCTGCTAATATGTGACTTTAACAAAGAAAACACTAAGTTGTGTGGAGAGGAAATGAATTGGGTGAGAATGCTAATTCAGTATCTACAGCATGAAGTGTGAATTCAGCATTATGGAGTAGTAAAACGAACATGGACTGAAAAGTCAAAGGAGTCTAGATTTAAATGTGCCTTCTGTTTACTCTTTAAGTATTGCGAACCATGTTTTTTTATTCTCCAAACATCAAGGTGATGTGACTTGCCTTATGGAGTTTTTGAAGGGTTCAATAATTTATAAATGGTGACCAATAACGACGTACTTCTGATTAAATATATGGTTTAGGCTTAGTAATCTCCATCCTTATTTTTAGGATACTAATCTTATTTTAAGATTTTGTAACTAGATGTAGCTTTTAACAATTTTGTGGAATTTTCCCTTAATCCTTTTTTGAAAAGACAAAACCAGGGTCTTCTGTAGGAATTTAGAAAATATTATATCAGTCATTTTCAATTAAATTCCTTGATTTCTTCATTACTTACAATATAGTTTTTAGATAATAGTCATAAGTACAAAACATTCAAGGGTTGTTAAAATAAAATACCAAAAAATTATTTCATGATATACCATCATGTGCTAAACATTCTATAAAAAAATAGCAGCCAGTGTTGAATATATAGGATATTCCCTTTTGCCTGATGTTTAAAATAGAAAATAGCAACTTCATACATTTTTCTATTACCTTTTCAAGGCTTCATATTGCCACAGAATTGCTGTAATAGTTAAAGTTGAAAGTAATTTCATAAGCAGAAATTATTTTTGTAGTTTTATCAAAATTAATAAGAAATTGATCGAGAAAAAAATGAAACATTGTTATTTCTCTCCAATTCCCTTTAAACACTCTGCTTAGACCATTGGTTTGTATGGTTCCCCACACTGAACAGCATGAAACCACACATGATCCTATTGGAAGAGGAATATAGGGTTGCATAAAACTTATAACTCTTACCTCAGAAAAATGTTTTTATTCTCCCAATATTACAAAAAGGGGGATAAGAGAGTTCAAAATCATTTGTCCAAGAAGCTACTTTAAATACTCTGGGTAATGTGATTCATGTGAATTTTATAGAATTTCATCTGCATAGATTCATTAGAAAACATTCTGCATATTTTAGTTTCATCTTTATACCAGATAATTTTTTATAATTGCTGAGTTATTTTTGACAAATAATCAGAAAAGTTTCTTACACTGTTAGCTGCCTATTCTAGTAATCTGGATTACATCCTGTGAGGACAGGTGTAGAGTTCATGACCCTTTCTGATCCTCTCTGTCAGCCTCTAAAAATTACATCGCACATGTGCCAGTTTCTCTTAACTGCTGTTGTTGTAGGTTCCTGTTGTTTTTGTTGTTGTCATTGTTATAAGAGACTTGGCAAGAAAGGTTTAAGAACTCTAGACATGAGGCTAATTTAATAATATATTTATTATGCACTAAGTTTAAAAGAACTTCGCTCAGCAAATATTTATTCTATGCCTTCTGTGTGCCAGGTACTGTTTTGGTGCTTAACTCTTTATTTCTAAATAAAGATGACAAGAACACCAAAAATCACTGGGCAGATTAATGCAAAGGATAACATTCCAAATCACTGAAACTCGACTTGACCAGCAATCTGAAGCATCCTTAACATGCGAGTGCCAATGCCAGAGAGTTTGCAGAGACTGCATTATGAGTGGAATCTTTCATTAGCTGTGGATTAGAATCTGGAGCCAGGCAACCCTGTTGATCCTCTGCGCCAGTAAGCAATTTCAGTAACAGAACTGCACTTGAAAAGCCAGCGCAGGCAGCCTCAGTCTGTGGCAGCTGATGAGCAGAAAAGCAGCTCTACCCATCTTATTTATAAAAGTACTCCCATAAGTGGCTTATACATTTCTTTTTGTAAGAGCGGCATCTGAAGAGGCTAGGAATTCCAAGTTCATAGTACCTAAATATAATTATAAATGGGTGATTTTTAAATTAATACTTAGCTTTTATAAACTCCTTTTTTTTTTTCTATTTTTTAAACTGTCAGTGGTGAGTAGAGAATTGGCAAAACTGACATCACTGAGGCCCCAAAACATTTCACATGAAATACCAAAGTGATGGAGCAGGGAATGTTTGAACATGTGGTTTCCTTCTGCCTGGAAACTCAGTACAGTGTTTTTTGAGGTTTCCATCTTGATGAATTAGTTAGGTAACTGTTGCTAGCTTCTGTGGGTGGAAAGGAGCGCTTCCCAAAGAGCCTTTCAGGATCCATGGCTCCTTCCACCTTGTAGCTCTGGCATCCTCTAAAGCAGGGATAAACAAACTATGAATTCTGTACCAGCCCCATTTTTTTTTTTTTTTTGGAAATAAAGTTTTATTGCAGCACAGCCATGCCCATTTCTCTATATGTATTATCCATGGCTGCTTTTGCCCTACAATGACTGCATTGAGTAGTTGTGACAGAGACTATATGACCACAGCCTAAAATATTTACTATCTAGTCTTTTAAGAAAAAGTTTGCTAGCCTCAGGGGTAGGCCCTTGAAGTCATCTGCAGGGTTCTCTGTGAGACAGCCTGGAGACTTTTATGGTCCCACTTAATCAGTTCTTTCTAAATAGGAAAAAAAAAATCTGAAAAGTATATTTACCAAATTGAGAATACGAGTCCAAGGGTAGGCAGAAAGGCACAGTATTGCAAGCCTGAGCCTAGGCTTCAGGAGCAGACCACCTGGGTGTGATTTTCAGCTCACTTCTTACCAAGGGGTCCCTAACTTTTTGTGCTATGGGTACCTCTGGCAGTCTGGTGAAGCCTGGAGATCACTTTCACAATGTTTTAAATATCTAAAATAAAATGCATAGCATTACAAAGCAGTAAAATAAAATTATCAAAATATTTTAAAATGTGATGATATAGTAACATATCAAATCACAAATCACAAGATCTGGAAGTCCATCTAACAACTACTGTCACTTCAAAGCAGTGATGAGTGTAAGCAATATGAGAGAGATCTGCAGCAATTTTAACATGACATGAAAATATGTGATTTCTATTAGCAGAACATCTAAGGCACTGCTAATACTAATGTAGCTCATTGCTTACATTTATAATGAAGAAATGCCAAATGTCAGTTAGAGGTCTAGTAAAAATAAAAATCCAGGTTTCGTGTCCAGGTTTACTCCCTGAATTCTATGAGGAACCTCTGATACTGCCAGCTATATGGCCTTGATCAAAAGTTACTTAACTTCTCTCGATTCTTGTTTCCTCATCAGCAGAACTGAGGTCATGTTAGTGGATACTATATAACTGGTAGCATCAAGGTCCCTGTATAGAAACGAGATACTGCAGCATCTGACACAATGAACACTCAATAAATAATGCCATTATTGAGGATAGTAGATTTTGAGTGCTTATATATCATGTTCTTCACACTTTTCAGAACTGCATAAATTACATGTGGCCGAAACAATATATAAACATTTATTATTTTTACAATCATATAACGATAAAGTTATTTTCACTTTAAAAATACATAAAGCTAACAGACCCCTCAAATAAAAAAGGAAATCTAAATACATATTTCTGCCATCGAAAAAATGGGACAAAATTGCAACCAGACACTGATTGATTAGAGGGTTCCAAATGGTCTATTCTTGGTTTTCATCAGCAAACATGAACAAAGAATTAAAGTATTTCTATGTGTTTGCTTTCCTCATTTTGATATAACTAAAACTCTTCATTCATAACATTGCTAAGCACTTAGTCATATGCATAGTTTTTCTTTCATTTAAATATTTGGGGATGTAGTTTTATTTTCTAAATAAATACATTTGTAACCTACTCTGTGTGGCTTCAACTTCACAGTGTAACTCAGCCTAACTTGAATGTAAATCTGGTTGCCAGTTTCATATTCAGTTACTTCGTGAAACCAGACATTTCTGTACAGGAGTGTACCTGTTTCCTATTGCTCTGTGACAATCTCAGCAGTTATGGGTTGTATTTGTGTTTCCTTTGAGTACTAACCAGTTCCACCTTTAACTGAAAAGATTCGCTTTATATAAGACCTAAGCTCCAGATGACAGGGGCCATGCATGTCTCCTCCTTTGCTGGATCCCTGGCATCTAGAACAGTGCCTGGCATGATAAGGGTTTAGAAATTATTTATACAATGAATGACTTATTTCTATAAGAAATATTTAAGGTTAAACTTCAATTTTCTAGGCTGCACATTATCTAGGAATTTTCACATGAGAAACAAAAAAAAAAACTTAATGATGTAGACTCTACATTTCAAGTTGATGAAACCAGCTAAAAAGTAAAAATTTTATATCCTACAATAGCAAGTCACTGTTTTGATTCATTCTTTGATTCTGAATGATTGCTTAGGGAACATCTCAAGGGAACATGAAGATTAAAAAGCCAGCTTAATGCCATAATAACTATAGACAGTGTCACAAGGGAGTGATAGAATAGAATTCGCATCAAGGTTGAAATTTTGCTAAGACATTTATTCTAGTGGTAGAATAAAATCATATCTAATATTTAGATTTATTATTCATAAGTTATCTCACAGTAAAATTGTGAAATGAGTCATTTTCACATACTATATTATTGTAAGTATATCTATATTTGTTGATGTGTCTACATCCACGGGGGTCAGAAAACTGCTCTGTAAAAGGCCAGATTATAAATATTTTAGATTTTGCAGGCCAGTCTCTTTCACAAGTACTCAGCTCTGCTTTGGACATGGCTGTCTTCCAATAAAACTTTATTTATAAAACCAGGCAGCTGCTAGGTTTGTTAGTTTACTAACCTCTGATGTAGACTATAACTTTCCATGCAAACGTTTCCCTAGGTCTTCAGCACCAAGAAACAGTCAGTTTTCCTCTGCCAGTGTGTCATTAATAATACTGCTGAAAGCTATACACAAAATGTTACAAACTTCTTTGCACTTCAAGCGTGCACACTTGTTTTCAAAGCTAATTGTACTAATTTCTACCAGTTTTAGAATAAGTGGGGTGAATACCTTCTATTTGAGTTCTTGGTGGCATCTAAGACCGCATCTGTTAGTGTTATATAAGGATATCTGTGGCCGCATGCAATACAGTGACATATCTTCAGCTTATTGGTTTATTGTTTTCTTTTTACATAAAGGAATGAGGGGGAGGGAGTGTCAATGCAACCAGTAGCCCTGAGCTAAGCTGTGAAAGGGAAAGGATATTAAAACCACAGCTTGCAAGGAGGATGAAGCAAAGCATCTGGAGACAGGGATTGCATTCTAAACTGATTTTGTACATATAGTGTGCCCCAGAAGAAACAAGAATATTTGATAATAACAATTATATTATCAAATTAACTTTCCTAGAATCACATGTCCAGAGAAAAGAGACCGTTATACACAAGCTAACTTGACGGTAAAGAAGGTCCTTTCCAAGTGACAAATCTCTTCACAGCTTGGTTATATCTAACCATTCCCATAGGAAAGGTGGGCATGGCAGTGGTTATATAGAGAGAGTCACATAGGTGGTCATGGCTATATCAGTCTATGGATGTCAAATTTAGGAGACACATCTAGATTTTGATTTTTTAAAATAGGTTTCTATAATAATAACATAACCTCAGTTCACATTGTTTTAAAGTCTTAAGACATTAGATACTTTAATTTTATTTTTATACCAGGTACAAAGTTTCATTCAAAAGAGGAAAAACTAACAGTGTTGTTGAATGTCTGTCACTTTTTTTTACAGCAATCCATAGATTTCCAAGGATTATACAATACTGTGAGAATGTAATAATAATGATGTGAGATTCTATTATGGAATAACTATATATTCTGGGCCTAATGCCAATACTTCTCAGTGATATTTTGGAATTAAAAAAGTGCATGTTGAGGGCTATATAAGAGAGAGATAGAAGCTATTCATCAGGTATCAAACTACTTATTTTTTAAAGAATTGATTAATCATTAAAAACCATAATACAATTTCTTCCTTGATGGCTGTGATATCATGATGTTCTTTGCAAAAGTTACTTGTATATTTATTTCATTTTTCTGTCTCTCCTGCCACCACCAGGTAAATGTAAGAGAAGGAAATAAAGAATTCCACTGTGGCTGCAGGAGAGCTCATTTTTCATTTTGTCAAGGGATTCCCCACCCTGCAGCCATAATAGTATTTCTTGATGATCATTCATTTCTGTGAATTGAGAAAGAGCAGCTTCCAAGTTCATTAATAATCCACTAAGGTTGTTCCAAGATATGTTGAATGTAAGTCGAGTCCTTCCCTGTGCAATAAAGATATAGATTGCCCTTAGAAGCTTCAATATAGGGAACAGAGGAAACATGAAAATTATATTACGATGCAGTAAACCATGCAATTAGGAGATAGGAAAAGAATTAGGTGGAAGGTCAAGACCTTTGGGCGCTGTGTCAGCTGTCATTATAGGAACTCATCCTAAGCACTCTACTAAACCTGCCCACACCTCTGCTTCCTCTGCTCCAAGATGTTCAGTGTGGTACTCCCTACTTTTCTGAGGAGTCACTGTTTTGAAAATGAAATGAGATGATATGCAGGTGCTCCTCACCTTATGATGGGGTTACATCCTAATAAACCCATCGTAAGTTGAAAATGCATATAACACACCTAACCTAACAAATATAACAACGTAGCCTAGCACATCTTAAATGTGCTCAGAATACTTACATTAGCCTACAGTTGGACAAAAGCATCTTACACAATGAGTACACTGTGGGGTGTGGGAGGTTTACCCTCATGATCACGTGGCTGACTGGGAGCTGCTGCTCGCTGCTGCAGCTCGGCATCATGAGAGAGTACCGTACTGTATATTACTAACCCAAAAAAAGATCAAATTTCAAAATTTGAAGTACAGTTTCTACCGAATGTGTACAGTGTTTGCGCCATCATGAAGTGGAAAAGTTGTTAAGTCAAACCATCATAGGTTGAGGACAGTGCAAGAAAATATGAGAAAGTAGACAGTGGCTTCGTTTACTAATTAAGATTATCATATTCAGTTTAGAATTGTCATTAATTGTAGGGTTGCAAGAAAGGAGACCAGTGGAGAAATCAGAGACCTTTGTAGATTAAATGTTGGCAGGAATTATACCTACAACAACACACAGTTTATGCTAGTACTATAGATCAGAGGTCCCCCACCCCCAGCTGCAAACTGGTACTGGTCCGTCGCACAGCAGATAGTGAGTGGTGGACAAGCAAGCTAAGCTTCCTCTGTATCTGCAGTCACTCCCCAGGCTAGCATCACCACCTCAGCTCCACCTCAGCTCATCAGGCATTAGGTTCTCACAGGAGCACCTGTCCCTGGTTCCAAAAAGGTTGGGGACCACTATTATAGATGTTAAGTGTAAACCTGTTTAAAGAGATGATATGTGAACATGGGGCAATAAATGCACCATGACAATGCTTAGAAAAGAATCACATACCCTCAGAACAGTCAGCTTCAGTAATTGAGACTCGGTCTTAATTTCTCTCTGCTTCACTCCTCACACCTAAAACATCAGCAAATTATGTTGATCCTCCTACAAATGGATTCTCTGATATTTCTGCTGCCATCGTCTTAGCTCAGACCACCACCATCTCTCATTTAGACCATTGCAACAGCCTCTTGCTCTTTCTTTACTTCTCTCTACAATTAAACACCCGCCAGCAGCCAGAGTGACCCTTTTAAAACACAAATCAGATTATACTCCCCTTTAATACTTCACATTGCATTTTGAGCAGAATTTAAAGCCCTACTGACCTCTAAGGGCCTAATCACTCTTCCTAAGCGCCTGTACTTCTATGGTTCCAAATTCCACGTGACTCTTGCCCGTTATGCTGTACTTCAATGTCTTCCACTTAGGAAGAGGGTAGAGGGATATTCATAGCCTCCTCATGAGTTATGAAGAAGGTGAATAATGTAAATCCCACCAAAGAGTGCCTGGTACAAAGTAAACTCTCAACTGTGAGTCACTATTAAGTAGTAGGCATCCGTGATGTTGGCTGCCTTCCAGTCTAGAACTAGCTATGTCTTTTTCGTCTTTGGGATCTTTTCTCTTCTGTCCATCTGGATTGTTTTTTCCCCCAGTTCCTCCATGGCTGCTCTTCCTAATACTTCAGGTATCAACTTCAATGCCTCTTCAGAGAAGACTTTCCTAATGATTTAAGTAGCTCCCGCCAGATTCTCACATCAGCCTGTCTGTTTCCTTCATAGTATTTTCCAAAATCATGTCACAGATTAATTCCTTTAACTTAATTTTTAGTTTGTCTCCCACAATAGACTAGAAACGAGGAGTGGAGTTATATCAATTGTATTGATCATTGTATTCCTAGCACATGACATGTAGGAGGAACTAAATAAATATTTCTTGAATGGATGATGGTGAGGTGGTAACTAGGGTCTTAGCTCAGTTATTGAATGAATAATTAATTACTGATTCTATTAGTTTAATATGACTGCTGTAATAAATTACCACAAAATTGGTGGCTTAAAATAACAGAAATTTTTCCTTTCACAGTTCTGGGAGCCAGAATCTGAAATCGGTTTCACTGGGCTGAAATTACGGTTCAGCAGAGCTGTGCTTTATTGAAAAACCCTAGGGAAGACTCTGTTCTTTTGTTTTCCAGCTTCTGTGGCTGCCAGCATTGCTTGGCTTGTGGCTATATCCCTTCGGTCTTTGAAGTCAACATCTTCGGATCTCTCTCTCCTCTATCTTCACATCCCCTGCTTCTCTGTGTCTAAAATCTCCATCCACCTCCCTCTTATAAGATACATGTGATTAAATTTAGGGCCACTCTGAATGACCCAGGTGTAATAGTCTGCTCAAGCTACCATAACAACATACCACGGGCTAGGTGCCTTAACCAATAGAAATTTATTGCTCATAAGCTCAGAGGCAGGTCAGGTTCCACAGGATTGTTTCTGGTGACAATTCTGTTCCTAGCTTTCTGATAGCCACCCACTCATGTATCCTCACATGCCTTTCTTCCATGTGTACATATGGATGGGGAGGGGAAGTGGAAGAGAGAGTTCTCTGGTGTCTCTTCTTTAAGAATACTAATCCACCTTTATGAGCTCATGTAACCTTAGTTACTTCCATAGTGGCCCCATCTTTAAATACAGTCATATTGTGGTCATGCCTTCAACATACAAATTTGTGGGGAGAGGAAGCCCAGGGCAGTTCAGAGCACCCAGGAAAATCAATCATCTTAAGATCCTTTACATAATCACATCTGCAGAGACCCTTTTTCCAAGTAGAATAACTGACATTCAGAATTTCCAGGGAGTAGGATGTGGACGTATTTGGGGAGGGGGAGTTTTCAGCCTACCACACCGAGGCAGCAAAATGAATTGCTAACTTATATATATGGATGCTGCAACATGCTATCTGTCGATGGGGAGTAGTTGCTCAAAATTAGTAAACAAGGTAAAGCAGAATAGGAATTTTTGAGGGTTCCTGTGACTTCTCTAATTGTGCATCATTGTAAGAAAACAAATATAAATAAGTCCAAACACTAAGCCTATAAACCAGGGGGTTATTATTTGTGTTGACAAAAAAAACCGCCTTTCAATCCAGTTGGATTGAATGTTGTGCTCTTCTTTCAAACAGCCAGTTCTATAAATGCATGGACAGTTCAACTTGATTCATAAATGATTTAGAAAAGGCTATCAAGGAAAGTTTTTATATCTTCACTTTAACATTTACTCTTTGTGACGTAAAAATAACTATAGCTGACATTTATTGAACATTTACTATGTGCCAAGCTCTATTATTATCCTTCGTTAGCTAATGAGTGACTAGAGGCCTGGAGCCATAAAGATCTTGCGCCAGATCGCAGAACAAGTACGTAGCAAACAGAGATGCAAACCCCCCAAATCCTGACTCTAGATCCCATACTGTGAACCACCACTTGATATTCTCTGGAAAGTATTATTAAACACCTCATTTTAAAAACTTACCACAGAGAGAAATTGTTATTAAAGTTTACATCAGCATCATAACCTTTAGTATAACAGATTTTCATGTTGTTAGTTGTATTAGGGTCTCTGGAGAAATATAACCAATAGACTGTGTGTGTATGTTTGTCTATATCTATAGAGATAAAGATAGAGATTTATTTTAAGGAATTGGCTCACACTACTGTAGATGCTGGCAAGTTCTAAATCTGAAGGGCGGGCCAGCAAGCTGGAGACCCAGGGAAGAATTGTTGTTGGAGTTAAATCCAAAAGTAGAATTTTTTCTTGCTCAAGGGACCTCAGTCTTTTGCTCCTAAGGCCTTCCACTGATTCAATGAGGCCCAACCACATTATGGAGAGTAACCTGCTTTAATTAAGTTCTACTGATTTAAAGTTAATCTCACCTGAAAAATACCTTCACAACAACAGCTAGCCTATTGTTTGACCAAATACCTAGGTACTATGGCCTAGCCAAGTTGATACATAAAATTAACTATTGCAAGTCTATGTCTTGTCAGCTTGGCACCCATGTGCACATCGCCTTAAATCATATTAATCTCAAAATAAAAACAATAAGAAGGTCATGCTTTTGCTTGTCATAATACAGCTATCCTGCACACAACTGAAAACACCCTAACATTTTACCCAAAAGAAGATGCAAAAGTCTTAGAGGTGTTCCCTCTTCTCCTTGATATCTCATAACTTAAATATTATAATGTAAGGTTAACAGGACTTAAATACTATGATGTAAAATCAATACATCTTAGATGATAAGGAAATACAGACAAAAATATTTCACACGCACGCACACACACACACAAACACACACAGACACATACACAAACATATTCATACCAAAATAAGGAGTAAATACTCGTGACAATTACAGCCCTCATTTCTATAACTGGTCATGGAATTTAGCTGGTATTGATAACTACTTCCTTCTACTACCACTTCCGTATTCCATTTATCCTCTTCATGCACCTCAGCTGGTCATGGTCCTTTACCTAGTGGGATGACTCGACCTTCATTTCTGAATTCAGTCCTGCCTAAATTGGGCTGTTGAAGTTTTTCATTGATTTTTCACAGGGCCTGGTAATATTGAGAGATATCTAATGAATCTGTATTCCAGACACTCTTCTTTAACCTCCATTGTGACATGCCAGCCCAATTTCCCTTTGGTAACCAAGAGCAATCACCTCAGCCAGCGCAGTAACAAGAATTCCCTTCTTTATTTGTTGATTGAGAAGCATGAGGACCCCAAAGTGACTGGGTGGCAGTCTTGCTTTTCAGTTCTATGGAATCATTGTTGTGTCTCCTCATTGGAAACAGTCTTCCCTTTGGAACTAAGACTTTTAGAACAGCAGAGCATAAGGTTGCAGTGACAGGAAGCAGAATTTTACTAGGGGATTACTAGGGGTAGTAATGAGTCAGGCCACTCCCATTTCCACCTCTCGATTCCATTGTAATGGAACAAGGGTGCTTTGAGATGTGTTGAGCAGCAACTACACTACTATTATCTTTCTTTCACTAGCTTAAAATTCAGTCTCCTGAAAAATCACTTCAGCCCTGTGTGCACCTCTGTGCTGTGTGGAGGGAAAATAGATGTCTTGTGATACAAGAGTCCAAACATGAGAGTGAAGGCCACCTCTCAATGTACCTTGCACACAGATGTAACCCCTTTTGACTACTAATAATAAGAACGACACATGGGAAGGTGACATATAATCCATCCAACAGCCTTTGTTGTAACTGGGCCTGTAATTAAACACTCCCACAGAGTGGTCCTCTTTTATTCCATTTCTGATTTGGCTATTATGATCTTTGCTGGAATGTAGAGAAAAGAAATCTGCGTGAATGAGGATTTCTGTCAATTCATCAAACCAAGTGAAAATGTCTGTTTGTCATATAAAAGATAATGGCAGAAATCCATTATTAGCTCCCTCTTGCTGTACTCATGTGTGAAATTACCCACAGGGTAAGATATTTGCCTGTAAAAGAACCCTATTGGCTTCAGATGTGATTGACTGCACAAATTATACTGCCGAATGAACTGGTTTTTCAAACCCAACACAAAGCCTCATAAACTGAACTGGGATTGCAGTAGGGGGCACAGCCTGTCTTTGGGTGAGGTGACATGACCCAGAGAGGCAAGGGCCCTGGTTTCTTCTTCTCTCCTTAATGATTTGATGTTTGGGTGATAGATTTAAATGTATAATGTTCCCGTATATTTAAATCTTAGCCATGCCTTGGTTTTGTGATATGGGCCATTTGGCATTTTGACTAGGGCACTCATTGATTTATTTTCCGTGTTGATTAGATAAATTTGTTGTCATTTTCTCTCTCCTAATTGGAGAAAGAATGGGAGGTGTGGTCTGGGGTTAAGTATGCTTGGTCTCTATAGATAACCGATTTGGTGTTTTCAGTAGAGTACGTGCCATGCCCACATTTGGTATTTTCCGTGCTGTGACCTAGAAGAAAGATATATTACAATATTTAATCATAGAGATTTAGCTGTTTTTTCTAAAAAAAAAAAAAAGAGGAAAATAGAGGGAAGAAGAGAAATAATAGGAGGCAAAGCAATGATAACGTAGTTCCAAAGAATTTAAAAAATCTCTGGCCTCTCCAGGCAATTTATTTCCAGTTCAGTAAACTCAAAAGCAGGACTTTTGCATTTTTAATCTGTTAATAATAATAAAAATGATTTTGTTAGTTCAGTGCAGAGCCAGAATTAGGAGGTCAAGCATCAACTTGTTTATGTTGGCATTTCTGCGGAGCCAGGTCTGTCTGGTCTCCTTTCCTTGAATAGCAGTCGGCTCAGACTCAGCAGCCATAGATCAGGACCAGGCAAAGCCTTTTGTCAAGAGATCCCAACCAGGCCCCAGCTTACAGCCTGCCCAGCAATGACCAGCTTCCTCTGGTTCTGCTTCCCACCATTCCACTCCCAGGCTCAAGGTGTGGTCCACGGCCCTCTGAGACACACCTGGCTGCCAAGAGATGTGTTGTCTTTGCTGAGCTGTCCTCTCCCTCTGCCTTAGGATGCACAGCAGAGTGGCTTTTTCCCTTCCAAGATTGTTGCTCAAAAGGTCAGCCCTTCAATCCACATGTAAAGTGGGGCTCAAGAGAGCTTTGGCTCCCCAAATCCACTTATATCAGCTCATCAGTTTTGGACTTAAAAATACTATGGAAGCATTACATTTAATTGTGATTCACTCTTTTAATTGGCATTTTACTTAGTCACTGATGGGTCTTTAAACTACCCTGGTACCTAGAACCTCCAAACTTTGTAATTTGGTTCTGTTTGAAGCCGAATTGGGCTTATTTATTCCTTCTTGGTCTAAAAATCAAGCTTAGATGTGCCAGTTGATTTATCTTTCTATGTGCATTTTATATCACAGAACATAAGAGCACAGGGAAAATGACTTTTTTCTACATTACAGATTATTTAGGACAGTGTTCACAAACTTAATTAAATGTTTATCTTTTCCCAGGCATAACTTGCCTGCTGAAATTGCCAGGCCAATCTCCCTACAGAGAAATCTTCCCAGCAGTCTTGAACCTCACGTTTACCAGCCTGTGCTGCATAAATTTTGGAATGACCAGTCACTGCCCTTTATCTTTCTACTGACCTATGGTTGCACTGACTGCTAGAGCAACTGCTAAGTTTGTAGATTCCCTCTTAGATGTCTTATGCTAAAGAATTTAAAACATAGAAAGGTTTAATTACACCTATACCTGTTTAAAAGAATAAACGTGAATAAGGACTAGAAAGGAAATTATTGTGACTATATATCCTTTGTTTATATGAACCACCTCCACGTTAAAGCCAGGTCTAAAAACTCTTAGAAATATCCTCGAATTCATTTCTGAATAGCTTCCTTATTGCAGTTCAGAAACCAATTGCAACGCTTAGCATTATCATGTTTCCAAATGACATGCCTCTTTCAATGGCAGACTCATAGCCAATAGATCCCTCTTGTTTGGGCAAGATGACATGTTTTGGAGTTTTAGCAAGAATGTCATCCTTGAGCTATGGTCTGAGATATTTGGTATTTCCTTTCTCGCCTCATCATAGATAGCCTTGGGAACACATGAGTGCTTGAAAGTGCTGTCCCTTGCCTATATGTCATGCATGAGGAGTTTTCAGGAGAAATGTTCTCTCAGGCTTCTCAGCTTCTCCCAAGAAAAGTTCAAAAGGCAGATCCTATCAGGTCAGCAGTAGCAACCCACAGGTGTGCATGTGTGAGCAAGTGCCCATACTTGCGCACGTGTGTTGTGTATGTTTACACAAAAATGAGAAACAGAGAGAGAACGCTTAGAATAGAACCATTATTTTTTGGTTATTTAGTTCTGCAGTTCCCTTTCCTCTTAGCTATTGAGAAATTTTCTTTACTGCTATCATTTTTCTTTCAAATTTGAACTTTTTATTCTCCTCCCAACCAGTCTTTCTCTTAGCTTTCTCGGCTCTCCAAGTTGGATCTAAATCTAAATGTAAATCTAAATCTCTCCTTTTTTCTCAGATAACTTCAGGAGCTTTACCCCAGTCTCATTGCCCTGTACCCAGCTTTCCTAAGAAAGCTCACCAACTACTCTTTTCCAGTTCTTTCCTCTTTTTTTTGTTTTTTGTTTTTTGTTTGTTTGTTTGTTTGTTTTGAGATAGAACTGTGGAACATCTCTCTTTTAGAGCTAAAAGAATCTTTTGATTTTTTATTATCTATTAAATCAAAATTAGTTATGATCATTAATAGGTCCAAGTGGAATCATTTGAGTAAAAATGACCAGAGTCCAACATCATCCATGTTATAAAAACCATAATACACACAGGGACACAGGGACATACAGCTTAAAGGGACATGCAGGGACATACAGGGACATACAACTTAAAGGGACTCTTAAAATTGCACCCCCCAGAAAGGAAGGAAAAGCCAAGCCAACTGTGTAGTAGTGGTAGATAAAAGTAGAATTTTAGCCAAGAGTCATTTCATCTTTCACCTTATACCTCTCTGAGTATTACCCATTTTTACCTCCGCTCACCCCTGCCATCTTCTTAGTCAAGCTAGGAAAATAAAGCTGCCCTTGAAAAGTGCTCTCTTCTTCACATATTCTAATCGATATATTTATAAATGTACTTTGAAATGTTTTTCAAACCATGTGGATTTCTACTTGTATAAGCTTAGGCTCATTAAAATCATTAGGCTATTAAAACTCAACTTAGATGTTTAATACCACAGCTAAAATGAAGATTTGGCCTGTATTTAATTGATGTGTTGAATGACCCATTAGCTAACTAGTAATCATATTGAGATGCCAGCTGGCTAAGAGCTAGGTTTAATCCCTGTTGGAGGTTAAAGAGCTTTGTACAGCCTTATCGTCAGTCTTCCATGCCACCCCCTCTGGAAAATGGCTTGTGTCCCAGTCAGATTGCTCTAAGTAACTCACAGACATTCTCCTTATGTGCTGTGAGTGCTTTCTGACCCTTGTTAGCAAAGAGACCTGTCAAGATGGAAAAGCAGCAACAAAGTAAATTGTGTGCAGTGTGGTAGTGTTAATTTAAGGTGCATTCTTTCTCATCTTCTCAAAGAGGCAAGTAAGATAAAAATGTAGGCAGAAATGTGTCTGTGGCACAGAACATAATGCATCTCCTGATGAGCTACAGTTAGCTGGGAGAGGACCACAAAGTACACTTCAGGCAGTAACCCATGTTCTTAAATGGAGATAGGAAGCCTCTACCTGAAACTTGCCTCATCTGTAACTCAGAGATGGCTTTCAGTCTCCTTTCAGCGTCCCAGAGCCATTCCTGTTCTCTTTGCTTAGGGAACTATGAATTATTATTTCTTTGCACATACAAGTTAAACAACTGGAACTATACAGAATTTTTTGTTTGATTAATTGGTTTTTCAAACAATTGCTCTATCAGGATAAGTGCAGCACCCAGAACTGAGGACCGTCCTATTAGGTACACTAACTAAATTATTATTTTTTATACCAATCTATAAAAAGAAAAAAAAATGAAACTTTTTTTTACTTTTAAAAAAATCAAACCTTCCTGTCATTATTAACATTCAATATTTATACAGATTAATCATAATGCTTGCCTTACTGCTTTTTTGGATTTGTGTATTAAATAAAAACTTTCTGTACCATCTATTAATAAAATCTCTTGGATGACTTCCAGGATGACTCTGCCGTGTAAAACTCCATGCTAGCTATATTTTAAACAATTTTAGATTGAATTCTGTATTAACTAAATGGCAATGCATGGAAAGAAAGTACAGGTGTATGTATTGTTATTCTGAAGTGGATTTATCTTTCAATTTGATGGTCCCATGTCCAAAAAAAAAGAATAATTCAGGTATTATTTCTTACAATAGCAAAGGCATTAGCTCTACCAAAAAAAATGAATATTAAAATATTTGTCACAATGATCAAGTCAGAATATGGGAGCCAAAATCAGAAACTGAGAGGAGTTCAAATCCTTTTTGCTGGGTACACCGTATCAAATCCTTTTTCCTGCCCCCCTTTACCCCCACATTATCCTCAATTGCCAAATGCTGTCCACCCCCAAGATTATGAAACTTCTTATTCCAAGTCACTGATCAATAGCCCCTAGTTTGCTACCCAGACCCTTGCTTTCCGCATCATGCCTCCCAATTCATTGTCCTGTGACTCTCCTCTGACTGACTCCAGGTGTGAAGATGACTTTTGGAGTCAACGATTAAGGATCAGTACTATGACCTCCCTTTCAATGAGTTTTTGTTTAACATTCTGTGTATGAGAAATGACATTGAATTATGAAATTTAAAGTTAAAAAATTTGAAATACATGATTGGTACAGGCTGATTTTTTTTTCTTTCTTTAGTCTGAAACTTCTCTGTAAGTAAATCCTTTCATTTATTCAAAATTTTAAAAATATATAACAAATAACATTTAGTAGATGCCCATACTATGCCAGACTTAGCACTTGGTCAAGAAAGACACAATCCCAAGTCAAGGGACTATGAGAGAAAGGCAGCTTAATCAATGATTACTGAGAGTAATCATTGATTATAAGACCATGCTATAAAAAATGACAACAAAACAATTCCAATAATAACAGTGAAGCCAGGATGACTTGAATGCTGGCTGCAAGGGAAACATTAGGGTAAGTGCTTTATATGCTTTATCTAATTTAATCTTTACAGCTACTCTATATAGTAGGTACAATTATTATCCTCACTTTACTGGTCAGGAAACTTGGACCTGGAAAGGTTAAGAAACTTGTCCAAAATGACAGCTAGAAAGTAGAGCTGGGATTTTAATCCAATTTATAGTAGCATACACTTCTAACCTCAAAATTTCCATTCTTAATCTCTCTGCCTCCATATGCTGCAATTGAGGCAGGCTTAGATTAGACCTGCAAAGCTCTTCACTTAAAACTAGAGAGGCATAAGTGATATATGATGATAAAGCTCTTGAATATAAATTTTCAGGAAGCAAGTTTGAGGGTAAATAGCTGTTTTGAGATCATATACAATAGTACTGAGTCAGTGGTCTTCTTTTCCTAACATTTTATTTTACAAACAAATTCATGATCAAAGAGTAAAGCACATTTAAGTTCCTTGAAAAAGCTGAATTAATTATTTCAAGTTAATTAAGTGAAGCTGTAACAAGCTGAGTGTAGTATACAAATCCATCTGAGGAAGTATTATCATATGGTTTTCTTTCTAGAAAGAAAATCAGAAAGTGACCTTTAGTCTTAGCTACCTTGCTGTTCCTGGTTGATAGAGAGAGACAGAGACAGAGACAGAGAAAGAGAGGAAGGGAGGGGAGGGATGGACAGAGGAGGGGAGAGTAGGGGAGGAGAAGAGAGGAGACGAGAGGAGAGGAAAGGCAAGGAGAGAGAGAAAGGAAGGAGGAAAGGGAGCAAGAGAAGGAGGGAGGAAACCCATTACCATGGCAGGAACTTTAGCCAAAGGACTACCTTTTCTATGTGTTGTTTTCTATTTTTGTTATTAAATTTATTGGGGTGACATTGGTTAATAAATTATAAAGGTTTCAAGTGTATAATTCAATAACGTGTCATATGTATATTGCTAGTGTGTTCACCACCCGAAGTCAAATTCTCTTCTGTCACCATGTGTTGACCCCCTTTACCCTCATCTACCTCTCTCCTCCCTCCTTCCTCTTTGGTAACCACTTTCAAGACTGCCTTTCCTATTATAGCCATCTTTTAACTCTTTAGTATGGCCTTGCAACTTACTTTATACATTCTCTGTATACTTTTCCTTTCTCCTTTCTTCCAGCTTCCAATTAATTTTTGTTTTTACCAGTTTTTTAGTTCTTAAAGTATGAGCATAAAAATAAAATAAGAAACTCAAATTGATCTTTTTTTTCCCCATGGATGCAAGATGTGGTCAAGACGGAGACAATAGCTCTTGACTAAAATTGAGATTTAACATGCCATATGCATGGTATTGTTTTTGTCTATCTGTACCTCTGCTTCTCCACTAAGAGTATTAAGTCCTTGATGGTAAGGATATGTTTACATTTCTTATTCTCCATACAAAGTTTTATGTTTGGCATAGAGAAGGCATAGAAGAAACTATTTATTGAATGGAATGAATGAATCAATGAATGAATCAATCAATCAATAAACAGAAATGGTCACATATATTGTTACCTCTCCCTCCCCCAGTAACTACTCAAGTAACTTTTTCCAGTGTAACTACTCAAGAAGAACAAGAAGTTCTGGTTTTTCAAAAATATATGTAAATTCTTAGGCATTTGTATAAACCAATGTCTTCTTTTTTTCTTATAAAACTCTGTGAACTGCCAAGCAAGTAGTTTAGGAAGAAAAATGGTGTGTGTGTGTGTGTGTGTGTGTGTGTGTGTGTGTGTTTGATTTTGTTTTTAAGATTAGTGAGACAAGATGGAATGTTATATATACTGTTTCTTTACATCCAAGGATAATCTAATCTTGCAAAGATAGTCAATAACAGTTTCTACTGAGAAGACAAATAGTATCTGAATTGGATTAAAGTGGCGCAGCTATGCCAAGGAGGGGTTTGGTGTTTATGGCTTCATTATAACCTTAAATGAAATATCTATATTTCTTCTGGATTCAGTGAAGCCAAAAAGAGCCAACTCTTTGTTGAGTGATATATATTGGAGATTTTTTGCTTTCAACTTGGTGTATTTTAATTTGTGCTTAATTAGCTCTACCACATCAGGTACTCACTGGCATTTGGGGGACAATTAGCTAAATGTTCTTCTATGTTAGCCAAGAGCCAAGAAAAAAGATAAGGAGAATCAATAAGACCAAGCCAATTTCGGAAGAGAAAATTCACTTTCCATCAAGGGCCCTGGCCAGCTCACCAAGCTGCCTGTTCTAGGAGGAAGCGGCTCTACTCTCATCTCTCTGAGCCTCACCAATGTAGGAGTGGTTCTGCTGCAAATGCTAATTGACTTTGCTGTTGTGTTTTTAGTTTTCAGGACTTTACCTCCTGTCTTTCTTCACCATCCTCATCGGACTGGTGCTCTACTCCTCCACCTCCACATACATAGCGCAGGACCCCCGGGTGTATAAGCAGTTCCGCAATCCCTCGGGACCTGTTGTGGACTTACCAGCCACAGCTCAGGTGGAGCCTTCGGTCACCTACACCAGTCTGGGCCAGGAGACCGAAGAGGAGCCCCACATCCGTGTGGCCTAGGAAGAGGCCCTCCCTACCCACTGAGGACAACTCAGTGGCCATGTGTTTGTCCATCATCTCTGTATTGTACATAGAGAAAGGTATTTATTAGGTGCAGTTTTACACAGATGGACTGCAAGGTAGCAAAAAGCCTATAAAAGGCATAAGCTAAACATCACTTGAGACACAGTCTCCGATTCACTTGACTTGGAGAGATGCCTCGCTTATGTGTATCCTGATCACAAACCCCGCATTAATTATTGAGAAAACTTTTGAATCAAAGCAAATATTATTATTATTATTATTATTACTTGTATTATTATTGTTACTCTTATAACACCAAGTTTCAGGAGGATGTTTTGTACTCCTGATGGGAACTATTGCCAGACCCACATGTAGTTAACATAAACCCCATTTTTCTATGGCAAGTCACTTTTTAAGAATCATACCTTATTTTTTTTTCGCACAGTCCATATGAGCGCTGCATGCCACAGGAGCTCCACCCTGAGAAGTTTCCTTATCCTAGGGACCTGGTGGCTAAAGGTTTCCTCTGTTACCTGTTGGATTGCCTGCTCAATAAGGATTGTATGCTGTGACCTTTGTGGGGAGGGGCAACTGACCATATACTTCTCTATTCTAGGAATAGATATAAAACAAACATTTTAGCCTTTTATATTTTAATCTCCAATTACTCCAGGCCACTGCCTTTCTGTTGTGCCACCTGATTCTGCTAATCAAGTCCCTGTAATAACAGGATAAGGAATGTTTCATTTCTGTGGCTTATAGGAATCCCCAGAAATAAGATGGTTTGTGCTTAAGGTAACATATTTTTTAGTCTTTCTGCCCCTCCCTAAGTCCCCTCTTTGAAAAATGTATTTGCTTTTCTTTTCCCTTAAATTTTTTAAGCGATAATATGAGAATTAACCAAGGCATTGGAAAAAGCCATGGTCCTCTGCCCTCTTACTTATATAACACCCTTTCTGAAATACACCAGCATGGAAATTACCTTTGTTGTGGAGCATCATTGGTTATGTGGTCACCCAACAAAGTCAAGATGCTGATGTGGAACAGCCTGTGACGACAGTCAACTGATCTGGCCACTTTGTCATGATAAAGATATCGCCAATGAGAAAGTCTGGCATTTTGGTCATATTTGGCATCCATTCAATAACAGAATATACCAACATAACATTCTTATGATACAGAGAATATTACAGGGTCCCGATAAGGTTTTGAGGGGTATGTCACTAGTCTAATTTGTTGCCCTTAAAATAGCCCTTTTTAAAAATACAGGAAATCAAAAAAAAAAAAAAAAACACCACAGACTGCAGTGATTTAGAAATAGATTCCATACGTCAGTATGTGAAATGGTCTTTAAGTTTGGCTGGCTTCAGTAACATTCAAAGGATCCTCGATGGTAGTTACAGGATTTGTAAAGGAAAAATAAATGCTAATGAAACCTTGAGCCATTCCAAACAATGCATCCTAAGCAAGCAAAGCAAAATACCAGAGAGGTCTCTGTAAAGTAGAAGGACAGATTGCAGCTTAGTCAGGATTCCCATAAAGCCTGACCGAGGCCTAAATACGGAGGTCAAAGCATCCCACCTGTCAGTCAACACCCAGGCCCCTCCAACTGCCCTTGGATATGGGGAAGGAAAAGCATCTTCTCTGATTTGCAGATCTTATGGTCATTTGTGTTCAGCCCCCTTAGAAATATGTTTTATTTTCTCTGGGAAAAAAAAATGATAATGTTAAAGCTATATCTAGTCAAATCAACTTTGCCAATGTCTGCCTCTGCTACCTTTTAAGCCAATTAAATACCTTTCTCTGACTATTTTGTCCATTCAGATCTGAAGACCTTTAAATACTGTGGTTTTATTTTTGTGTTTACATTCCTTCTGTTTGCATAATTTGCTTGATTTATTGCATTTTTAGTATTTATTTTAAGCCAAATGTTTTAGCCTTTTTATTCATTTTTATGACACTAATTTTAGACATATAGTAATGTCTTATCAGAAATAAGTGGATGAAAAGTTTTCCCAGTAGGCTCAGTGAACTGGGAAATTTTTAAAATTTAAATTTCAAAAAGGTTTGCAATCAATGGATGCTTAAAGTTGCCATCTGAATTATTTTCTAGAATATTTTAATTGACTCCATTGTATGGAAACCAAGTGTAAATGTTAAGGTGAATTCACTGTATACCCTTTGTCATCCGGTGTCCTGGTACACAAGACTTTCATGTCACTGGGGCACCTTGCTGTGTTGGTTTGTCTCCATTAGGAAGGCTGATAACACTGAATTGTCCAAGATCATGAGTTCCAGATCAACTCTTTGGGGAAAAAAAATAGCAGAGAACAAACTCTTTTTCCATATAAACATATTGATCCTTTGGGAGTGGGGTGGGAAAGGAGTATAGGACAACATTAATTGTAGCTGTTTTCATTTCTGAAAGTTCATAACCTGCATAGACACCAGCAAAAATTTCAGCTTTTTGGTCCACCACCATTCCCTCTTCCATGAATGAGACTAGCAATTTGTACAGAATTTGATTAGATAAGTAAACCTTTCTTAAACCCCACCTAAAGATAAGTGGTGGTTCTCACTTTCTCAATGAAAATTTGCACTGGGGACAGAGCTTGCCTTGGTCACATCTTCCCACAGCTCCAAACTCTGAAAAATACAACCAGGTAGACCAAGCAATAGACAAATGTGCATCACTGTGTCCCACGAAAATGTTTCAATGTTTAGTTAGGTATTGCTAACTTGTGCTATTAACCTTTTGACAAGCGTGTAGTATTGTTTGTTTTGGGTTTGTTTTTGATTTATAACCATTTAGTAGACCCCAGCTAGCTGCCAGTACAGGTTTTACCCCATGGGTAGGATTCTATTGTCAAGCCACATAACAAAGCACACTGATCCAGACACTGCAAATGGAAAATATGAACCAAAAAAGAAATTTACACTGATAAGGTGAACAAACTCTCCATTTTTTGATATTTGCATGCTCCCCTATGGACTGGCTGTGGCAATGTAATGCCTGTATAATGTTTTCAAATAAAAAAAATGCTTTATGAAAGCACCGAGTTTTTGGCTTTCTTGAGTGTTTGTCCGCACTATGACAACCCTGGAAGCAGTTCCTGTGGGATGCTAGAAATAGCAATGAAAGTAGATAGCAGGGTACATGTCAAAATAAAAACCGAGAAAGAAAATATTTCCAAATTAGGAAGGGCACAGTTGGTCTCAGAGCTTTAGCTTCAAAAAGCCGAATTGAACACATTTGTCATTTGTAAAATTAATTGTTTATTGGATGCTTAAGAAGGCTTTGGGGCTACAAACTCCAGGCCCACATTTAAACACATATAGGACACTATAAATTTACCCCCAAGAAACAGTTTCTCCTACAGAAGAAAGTTTTGTGTATGCTGCCCTTAACACAGTGCCAGACTTAAAAGATGAGCATTCTTCCACTCTTATAAAGCAAGCTTCACGTTCTTGCTCAAAACTTACACAGCATCTTGTCATCGTCCTTCCTCCACTAACTGCAGTCACCCAGCAACTCCTTAAGTACTTAGAGATAATTGTATATAAGTTTACATGTTCTTGTCATTCGTGTTCACGATCAGACCCTCAAAATTAAGTTAGCTGAAAAGACTGTGTCCAAGTTGTATACTTAAAATATTTTTAAAAGAAAACTTTTTTTTTTCAGGAAAAAAGGAACATCAGCACACTAATCTTTTATAAAATGTTCTTGACATCCATCATGATCTGTTTTTATAAATAGTTAGAACAGTATGTACTTATTATAAATAATTTGCTTTAAAAATGTGACTCAGTTTTAAAAAGTTTTTTCCCTTGGAAAAAATGTAAATTTTTCTCTAAAACATTGTTTATTTTTATTTGGTAAACTTTGGATTATAGGTGAAATACAGTTGAACTTCAACCCAGCCTATGTCCAAATGTCCAACAATTCTAAATTATTGGGGTCCATGTAGTATATATATAATAAATGTATAAATTATATGTTTAGTCTGTCTCCCTAGTGAATTATAATTTTCTTCAGTGAAAGAACTGGGTTTACTAAATGCTTGGAAATTTTTGCAAACTTAAGATAAGGCAGCACTTGAACGATTTGTGTGACTATTCGCTTGAAAGAAAAAGAAACAAGTAAAATTCAGCAGGAGAGATGTTAATTTATTATAATGTCTTCATGTGCCATAGAAAGCAAATTGCAATGTCTTAAATAACAGGAACTGACATCGGATCCAGCTTATCTATCTTCAGTGCCTAGAAAAAATCACCTTGCAGAGGGCAGGCACTCATACATCTTTTTTTAAATGGATTCTAACTTTTATATCAGAAATACAAGGTACAAGGGTATTCTATTACAAAATGTTCCCTTTTTTTCTTCTACTATTCTTAAGTACTTTTTTTGTAAAATTCCTGTTCTTGGAAAGGAAGAAATATTGGGTCTACTTGAATGCACACTCGATTTTTTCACAAACCCTTTTCAAATGTTTGGCCATTCAGGTTGGCCCTGGGATATAAAACAAAGTTCTTTTTTTACTTGCAAATGATTTTTTGATTTTATAAAATTGCTTCTACATTATGTACAGTGATCTTCCTTTTATCCTTTTTTTCTCCTTTTTGATTTTTTTTTTCCTTCTTTTTCTTTTTTTTTCTTTTTTTTCTTTCTTTTTTTTTTTTTTTTTTGCAAGCATAAACAGAGAGCTCCCTATGTGCCACCTAGGCAGTGTCTCTGCCCTTTGTTCTCTACATGGTCAAAAATGTTTATTTCCAAAAATTATAATACAGCTGGAAAGTCCCACACCTACCAGATGGCCTTTCATCAGTGCCTGAAAGAACAAACCATTGTGTGTCACTTTTCAAACTGCCAGACAAGTTGCCTCGAAACACTACTGAAGCCTGATTAACTAGGAAAATTAATGATCAGAGGGAGGCGGTCTCTGGGAATAGACTAAAATTAGGAGCTTTCATCTGGATAGACAAAGGCTTCATGTGGATAAGTCTAAATCTATAAAAGCATGAAAATGAGCTTGTTTACCAAGCCTCAGCATTAGAGATGGGAATGATCCTATAATTCTTGGAAGATAATTTCAAGATAAATAAATATTACTTTACACACGGGAGTAATCTTCTTGAACTTATTACCCAAAATGATGGTACTGGCTTAAAATGTGTTAAGTTACCTAATAAATGGGCAAGCTACAATGGGGCATTAAGTGGGCTGTGTAATTCATTATTCAATCCATTAACACTTTCAACAGAGAAATCGGGGACCATTAATAATTACGCCAGGCATAGACCCACTCTGTCACAGGCGAACACAGATGTTTGGTCACCCTGGCTTTAAGAGATACCATGGGAAGTTGGCAGTACAGTGGGTAGCCATATCTTCTTGCCACTAGATGTCGCTGTCTGAGGTAAACATCAGGATGAATGAAGCCCACAGTGGTAAGTGAAGCTTTTAGTGGATTTATTCCTGGGGGCAGACACTGCCTTGGGTTCCCATCTGCTTGTTCAGACCTTCTCCTTGCAAACATCTTGGCTAGGGGTAGTGTGATAGTGAGAGGAGTTCCAGTGGTAATATCGCGAACATCTTCACTGCTGGTTCTAAATGTGTGAAAAAGTAAAAGAGCAAGAAAAACATGCGAGGCTAAAAGAGCCAGTACTGCTGGAATTATTCATTAGTGAATTATTAGAAGCCGATACACCCACACATTTCAAGAAATACTGAGCAAATGCATACATGAATGAATGCATATTCCTCATGGGAGGAAGAAATAGAATCCTCAGTGCCTTAGAGCAGACGCCTTGTGGAAGAAGATCAAAATCATTCTCCACCAACATCCACAAACACCGTTTCTGGCATTTGGGGTTCAAAGGTTGAAACATAGAGTGATACATATTTTTGTGCGTTGGGTCTTGTTATGCCTTTCTTGACCTTGTCTTTGTAGGAAAGGGGAATTATTTCCTTGGTACCTAAAAGGTTTGATAAATTTTAAGTAATAGTAATAATTGCCATTTCACAGATGGTTGGCCACCTGTCAATTTTACAGCAAACTAGAAAAGCAATAAAGAAAATCTGCTTGTTCTTAAAATGACTACTTTTCTAAATGAAATTACTAAAGCGAGAGGAAACGGTCTAATCACTGGAATAATCAAAACAGTCTCATTATGGGACTCCCTGTGAGCTTTTGTTTGAATTCTCTAATGTAGTTTTTGGCACTAAAGAGGATTTTAAAAGCTAAATAGGTCACACATGCATACAAATGGTTGCGTGAATCACCTAACAGCTTTATGAGACTCAAGACTTTGCCTATCAGGCTGTGTTTTAATTAAAAGGAAAAATAATGTGAGGAGTTTGATGTCATAGTTGAAAACTGAGGCTTCACGTGGCATTTGGTTTTCAGTCCATAATCATGAGTGCATTTTCATTTTAGTCACAAGTTTGGACACAAAATTTGAGAGCCGGAAGGAACATTGGAGATCATTTCATTGAAAATCCCAAGTTGTTTCATGACACGTAAGTGGAGAGATGGTTTAGTTGAAAAATGATGTGTGACCTGGTGAAACTATAACCTTGTTGTTTGCTGCTGGCAAAATTCTGAGGATAACACTACAGTGTGTGGTTCTCCAGTTAAAGAGGCTGCTCTGTGATCACTAGACACCAGAGTCAGAGAGCTAATATACGTCCTTTCCATTTAAGGGGCTGGGCAGCTTGTTAGATAACTTGGCGACATGGTCCTTAGGAGGATTCCAATTTCCAACCAACTCTGCAAGTGGAATCCCAAAGAGAAAATAAAGGAAAAGCACCTGGTATGCGCCTAAGGGAAACTGCCTTTGCCCTTGTGGATCGAATCCATTCAGGCAAATTTGCAGATGGAAAATTGTCCCTCTGCTTCTCCTACTCAACACACAGCTGTAAGAGGAGTTTGGGGGACTGGCATTGCCCATGAGTCTCCCAAAACCAGACAAGCTATTAAGCTGCAGTGGTCCATTAGTAACTGCTATCCCAGGGCTGAGCACTCACTGCTTCCAGAGGGAGATTTCTTACATCCACTAGCTCTCATTCCTATATTCTCCAATGACCTATGGCAGGTCAGCATCACTAGTGAGGCTGCCACCCTTGGAAAACAAGTCACCTGCCATGGAATAAAGGCCAGACTTGACCCTGAGGTGAAGGAGCTTTTACGTTCCTCCTGACTGGAGTGACATGAACCACTCAATCCAGTGGCCCTCATGATGCAAGAATGTAGGGAAATAAAAGTCATCAAACAAGAGATCATGATATTGAAGCTCCAAATTTTTGAAAGCAAAATGTGCCCTTTCCCTAAGAAGTGCATGCTGCTATTCCTGCCAGCACCAGAATCTCTTAAAGCCGTGGGGTTTTATAGGGCCACCACTCATTCATTACTTCTGGTTCGGTGAAAGCACCCTTCCACTACTGCTCTCTTGACTGGTTGAATGGATTGCTTGTTTGTAATGCAATCTTCTTTTCTTGATTCTTGACACTCTAAAGAAATAGGCTTTTATGTACTCATACGATTTTATTAGTTACATTATCCTGATAGAGTAAAGTGTATTCTTCAGGATGCAGCATAATTCCCATCTGTTTCTAATGAGAATGCGCTGCTAGCATCTGCTTTTTTGGCATCATATTATTTTTGTATATTCCTCCTAAAATAATTGCCCCAGCTTCATGAGAAAATTCTACATTTGCTGCCATCTTCTCTGCTTGGTCTTTTCGCTTTAAGGAAAATGGTTTTCTTCACTTTAGAACTTAACTATATTTGATCTTTTGTCTTTAAGACCATTTAAGAAAAGAGAAAACTCTACTGGGCATGAATGATCATATCTCAGATACTGTGTCTAAGCTGTATGCACATTTGTTTTAAAAAATAGAATAGAATTAGATTTTTTTAATATCACACTGCATAATCATTAAATGAAAACACTCTGGGTCCTAAATAACAATGACTCTCAAATCAAATCATAGTTTTAAAAATTAAAAATTTTTTTTCAATGTTCTTATCTGTCAACACTATACTTCAAGATTCCCACATTAAAGAAACACTGTGAAATGTTTTCTGCTGATGGAATTTGGTTTATGCCATCCATCCTGCAGGATAAATAAGTTTTCTTCAGTGGGATTATTAGTTACTTTAATATTTCTTTTTCTTGTATTTTTATTTTCAAAGTTTCAGAAAAATTTTTTATATTATTTTTTCATTCATCCAAGGAAATATTTATTCTTACGATGAAGTTATGAACAGATAGAATAATGTGGAAATAGTAATATATAGCAAGTAATTCACTGCTACCCTGGTTGCAATGAACTGAAAGCTTTTCTTTTTTCTTATATGCTTTATTCTTAGAAGAACAGAATAATAAGCATTAAAATTTTAGGGGTGAAAGTCTGAAAAATAAGGCCATAAAGATAGGTCCCCAAATCAAACTAAATGGAAGTTTGGGTTAAAGCCAGATGTTTTGCACCAGCCGAGGTTCTGCCCTTAACTGGCCCACTTGCAGAAAATGGACAGGTGGAGACAGGATTCCTGACAGACTTAGTAAAGCTCACATGTTCAGCCAGGATGGTAGAACAGGTGCCAGCAAAGCTATGTGCCCACACAGAGGCAAAGTCATGCTGTGGGGAGAGAATCCTAGTTAACCGCAATTATCTAGGACACCTTATATTAGCTCAAAGTTACTCATGACAATGCCCCTATTTGGACTCACCATGGGGGATTCAAAACCTACTTCCACATGGAAACTTGAGACCACCTTTCAGCCACCTGCCTACAGATTAAGTCCTATTTGAGTTACATACACTAGATGATGATTTTCTCCAGGGAAGGAAATTTGAAAGCCCTTCCACTTCTGTTCCTTTGCAACTTGATCTAGTAGCTATGTCTATTTTTACCTTAAAGGGATGTGTTCCTCTTCTTGTTCATCATTTGAACATCATATTCCAGCTGTCAATCTCCAGCAAAGCTGTGAACTCAGAGCTTCTCTGGGAAGCCCAAGGCCAACTAATTACAAGACCAAAGACCAGCATCTCATGGCACATGCGGTTCCAAGTGAGATGAATGCCTGAGAACAAAGCAGTTAGGCTACTTTCCTCTTTCCTGAGTACAACCAGAGCTGTGCTTAAGATCCGATTCTATTGAATGACCTTTTTCAGCTGGACAAGTGGAAGCCTGGAAACATGCTAAACCTAACTTTTCCATTTGCATCTCCCTGGGAAATGTAGTTGCTCCCTTCATAAAATCAAGCCTGGTCCTCTGATATTGACCATCGGCAATGAACAGAGACTCTCCCACTTAGGGGATAATGTGGAGCTGCAGTAATTAATGCAGATCTTTCAAGGGAGGACAAATCTCAGTGGTGTCAGAGCTCCGGCTCTCTTATTTTAGATACTTTGTTCACTGCCAGCCTTGGAGCACCTTGGTTCAAGTTTTCAGGGGAGTCAGTGTATTTTCTTTGACTCTATTGTAGATTTCTGTGTAGCTGCAGCTACAACCACTATCATTTATTTTCCTATGTGCTAGGCACTGGGCACTGTTAGCAAATGTCTCATTCAATCTTCAGAACAACCCTATGGGGTGGCTTGTAAAGTATATTCCAGTTTGTTTGTTTGTTTGTTTGTTTGAATGAGTTAACAGAGACAGAGATCGGTCCTTTAAAATGACCAAATTTACATAACTAGCAAATGAGAGACCAGGATTCAAACCCAGCTATCCAAAGACTTCAGCATACACTATCGTACATGATGTCTCATGGCATTTCAGGAGAGGCTTCAGGTCAACGAAAGCTTTGAGGAGCTATCCACAAGACTCCAGTAAGAAAAAGCACGTGGGAAAGGAATGACGGGACTCTATATCCAAGTTGAGAATTGGTTACGTCGTAATGATTAAATCAAAGGAGATGAGGAATCAGTCCCAACCACAGTTGTGGCTCACCTTTGATGTGGGAAATGGGTGACAGGCAGATTCCCCTTTGTGCAGTACCACTAACAACAGCTGGTCTGAAGAAAAGAAAAAAAAAATACTTCAGCCAACAGGAGAAATAGTGACCTGCTCCAGATAGAAAGGTGCAGTCTGGGGCAATTTCCCAGACTTTTTCAGCAGGCTCCATCTGCACCTGCTGAGGCCCTGCCCTGCACACACATCTTACCCGTGCCTCGTTCTATGGTTATTTGTTTACCTGCATTCTGCTTAACCTCTCAGCAGCATTTCACACAGCCTACCACGCCCTCCTTCTTAAAACACATTTTCCTCTGAAATTTGTGGAACCACATCTGCCTTGTGTCCCTGAGCTTGCAGGCCCCTCCTTCATGGTGTCCCTTACTGTCCTCATTCTCTTCTGCAACTCTAAATGCCGGAGCTCCCCATAGCTCTGCCCTGAATTTGCTGCTTCTTTTAACTGCACTCACTCTCACTACTGTAAACACCAGCTTCATGCTGACGACCCAACTTTGCATCCCCAGCCTAGCCCTCGCACTGCCTGCTCTGAGCCTCCCCTGGATGTCAGTCAGGCCTCTCAAACTTACCTGGTCCCAAACAGCGCTTGTGATTTCCCACCCAAATCTGTTTCTCCTCCAGTCTTCCCCAACTCACTTAGTAGCACCATCACCTACCTGGTTACTTGAGCCAAACGCTCCAAATTCATCTTCAGTTCTTGGTTTTGTCCTTTCCATCAGCATCTGCATCCAACCCACCAACAAGTCGTGTCATCCTGTGGTTTGTGTCCCGAATCTGACTGCTCGCCACAGCTGCTTCCACCACCCCAGTCAGTCCAAGCCACCTGCTCTCTATCCTGAACTACGAAAACTGCCACTGAAGCAGGCTCCCATTTCTATTCCCCTATCATCCATTCCCTATACAGAGAGCACTTTTTAAAAATGTAAATTACACCCCCTGTCTTTTTCCTGCATGAACTCCACTCTCTTCCCAGGGCTGTTAGAATAGAATTCAGAGGACTTACCACAGTTCTCAAGACCCACAAGAGCCGGACTCTGCTGAGCTTTATAACTGCTTTTATTCTATTCTTCCCTTCACTCACTCACCATGCTGCCACCTGACTCTCTCCAACAGGCCACGCTCTTTCCTACCTGGAGGCCCTGATGTCCATCTACCTGGGCTTCTCTTCATCTCAATCACTTCAGTTGTGATGCTTCTCACTGAGGTTTCAGCCCATGTGCTACCTCCTCAGAGGGCCCACTTTGCTCACCTTCACCCCGGTCTCTGTCACCCTTTTCCATTACTTTCATTTAGTTTCTTCACTTCTTGCTACTCAGAATAACACCATATTATATTTGTTTCATTGCCCTCTTCTCTCGTAGAGTATAAAGTCTGTAAGGTTAGAAAGAATATTAGCTAGTTGTTTTTGTTGGAAACAACAGAAACTGGCCCTGACCAGATTAAGGAGGAAGAGAAATTCATTGGAAGGTTCTGGCTCTTTGAGTAGAATTTAAACAGCATTTATGTTCCTCGTGCCACGTTAAATACTTTTGAAAAACAAAATCTGGCATACAATCACTAGAAGTATTTTTTAGAAAACCAGAAATAGTGTTTAAAAAAATATTCTACCCTTCAAACATATATAGGGAGGAGAATGAATGATTTTGGCCTAAGAGACCAATGGTCATTTATCGAAGTCTGGGCAAAGAGAGAACAATCTTTACAGAAGAGGTAAAAATTGCTATGTGAAAAATATAAAATAAGACAACAATGATGATGAATACTTCTCCTGAATAAATTATTCAGCTAGAATACTGGACTGCAAAATAAGGAAAATCAGAAATTTCTTTATCTTGAGCCTGGTAGTAATGGACTCTAAGCTTTTGTTTAATAAAACATGAAGGGGAAGAAAAAGTTTTCCTTAACTCTCTTATGGTCCCTAGCTGGGTCTGAAAATTAAACCAGCAAAGACAGGAGAAAAATATACAAATTTATCTAATATAAGTTTTATCTGACACGGGAGCCTTCATAAAGAAACAAAAACTTGAAGGTGGTTAAGCTTCAGTGTTTTTATGCTAAGTTAGATGAAGAGTGGACAGTTGTGGAGAAAAAGCATAGGGCAAAGGGGTTGTGAGCTACACGTAATAAACTGGGGGAACTTAGTGAGACCTGTTCATTTGGATTCTTCCTCCAGGTGTAGGGAGGGCACTCCTCACATGAGGGTCTTATGACCCACTTCAGGGGAGCGGGGCAGGGGGAAACCTCCTTCAGGTTAAAATATTCAATACATCAAGGTGCCATGCTCTGGAGCAGCATGATCTGAATCCTGTCGATATCAATCTTAAAACTTATTTTCAAATAAAATAAATTTTAACAAAAATTAACTGAAATAATAAGAGTTTTTTTTCCTGAACATAATAGGAATTATCCTTATATAATGCCTCTTTCCAGATTGTTTTGACATTCAGCGCAGTGTACCTTCTGAAAACAATAATATCTGAAACATGGTTGTTCTTTCATGCTAAAGACCAATTATTATGATCGTGCCATGGGAGGTTCGAATCCAATAGGCTGGGATTGGAGCTTTCCCTAAGTAACAAAGTCTGGGAAAAGCTCAAAGAAACAAGATTTTCTAGTTGTATTATATGAACTGAATTTGATTACCTTCTAGCAGTATTGATGAAAAGCAGTTGAGCGGTTTGTCAGCTTGACTTTCATTATGAAATAAACACATTGTCATATGAAAAAAACAGGTTTCTGAAAAAGATTTACTAAAAATTCTAAAATACTGATTTGAAAGAGCATTTTCATTTCTTTTGTGATTCATCAGTGTTACCCACCTCAGGCTCTGAGATCCTGCCAGGAGATAATCATCTTTTGGAATAGAAAGAAAAGTAACAGATCTCATGAAAACCAGAAATGCATGGTAATAAATATAATAGGCAATACTTACATAATTTTTAATGTCCTTCATTATGTTCCCCACCCCATTCTGACTTTAAAAGTCCTTCTGTAATTTTCAAAAATAGAATATCAGCAAGATGTCTAACTTCCTGTCATTTGAGATATAGGATCTGAATGGTTCAGAAAGAGTGAAAGTCACAGAACATACTAAAAGCTTCATGTTAGTCAATAACTCCAGACTTCCTCCAAAAAAAAAAAAAAATGTTTCCGGAGAGCCTAACAAGTGGCAAGGCAGGATGCTGTGAGTTTTGATTTATCTCCCTTCTTCAACCTCCCCCTGACAGTTTGTAAAGAACAGGAAAATGCAGGCGGTCTATAGTCAAGAGCCGACTGTAATTTCCACATCCTCTTCTGCCTCTTGAGAGAATACTTTAAGGAACACTTGATATTCCATATTAAGACACCAGATATTGCAATTTCCTCTGGAAAAAAAAAAATGAACGTGGGTGCACATTACAGTCCATTTTATTCTGCAAGAGTTAGTTCCAAAATAAAGAAAAAAATATGACCTGGGAATGGAGGAGAAAGAGAGCCAGGTAAGAGCAAGCTTAAAAGTGAAATAAGGATTGGGCTCATAGACGATGTGAAATAAAATAATAGTGGCAGATTGAAATTAAATTCTAAAATGCCTGAGATACTGAGGAATTTCCTCATGAGCATAAATATGGAGAACCTCTAAAATAAACAACTATAAAAATAAGGGCTAATTAGAAATTTATTTTTAATGTTATAAATAAAAGCAGAGATGGAGTCTTTAGAAAATAGGGATGTAAGAGCATTCCTTTCTAGTTTGCCATGCAGGGAGGTGAGAATGAAAAGCCTGCACTTGGGAATGAAGGCAGGAAGAGCCACCCTGCTCTGCTCCCAGAGGCCTGACTCACCTGGGCCTTCCCAGCAGCGGGGACTTTGGAGAGAGGGAGAAGTTCTTCCTGGATTACCTGGGTAGGCCTTAAATCCAATGACAAATGTCCTTATAAGAGATAGAGGAGGAGAAGACAGACACACAGAGGTGAAGGCCATGTGAAGATGGAAGCAGGTTAAAGATAGACAGCCACAACCTATATTGGTAAATATGATGGTTAGATTCCTAGAAATTCAGGTCCAAGATCATATTTGTGAGGTCTGCCCTTCCAGCTTCACAAATTAAAGCCGCAACCTGGATACTCTATGTAGGGGAGGACATATATCTTTTTTCTCTGCCCTTCTAAGCTCTCAGCTGGGACCCCTATAGCAAAAGACAGATTAACAAAAGAGAAACATATAAATTTATTTAATACAAGTTTTATATAACACAGGAGACTTCATAAGGAAATGAAGACCCAAAGAAACAGTCGAGCCTGTGTTTTCATGCTAGCTTCGATGAAGAGTGGAGTACCTCTCGCATGAGGGTTTTATGACCTGCTTCAGGGGAAGTTAAGAAAGACTTTCCTTACATGCCATTTCTCACATTCCTTTGGCTTGAAATATTTGATATGCCAAGGTGCCATACTTTGAGGGTAGTGTTTCCTGAACCTCAGCAGATTCTTAGGATGCTTGTTCTCCAGTCCAGGATTTTCCACTTGATTAGTAAACTAGAGCTGGCTGTAATTTTCAGAGTGGGGGTGGGGTGGGGCGAGTTTCTGACCCACAGAGATGTTCAAGGACCACTGTACCCATGGATTCTGATTTCGATCATTTGTTTTGCTTTTATCGGCTCTACAGATGTGGATGTGGCCTATCGAGTTAGATCCAAAGTAGAAGCTATCCAATCTTTTAGAGGCCAAATAATTAAAGACCTATTTATAAGATTTTACAAGATTGCCCTTTTCCAAGATTAGGGTTATCCGGCCTGAGTGTTATGGGTAGGCATAGCAGGTATGGGTGTTTTTGTACTAAATACTGGATCATGACTGACCTCTTTATCATTTTCTGGAGAAAATGCTCCAGACTAAAGTAACATGTTTCTTAGCTTTTAGTTCCATGAGAAGGAATTAGTTCTGGGCTGCATCATCAAGATTCTTTAATATAACCCAGCTACCATCAGCAAATATTATTGCAAAAAAATATTGGTTAACTCAGAAGCCCAATAAGAAGCCTGGAGAATTAGGCTCACAAAACAGGCAAAATGCAAGGTAAAGACATGGTCAGGTGAGAAACTACCACTGTCATTGCTGAATACCTCTCTGGCCAACCCGACTCAGCTGCCACTGGGCACCGTCACCAGTCATAAACAATGCTGCTAAACTACCCACAACCACTGAGAAACAAGTCTCATAGTCCCTTTAGCTGTACCCCACTTAGATTTAAAGTTTGAATGTACACTTGGCCAAGTCATGTGCAAGAAGAGGATGGAATGCCCCCAAATCATGGCTTCTCATGTGGTTCCTGTCACCCACCAAGACTCTGACAATGAAGAACTCCCCCAGACTAAAAATATTCAACAGCCAAAAATCATAATAAATGGAGTAATCTTCATGGGCTCTCTGGACACCCTGATCATTCGTATATAGAACTTAAATCACAATAGCACTTAAGTTGGGACTCAGGACTGAGAGAAATACATTGGATAAAGGCTGCTTAATATCACTTTGAGAAGAACATGTTACACCCATAGGCTTTCTCACTTACATTTACAGAATTTAGGAGTCTCTAAAATGTAGCTGATGGGGCTTCATCATCACAAACTAGAGTGGCCTCAAACAATACTTCCTTACCTTTCTTATGTCATAGAGACACATAGACATAGATAACATTTGCAAGGCATATTAGGGTAAACAGGAAAGGTTATGAGGGTTCAATCCTTAAACCCAGGGATGTGTCCTGATGCCACAACTGTCTGAAGCCATCTGAGGGACTGTAGAGATCAACATTCTAGTTCACCTTAGTTTACCCTGGACCCTCTAAAATCTCTTCTTGGATTGGGCCAGGCTAGAAGAAAGCTGAGCCCTGGAGCCACATTATTACTGAACTGACCTTTTCAGCACTGCCACTTGTCTGTACAAAATGTTGTTAGGAAGAGACAGTCCATAATGATTCATTACTGCGCAGACTGCACAGATGAGTGGTGTTCATCACATCCCTTGTAACCTCTCAGTTACATCTCACAGGAGAACTTTCTGTCTGATCTCAACATCAAGAAAAGCTGTGTGCTCTTGAGCACCTGTTGTTATTGCTTTATGTCACAGGCAGGACACTGCGAATCTTGTAAAAGATCAAATTTTTCAACTAAACTGGCTCTGGGAGGGTTGGAAAAAATTTGGAGCCGTCTCTACTGTGTTTATGGGACTTCAAGGGAGGCGTTCCCTGTTCTAAGCTCACACATGGCTCCATCTCACTCTCCCTCCCTGAGGCTCCCACTTATTTCACCCTATTACATTGCGATTTTTGCAACTCTCCTTAGATCATTTTAGGAACAGAACAGGCATGGAAGAAAGGGACCGAGAGAAGAAAGAAAGGAAGGAAAGAAGGAAGGCAGACGGACTACCTTAAGATTCTTGACTGATTATATCACATTTATTTGTTTGGCCACTTCACAGATGGTGAGCTCTCCAAGGTGAAGACTATAACTTACTCATTTTTATACTCTCACGTTTATGGCTCTCAATAAAATGAATAAGCTATTGTGCAAAATATATTATCACAACAATGTGACCGTACTTGATGTTACTGAAATGTGTACTTAAAACGGTTAAATGATAAATTTTATGTTATGTGTATTTTACCACAATAAAAAAAAAATTTAAGCTATACATTAAGATAAAAATTTCTGTAGCTCTAGTAAATCTTAAGCTTCTTAAAAGAAGGAACTGTCTTCTTTATCTTTGTAGCATAATTTTCACCCAACAGGGCCTAGAACATTCATTAAAATACACGTATCTGGTGTTTTGTATATGTTTCTTGACTTTTCTGAAGATATAAGTGGATGTCACATATTGGCATTTGTTTATGAGTGTGATTTGAGACTCCCAAAGGCTCTGGGTGTGAGTATTCCCCATCACTTGTGAGAATTGAAATTCCCACCATTTCTTTGTGTTATGTCCGTATTAAAAGGCAGATCCTACAAGAGGAAAGTTTTTGTCTGCATAATTTTTTAAGCTATCTAGCTAAGAGTATGTCTCTGATGTAGGGAGCTACAAACGAGAGAGTATGAGTTGAAACTGAAATTAGAAGGAGAAATGGAAATAGTGCTTTAAACAGGGAACATTCTGGAACTTAATAAGCCTAGAAGGTCTGGTGAGCAAAATCTGTACCCTATAGTGGAAAGCTGTGAGCTTTTAGAAGGCATGGTAGAAGGACTCAGTGTGTGGCCCTGGGGGAAAGAGACACTCCCAAAGATGGGAAAGGGGATATCAACATCCCAGGTTTTTATCATGAATATGAAGACAGAGCTGCTTTCTGCCCAGAGTAGCCCAGAATCACACTGAACACTAGATCACAGGATTCAGAGCGGGAAGGAATCTTAAGTATTATTTACTCCCGCACCCTTCTTTTATACTGTAAAAGCAGAGAAACACAAGGGGGGCAGCTGGAGCCGTAATCAAGAGAAAATCCAAACCCACAAATCAGTGCCATTTCCACTGTAGCCACCTAACTTGTTTACACTGAGTAAAAGAAGATTTTTATTACATGATTACACTTGATTTGATTCTAGCAGCTAGAACACCAACGAGATCTGAGAGTAATTGAGTGCCTAATGCAAGCCGAGTTGGAAAAACTCATGACTCGGGTGGATAATTCAAGTGGCAAAGTGCAGCAGGTGAAAATCCTGCACTGACTTACGAATAGCATGTGCTAATCTTTCCCTCGTGGAGGTGGATGATTTGTTTACATTGTAGACAAATGTAGTTATTTTGCCAAGAAAAATCTTTTTCCAACACTGTTTCTACTTGGGCATTCATCATTCCAACCCCAGGCTAAAAATATAAAGACATCATGGAAAGGAGGAGAGGGGAAAGGGGGAAGCACATGCCTTGCTGTGCTTGCTACCGTCTCTTCAGTGCAACTCTGTCTTGCTGCCTCAAAAGTTGGTTTAAGCCATTCCGCCGAACAGCTGTCTTGTCCAGCTACAATACCCATCTTCCCTCTCATTGATCCTCTTCTGTGTTTTCTCCTTTTCTGCCCCTAAAGGTGCGCTATGCTTTTTATAACTGCCTGGTTCATTTTCGAGACAGGGTTACCCCTCTTTCCTTCCTTTTCTTTCCGTGTCCACGTTTGAGAAACACCGTCAACGTTTATTAGTGAATCATACACACTTGGGGTGCTTGATTCACCATATTTACGGAATCTGAAAGCCAAACCCAAGGTCATTTAGACACACTGTTGCATCGGTGAATGTTTCTCCCCTAAATTCCTCCCAAAAGCTGAGGGGGCAGGTAGATAACAGAGTTCAACTCACATAGAAATGACAATTACTTTAAGCTATATATTTTTATATAACACTTACTATGGTCTGATATATTTTCAATGCTTTTCAACTATTAACTCATTTAATCCTTGTAACATCTGCTGCCCTACTGGACTATGAAGAACTAGGGGGCAGGGCCTTCTTACCCTTGAATTTCACAGGAGCACAGGCCTGGTATAAAGGCCTGGTATAGAGTAGGTGGAATATCCGTTTGACTGCTGGCTGACCAGAGGACTCTCACTCCCTGCTGCTCAAAGTTCCATTATCCTTGCAGCTTGGACTCTGCTCCCCTGCTCTTCAGTGTACAGGCTGAGCATCCAGGCAAAGTCATGCACTCCACGGTCTCACATACGTATGTAAAGAGAGGACTTACCACCAACCCACTCCCCGTCCCATGGCCCTTTTTCTTTCCCCTTGCTTTAGTCTCAGGCAACACTCCATCTTTCAGACATTTCTAGCCTGTTGTCTATTCGAGAGACTTTACTATATCTTATCTTTGTACCTCTAATGCCAGCACAACACTGGCTCACAGATGAGGCACTATCAGAGGATAAAACGTGTCTTCATTTCCCAGATGAGGAGTCTGAGGTCCAGAGAGGTTAGTAACCCACCACCCTCCCACAGCTGCTCTCTGGTGCAGCGAGCGCGAACCTACATATTCTCACTTCAGTCCTCTGCTCTGTCCCTTAGAGCACCTGCAATGTTGCAGGGTGTGATATATTTCATAATAATCATGTTAATCTCTGAGAGAAGATCTGGGGATTTCTCATGGTGGACATGAGCTGGATTTATATGAGGGTCATCCTTTTCCATCCCTTTCATTTCTTCTGAAGTTCCAGTCTCCTTGCAAATGCTTTCCTAGAAAGTCAGCATGTTTTGTAAGGGTGCTTGCCTTCGTGTTATACTAGCTTGTAAAGTCTCTATTTTCATGCAGTTTATAGAGTTTCTCTGTATTAGTCAGGATAAAATACTATGAAAATAGATCCAACAAGTCATGTAAAGCCCATGGTAGATGTGCCAGACCAACGAAGAGACAAAAAGGTGGCTGCTTCTTGTGTTTTTTCAGGCTGACATTTGCACAGAGGAGGGGCTCTTCATGGAGAATGATGTGGCTCAAGGGAAGCTTCCCAAAGAGCTGACGCTGAGCTGAGCCACGAAGCATAAGTATGTGTTGGTCAAGTGGAGAGGAGAGAGGAGGTGCTGGAAACAAGAGGAAGCATGATGACATAGCTGGAGGGGGAGTGAGAGAGAGCAAGATGCAAGGAACGGTACTGCCGATGAGAACGAAGGAGCTGGAGCAAGAGAGTTCTTTTTTGTAGGGACAGAAGTCCATGTTAAGTTTATAATTCTATCCTTAAAGTTATAAAAAGCCATTAAAGACATTTCAGCAGAGGTCTGGCATGAAGAAACACCCAGCAGCAGTGAGGAGCAGGGGTTAGAGAAGGAGGAGGAAGACTATTTGTAGGTCTTTATGATCATCTGGGTGAGAAATGACAAAGGCTTGAACCAGGGCAGTGTCAGAGGAGAACAGGAGATTACAGGGGCGAAGACAGAATTTACAGCAGCCAGGGGCTGTCTGCATCTAGGTGGTATGTTAAATGGGACCTCTGAGGCAAGAAGCTCAGGTTATCCAGGGAGGCAGAAGGTAAATAGCAAAGCACAGACATCAAAGGGCAGATTGAAAAGTGAGTGGAAATGGCCTCTGTCTAAAGCTGTAAGAACATAAAGGAAGATTCAGTAATATCCTTTAGTCAGGGTGATAGAGAGGTCCTCGGTGACCTCAGAGACTGGCTGCCTCTCCCAAGATCTATGGCAGTGGGGCAGGGAGGAGAATGGTAAAAATTTGCAGTGGAAGAAAAGGTTGCATAGCTCAATCACTAACTCAAAAACTTGGCCATGTTTACCTTTTGGAAAAATAAGATAAAATGGCCCTGATTCACTCAGATACACAGATCCCATTTTAGTTAATAGCCATGTTCTTATGAAGTTTTGATTTAAGTAATTTAAGAGATAATTTGTTTAATTTGGAGTCCTTTAGCCTTCCAAGTCCAATGCCTTTGAAACTGTGCTGTTTCTTGTCAAAATTTATAGCATCTCTGCCTGTTTATAATTGGAGATTAAAATAAAAAACTAGAAAGAAGGGAAAATACTTCATTTAACAAAAAATGAAAAAGAAGAGGTTTACTGTGTCCTAAGAGCTTGCCTTCCCAGATGATTGAACTGTCACTCCTTCATTTTCCTAAGGTCCAGGAAATTATGAGTGACCATAGCAGAAATTTTAGAATGAAATTGAATTAGACAATTTAACCCATCATTTGTGGTTCTTCCAAAGCCAAAGGGTGTATTTTTCTAAAAAGCCTGTCCTGAGAATGACTCTTTCCTACAGAAATGCATTTCCTGAAAATTTGGAGAAAGTCTTGAAGCTGTAAGAGTCAAATTCCTACTTAGCAGGACAGAGAGCCGAATCTGCTCCTGGCCAGCATGTCATGGGTAAATGACCAGCCAACGTCCATGTGAAGGAATCCAGGCCAACACGACCTTTCCCGGAACCAGCATGGCACAGCCCAGCAGCAGAGGCCTGGGACAGAGAGGTGGAAGTCGGAAGGGTATGAGGGAGGAGAGACTAACAGAGAAGAGTGCAGGGTCTGCAGGCAGGCGGAACAGGATCTGAGATCTGCTTCTGCCATTTCCTAACCTGTCAGCAGGGCTGTATAACCCAACCGTGCTAAGCTTCAGTGGAACTATTCTTCACCTCATCAAAATGGGCCTAATACTTTCATACTGGGAAAAGGTCTGATCCCTTTCTCCTACAGGCCCCCCAAACTCAGTGATACACATGCTACTCTCTTTCAGTTTGGAAGCAATTTGGTTTCATTATATCTACCATGTTACAGATAGCATTTTATCTAACGAATTCTACCCAAAAGATTTTTATCTTCTAACAGGTAGGAGGCCCTTGGGCATTCAAATCTTAGTTAATCTACTCTCTGCTCTCATATCAAAATGTCACTCAATAAATTGGAAAACCTACTGGCGTGTCCTGTTTAAAGCAAAGAGATAAAGGAAAGGGTGTAACTACAGGAAGATGCCGGAAGGATTACATTTTGGAAACTATATGCTGTATTATAAATAAAGTCACGTTTCTCCCTAGGCACCATCCGAGATGAAGAAGCATAAAAAGCACATCCCAGGTGCAAAACTTCAGGAACCCGCAGGCAGGCATATTTGCTTAGCAAATTATAAGTAGATGAGTTTTGTTTACCTGCATTTATGAAATTCATCCTGGGCCAGATTCAAAAATTCATTAGGAATTCATAGTGTACTGTAAGTTATAGACTATGTCACCTGGGAGCCAAAACAAAGGCCAGATTTAAGGACCGTGAACAAATCAACTAAACTTATTGTTTGACATCATACAAGACTATACCCAGACTATGTTCCGACAAAGGTAGAGCTGGCCAACTTAGGTTTTTGTTTGTTTGTTTGTTTGTTTGTTTCACTTGTTCAGGGATTATATAGACAGACATGCTCCTAGACTTTCTATCTAACAGGCAAAAATATTCAGCATTTAACTTCAGCTTCCACTATATTTTTGACGAACTTCATCTCAGTGGTCTTTTTCCTTCTGGATCAGCTGCCTGTTAGGGTTCTTGGTTGCAAAGCACAGAGTCCACCATAATGAGCTTGAGTAGAAAAACAATTTCTTAGAGGATATTAGATAATGTTTCGGAATTCCTAAAGAGATAAGGGAATAGGAACTGTGGAAGGATGGTAGTCACGGTCCTGGTGAAGGGCCCCACACTGAGTATCACTACCACCGATGCCACTAAAAGCTGCTACCTCCTCAACGCTCAGCTACTCTTGATGGGAAACAATTCCACAATCAGCTGCTTTAGAAGGAAGGCCTGTGTGAGTGGGTTTGTTGGCAGAGGCTGAGTCGCATGCTGCCGTCAGAGTACAGGAAATGCTGAGAAACAGAACTCTAACTCTTGCATTAGGGAGGCGGGACTCAAGTGGGACTGTGCCCGAATATAGAATGACTACTCAAAAACAACGGCCAGCTAGAATACGACACTATAAAGTATGCCTTCTGCTTTACCTTTCTTGGGAAATATTTGGTTAGTAACAGTACCAAAGTTCATAAAAATAAATATAGTGAGGTGTCTGTTGTTTTTGAATCGATTTATCACTACAGCATAAACTCTAAATTCAACTAAATGCATGTCATTTACAATCGTTTTTCTAATAGCCTGCCCACAATGGATCAGATTACCCGAGCTGCTGCGGTTTGTACAGTGCCGTTAAATAAGCAACTTGAAAATGAAAACACTCATTTAGCTTCTTATCCCTTAGCCTGAGTAGTTGTCCTCATGAGTCTTTCTTCTACCAGATGAAACAAAAAGCTTCTTTCTTTGCCTAGTATTTTATATTTCATTAATATCTGTTTCACTTATATGCCTTTTTTTCCCCACTGAAAAAGCATGTTTTTCCAAAATTGTTCTCAGAAACCAGACCAGTCTATAAATTAAGAGAATAGTCCTTGTATGTATTTAAACCCTTCAAATTTCTGGAATAAACTGGTGGTAAGTTAAATATAATTGAATCACCTCCCAGCACCACATTAAAATACCCATGAATTAAAATATAGCTACCTTAACCCACAAGCCATCATTAGGCTAAATAGAAAAACAGTAGAAGTATCCCCATAATCATCGGGAATAAAAAAGTTACCTCTACTATCACCATTGATATTTAACATTTTTCTGATAGTTGAAGCCTAATGGTATTAAGTAGAAATATAGATAGTATATACAAATTATATATATATATATATATATATATATATATATGGATGAATGGAAATATAGATGGTGCGTGTGTGTGTGTGTGTATATATTATATATATTTATATGGATGAATGGTTGGATAGGTAAATTATATATAAAAGACAGGTAGATATGAAAATTGAAAAGAATTGGCAGGTTTTGGTCATGTGATTATATCACCAAAAAACCTAAGAGAAGTATCAGCTTGCAAATAATAAGGGGATTCACTGATATTACCAGGTATTAAGAGTAATAAATCAATGGTTTTAACATATACAAGAAAACTGATTAGGAGATTTTTAAAAAACCTTAATTTATAACAGTAACAAAAAATATAATGAAAACCAAAATGATAAAAGAAAGAAATTAAGAGGTTATGTATAAAATATTACGTATAAGTTAGATTAGTCTCTCCTCTATATAGCACAATTGATGCCTGTTTAATCCTCTGTCTTGTTTAGATTTTAAGTGTCAATCAGGACAAGGACCACTTCTTTTTCTTTATGCATATAATGTAATAAAAATGTGTGGTATAAATAAAAAAAATATTATGTATAAAAATAAGAAGGCAATTTTAAAACACTTCCAAGGAACACAAAGGAAGACTCAGGCAATTGAAAACCATGCCATGTTCTTGGCATCCACATACTCAGAGTGATCTCAACAAATGATTCTAATAAAAATCCATAAGCCAGAATATCCTGCAAAATTTCTGAAATGAAGAGTAAAGGTCTGGCAGGGGTGGGGTGGGATGAGGGGCTACTAATTCTGCTAGGGGAGAAAGATAAAGACAATAGCACATCTTAATAAAAATTGAAATCAGGAATAGCATAAATATGGCTTGGATTTTTAAAAAGAAGATAGAGAAATATATAGTAAATCCCTTTTCTTTTCCTTGCAAAAGAGAAAACACACAAAATTAAAAAGGATAATGACACTGTAACAATGAGTGTGGGTATTTTGCAATTATAAGTGCACATTGTGCACACTTCAGTGCTGAACATTTTAATATCTTGATAAAATGGAGTATTTCATGGAAAATATAAACCAATATTGATTCAGGAAATATGAAACTTGAGCTGGCCAATGACAGAGGGAAAAGACAGTCAAGGAGTTAATCCTCAAAGATTTCATGTGGTGGTGATTTTATACGCAACTTCTTCAGACTTTCACAGAATCATTAATTCCCATGCCATCTGATGTAGGGCAAACAAAATGATGAAAACCTACCCAGAGCAAGTATATTCTAAATTCTAAAACCTGGGACAGAACTAGACCGTTTTTTTTGGGGGGGGGGGGTTGTTTTTTGTTTTTGTTTTGGTTTTTTTTTTTGTATTGGGTGACCCTTACAGTTTTAAATGCAGGTGTAAAAAATCTTGAAAAAACTAGTAGGAAAAAAGTTGAAAAACATATTCACTATAAAATTAGTCAATTCCCTACTGAGAAAAATTAAAAGATAAATATAAAACATAAAACACATTGGGGAAAAAAGCTAGATATTTTCTTTTAAACAAAAACAAAGAATTCATAAAGGAAAAGAGTAACACAGTTTACCATATAACACTTAAAAAAGCTTTACTATGCCAAAATGCCATAAGCAAATGTTAAATATAATAGTGAAAAAGAAAATATTCTTGTAATTCATGTGACAGCTCATTGATATTTTTAGCATAAATTGCCCTTATCAATCAAGAGAAAATTGGTGAAGAAAAAAATACACATGTACAAAACATATATGAAAAAAAGATCGAACTTACTAAAACATAAAGAACTAATAATTTATACAACCAAACACATGCTATTTTCTTCTGTTAAATTGAGAAAATATTTGTAAATGGAAACATACACCTCTGATGAGTGTAAAAATTTGCAAAACCTTTGTCTAAAGAAATTTGATTTGAACCTTTAAATAAAATTTATGTCCATTGACCAAATAATTTTAGTATTCAGGAAATATTTTTTAAAAAATACACTTAACAATAATGAGCTAGACTATAGCATGAAAGAAGAAAAATGGAGAATAATATGAGTTCGCTGCTAGAGCAGAAATGAGATACTCCTTGTGGAATTATAGAACTATCTATTTAGGATGTATTTGACAAGGGAGGTGAATATCTGCTGAAGGCGCAGATGTGGCTGGTGATCCCCACCAGTGTCAAGGGCACTGATGATGGGTGTCCAAGGGCACTGTCTCTTGATATTCCACATTTCATGTCTCTTTAGGCATAGCAGGCAATTTGCAATGTAAAAGTGGAAGTTTCTGCCTGATGTATATCTGTGTAATTTTGAACAAGAGATGTAACAAATCTGAACTTTGATAGTTGCTTATTAACAACTGGGAATTATCTGCAACAAGAAAGAAAGCCCAGTTGTCAGACCAGCATAGGATATGGACAGTAAATGACCCAGATAAGGGCTGGGAAAAAGCCTTAAAAGGCTTGTTGACTGAGAGTCTAACGAAACTTTAAAAATAATCTTTACTGGGCAATCATCCTGTGATTTCTCTGTCCGTGTTTCATTGGAATATTCAAAAGAATCTATCTGAACTATCAAACCCTTATTGCCGTTTCTGAGGACAAGTTGGGATTTTCTAATTGAGTGAAAATTGAGTGCAAGAAAAGAAGGAAATTAGCTATATGTGAAAACTCAAGCTTAGATAATCTTTCACTGAGCTGGATAAAGAAACCTTAGATAAAAATCAACATATATCATCCATTGCAACTATTATTAATTTTAAATTTCGAAAACACTAGTGACAATTTTTTTAAATGCCTAAAACTGATAGTCCTGTGTGTACCAAACACCCATTAAATGGTCTATGAATGCAGACCTAGAGTCCGGCACTTGCTCAGCTTTATGCCTTTCTCATTCTTATTATTCTAGATCCACTCTGGCCTTCTTTAATTCCTCAAGTGCATCAAGTTTATTCCTTCCTCAGGATTCATGTATATGCTGATCCCACATCCAGAAAAGCTGTTCCCTAAAGTCCTTAAATACTTACTAATGTTCTCAGACTAAACAAGACATTCTGACCTAAATTATCTTTAATGAGCCTGAATAATCAGTTCTAAACCTTGACAGTTCATTAGAATCATCTGGGGATTTTTTAAACTACTGATGTCTGGGTCCCCAGAAATCCTGATTTAATTTGCCTGGGAGTATAGCCTTGGCATTCGAGATTTTTTTAACAACGCCCTCTCCCAGGAGTTCATGAAAGAATGAGAACCACTGGCTTAGATCTCATCACTATGTTTGTTTCCTTTACAGTGCTTTGCAGCTATATAATGACTCCTGTGCTTGCTTGTTAATTTATTGTCTGTCTACCATGTAGGCAAGATCTGTGTTTATTTTATGCATCTCCAAAAGTATTTGATGAATGAATGAATAATATATAGAAAAAACATTTCATATTCTGTATTAATAAAGCACAATAGCCTAAACCCATGCTTCTTAAACTTTAATGTTGGTATGCATCACCTGAGACCTTGTTAAAATGTGGATTCTAATTCTGCCCTAAGAGAGGGCTGAGATTCTATACCTCTAACAAGCTCCCACACTTTAAGCAGCACAGGCCCGAGGCTTGCCTGAAAATAAGAATTACCTTGAACCTCTAACTAAAACCAGATTACCGGTTCCTAACTCAGGCCAACTGAATCAAAATTTCCATAGGAGAAGAATTGTAATCTGCATATGTAATAAGTATCCCAACTGATAATTACCTTCAGGGAGATCTGGTGAACCAAGGAGTTACTCAGACACTGTTTCTTATCACATCTGTATTCAAAAGTAATGAGGGAATTGCTAAGTAAGCACCTATCAGACTGACCATCCCACATGTAACTATAACCCTGCCCAAAATAGAATAAATAATTACCTGAAGATTCTGGAGAATAACAAAAGCAAGTAGATTCTAGAGGGGAGTTGACACTTGAAAGAGGGTGTAGTGGGTTACTTTTCCTGGCATAATAATTCTCAGATTAGTCATTCTTAAAACTGCACTATGTAGGGCAGCTAAAACTCCAAAAACAAAACAATAAGTCTTGTTGAGAGAAGAGTTTAGGGTAACCACAACCACTAAAATGTGGGAATGCTAGAAAGTAGAGACCCACAGGGGAAGAGTCACAAATCTGTGTGCAGAATTTTGTCCAAATGTCTGATTAAGACCTGTACCATGTGAGGATGGGGCAGTCTGCAAACAAACCAGCTAGGGATAAAAGGACTGAATGGAGACGGGAGTGTCTGCCAAGAGGCAGAGTTTGCACTTTAAGTCCAGGCAACTTAATTAGCACAAAAATAAAATTGTCAGCATTCTTTAGAGTACTGTAATAGAATCCGGAGTCTCCACAGCATAACATTCACAACATCCAGGATAGAATCCAAAGTTACTCTGATGCGAAAAGACAAAAATTGTATGATTCCACTTATATGAGGTACCTAGAATAAGCAAATTCATAGAGACAGAAAATAGAGTAGAGGTTACCAGGCTGGGAGGAGGGGAGAATGAGAAGTTATTATTTAATGGGTACAGAGTTTCTGTTGAGATGATGAAGAAATTCTGGAAATTAGGGTGATGGTTACACAACATTGTGAATATAGTTATGCCACTGCAGTGCACCCATAAACATGGTTAAAATGGTAAATTATGTTATGTATATTTTACCACAACAAAACGAAACAGAAAAAAAATGTGTAACAGAAATGAAAAATGCCTTCAGGGACTCATTTATAAAGTGAATATAACTGAGACAAGAATCAGTGAGCTTGAAGATGTCAATAGAACTTCCCAAACTGAAAAGCAAAGAGAAAAAGGAATAAAAAAAAAAAATGGAACAGAATAGCCAAGATCTTTGGGACAATTATAAATGTGTAATATTCGCATAATGGGATACTAGAAGGAGGAGAAAGAAAAGAAAAGAAGAAATATTTGAAGTAATAATGGCTAAGTATTTTTCATCAGCTAATGACAGACACCAAAACAGATCCAGGGAGCTCAGAGAACACCAAGCAGGAGAAATACAAAGACTCTTCACCTAGGAATATAACATTAAAACTGCAGAAAATCAATCACAAGGAGAAAACTTTGAAAAAAAGCTAAAGGACAAAAACACCTGACTTAATAATAAGGACTTAACAATAATAAGAACTATCTCAGATTTATCTTTAGAAACCACACAAGCAAAAGAGCGTGGAGTAAAATATTAAAAATGTTTAACAACAACAACAACAAAGCTAGAATTTTGTATCCAGAGAAATTATTTTTCAAAAGTAAATTAATAAAGACTTTCTCGGATAAGCAAAAATTGAGGGAATTTGTTGCCAATAGACTTGCCTTATATGAAATGTTTAAAAAAAAATTAAAAAAAAGCTTTTCAGAGAGAATGAAATGATATAGGTCAGAAACTCAGATCTACATAAAAAAAGAGTGTTAGAAAAAGAATAAATAAAGATAAAATAACATCTTTTATTTTTCTTATTGTTAATTGATCTAACAGATAACAATTTGTTCAAAAGAACAATAGAAACAATATATTGGTAATTGTAGCTTACGGAGAAGGGAAATGAATGACAGTGATATAACAAGGTATAGGAGGGGAAAATTGGCAATACTCAGTTACGAGTTAACTGCAATACCTATAAAATGGTATATACTATTTGAAAATGGACTTGGATTAGTTGCAAACTCTAGGGCATCCAACAAGAGGGTTTTTTTAAAAAAAAATTGTAATTTATAGGCTAAGAAAAGAGAAAATAGAATCATATAAAGTGTTCATTTCTGCCAGAGAAGGCAGAAAAAGCATGGAAGACAAAAACAAAACAAACAAGTAAAAAACAAATAAAATAAAATGAGGGCAACAAATAGAAAGCAGATATAAATATGGTTCATATTAATCCAACTATGTCAAAAATTACTTTAAACATGAATATATAAAAACAGCAATTAAAAGACCTTATTAGAGTGGATAAAAATAAAAATAGACAAACAAAAAAATAAGACTCAACTCTATTTTGTCTAAAAGAAATTCACTTTAAATATAAGAGAGATAAGTTAAAAGTTTTTTAAAAAATGGAGAAATAGATACCATGCTAACACTAATCAAAAGCAAATAGCTACATTAATTTCAAATGAAACAGATTTCAGAGCAAGGAAAATTATTAGGTATAAAGAGAAGGGGTCAGTTTCTAAGAAAACACAACAGTCCTTAACCTGCATGTGCCTAATGCCAAAATGCATAAGACAAAAATGATAGAACTACAAGAAGAAATAAAAGAATTCACTATTATATTGGAGGTTTCATATGCATCTCTCAATAACTGAGACCCAACAGTTGAAAAATCAGTAAAGGTATGGTTGAACTGAGCTGCACCATCAATTAACTGGACTAAATGATACGTATAGACTACTTCGTCCAACAACAGCAGATTGCACACTCTTCTCAAGTTCATGTGGAACATCACTGTGATAGACCACACACACACTGGACCACAAAACACACCTTAACAGATTTAAAAGTATAGCAATCACACAAAGTATGCTCTCAGAACAGAATGAAATTAAACTAGAAACAATAACAGAAGGATATCAGAAAAATCCCAAAATATTTGGAGATTGAATAACATCATTCTAAATAATAAATGGGTCAAAGTAGAAGTTTCAAGAGAAATTTAAAAATATTTTGAACTAAATGAAAATACAACTTAGTTACTGGGATACAGGTGAAAACAATGCTTTGAAGAAAATTTATAGTGTTGGATGCACACATTAGAAGAAAGATCTAAAATCAATAATCTAAGCTTCCATCTTAGGAAACTAGAGAAAATAGAGTAACAAAAACCTAAAGCAAGCACAGAAGAAAATTAAAAAATTGCAAGGGAAACCAATAGAAAACAAACAAACAACAATGAAACCAAAGCTATTTCTTTGTAAAGATCAATAAAATGAACAAGCCTCTAGCCAGAGTAACCATCTGAGGCACAGATAATTTAAGTGACTTGCTCAAAATGACACAACTAGATGATTGACTCAGGACATGAGCCCTGGCAGTCTGGCTCCAGCATCCAAGCAGTAACCACTATACTTCATTGCAATCCAAGAGTGATGTTGGGGCTCTCCTCCACAGTGGTCTTCTGCTCCTATCGCTTCCACTTCCTGCTCACCTTGTGAGAAAATGGTGATTAGTTATGACCTCCTTTGTCACTGAGCTGGACACAGTATCAAAACTCTTTTTCATACAGAACCGCATCAGCCGACGGAGTGTGCACTCAAGTCGAAACTAACATGTCATCCCTGGCCAGGTCTCTGGTAATTACTGAACTTCTACTATTTTCTGGGCACTTTTTTCCAAGATTATTTTGAATAGGATCTGGGAAGTTGGGGAGGGCCGTGGTAGGGAACAGAGAGAGAGAGTGAGAGAGCGAGAGAGAGCAAGAGTGAGAGTGAGAGAGAGAGAGAGAGAGAGCAAGAGAGAGAGAGAAAAAATGGGGGAGGGAGGAAGTCTTTAGTCTTTCAGAGGCAAATATTCTTTCCATTTGGCTTCCCAGAGGAACTGTGGCCTCAGACCTCTCATGTGACTGATCTCAGAAGCTTTGCTATCTAGACAAGGAACATGATGCAGTCACTTTTTTGCACTGATATGGAACTTTGCAGTCTCATATCTATATTCAGTAGCTAATAAATCTCTCTAGCATTCATTGAATCTGCTCTGAGGTACTGGAGATGAAAAACTAGTCATTGGAACATTTACAGCTGACTGAGCCCACAAAGTGAGTTACAGTTTGATTTGCAAGTTAGATTCCACCTTATCATTAGTCCATAATGACCGCATCACCAATAATAATGAAGCTGTGCCTGTTTCTCTTCCATTATCTCAAGCATTACACACAGGAAATAAAATACGAATCTGCCTTAAGCACAAATACAAATGAAAGCAAGTGTACCAATAGATGTTTATAAAAAGTACAGTTGTGAACATAAATATTAGTTAAACAAATAGAACAAAATATTTGGTTAGACATGGTCTTTCCTAGCACAGGATATGCATATGATGTAGTGGCTTCTAAGAGAATGTGAAAGAAAAGTGTCAAATTGCTCTCTGCAAAGATCAAGATTTGAAATGAGGGTGAAGTATGGCTTCCGGAGGGAGACTACAGTGACTGAGAATTTGAGAGGATGAAGAAAACAATGTCTACGGAAGCTTTCCGTAGCTTTCCTATGAAATGTGCTGAGTATTTCTCAGGATTCTGGCTACTCCCTTACAAAGATGGAGTACAGATGGTGTACCTACGAAATTAGAAACTACTCCAGCAATTTTTTTTCAAAATTTTCTGTTTACCCTCCAATTAGCACACACACACACACACACACACACACACACACACACACAAATCATTAACAAAAAATTCAACCTTCCTGCTCAAATCTACAATGATTTTTCATGCTACCAAAAAAAACATCAGAAAAGTGCTGGCCAGGAAAACCTGGAGATTTTGGCCCAGCCTTTGAACACCCAATGCCATGAGGACAGCTGATATTTCCAGATGGAACCAAAAATGTCAGATTTGATTGGCAATATTTTTAAGAGGCTTCCTTAAAGAAGTCCAACGAATATGATCATTTAATGATGGAGTCAATAGATGGTGGTCAGAGAGAAGCCTTGCCAATGGTCATCCTTGCCAATGTCCAGTTCTTTCTCAGATCAGATCTCAAGCATCCATTATATATTTTGCTGTGCCTTCTTGGTCAAGATACAAAAATCTATGCATCCAAATGTCTAAACCTCTAAGTAATAAAACTATTACTCTTTGATAACATTACCATTTTGAACAATTATTAGGTATATGGCATGTTGCTAAAATTCTGTAAGTAATAATCTCAATCCATACAACATCCTTATGTGAGGCACTAACTTATCACTGTTTGGTAGACGTGCAAACTTAGGTTGAAGAAATTTAAATTATTTTCCCAACTAGTCTATGATGGAATAAACGTCAGAGATTTAATTTGGATCTAGCTTAGTTTTATTTCAATGCCTCTGCTTTCCATCTTCTCTCTCTTTTTGAACTTCTTTTAAAAATCTTTATTGAGGTGTAATTTAAATACAAAAGCTGCACATATTTAATGTATACAATTTGATGGATTTGAACATATGCATACACCTGTGGAAGCATAACTAAAAATAAGATAATAAGCTTATTTTCACCTCCAGAAAATTCCTCCTGTCCTGCCCCTTTAATGTCTGTCTATGAAGAACATTTAACCTGAGATAGACTCTCAACAACTTTTTAGTGTATAATACAGTATTGTTAACTATAGGTACCATGTTGACAGCAGATCTCTAGAATTTGTTCATCTTGCATAACTGAAACGTTATATACATTTACCTCACATCTGTTAGAATGGCTATTATTTTGTATAAAAAATAATCTAAAGATAAGTGTTGGTGAAGATTTGGAGCAACTGGAACCAATTGGACCAATCACACATGGGACATTTGGAGCAGCTCAGCTATTTCCTCTGTCTCGGATGTTCTGCACCCCCATTGTTGACTAACTCCTGATATCACTTCCTCATTCTTCACCACCCACACTAAATGTGCCTTTTCTCATTCCAGCCATTCTCCATCACATCACCCTACTTTATGTTCTTTATCACAATTCTCGCTATCTAAAACAAACCTTGCTCATTTTTGTCTGTTTCTTTTCTGTTCTTCCCAATAGAATGTAACCTCCACAAGAGAAAAACCTTGTCTTTTTTGTTCTTCTGAGAGCAGGGCCTGGCACAGAGCAGGTAGGTAGTAACAGATGTATCTGTAGAATGAAGGATGAATGAATCCTGGAATCATAAAGCACCCTCCTGGGACCTAAAGCATGACTCCTGATGTTCTCAAAGTAACTTTGACTTTTGCAGCAGCTGGTTTTGAGCAAAACTCTGGGAGGAATCTCATGCCAGTCTTCAAATTTATATTTTCTTTTTACTTATATAGGTGTGAAATGCTGTAACATACCCTCTGAAATGCTCAGATCTTAAGCGTACCACGGAAACACTTTTGAATAACCCATATCAAGACACAGAACATTTCCATCACCCAAGAGATTCCTCTGTGCCCCTTCCCAGTCACCCTCTTGCCCCTAACCGAAATAACTACTGATCTGATTTTTATCAGAATGAGTTCATTTTGCCTAGAATTTCATTTACATGGACTCATACAAACTGCATGCACACTTCGTGTCTGACCCTGTTACTAAACATATTTGAGGGATTGGCCCATGTTTTTATCTGTTTTTACAGCTGAGCAGTATTCCATGATATGGATGTACCACTATTTGCTTACACACTCTCCTGTTGAAAGACTTTTGGGCTGTTCTTAAGTTTTTGCTATTATGAATAAAGCAGCTAGGAACATTCTTGGACAGAACTTTTCATGGACATATGTGTTTATTTTTCTTGGATAAATACCTAGGATTGGAATTGTTGGGTCATAGGATAGATGTGAGTTTAATTTTTTAATAAAATTGCCAAGTGATTTTCCAAAGTGATTGTACCTTTTAAACACCACTTTTAATTTCTTCGAAATATACTATGAAACTATGAGGCAATCAAATATCTAGAAATCATCTATAAGTATGTATAGAAATACTTATAGTATAAAGTATAATAAACCAGAGAGCTCAGAGGGAGGCTCCAATCCCCCAGGTCTCTAATCCAAGCCCTGCTCCTTTGTCTCCCTGGCACTTGGAGAAAAAGAATCTAATGGTCCACATTGCCAGAATGGGGAGAAGTCACTGTGCCCTTCGGTCAACTTGTGCTTTAATTTTTTCCACCACGTGCTTCCTTGATGAGTAGAAAACTAGAAGCCAACATTCCAAGCAGAATGGCCTGGATTCTGTTTTGTGTTAAGCTTCCCGGCCCAAGACCTTAAGCAGACAAAGAATGGCACATGCCTGGGGCTATTTCAGGCTCTCAGGGAGATGCAGGAGGCTGGCCTTCAGAGAAAATAGAGCAACAACTCATGTATCATTCATATATTTGAACCTACAGGAGGAAGGTCTAATCTGAAGATAGATTTTTCCCATCATTAATAACCTCTTTTTTTTAGACAGAAGCTGATGTCAGTGGCATTTGGTGTGCCCCTCAGGGACTTATTTCCCATCAAGTCTCAATAGTTTTACCTGGTGAAATCCTAAGAAGAAGTAAGCCTAGTGCTCCTAGACCACTTCAGTTGTCAATGTATAGTCAGGGAATACTCTAATGTCTTTTAGAATCAACCAAGTAAGCCCTTTGGATAGCGTAGAGCATTTGGAGGAGTATTCACTTTTCTATTGTATAATGGGAAGGATCCCAGCACTGTGGCTTTCAATGACTAAGGCACAAGCATCCCAGTTCTCTTAAGACCCTTTGAGTTAAATTGTGTGTTGGCCCTTCTAGGACTCTGTCAACCCCTAGCAGCCCTAACCACTAACCCACCCACCCCACCCCAACCCCCTGAGTCATTCCGGGGAAGAGATTGGTTTTACCAAGAGTCCAAAGGAGTCCTCAGGAACCAGAAGAGGTAGTGACCCCTAGAATCTTCCTGATGCGGAAACAAGACAGCAGCATGGACAGAGAGCATGCACTCTTCTCAGAGCAGGCTCCAGCTGGGGCCTGGGCTTCTCAGCCTTCTCAGAGCTGGAAAAGAGCCCAAGCCTTTCTGAGTCTGAATCCATGTTTCCAGGACTAGTGTGTGTCCAAGACAATCCCAAAAAGTGGTCATGTTTGTTGGGAATGTGGTTAAAACTCCAGTCAATGACAAATTTATGGTGGAAACCATCTGGAATCTTCTGACTGACAAGGTTTCTGGCCCACGGTGCCTGGGGGGTGGATCCCCACAGCTCTGGCTTTGCTCTCTGAGGTCAGACATAAGGAAATGATTGTATATTGCTCTGTTCAGACCCAGACCTGAGAACTCAACTGGATTGTTAAACTGTTTTTACTCCCATTGGACTTTTTATAACAAGGTTTACCTAAAAACAGGACAGAATCTGCTTTCTAAGGGCACCTTTAGAAAGACTCTGCAAGCAGGATAAATGTCATATTTCCTTGATCAGCCATTTTACTCCATCCTTCAAGCACCTAACCTGAATGGGTCAGAAAAACACCCAGGTGCTGTTCTAGTTTGATATAAGTAGTTATCACATGCTATTTAGAGAGTGTGTGAAAGGATTTCTTGGCTCATATTGAACCCTGGAATTCTGTTCCCTACAGGCTTTCAGCAGCCATGGCTCTGAGTCATCTGCCCGGTGACCAGAAGTTGGGATCCAACATCATGTGCCTCCCAGATAATGAGGTCAAAAGTGCCAGACCTGCCAGGCGCCTGATAACTGGCTTATTAACATCCCTAAATGATAGTACTTTTGATTAAACCTTACATCTCTGCCTGTTCTCTCTCTCCCGTCCCTTCTAAAAATTAGAGCTGGTATTTTGATAACCATGCCCTTGCTTGAACTTCAAGATGGTTCAAGGATAGGGAAAAATCATGATGTCCCTAGGCTATTACCTCCAAGGACAAGAGGTTTTCTGGGTCACAAAGCCTTAAACTTTAATTCAAGCCTTGCTGATCTTTTTTTCTCTTTGGAGAACATTTAGATTTTTTTTTTTTTTTAAGCCGGCAAGGTATAAGAAAAAGTATAAGGTTTAAATCCAGGAATCTTGTGCTCTAATAACATCTTCTGCCCTAAACTGGATAACTAAACAAACAGAAGTCATTTTATATCACTGTGCTTCAGCTTTTTATCTATAAAAAGAAAAGAGCACTACTTCCTAGAACTAGTATAAGAATCACATTGGGCAAAAGCTAGAAATCTCTTTGTGAATAATAGAAGCAGTGTATAACTATGACGTACTGTTATCACAATTATTATTGATGCTCCTAGGTTTTCTATTTTGTGGCAACATTGCTTTGTTTGAAAACTGTAATTGTCAAAGTCAATTTGTCCCATTTTAATTTTAGCGTTTGAGACATAAAATACTATAAGAGAATTTGGAACTGACCTTTAAAGCAGCAGTCCCCAGCCTTTTTGGCACCAGGGACCAGCGCTCCTACGAGAATCTGATGCCTGATGATCTGAGGTGGAGCTGAGGCAGTGATGCTAGTGCTGGGAGCGGCTGCAAATACAGGTGAAGCTTCGCTCGCCCACCACTCATCTCCTGCTGTATGTCCACGGTACCAGTCCGTGGCCCAGGGATTGGAGACCTCTGCTCTGAAGTAACCCTGGACTTAGGAAATGAAGATGTTCCAGGATGACAGATAGCTCTAGATCCCCCTGAAAGTGAGGAGAAGAAGGCCAGATGCTATATATATTTGAAGGACAAATGAAGTTAAACTGAACAAGCAGTGTCAATAACAATACAAAGTGTCTTCACTTTGGTGACCTTGAAAAACTGGTGATAACCTAAATGTTCAACAATAGGAGAATATTTAAGCAAATTTTACTACATCCTGCTTTAGAATAGCAAAATGCAATTAATGAAATGGAGCAAACTTGTATCTGCTATCATGAAAGGGTCTCTGAGATGATTGTTGGATGAGAGAAAAGGAATTGGCAGGCTAGTGACTAGTGTTAGATCACATTTTTTGAGAAAAAATGAAGTAAGGGAGAAAGGGAATGAGAGGAGGAGAAAAGAAGGAAGGAAGGAAGGGAGGAAGGAAGGAAGGAAGGAAGGGAAGGAAGGAAGGAAGGAAAAATCAAATATAATTATGTATATCATGTGTATGAGTGTGTGTGGTTGGGTGTTTGTACATAGAGAAAAATTTCGCAAAGATACTGAGGTCATAATTTTAGTTATCTAGATGTGATCCTATGGGTAGTAAAAAGAGGGAGAGTAAGAACTACTACTTATGCTATACATTTCTGTAATTCTGGAATTTTTTGCAATTAGTATTATGTCTTGCGTTAGAAATTAAAGGCATAAACAATTCTATCCATGATTCCATCAAGTTCTAGTCTTTACAAGCTCTAGTGCACAGTCAATTTCTATTTTAACTTTGGATTGGGGCATGATAGAAGCGAGCAGCGAATGTGTTTACTCATTGACAGCACGTTGTTTGGAAGAACTTGGAGCAAGGATGATGGAAGCAATTTGCAAAATCCCTCAGCAGAAACTGAAGAGTGCTGTCAATGAGTTGGAAAATTGTTCAGAACAATTTATGATGAAGGTTAGTGACTGAGCCGAAGCTGAGAAATTTGAACTGCCTTACCTTCCTATGCCATTTGCTGACTTCTGATTATGCGTGAGAGATGAAATTATTAACGTTTACGATTACGTAAACAGACAATTTTCTCGCTCTTAAACGACAGATCTGAAGTCACACATGCAAAAATTGCAGGTTACAAGGAGCTGAAACCTACGCTACACGGCATATTGAAACCCGAATTTACTCTGATTTTGTGATGCTGAAAAGTGAAGGTTTTTAAATAAGTTTTAGATTTGATTTGTTTTCCTAATTTTCTACTCAAAGGTTGGGTGCGCAACCTTTCCACCCAACCACTTAAAAACCTGTTAAAATTGACACCAACGACTTCATCTCATATTAGCTTTCTGTCTAAATATATATCTGAGCAAATTGCTGCAGACGACCTCAGGGTTAGAACAGCTTTCTGTACCAGCGCAACCTCTCAAACCAGTGTGAATGAGCCGCGCTGGAAAATTCACTCCTTGTCATTACTTTCCAAAGTCAAGGACACTTCACGAAGCCCCCTGGCCCACATCTCAAGAGAAAGGGCACAGATGGGCAGTAGACAAGCTTTGACCTCACAGCCAACTCCTCATACACTCTCCTCTGCCCCGTTCAGCCCAGGAAGTTGATTTTGTCTTCACTGGGCTGCTGTCCCACTTCACCCACTAGAACTGGATTCTTCTCCTGGCAATTCAGCAGGTTTCTTCTGTAAAATTAACTAGTACACTTTGAAAAGCCAGATCAAATGAAGGGCTATTCAGAAAGGGCAGGTCCATCCACGTTTTGAAAAAGGGAAAGAGCTAAAGTTCACACACACACGAATCATAGACACTGCAAACTGTAAGAGATTATGAAAATCTTTGAATTCAATTCCCTCTTTTTAAAGCTTCTTTGAAGAAACCAAATCCCTGAGAGCTATGTGACTGGCCAGGACCAAATGGCTATTTTGTAGCCAATTTACTGCTAAGAGAGAGATTATCTTTACCCAGATATTTCTGGAACATTTTGGTGGTATTGAAAACATGATTATAGAAAAAAATGTAGTAAATCCATATTATATACTTTACTAGGAGACCAATCAATAAGCTGCAGTCTTTTGGCATCGGTTTTGTACGCTAAGGCTTAAATATTAATTTATTTATTCAGCAAGTATTTATTACCTATTATACGCCAGGCACTGTTCTGGTGCTGGGGAAAGGGCCGTTGGAGAGTTTTGAGCAGAGAAGTGCTATGATCTGACTTAAAATTTTAAAGGACTACTGAAGTTTCCGTGTTGATAAAAAATCACGAGGGGAGAAGGAAAGTCGTGAAGAGAAGCAAGAAAACCAGTTAGGAGGCTGTTGCAATAAAGGGAAGCACCCAAGCAGGCTCGCACCAAGGGAGTAGTGGAACTAATGGTATTTTGAAGGAAGAACCAGTAGGATTTGCTGATGCTGGACTGGATGTGAATTTGAGAGAAAGGAATAAGTCAGAGATAACTCCGAAATATTTAGCAACTGAAAGAATGCAATTGCCCTTAACGGATATGGGGGAAACTGGAAAGAAATTATTCAGTTTGAGGCATATTGTTCAAAAACTCGAAAAGGCATTCAAGAGCAATGTAAATCAGCATAGTCAGACGAAAGGGTGTGGAGTTTAGAGGAAACATTTGATTAGATACTTTTTCACTTCAATTTTGAAGTGAAGAGCTTAATTATAGCTAGTTATCACCATAGAGAATATAATAAAGCATTTCTCATGAGAGTGTAAGTAACTATTATATTTTATTGATTCAACTAGTACTTATTTATTAGGAACCACACACTGTTATAGGTTCTGGGGGCATAAAGGTGTTTATGGTCATTGTCTTGGGTGCCTAGAATTAGAGACAGACACAGAAAATAAACAATAACAAAAGTCTACAACACTATAAGTTCTATAAGAGTTTGTTTGAGGCGCTAATGAAAACACAGAAGCAGACATAACCAACTCTACTGAAGAAGGCCAGAGATAGTGTTTGAGCAGTTGTTAAGGTTGAATATGAGTTGTACAGACAGACAAGGGTGGGATGAGCATTCCAGGGAAAGAAAACATGCAGAAATGTGCGGGGGTAGGAAGGGCAGGGCTCATCCGGGGACCCGTGGCGTCTTATGGCCGAAGTCCAGGCTGTGCAGGGAAAAGTGGTTGTTAATAGGCGGGATGAAGAGAAAGTAGTGGGTGTGATGTCTGGAAGGTTTGATGTGCGTGGTTGCTATGCTACTCATAAAGGAAGAGGGAACAAACACAGGCAGGATGAGTAAAGATATACAAGTTCATGCCACGTGGGGTCCAGCTGTGCACTGCTGAACTGCATTAATCTCCTGGTGGCAGAGGAGGTGGCCCTGCTGTCAGGGAAGAGGGACAGGTGCCAAGAGCTGACATTGCTTGAAAGAGTGCCCTTCAGTGGGTTCTCTACAGTTCCTGAGAACTGGGCCAGCTGCCGTGGGGGCCTGGCACCAAAAGACCAGGCACGTCTGAGAAAGGTCTTTCCCTCTGTCTGAGAGGATGGAGCACCCATAGCTGGCTTTAATTAAGAGGAACGTGTGGAGCTTTTCCCAAGGGGTCGTTCCTTTCCAGGAGACTTTGATAGAGAATGATGCTTCAACTCAGAAACATTCATCTCATTTGATAGAAATACATCAATGGATCACAAGCCTGTGCGGAGAACAGTGGTGCAGGTATCCCTCAGATCATATCACAGTGAAAGGAGCTACCTACCTGCTCCTTTTGTATTTAAGTCCAGCCTGAAAGTGTATGATTTCTGTCCAGTCTTAGCTTTTGAGAGTCACAAAAGAAATGCTTTTTTTTTACTTAGGATATTTCAGAAATATGGAATGTCTGCAACTATTTATCAAATTTGAGCACAGTGTTAAAATTTTAAAAAACACTACATAAAGGATCATCTGTTAAAACCATGTTCATTGTGATGTGCGTGTATATTTATGTGTGTTGGCACTGATAGAAAAAGGAAAAATCTAAGACTATAAAAGAGGATATTCTCCTCCACCCTGGTTACTCAGGAACCATTTTTTTATTGGTATAGATTGAGGTATTTGTCCCTATTCATGAAATAAATTGCATAGTGTGGCCTCTACACTGTATACAACAAGACACCTAAGTGGATTATGCACTTAATGAGCATGGCAGTCCTTGAAGAGGATGTACGGATGATGATGATGGTGTGGAGATTCCAGAAGGAGAAATATCTTTCCAGGGTGGGCTTCTGCTACTGGTTTTTAGGGTATTGAGGATGAATAATTTATTTTGTCATCAGTCTTTCCCATCTAATCATGCCTACTCCCTGCCCTCTAGAAAACAGCTAAACAACTTGTTTCTTCTTGTACAAAGTTTCCAGAAATAACCAGTTGGCATTTCAACTTAATTGTTTCACTATTTTGGACGAGAATGTAAATAAACAGTTAACATGTATGAAGGCTATACATATTCTGAAAATGTGTATGCATTTTTTTTCTTCTTGTGTCTCATGATCGAGATAATACGATATCCTAACTCCACAATTTATGGAATTGCCCTTGCCAAGAGTGATCTGAATTTCTAAGGGTACAAGGTTAATGTGATGCTTTTTATCTGACCTCCTGTCTGCTTCAGCTAGACTTTAGTTTATGGAGTCACTGCCCTGCAGGTGAAAAGCCTGGTCCATACCACGTGACACCAGCCATCAATTTCTGCCACCGTTAGAGAGGTGCCAAATGTACTATTCACCCAGGTTCTTTGAATGTGAAGGTGACTTTACTGAAGGTATGGGAGAGATGATAGAAAGTTTATATTACAGCAGTTCATACAACTTTAAAGCTAAATGATCTTCACCTCTCTTTTTAAAAGTCTTTTGGCCTCTCTATTTGGTTGCTTATCCATCTTATCTCTTTTCTTTCTCTTCTTGATCCTCCTTTCCAGAAACTTAAATTTTTTTTTTACATCCCCCATCACGTTATGCAGAATGATTCACTATCTCTAGTCCCTCCCTTAAAACTCAGCTGCAAACTCTGTTGTTTATCCAAGACCCTAAGGAAGCTCTGATTCCCAGGAATGTCTTTGGTCAACTAAATCCTCAGACAAAAGCTAAGAGACTAACTCAGCTAAGATTACAGCTGATTACTATGTTCTCTTTCATGCTTTTCATATTTTTCAAATTTTCCGCCATACTTTTTATGCTGGTAAAAATAACCAAATGCTTTAAAAATATTCTGGGAAAATAAATCTAGTCTTTTGTGGAAAATTGTTTCTTAGAGGGCATATGTAAAGAGAATTTGAAGAAAGCTGAAGTTGATCCTAAGAGCAGGTGTCAGCCAACTTTTCCTATAAAGGACTAGAGAGTAAACAATTCAGGCATTGTGGGCCTCACAGTCTCTGTCACTAGTACTGGACTCTGTCATTGTTTAGAAAACAGACATAGACAATACACAAATGAATGAGCATAAAATAAAACTTTATTTACAAAAACAGGTGGCAAGCCAGATTTTAGTCCTCAAGCTATAGTTTGCTAGCTCCTGCTAAGAGGGTGTCTCAAATGTTGTTAAATGTTGACATGTGCTTGATGGAAGCATGAGCGAACACTCTCAAAAAGAGGAAAGTTGAGCTGATGTAGTTAAACCATTGTGTAGTTCTCATAAAATTTAATTGTTTCTTTTCTTAGTATCTTTCAGAAAGTTTAGAAAGAAAAGATATTTGGCTTCCTCCAACACTTAAGGAAGCTTTAAAGGAATTGGGAAAGTAAAGTGCTAGATTCAAGGAAAAAGTAAGTTGGATTAGAGAAAAATGAATTTGATAAAAAAAAAAAAACTTTCTGGTTAGGGAGAGGCCGTGTGAGGCAAAGACTACTGACTATGGTCTCAGGAACGCAGAGCACATGTCCAGCCTCTGGCAGGAACTTTCTGATAATCAAATCAGTTAACCTCTCAGAAGTTCAGTGTTCTTATTAATGAGAGTGTTATACTGAATGAGTCCAACATTCTTTCCTGTTCTAGTTAAGAGATTAATTTAGAATCGTATGGAGAACTAGAAATGGACACTGGAATATATTTTCTTCCTTTTTCCTCTTAAGAATTAATAAACATATTGAGTGCTGCCCATGTCCCAGGTGGTTGCTCCTACATTATTTTACTTTACACTCCCAATAATCAACACTGCCTTCTTCCTGGAGCACATCCAGTTGAGCCTAGAGGTTGAGTATCATTATTGCGATCTCTTAATAAATAAATAACTCAGGCCTCAGATTCTGCATCCTTTTCCTACTACCTTCTGGCCTCTTGTTAGTGCTCTAATGGAAACCAATAGATTATTTTAGATCTCACAGAGGCAGGGTAGTGGGTATGGGGGTGCTGCCTGGCTCACAAAAAGAAATCGATATCATCTTTGAAGATGACTTCAGACAGAACAGAGGCAGATGACTACCTTTTGCTTTCAGTTACTGACTTCTTAAGTAAAAGAACTTAGGCCTGGGTTTTTGTTGAGAAACAGTTCTAGGTTTTGTTTTGTTTTTTACATTTATATCATGGTTGCGCATGCACTTTTTAGTCACATAGGGCCTTTTATTGTCACTAATGAAAACAGGAGAGACCACTACAGGACATGGACAGCACTGTACCCAGGAAATTGCAGTCTTGTCTAGGGGCAGACAGTTCTGGTGGGCAGAGAAGGCTAAGCTTCTCTCTCAGCTGTTGCTGTGTCTTTTGGAGCATCCGGACAAGGAAATAACTAGTCAGTCAGAAGAAAAGCGAGTCACAGCAAAATGAGCAAAGCAAGTTCATGTGGGTGAAATAAACAAGAAGACAATTATCCTTCTCAGCTAATAGGTTGATAAAAGCCCTAGCCAATATTTTCAACTTAAGACATTGTGCTGATGGTTTCAGGGCAAGGTCAGTGGGTCAGTCAGTCTGGCTCACTTTCTTCACTATCTCACCTATTTCCCCGTCATTTTTCAATGAGGAGTCTTACCAAAATGACTTGCACTGAGAGTTGACACTGTTTTACCAGCTGAAATCCTCAATGTCAACATAAAAACTAATTATGTCTGCTTTTAGGATCCAAGGCATTTCAGTGCAGATTGCCTGCCTGTCAAATTAGGATGAGATTTTGAGACTGGACTAGTCCCTATTTTAATATCCTGTGTTTTTAAAACTTCAAATCATTGTAAAATCATTGTACTTTAGTAACTTTTTCAGGGTAGGAATCAAGCAGGTGAGGACACCTCTACACTGACCGAGCCAATCAGGGGGCATGTTTGTATCAGATCACAGTAACGGTGTTTAACCGAAGCGTTTAACATTGGGATAGAATGTTGGAGAGGATGTAGAGAAAAGGAACCCTCATACACTCCTGGTGGGACTGCAAATTGGTACAGCCACTATGGAAAACAGTATGGAGCTTCCTCAAAAACTAAGAATTGATCTACCATATGATACAGCAATCTCTCTACTGGGGATTTACCCCAAAGACTTGAAAACCCATATCCAAAAAGATATTTGAACATTGATGTTCATAGCAGCATTATTCACAGTGGCCAGGACATGGAAGCAACTGAAGTGTCCTACAATAGATGATTGGCTTAAGAAGCTGTGGTACATATATACAATGGAATATTACTAAGCCGTAAGAAGAGATGAATTACTGCCATTTGCAACAACATGGACAGACCTTGAAATAATCATACTAAGCAAAATAAGCCAGACAGAAAAAGTTGAAATCACATGATATCACTTATATGTGGGATATAAACCTAAAAGCAACGAGTGAACAGGACAAACAAACAGAGACTCATGGACATGGACAATGGACTCGTGGTTACCAGAGATAGATGAGGGGAAAATATAAATCATTTCTTCAATTAAAAGAAAATGAATAACTAAATAAAGAACTAAATTAATTAATTAAGATAAAATAAAATGGGGATAGAATGAACAATTAGATGAATAATGACCAGCCATGTTCAGGGGAGAATACAGCAGCTGTGTAGACATGAGAATGTTCTGGTTAGAAGCTGTGTTTGGCAACTTGAAAGAGGAAAAATTATTTCCCTGGTAAAAATGGTCCTGCTGAGAGTCATGGACTCTCCATAGTGGTATTAAACTAGAAAAGGCATTTAAATGAGTTCTTGAAAGGAGTGACTCTAGAGAGTCACTCCAACCACATGTTGCCTTCTCAATACCACACCAGTTTCTCTTCTCACAGATCGTGGTAAAGTGCCACACTGGGTCATGTGTTTACCCTTCCTTTTTCTCTTTCCCTCTCTTTTCAGGAGTGCACCTGTAATATAAAGTCAGCTTACATACTGTGATCTGCCCCTGCCCCCCACCCCATATATTCCCATCCCACCTTACCCCCTCTGCAAATACCTTCATTTTGTCAGATTTCTTTTATGGCTCCACTCTCTTTGGCTTTAAAAGAGTAGCAAAAGAAAAAAAGTCATACCAAATACCATACATTATAGAACATTTTAGGAGACTGTAGCTTCTAGTTTGGGTGATTATTCGTGTTTACAAAACACAACCGCTTTTATGCAAACTCTGAAAGGAAGACTACTTGGCTGCCCTTAAACTGTGGTCAAGTATTGGCAGGTTTATTCTGAAGAAGTGTAATGAAATTCTGTTTACTCCAAAGCAAAAGACTAGAAGAAACAGGAAAACATATTTTGACTCAATATGAAAAGAGTTAACCTTTACTGCCTTAAAAAATAGTAAATCTCCCAGCACTGAAAATGTTCACCTAAAATGGCAATCTGGGTTGTAGAAATTGAGGAAAACTAAGCTGAAGTAATAAATACACCCAGAAGATTCAGTGATTTAAATAACAAGTTTTTGTTTGTTTGTCTGTTTGTACGTTTTGTTTCCTCATGTAATAGTCCAGAGCAGGTATTTGGGATCCAGTCTAATAACTATGCTAGTATTCCAGAGTTGTCCGAATGCACCATCCACATGTTCTGGAAAGGAGAAAAAGCATCCTGGAAAGGATCACCCACAGGAAGTGGCCCCACACCCCTACCACCCGCATTGCATTGGCCATAACTAACTGCAAGGGGGCTGGGAAATAAGTTTCATCCGACTAGTCATAGGCTCACTCGGCACTTTTAGTACAGCGAGTGGATGACAGGAGGTGTGCGTTCGGGGCAGGTAGTTGGAAATCTCTGATGCAGTAGATGGAAGCACTGCACTTGGAGCCAGGTCCACCGCGTTTGCAATGAAGTGCAGCAATTCTGTAGCTATGGGACCTTCAAGTGAATCATTTGACCTCTCTAAAGTATTGTTTCTGTATCTGGAAATAGAAGAATGAAGCTTGGCAGCATCTATGTCGCCTTTGTGGAAATCAAAGGGAAAAATCAATATGTCTGAGAGCACTGGGACTTTTGGCCAAGCTTCTGTTATCATTTTAATCGGAATCTTAAGTATAGATATACACAAATGGTAAACATCAACAACACACTTTATATCTGTGAACAAATGACAAAGTAGATTTCAAATGCAGCAGAAGGATTTTAGATTAGAAGTGAAAACAGAACCACTGACCATGGCCATCAGAAATTAGAGATGAAGGGAAGATGTATGAATAAACAATTGAAGAGAGCAATAGAGTATCTTTGTCTAGATAACCTTAGAAGAAGATGTGATTCTTATTTCTTTGAGGGGAGGGGGGTGCGGAAAAAAAAAAAAGCGTTAGGATTAAAAGAGGGCTGTACCAGATGATCATCTGTCCAGATACTTTCTAGATCTGTTTCTCTTTTTCTGACATTAGATAATGCACGCATCACTGAATCCAAGGCTCAGCTGAGCATTTTTTCATAGGAAAACAAAATTGTTTATCTTTCTTTATTCTACTAGAGTATAGAGAGAAGAGAATATATATTATAGGCTGGAAAGCTGGAGACATGCAAAACAGTCATCTTGAACAATATACCTACTGACTTAGAGCTCTGGGGGAAGTGCTTGAAGAGAGCTGAAGGTCTGTGTGTGCCACCTGCTCCTTGCTGTTTTTAGCATAGCTATATATATATCAGTAAAAAATTGATTGGTTTGCAAGTAGAAGTGGAAGGAAATAGAAGAAGTACATAAACTTGTAGTTGCACATTCATTCATTCATGCATTTATTCCCTCATCAAACAGATTTGTCCCAGGCACTTGTAATATATCAATGAACTAAACACACAAAGAGCTTGTATTCCAATTGCGAGACCTACATTAAGAAATAAATAAATTATATATGTTAGAAAATAGAGTTATGGGAAACAAAATAGTGGAGGGTAGTAAGATTGGGGAGGAGGTGTGAACAGTTTGTGATTTTGAATAGGATGGTCCAGGTAGGCCTTACTGAGAAGGCAACATGTGAGCAAAGACCTAGAGGTGAGGGAGTTCAATGTATAGAGAAAGTGTGTTTCGGGTAGAGGGATCGGAGGGCCTGAGATGAGGAAGTGCCTGTGTCACATCCACTGGGCTATTGAGGGAGGGTCCCTGGATATGACACTCTCAGCCACCTCCCAGTGCTCATCCTCCTTCTAGAGGAAGAATGAGAACAAAGTGGGGAAAGAAACTAACAGTTTTTCCCTGGAGACAAGGAATAAGAGATAAGATATTTTCCCCTATAACAATCAGAATTATTAAACTGTAAAAATAGAAATATCTTTAATTTTAGAATAGAATAATTCTTCAGTGCATGCCTTTAGAATCCCATTTTAGAATGCATTATGTAACAAGAATTAGGTCACTCTATGTTCATAATATTCTTCCTTGCTTAACCAACATATTTCTCTGAAAGACAACAGAATGTTATGAGAGCAGCCTCGATTTAGGGGGTCAGACTTAAATCAGTTTCTAATCTTGACTCTTCCATCTACTAGCTGAGTAAGTTGCCTAACAGCTTTAAGCTTCAATTTCCTGGCTAGAAGAGAGGAGCAATGACACTGGCTGAGTGAGATAGCGCAAGGTAGATAAATATTGTAGTGTCTACCCCACAGAACGCACCAACAAAGGTGAGTTTTTCTTTTTTAAGCAGGAGAATCAGTGGCTGTGAGGAATGTCTGCCCCCTGCTACACTTGAAAAGGAGCTCTCCTTCCTGAAACACTGGCTCGTAATTATATATGAAATGCAGTTTGCCAAAGTTTAAAGAGGAAACTTCACTTTCCATTCAAATGCTCTTGGCTTCATTTTAAGGCTTCTTCTGAAAGCTTGGTGGCCTCAAGCACAGTACGACTGATGAGCACTTTGTGAGAATTTGGTGCAATGATGAGAAGAATCATCTCATAAAAAAACTATTCATGTGATGTCTTTAGCCCTAGTTCAAAAGTCTGTGGTTGCCAGTGGATCAAATAAAGCCTATGGTAAAAATTAAACCTCCATGGAGATTTGTTCACAGATGCCAACTTGCTAGAAGGCTACATTTCTCAATGATTTTATAGTCTGGTATTTTTATTGATAATATTACCTTTATATGTTGTCAATTATATTTTTTTCTAACAGCATAGTAATGGCTCAGAGCTCTTACTAATCATGAGAGATGCTGTGCAGAATCATGAGGAGGAGATTTCAAATGCTTTGATTAAAATGTCATTCACAGAATTGACATTTAAATGACTAATTTGGTTCCTCTTTCATACTGTAAATTTATCCATATTTTGTGTTTTATATGAAAGGAGACTTGGAGAATTTCAGGAACAAAACCACCACCACCAGTGGCAGTAGCAGTCATTTATAAAATAAAATCATTGGTATGCAAAGAAAAAATATCCTGTTAAGTAGAGAGCTTTATTTTTAAATAATATGAACATATTATTGGATTCATGTAAACTGTTTCAAAACAGTCTTTTGATGTTCTTCACCATTTCCTCGTAATAATTTATATTTTTGTGTAATGTAGTAGAGCAGAAAAACAGTAGGCTTAGGAGTTTAAAAGTTTTTAGTTTTATTCACAGATCAACTGGTTGTTTGATTTTGAGCAAAAGAGCCTCAGTTTTCTCAAATATAAATAGGAATAACTCATAAGGTTGTCCCACAGATATAACAAGAATGTTTTTTAGAAAACACCTAATATTGAGATTGGTATCTAATAAGCAAGAAATGGTTGCTATTATTCACATAAATAGTCATCATAATTCTTTTGATGCCATTTTTGAAGATCATTTCTGATGTTTCACAATGCTATGTGAAACTTGAGTCAAAAAAAATACATTCTAGAGAGAGATGTTTAAAGCTAGGGGGAAAGTGAAGCAAAAGAAAATGGAATAGTGTTTTTTAAAACACTATGTGCCAGGTAATATGCAAAGGCATTTATCAGAGTTATCACTCACATTTTTTCTTTTTTTTTGAATAGAGATGTAATTCACAGACCATAAATTCACCACTTTAAATGCTATAATTCAGTGGTTTTTAGTATATTCACAATTTTAGTATATTCACAATTGTGCAACCAGTACCACTATCTAACTCTAGAATATTATCATCGCAAAAAGAAACTCCATACCCATTAGCAGTCATTCCCCATTGTCCTCTATCCCCAGTGCCTCGTATCCACTCATCCACTTTGTGTCTTCATGGATTTGCCAGTTCTGGACATTTCATATAAGTGGAATCAGACAATATGTGACTTTGTGTCCAAATTCTTTCTCTTGGGATATTACTTTCAAGGTTCACCCATGTCATAGCATGTGTCAGCACCTCGTCATTTTTATAGCTGAATAATATTCTATTGTATGGATATCCCTCATTGCCTTTGTCCATTCATCGGTTGATGGTACAATAACATTTTACAGATGAGGATACTGAAATTTTAAGTTTAAGAAAAATTTGCCAGAGATCCTACAAGTGTCAGGGTAAGAATTTGAATCCAGGCTTTTTATTAAAATCTAGAATTATTATTCTTAATCATTTCACCTCACTATATTCAAATTTTAAAATAGATTAGTGCATAATGAGAAATGAAAGAAATATGTATCCATGCCTTTTGCCTACTTTTTTATTGTTTTTATGTCTTTCTTAATAGTTTAGAGATATTCTTAATATAAACAGTATTTGATAATAACATTTTGTTGGTAATATGTAGAGTAAATATTTTCTCCCAGTTAGTTACTTGTTTTTTCACTGTTTTGAATGTATCTTGGCTATTATTTACGATGCTGCAATAAACATAGGGGTGTAGATATCTTTTCAAGTTAGTGTTTTTGTCTCCTTTGGATAAATTCCCAGAAGTGAAATTGCTGGATTATATAACAGTTCTCTTTTTAATTTTTTTCAAGAACTCCATACTGTTTTCCGCAGTGACTGCACCAGTTTATATTCCCACCCACAGTGCACAAGAGTTCCCTTTTATTCACATCTTTTCCAACACTTGTTATCTCTTGTCTTTTTGATAACAGCCAATATAACAGGTGTGAAATGATATCTCATTGTGGTTTTGATTTGCATTTCCCTGGTGATCAGTGATGTTGAGAACCTTTTATGTGCCTGTTGGCCTTTTGAATGTCTTTGAGAAAATGTTTATTTAGGCCTTTGCCCACTTTTAAATTGGATCATTTGAGTTTTTGCTCCTGAGTTATGAGTTCTTTGCGTATATTGGGTGTATACCCAAAACATGTGGTTTGCAAATATTTTCTTCTATTCTATGGGTTGCCTTTTCATTTTGTTGATCATTTCGTTTGCTGTGCAGAAGCGTTTAAATGTAGTTCCACTTCTTGATGACATTATTAAAGGAAACCGACAAAGAAATAAATAAAAGAGGCCATTCATGGAGGAACATTGAGAATGTCATGAACCAGAAATATGATGAATTCAATTCTGAGTATCTGCGGTCCAATGCAAAATAAAAATAAAGAAAAATAGTTAATAAATCACCACTTTAAAAAGTTCAGTAGCAAATCGATGAATTTTCATAATAAGGAGAGGATGCAAGTGACAAATCTACGCATGAGCTTTAACTTATTTCTGGGGACACTGTTCCATCTACCTCATATAGCACGTGACAGACTTCGAGCAAGGATTCAAGGAACAGGTGGCAAATGCAAAAGTGCATTTTTACCTGTTTTGTTTGTTTTATATTTCTGGTGCTTTGAACAGTGCCTGACACCTACTAGGTACTTAGAAATATGTGTTGAATCTATGAGGTAACCAATATAAGCAAATGGAAGTGGTTCCGATACTTCCCTTACTTCTCACAGAGGCCCACCTGAAGACCTGTGGGAACTTCAGCATCTGTGAGACATGCATACATGCACTTTTGTTTCCTATTTATTGCTGTGACTCTAGCAGGCTTGGCTAGAGTCAAACCACCAATGTCACCATGGTGTCACACAGCACCTTTACTATGGCACCTTACAGTGTCTAAGTTAATCTATTCTAAAACCTCTACATATAGCTCCATCTTTATGGCTTTCCTAAAACCCTATTCTTGTACAAATGGCTCCTGACATGCACAAGCTCATTACCCAATTCCTGTCACCTGGCAGTCTCAGCTAAGAGACCTCCCCAGATGGCTTCCTTAAGATAACCTGAGCAAGAAAGAAGAAAGAAGGAAATCAACTTACTTGACTATGGTCTCGATGACCTGTGAGAACAGAAAACAAGATTATAGAGCTGAATTCAGGCATCCAGTTTGGGCCACTTCTTTGCACTGTCTTTTCCACAGCTTGATATGCTTAGATCTTGTCCTTGAATTCATAGAGTATGAAGCTCCTCTATCAAATGACAGCCCTGCCCTCTGTCTTCACATGGCTCCACTTCTTTCCTTGCTTTGTCCAGGCTGCACCTTTTTTTTTTTTAATCAAGTTTACTGGGGTAACATTGGTTAATACAGTTATGTCATTTTCAGGTGTACATTATTATTTAACATCTGTATATTCTATTGTGTGTTTACCACCTAAAGTCCAGTTTCCTTCAGCTACCATATATTTGATCCCCTTTACCCACTTCACCCTCCCCCTACCCCCCTATATTCGACCCCCTTTAACGTCTACCTTCCCGCTCCTCCCCGACTCCCTATCCTCTGGAAACCACTAGCTATAGTCCATGTCCATGAGTTGCTGTTTGCTTGTCCTGTTCATTTGTTGCTTTTAGGTTTATATCTCACATATAAGTGATAAGTGATTTTCAACTTTTTCTGTCTGGCTTATTTTGCTTAGCATAATTATCTTGAGGTCTATCCATATTGTTGCAAATGGTGGTATTTCATCTCTTCTTATGGCTGAGTAATATTCCTTCGTATATATGCATCACCACTTCTTTAGCCAGTCATCTACCACAGGACACTTCAGTTGCTTCCAAGTCCTGGCCACTATGAATAATGCTGCTACGAACATCGGTGTGCAGCTATATTATCGATATGGGTTTTCAAGTCTTTGGGTAAATCCCAGTAGAGGGATTGCTGGATCATATAGTAGATCAATTCTCAGTTTTTGAGGAAGCTCCACACTGTTTTCCATAGTGGCTGTACCAATCTGTAGTCCCACCAGCAGTGTATGAAGGTTCCGTTTCCTCCGCATCCTCTCCAGCATTTGTTATTACTCATGTCCTGTTGATTATAGACATTCTAACCCATGTGAGATGGTATCTCATTGTGGTTTTGATTTGTATTTCCCTAATAGCTAGTGACATTGAGCATCTTTTCAAATATTTGTTGGCCACTTGTATGTCCTCTAGGGAGAAGTGTCTATTCAGGTTCTAGGCCCATTTTTTAATTGGATCATTGGCTTTTTGTTGTTATTGAGTTGTATGAGTTCTTTGTATATTTTGAACATTAGGCTTGTATCGAAGGTGTTGCTTGCAAATATAGTTTTCCATTCTGATAGTTGTCTCTTTACCTTGTTGACGTTTTCTTTTGCTGAGCAGAAGCTTTTTAGTTTGATGTAGTGTCATTCATTTATTTTAACTTTCACTTCCCTTGCTTTTGAGGCCAAATTAATAAAATCCTCTTTAAGCCCAAGGTCCTTGAGTTTCATTCCTATGTTTTCTTCTATTCAGTTTACTGTTTCAGGTCTTATATTCAGGTCTTATATTCTTGATGCCCAGAGACCATAAAGGCCAGTTCTGAGCTCCTCAGAGAGCAAAAGCCTGACCTAAACTTGATAAGAGGCATTTTTTTCTCAGCGTTACAGTGTTCCAGAATGGACAACTTGCAGACTTTAGTGGAATTTCATTCAGCAGTATATCATCACACAGAGCTGAGAAGTAAAAAATAACTTTCATCCAGAAACATTCTTCTGATTAAGTATGCACTAGGATGTACAAGGATACATTTTTGGTCTCAGAAACAGTCATCTTCTCCTTTTCATAGTACCTTGATTTCCCACCAATTTCTTAGCTCAGAATAAAGATGTAACAAATCCTTTGATACATATCAAGGAAGTTAACAGAGATGAGGAGTATTTATAACACACTGTCTTAAAACAGACAAATTCATTTGAACTAGCTAACTGCCCCTTGTGATAAGGAGGACAGCTTGTTTCATGGGGTTGCCGTTTCTAAAAGGGAATCTACATTTGAAAAGGATTTTCTAATTCATGAGCCACCTCTTCGTTTCCTCTTGTCTTGGGTAAAGTCACTAAATTATCTCTATAATTTCATCATCATTTTCCAGCAACACTGAGCAGCTGTAAACAGACCATTAGGGAAAGTCAAACCCACACAACTTGTAGGAAAATTGGATAAACATTGGTCTACAAGCATGGTAAAAGTGACCACAGTGAAATTAATTAAAGAGAAATCTTTCTGTTGCCTTTGGTGTTATTCTGCTACTTAGAAAATAGGTGTTCCAGATAAAAGCACTTGACTGAGTTAGATGGCAAGTTATAAATGTTCTCCCTAAAGAAATTACAGGTTATAAACAGGAAGAAGCCCCACGCTTTCTAGTTTGCCTGTGAAAATAACTTGGTGTAATTTGCAACTCATGTTTCAAGAAGAGAATTCTCTTCTAAAACAGTTCTCTGTCATCTCTGCTTTAGTTCTGTGCACACATCTCATCCCAACACGTTAGTCATAAACAACTCATTCGACAAGGCAGATTCTTCTTTCTCTGAGTATTTCCAGTTTGTCCACTTGGGCCACAATAATTTACAGAGCAAGTTACTTTAGAAGTAATCAGGGGGATGTAAAGTACAGCATAGGAAATATATTCAATAATATTGTAATAACTATGTATGGTGTCAGATGGCTCTTAGACTTATCAGAACAATCACTTCGTAAGGTATATAAATGTTTAATGGCTGTGTTGTACCCTGAACTAATGTAATATTGTATGTCAACTGCAACTGAAAAATAAATTTAAGCAAGTCTTTAAACTTCGCATAATCATTCCTTGAATTTAAAAAATCATTCTGTGGCAAGTTGCTTTGACTTTCATTTAATTGACATACCTTTATTGAGTTCTTGGTTTTAACTGGTGATACGAATTTATTATTATCTTGTTCCTTTAAACTGTATTTTATTTTTTTTAATAAATTGTAATTTGTGTTTAATCTGCTCTCTGTGGGTTTTGTACGGATATTTTAAAGTTTATCTAAAAGAAGATACTAAATGATGAACAAATTTCCTCTCCTATTTTAGGGTAGCTAAACTTAATGGTAGCCTAAGGAAGCAAGCTGTTATGAATTAAGAATGCAGCTCCTTACTTTTTTAAAAATAGGAAAGAGGAGAAAAGCACTCTGTTGTATCAAAAATAGAACTTGGATAATCAAGTTTTTAATGGGGACATTTTGGGTTCAAACAAGTAAATATGTAAATTATCCAAGGTGGGATGTGACTAATGAGTGTGGATTTGAAATCAGAAGAACTAAGCACTACAAGCTAGGTTATTAAAACCATTATTAAAAAGCTATATGATATAAATTTGCAATTAAATATATCAAAGCCAAGTGCAATAAATACTCAAACCTCATCACTTCCTACTTATTTTGCTACATCTTCCTATGTCTATGCTCTTGATGTAACTTAAGTGTGTTGCATCTGTGTGGTAGAAATAGTGTACATTGGTGTCCTACTACACTTCTCTTTCCAGCTCCACGTGCCATGAAATAAGGTTGATAGCTCAAAATCGGCCTTGCTGGAGTACCTGTACCATGGAATTTGGCAAATGGTACAAATCAGGGCTTTTGTCCCCAGAAATACAGTTGTTTCAAACATTTACCTGTACACTTCTACCTAACAGCATAAGAATCTCGATATTTCAAAGTGTTGGGAGAGCTAAAGGATGTATTCTGGAGGGTTGACTGCTCTAGCTACATTTTGTTTTCGCCATTCAGCACCCTCTCCCCTTTCATCTCATGTCATCATTCCTTTCTCTGTGGAATTACTTCTTTCTTATTTCATGTAGTTGGGTCAAGACATGGAGGTGTAAACACCTCCGGGGGCGGCTCATAACTTGAGTCTGATCAATTGCAGTCCTCCAGCAGGGGTCCCCAACCCCCCTGCCACAGACTGGTACTGGTCTGTGGCCTGTTAGGAGCTGGGCAGCACAGCAAGAAGTGAGCGGCAGGCCAGCAAGCGAAGCTTCCTCTGTATTTGCAGCCGCTCCCCCGCGCCAGCGTCACCGCCCAGCTCCACCTCAGATCATCAAGCATTAGATTCTCACAGGAGCACCATCTCTGGTGCCAAAAAGGTTGGGGACCGCTGCTTAGAGCACTGGCCACAGTGATTGGGTCAGGCCTGAACACATGAGCTAAAGTGGGGCAGAGTCCTCCTTGAAATGTAATCCATTATGCTGGCTGGGAGCAAGAGCCGCAGATGTGTGCTCGAGGCTCCCATTGGCCATCTTCCCCACGTGCGATGATACACAGGGGAAAGCAGGGCCCTGATGACATTGTGTGAAATTTTCTTGAAGCCAGATGCCCCTTGGATTTCCCAGTTATCTGAGCCAATATATTTTCTTTCTTGCTTGAGCAATAAGCATTTTTTCCATCTTGACTAACTCTGGTAAAATGCCATATAATATGATATTCATGTGGAGAACATTGTTCCTTCTTCTTGGGTTACAGTGACAGAGATATATAGTGGGGTGGGGGGGGGGGGATAGTTCCTTTGGATCTGTATTGTGACCAGATCTGTAGCCCAACAAGATGTTATTTAAAAAGTCATACTGTATTTATCAACCAGAACTTTGTGTAAATTTATGAAATTGCATTTAAAAGACTAAATATTGTTCTTGCTTGATACTTTGAAGCCCATGGAAGATAAGGACAGTGCAATGCCTTGCATTATATCCCCATGACTCATGCTGGCGCCCTGTGGAATACAGTGAGAAATCGCTCAGTAAATCTTTGCGAGAAGGGCTGTCTCCTGAAGACTGTGCATTGAGCCACACAACAATCATTCAGCAGTTTCACGCAATGCCCCACAGCTTTGTGAGAAAGGCATATGGACACCACTGTTTGACATGAGGCAAAGTAAGCAGATTTCATAAAAAATTTCTAGCTCATCAGTATGTTGTATAACCTTGAGAGTTGAAGTCTCTGTATGAACCATATTTCTCATTTCTAAGTCTGTGGGCTAAGAGAACCATATAAAAGACATCCCCTAGCCTGCTTTATAACAAGCATAAAAAGGTTAATATATTGTTTATATGCAAAGTAATTTATTGCAAAGTAATTTAAAGTTAAAACTAATCTTTCCAAGTTTTAAAAATATTTTTCTAATATACTTCATATCCACCCACAGTCACATCCAACAAGAATGCTTTCGTCAAAACAAGATCAGCACCCTCATCCCGGTTGGAATCTGTTGGAAGAACATTTGCCTCCCTTTTCACGTTTCCCCGCAGATGAATGAGCAGTATTGGGGTGAATATCTCTACATTTTCACTGTGCCCCTTTACTCATTCTTTTCATTGTAATAAAAACAGATCTGTCTGGCAAGGTAATTTGATCTATATTCATCTGACATATATTTACCAATTGCCTGGGGTGGGAAAGGCACAGCACTGGAAGACTGACAGCACACCAGTCTCTCATTTAGCTGGCCCTCTCTGTTCTGCCAGACATTGATTTATTAAACAGTTGTAGTCATGACTCTCGGTCTGGTTGGCTGGGGAAAAGGTGTGCTCTCCAGAAATAGCTCTCGCTATAGGTAAGGAACAAGGCCCAGACTGGGAAGAAACAGAAAATTGAGAGAAAGGAGAAAATTCAAGCTTCCAATTAAGTTTAAGCTCTACCATCTAATGCAACGTATTGGGGGCTGACGAGCCAGCAAGGATGAGACTCTGCTGCGAGGTGCCTTTGACTCCCTTTGCCTGTCTATTGGTTAAGAACCCAGAAGTAATGCTGGTGAGTGATATGTACCCTAGTTATCAGCATAGGGAATTTGGGCGAGGGAAACTTACACCTTGACAGAGGAAGTAGCAACTGGAGGGAAGGCAAAGAACCACATGGGGAGTCCAGCATTTAGAGTGGCTGCTGAAGCGGTGCCCTTGGGGTTTCAGTGGCTAATCGGCCCGGCCTCACCAGCTATATAGTGTTTGAATATTGATTACAGCTTTGTCTGATAAACTAAAGCACAGGGCCTGGTTTGTATTTTAAAAGAATAGAATTCATTTTGGGACCAAAACAGGTATTTTAGAACCTAAAGCTGGATGAGAAGAAATGTTCTTGTGTGTACAGAGACCCATCCCTGTGTATGAGAGAGAGAGTCTTCCTGGGGGTTAGGCCAGAGCGGTGGCTTCACTTTTTTGGGGACCTCATGGGACAAAACTCCCACTGTCTTGTCTCAGGGCCGCCAGAACCTTTGAAGATAGCCATAAGTAGGAAGATGAATTCCTTTTATTATTATCATTATTATGGTGGTATTGGTTAATGAAATCCAGTAAGTTTCAGTTGAAAGAATAATTCTTGGTAACATTTGTTTTAAAACTAATTTGTCCACCATGAATATAGCTATAAAACAGCTGATATGTATATGGGCAAGAGATAATCAAAGTGGTGGTGTGTAGTTTCTGGGACTACTATTTGGGACTTTTGCATTTTAATGCTAAGACCACATTCTGACCCACTTTACTTTACTTTGAACTATAACCAGGGAGGAAGACAAAATGTTAAGGGTGTAGACTGAAATGGTTTGGCCACAGCCATCTAGAATCATCTCTACCATGTTGCTTCATTTGGGTTCTGAGGTAATTCTAAGCCCTGAACATGATTGTGAAAATTCCTATGGTTATGAAAAGTATATTTTATCAATAAATAAAGAAGAATGGGTCCTTTATGGTTGAGGGTACGTAGTAATTATTTGAGCTGAAGTGGTGAAAAATCTCAGTGGAGACAATACATTCCAAAGACCAAAGAGGACATTTTGAAAGCTTGTGTTGGACAACTCTATCTCTAGGAACTGATTTTGTTTAGACTCCAGGAGAAAGACGATCAATGTAAAAAGCATGTTGGATCTTAAACGAAATCAGAGAAATATGAGAAGAAAATTACAATTTCCTTAAGTGAAAAGTTGAAATCTCAGAAGCCAACCTATCAAGATAGGATAGGAAGAAGGAAAGAAACTCTTTGCTAGATGCTTCTAAAGATGAAATCAGGAAAGAGAAGAACATTTTAGTTGATACTAGATTAAGGAGACTGCAAGTGTATTCATAGTCCATGCCCATTAATAGAAGCTCGACCACATATGTCTTTCCCAGACCTCCTTGTTACCAATATTCCAATCCTCCTGCTCCCAATTCTCTGACAATCTAGATAAATCAGTACCACCACCATGGGTCAATATAGGACTGAAATTCTCACCATCTCTCTTTGAGCCAAAATGATGGACCAGGTACTCTGCTCAAAATTCTGCTCATCAAGATGTTTTTCTACTACTGTCTTCCAGGACCATCCCATAGTGGGTCTATGGTGCTGCAGTCATCACTTAGGATATAGGCAGAATGTCATGTAGCATCATCTGTACACCAGGCCCAGGATTTTTCTTCCTCAGTTATTTGGTCATAGGGAACTCCTCATGAGGCTCTGGGTGAAGGTTGAGAGAAAGCTATGTACCAAGAACAGAGAACATAGACACCTGGGTTAGTTGCTCATGCAGATTAATTTTCAGGACCAGCTTGGGCTCAGTCTTATAGATAACACTGTTATTTGATGATGGACTGCCTCTGCTTCTGTCCATGTCAAACTTAATGGCTTGGTGGGTCAGAAAAAAAATCTAGTTCATGATAGGCATCTCAGATCTCGTAATAATTTGGTGGCCATGGTTAAGTATTCAGTCTCTGCTAGTGCCCACGGGCACGTCACGAACAGTTTCTCAAGAGAAAAATAGTTATCCACAGATGTCAAAACTTTGCTCCAAATCTTAAAGATCTGTACCATTAATGAAGGCTTACCAAAACTCGTAAAACATCCTCACCCGCTGTAGACACTTGTGAATTTTTCTGGGATTTATTTCTTACGCTCTGTTACATATATGCCTTATTGAGGTGTTTATAGCAGTTGCAACAGCCTGCTTATCAAGTCCTATACGCGTATCATTAATGTGATAGACTAGCATGATGTCCTGTAGAAAGGAGCAGTGGTCAAGCTTCCCATGAGCCAGATTTTGACTTAGGGCTGGAGAGCTGATATGCTTAGAGGTAAGACAGTGAGAGTTTACTGCTAAGCTTGCCAGTTGAAATCGAACTGCTCTAATGGTCTCTACTAGTAGGTAAATAGAGAAAAGCACTCATCAGATCAACAGCTACATGTCAGGTGCCAGGGGATGATATGTTGATTTGCTCTACCAATGAAGCAATGGAATGGCAACTTTCGTTTGAATCACCATCTGATTATGTTTACAACATTCAACCATCATTCACCATGATCCATTCATTTTCTTCCTCAGCCAAATAGCTAATATAGACTTGGTAGAAATCACCACCTAAATATTCAAATCCTTGATGGTGGCACTAATCTTGGCAGTCCCTCTGAAAGTGCAGAATTGCTGTTGCTTTACTAATTTGGTAGGCAGCAGGAGTTTTAGTGGCATCCATTAGCCTTATCCTACCACAACCGCTCTCACTTCACAAGTCACAGACCAGTGGGAATTTCCGCCAGTTGCTGAGTACATCTTGTCTGTCAAGTTCTAGTTATATTGCCCCTCCTTTTCCCTTGAGGAAGGGGGCCATAAGAAGACAGAGAGGCAAAATTTCCAAACCTAGCACTGACCCTGGCGTGAGAAGGGAACAAACCCCTTCTTGTGTGGAAACTAGACTCCTAGTAAGAGTCTTGAGGAAAGAATAGAACTTGCGTTAGCTGAAATGACAGGGTTCAAGTGTTTAACCTGGGAAAAACAATGGTCAAGAGCACAAAGGCAGGAAAGGGTGGCAAATCCAGGCAGGCTCTGGTCCTGCCAAATGACCTGTCTGTTATTAGAGGCCCATCTCAGGAGGGAACTAGAATTCAGTCTGGAACAAAAGCCTGACTTGTGATGCAAAGTTTGCAAATGCGAAGATCTTTAGGAATGGGAAGGTTGAAATGACACATGATACTTGGAATCATTCCCAGAACTTAACAGCATTTGGGTCATCTGAAGTAATTCCACAGCAATCTCCAGTCCATAAGCAGAAATTTCCTAAAGGGTCTCCAATTCTTTAGCTAAAAATTAGGCAGCTATTCCCCAACAATCCCAGCCTCCCGAAAGTGTGACCCTTTATGCAAGGTTGCCCTGAAGTTGGCATTGTACAAAAAATATGTCATACAGGGAGCATGAGTCTCCAATAACTCTGCAGGAATTGTTCGTGTAGTATTAAAAATCAACTAAGATTTTAATTTGCATTTCATTTTTATCCTTCTCAGAAAGAAAAAAAAAAAGTTCAAAAAACACGGTTCCTGATACCAAGCCACAGATTCCAGTTTAGTTCAAGACGCTGAAAGAATAGGCCCCCTGACTGCAGAATGGTGCAAAAACCGGTGGGGGCTCTGCTTTGAAAAGGCGGCCAAGAATAGAACAGGCACAGCGAATGACAGCTCCGGGCAGCAAAGAATTCAGCCAAACTCTTGCCAAAACTCATTGTATTAAATGCTAAATCCTACATTAAGGTGACAACCACAACTTAGCTTTTTCAAATACTTCCCTTTATAAGTAGAGCCTCCTGCTATTTTCTGAGAAGTGGAAGCACTTCTGTTTGCAAGATGATTGATTTTTTGGACAAGGGCCGGAATTTTGAACTAGCATTGAAACCCCACCAACCTGGAGCTAGAGAGAAGAAAGTAGCACTGGTTGTTTTATCTAAAGTTAAGCCATTCAAATTTTTGGTAGATCAATGCCTTGTTTGCCTGAGAACAAATTCATGAAGTCTACTTGCCTAAAAGCGTTTTACCGCATGACGTTCCAACAGCCTCTGTAAGTACGTGATTGGCTGGAATTGGCAATTATTTGGAACAGTCAGCAGGGGCTGCTTCTACCAAGAGCAGCCCAGTTAAATGGCATTTCCATGGTGTTCTTCTCAGTGACAGATGACCCTGAGGTTGATGAAATCCGGAAACAGGTACCTACATGAAACTCTACATGGCTGGCCATGTTCAGGCAGAAACTCACCAAGAAGAATGTGGACAAAGTGCTTATTTGACAAGAGGAGGAAGTGGGGTGAGTGTTGTGTTTTTAAAAAAGAAATCTAACTATGGAAGGGGAACACACAATGCAATATATATATATATATATATATATATATATATATATATATATATATATATGTACACACACACACACATACATACATATATATATATATATATATATATATATATATATATATGCCTTATTGTTAAATTGTACACCTGGAACTTACTGAATTTCATTAACCAATGTCACCAAAAAAATAATAAATAAATAAATAGATTTTTACATGAAAAAATAAAATAAATAAATAAAATATTTGATATCCTGAATAGGACATCAAAATAGGTATTCAGGTTTAGAATATCTTTCAGAAATACCCAAAATAATAGCACCTACACTTAATTATGGAATACTTAAAAATGACTAATAAAATGAAAGCTAACTATCTTTACTTTTGACATGTTTTCAAAACCTTCAGTAGTGAAAACAGTTACTTCTTTGTCAACTTCCCATGCTTAAAGGAAAATGTATAAAACCATCAGTATGGAAATTGTGAAATCTAAGCCACCAAGCATTAAAAACATGTAAAAATGACATTGAGCTTTGAGATTTAATTTCAAGCAAGTGCTCAGTTTTCCTAAAAGATGTTCTAATGATCGGGCATCCTGCTAATGCTGATCATATCTCTGTGAAGAGAGTATGGCCTTGTAGGAATATACACCTATTGTGTAAGCTTAGCATTTTAACAGAAAAAAAAAAATGGGTCATTAAAGAGAAAAGAGTTGAGGTTTTAAATGAGATTACAGAAATATCTTTCTGAAACAAAAGGTGAGAAATAAAACACTTTCTGGAAAAAAATTATGGCCATAGTTATTCTATGAAGGGTTATTTTATGAAGCTACTGTCTTTGTTTTCTATTTCTCCTTCATTACACAGCTCCATATGCCCTAATTATACATCGTATAGCTTATTTAATGTTCTATTCTAATACTTTTTGAAATTTCTTTCTTTAGCAGAGATCACTGGAAAAACATTTTATTTTTAAAATAAAATACCTGCATATACACAGATGATACAATTCGTGTTTTCACATTCCTCATGAAGGTCCTAAAAAGGGCCTTTAAGAGGTAAACTTCAGTAGTCTTTGTTTCCTGTACCTCAAGAGTCTGAATGAGGCCTGGCACATAAAAAGGGCTTGTCTTTACCTGACGTCCTCAGAAAACAGAGCCAGGGACAAAGGCTTTAAATTCAACTACTTTGCTGGGGAAGGAAATGCCAGGAGAGCAAAAGTGAGAGAAAGGGATTCTCAGTGTGAATGCTTGCTTGATTTTATGAGACCACCCTCCGCTGAGTGCAGAACCCGCATCTCAAAACAATCCTCTTGCGGAAGAAGAGAGACTTCACCCCGCAGCCCCCATCTCCCACTGGTTTCCCTGCATTTCTGAGTGTGCATGCATAGGGGATGCTCAGGGAATCCCAGAGGCCCACAGCGGGGTCAACCGAAAAGCAGTGAGCAGCTCTGCGTGGGCGAGTTGCAGCAGAGGGAGTGGGACAGAGCTCACAGAGACAGGTGAGAAAGAGAGGACTGGAAGAGGTACATAAGGGGAGTCTGATACCGTACTCTATAAATAGTTGCTGAAAAGATGTAGTTTTAGTATAATAGTATAAATTATTGACTAAAGAGTGAAAAACTCCGCGGTAATTCATTCAATCATCTGTAGTGAAGAGAACACACAGGTTCCACTTTAAAAGAACTTGTTTCAAGGAAGAAAACTAATCTTTGGTGATTTAAAAAGTTTTCCTCTATCGGTTTAGCGTAACTAGAACAGATGAACTGGTGACCCAAAGCAATGTGACGAAAGGTCACAGCTGATACATTTGCCCCTCAGTTGGACTCAAGAAATATTGTTCGTAACAGCATGGAGCAAATCCTACATTTCTAGGCGCACCATCAACTACAAGCACCTGCTAAATTAGCAAATGGGCTTCTTCAAATTCGCCATTCTTCCTCACCTCCGAGACTTCACGTGTACTGATCCTTCTCCATCCCATCCACTCTTCGTTCCTACCACTTATCCTTCAGAGATGAAATGAAAAATCACTGCTTCCAAAAAGCCTTCACATTCTCCCTCCTTCCCTCTCTCTCTCCCGCCCCTTCCCCCTTTCCTTCCTTCCTTCTTCCTTCTCCCCTTATCTCCCTCCCTTCCATCCCTGCCACTGATTTGTGCCAGGTGCTTTCATGTTACCCAGTTTTACTGCTATGGTTGCATTTATCACTTTCTATTGTAACTGTGACTGTCTGTCCCCATCACTAGACTGTCAGCTCTTCCAATGCTGGGTCTGAGACGTTTATCTTCCAAGGACCTGACACACATAGCAGTCATCCAACAAATTTCATCTGAATAAAAGAATAAATAATTTGCTATTTGAATGGTAGAAAAAAATGCAAAGGATTTTGGGAAGAGAAGGTAGCTGATGGCTACAGTGGACTGAGATAGGGAAATCTTGGAGGAGATGGATGTAGAAGGAAGATGAGATTCCTGCCCTAGAGAAAAGGAAAATGATGTATCAACTGGGGTCATGGCCATAAAGCAGAAATGCACTTACTTTACTGTGAAGCAGTAAATTCTCCAGCAGAAAGATCCAGAGCAGGTCACAGGGAGTAAAACTGGAGAGGAAAAGTCAGAGTCAGATTTGCAGAGTGCACCAAATGCCAAACTAAGCAGCTTTGCCTATGTCCTCTATCTTAGGTTCTCAAAACATTTTCAGCAACAGGCACTGTAACCAAGCGGAGTTTAAAAAACAGCTGGCAGGTGTGGAAGAATCATTGGAAGGAAGAAACCAATTACACATTACAGAAATAAAAGCAATTCTTGTCAAAGTATGAGCCAAAGATGTAAGGCAACGTGTGACTTTAGTAAAAACAATTTGGGAGGGATTTAAAGATTATTTACAGTCAGTGATTTCCTATCCTAGCTTAAGAGTTAACATTTTCCATGATGTGACCTGAACTTCACATTGTAATCTCTTCACCTCCTGCCAAACTAATCCATTAGCTGTTTTCACCTCTCTCTCTCTCTCTCTCTCTCTCTCTCTCTCTCTCTCTCTCTCTCTCTCTCAACCCCAACCCCCTTCTGCCTCATCCCTTGGGAAATTTGGGTGCCTGGAATACTCTTGCTTCCACCCATTTCCCCTATCAGAATCTGACCTGCACTTCAACTCTGTCTTCAAATACTGCCTCATCCATGGTAGAAGGTGAATGCAACAGTCATTCCAGACAGACACATGCTGCTTTCCCCGGGCCTTCTGGAGATAAGCTCTCCCCACCTCAGGTGCCTGCTCATATGCATGGCAGGATGGGGGTGGGGGGCGGGAAGGGGGTCAAACTTAATGATATCTCTCTTGGGTTTTATATATGAGCGAAGAATAAAGTGTGATGTAAACAAAAACCCGCATTTTAGCCTGTTCTGTGTGTCCTTGAGCTCTAGACAACCTCAGTTTCCTCACGAGGCAACATAAAGGGGCTGGACCATGTCTTCTCAGAGCTGCCCACAACTAGAACTCTCGGTGTGACTATCCGTGAGAACTCTGCAGAGCAGTATGGGCTAGTGGCATGTCACTGGGAGTGGCAGGCACGAGGAGATGCCCGAGAAATATTTCCGGACTGATAGACTAACCTCAAGGCCCACTCTGATCACGTAGGTGTCCACATTGGACGCCTCTGTTGGGAGCTGGCTGGGTGCAGTGCCCAGGGATCAGAGAGGACGGTGTTATGGCGGTGGCTGCAGGATCCCCCCAGCTTCACTGAGATATGATCGACACATAACATCGTGTAAGCTTAGGGTGTATGTGATAACTTGATGTGTGTGTATATTGTGAAAGGGTCACCACGACAAAGCTAGCTACATCCATCAGCTCACATAGTTACCTTTTATGTGTGTGTGGTGAGGACATGCAAGATTTACTCCCTTAGGAACTTTCAAGTATACAATACTGTATTGTTAACTATAGTCACTATGCTGCAGTGACATAATACTTAAAGCAGAGTTTATCAAGCTCAAACATGCATATGCATTACCTAAGGAATTTTGTTAAAATGCAATTATGATTTAGTAGGTCTGAGTGGGAGCCGGAGACTCTGCATTTCTAACAAGCTCCTGGTGATGTGGATGTAGGTGGTTCCCAGGCCATACTTTGAGTAGCAAAAACTTAAAGCACGGTAATAGGCTGTATAGTCTGGATTTTTGAAATAGGGCTAGCTGTCAGACATGGGCAGGGGGTGCCCTCAAGGGCCGAAAGCTAACTTTATGGGGCAAATAAAAGATAATTACATAGACTGATTTTTATATTCTAACAAATGCTGCTTAGTTGTGGGGATTCCTACTGGGACATTTGGCTGTCTTTCAGTGATTGGTAATTATATAAAGTGCATTCATTCGTTCAGCAACTACTAGTGAGCATTGCCTGTGTGCCAGGCACTGATCTAGGTACTGGAAGTATATCTGAACAAAGCAGGTAAACAAGTAAAAACTCCCTGCTCTCAAAGAGCTTCTGTTTTAATAAGGGAAAATATAATAAACAAAACACACACAGTTTGAATTCCTATACTTTTATAAAGACATACTTTTTCTCATATACCGGTATTTTCTTAAATTTGTTATTGTTGTTTTCAGTGCTGCTATTCTTGCCTTTTAATTGTAAATTGATATTAGTTTAGCTGTAATTATCAATTTAATCGTGGCCTGTTCTGTGAGTCCAGAGGTGGGTAGTTATGTATGTTCCCGCCAGTGGTATTCCAGGCCTTTTCATTTTCATTAGCCAGACTCTCAGACATGGAGGCATTTAAAGATTCAATTATGAACCATTCGCATCCCAATTCCAACAGTCTATATGAGTGTAACTAGAACTGATTGTGTGGTGACCTGCAGCAATGCGACAAAAAGACACAGATGATAAACGTATCCATCAATTAGATTTAAAGAGCAAAAAGCTGTTCAAACAGCACGGTACAAATCATACATTTCTATGAGCAACAACCCGAAAGTAGATTTACCTAAAAATCTCTTGTAGAATTTTGCTTGTCCACTGACATTTAATTGTGAGATCAATTCTTTTTTCCACAAAAGGAAGAAATGGGTGAGGTAAATGGGTAATAATTGTGAATGTTCACTGAATCCTTATCAGGGAGAATCAGTTAGAGGTTGAAATTTAGGAGGCTGCCTGCCATAATCAAAGATTTCTACCACCTGGAGTTTTACAATTATTAAATGCAAGCATCATGACTTTTCTGTTGGGCTGATGATTGCATTAGCCATGTGCCTCCTGAGTTTCTGCTTCTCTATTCTCTCTCTTACCATCAAGGGAGCTATTATGAATTTAATTTTCTCCTTGCATACTAGAGCAGGATTTCTTTCCAAGTTTGGACATTTTAAGATGGTGGATGTTTCCTCCACTTTGGGCTCAGTCCAAATAGAAAAGTGAGAGATGTTGTTTGGTAGTAGTTTGAAAGTCAGACTGACAAGTGGCACTTGGCTTTATTACTTCGAAAATACACAATCTTTTCCAAATATTTTACTATAAGCGTATATTATTTCTATAAATTTAAAAGTATTTTTTAAATAATATAAATTATTTGTTGAGGATGACTAAGTATGGTCATACTTTGTTATGAAATAGAGGTGAAATTTTAAAAAAATATTCACGTCTTTCTTTAGCTGAAGGAAGAGACAGTAAGTCATCATTTTTTAATTTTAGAAAATTAAGTACCCATTACCCTGAGAACAGGGTACAACTGGATTTTTTTTTTTTTTTACCTTCTGTGACTTGGAAAAGGTCCCCTCTCTTCTCAGAGCTCTGGCAGTGGCATGATAATTCGCATGCTTCCGGAAGAAGGGACAGCCCAATTCACAAACCCTTCTTTTAAAGATCCCGTGGTATTTTCCGATTGATAGAGTGGATCGACCGAAGTCTGCCGGTTGGCGAGGACGCCACAGACCCCACAGGGGAATTCGCCCACAGTACCGGAGGCCTGTGGCGCTGGCTCAGAGCAGCCCAAGGAGCGCGAGAGCGCGAGGGAGGACGTGCCTGCGACTGCAAAGCACGTCCACACCTGGCCAACCCGCCAGGGCCCTGCTCCATACGAGGTAGAGCTCGCCCATTTTGAACGGAGTTAACGCCCACATTTCTAGAGCAATCCAAAGGAGGAGGAAACTCAAAGGAAGCTGCTCTCTATCCGCCGCTGAAACCTAGCCATCGACGGAAAAGATTTGTACCCTAAGCTGGAGAAATGAGTTTAGGTGCACTTTTCCTTGTGTTTGCCGTATGCAACGTGAAATGACAATGTTCCCTCAACCAAGTTCTATGCAGAGAGTAGGAGTCTGGATGTTTGTTCATGATGTTCCAAATAAAGCTTTAACAGCAAGCTTTATCTGTGTGTTGACTGCGCACCGCACATTACAGCTGTGAGTTTAAATAGCCTATTGACCTGGGAAAAATACTCAGGAGACCCGTGGGCAGCAAAATAAGTGATGACAAAGGAATGTGGCAAATTGGCAAATGTCATGATGCCTCCTAGTGTCGCGGACCCTCTGAACAGAGAGAAGTGCAGGCGTAGGCAAGCCCTGTCCATGAGGGTGGGCTATGGGGACATCTCGGGTCTACTTACTGGGACTCGTCTGGAGGCAGGAGGGGAACTGTGGCTCCTGCTTTTACGAAAGCCGTTACTCTGGAGAGAAGGGGTGTCCTACGCCTTCTGAGGACATTCCAATCACCCCGAGGAGTCTTCCCAGGCCAAGTGCTACAGTGTTTGACAGAACACCATAGGCCCTCATTCCTTTGAAATGCGCATCCCTGCCCCACCACCGCCACCTCCCACCCCCTTCACCCCTGTCCCCAGGCAAGGTGAAATGAAAACCCATTAAAGACTCTGTAAGCGAGAGGAGAAGGAGAGAGGTCAGGGACAAAGAAGCCAAAGTCTGCCTTGATCTCCATTTCACTTAAGGGACTGTGTTCCTTTTCTAGAAGGCTACCACAACAAAGTACCACAAATCGAGTAGCTGAAAACAGCAGAAATGTATTCTCTCACAGTTCTAGAGGTTAGAAATCCAAAACTAAGGTGTCAACAGGGCCATGATGTCTCTGAAGGTTTTAAGGACGACTACCTCCTCACTCCTTTCTAGCTTCTGGTCAGCCATCAGCAACCCTCGGCCTTCCTTGCCTTGGAGATGTGTCACTTCCGTCTCTGTTCCTCTGGTTCTGTGTCTCTCTTTTCTCACTTTATAAGAACACCAGTCATTGGATTAGAGCCCATCCTAATAGAGTATGATCTCATCCTAACTGGATACATCTGCGGAGACCACTTCCAAATAAGGTACGGGGTTCTGGGTGGACATGAATTTGGAGAGAACACTATTCAACCAAGTACAGCGGCTAAACCTCCTTTTGGCTCTATTTGCTACTCCTAATACTCTAAAGGTGAAAATTTAAAGAGAATTTCTTGTGACTTGGATTAGTAAACAGAAAATTTTAAAAATTTATTTTAAAAATAGGTCTTTCACTAGATGAGGTCATTCAAAGTCAGAGGTTCCCTGACATAAATTTGGAATCTACTGATGCATCTTTACTGTACAGTTGTTGCCAGCATTCATAGTATAAGCAGGAAAATGGTTATAAACAGAGCTTTGCCCCAAATCTGCCTTTGGATGTTCCTTTCAGCAAGTTCCCTCTAGAATATCATGATTTACATTTGTCTCCCATCCCCAACCGCAATCTCCTTCCTGTTGACAATAATCTCTGGGTCTGTGGAAATTAAAAGAAGCAAATTTACACGGAATTATTGCTGACACCTTTCTGCAGGCTCCTCTAGGAATACCCTTTCTAAACATCCAGAGCTATATAGAGTCCAGAAAAAAATAACAATTACTAGTTAATATATTAATGATAAAAAATATTACTTCTTCAAAATCCAGAGCACTGTGATGCACTCATTGCCTAAGTATGTATCAGATATACAAGCAGAAAAACATGTACCATAAGATACAAAACTAGTCAATAATGAGAGAAAAATAAAGGAGGTATGCTTTCAAAAATAGAAAATGAAGGCCAAGTGAAAACACATTTTCTAAATAATACATATTTTAATATATACTATATTTGTCCATGTTTCACAAATCGATCTCTGTTCCAGTCCTTTGTTGCTGTATCCAAGGTGCCTAGTGAGGAAAAACCACATTGTCTGGTTTGTGTTCAGGAAGAATTTATAGAAGTTGCCTATACCCATAAGCCTCAATAATTTTTGAAGTGGCACAAATGCCCTATAACCTTAAGAAAAAGAGAAGCACAGAAAATTTTGTAGGAAAATTTGGAATACGCAAAAATGGTTACTGAGTATCTTCAATCGAAAACTATGCACTGTTTAGAGCATAGTCCCTCGAATTATCTGACTTAAGTCTGACAACTGGAGCTATTCTATAACTCTTGTACATTGTAGATAACTGATAATAAGGCAAAATAATCATCTATTGACAGTTCTTGTCTATCCACATGTAATAAATTCTGACTAGTGGAGGCTTGACTTCCCTTCCCCACGATGAAAAAGCATTTTGCAATTGCTTGCAATTCATTTCAATATTCCTGATTTAGAAATGTGTTTGTTCTTTGTATTCTATTTTGAATCAGTTGTAATAGCTCTTCCAGTTCCCTTATTTAATTAATGAGTTAAATAAAATCTTTGACACATGTTCATTTTATATTTGTATGAGTCATGTTACCTTTTTTAGAAAATTAGGCTGTAACAGATTTATGAAACAAAATATTCCATTTTCAGATTGAAAAGAAGCCTTCAATTCTTACCAAAAATTGAATCTAGCCATTTGATCAAATTTAAATAAGTTTATACATTCCCAGAATAGCACTCCTGTATTAAAGCATTAATCCCTGCACTGACGGACTGACAGTTCAAGGTTATTAAATGCAACGCTGTTTTTTCAGTGTCCTCATTCTCGATGACTTCTGCCTGAAAAATTTTCAGACCAGCTCTGTTCTAAGGTTAAGGAAAAACTGGGATATAGCTATAGAGAATGTCGATTTATTTGGCTTGTTTTGTGAATTACCACATCAAAGCTGAGATTGACAACAACGTGATTCTAAAAATAATTTATTGCTTGATGACAATGCAATAGCTATTACATTTGAATAATAGGTTCACAATTTACATTTCACAGAGCAAGTAAAGGAGCAGAAAGGGAATGTGCCCTCCAGTCTAATCTTTTACCTGGAATATAGGGATCTACCTGGACTGAAATTTTGCACCACCCCACCCCCAATCAGGCCCCAGACAAAATTAAGAATATGTTAAAGAGTATGTCTTTGATATGTTTTAGCTGTCAATTTCTGCCAACCCATTACGACTACCTCAATAGCCAGGCCCTCCTGTCGAGTAAGATTTTTAATAATTCTTTCGTACCAAAAGATGAATAACTTTCAACGTTACCTTTCCCAGGAGGAGGTTTATTTTAAAAGAGAATTACAGTCCACACATAGTCAACTGATCTTTGACAAAGAGCAAAGGAAATTTAATGGAGAATGAATAGTTCTTTCAGCAGGATATTTGCATACCAAAAAAAAAAAAAAAGAATCTAAAGATCTTAAAGCTTTCACACAAATTAACTCAAAATGGATCACAGACCTAAATGTAAAACACAAAACTGTAAAACTCTTAGAAAAAAAATCTATGTGACCTTGGGTTTGGTGATGACTTTTTAGATACTCCATCAAAAGCAAACTTCATCAAAGAAAAAATGGAAAATTTGGACTTCATTATAATTAAAATTCTGATTTGAAAAAGTCACTGTTAAGAGAATGAAAAGATAAGCCACAGACTGGGAATAATATTTGCAAAACACGTCTGATAAAAGATTTGCATCCAAAATATACAGAGGACTCTTAAAACTCAATAATAAGAAATTGAATAACTTAATTTAAAAAATAGGTGAAAATTAGGGACACCTTACCAAAGAAGATATATAGATGGCAAGTATATGAAAAAATACTCAACATTACATATCATTAGGAAAATGCAAATTAAAACAATGTGTTGCTATTCCACACCAATTAGAATGGTTAAAATCCAAAATACTGGCGACCCCAAATGTTGTCAAGGACGTGGAACAGTAAGAACTCTCACTCACTGCTGGTGGGAATGCAAAACGGTACAGCCACTTCGAAAGACAGTTTGCGAGTGTTTTATAAAGCCAAATATCATCTCACCATATAATCCAGCAGTCAAGCTCCTCGGTATTTACCCAAAAGAGTTGAAAACTTATGTCCACACAAGACCTGCACACAAATTTTTATGGCAGCTTTATTCATAATTGCCAAAACCTGGAAATGACCAAGTGCCCTTTGGTAAGTGAATGGATAACTGTGGTATATCCATGGTGGAATAGTCAGTGGTAAGAACAAGCTTTCAAGCCATGGGAAGCTATGGAGGAATCTTACATGCATATTGCTATGACGAAAGCTAATCTGAAAACGTTACGTACTATATGATTCCAAGTACATGACATTTGAGAAAAGGGAATACAGTAGAGACGGTAAAAAGATCAGTAATTGCTTAGGATTTGGGGAGGAGTCTATAGGCACATAGCGCAGAGAATTTTTAGAGCCTAACTACTCTGCATAATACTGCAATGGTAGGAACATGACAAAAACCCCAGACCTGTCCAAAAGAAGATGAACCCTAATGTAAACCATGGACTTCAGTTAATAATAATGTATCAATGTTAGTTCATCGATTGTAAGAAATGTACCACACTAATCAAGATGTTAACAGGAAAGACTGCATAAAGAGGTGCAGGGACAGTAGGTCTGTTCTGTCCCATTTTTCTGTAAACCTAGGAGTGCTCTAAAAATAAAATCTGTTAAGAGTAAGGTGAGTAAAATGTTTAACACAAAATTGTGACTCACAAGTTATGGAATATTGGTAGATGTTTTGGAATAAGTGATCCTCCCAACATCTCTCACTTGTATCATAGAGAAGCGAGCATCCTCCTGGCGGTGACGCGGCCTCCCTGATTACTACAAAGGAATTCTGCTTTATTCTTTCTTCTCCAGATCCATTCCTTTGTCCACTCCTGCCCCAGACTCCTTGATGGACAAATATTAGCATGAGTCTTAAAACCTTATACATTTCGCTGCACCCTTTGCTGTTTGCACATAAAAGGTAATCAGTTGCCCTTAAAATAGAAGATTATCTTGGATTATCTGAGGGATGATGTAATCACAGGGGCTCTTGAAAGAGAAGAGGGAGTCAAAGGGACGTCAACATGAGAGACTTAGTCTTGCTTGCTGGCTCTGAAGAGAGAAAAATGGGACTGTGAGCCAAGGACTGTAAAAACCTCTATAAGCTGTAAAAAGCAAAGAAATATATTCTCCCACAGAGCCTTCAGAAAGGAATGTAGTCTGGCCAACACTTCAACTTTAGCCCAGTGAGATTCATTTTGAAGATAATAATTTGTGTTGTTATGAAATAGTAAGTTCGTGGTGATTTGTTATAGAAGCAATAGGAAACTAATACAGATGGGGATTGTGGGGAAGAAATGACCAGAAAGGATTCTTGAAATGAAGGTGGAACTTACACAAAGAGAAAGCCAATGAGGAAGCAGGTTTGGAAAGGAGTTTTAGCGTGAGCACAAGACAGGAGAAAATCTAGTGAATGGTTCAGAGTCAGGCTTTGGAGTCAAAAAAGGCCTGGTTTGTGTTATAGCTTTGCCTCTAGCAAGTGTTCCAACTTGGTCAAGATATTAACTCTCCTGTATCTCAATCTTTGCATGCAGTGGGGACAACAGCACCACTTCACAGCATTACTTGATAAAGGCCTAAACAGGTAATTTATGCAAGGTCCTTGTACTTAGTTGACATGTGCTCAGCTGTTGGATGGTAACGATGATATAGAAGTTATACTTCCTATGCATTGTTTTTAGTCACCATGGGCCATTAAATGACTACAGCCACTTATTTTATGACTAAATAATCAAGTGTCAAAATAAAAATATAAATTACCTTGCTTCCTATTTAGAATGGATGCCAGCTACGTTATTTTTAATTATTCTCCAAACTTGCACATATTTATGTATTCTCAAACTTGTTAGATGTATACATTTGTTAAGTTGACATTGTGTTCTTCTTTTAAGCCAGACCTTGGGCTTACCCTTACAAAACCTACACAGTTGGCCTAAAGCCTAATGAGATTGCTATGCTCTAGGAGAGCTGGGGTTGGGAAATAATTGTGTCCAATCCTATGGCCTAGACCCACAGAGGGGCCGAAAAAGTAGTTTCAGAAGAGATTAACAAGACATCAAAGGGATGGAAGAAAATGGAACTTACCTAAGCAGGACTTCTCATCACTGTACCGCTTTCATGAAAAGATCCCCACCCTCCTAGGGTAAACTATGTTTTAAAGGCCATGTCTTGTTGGAAATAGAGTTTTTCCTTCCTGGGGCTAAGGACAGATATTTGCATTTCTCTGGATGCTTTTATGTCTTAGTTGCTCATTGAACACAAAGTTTAATAAGACAAGCTACCTACTCTAAAAGAGTTCAGAGCCTAGTGTGAGACCAGCACCCAAACAATGATGGCATAAAGTCTGTTTTAGGATGAGACCGAGCACTTCACATGAATTTTGGAGACACATGGAACACAGATGGTAGTATGACAAAAGGCAATACTCAGAGTAACTGTGAACAAAAATGCCTCTAATAAAGAGGAAGTTTGTTTTTCAACTCTGACTCTCCACTACCTTTACTTTACTCCATTTACAAAAAGTATATGAAATATAACCAACAACCAATTAGAACCCAAGATTGCAGAAGAATATTGTTTTTCAAGTCTGGGTAGAGAACTCTTAATGACAGACCCCTAGAGTATTTCCAATTTTTGTTATTACAAATAAAACCGCTGTAAACATTCACCTGCAAGTTTCTATTAGGCATGCATCAATCAAACATCTAGAGTGGAATTTCCAGATTTATGGGTAGGTATGTTTAGTTTAAAACTTATTATTGCGAGGAAGTCAATAAATTGGTGAAGTGAGACTGCGTTTAAAACAGTTTTGCTGAAATAAAAAGATTTTTCTTTTGTGATCACACTGAATTTTTGTCAGGAAACAGCAGTTTATTTAAACATTTTAGAAATCTTTTATCATAACGTCAGTCTTTGAACTGGAATCTCCCTTGAATCAAGGAGCGTGTCTTAAGTGACATGATGTTAAGAGTGCTATTCATGCGCGAAGTGTTTGCTCAACTGGATCCACATTCTGCCATTTTGTCCATTAGTAGCAACATATTTCATGCTTCTTTTTAACTGAGTCCTCTGCATTTCTACATAGAATGGTTGTTTGGTTGGGGATTTGGCATAAAAAGCAGCTCAAACTATTAGCAAAATCATTGGGACGTACCCTACTGAAATCTCTCCATTGACTCCCACATCAAAACTTTTTTTTTAAACCAGATCAAAAATAATTGTATCTTTCATTCTGAAGGAAAAAACTCTTCACTAAATCATCTTAGAAATATTCCAGGATTTTATTCACTCCTGCTTTTATTTCTATAAGACATTTGCTTGAAATGCCGTCTGTGATGCATGATTTTCAAAGTGCTCCTTCTGTTAACTGAATTAGATGCCTCATTGAAGACTCTGACAGAGCAATGCCAAGTTAGTTGGACTGGAAACAAATACTGCTAATCCAAATAGTAACCAGCTTCCTAGAGACATAGAGGCTACAGCCCATATGTCAGAACAAGGACCCAGCATGCCGCCCAGCGCGCCATCCACAGGGCATCTCTGGCCTAGGCTGGCAAACCACCAAGCCAAGATGTCAAGGTCCTGCACAGTAAAACCTTTTAACAAGGTCACATCTGTATATGTTTCAGTAATATTTCGACCTTTGATTAGAAGGTGGGATATAAAAACAAGATTTGACTTTCCAGCCCAATTTTTTAGCAATATGAAAAACTGAAACCAGATTTGTCTGTTAGAAAAGTAGAAAGGATACCCTTGATATAAATAGGAATTTTAGAAATTAAAAGGAAGTACATAGCACTATAGGCTTACAAGGATACGGGCATGCCTTTGTATTTACGGCAGTTGCTGTCAGAAAATCTCAGTGCTCTTCATGGAAAGGCCAGGAGAAAACGCTCTTTAGTAACTGAAAAGAAACTGTAAGACAGTCTGAAAGCAGAAGTCTTCATGTTCTAGTCAAAGATTCTCTTGGGTATTTATCGAGCGCATTTACCTAAAAATCAAGTCACGGAGAATTCAAGAGAGTCTGAAATTTCAAATACATTCTTAGATTAACATCAGGTACTTGGAAGACGTAAATCTTTTTATAAAAAATTTATTTCTCTGTAAATACAAATTCCAACATCAACAAACAAAGTCCAGTGGAAAAATACTTAGCCATTAACATTGAAAACTTTTTTAAACTTAATAAATAGAACTTTGGCATTCAAAATTCTAGCTGTAAACCCCATTAAAAAACAAAAAGCAAAAACCACCTCTTTTCAAAAAAAGAGGCAAGAATGATAGATCAGAAGGCATAAGCCAACCAGTGGCTTCACATTCTTTTTACAATAACTGTATTTCAATTAAGTCATGACTGTTGTATTTACACGAGGTATTTTGGGTGGTTCAAAAAGTGAACCTAGTTTACAAAAACCACCAGTCATAGTGACTGATTACACACTCTGCTGTGCTTTTAATGTAACCACCTAGCACCTACTACATCTCGTCATCACACCAATGTGATGCTGAATTTTATGCTTATGTATTTAAATAACTATTTATACATATATGTACACACATATACAAACATGACATTCCAAAGGAGTTTCCTGCTCGCTACAACAGGGGAAAAGGCTGGGCTCCAAAGACATTTATATGATACCTACTCTCATGTTTACTAAGTCATCTATCTACCTATAATGAAAAACTGCGCCTTGCTTTAAAAAAATCCTTAATCAGCCTATTTACAGAAGAACAAGGTGCAATAATCATCAACATTCTCATAACTTATTTAAAACAGAAATGAATGCTTACTGCAGGCAAAAAGGCACAAAGTTTCTCTCTGTATGCAGCTCCAACGGTGTTGTTAATGACTTATGGATTTGAAACTACATTCTTAATACACTCAACACTTCTTTAAATAAGAAAAAAATCCCAAAATCCAAAATCGTTCCCCCTTCATGATTAAATGTGTAATACTATATCATACAGCAATATAACACCACAGCATTTTGGGGTGATTTGGAAATTATACTCTCGATACCAAACAATAAATAGTTTTTCTTATTTTGTGAACTTTGAAAAGAATTGTTAAAAATGAAAATGAAATGAATTAACTTTAGCTCTGAGAGCTACAGCTACTGGCAGTTTTAAATGATCTGGTCTGAGTGAGCATGGTTATAAGAATTGCTTATTACCATAATTACATATCTACAATGGTAGAAATCTACATAAAAAAATGTCAATAATCCAAATGAAAGGTATGACTGAGGTGAATTATGTAAAAATACAGTCCAAGTTCTTAGTTGCTATTTATTCAATGAATTATTACTGATATGAAAGAATGTTTTCCAAATAAAGTAGCTCCTTTAAAAATATCCTCTGAGATTATTAATAAGTATTCAACTATGACAACATAATTTATAAGCTTATTAAGTCAGTAATGTACAATATCCATTTTAGCAACACTTTCCAGCCCTTGAGATTGTCTCTAACGAGCTATTGAAAAAAAATCCGATTCAGTTTAAAAACTGTCATAACCAAAATAAATTTGAATGAAATATAATACTGTTAACATTAAATACTGAATCACTTCAAATATAAAAAGGGACCACATTAATTAAAAGAAAAATTCAGGAATGACTTATCTAGTTAAACTTAAACTGTTAAAATTAGAGGCCACTGAAAATTTACTAACAGTTTAACTAAAATCCTTTTTTTCTAATACCAAATGAAAATACAACCACTGTGCCTCTGATCTGCACAGGTAATCTAGGTCTCTTATTATAAGAGACAAAATAAGCTCAATGGCAAAACTCAGAAGACTAATAATAAATATTAATACTGTCTATGAAACTTCCTTAGAAGACAAGCATTTAATTCACAAAAGCATAATTTAAAAGTTTTCATAACTAAGGAAATTTTCAAATAGATTTACTTTAAAATTAGGTTTTCGTCTCAGATCTATACCACTGTAATAACTTCTAAGAATACCTCAGTTCATTTGTGTTGAAACTAACACAGAGGTTGTCTTGGGAGAGAATTTTCTGAAAAATAGAACTCAAAATTAAATATTAATGAATCTGAATACTACTAGTTTGATTTCCCAAAAAATACCCTCCAAGGCTGTCTACTTATTATCTAGATCCCTTCACAAACTCCAAAATCCCAAAAGATTACATTTTGTAATTCAAGGTTGTACTTAAACTATCACATCTTAATTCCCTTTTTTATGGAGCATATGTTTTGGAAACTGAACTGTATCAGCAGAAGTTTATTAATTTCCTACTAAGTTAAAAAAATTTACCTTAAGATATCTGAATTAAGCCAAATTCTGTAAGTTTCAGAAAACTTATTTTTAAAAACAAAATATTTTATCCTAACAAAGCTACAGAACAAAAACATATCTACAGTAGATGAATATAAATGACCAAGTTTGTTTAAAACAACAATAACCATAAAACCCCAAAACATATACTAAAAACCTAAGAGTAAGAACTTAGTGACCCAATCAGTGATTTTTTTTTTTTTTTTTTGTCCATTAGTATTATATTTTAGGGTGTTTTTATTTCCAAAATTGTGGAGGCTGGGCCTGGGAGGAAGGGACCTTATTCAAAGAGATGTAGAAACGTGTGCTGTACCTGTGGCCTAGCTCTTTCAGATGCTACTATCTAATTTATTGTAAAGGGCCATTTTTAGATACTTTCACGAAGCAAAATTCTTCATATTAGCTTTTGGGTACAATTTATAAACAAATGATCACCTTAAAAATGAATACTCTGAAGGCAGTCTTTCCAAAACACCAATTAACACAGGGAAATACTCATTTGGAAGTTTAATGACTGTATGTCTACTTATAGCTCGGTTGCATTTCATAGTGATATCTTGTACTCCAGTAGAACTAACCTAACCTACCAAGTTTGTATTCCATGAAAAATCCTGTTTTTAATGTACTTTACCTAATATAAAGAATTGAAATATCACCTGATTTAGATTTTGTTTTATGCTAGTGATAATTCAGATATAAAGGAGAGAGGCTGGCTTTTTCTTAAAGTAGCTTCAACTTTAAAACAGATACAAAACTGTTAAAATGTAAACATTTGAGATTTTGATAAATAAGCTATTGTTTCAGAGTCACTGTTAATCTTTCTTTCACAATAATGAAAGGAGGCCTTAGAAGGTTTGCATGAATTATATATGGCTTTTACATTTATACATATACATATATATACATGTAAAACGTAAGCAAAAAACTCTAAGTAGCAACAGACATGTTAAAATTAGTTGAAATTATGTTAACTGCCTTGTAATATATAAATTACTAGGCTAGTGAAAAATATCATCACATCAAAATTTCACACCTCTAAGGCAATCCACAATCACTCTGGAAAAATAGCTGACCTATTTACAGTACTAACACCAACCCGACCCACAACCTCATAATCTCAGTACACTGGTCGTTCAAAATGCAATGGTTTTGCCTCGTGCACCCCTACTAGAACACTGCCTGCTGCTGGAACTCTTCTTCAGCTAGCCTTTGAAAACCCAAAAGTACAACACAAGCTTCTACATGAAAAAAAAAAAAAGAAATACAAGAATTAAAAGTGTGTGCCTTTCTCAGAAGCTTTGTTTTGACCCTAGAAATCCTTATAATTTTGTAAATACACACAAATGCATGCCACGCGTACGCGTGTGCACACTCACACAACAGGATAAAAGGAAACCCTACCCCCTTTATCTGAAGGGCAGTCTTCACAGCTTGGTCCTACAATCAGTAGTTTGAGAATACAGAATTTCTTTTTCTTATAAACTTTATCACATCTTCACATGGTAATCTGATTTTTGTCCTGATTAACTAAGCCCCTTCCAGATCTCCTTATATCCCTTTCCCCCCGCCCCAACAACAAAACAAATCCACAGAAAAAAAATCCTATGTACAAGTCATGTGTCACTTGCAACTTTCCGATATGGCTCCTAAAAAGAAAGATGAAGAAATGTAACACAGCAGCATCGAACAAGGGGTCATTATTGCTGTGGAACCAACACTTGATCACTGCGTAATGCAGTTGTCTCCCATGTCCTGAGCGTAGCGGTCTGATATTGTAGTCCTTAACTCGTCGATGTCTCTCCGTAACTGGCATACATCTGACAGTTTTTTAGTGAGTGTTTCTGGGCTGTGGTCACTCTCAGTCTCTTCAGCTGAACAGTTCAGTGCTGTGGAAATAAAATACAGAGAAAACGTCTCATGGTTTTTTTTTTTTTTTTGACAAAGGCAATTTTAAGATTTTCAATTTAATTATCATTGGTAACATAATGCTGTACACTGAATACCAGTTAGGCTCAGGTTTAAATTGTGCATCATTCAATATTAAATAGATCTTATCTACCTGGTCCTTTAAAAATTTTGCTAATTAAAAAGCATTAAATTCATATAGTAACACATAGAAATTCGACATGTTTGACAGATGGCAATATTCCTAAAATACAAAAGAACATCCTCTAATAACTTTACTTGAGCTCAACCAGAGCACTAAGTTCTTCTCATCTGACAAATCTTTTGTGTGGTGAGGGGTGATACCTTATATTTTTATAGACGGAAAAGTGGGTTTATTGACACGAAAACATAAAGTTTATATATACACATATATATGTGTGGGGGGAGGGGAGTGAGGAGAGGAGGGAAAGGGAGAGGGAGAGGGAGGTAATTAGGCTGATAGCTAGGTGCTCAATGGCTGAATAACTGAGTGAGGCCCTGAGACCGATAGCTTTTACTTATTCCAGTTCCTCTCTTTGTCAGCATATCTCAACATAAAAGCAGGTGGAGCCAGTGATTGTAAAATAAACCTTTCCTTATACTATAACTTCATTGGCCCTGGTAACTTATTGGAGCCAAAAGAATCAGATAACTTGTTATTTTAACAAATGCTAATTGAACACCTGCCATAATCCAAGCACTATGCTAGATGTTAATGTAAGCAAACATAAGGAGACAGTGGCTAACTCTTAATAATTTACGTATACTTTCATAAAAAAGTAAGCACAGTCAGGTACTGTTGATGACTGACTACTACACACAGGCTACAGAGACATAAGAGAACAACCAGGCCCAACTGGAGAGGGGACAGGTTCAGCGGATGGGCCAAGAAAGCAGACTGAACAAAGGTATAAAAGGAGAAAATCAAATAGTCTGATAGAATTCGAGAAACTTAAGAAAATCAGTAACCAGCACTAAAATGATAGAGCACAAATTATGAAAGAGGAGTGTGCCAAGAAATAAGGCTGGAGAGGCAGGCGTGAGCTATCTATCTCTACTTTAGGGAAGTGTATGTATTAGGAAATCAGAAATCATAGTCAACAGATCACTCTGGCAGCAATGTGAAAAACCAAGTGGGGGTGGGGGAAGGGTGGTCAAGATGGCTGACAGAGAGACTAGTCCAGACGAAAGCTTGAATTAAGGCAACAGTGCAATGAAAATGTTATAGTAGGAATAAATGTTAGAATTGGAAAAGAACTGATAGAAATGATAGAGCCTAATCATCATTAACTTGCATAGGGGCCGGGGATTGGGCATGGGACACACAGCAGATAGAAGAGGATAAAACCTGGGTTGGGGTGATAGGTGGTGCTACTCACTGAGAGGAAGAGTAGGTTTAGGGAGGGTAGCAAAACAGGTTCTGTTTTGGACCTGTTGAGTCTGTGATGCCTATGAAACAGCTAGTTCTAATATACAGGTCAATATAAATGGGAACCCAGAGGAATGTTCTAGGCAAAATAAGAGACAAATGTCTGTATGGGTCAAAGTTACAGCAATAACAGAACACAACAGGATGTGGATAAGATTACTCAGAGAAAGTACATAAAAATAGAAACAAAAAGCCAAAACAAAAGGTTTCTGGGGGACACCAATATTTAAGTGGCAGAGAATTCCGTAGAAGACTGTGAGCAGTCAGTCACAAAGGTAGAAGTTGAACCTAGAGAGCGCTGCCATGGAAACCATGGTAGCAGAGAGTTTTAAGAAGGATGGGTGAACAGTATCAACTGATAATCCACGGAGTGATGAGCCAGGATTCAAAAGAATTCACTGGTTTTTGACAAATTAGCTGGGTGGCCTAACTTTTACAATGCCAAACTATAAGGTAAGAATTCTGGGGCTAAACTTTAAGGACTGAAAGAGTATATATTGGGAGGCAAATGTGGCAAAGTTCTTAAATCTCCCTTTTTTCATATTAGAATAGCACTCTTATCCTATTACTGAAAAAAGTTAACAAAATACTATATAAAAGAGTGCAAATATAGGTTACAAAATAGTTTAAAGAGTGACTATCACTAAAATGGTAAAGAAAATGAGTCTTCTGAGAGTGAACTTTTGTTTCTTGTTCAGAGTGGTCACTGCTAACTAAACCACCCCATGTTCAGCTGGCAAACTTCTTTCTCCTCCTCTAAGATTGAAGCCAACACCAGCAACTCCATGGAGCGTTCACAGCCCTTGCCAACGAGATTTGTTTTCTTTTTCCCTTGTGCTCCTACAGTCTCTGTCCACATCTCAATTACAGTACTTATCACAACGCTCTAATAACTTGGTTAATGTGTGAACAAGGGCTCTGTTCAAATTATCTGCAACATTAGCACCTTGCTGCGTGGCTTACAGAAAGCATTTAACAAATATGTACCGACTGAGTGAATACACTTAAATTTTAAAGTGTTTTTTGCACACCCACAGTTGTATTTGTGAACAAACATCTATAAAGTGGAGGGGAAAATTCTGCAGACAACTCTGAGCACAGTTAAGTGTTTTATTAACAAGTGATACACTTTGATCAAGAGTTCTGTGTATTTGGTTTGCCAAAACAACTATTATGATGCAAGATGGCAGACTCTTTTTGATAAAACTGAAAACAAAACTGGTCCCCACTCAAAAAAAAAAAACTATAACATTTGTACTTCATGCTTTAGTACAGTATATATTAAATTTAATTTCTGGAGTTGGATATACAAACTGAGAGTTAATGAGGCAACAATACTGATTTTCTCATCTATAAATGTGCAAATTTACAATTAAAAAAAATTAGTCCCCATTTCAGTCACATATTTACTATTTTTAGGTAATTACTCAAGATAGAGTAGTTGTATAAAGCTTATGGTCTTCAGTCATATCTCCTAACTCAAGAACCAACATGTCAATATTATAATAATTTAGAGCCATATGCAGAGACGAACGTTCCTGCAACAGCAGCACAGAAAGAAAGGGACATCAGGATATTCCTGCAGCAGCTTTCATGACTATGTGCAGGGAAAACTAAGGCAAAATGGGTGGGTGTGACATTAAAAGGGACAAAGCCAGCAGGTCTGTAGGCCATGGAAACTGGTTCATGTGACAGCACTGGCATTCACCTTAAGCAACTGCCACAGAACATACACTACATAGGAAAGCAAGTGAGTGTTTCTTCTCCAATATTTTACCAGCGGACAGACGGCTGGGTCACTAATTTATACAATTACCACACAAAAGCAAATAGAATTTTTATATTTAGAAGAATAATCAGGAAATCACACCTAACTATTATCGCTCCAGTCACGTCTTATATTAACAGATTCAGCATAGCTCACCCACACAGGTAGATCTGCAGGCATTCTAGCAAGTGGCATTCCATACCAACTATGACCCTGCTCACTTCTGTAAGTATGAGGTAAGTTCTAGCAATGAAGTAATAACAAGTATGTAGACCCAGACTGATTCAGAGATTTATAAATGTAAATAGGAAAGAGATTTATAAATCTGAGGAAATTAAAACTAAATAGGGAAAACACAGTCAGAAGTTCCTGATTCTGAAGGCAAGTTTCTAATTGTTAATACTGTAAGAACAAGTCATTAGCCACTTACATCTGATTCCCAGTAATAATGAAAGATTAGGCTCCTTGCCCTGAGCACGCTGATTAAGGATACTACACAATGCCTTCAAGTCAAACAAACAATAGGACATTTCCTTGAACAGCTGATCAATCACACTCAAATCAAATAGTGGCCTTTTGGAAAGAACTGTTTGCTGCCTGGATTGGTCTGCTGCTTCCTGGCCCTGATCCAATAAAGAGCATGTCTCTTCTGTTTGTCTTTGGTTCTGCAATGGATAAAGAAAACAAAAATCTGGTGGTTAGAACACAGGAAAGGTACTCAAAAGCCATACAGGTTAACATTTTCCCCAAGTCTGTAGTAGAATTATATTACACGCACATTAACCAAATTTAACTGCATACATACAATAAAAAAAAAAAAAGAGCACAATAATTTAAATAGTAGAAATAGTTCCTCTGTACCATCAGTTCTATTACATACAGGGTCAATCTGAGAGAGGAAACAAATCCAAATAGTCTTAGTTTCTAGGAGTGTCCAATGCTCACACATAATGAGTATCTTGGTTCGTATGTATTTTTCTACAGCAAGATTTATCCTAAGAATAAAAAGAACTACAATAAAACTTTAAATTTCATCCTATATTTAGTAGCAATAGTGATTTAGTTACTTTTGAGACTATTTTGTATACTGAGAAAAAGTGTACATGTTAATAGTAATCAAAATTTTCAGCGTAAGAGAAAAAGAAATACAAGTAAAAAATCAAAGGAGGAAAAAAAATACCCTGAACAACTGTGAATTGTTAAATTTGAATTGGAAGTATCGATACGAATTCATGATTTATTATATCTGAGAAAGTTATCCTCACCTCATCCCCCAAATTGTCACCATCTATTCCTCATCCTGAGAACTGCTAATGAAAGGCAAGTTTAACTAGCTTCCCAGTTAGGACTGCATTTCAGAGTAACCAAACAGCCTATGTTGATGAGGAAAAAGTATGTTTTTTAAATAAATGAATGTCAGTTGGTAAATGTAAAAAGAATGATGTAATTAGAAAAAGACATTATTCTTATAATCATTTAACAATTCAGACAATGCTCACTGGCAGATACTCAAACCCTCAAGAGAAAAGGTGCTAGTAAGCTGCATGTTCATTCAACAGTTGCCCAACTATCACTCCACAGATTACCTGCTGTTTGCAGAGGCTCTAATGTTATAATGAAAAATATATCAATCTGTTACTACCTTAACCCAGTGAGGTCCGTATTTACGTCACTTACAGTGGGATAACCAAACATATATAATTTGATGGTGTGAAGAACATCTACAAAGTATTCATGTCAAAAAATGTTTGACCTGAATCTAATGATATCTTTAGCTCTAACTTCTAGCTTACAAGAAATAGAAGGTGTAGAGAAGAAGATAAACGACACCAGGAGGAAGCAAACGGACAAATCTAGAAGGTCTGACAACAAGTCATTAACATACAAGAGAAGATGGGGATCTTAGATTACAATACAAAATGAAATACAACTCATGGTCCTTAATGAATTCTCGTTTCAAGTGAATGAATTCTGGCTTCAAAAGCATTGTGAAGGGGGGAATTTTTAATATACACTAGGTTATTATCAAATATCAAGGAATATTATTCTTATTGGAAATGATAATGATGACATGGTTATATAGGAAAATGTCCCTAATTTTTGGAAATGCATTCTGAAGTATTTAAGAGGCAAAATGGCATTAAGACAGTTAAAAAAAAAAAAACCAAAACAGTATTATTTGTATAACAACTCCTTAAATGCAAGCCAAGTATTTCATTGCACAATGAAAAGAAGAAAGTGTGATCTACTCCGATGACGTGTCAACTCTGCACCTTCCTTAAGTATCTTCAAGGTAATTATATTCAATTTATGCCTCATCCAATGGTTTTGGTGCTTAATCTCTATCTAACATTTGACTTTGCTGTAGTAGAGTTTATGAAATTATATTCTAAGATATAAAAAAAAGATTTGTCTTTATTATAATTTTAGTAATAAATCTAATGGATTTAATTAACTGGCACATCAAAATCAAGTCTTCAGTTAAAAATGTTATATGAAAATGTACAAAATAAGCATTTGCTTTAACTTGAATAGGTAGTAGATCATCTTTTGAAAGTAATTTGAATTTCTTTTACTCACGTCAAGCAATGTTTCTGTTAATCTCTGTAAGTTTCTTTCTTTCTTTTCCAGCTCTTCCATCATCTTTTGAGTGGTCAGTTTTTCTTTAGACAGTTTCCCTTGCATAGACTAGAATAAAGAGAATTGGGAAACAAACTATGTTCATGCTGAAAGCAACATGCAATCAGTTAGGTAACCAAAAATACTGGCTCTGAATACTTTAGATTTAACCTCCCAGCCCCTTAGAAGATAAAGCATTTAAATCAACCCACAACCACATTACTTCTGGAATATATGACTACAAAGAAGAAAAAATTTCGGATATTATCTTTACCAAGAAAAGTTTTTAAGCTAGGCAAAACAAGTTAAATCTAAAGTTGCTGATGCATGCTGTATTACAAACAGTAACTTTATTAATTTTTGTTTATATATTGGGAGTGTATTAACAAATCTATACTTTTTAAAAATATTCTTATGATTAATAAGATATAAGATAAGAAAATCTAAGATCATAAAACCATTCCTATTTTCTATCATTTGAAACACAGTAAATATTCCTTTATCAGTGTGCAGTATTCTAAGTGACTAAAATGTTGAATTCAGGGCTAAAACCTATTACAGGACTTTGATAAACTAATCTCTACTCCATTATATTATCATGAATTAGCCAGACACAATACTGTTGTAAGAAAATCTTGAGTACGCCAAAGTAGCATATAGTATATGTTAAGAGTACCTAGGTCATTTCAGCTTATGTCTGATTTTCAGCTACACACCAAAGAAAAACTCGCCATAAACCCTGCAGTTACCAGTGATTTCTAGGTGTTTTATAAACATCTTTCTTCCTGTTAAACTACAAAATCAATAAACGTATGGCTAGAAAAAAGATTTCATTTTTTCCCCCTCAGGACTCTATTTAGTCTCAATTCTGAAAATACTTCAGAATAATGACCACCTAAATAGCACAGGATCCACTATTAAGTTTTTTTCCCCTCGCTTTATCTCTGGATGGAATAAAAGGATAACGGTCACCACAGGTTGAGGTAAGACTCTATAAGTATAAAACAGTTCTCAGTAACAAATATTCAACCTTGTTGCTTTTTACTTTGATTTGCTAAATAACATTTTTTTAACTCGAAAGTTGGATACAAATGAATTAAGCTCTATAGTAACTACACTTCCTTCTAGGGAAAATTTATATTATATTTCACAAAAATGAATCTCACAGCACCAAGTCACATGGGCTCTCAGTATTGTATCTTTGGATACTGAAATCTCTTTGTAACTCCATTTGATTGAATCGAATCTTATTTGATTGAATGATATATGGGGACGTATTTACCTAGCTAAAAATCAATGCTTACTGTCATGACAAGAATATTGGGCATTAATTCAGAATTCATCCTAAGTTTGCTTAAGATTTGTGACTATGTTATTAGAATTGTTAAAAAAAAAAAAGGCACCAGAGATAAACTACTCTAAATCTCACATTTTAACAATGAAAACTGAACCCAAAAGGCATTTTCATAAGGCTGTAATGTAATTCTTTAAAGGATTACAGTGTTTTATATTTTTACCAATTCAAAGTCATGTTGACTGTGCCTAATAATTAGCTAATCTGATTAGCATGTTCCTATGTAAGACTAAATTTTAATCAGTGAAGAAATAATCTTCTCCATCAGAATAAATCAGAAATGCCTGGCAATAGTGCTATTTGTCATAAGAAGGAAAATTAGATTTGTAAATATATCAAGCTTAGCACATTATGTTAGTTAAGTTCAAGGGCATTTATCAAGCAGCCCTTTAGTAGGGGAAAGAATTCACAGATATGCTTATCCTAAAAAACCAAATGCTCTACAGTTTCTAGGATAATACTAGGTATGAGTGCTACAGCTGTCTGATAATAACATTTCACCTAAAAGATTAATTCTCTATCTTAAATTGTATGAAAAAGTATATGGTTAAAGTTTAAAGAAAAAGGGGAGGAAGAAAAATTTCTACTAAGCTTAGAATGGGATTACTGAAATTAAAAACTTAAATTTCAAGTTTTTAATTTCTACAATTTCTCTTAAAATTTCCAGTTTAAAATTTTTTAATTCTAAGTTACTAACCTACAGGTATTTATCACAATCATTCTTACAGTTGAAAATGGTTTTAAACACATTTGTTGTTTTGATGTAAATTTTAACCTTCTTTTGCCCCATATACAAATAGCTCAAATAGAGGAAAACTAGATGTACCTTAATAAAAATTCTATATACTCTGCAAACACAGTTTTAGAAGAAATATTTTTAAAAAACAAATGCTAGCAGTTTTACTATAAACACACACGCACACACACACACGAATATGTGCAAACACACATGCCATACAAGAGTTTACAAACACAGTTCCTTCATGCATTCATTCATTCTACAAAAATTATAGCCAAGCACTATCTGTGCACTGAATGATACATTAGTGAATAAAATACTGAAAACTCTTTGGCCCCTGTGTAACTTTTGCTAGGAGGAAAAAGAACAAAGAAAATACATATAATAAATATATAAGTTACATAGTATTATACAACAGAATTTAACAGTGCTTTGGATAACAAACAGAGCTCATGAGAGGGGATTGAAATCTCAAATGAGGTAGAATAAGGGCTCATGGAAAAGGTGATAATTGAGCAAAGGTTTGAAGTAGGTGAAAGATAGTCCCATGGCTACCCAGAGAGTGTATTTCAGTCAGTGCAAAGGTTCTGAGGCAGATGGTGTCTTCTGTGTTTGAGAAAAAGAGAGTCAGGGTGGAAAAAAAAAAAAAAAAGTAAAAGATAAAGTCAGAGAGGAAGGCAGTGTGGGGAACGGACTGTGTAAGGCCTTGTAAGCCAATGTAAGAACTCTGATTTTTACTCTGGAGAAAATAAGGAACCAGTGAAGAATTCTGGGAAAACATATAATGTGATCTGCTTTTGTTTATAGGTCACTCAGGTGGATGAGAACAGACTGTAGGCAAGCAAGGGTGGAAGCAGGAAGAAATACTCCAGATAAAGAATGAAGATGGCTTGGACAAGGGTGACAACAACAGATGTTGGGAGAAGGGACCCAGAAGCTAGATATATTTGGAAGGTAATGGGATTTGTTCACAAATGTAAAGTGGGGGAGAAGTCAAGGATAAGTCTAAGGTTTTCAGACTGAACAAATGGAAGGTCAGATTTGCCACTAATTGTGATGGCAAATATGGAGTATAGCAGGGTTTATTATTTTTCGGTTGAGGGAAATAAGAAATTCAGTTATGTCAAATGGTGATGCCAAGTAGACAATCAGTTATACAAATTGTAAGGTAAGGGGAGAATTCTTAGCTGGAGATAAAAATTAGGGTGTACTAAGTATACACATTATATTTAAAGCCATGAGAAGCACAGATAGAGAATGGAAGGGAAGAAACAACCCCCCTTTTTGAAATATGATACAATATTTTCAAAAATAATTTACATCTTTAGAATGATCCTTAACATAAACATCACAAATGAAACTGAACTTATCCCTAGGTTATAAAATGGAAAATTTTGTGTAATTTTTATATACTAGTCTACTCACTTACCTACATTTTTATTATGATTTATGCTACAGGTTTTAAATTTATTGTGTCTAGTTAAATAAATCAGAGAACAACAACAAAAACCTTAAAAAGCAAGTTCCTCTGAGATCTTTTGGTTGAAATTTGTAAGTATTTCACATTGTTATGATTCGATTAATACGAGTATATTAATCTTGCAATAGTGTATGTATCTATACATAAAAGGTAAGAACAGTGATACTATCCTAAGAAATAGCAGATAATAAGCAGCATGTATACTTAACAAGGTAAGATGATAATGGTATCCAGAAAGCATTAATAAAGAAGAATGCACTCTTTGAATGACATTTAATGATATTTTCTCTCTCAACACCTTTTAAAAAACTAGTTAAAAGAAAGTTTATCTACTATATGAGGCCATTCCTTTAAGACTGGGAGAGGTGGCTCTTTTATCTAATGTACAGAAACCAACAAAAGCAAAAATTGCTAAATGATTTGATGAAAAAATGGGCAGAGGTTCTGAATAGACATTTTTCAAAAACAACATAAAGATGGTCAACAGATACACAAAAAGGTGCTCACCATCCCTAATCACTGGGAAAGCAAACCAAAAACCACAATGAGATTATCACTTCGTATCTGTTAGGATGGCTAATATCAAAAAGATAAGAGTAATAAATGTTGGCATGGATGTGGAGGAAAGGGGATCCCTGTCCTCTGCTGGTTGGAATGTAAATTGGTGTAGACACTATTGAAAACGATAGGGAGGTTCCTCAAAAAATAATTAAAAACAGAACTATCATATGAGCTAATAATTCCTTTTCTATTTACCTGAAGAAAACAAAAGAGTACCCAAAATGATATCTGTACCCCCAAGTTCACTGCAGTATTATTTACAACAGTGAAGACATGAAACCAATCTAAGTGTCCATCGATAGATGAATAGATAATATGGTATATCTAAAATGGAATATTATTCAGCAAAAATAAGTATCTTATTCCAGATACCAGCAAACAGACTGGTTGCCAGGGGCAGAGGGTGTGGCAGGGGTGGGTGCGCCTGTAGTGTGTGTGTGAAATGGGCGAAGGGGATACGAGGTAAAACTTCAAGTCATAAAATAAGTCCCGGGATCTAATGTAAAACATGGTGACTACAGTTAATAATATTGTATTGTATATTTGAAAGTTGCTAAGAGTAAATTTTAAAAGTTCTCATCATAAGAAAAAAATTTGTAACTATGTGGTGATGAATGTAAAACTAGAGTCATTGTGGTGATCATTTAACAATATATAAAAATAACAAATCATTATGTTTTATACTTAAAACTAATATAATGTCATATGTTAATTATATCTCAATAACAAACAACTGTGGGGGAAAAAGAGAAAACAGAATTAATGGTAACAGCGTAAGATCTTGGAGTCAGATAAAACTAGGTTCTGAGTCCACGGCTTATATGCTATGCAATCACAGATAAGTTATTCAGCCTTTCCAGGCTTCAAATTCATCAAAAAGAATTTCCAGCCCTGTAAAGTACTGTGAAAATTATGCAATGTGTATGCGCACAATACCTTAGGTGTCTGCCTATTCATAAATCCCATGAGTCATAAGTAATCCTATTTGTACAGCTTAATTTCCTTTCTTAACTATTATCCTGCTACCAGATATAACATTAAAAACAATCTGCCTGAAGTTCTGCTTCCAGCATGATGACATGAGGAGCTCCTCAGACTTGCTCTTTATCAAAAATTATTTAAAAATACACATTTAAAGTTTCTGGAAATGGTCCTAGGGGCATATAGCAAATGAAGAAACATATATATTCAAGAAAATCTACCAAAACTCTGTAAGGATAGCATAAGACTGTGATACGTGAAACAAAATCCACTCCATCTCAATTCTCCCTCAGTTCAGCAAGATGGAAATTCCACTTGAGACTGGGACAGCCAGTAACATAGGGCTCCCTCTACCCTCAGCTCCCAGTGAGAGAATTATCTTCCCAGTAGTAGCAGGGCATCAGTATCTCTCATCCTGCAAGTACCGCAAAAGGTGGAGGCGCTCCTTCATGGGAAGGAGGCTTTACCTTGGGCTGAGTACCACTGAGAATACTGGGGTGCTGATTGTCCTTGCTTTGGCTTCTGGGCAGGGGTTCCACAGAGAGAGACAAGCAGACACTCAGAGCTACTGCCTCCACCCCTCCTTTGCTGAGTGCTTACCTCCTAGAGAGAGTCACTCAGAAGAAGCCTGATATTGTTCACAGGACAAGAACTTGGCTCAGAGATTTTTCCTGGGGAGAAGCAGGCCACAGAATGTCTCTGAATGTCTCCCTAAAGGAAATGAATTCATTTGCTACAGAGTGTGAAGTGCAAGCCTAAAGGCAATTTCAAATACAGTGAAGGCCGTGGTGAAAGGCAGTTGGGAGAATACTGTTATATTCATTAGAGGTATAGGCTGAACTATAGGCTGGCTAGATTCCCAGAGAGAAACCATGAAAAAGACAGCTAGGAAGTGCACTCCTGAGAACAGAACAAATCTCAAACATTAACCTAAGAAACTATTCCTTCAAAGGAGCAGGAATGGATCAGTCTGTGAAGCAATTTATGCCACGGGCCATCAATGAAAACAACTAAGTGATCAGCAGGCAATTAATGGAGCTTCAGAGCTGGTGTGGTCAAAGGAAGAGTCATGAAAGATCACATATTACATTTACATGAAATATCTAGAACAGGCAAATCTATAAAGACAGAAAAATTAGTGATTGCTTATGACTGGGGAGGAGATGGGGTTTAAAGGAGATAGCTAAAGGGTAAAGAGGTTTTTTTTTTCAAGGTGATAAAAATATTTTAAAATTGACATAGTCTTGGCTCCATATATCCACATATGAATATACTAAAAATTACTGAATCACTTTAAATTGGTGAATTGTAAAGTATGTTAATTATATTTCAATAAAGCTGTTATTAAAAAATCAGCACAATATAAAGAAAAAACGACTGTCCCGGTTCCTTTCCCTCCAGCTCCTGTTCTGCTCTTAGGCTTATAAGAGATACCAAAACAATTTAAATTTGTCAAGAACATACCCAGGTGCCTCAAAACTAAACGTTTTTTCCCTTTAACTTAAATCTTAGTCTTCCAAGCCAATTCCCACTTTGGGTCCAATGAGCACACCGAGAATGGTTACAACACTTCCTAGGACTGCCAGGCTATAAGAAGGAACTGCCTGGGCGACTTGTTGATAATACATATTTCAAGCTTCACCTTGGAGATACTGATTCATTAGGTTCATAATGGGGCCCAGAAATCTAGTAGTTTTAAAACAGCCCAACTAATTTGACTATCTATACAGGTTTTGTGACCACTGATAACATAGACTCAAGAATATTATTCAGGTATTCAAGTGAGCTGACTCCATTCCTGCAACTCCCTATCTCAGACACATAGAACTGATTTTTCAGTATTTATCCATCTCTTACATATTTTTTCTAACATTTTAATTAAGCAACAACTATAATGTGCATAAAACAGGCACACATGTACATTAAAGATTGTTCTCTTTATAAGTACAAATTGTAGAGAAAGCTTATTTTTTTAAAAGCTTCTTTTCATTTAATTGAATATATTTTTTGGCTGCTAGGTTTTTCAAAAATTAGTCCTGATTTCTGTAAGAATATATTTAGTTTTTCACGCATTATAAAGCAATTTCATGTAGATAAAACCTTAAAAATTAGATTTTGGAAGAAAAACTTCATGTCAGGACACCACAAGACTATGATGACATAAAAACAAGACTAATAATGGGAAGCATTAAATCAATTAACATTTATTTAGGTTAAAGAAAAGTTATAGTCTGCCTATAAGACATTCTTATTGGCTTATGATCCATTTTCCCTCCATTTCTATTGAGGAAACTTGCTAGATGAAGCATTAAGAAAAATTTGCTAGAAATTGGAATAAAATCTCCTGAGGCTGTGGAAACATCTTCTTTTGAAGTGTTATAAATAGGACAGACTGTCACAGTTTTGAGATTGGTGTTTCCAACATTCCTTTAAGGTCTTAATGACCTTTAAAGCATCATTCTGTCTTTTGTGATAGTATTATCATCCATCGACAGCTATTAATTCAGAAAGGCCATTTTAAATACATAAGTCCTTTCAATGAGGAAACATTTTAATATGTTAGAGAAAACAAGTTAACAAACTTTTTACTCTGTATTTCTTTGGCTGAAAGATTACAAAAATAACAGTTCACTGAAGATAGGATTATACAGATGAAATGTGCTTTTGAGAAATAAATAGGAAGGAAGGTAATGCCCAATGAAGAACTCATTCACATTCTGACTGAAGCCACTTTATGGAAATGATGGGGAATGTTCTACTGCAAAATGTCTTTTTATATTGTATATTGACAGAAGAAAAACCTGTAGGGGAAGAAATCAGTTTCACTATACTGGTTTCATGGATGTAAGGAAAGGCAATATTTCTAAAGGATGAATGACAAAACAAGGTTTTCATGCCAGTTAACAATAGCAGCTTGACAGCTGAACCAAACAACAGAAATATCTATATTTTCATAGCACTAAACTCAATTTCAAAATCAGCATATACTTTTACATGAAGTACTATTTGAGTTCTGGGACAAAGTGGTAAACTATAGCTCTATTTTAAATATAGCATTTCACTGTGTAACTGTCTTATTTTTATCTCCTATAAATTGTACATTAAATGAACACAGCAAGGGATTTCATTTTTCTTTTTTTTTTCCACAAAATTTAAGCAGCAAGAATAATCTGCTTGTACCCAAGGCAATGCAATACTCCAAATTAGCCAAATAAACTTTGAAAAAATATGGTCTCTTCCACAGTTTGCAGGGACACAAAGATGCAGTAAAACATGAAATTTTAATAATACCGTTTGCTTTTGCCTATTAAACACTCTAAAACGAGACAACTTCCCAGCACTATGGAACAAAGAACATGCAAACTATAGTGGCATACTGAGAGCTAAAATGCATAATTTCTGTTAAAAAAATTGTTGGGAAGCTCTCTGCTATCCTTAATTATAAAGAATTTTGTTATTTTGGCTATATAAAGTAATTTGAAGAAATTAAAAAACAGCTATAGCATATAAGAAGGACATCGGTCATAATCTACATAGGTGAAAGGTTGGCCACTCCATGGAAGCAGATGGAAAAAACCCAGGCAGCTTTAAAGAACTGGTAGTTGAAAGGAACTGTTTCAATTACGTTTCAATTTGATAAAATGCCTGTTAACTGTAGTACAAAGAAACAAGAATACGTTTTCAACCCAAAGTGTTCTTTTAGGATTCTCTCTGTAGTTTCCAATGCTAGCAAAATAATTAGTATTCATTTTTTTTTTTTTAGAATAGGCATTATTTTCAGGTTTTTATAGAGTATACACCTTTTATATTCATCACAAACCACCAAATAACAAACTTAGCTTTTTCAACTGTGAGGGGCCAAAAAATAACAAGTTTAAACAAGTAACATTAAGTGAAAATTTTCCTTCTGAGGCATATTTGTTGTCATCTATCATTTTCTGTTCAAATATCATCTTGATAAATATAGCTAAGTTAGACAGCTATAAACATTTGTTATCTGTCTCTGTGAGCAAACTACATGATCTATAGACCTACATGACCAGAATGGCTAAGAGGAGAGAGAGAGGGGAAGGGGGAGGGGGGGAAGAGGGGGAGGGGAGGAGAGCTAGAGAACGAGCGCCACTGCTTCAGAAGACAACAGAGTAATGAGTATGCTGCATTGTCTGAGCCTAAATATTTGGAAATAAATGCATCTTATTTGACTTCCATTCTCTAATTAGTCTAAAGAATTAAAGGAATGTTTACTGCATTTTAAGATCAAAAAATAAAAAGGTATATAATTACATATTCTTGTACATATAAGGTCATGACATATCTAAATGTGACTAAAAGACGTGGTTAATGTGTAAGGATAATTTGCACTAAGATGCCTCCACAAATGGGAAAAATGTACATTTCAACTAATACAAATATATCCTGAATATAATGTGAGAGATAGCATATGATAAACAAAATCTTACAAGTCTTACCATTAAAATTTCAATACCAAAGGACAATGATGAGTGTCCTTAATTTGGACAGAGATAACTTTTACCAGATTTACTCCTCAGAAAATGTTACCAAAATAAAAATTCTTTTCACTGTGATCCATAAGTCAAATAATAATGGCTAAGGAAACCTAACTATCTTGTGATTTCAAATGGCTTATAGAACAACTGAAGTTATGTCTGTAGGAATACAAATTAAAGCATATACTCTCTGTGAATCAATCCAGCAGACTCAAAAAGTTGAATTGGACTGGTGTTTGATTAAACTGACAAATCACTTAATATGGCCAAAAGACAATGAAAGCAGACTGGTGATAATTCTGACACCTATACCATTTCCTTTTTCCTTTTTTTTATTCCCACAAGAAATGTTAGAATTAGGAGTATAAACATACTTATTCAGCAAATTTGTCCAATGGCTTTCCATCATACAAAGACACAGACCCCCACCGTGATCTGGCCCTGGGCTGTTTTCCAATGGCACCTCTCACCACTCTGCAATCACTGCACTCCAGACTAGCAGCCTTCTTGCAGGCCCTGGAGCACAGCAGGCGTTCAGGGCTTTGGTTGCTCTCTCTGCCTAGAATGCTTTTTCCTTGTTATCCTTAGTCAGATCTCTATTTAAATATTATTTCCTCAGAAAAAAACTCAAGATCATTGTATCTAATGCAACATTGTCATTGCCCTCTACCCTAATCTTATTTTTTCAATAACAGGTATCACTACTTGGTGTTATATTTCCATTTTCTCCATCTTACCCTCCTAGAATGGCCAGGAACTAATTTGTTTTGTTCACTGATAAATTCCCAGTGCAAAGAATAGTGCCTGGCACACATAACAGTACTCGGTAAATATGGTAACTTAGTAAGAGAATAAAAATCCCTTTAATTCACAAATTTTGGATTATGTATTATGGCTCAGACACTCTAAACTCTGGATATGCATATAATCTACCACAGACTCTACTCTCAAGAAACTAAGTAGGCGGTAAAGATACAAATATGTAAACAAAATGTTATACTTTGATAATACAGAAAGTATAATATATAGTATTGTGAGGGAGAGGGTTCTTGTAGTCACAATGGACTATAAACAGTCTACTGTCTTTAATTATATCTTAACCAAATGTTCTCAGTGGTGGCAAAAGACTACAACCAATTAAAAAGATGACAAGCAAGGAATAGAAAACAATCTTCTTAATTTTTTAAAGAACTGACTTACTGAATTTTCATTTAAAAAAAACTGAAAGATTAATATTAAAGAATGTGTAACTTCACCTTAAGTACTATTAATCTTTTCAAACAAATACATACATGCTTTATTTTTAGTTTACATAACCATTAGGAGTAAACTGGCATAGAGCTAAATTAAAATGAACACAAAACAATCCTTACCTGAATTTCTAAAATCATTCTGTCAATCTCATCTTGTTGGCTGTCTATGATCTAAAACACAGGAAATATATCAGTCTGAATCAAATTATTTTTTCCATTGGTTTTTAAAAGCACCAATATTTCAAGACAACAAAATCACAGGGAATCATAATTTATTTTTTAAAAATCAGGGTGTAATTTTTAAAAATAAAAGTATTATACTAAGTAGCCTTTAAATATTACACACATATGTAAAACTGCAAAAGTCTTCCTCTACTTGATAAAAATGCTCTCTAATGCAATATATAAAAATAACTTTGAAACAGACTTTGAATAATTTAGAAAGTAAAAAGACATCCTATTGTTTTTGTTAATATAATTTCCTTAGTTTGGCATTCATTTAAATTTATTTAAATTGCTATTTTCTTGCCAAATAAAAACATTCAAATTAAAAATTTCATAAGCTATTAATTAGCAAATATGAATCAAATAACAATAAATTATATATCTATACACACATATCCACATAGTATATATTTCACATTTATTATCAAAGATAAGTACTGACCTTACTAGCATTCTCATTTTGTTCTCTCAGGTTATCATTTTCATTCTGAAGCTGTTTTGCATCTAACATGGGAAGGCGGATTCCATCTTCAAGGCATCTTTCTACTTTTTGCTGCAAACTGTTTGTTTTAGAAAGACAATTATATAAAGAAAATAAATTCTATGTGCTGACTTCGGTAGAAGACTTCAACATAAATGAAACCCTTTAAGGTCTACAGTATTTTTTAATCAAGCAATAATTTAAAACCTACAGACTATATATGAATAAGTAAGAATGATAATGGATGCTGATCATCTTCTCAGAGATGGCAATGTGAGACCAGAGTCAAGAGTTGCTTAGTATGTGACCTGCTAAAGCCCTAGTGAAGACCTTTATGACCCTAATCTGAGCACTGCAGTCTAAACTCTCTTCTTTTCCCTCAAAAGCACAGTTCCTTGGTTAAGATTATTGAGGTAAGGAGCCTAAGAATATGGATATATATATATATTCTGTCCTTCATTCTGAGCTCAGCAAGTTTGTTTGTAAAGATAGTTGTTGCCTAAACCAGCAATCTAATGTATTATTACTTGACCTAACAGTTTCTCATGCTATCCATGAAAACAAAATGAAGCTCCTATGGTACATAGGAATAAAAGGATAAAGGAGGAAAAGGTGTTAGCCTTGAAAAACGAAGGGTAGTCATGTAATACCATTTACAATAATGACCAAGACCCCCAAAACAAAACATAACAGCAAGACACCTAGAAATAGTTCTACTTTAGCTTCTGATCATACTCAAGAGTTGTAGAGTATGAAAAGAAACAGACTGCTTCATTTGGGTTTTGATATTTTCTTTATTTTTCTTCTTTGAAGTATAGCTAATCCGTGCTTTCTCTGTCTTCCAAAAAAAAAAAATAGGAAAAAGAAAAGAAATACCATATCTAGATTGTGGACAAAGAATTGACAGTCCTTTATGACACAATAAGAACTTCATATGTGTTTGTAAATAATAGCACCGGAGAAGTTTTTAGGTATTATGAATGTAGTATACCACTTTGTAAATTATTGTCACATAAAAAAAAAATCTGCTTTTATAGTCTAGAATCCAAAAATATTTGCTTTTTCATTCTAAAAGTTTAAAAATACATTATTTCTATTTTGGAGTAAGTTTGTTCCCAATTCAGGGTCAAGACACTATGATATATTTATAACATTCCAAGAGAAATAAATTAATTAAAATTATTAAGGTCTTTCATATAGATGTTTTAAAAAATGAGCCATCTATGAGGAGGGAAAAATGTACTCCATCATGGTACCAAGTAAGCCTTTTTTCCCATGTCCATTTTCAGTTTATATTATGAAGCATGCTCACTTAGAAAAGTGAGCTGTTCAAAGGAAAATCTCTTGAACAGCAAAGTTCTCTTGGTTTTCAGGAATCCAATATTCATTTCTCAGTTTAAATGCATTAGCTAAATAAACTAACAATAATACTCACTGTAATTCTAGCTGTATTAATTTACTTCACTTTGACACATATCCTTAAGGGGCTCAGTTTGACTATCTGGCTCATTTTTATTTAAAATTTATACTTATATTTTGACAAAGCCATCAGATGAAGTTTTCAATTTTTTTTTTTTTTTTACTATTCTTATCTAAAATCTTTGGCAAGATTGGAAATGTTAAATCACAATTGAGACAAACTGTTTCAATTGCACAATACTTTTGGTTCTTAATAGTACATCTTTAAGAGAAGAAGAATAATAAATTATAAATTAACATAATTTAATTAAAATACTTTATGAAAAATGTGAATAACGTAAAAATAACATAAAAGAATTACTGAAGGGTTTCTTACCTCTGAACTGTAGTTACCAACTCCTTTTCTTTCCTTTTCTGGCATGTTAATTGTGCCTCTTTCTCTTGACACTGTTTTTTTATCTCTTCAAAGTTTTTTTCCATATCTATCAAAGTCTCTTGCAAATTTTTATTTTTTTCTTCTAGAACCTGCAGCTAAGGAAAATTTTTTTTAAAGTTCTTAAGACATGGACTATTAAATGTTTCTACTACACTGTTACTGTGTTCTTGAGGATTAACAGACTATGGTTAAAATCACATTATCTTACTTTCATCTACTTAATAATACTTTATCTCCTTTGTGTAAAGGGGCTGAGAGAATGGAATTATGGAAAAGAGGAGAATGCGGTCAAAAATTTCTAGAAAACAAAGAGAAAGGTAAATTATCTCAATCTGGGGGCATTTTTTAAATTTTATTTTTAATTGTGGTAAAATATGCATAACGTAAAATTGACTATCTTTACCATTTTTAAATGTACATTTCAATAATGTTAAGTACATTCATGTTGTTATCTAACTGATCACCAGAACTCTTTCATCTTGCAAAATAAACTCTATACCCCTATCCAACTCCTATCCACCTCTCCCTTCAACCCTTGGCAACCATCCTTTGACTTTCTCTGTGAATCTGACTACTATAGGTACCTAATACACTATTTATCTTTTCTGTCCCCAGGTTTATCCACCTTGTTGCATGTGCCAGAATTCCTTTCTTTTTAAAGGCTGAGTTGTATGTATGAGCCATGTTTTTTTAATCCATTCATTGTCAATGGACACTGGGTTGCCTCCGCCTTTTGGTTATTGCAAATAATGCTGTTATGAACATGCATCATGCAGTAACATCTGTTTGAGATCCTGCTTTTAATTCTTTCTCCTATAGCATTTTTTTCTATTTTTTATTAATTTTTCTATTTCTATTTTTTAAAATTATAGTTGACATAAATATCGTATCAGTTTCAGGTGTACAACACAGTAATTAGACATTTATATAACTTACAAAGTCATTATCCTAATAAATCTAGTACACATCTGATACCATACAGTTACTATAATATTACTGCCTATATGCCCCATGCTGTACTCTACCAACTTCATGTCTATTTTGCAACTACCAATTTGTACCTCAAAATCCCCTCCCCCTTCCATCATCCAACCCCACACCCCAATCCCAAAACCTTCAAAAAATCTCTGTATCAAGAGCTTGTTTCTGTTTTTTCTTTATCCTATTCTCTAATTTCCATGTATAAGTGAAATCATGTGACTTTTGTCTTTCTCTGTTTGACTTACTCCACTCAGCACAATACCCTCCAGGTCCATCCACATTGTTACAGATGGCAAGAGTTCATTTTTATGGCTCAGTAATTGTATATATTCCATTGTATACATGCACCACCTCTACTTTATCTATACATTCACTAATGGACACCAGGTTGCCTCCATATCTTGGCTATTGTAAAAAACGCTGCAATGAACATACGTAGGGATGATCGTATCCCTTCCAAGTAGTCTTCTGGGTTTCTTTGATTCAACACTCAGAGTGGGATTACTGGGTCTTTCTCTGTCCTGCTACAGCCTTTGTTTCAAAGTCTGTTGTATCTGGAATTAGTAATGCCACTCCAGCTTTTAAAAAAAATTTTTTTCATTTCCATTTTCATGAAATATCTTTTTTCATCCCTTTACTTTCAGTCCTTGTGTATCTTTCAATCTAAAAGGAATCTCTTGTAGGCAGCACATGTATGGGTTTTGTTTTCTTATCCATTCAGCTACCTTATCTCTTTTGATGGAGCATTTAATCCATTTACGCCTAAAGTAATTGCTGGTAGGTAGTTATTGCCATTTTATTACTTTTTTTTTTTTTTTCCTTAAAAGAAGACCAACATTTCATGTAATACTGGTTTGGTGTTGATAAAACTCCTTTAGCTTTTTCTCATCTGGGAGGCTCTTTATCTGTCCTTCAATTTTAAATGACAGCTTTGCTGAGTAAATCTTGGTTGTAGGTCCTTGCTTTTCATCACTTTAAACATTTTGTGCCAATCCCTTCTGGCCTGCAAAGTTTCTGTTGAAAAATCAGCTGACAGTCTTATGGGAGCTGCCCTGTAGGTAACTGCTTTTCTCTTGCTGCCTTAAGATCTCTTTGTCTTTAACCTTTGGCATTTCAATTACAATGTGTCTTGATGTGCGCCTCTCTGGGTTGGTTTTACTTGGGACTCTGTGCTCTTCCTGGGCTTATATGTCTATTTCCTTTGCCAGGTTAGAGAAGTTTTCGGTCATTATTTCTTCAAATAGGTTTTCAATTCCCTGCTCTCTCTCTTCTCCTTCTGGTATCCCTGTAATTCGAATGCTGGTATGCTTGATGTTGTGCCAGATGCCCCTTAAACTATCTTCATTTTCTTGGATTCTTTCTTCTTGTTGCTGTTCTGATTAGGTGTTATCTGCTACTTTATCGTCCAAATCGCTGATTCAATTCTCTGCTTCACCTATTTTACTGTTGATTCCCGCTAATGTATTGTTTATTTCAACTACTGCATTCTCCATTTCTGACTGATTTTTTAAATTTTCTATCTCCAGGTTTGTTTCCTATCTCTTTGTTGAAGTTCTCCTTGAGATCACTGAGCATCCATACAACCAGTTTTTGAACTCTGAATCTGACAGATTGCTTGCTCCATTTTATTTAGTTCTTTTTCTGGAGCTTTATTTTGTTTTCTCACTTGGGCCATGTTTCTTTGTCTCCCCATTTTGGCTGCCTCCCTTTGCTTGTATCTATGTTTTAGGGAGAGTTGTTATGTTTTCTGGTCTTGGCAGAGTGGCCTTACGTAGTAGGTGTCCTATGTAGCCCAGTGGCACAGTCTCCCTGGTCACCTAGGCTGGATGCTCCAGGTGTATCACTTGTATGGGTTGTGTGTACCCTCCTCTTGTAGCTGAGCCATGGCTGCTGTTTGCACATCAATGGAAAGAATCAACTCTCATGCTGATTGATTTTTAGGACTGGCCTTGACTCTGTAGGGCTGACCCTACAGAGCAGGGCTCTTCTGCCTGCCCAGTCTGCCCTCTGGGTGTGTCGTCCTCAGATGCAACCCTAGGTGGTGCTCCAGCTCAGTCTGAAGCCAGCCACTAGGTGCGCTGGCCCTAGGACCTTCTGGGAGGAGCCCCACTACAGGCCAAATTCACCTGCAGCCTGTGTCCTGCCTGGGGCCACCTGGTATGAGCTACAAAGTGATCTGCTGATGTGTTCCACCCATGCTGGACCTGGAGCTTCCTGAGAGAGGATAAACTCCAAACCAAGGCTAGCTGCCACCAGTGCTAGGCTGAGGCTGCTCAAAGGTACAGAGCACATTGAGGCTACTTGTCTGGGGTTTGTGAACCTTTGAGATATTTTAGGAAAGTCCGCAGCATGAGCCAAGACAGGCCATTTGTACAGAAAAGCCACTGAAAGTAGCTTGGGTTGGCCTGCAAGTGGGTGAGGCAGGGTCTCCGGGAATCACCAGGGTAGGGCGAATGATGCTGATGGAGACAAATATGGTGCCTGCCTAAGTCTGCGCACTAGGAGCAGGAAGGGTTCAATGAAGGAACAATGCCCTCTGCCAGAACTCCTGTCTGGGAGAAAGCAGCCTCTCCAGTTCTCACACTGAAGCCAAATAATTCAGTTCCTCCCCATATGTCCCTGGCACTTTTTGAGCTGCTGCCCCAAAGCTGGAGCTCAATGCGAGTGAGCCCATCAGTAAGTAAGTCTGTACGTGGGCCTTTTAAGAAAAATGCCTGGAACTCTTACAGCCCTCCATTTCACTAGGCCACAAACTCCACTGGTTTTCATAGCCAGAAGTTCTGAGGACTTCTCTTTCTGGCACCGGTGCTCTGGGCTGGGGAGCCTGGTGTGAGGCTGAGACCTTCATAGCCTAGATAATCCCATCCAATTCTCAACTACTACACGTGGGTGTGGAGCCAGCCAGTTTTGTGTCTCTGCTCCTCCTACCAGTCCTGGCGTGGCTTCTTCTGTATAGCCTAAGTTATAAGACTTCTGTTTGGCTAGACTTCAGGTGATTCTCACTGATGGTTGTTCTGTAGGTTAGCTGTAATTTTGATGTGTCATGGAAAAGGCCAGCACAGTGTTTACTCTGCCATCTTGACCAGAACTCTTGGTTTTAATTCTTTTGGGTCTATACCCAGAAGTAGAATTGATGAAGCATGTGCTAATTCTATTTTTAATTTTTTGATAAGCTATCATATGATTTTCCATCATGGCTAAACCATTTTACATTCCTACTAACAGTACATAAGAATTCTGATTTCTCCACATCATTGTCAACACTTGCTACTTTTTTTTTTTTTTTTATATTAGTCATCATGATGGTTGTAAGGTAGTATGAATGCATTTTTTTTTTAATCCATATTCCTCACTGTTCCTGTTTACACAAACTCCTGTGCTCCTTCTTTAGGTCTTTCCCAATGTTATCTTCTCTTAGTTTTACAATTTACAAATTAAAAAGAGAATGTGTTGTAGGTCTAGAGCTGCCACACAGATTAGACCAATGTTTCTCAACTGAGAGCAATCCTCCCACCAACAAGGGGACATCTGACATTTGGAAATGTCTGTAGACATCTTTGGAGTTTTTTGGGGTATAGTGGTGAAAGGAGAAGAGAAAGAGAAATGCTACTGGCATCTAGTAGCAGAGGCCAGAAATGCTATTAAGCATCCTTTAATGTACAGGATAGAATTCCACGACAAAAAATTATCCATCCCCAAATGTCAGCAGCGCGGAGGCTGACATTCTCATGATTAGAAAGACTTAGAGAAAAAACTGGAGAGTGGGTTTAATGGGTTTATAAATAAGATTGCAAGAGGGCAGGTCTCACAGAGTGAGAGGAGTAAATGGAGGTCATAAAATATAAGAAAGGATTTATGAACAACTTAAGAAGAATGAAGAAAATAAATCAAGTATCTGGAAAGATAGTCCAAAAAAAGGTATCGTTGAGCGTTGGTGAATCCCAGAGAATACTGGGAAAAGTCAGATCTGTGGTGGCATGCGTGTGTGTGTATGGGGTGGAGGTATAAGACTGGTTTAGAAACTACCTTTTAGAGTGAGAGTTAACACACAGGTTTCTTTAGGAAGGTAACCACATATTAATCAACAATAATACAGATCTATTCATGTTTAGATGAACAAAGTTTCTAATTAAAGTTAATCCTAAAAACAGCAATGAAACATACAGATTTAACTTATAATTACTAAATATAACTAAAATTTTAAAAACTACAAAGTTTATAAAATCAACTTAAAATGTTTTCATGTCATTTAAAGATGAGTATTTTATTTCATGTTACCTGTAGACTCTGACTCTGTACATCATCTAGAGTTGGAAGATCAGCCAGATACTTTTCCAAGGTCTCAATTCTTCTCTGCTTTTCCTTGTTTTGTTCAGATTCTTTTTGGCATTTCTTTTTCAGGCTACTGATGTACCTATCTCTGGTTTTAAGCTAAAAAAAAAAAAAGGTTATGAGTCTCCAATAGTTTTGTGTCATTAAAAACACATAACAAAATGAACATTCTAATCGTAGTAATCATTGAATTCTCAATAGTTCCTGGTTAAAGTTAATACCACCACCAACTCAAGTAAAATTCATTTTATTCCATCAATTCTAATATTCACATTTTTCAAGTTTTCAATCATTTAAATTGAGTTTTTGGAATTTCTGTTTGTTTTCTTTTACAACTGATGGCATCCTACAAACTTACAGTCAGGTAGCAGTAATGATGTACCTTTTATTGTCTGCACATATGAAATTTGGTCAAGGCTATTCATACCATTGGCATCTCAACAGTGTTAGGTATATATTGAAACTATATATTTAGTTTAAATGATGTTTAGAATACCTTTTAAAATGTTACATTATAATTTGGCATTGAAAAAGTTATTGGGTACCAAGAAAGACACAGAAACAGCACTGTGGCGTATAATTTCAAAATCAGTGAACCAAGTCATTTTACTTCTTGCAAAGCTATATCCAAATGTCTTATGTGAATTAAGAATGGAAGATACCTATAAATAATTAAAGCTGTTCTATTATTAACAAACTTGCAAAGCAATTGCTTATCATGTACTAAAGCAATGCAATCAAAGCTAAGAGGACTTACTACAATTATCAAAAGCTCAGGAACTGATAAAGGGACTAGTGAGACCAATCCCTACCTCAAGTAAGACTACTGTTAAGGCACTGTGTCATAGTTAAAATTGTAACATATTTTCTTTCTAAAAATTACTTAAAATAAAGATGTGCCTTACCATTAATGCCATTTTAGGACTGATGAAATATGTTAACTGAGCACCTACTATAGAACACATGCAGTACATGATTCTAGCAAATCCCAATTTGTACAGGCTGAATCTCAAATTTTAAAAACTTCAATTGGAAAAATGAATCACATCTCATTTTATCTATTCACTCCATCAATAACATTAGGATCTATTTATTACCTTGAGTAAGAGCAACACTGGTAAAACAGACAAATCCCATTATTTACTGGGGCTTTTTCAAGATTAAAGGCAAGTGTGCTGGTGTGACAATTTAACTTGTGACCTATTAGAATTCACAGACTGCTGGCTCAGGTGGTGACCTGAAGGACCATATAATAAAATTCCCTTTTTGATTATGAGGCCCAGAGATCGTTAGTGACTTAACACAAGTCAGAGACAGGGTTGTAATTTAAATATAGATTGCTTGACTGAATATTAAAGTCAATGTTCTTTCAATTCCTTCACAAAACTAAGAACCAGATTCCCACAAATTAGCAAAAGATGTGCCCAGATTCCCCATCAACAAAGCCTGCTTTGCCTTAGGAAATGACCCAGTAAGTTACAGAAGTAAACAAAACTCACCAGCCTATTTTTACTGACTGCTCGCTAATTTACATTCAATTGTTTAAGAGTCTTAAATGTGACACTACTATATCGTCAAAAAGGTCAGTCATATTGTCTTCTACTGTGCAAAGATGTCCTAGTTTTCTTCTTTTTCTTTCGTTGATCAACTGCCTTCTTTGCTATCATGTCATGCTTGCTGCCGTTGATCACAAATCTCTGCCAACAATCTCCTATTGGATACCATCTCTGTTATTTGTCGACCACAAATTGGTAACACATAACCACTGGGTTTGGGGTTTTTTACAGCCCTGCTCACTGATGAGAAGCTCTTTGTTTTGTTTTGTTTTAACTTCAAAGTTTTGTGTTGTTTCAGATTAACAGACATTACGTAGTCTGAATGCCAGTAATTAGCTACAGGTAAATAAGACATCACTAATAAATCTTTCCTATTCTATTTATAAAGAGCTAAGTTTTTCTTTTCAAGGAAGTATTATGCAATATTAGGATCTTTCCTAGAAGGCAAAAGGAGTGCCCAATTTTAGAACAGGTTTACAAATTTATTTTTATTTTAAATACAATAATTAGAATGAAATAGATTAATGAGGAAATGTTGTCCTCTTTTTTATAAAGCATTAATATTAGAACCAAAGTATCTCCTGTACAGTTAAATTGTCTTGAATTTTATCCCTAGCTTTTCAACAATTTCTGTCTACATGCAACTGGACAAATTACTCAAACTACTATTCTCAAAGCTTTGGTTTCCTTGTTTTTTAAAATGAAAGTATAGTATATACCTCATAGGGTTTTTCTGAAGATTAGGATTAAATAAGATGATGCATTTAATGCACATCAACATGCTATCTGGCTCATCAAAGAGTAATGTCTATCATCATCATCGCATTAATTTTTCTTTCATAGAATCAGTCTTGATCAGGATTACAAGTAAATGCAGAAGGAAACAATGCAATCCAATCTCACATGGGCCTAAAGTGCTGTTTAGCTGATGTATTATCAATGAATCTATTTTCTAGCTTCTATACTCCCTTCAAGATCTCAAATCATTTCTATGTCCTCTTATACAAACTCTACCCTCTATATTCATCCCATCCTCAGGTTTTCCTGCTATTAACATTTCCCTTCTTAATTGCTTCACTCCACAGAAAGGCTTTCACTCTTTTCTATGCATGCCTCTTCCATCTTGATGTTGTTGGCAACCTTTCCCTGTTTCTCTCAGGAACCTTCTCTATCATGTGCCCACTCTCACATCTTTGGTATTGCCCTCTATTCTTTCCTTAGTCCTTTGTTAGGGTTACCTCATTCCCTTTTCTTCTCCCTTGGGAAAAAAAATCACTTGAAAACGTTCTTTCATTCATTCGTTTATTCATTCATTCACTCACTATTCCAGACACCATGGCCGGTGCTACATATGCTACAATGACACATTCAGATACATCCCTGCCTTCATAGAGATTACAGAGAAATTAAAAAAAAAAGATTATTCAAAATTGCACTGGGAAAAAAAGGAGGCTAAAAATATTTAATTGGAGACTTGACAAAATATAGGTGACTGGGAAAAGAGCCAAGTATCCTACCTAGCAAAAAGGGATACTTTGTGTAAAAACTCTGACAGCGGAAACAAAGCCTGACCTGTTTGAGCAACTGCAAGACACATATCAGAGGGCTAAGGCTACATAATTAGGTAGGGTCATCTAGGTCATGGGGAAAATCTGATTATCTTAAAGACAATGAGATGGCATTAATTAACAAAGTGAGTGAAAAGTAAATGAAATGACTGGTTCTTCTTGTTTAGTCCCTCACACTATCAAGAATGGATTTGGGAGGTTGTGGAGCAACTGGAGCTCTCATGCATTCGTTCTGGAAGCGTTAAATGCTACAAACACTTGAAGAACTTAGGGAGTTTCTTGTAAATTAAATATCTATTCTATGAACTGTATGACCCAGAAATTCCACTCAGAGATTTATCCAAGCTAAATTAAAACATATGTACATAAAGAGTCTGGTATAAGAATGTTCACAGTAGCCTTATTCACAATTTCCCCAAATTGCAAACAATCTAAATATTCATGCACAGATACACTGTGGTCTATCTATATAATGAAATGTAACTCAGCAACTGATAAGAACAAACTACCAATACATGCGACAATATCAATAAACCTCAAAGACACTGAGTCAAAGAAAAGTGACACGAAAGAATGCACACTGTATGACTCTATTTTCATGAAGTTCAATAAGACTCAAAACTAATCAATATTGAGCTAAAAATGTTTCAAGGAGGAAAAGGAGATTAGAAAGACACAAGGGAACTTCTTGGGTGATTGAAATGTTTTGTGTTTCATTTTAGATAGTAGTTATATGGGTATATACTATTAGCAGTACTTATCAAAATAGACACTCGGATCTGTAGATATGACTATATATAAATTATTCTCTATTTTTTAAAAATATAATTAGAAAAAAAACAGAATTGCAAGGATATATAAAAAAGTGGATGGAGGGAAAGTGCAGATAGGCAAGGCGGAAGTGGATTCAGAGACACCGATGAAGAGGCTATTACAAAAGCTTTGCCAAGAGATGATAACTGGGACCATGCTGGTAGTATTGGATAGCCTGTAAATATTTAGTAGATAGGCTTGATTAGTAAAATTTCTAGCATGAGTAACTGAATATACAGTAATAAACCCTGAAAAAAAATTTGTTTCATTTCAGAAGAATAGGACAGTCGGAGGCAAATTAAGAATTCCATTTTAGATATAAAAAGTGTGAAATCTTTTTAAGACATCCAAGTAGCTGTCAAACAGGTAGTTAGTATACAAATCAATTTTATTAAGCAGTGAACACCGAAAGTAATAAGAGATGAAAAACTTAGATAAAACAAAAGTCAATTTTAAAACTGTATCCACAGAATAATTTTCACACGATCTTTTAATTAACAAGTCTCAGAGGAGAAAATAGTTTAATCTCTCCCACATCTGTATGACCAATGAAAATTTCTTTAGCTCCCTCCAAATTGTGGTATTGTATGAAACACAATAAAATACAGAAAAGAAACAAGAAACAGGTATTTAAAAATACTTTCATGTTAGCCAAGATAAAATACATCACACAGCTACAAAGAGAAACCATGTAAAATTTTTGTCAATTTTTGGAAGGCAAAAGTTTTAACCCATACACACAAACACGTACTCACACAAAAATGTCAGTTTTTATTTCTCTATTAATAGCTCCAAATCTCCCTACAGAAATCATAGTGACCTGCTTCATAGTCACCTGAATAGATGGTTCAGTTAATAATAGAATAATAAGCTGGGTATATCGAGAAATAAATCTAAAACCAGTTCTGCCACTAAGTAGCAGCTTAAGGATCTGTGCTTACTCAGTAAATTATGGCTAGCATGTACCCTACTTTATCTTTATAAAAAAATATGATAAAATATGTAAAAACTTTAAAATAGAAAGATCAAATAAATATGAGATATACTGGATATACAAAGGTATTTAGCTAGCTAATTATTCTAAATCAGGGGTACAGCTTAAATAACCTGAAGCCATTTATTTATTTCATCTACCAATAATCATGCCCTACATGAAAAAGAATCAGGGCTCGAAAAGAGGGAGAACAATTACTGGTGTCACATCTCAGTGTAGGCAACTAAGTTTAAAAAGGTTTCACTATTAGTTAGAAAGATACAATACACAGTGTTTTTATCCCTCAAGAAAACTCCTAGATAGTTGAGAAAACAGGGTTTCTCAAAAGTTACTACAAATCTAATCACTCCAGTATAAACGTACAGCCTGGCATGACACCTGGCATAGAGGAGAAGACAGACAGCTATATGCTGAAGGAAAGTTGTTGACCTCATTTAACTTTATCAACAATACCTACTTTTTCCTCCAGTTTCTTCTTTTCCTCACTAAATTGGCTTAATCTTTGTTTGAGAAACTGATTAAGTTGTAACACCTCTTTCTCAGTAGATGCAAGCTTCTGTTCAAGTTCCTCTTGCTGGGAACCCGACACTGACTGATCTGAAAACGGAGTCTGCAGTGAAGTGTTCTCAAATTGTGGCTATGAGGAAAGAACGAAAAAAGGTAAGACTTTAACTATTAACTTGTTTTGAACACACAAAAAAATTATTAATGAGGTATAGTACAAAGAGTACACAGAGGCTTTAGCAACAAACAGGCCTTGGCATAAATTCTAGCTCATCACCAGTTCAATAAAGTACTTCCCCCCACCCACCACCACAAAAATACAATGAAACTGTCAAAGAGCTAAAATAGTGGCATGTGTAGTCGCTATGGAAAGGTGGAAAGGCTTTACAGAAGCATGTATATATATATTCCATATATATGTATATATGTATGTATGTATACATGAAAGGCTCTATAAACTCGAACTAGGCCTTAAAAAACTCAGACTTTCGCAAAAGGTGGAGATGCAATTAAAAAATTATATAAATAGCATTTATCATGTGCAGGATATTTCAAAGATGATACATTTAGGCGTCACTCTTTATAAACTCAAATTATAAACAGAGGCAATGAGAAACCTAGATAATGTATATTAAGAATATATTATAATATGGTAGCCTAAAGAAAGCCGTCTTAAGTACAAAGTGTTAGTAGTAGGAGGATAAATGAAGATGACATTGGGAGAATGAGAAAAATGGCTTTACTGGAGAGGTGGCTTTTGAGGCAAATTTTGAAAATAAAGATTCTGGCAGAAATGGAGAAAGGAAGAAAAGCATTCCAGAAAAAATGTTTTAAGAAGGCAAACTATGAAATATATGTAGAGAGTACCCACGTCTGTGTCAAGTAGAGGTCATAAGAGCTGGTAATATAACGGAAAATTTCAAAATCTAAATGGATTATAATGTAGAATCACAAGATTCAGAGTTGAACTTAATTTTGGAATGGGAAACCAGAGATGGTTTTAGAACAACAAAGTAACATGATTTCAGAAGTCTGTGAATTCTTGTTTTATAAATCTGTATTCCTTGGCATTTAGTGTGGTGAGTAGACTATCAATAACTTTCGATTAAAAGGAAAAGAGAAAAGAGGAAAAAGGACAAGTGAGTGCTACAACTGGAAGCAGTAGACAGGATGAATGATAGGATATTGAGAATAGATATGAATATATCACTTTTAAAAATTATTCTAACTTATTTGGCTAGAAAAAAAATGAAGAGCTGAAGAGACTCTGGAAGTAGAACAAAAAGAATTTAAAAATTACTTTTTAATATGTGAATGGACAAGAAATATTAAAGATAACCAAGGTTTGAAATTTTGAGTATAACAAGAAAGGTCAAGCTCTGAGCAGAGGTAAGGAAGTCATATAGGAGAACAGGTCTAAGCAGATGCACTTAATTAACAATTGAAACCTACTGACATTAAGATACCAGTTGAACAGTAAGTACAGATGACTATAAGGCAATAAGAAAAGTAGGTCTAGACTTGGGAAAATGGCAATGCTATGCTAGGAAACTGTAAAAAGTTATACAGATAGTTTCCAACCTGGCATGTAAGGGCTAGAAATTGCTACTTCATCTGTTTTACTAATAAGTGAAAAGATGAACAAACTGAAAAGTCAACAACTCTTCTTAGATCTGTGAGAGAAGTGAGTTCATAGGGCAAACTGCTGCTCCCCAATCGGAGAAGCAAGTAAATAGAGAGAATCACACTTGAGAGAATCACACTTACAAGAACAGAATCCTCCATGGAACCAGTGCTGGCTGGAGTAGGAAACCCAGAACTGTATTGATGAATTGCTGGAGGCTCAGAGTAGGCAAGTCTCCAGTGGGACCCAGTCACAGGGGATCTCAACTATTTTTATCTCCAAGGGCTCTACCAGGTCTTAACAGTAAAATCATAGAAAATTCCCTCTTCCAACGACAGAAGGAGAAAAGCAATCATTCTGAAATATGCTTGAATATTCTGTTCATCTTAACAAAATCTGACCTAGGAGAAACTATTTTACGACAGACTAACTTACCTGGAAGGCTGCCTAGAAGGGAACTAACCAACCTAGAAAGGAAATCCTAACTCCAGCTACCTCTAGCCTTCCACATGGGCAGGGAAAACGCCATCCTGTCCCACCTAAGTGAGAAGCAGTGAAGTTCACAGTGCAGGAGCAGAGGTCACTAGAAGACTAAGACCTACTCAAAGTACTACAGAATGCTTCTCCTTGCTACAACACCTTTCCACTACACTACAAAGACCTATTTCTCATATTTCCTTTACCTTTAGTATATCAGGTCTACCTTTCAACAAAATTTCCAAGATATACAAAAAGGTAAAAACAATCTGGAGAGACTGAATAAGCATCAGTACCAGAGTCAGATATATTAGGAATGTTGGAATTATCAGACTAGAAATTTTTAAAACTATGAGTAATATGCTCAGGGCTTTCATGCTAAAGGAGATGACACGTGAGAAAAGATGGATAATTTAAGCACACAGATGGAAATTCTAAAAAATCAAAAACAAATTCTACAGATCAAAAACACTGTAACAAACTGAAGAATGTCTCTGATGTGCTCATCTGTAGACTGGACACAGATCAGGAAACAATCTATAAGTTCGAGGATTTCACAACAGAACCAAAGACTTCCAAAACTGAAGAGTGAAGAGAAAAAAAAAAAAAGACTGGAAAAAATAGAACAGAATAGCTAAAAACTGTGAGGTAGCTACATGTAACACACACATAGTGGGATCATGTGTGAAGAAAGAGAAAGGAACAGAAGCATATCTGAAACAAAAATGTTGGAGAATTTCCCCAAACTATCAGGTGCTATACCTCAGAATCAGGAAGCACCAAGAACACTAAGCAGAATATAAAAAAACAAAAAAAAAAAACAAAAACAAAAAACTGCGCATAAGTATATTATATTTAAATGTATAAAAATCAAAGATAAAAAATTCTTAAAAGAAACCAGAGAAAAAACACCTTATGTATAGACAGGCAAAAATAAAAGTTATATTCAACTTTTTAGAAACCAGGCAATAAAGAGAGAGTATAAAAATATTTAGTACTGAGATAAAAAACTCACCAACCTAGAATTCTGTACCCTGTAAAATTATCCTTCAAAAATGAAAGAGAAATAAAGACACTCAGACAAATAAAAATTGAGGGAATTTGATGCCAGTAGACTTGGCATTGCAAGAAATTTAAAAGTTGTTTTTTAGACAGAAGTAAAATGATTTAGGTCAGAAACTTGGATCTAATTATAGAAAGAAGAGCATTACAGAAGCTATAAATAGAGGAGATAAAATAAATCTTTTATTTTTTTAATTAACATAACGGTTTGTTCAAAATAATAATGACAATAATACATTCAATTATGTGTGTGTGTGCTTATATATAGATGAATTAAATGACAGCAATGATACAAGGCAAAGAAGGGAAGGTTTAGGAATACTTAGTTATCATAATGTATTTACACTACCCATGAAAGGTATAGTGCTATCTGCAAGTAAACTTGGATGGCTGTAAATGTATATTGCAAACTCTAGGACGACGACTAAAACAAAGTTTTTTTTCAAAAGTGTAATCTATATTCTAAGAAAAGGAGAAAATGGGATCATATAAAGCGCTCAATTAAAACCGCAAAAGGCAGAGAAAGTGTGTAAGATGAAAATAGGAACAAAGAAAAAGCAATAAAACAAGCAGTAAACATGGCAGATATTAATCCAACTATACAATAATTGCTTTAGATGTAAATGGTCTAAATAAACCGACTGAAAGAGACTGTAAGAGTGAATCCAAAAACAAGGGCAACTATATGTTGTCTACAAGCAACCCATCTTAAATATAAAGATACAGATAGATTTAAAGGGATAGGAAAGATGTATTATGCTAACACTAATCAAAAGAAAGCTGGACGGAATATATTAATTTCAGGCGAAGCAAACTTTAGAGGAAGGAAGGTTATCAGAGATCAAGAGGAGCATTACATAAGGATAAAAGGGTTAATTTCCAAGAAGACATAGCAATCCTTAATGTGCATGAGTCTAAAAACTGAGGATAAAAATATGACTTGGACATAGCAATGACTTCTGGATACACTACCAAAGATGTGACCCATAAAAGAAACAACTGATAAACTGGACTGCATTAAAATTTTCTGTTCTTCAAAAGACAATTATCAAGAGAATGAGAAGACAAGTCACATAGTGAGAGAAAATATTTCCAAAGAAATAACTGTTAAAGAACTTGGATCTAAACCACTATATAAGAGAGTATATCTCTCAAGGAAGTAGAGGGAATCATAATTTTTTTTAATGAAGTTTATAGAGGCTTCTGTTGCCAATGCAGTAAGGTAACCTAGGGCTTTTTTGCAGCCTGCCAAAGATTTAATTTTACTCCAGTATTTTAACTCCCTTTGCCTGGGAGGGTTGGGGAACACGTATGAACCAATGAGACCTGTAAACTATACTGACATCATTCTCCCATTTACCATTAGTGTATGAGTAAATTTGCACTATGGTAATGAGTTTTGTAGCAAGAGAAGCTGCAGCCGAAACTGGAGATGAAATCAAACAGAAAGTCTGAAGAGAGAATGCTTTAACTTCTACATTTAATAATATGTTTTCAGTCATTATCTAATTTTTCTGAGTGTCAGACAACCACTCATTCTGTGGAGACAGCCTTTCTTCCCTTCATTCCCATGACAATACTCTCCCCCATCCATCCCACCCCACCCCCATGCTCCTTCACAAGTCCTGCTCTTTTTCTACCTTCTAAAATACTGCTGCTCCCCATCTTCACTTTGGGATCCCATCTTCTTCACTCCCTGCAATATCTATAACACCCAAGTCTTCAATAACCACCCAGGTAGCTTGATAACTCCTAAATCTCTCATCTCTTCCTCAAAACTGTACCCATGAATATCAGCCTCTTCTTCATCTCAGTCCCAAATTTACAATACAAAAGTTTACAAAAGTTTTAACTCTTTTCTCCTCTAAACCTATACCTGATGTAGTAGTCTCTATCCTAATCACTGACAATACTAACCAATCAATGTTCCCCATCTGAAACTAGGCCATCATTCTCCTTCACCATATTAAACTCACTAATTCTAGCCTATGTGTGGTTACACACATGATTACTGTCTTCCTATCATTCTTACCAAAGTTGTTTCAAAAATTCAGGTGTTCGTTTAATGTTTAGAATATTGAGATAGCTTCCTGACTGGATTTCTTGCCTCTAATACTATCCATTTTAAATCCAGTCTCTATTATGCCACTGGAGTAACCAAACTACAATTGTGGTGAGTGAAAGAGAGTGCTCTTAATCATTATGATAGTACAACAGGCATTAACAGGAACTGGTCCTAAATGTGGGACAGTTGGACCCTTTATTCTCAAGTCTTTGCAACAATCTGACCTCTGCTTACCTCTTTGACCACATCTTTTACCACTACCCCTCCCTCATGTTACACTTCATCCATACAGAATAATTTGTATTCTTCCAAATGCATTACCTCTTCCTCTTGACTTTGGGCCTCCTCAACATTCAGTATATGCCTCAAAGACTATTTCTCCTTCACTTTAGCCAAGTGAACTTTTGGTTCATCAGGTTCTCAGATTAGATATCCTTTTCTATAGGAAGTTGTGTTCCTCATACACACTCTTTGAAGGAAAAACCAATTTCATTCACATTTATATTACTAGAGCCTAAAAGGGGCCTTATACATAGTAAACAAAAATAATTTTTGGAGAAATGAATGAACAGATTTTTATATTTAGCCTCCCTCTGTGGGCTTCAAGATCCATGAAGACAGAAACTGTTCCTTTTTGTGGCCACAGCATTTAATACATTAGATGTTCAAGTTTAGTTGGGTTGGGCTCATTTGTAAAGGTGGGACCTCATTTACAGAATGCTTAACAAAAACTCGTCAACTTAGCAGTAGAAATAAAGCTGAAGAAAAAAAAAGAAAAAATATATAAACAGGAAATAGGATTAAAATAGAAAAAAATAAGAATGCATCAATGACGCTTAATGAGAACGAGCACTATTCAGTTGGTCTTTCCAAGGTTCACATGTGTGTATATGAAAGAAGAATTCTCTTTCTTCTTCAGTTTTTAACAAAAGAATAAAGAATCTTCACACTTTTTTTTTCATGAAGTCCTGTTAGCCAAAGTTAAAATTGTGGTATAAGCATTATAAGTACAAATCACTCTTTGGTTCTACCAATTCTAACCACTAAAACAATCTAGGAAATTTGGATTTAGGATAAAGATCCAGTTCTCATTTTCTACCTATGAGACCTGGTGATGTCTAGGTCTCAGGTCATCTTAATTGTGAGATTATTCAAAGTTTTAATCAGCAATAGAAATTACTTCTCAGGAATATGTTTTTCATCTGTAAATTCATAAAAGAATGCTACTCTATTTCAAAAATTTTGTTATACTTAACATAGACTTACACAGAATGTTAAAGGTATAATTTTCTTTGTAATGTGCTATGGAATTAGAATAAACAAGCTATGAACCCAAAAATAACGCACATAGAAAATTTTGTGCATTAAAAAATGTTCATAGATCCAAGTTAAAAACTCCTTAGCTAAAGAAATATTTATTATCAGATTTGTTTCTTCTAACCCTTGCCATTTAATCAGTTATCTATAGCTCTAAAAAAAAAAAAGTTTATCTTACAGATTTATCATATCCACTTAATACTTAGGGTATTTCCTTTTATCAGCTGCTCTTATCTTTTAAAATCATATTTTTCAACAATATTTTAATTCTTCACATAATTAAAATCCTTCTAGTATTGTTAGTAGCCCCTTTTTCCATATCCTTTCAGGTATTTGTCTGTCCTTGCTGACTGACTTGGAGAGCCCTCTACTGGCATGATGCTGTGTCAAAAGTATTCTTCAGCTTTCAGATACACATTAAATTCTGCATGCTTTTAGTGATATAATAATAATTGTATAATTCAAGTAAACCTTTATTCAAAATAAGAAAGTTACAAGGGGAAACTATTATCCTAAAAAGCTGTTACCATAAATAAATCCTTGCATATATGCGAATAATTTTTGACGAGGTGCCAACACCACCAGTCAATGGGGACAAGACAGTTTTTTCAACAAATGATTCTGGGAAAACTGGATTATCCACATGCGAAAATGAAGTTGGATCCTTGTCTAACATGACATAAAAATTAACTCAAAATGGATCAAAAACTAAATGTGAGGCCTAAAACGATAAAACTCTTAGAAGAAAACGTATGGCAAAAGCTTCATGACATTGGATTTGGCAATAAATTCTTGACTATGACACCAAAGGCACAGGCAAAAAAAAAAAAGTGGACAAACTGAACTTCAAAAACTTAAAATATTTTATACATGAAAAGACACTATCAAGAGAGTAAAAAGCAACTCAGAGAATGGAAAATTATTTGCAGATCATATATCTGGTAAGGGATAAATATCCAGAATACCTAGAGAACTTCTAAAACTCAATAACAAAAAAACAAATAACCGGATTCAAAAATGGGCAGAAGACTTGAATAGACATTATCCGAAGAGGATTACAGGCGTACCTCATTTTATTATGCTTCTCACTATTGTACTTGGCAATTACTGTAGTTTTTACAAATTTAAGGTCTGTAGCAACTTCGTGTCAAGCAAGTCTATCAGCACCCTTTTTGCTAACAGGCTCAGATGATAGCATTTTTTAGCAAGAGAGTTATTTTTTAATTAAGGTATGTGCATGGTTTTTTAGATATAATGCTACTGCACCCTTAACAGGTTACAGTACAATGTAAACTTAACTTTTATATGCACTGGGAAGCCAAAAAATACATGTAAACTCACTTTTTGTTGTGGTATTTGCTTTACTGCACTGGTCTGTAATCGAACTAATATCTCCAAGGTATGCCTGCGACAAATGGCCAATAAGCACATAAAAAGATGCTCAACATCACTATCGTTAGGTAAATGAAAATTAAAACTACAATGAGATACTACCTCATGTCTCGTAGGATGGCTACTATCAAAAAAAAATACAGAAAATAACAACAAGTGTTGGCAACGCTGTGGAGAAAATGGTATCCTTGTACACTACTGGTGAATATAAAATGGTATGGCCACTGTGAAAAATGGCATGGTGGATCCTCAAAAAATTAAAAACAGAATTATCATATGACCTAGCAATTCCACTTCTGTATGTACTCAAAAGAACTGAAAGAAGGGCCTCAAGATACATATTCGCATACTCATATTCAAACAATTATGTTCACAGCAATATTTAGAAATATAGAAGCAACCCAAGTATCCATTGACATGAATGGATAAGCAAAATGTGGTACACATTTATTATTCAGCCTTAGAGAAAGAAATCCTGACACATGCTTCAATATGCATGAACCTTGAGGATATTATGCTAAGTGAAATAAGCCAGTCACAAAAAGACGAATACTGTATGGTTCCACCTAACATGAGATACTTAAGAGTAACCAAAGTTACAGAGACAGAAAGCACAATGGTAGTTGTCAGGGGTTGGGGAGGAGAATGAGGAGGTACTGTTTGATGGTACAGTTTCAGTTTTTATAAGATGAAAGAGCTATGGAGATGGATGGTGGTGCATAATATTATAACTATATTTAACAGCACTTATCTGTACACTTAAAAATGGTTAAAATGGTAAGTTTTTTATATGTATTTTTATACAAAAAAAAAATACAGAGATAACTTCCCCACCCCACCCTTTATATAAATCTACTAAAAGGAAAAATTTAAATGTTTCTTAACACACTCTGTTACATAGCTATGAATTGGGAGGGGCGACTCTTATACAATGCTGGTAGGACTTAAAAATTAGAATAGGCTCTACTGGATAGCAATTTGACAATATTGATAAAAATTACCAACATAAAACACTAGAAAGTTCACTTCTGAGAATTTAACTTACAAAAGCACTTGCATATGAGCAAAAGAATATTTATAAAAGACAATTCTTCATAACATTATTTATAATAGCCCCAAACTAGAAACGACCCAAATTTTGATAAGTAGGAACAGGTTGAATTAATTATACTACCCCCATAAAATGAGAAATCAAACAGTTATAAAAGCGAAAGGACCGTAATCTTTGTAATGATATGGAAATAATAACTGTTTTATATTAAAAAAAGGAAAAAAGCAACCAAGGTGCCAGATAATAATGTATATATTTTGATATTTTCTGTGAAAGCAAGGGGATAAAATACATTTATATCTGCTAGTGATATACATCAACTCTGGAAGGATATACTAGAAACTGACAATAGCAGTTCCTATGTGTGGGGTGTGGGGGTGTGGGGAGGAATCGGCCAGAGGAAAGAAAGTACTTGGATATCTTTTACTACACATATAAATATGAACCATGTAAATGGGTTATTAATTTTAAAAAAGCCCTAATTTTAAAAACTAAGTATAAAATTAACACATCCTTTACTAATAAAACAACTACAAAATCCTCTGTAATCTTACCTGCAAACTAGCCATATAAGAATCCTCACAATTTACATAGTGTCCTAACATAGCATGTTGTGCTCGTAATTCATTATCCCTTATCCTCTCGTGTAGGTGGGTAATTTGTTGCTTCTGTCTGCAAAACATAAATTGAGGTTACATTATAAAAAATATACTTCTCTAAGAGATAGTTAAAAAAAGAACTCTTAGTATTCTAATAATTTGACATAAGAGTTAAAAGCATTATCAATCTTAAATTCATAACAGAAAACTGAGCAACCTGAATTACTTTGGATTATTTCCTTAGTATCCCTCTATAATACACAAAATTGAGGAATATATAGTTTAATAGATTATGTCAGTAATTATCTGCACTTCCTATTGCCATGGACTGACTGTGTCTCCCCAAAGTTCATATATTAAATCTTAATGCCCAATGTGATGGTATAAGGAAGTGGGGGCCTTTGGAAGGTGATTAGGTCCTGAGGGCATAACCCTCACAAACACAATTAGTGTCCTAATAAAAGAGGCCCCAGACAGCTCCCTTGTCCTTTGCACCATGTAAGGTTACAGATAACTGACCATCTATGAACCAGGAAGTTGGCTCTAGCCAGACAATGAACCTGCCTTGATCTTGGAATTTCCAGCCTCCAGAACTAGGAGTAAAAACTTCTGTTGTTTAATAATAAATACCCAGTCTATGGTATTTTGTTATAGCAACCCAAATGGACTAGACACCTATTAGCTTATACCTACTAAAATGGTAATTATAATGGTGTTCAAAAAGTAATAAAAGTCAATTGATTCTGATTGTTTGAGGGAGAGTATATTTATATAATGAAAGTCTTAAATTTTGGTCTGTTTTAAAAAAGTGCAGCACAGGGAATACAGTCAATATTATTATAATAACTATATATGATTCCAGGTGGATTCTAGCCTTCTCAGAGTGTTCACTTTGTTAATGTACATATATGTCTAATCACCATGTTGTACACCTGAAACTAATATGTCAACTATAACTGAAAAACAAATTTTTAAAAAATAAAAGTATTTCAAGAATGCACAGTGATTAAATTATAAGTGTTCAAAATACATATCTAGCTATGTTTGTAATTACTTATATATAAAATTCACTTGTAATAGAAATATCAAATATTTGTAAATAGCTTTTTCATAAAATCAATTAAAATATTGTCTAAAGAATTTATTTATAAAGTATAGAAGTATGAAGCATTAAGCATGTTCTATGTGCCAGGCTCTATTCAAGAAAGCAGAGAGCGGCATAGAGAATAGTAAAGTCCAGATGTCTATGCTCTAATTTATATTCCAGTAGGTCTTGCTGAATCGTGGTCAATTTCTAAACAAAGTCTTAAATTTCAACAAATACATACATCTAAAGGTTTGAATTAGGATTTAATTTTAAAGCTAAAATGTCTACACTATATCCCATATAAACACATGAAAATAAGTGGTAACCAGCATTAAGAAAAAACACCAAAGTTTTATTTCCCAATTCCCATGATACAGAACATATTTAATTATCTCAAAATTATATATAATGATATAGAACCAATATATATGATAGGTAATATAATTAAGTAGTATTAAGACTTATTGCTCAAAATAATTAGGAGACTATTAAGTATAAAATAATTTTTTTTTAGAGTTTTCGTACTCAAAATACATCTATTATTGGAATGTCCCCCAAAATTTCCATAATTATTTGTAAATCATTTCATTTTAAACATTCGTGATTTTCATATTTTCTGTGCCTTCACATCTAACATACATTAGTTAAAGGAAATTACTTTAAAGTAGCTTTCTAATTTGGTAGTTCCCAATTAGAAAATACAAAGACACTATCTTGCAGCTTTGATAGTTCATTAGCATTGCAACTAACTTGCTACATGTACAAGAAAGATGAAGAGGAGTTTCCAAATTATGAGTTACTCTAATGTAAATGGGAAGATGACAGAACACAGACAGACAAAGAGACCGTTCTGACAGTGGTTCTTAAAGGGACTGAGACAGGTGAAGGACAGACATGTCACATCAATGTATTTGCAAGGTTCTATTTTTTAAATTCTACATATTAGATACAAAGGTATTTGTTTTTTTAATCTATATTTCTGTATGCTTGAAATATTTAGCAATTTAAAAACAGACTCACCGGTCAATTACAATTTCTTTCTGCCTTAATAGTCCTTCTTTTATTTTCAACATTGATTCCCACTTCGTGATATCCTGATAGCCAGAAGGTGAATAACTTTGACGAGATGATCCAGTCAAAACCTGCACAAGCATGTTTATACTATTAGTATAGTAAAAGTGTCAAAAGGAAATATTTATGTATCATCTAATATTTTCCTAATGATTTTCATTAAAAAAATAGAGCACTCTCCCTTTAATTTTTTAAAAGACTATCTGAAATCACATTTGTGAATACAATATAACTTGAAAAATTTCAAGGTAGTTCCAAAGTAAATGCACAAGTCTAATAAAGAATTAGTGACAATAGAACATTCAACCGGGCTTATTATAATACTATATATAAGATCTTGTTCTCATTACATTGTGGAAGCTTTCTGGAAATAAGAGATTAATCATTTCCTAGGGAAGGAGTACAATTAAAGAATGTACCATGGCTAAGCTAGACAAACATTACCAGAGGGGTTTCCACAAGTAATAAAAACAGACTTCAAATCGTCATTCATCACATCATTATCTAATTTCATAAAATTTCAAAAGTTGAAATGTTTTCACGAAACAGTAAATATATCTATAGAAAATATGACTATTAAGCAGATGATCTAGATCAGAGGTCCCCAAACCCTGGGCTGTGGACCAATACTGGTTCGTGACCTGTTAGGAACTGGGCCACACAGCAGGAGGCGAACAGCGGGCAAGCGAATGAAGCTTCATCTGTATTTGCAGCTGTTCCCAGCACCAGCATCACCACCTCAGCTCCACCTCAGCTCATCAGACATTAGATTCTCATAGAAGCACCAGTTCCTGGTGCCAAATAGGTTGGAGACCACTAATATAGATGATTACTGGTCTCCAGTTTAAACTGTATCATTTAGGAAAAAATCTGCTTAGAATTTTTTTTTTTATTTCAGGTATTTAAAACAAATCAACAACAATAAAAACCAATATGATAGATACCCTTGAATTTCTATTGTTGAATCAACACCACAAATTTAATATTGGTCTTAATGGGTTAAACAGTGTCCCCTCAAAAAGATATGTTGAAGTCCTAACCCCCAGAACCTCAGAATGTAACATTATTCGGAAGGCAGGGTCTTTGCAGATATAGTCAAGTTAAAATGAAATCACTCAGGAGGGCTGTAATCCCATATGACTGGTGTTCTATGAGAAGAGGAAATCAGAACACAGACATGCACAGAGAGAAGACTGTAAATATACAGAACACCACATTAATGAAAGCGGAGACTGGAGTGATGCATCTACAAGTCAAGGAACACAAAAGATTAGCAGAAAACCACTAGAAACTCGGCCTGAAACAGGTTCTTCCTCACAGCCTTAGGAAGAACCAACTCTGCTGACACCTTGATTTAAGATTTCTAGTCTCCAGAACTGTGAGACAATAAGTGTGTTGTTTAAGCTACCCAGTTTGTGTTCTTTGTTATGGAAGCTCTAGGAAACTGAACATTGGTAACCAAATAGAATATAAATTCCTTAACAATCTAAATGATGCTATATAAGCACCACAAAGCAACTTTAGAAGAATTCAAATGTGAAGTGATATTTTTATCTTTTGTTTTCCAAAGATGCTACTGACAAGACCCAGCTCTGAATAAATCACTAATTATATGACATCAACTAGCCCTAGATTAATACTTTAAATTAAGAAGATTGTCAAGTAATACTAGGATGAGATGTTTCAGGAAGGAGAAAGAGACTATAAGATGAACAGACTAAGAAGAAAAGAAACTAGGTGATAACAGAATACCATAACTGTCAGATGGGCAGATATTTGGAGTACAAATGATATAGAGTGTTATAGGCACAGGTTAATCAGATACCCTGTCTCTGAATTTCATTTTTTTCCCTGCCTAACATACAACCCAGACTGATATTCAGCCAGTATGTGTCTATAAGGATATATTAGTTGTTACAATACTAATACTAGTGGTTGGTAACTAGCTCTTGCCCAAACCCTCCATATATCCTCTTCATTACCCAGGTCACACAACTCTCTCCATCAACCACCAAATAAAGAGTTCATAAAAAGGGGCCCTCTCAGGACCCTGTTCCATCCATAAATGGCATCCTTTCTGATTAACTGGTTCCTGCACTAGCCCCTTAAATTCTCCCATCTCATTACTACCTACCAACTCATATTTAGTTGGCAGAGCTAGGATTCAAACCCAGGCAGCCCACAAAAGAGCACATGCTCTTGGTACCACACTGTCAAACTGTTTCCTGTTATGGCCTATTAAGAAGGTATTCCAAATTTCATACCACAAGGGCTGAAAAAAGTTTTGAAGCTAATTGCTCTTACAAGCTAAGAGAATATTCAGCACCATAAACAATATTGTTGATATTAAGAGAAAGCCTTTACTTACTGAACTCCATGTTATTTAATGACTTTCAATTTAATGGGTAAATAATTTCATGAAATTTATTTTGTCGATCGATAGCTCAAACAGGGATTAAAAAATTAGTAAAAGCTAAGCAAAAGACCATTAACAATAATTTCAAAACTCAACATAAACTTTGGAATTATCAGAATGATTTGGCAAACAACTTATGTTATAATTTATAAACCTAAATATTTTATTTGGAGACTAAAGGTAAATATATATTTTGTTTACATACTGAGTTATATATTAATTTATATCTAATACCAGTTGAGAGGCATTTTAAATATTGGTTTTTGTATATTGTTATCACACCCAATAAAAAACTTCTCAGGTAGCTTAAGGATCTACGGTCTACTCTTCCAAAGATCAAAAAAGGCTCCACCATTTCTGATTACCGCACATCAGGAATCACCTATATCATAATATCTTAAGGTATGGTTTGCCGTATACATCTTGTGCCTATTTCAATAAGACAAGGGCCTGGGCAAAAAAGGCAGCGATTTCTCAAGAAGACTTAACTATTCTACTCTTCATATGTCATCTGCTAAAAAACTTTCCTATGCTGACAACTTCCTAAGGAAAAGCCTTTTCTTGCTTTGCAATACTTCTTGGCATTAAGAAAGAGAGGGAGTAAACAAAAGGAAAAAGTTCTGCAAGAAAAAAGCGAATGACAATGCTACTTGGTTTATAACACTTGAACCACTGACAGTATGGGGTGCTAAAGTACTTGCCAGATAACTCCCATGAATATACGTAAACCAAAATAGAAGAATTTACTCTTCTGATTTGAGCTCCCTTGATCTAAACCCTTTTAATAACAAAATATATAAAAACTGATTTATAAAACTGAGCAAACAGAATTTTTAAAAAAGGAACCCTTTCCTTTTAATTAAGATGCAATATACAAAGAATTATCAAACCAGCAACACGATAGTCTTTATTACTAAACTTCAACCTTGATGCATAAAAGTAGTTTAAAAGGGAGAAGAAACCTAACAGAAAAAAACAAATGTTGCAGGTGGACTTAAAAGTAATTTTAAATACTTATTTACATCTGCCTATCACTAAAATGGACAATTATGGAGACATTTAACCTTCTAGGCTTTTATAATGAATCCACAGTATATGAATATTAAATGAAGTTAGAGAATATAAGTTGAAGTACCTAGCAAGACACTGTACATTTATGATTTGGCATACAATATAAACACTGCTACACTACTAAAAACATAAAGAGAAAGAACAATTGATGAAAATTTATTTTTATTATAATTTACAGCAGTTCAGGCTCCAGTCTTGACAAGGCTAAAAGAAAATCTGCAGGATTGTTTTGTCTACATATGGGAAAAATCAGTTACCTAACCTGGAACTCTTTATCTTTTGTAAGTTCTAACACAAGGGTTGACCAGTGAGAAGGGTATTAGTTTATGTTCAAATTGGTTCTTCCTCACATTCCACATTACAATCTCACAGAAGTTGTTCTTCAAAAACTGCCAATTAAATGTTTTAGCAAATGTTAAAAGTTTCCTCCTTGTTATTTACAAAATGAATTGCCTTCTCTTAATCACACATTTGGCAGGCTGAAGAGAACTTACAAAACCTTACTTGTATCAATTATCTATTAGATTCCAATTGTTGTACCCAAAAGCAGATGGGGAAAAGGCTTTTTCCCTCCAAGAGTAACACAACATGAACCACAAGTACATATAAGTGTACACTTTACATTCCTAGATTGCATTATGTTAGCTTTGGAACATTAACAAGTGGAAAAAAGGAGGGTAGCCAAGTCAATTGCCTTAAAATCTTCCATTGAAAGTTATTGAAAAGCCCAATATGTTAATGCTTTCTTTTGTTTTATTGTGGATCAGGAGTTATTATTGTTTGCCCACTACTCCGTTACACAATGCTGGCTAACATGAACAAAACAAGCAGGAGTGGCAATATCATTCTTGGATATCATAAAATTTAGCGCACCTCCTCCAAAAAAAGCATTAAGAAAAACTATTAAAAATAAAAGGGAAACAATAAATCCATAATCATAGCAAAGACTTCACTACGCCTTTATGAAATAAAAAAATCAGGTAGAAGAGGGGTTGGCAAATCCATTCACCATCTATTTTTCAATGGCTTGCAAACTAAAAATAGATTATGTATTTTTTAACGGCTAAGATTAATTTAAAAATTTTTTATGACACATGAAAATTAAATGAAATTTGAAAATCAGGGTCAAGTAAAGTTTTATTGGAACATAGCCACCCATATTCATCCTTTTACATATTGTCTATGGCTATTTTCCCAACAATGAAGTTGAGTAGTTTGCAAAAGAATCTTTCTTTCTCTTTCTCTCTCTCTTCCTCTTTCTCTCTCTGTGTATACGTACACACACACACACACACACACACACACGCTCATACACGTGTGCGGGCACACGAAGAGCACTTTAAAATTGTGTTATGATATACAGCATATTAATAATGCTAAAATTTTAGATGAAATTGACTTCATAAGAAAATATCAAAATTAACTTGAGATAAAATATCAATAAGATTGAAAAAAATTAATCTATTCCTTAATTTAGGTATGATTTTATAAGTAGTTCCTACCTAAATTTAAAGAGAGACAGTGAAAGAAGAAAAAATTTGAGAAAAGTAGTAAGGCAGAGCTTGATTAATAATAGAGCATGTTATAATTCAACAGTATTTAAAACAATAGTGCATTTTAAATCAGGTACAGAAATTCAAGTTAAAATAATACCAGCATTTTTGGATTCATTAAACTGAACCATCACACTTCTAAATAATACATGGATTGACTAAAGGAAACAAAATATATCAAAATGTGCAGTACAGAGGGGAATTTATAGTACTAATTATATTAGAAAAGAGGAAAGGTCTTAAATCAATAATCTAAACTCTTATCTTTAGCAACTAGAAAATATATCCCAATGTAAACAAAAAGAAGAAAATAAGGCTAAGAAAAGAAGTCAACAAGGTTAAACAAAAACAAGTAGAGAAAAATCAATGGCACAGGAGCAGCTAGTTCTTTGGGAAGAGCAATAAACAAACCTCTAGCTAGACTGAGGGGTAAAAAAAGGAGAAGATGTAATTTACCAATATCAGGAATGAAACAGAGGATATTACTACAGACCCTAGAGATATTAAAAGGGCAATACGAGAATAATTAGAAACAACTACACACATAAATTCGACTAGGAACACTGGGTCAACTTCTCAAAAAGTACAAACTACCAAAATTGATCCAATATGAAACAGATCATTTGAATAGCCCTATTAACTATTTGAGTAACTGAATTTGTAGTTTAAAAAAATCTCTAGGCCCAAATTGTTTCACTGTAGAATTCTACCCAAATGTTTAAAGAATTAATACCAATCTTCCACAAACTCAGAAAAGGTAACATTTCTCAACTCATTTTATGAAGTCAGCATTATTATTCTGATACCAAAACCAGACAAAAAAAGTACCTAAGAGAAAACTACAGACCATCATCCCTCATGAACACTGATATAAACACCTTAACAAATTCAAATAAAATCAAATCCAGACACAGAAACACATATAGGATAACACAGCCTGAGGTTTATCCTAGGAATGCAAGCTGAGTTTAACATTTGAAAATCAATGCAACTCACTACATTGACTAATAAGCAAACTACTAGAATAGAATAAATGACTTTTAGCAAGGTCACACAATCGTTAACATAAAAATAATAATTCTATGTATTAGCAGATAGAAATTGGACATTTAAAAAATTAATATCATTTATATACAAAAAACATGAAAAATTTAGGGATAAAATTTAACAAATTATATGCAAGATCTATACACTGAAAAATGTAAAACTGCACTAAGAAATTACAGAAAATCTTTTTCTTAAAAAAAAAAGTACTGATATAGTTCAGTATTAAAATGTCAATTGTCCCTGTACTGATTTGTAGTACATTAAACACAATCCCAGGTAAAATCCCTGCAGGTGTTTTTAGAAGTTGACAAGGTGATTCTAAAATTTCTATGGAAATGTAAAAAACTTATACTCATAATTTCAAGACATTATAAAGATACAGTATTCATGAGAATATGGTATTGACATAAAGACAGACTAATGGAAAAGAATAGAGATCTACAAATAAGCCTACACATATAGGCCAATGGATTGTCTTATTTTTTAATTAAACTTTTTTTTTTGATATAATTGTAGATTTACATGCAGTTCTAGGAAATAATGCAGTGAGATCCTGTGTATATTCTACCCAGCTTCCCCAACAGCGATGTCATACAAAACAATAGTATGATATCACAACCAGGGTACTGGGGTGGATAGTCAAGATAGAAAATATTTCCATCACAAGAATTTCTCTCACTGCCCTTTTTCTCCCCACCTTTATAGAGCTATAAATCACTTATAACATTATGTAAATTTAGGGTGTACAATGTGTTGATTTGATACACTTATATAGTGTAAAATGGTTACAACAGTGTTAGGTAATACCTCTATCCTGTCATGTAACTACCATTTCTTTTTTGTGGTGAGAACATTTAAGATCTACTCTCTTAGCAACTTTCAAGTATATAATACATTATTATAAACTATAATGAACTTGCTGTACATTATATTTCCAGAATTTATAACTGGAAGTTTATATCCTTTGACCAACATTCTCTCCAATTCCCCACACCCTAGCCTCTGGTAACCATCATTCTAGTCTCTGTTTCTACAAGTTTAGCTTTTTTAGATTCTACATCTAAGTGACATCAAACAGTATTTGTTTTCCTCTGTCTGACTTATTTCACTTGGTCAAATGAATTTTGGAAAAAGGGGCAAAGTTTAATTAAATGGAGAATTAAAATAGTGAATTCTGTTATCTGTACCTCCTTCTTAATGATTCAAAATGTATGCCATCCGTTAAGGCTCTGAGAAGTCCTGCAATAAAGAGAACTATTTGACTTTGTATTAAAAAAAAAAAAGTGTGCTACATCCATAAAATGCAATATTCTGGAAAAAAAAACAACCACATGACACATGCAACAACATTATGCTAAGTAAAAGAAGCCAAACTCAAAAGGATATATACTGTCTGATTCTGTTTATACTATACCTGGAAAGAGCAAAACTACAGAGACAGGAATCAGATCAGTGGTTGCCAGGGTTGGGACAGGGGGTTAACCACCAAAAGGGAAAGGTAACTTTTGGGGGTGACAGAAATGTTGTACAACATGACTAGTGTGGCATACATGTCAAGATACATTTTTTAAAACTCAAATTATACATTTTTAAAAGTTAAATTTTACTGTAAGTTATACCTTAATAATTCTATTAACAACAGAAAAGTATATTTTCTTTAAATATAATATATCAATAATGCTGAGTTTTCTAAAAGTAATTATAGGCAAATATTTACATAGATGCCATTTGACAACACCAGAAGCAAAAAAAAACTTGTCATAATAAATTTGAAACAACCCAAATGTGTATCAGCAAAGGAAGGAATAATTAATTGTGGTATATGTATATAATTGAACACTACATAGCCATGAAACAGAATAAGTATTATACTCAACAACATGGATGAGATTCAGAGACATCATGTTAAACAAAAGAATACAAAGAACCATACATATTCAATGATGATAAAAGTCAGAATAGTAGAAACAGGTAGGGTATGGGGTTTTGCTATATAGAGAGAAAAGAGGCACCAAGTCAAATTTATTGCACATCGGAGAACTTTCTATATTTTGACTTGTGTGGTAATTATAAAGATACACACATTATTAAATAGAATGGAGCTATTACTCCACTGAAGACTACCAGTTATGTACTTTACTGTGTATATGTTAGACCTTAACAGAAACAAAATATATAGTAACCATACGGAATGCCTACACTATTTTTCTCTTTACCTTACAGTAGGACTAAGGGGACATGAAGGCCTTGTCAGCCACAGAATACTTGTACTCAAAGGTTCACTGTAGATGATACAATAAACTATCTTGGCTATAATTTCATATCTCTTCATCACTTTGGTACTATCTCTAAAGCTGCAAATAATAAGAGATAAAAGGTTAGATGAAGTAAATATGCCAAGAATGTAAGAACAGAGCTGATAAATGAAGTGTAGCAGAATACACCCACCCCAAAAATATAGCTGTGGGAGTTCAGGATATGCCACCCACAAATACGCTGCTTTGACAGATTATTTTGAGTTGTAAGCACTTGAAAAACAGCAAATGTAGGGAGAGGCTTTTCTGAACTCCACTCATCTGCCTCAAGACAGATCCTCCAAAAGGAACTCAGTTGTCACAAATGCTATCCCTCCAAGTTTCACCAATCAGGGAGGAATGACCCTTATCACAGGAGAGGCGGCTATAAGCAGATATCACACCAAAACAAACTTTCTCAGGGACTATCATATCTCCCATCTATTCTTTCCAATCATCTTTCCTAAAAATCATTGACTCTGCTCTTTGAAGCCTACACCCTCCCATCCCTTTCCTTATTAAAATGGTTTTTAATCCTAAATTATAAAGACACCTCTTTGAGTTCATTTTTCTCTGGGTATCTTTCACATGTACATGATATATACATGTTAATAAACTTCTACTTGTTTTTCTCTTGTTAATCTATCTTTTAACACAGGTATCTCAGCTAAGAACTCAGAAGGGTACAGGGAAAATTATTTTTCCTCACCTACAACAACCTACAAGCTGGTTCTTAAGAGTTGTCAATGCTCTACTTGAGGAGAATAAAAAAGTCCTCTATTAAGATAGAAGGCTTAATATTGCTTCGTGATATGTAAAAAAAAATTTATATTCAATTCTTTATATATACTTTTTTATCTGTGTATATAAAAAGAAAACAAGAATTTCTTTTCATTAAAATCATAACTGGTCATGACAGGCATATCATTTTGTGGCAATTATATACTGGTAGTCAAACACACATTTTGACAATACCCCCCCCCCAAAAAAAAAACAGGCATTGTTTTGATAGAAGCTGAATAAGACACTGAAGAGATCTTTAAGTATTTCTAGAAAAACAAGTTTCAAAATTCATGTCGATAAAACAGAAAATTACTGTTATGCTGTTCTATTTAGAATTTCAAGTATGTCATGTTTCTACTTGACTGTAGCCAATATAAATAATCAAGGAGAACATGATAGCTTAAACTTATGAATACATAATGCATATTTATAGCTTGTGAATAACAAAACCTTAACTACACACGAACATGAAATATAAAAGATATTATAAAAGCACGTAACTGTGTTAGCTAATTTGAAGAAAGGATATCATCAAAGTAATGAACATTTTCAAATCTGTTCAGGTGAAATAAGGACACTTTTTACAATTATTTGTGGTTTTCATATTATTTGTGGTTACCAAACTCAAGGAGAAAGGGAATTTCCTCATTCAGATGCTTTACCTAAAAATGCATGTAAAACATTGTTGAAATATGATTTAGAGAAGAAAACAGTAGTTTACTAGGCAAAGAAGAATCATAATTCTTCTGTACCTAGACCCCAACCATCCAGGTTTACAGACTCACAACATATCCAGGGACTTGTTATTGTAAAAGGCAAATTCCACTCTCATAATTGAATAGGGACAGTGGGCATCCACAACAAGCCCAAATACATGCCACTTAGATGAGACCCAGATGATGTGAAAAGTTGCCAAAATATGTCACTTAATGGTCAAACACACCTCTAAAATAAGCTTACTATTTGCAGCTGAAAATAGCTCAAAATTCTTTGGCCTCCTCTTAGACAAATACTGTTAAATTTAGATAACCCAGTGCTACCACACTTAACTGGAATACAACCTCTGCGATTCTTCAAGTTTATTATCTCTCCTTCCCTTGCCTTTGTCCCTTAGCTCATTCATCACTCACAACATGTCAATTAACACAGCAAATCTTTCTCTGGTTTCCTGGAACAGTCTATCTGCAGAGATATTCTGTAAGTGTTTTTTGGTAAAAGAATCATGATGTCTCACCCAAAAATAAATTCACAAAGCTCAATATTGAAAATGAAAAAAAAAAAACTAACTAAATTTAAAGACCTTTTATTCAATGAGGAGGAAAAACATGGATTATATGATAACTAAAGAGAACTGCACTTAAAATCTGTATCTTACATATGGTATTATTTTTTAAAAAAACACATTTAATTTAAAAAATATCTTAACTAAACCTATGTATTAACAAAATAAAAAAAAAATCACATAAACACATTCTATCTGTAATCTCTTTCTTAGAATGACCTATTATAAACTGAAGTCTATCTTTTGAATCTTGAAATTTAAATCATTGAAGAACTGAATTTTTAATAATATCACTCTTTCTTCCATTTGTCTTTATCACTAACTCTATAATGCCAACCTTGCCATCCTAATACGCTTTAGTGAAATAACAACACAAATATATCAACTTCAAGGGTAAAAGATCTAAGGAAAAAAAAAAAGAAACCAATAAGAATATATACCTATATTTTATATCTTAAAAATGCATGTGCATGAAAATAAAAAGAACCCTCAAAGTATTATTGATCTCTACCATGCTAAGCAACAATTTGCTATTAATTTTAACTTTTTTGTTTTGAGGAACATTTTTTCCTCTCAAAAATCAGTCTGATTTATATCATTTGGGTAGTATTACCATTTATTTTTTTAAATGCCAACAAAGGAATGATCTATGCATTAAATATGATCTCATTATAGTCATAATGCAAAAGTGAAGGGAAGAAATGGTATATCCCAGATTGTAGAGCAAATCAATTAAAGATTAAACAAAAAAAGCTTGTGTTCAAATTTAAAGTTAATCACGAATTTTACTTATAAAACAAACAGAATACAACTTGGCTACCAAGAATAGTCCACAAACTTACATCTGAAAAAAAATCATGCTTTCTAGCCCTGAAGATCTAGCTTCATTTATTTCAGACCCAGAGAATCTCTGAGTAATCTACATAACTAATTTTAGTTTGTCTTTTACAGATAAATTTGGAAGATAGTCATGGGTGGCCATCCTGTGTCCTAATTTAGAGGTGTGAAGTCTCCAGCACTTTCCAGTTCTCTTTTCATTACACAGATTCATAATTTCCAAATATTGAATTTTTAGATATTTTATTTTCAAATTTGATTTTTAAAAATCAATATATTAATGCTGGAGTCAATTAACTCTTCAGATATCCATAGCCCCAATGAAACAATAAGGCTACAAAAATAAATACATTAACAGGGAAGCCTAATGAACAACTCTAAAAGTATCCTCCTGATCCTAATGGCTAGAGCTGGCCCTGGAACCCACTCACCACCCACCTCTGACCAACTCAAGGGCAAAGGAAAACAGCGGATGGTACGTTCATGTCCTTCTGCTATGCTTTCTAAGCTTTTAATCTAAAGATGTGTTAAGGAGAAAGTACAGATTCACAGAAAATATCAAAACTATGTATATTAAACTGCTGATAAAAGGTTACAATGTCTACACTTTAAGGAGTTAAGCTTATTAATCTTGTCCACTAAGACATGATACATCTCTTGCTTGATAAGGTAAACATGAATTCCACATATCTAAATCTATTTTACGCAACCTCTTCAAGAATGTGTCTATGCTGAAAAATCAAGAGTAGGTGCACTTTTGTTCTATAAACTGTAAAGAAGGCTAAGTGTGTAATGAAGGGCAAAGCTATTAAGTTTTAGAGGGTCTCACCTGAGGCAATCAAGGACTTATCTTAAACGCTTGATATTATCAAAGTCTTTATATTAAAAGCTCAGACCTAAATTAAGGTAATCTCCCCCATCCTTTCTGCAGGAGCACAGTTCAGATCTAAACCACAAGTGTGACTCCTTCAGTTGCTAGGTTGATCCAGTCACATCACTCTGGATGTTTACTAGTTTCCGTCTAATCCTCACCAAGAAAAACTATTTTTAGATCATTTTCTCAAAGACATTTATCAATATAAAAAACTTTTGAAAATTATTACCAAACTTTTGAAAATTATTAAATTGAAATTCAAATACAAATCAAATTCATTTAAGAGCTTGATCATCCTTGAATAAACTAACATTGAGTTATAACAAGTTTCCAGAGCCAGGAGACTAGCAAAGACAAAGGGAGATATTTATTTACACAGATATTCATCAGTGTTATTTTTTATGGTTTATAATGGCAAAAATTATAAATCACCTAATATCCATTAAGAAACTAACTTGATAAATTATGGCATATTTATATGCTAAAATATTAATAAGTAAAAATTATTCAATGAACATATAGTATTGGTTTCTTTTTTAAGTTTTTAAAAATGTAAGATACACAGAGACAAGGATAATACTGTTTTTTACTGTATCCCTTATCTAGTAGGGTGTCTGGCGCCCAGCAAACCAGGGTTTTTTTTTTAACAATCAAGACATTCCGGAGGAACAAGACAGTAAGAAATAGACTCCAGATAGAAGAAATAACATATACAATGGCAGAGTTGTCCAATAGATTATGGTGGGAATAGATAACAATGTCAGATCAAGAAAGATCTTTGTAGGTAATATCATAAAAGTTTGGGTTTTTAACCTTGAAGGAGATGTTGATATAAAGAAAAGTTCTCAGTATGTGAGTAAGAAATTTGCACTTGAGGAAGCAACTGGCTATCAGGGTAAAGACTGAATAGGAGAGGGTCAAAACAGAAGGTAGATCAGTTAGTTAATAGGCTCTATAAAAGTTTGGAGGAGAGCTGATGAGGCTATGGGAGCACATTTATATTTGGTAATCTGTATGTACTTGATTTCTTAGTGAATGGGGAGTCTGGCCTAACACAGAAACAAGAAGAGTCTCAAGTTTCCATTTGGATGACAAAATAAATGATGATGCCACCACAAAAACTGGGAATGCAAGAGGCTCAGGTGCTAGAGTGTCCAGCACAAAGAAAATGAACTTCATGTGTGGGGGGGAAACTACCAATCATTGAAATGAATTGAAATCCTTCTAACAGTAGAATAGCATCATGATCTACAGGATTGTGAAGCAAGTATCTGGAGACCTGAGGGTTGTTGTTACATTTTTGTGGTGGTAGTGATGGTGTACGTGTGATATTCCATTTTACTTTGGCTTTAGTTTTGTCAGTTTCTTTTGTATAAAATATGCAGTTCTCTAAGAAATGATATTGCTTCTTCCTGTGTGCTAATTTGACTCTCAATCCTGAATTTCCTCACCTTCCTGGTGTTATCTTGCACTTGCGGTTAACTTCCAAATGTTAAATGTTTCATTCGCATATTTCGTGTGTCTGTAGTGATAGACAAGTTGTTTGAAGCTACAGAAGACATTTCTATCATTCGGAGAGTGTTTTGTAAATTTTCCAAAAATCATAAAAACCTACATGAGCCCTTCCCTCAAACAAACTGGACTCTTTTCAGGCCAAAGTCTTCCCCATTGGTAACTGGAATTTTTAATAAGGAAAGTCCATCCAGAGTTCAGACATTAATGAAAAGATAAAATATTTAGGCCTTCAAATATCTGGCAAGTCAACTCCAAAAGTGACCTTAGTCTTATAGGTTACACTTTAGTATTTTATAGGTCACTTTAGGTCTTCCCTCCCCACATATGACGAACAACTCCTATTCTCTCTTCTTTATTACCTTTAGGTATGTCTCCATCCTTTCAGTCTCGGACTACATTCTCATTCTCATTTTTGCTTTTTTAAATTTTTTTTTATTAATCCTTCCTAAGGTGTTTTAAAATTTAGGGCAGTAATTCTCAAACTTTTACTAGTACAATATCTTCAAGGGTTAGGTAAAATCTTCCACCTAAGTATCTAGGGGGTCTAATTTTAAAAGCTCCTATCTTTGAAGAATAGTGTGTATCAAAAAATTTATTCAAAGCTTGCACTTTACTGCATTATATATTTGCCTAAATATTAAAATGCTTTAATTTCACTACTGCTTCTATTAACTTTTTGTTAAAAGTTTCCAGAAAAACTAGTCTACCTTGAAGCTTCTTTTGCCTCTGACACACAATACAAATCGAAGTTTAAAAGGTTCCATGCATCATGATTTTCTTTACATAAAGTTAAATAAAATAAAATTACATTTAAGTGATATATCTTTTTAAGTGCCACAAAACTATATAAAAACCAATGGAAAGAAATGAACCCAGGATGCAGAATAATCATTTGCTTGGGTGGGGAGCATAGGCGAAACAGGGCAAGAACATGTGGTTAGATATATTATTATTAACATCCTGGCTTCCATTTTAGGTGATAGCCCTAGAGATGCTTATTACTGAAAATTTAAAAAACTACTGTAATAAATTTAATAAACTACTAATTTAAAAAATTACTATAAAGTTACTTATAATATAAATATAAGTAACTACATAAATGAATGCAAGTCATGCAATGTTAAGAGTATATAAAATACTACGGTTCATTACAAATCCAATGAGGAAAGGAAAAAATTTTTTAAGTTTTTAAAAGGCTTAGTTTAGGGAGTGTGAACTTATAATTTGGCATTCCTTCACTCTTATCCTCCAAATGTATTTAAAATATTTTTAAATGAGGAGAAAAAAAGTTATTTTCCCAGTTATTCTACTTTTATCCCTAATCTCCCAATCATTCACATTCTCCTCCTTCCCAACAATGGTCTTAAAATTGAGAAGGATTTTATGATTAGCCCTAACACTTACTTCTGCAGAATCACTCATTTGCTACCAACCTTACAATCTTTCCTAGTTCTCTCTTTATTCTGTCATCTAATCAGTATTCAGTCAGTACTTAAAAATTACTATGAGTCAGGTTCCATACTAGGTAACAATACTATAAAGAATAAATAGTGATATCAATATGAGTTACTGGATCAGCAGTCAAGGAGCCTGCAGTCTAGTCTAGACACGTACACCAATAAATACAATAAAAAGAAACAAATGATAATGCAGGTACATGCAAAATTGTTTGACGTAAGGCAGGGAAGGCTACACAGCAGATATAAACTGAAACAGCACGTTGATGGGATTAAAGGTTGGTAAGGACATTCCTAAAAAAAAGTAGGGAGGCTTAAAATAGAACAAACAATAGCCTGTTCAGAGTCACTGGCAGCTATACAGGGCCAGAGCACAGAATACATAGGAATGTGATAAGAGATGAAGCTAGAAAGACAGGGCCTAAAAAAGCAAACTAAGAAGTCCGGATTCCAGTCTGTTTGAGAATTCAGTCCTCTTTCAAAGAGAGCCACCCTTTGCAACCACAGAAACATCCTCGAACACAGGAATTTTTTTTATTTTTTTATTTTTATTTTATTTTATTTTTAGGCAAGGCAACCCTTGGTTGACATCACAGACTGCAAGTTCCTTGTTGGCTTACAATTCCTTATCTTTTATTTTTTACAGCACTTGGTCTTCTTAGGTGGTCTCCCATTCAAGTATTAATCAGGCCCGATCCTGCTTAGCTTCTGAGATCAGATGGGATAGGGCTTGTTTGGGTGGCATGGCCGGAGACCTAGGAATTCTTACCTTTTTCTGCCGTGAACTTATCTGGCAGATTGCTAAAGCTCACTGATCTGTTCTCAGAATGTTTTTATATACATAAAATACATAGGATTCCAAATAATTTTTATAGACATTCCAATATTAAGGTAGTGAAACACAAGTGTGGGCTGTGCATAGTGATTTTCTTCTGAAAAGTCCAGTAGGAAGGAGAGAAGAGTAACTTTACAACAGAGAAAACTGATGGACGTTACACTTCAGCCAATCAAGTTTAACAACAGTGATGCTATACTGACAGTATGACAGTAAATGCATCTGATATGGGATGAAATGGTGCTTCATTTATCTGGGCTTACTCTCAAAAACACATTAACCACTCTAACCATGAGAAAAATATCAGAAAAATCCCAACTGGAGAACACTGTTCAGAACAGCTGACCAGCAGTCTTTAAAAATGGTTGGAGTATCAAAAATAGGAAAGTTTGAGAAATTGTCACAATCAAGGGGACTAAAGGAGACATGACTACTAAATGTAATCAGGTATCCTAGACAGAATCCTGGAAAAGAATAAGGTCTAGGGAAAATGGAGGAAATCTGAATAAAGTATGGATTTTAGTTAAAATAATCCATCAACATCTGTGCAACTGTTGTGACAAATGTACCATACTAATGTAGAATATGTTAACAGGGGAAACCAGGTATGGGGTATATAGGAACTCTCTGTACTATATTTGCAATAATTCTGTAAATTTAAAACTGTTCAAAAATAAAACAAAGAAAAGATGCACAGAACTAGAAAATGAATTACATTGAAATCATTACTTTAAAAAACAAATTCATGATATAATATTTGTGCTTCTTTAACACATTAAAGAATAATATTTACAGGCAGGTCTATTTATGGTAATTTCAAAGTAGTGATGAATGTAAATAGTACTTCAAGCTATCTGCAACAACTATAATATATGAAATTATCTGAGATTGCGTTAGTGGCAATTAAATGTACTGCTAACACTTCTGTAGTTTGTGGTCTATTGCCAAAACCGCAGAAATGTTAAATTTCTTAGAGTTCAGTGAAAATAAACATGTAATTTTTTTGCTATCCAAGTTCAAGACCATTGAACGCTACCCATGGACTGCAGGTTAAGAAACAAAAGAGAAAGTTACTAACACTAAATGGACTCTGTGTGGCCGATCTCTGACAGTCACTACACACACTTTATCTCATTAAACCCTCCACAGAAAAGGCAGCTTATCCAAGCTGTACATGGCCATGTGACCAAAAATGGATTCAAATTATGTAGACTGACTCAAAATGAAGATTCTGACAATGCACCTCTAAAGACAATTTCCAGCCCCTAGTTGTGGAATTTTTAAGGAACACTCTACTGATTATATACTGTAGCTCACCAATGTTCCTATTACACAACTTTTTGTTTAGGCTGAATTGGGCTAAAACTAAAATACAGCACATTCTAGACCTCTATTTGGAATAATAATAATCAGCAGCTAAACAAAAGGCAAAGGGTAAACACTAAAGCTCCCCACTCTTATATAAATCTGAAAAGTAAATCTGTGTTTCCATTTACCAACTCTGATACACCCAGTTTGTTAGTATCCTTCTAAGATGCATGTGTGTGCACATACACCTATGTAGGGTTTTTTTTTTTTTTTTTTTTTTAGCCGAGGCAACCCTTGGTTGACCTTATAGATTGCAAGGATCTTGTCATCTTACAATCTCTTATTTTTCATTTTTTACACCTACAGCACTTGTTCTTCCTAGGTGGTCTCCCACCCAAGTACTAATCAGGCCTGACCCTGCTTAGCTTCCGAGATAGATGGGATCGGACTTATTCAGGGTGGCATGACCGTAGACTTATGTAGGCTTTTAAAGCAAATACAGCAACACATGAGATATATGTGCCATATTTTATTCAGTCTATGGCAGTTTCTTAGTTTATCCAACTATTACTGATTCTATTTTCTTAAAACTAGATCTGCTGATACTACAATGACCTATCTCCTAAGCTTCATTTTCAAATGAATGTATAACTGACCAACTTAAAGCAGACTTTCTAAAAATAAAGTTTTCAATAATTCATCTACTTCAAAATTTCTTAGTTGATGTATACTACTCCAGTAAATCTATATCCAAATTATGATCCCCCCTACACACACACACAACATGCCATTCAATCAGTAAATTACAACTAAACAGACCTGGATGTGAATCCTCTGTCTCTCTTAGCAGATGTGTCTGTCATCTTTGACAAATTACTGTAAACCACTTTTTGCTTGTATTGCAAGCCTAAGTTTTGTATTTCAATCACTGGCAATTGATGACAATAAGAAGAGATATTTTTTATGTAAGGACTGAAGGAAAGAAATGCTTGCAGGACACTGAGCAAGTGTCAAACAGTATTCATACAATATTTTTAATTTTGAGTTTTACTTTTAAGTAGATTTTCCTTTAGCAATGTTCACAGAGGGTCTTTGCTGAATATTTTTTGTTAGTTTTAGTTGATTTTTTAAATAATGAGAACCTTGCTCTAGAGAATTATTTTATCTTTCTTTGGAAGAAGCCAAAATCATCTCCATTTAAAGACACATAAGCAGCTACTACAACACATTTTAGTTACCCAAAAGAAAGTGAAGCAGGCCACATTCATCTGCTATAAGAAAATTAAATATTAACAAACAGCTATTCCAGAATTACTGAAGAGATTTAAAAATTAGACTTTGCAAGTATGGTGATTTAAGTAAATCTAAAACATAAACAAAAATTAGAATACAACAGGAAAATGATGCCTGGCTTTTCAAAAGATTTTCCTACTTCTACTATATGATGAACTGTTCTAGGAAGTTCAAAATATCATTCCATTTTACTTATATGGCAATTTCCAAGAATACAACTGCTGCATTAAATGAGGCACTTACTACACAAAATACTACACAAAATAACACATGCTCACCTTTTGTCAATAAGTATCATTAACGAAGATGCTACTGATTAGGAATTTGTGACTTTCTTTTTTGCTACAAAGTTACCTTTGATATTGTGTCAGCTTATTAAAATTTTAGTAAGATTTTATGGTAATTTAATGAAGCTGTTATAAAATCCTAAGTACTTAAACTTATATTTTGCAACTTTTCTTGGGGCTATGTATATCAGTTTAAATATGAGAGTTATTGTTTATAAATATATATTAAAGCCCTAATTGAAGAAAACACAAACATAGTAAATATATTTATTAGTTCTTATTTTATAAGATAAGTAATTTTTAAGCTAATTTTTAAAAATCAAAATCAGTTATTAGCCTGGCTTTCTCACACACACTCCCTTCCCCATAAATACAAAGGTATGAGGAAAGAGAGCAAAATAAGACAGGAAAAAGTATAAAATCTGATTTTGTGAAAATGTTTAATTATTGTCTTGCTGGAATCTAACATTATGAAGCTGCAATATTAAAGCAACAGCAGCAACAGCAACTCAACAAGAGTTGTTTGGCTTAAGCCAGTATTATTACTCTCACTCCATTAAAATTCCTATTACTATAACTATTTTACTTCAACATTATCACCATCAGCATGCCATCATTTCTAAGCCCAAAGATGCTTTCAAAAAGCTTTCCTACCATTCCTTTTTTTTTCATTTCCCTCTCATACACTTTTTAAAATTAAAAACAAATATGAGGCATGAAGGGTTAATGACCTTTCCAAACCTAAAGTAAGATAAATGACATTCTAAAATGTTTTAGTGTGATAAGACTTTGTGGCTAACCAATCACAACTTCAGAATTCCTATGTGACATCATAAGACCTCCCTAGAATACTTTTTCTCCTCCACAGGCTTCAATTGTTCCCATAAATCTGGTAACAGAAAACTTTCTAGCTAAACGCGGATAAGACTCCATACTACTCACAATACTCTATATCTTGTGATCATCACAACCGCCAAGGTAAGAAATGGATTTCACTGATTTTGGTAAGCCTTACTTTCTATAATTCAAATGTATTGAACTTTAAAAAAAGCATTAATTATATACTGTAAATTTCAGTTCAAAAGTAGATAATAAAATGGTTCATAGGACAAAAAGCTTGATTTCTAAAAAAATGCTTATCCACTCAGTGACTAAAACTTAACTTTGAAATAATATGGGTTGCCTTCATCCTCGTATTGTTTGTCATTTTCATTTAACTTTCACTTTTATTTTACTTTTCAAAACTGAATTTCTGCCAATTAAAAGCTCTTTTAATTAATGTCACCATATTTGGTGGTAGTTGGTTAATGTTGATTTCTTCCTGCAAAAAATGCTTTCATTTATTCTTTATTACTCTACTAGAGAAACAGGAACACGAGTGGGCTACTTAACATCCAGAATACTACAAGCAGCCCTACGTGACTGTCTGACATGCACATCACTGGGCATCGACTATTCCAGTATTGTGCATCATGGTTTCCTTACATGATGAACTGTAATGAGAGGAACTATTAACAAAGTAGAAGGTTGAACATGACAAATACCATTTTACAAGCGTTCTTTTTGAAAGCAGCCTTTTTCCATTTTCCTCTCTATAAAGTCCAATCAACTGTAACAAACACTGCTTTAAAAAAATCTGAGTTTTCTTAACAAATTATCTTATATTAAATTCAGTATTAAGTATCAATAAGTTTTTGAAATTTAAAAAACACTTGGTCAAAAAACATGGTAAATTCTAAAGTTACAGACAGTAATGCAAGCACTTTAAAATAGATATTAACACACAAACATTCCTAAATATCTCATTTGAGTTATTTGATAAAACTAGTGTTTATTCTACCTCTTATACTTTTAACAAGTTACAATCCTCAGTTTCCTCTCTTGCTTTCAGAAGGGGAAAAAGGAAAAGAAAGAAATGCTTTGGAATAAAGATGCCACAGTAAATTTTATAATTTGTTTAAATTCTATGCTACTCTTGATGTTGTAATCCTCTTTAATACACGAGGTGTGTCTTCATTCATAAATCTCAGTCATGGGCATAAAGAATATTACATTGATTTTACTTCATTATTTTTATATTCATATATATGTCAAAATAAAATTTAGCTCTACAATTCTAAATTCTTATGACAAAAGTTAACTCAATTGCTTTTTACAAATAAGAACTAATTCCATAAGCAGCTTTCCTTAAGGCATGCAAAAACATACCTGATTTTTGTCTACCTCTGAGGCACTCAAACTGCCTCTCAATATCTTTCTATTCATAAAATGTTTTTCCTTTGATATTATACAGAAGTCATTTAGTGAAGGTGCTTTATATGCATATTTATTCATTTTTAATCAAACATCTATCAAATTACATCCTCACATTTCAAATGAGGTGTTTGTTTTTGTAGTACCAAAATGTCACCATATCATACATTGCTCCAAAAAGTTGATACTTACAAAGAGCAGAAATTCTATTACAGATATCCTCAGTGTGTGCAAATTGATATAAATTACAGTTATAATGACTTTTGTTCAAATTTCAAATATTATGCCCTAGTGCCAGACATTATGCCCCAACTAGTTTGTCTCTATCATAAGGTGAAATTTAAGTATTGTCTTTGTTTAAAAGATATATGGTTTAAAATTAAGTGCTTAAAAAAGTGTCAGATGAAATAAAATGGAAGAAATGTGAAAGATGTTTAAATAATGAAACATTAAGTTTTAAAAACAAATGAAAGAGCTCGAGTAGTTTGCTTTATTAAGGAGTCATATCACTATCATTTCCTGAAACTCAAATATCAAAAATTATTTTAATAGTATTTCAGTGGACATAAGGAAAATAATATTCAAGAAAAAAACTGTATTTGGTTACCTATTCATACATATTGTTTCTTAATCTCACTAATTAAGAGAATATTTGTATAGATAAAATAGTTCAAATAAAGCATAAAATTTATAATTTATTAAATGTACTATGTAATGTATTACAAGTAATAAATTAAGTAATATATTAAGATTTTAAGTAAAAATTAAATGTAAAGATTAGATTACCAATCCTATAAAAAGGGTCAATTGAAACATCCTTTTTTATTCTTGAATGATTTCCTAAAAGCATCGGTATATTAAAATATTTCATTTGATCCCCTTACCTCCCTGTATGTTTGACACTGCAGCTCTATTTTATAATTTAGGAAACAAATGTGAAAAGGGTAAATTGCCCAAGGTCACAGAGCTAGGAAATGAGGGAGCCTTGGCAGGAGCCAAGATTTTCTGACTGCAAACCACATGCACATCCCATCCACGGAACAACATGGCTTAAAAATAAAACATGACATTGGCAAAGCAAAATAAATTGAAAGTCCTCAAATACTGTTAATGGTACTCTAAAAGGCCAAGTTAGAGGATATGAACTTTTATTTAAAACCACTCCATTTTATTTAATTTATTCATAAGGCATTATGTCCTTAATACCCTATATAACGTGATCATTTTCAAAGCCAGGGATGTAAGGAGGGTATACATGACCTTAGTTTTTAAGTATCACACCCTGGTGGTAAAATTCAAATAATTACACGGACGTTAAAAACAACATGAATGATCGAACAAATTAGTTTTTTTATTTGTTTCATTGCTAAAATACTCGTGCCTTTAATCCATTTAGCCTTGATAACCTAAAGTCCAGGTTAACGTCTCAAAACTTTTCACAAAACCACTTTCATACTTTATTCCAGTTCTATATTAAATATTTCAGCTTTTCTCAGTTTCATTTCTGACATCCTCACTGTCTGCTATTTAAAACATTCAACCCCATGTTTTGAGGTTCTTAAACAGAGGAATCTTGTTTTGCTATTTATGCTACAGAAATCACTAACCTTCATCTAAACTGTGAATTAACTGATCAAAACAGCATAGTAAACATAAAGGTTAGAAATCCAAGAAACAATCCTTCTAAATTATAGTGACCTAAATCAGTAATCTCTTTAAAGTTTCTAGAAATAATACATCAATGATCTTACCCTACATAATTCTGAAGCACTTAATACCCATTAAACACATGAAAATGAGGCCTGAGTACACATCTCCACTCCAGTATACTTATAGTCAACTGAGGACCTCTAGTGCTTTTTAAAATGTACTCCACCTTCAGTTCTTTCAAAAATAAAACAATACAAAACAAAACCAATCCACTCACATTATTGGTGGTATACTTAACTGGCAATCATTTTTCCTTAAAAGTTCTCCTCACATGAGCCTTCCCAAAAGAGGAATCTGAAGCCTCAAGTACTACAAGGTTAAAAAGAATATTTTAATTTCAAATAAATTAATTTTAACATAATAAACATAATGGAGACAGGCCAATGTGCCATCACAACAGCAATGTGCCAATTTCAAAGACAAAATCTCTATATGCTATTGTTTAAGGAAGTTTCCTCAAGGCATAGCTTTAAAGCAATGGAAATATTTCATTATAGGGTCAATTAAGGGGCTGAGAATATATTGATTTTTATGTTTACACAGTTATTTTCATAACCAGGCTGAAGCAGCTTGAAGATTCTTTCAAATAGCCGGTATGGGCCAACAAGCTCTGGAATGCTGCTGTCACAAAATAAGTTCAATCAGAACTTCCAAGTTTAACATTAGGCAATCTCAAAAGAAAAATGACTACCAAAATAACTTTTGGATGCTAAGAGACTGATGATATTCTGATGATGAACTGTCCTCATTTAATTCAATAAGTTAAAAAAAAAAAGATGCATACACAATCACTTCTGGATTACCTGCAAAAATGACAGTGAATAGCAGGTGGGAAAATCCCCGAATAATCCTAATACAGACAAATCCTGTAAATCAAATCTATAGAGAATTCTAATCTTGTGAACCAATTAAATAGAAAAAAAATTCTAAAAAGTGTCAGACTGCAATCTTAGATGTGTATTAAATTTACTATCAAAATATGACCACATTTATTAAAATAAATAGATAAAAATAAAAGAGAAGAAAATTCTGAATTCCATAAATATAGATAAGAAACCTCAGGGATTTATAATTTAAGTAGAGAGAATACCCCAAAATACTAAATTCAGGAAGTTCTGCAAAACAGTGAAAGTGCTTAAATTAAAGGAAATGACTGCTCAGCATACACATCATCATTATGGTATCAACCATAGTCTAGCAACTCATAAAGCAGACCACCAAAAGTTTTCAAAAGTCTGCTGAGGCTCCTATTGCACAAGAATATATCTGCTATTATGTTAGGCAATAGGACTATTTCCTAATAGTGAGACAAAGTGAGGACTCCTGCAGAAGCTGACATAGTACCTTTCACTCAAAATGTTGCCTAATATGGCACATGATATTTGTTGAAGGATAAGAGCTGTCTGTGGTTTGTCTCTCTTCTTCCACTTCAAAAAACAATATTATCTTGAACTTTATTGTATTTACTGTATTTTGGGGCAAAACAAAAAAAGTAAACAACCAAAGGCTTTATAAATCCTACAAAAAATAGTAAAGAGTTGGTTAGTTCTCCCATCCCTCCAAAAATTACAATAATCATAGATCCCACAGACATATAAGATACTCTGTGCCTCTGAGATACAACTCAAGAGATAGGGATCTGGTATTTCTACACCCACATTCCTATGAAAGCATCTTTCATATTTTCAGTATTCTGATTGTAGAATACTGAATACTGGGTGATGAATTAATTTTTAAAATGTCCTCACCTCACTCCTCTTGTGCCAAACACTTAATTTACACATACTGTGATCCTCTAAAGTGTGTGTGGGGGGGGAGGGGCGAGGGGGCACTAATTTCATCTCCATGGCTGTTTAAGCTAGAGACATATCCAGAACATCCCAACATGGTCTATTTCTGATTATCCTAAAAGAATGCTACAAAAAAAATCAGATAAAGTGAAAATAAAGTGAACTATTTTTCTGAGTCTCCACCAAACATTCTATTAACAGCTTAGCTCTAAGAAGAGAGGAGGGAAAAAAAGACAAGAGAGGTTCTAAACTCACGGAACAGGTGTGAGTACAGAGAAAAGAATGATAAACACCGACAACCATGCCATTAATTATGATGTAGTAAAGGTCAAAGACAACTCCAAAGACAGGACTGTGCTGTTCCCACACACAGCTTTTCAATTCTCAACGTATTATAGGAAACCTCATCTTGTCGGGATGATTTATGGATTATTAATAAACTGGGCCCAATGAACTGAATGCCTACAGCTAACATTTCAGCATGTAAAGCAGATTTGATTTGGGTTTTAGCCTAAGATTATAAAGTGACTACAAATTACTTTAGAATTATAACCTTTCTAAATCTGACAACAAACAAGACACTATCTTTGGTTCTCCTTTATATTCAATTTGTTTCCAGGAACAAAACTATCCTTTTTCAATGAGTTGGCTGTTGAAATATTATGAGTCATCTTTAAAATATATTCATCACACTTTAATCAGTAAAGAGCTCTTCTTTTTAGGGCATACCGCTTTGTATTTCACAAACCCCAAATACTCATTGGACAATGTCTAGGTCAGGTTAAAGTTGTTAATCATTAGCTTATCTAAATTGCAATCCTCTAATGCAAATCCTCTAAGCCTCATTTTCCTCATCTATAATAGGAAGACTTGAAAATACTAGAGATTATGTGTTCAACTACCATTCTGTTACTCTAAGTGGTTAATCTGTTAATCACAGCACTATCTTTGATCATTATCAATTTCCTAGCAGTATTAAAGCAAATCATAAAAATTGCCTATTCTACTCCATTGGTTTATTCAAATAGTATCAATTATGCACTAAGTACCAGAATATAAAATGAACATGTGGTTCCTCTTACTCATGAACTAGAAGCCTAGTTGGGAACATAAATATGTAGATCAAAATTACAATACAGCCTGATAGCTAACTTCACTAACTACTGAAAGCCAGCAGAGGTGATAATCAATACTCCTTAAATAGTAATGGAAGGTTTCATTAGGAAGTGATATTTAAACTGGGCCTGAAGGATCCACTAAAGTTTGCCTGGCAAAGAATCAAGGTTGGGGGGTGGGGGTTAGAGTGGAGGGGGAGGGGCAACATTTCAGGCAGAGCCAGAACAGCATGTGCAAAAGACAAAATCAGATAACGAAATGAAGTATTTATGGAAAGGTGACATGTTTCATGTGAGTGAGGCACCACTCATCAGTGTCAGAATAAGGAATGACTCTTGTATATACAATGCTTCCTGATGAACAGCTGGCCAGCTTATTTCTTTTCCACATTTGTCTCAAAATAATTTTTAAACTCAGACCTTTTAGATCTAAAACGCCACAAAAAATTAAGTTCAAACAGGAATTGCCAAGGCTAATTCTTACTCCTTTCTTAACTGTGCTATTATATATATCATTATAATAAGCAACTAATCAAACATACAATAAAGGAAAGAAAGATTTCATTTCCTTCAAAAGAAATAAAGGAAATCTTCCCCACTTTTACCCAAAAGTATATAAATTCAATATATCTACTATAAGCAAATATAAACTGAAACAACTTAAAGGATGCATTTTCTTTAAGAACAAAAGAAAACCCCTTCATATCCATAGTATTTTATCTGAGGAATCCAAACAAAAGTAATTAAATATATACGAAGTTTAAGCAGCCATTTTCTAAGTGGAGAGTGTTATAGATAAATTAGGTAACAGCTACTTGTATTGGATAATGAAGAATATGTTAGAGACATATATACATACTTATATATGCATATATGCTACAGAATATATACTAGAGAAACAAGGGTTTTTACCAACTCTTCAAAAGAATAAAGTTTGATATAAGTTGACTGATAGGATCTCCTCATTACAGACCAACACTATGAAGGAGGCCAAATGAAAGTCCAATCTAGTATATAACTCAAATCATTAAACAGCCAAGCTGAAGTACTGAAACTATGCAACCTACTCACCATATACCACACTTCCTTGTAAAAACGAATGCCAAGTTCTCACTGATTGTGCCTGATACACCTCTTCCCCTTTCCCATTTTTTCAGTTTGCCCCTCTGCTCACCCATCACTAGTCTGTCAGAAATGGAGCTGACAGGTTAATTTGGGTTTTCATGTACTGAGATGAGAGAAAATCACATCTGGCAGCTGGAGTAATGTAGTAGTATCTTGACAAACAATGATATATCAACAAATGTTAACAAACATTATCTGGGCAGGTAGTTATGGTTATTTTTTTATTCCATTTCTTATTTTTATTTTAAAATTTACAGACGTATCCTGATTGACAACAAAATATCCCCTAATGCTAGTAGCTATTATTTAATTTACAATTTATTGTTAATCTATATCTAATTTTTCTATAATGATCTACTGCTTTAAGTTTTATTTTCTTTGTTTTATTAATTAGCACAAATAATTAATTAGGCAGAAGAGCTTGTAGGAGCTCTGAAAAAAAGCAAATGGAAACCACAACGTGCAAGTACAGGTCGTTTGTAAATAGGAACTGTCTGTGGTAGATAGTGAGATAAAGTATGACTTCTGAGCCTGACAGCCTTCAGTACCTCATATCAAATCTTATTAAAATGTACTAAAAAGAGCATATTCTACAAAGCTATAAAATCATATAAAGGAATGACAAACTTCTGAAACTATAGTACTGGTAAAACACATCTCATTTATTTTCATTCTGACTAAAATCAACACCTGGAAGTATTACATGAATTTCTTTTTACAAGATTTGCTCCAGAGCTTAATGTTCACAACAATTATGTTCATAGAGAAATAGTCTTAATGAAAATATGTGGAAAGACTTTCTCGAAGGGAATAGCCAAAACAAGCTGCACCCTAACCAAAACTATACTTCTAGTCATTTTGAGAGGAAGAGGCAAAGACTAAAGTTACTACACTCCAAACACAAGACAAATGAGACATCATGGTGACCCTCACCAAAAAAGACACACGCTCAGAGACAGACACATAAGCTAAGGAAACACCTGTGTGTGTGCGCACACATATACACAGACTGTAAAGATTTTAATGCCGTAAATACAAATAATGTTGAGGAAGATGAATACAAAACGTGTTTTACCTGTTCAGAGACTAGGTTACACTTATGATCCTAATCCATTTACAATTTTTACATTCCAGGCTACCTAAAAGAAGAGAGTGCTCTCACATTTGGCTGTCCACTTTTCACCTTTCTCTTGATCATTTAAAACTTCGGACTTCCTTGCCTTCCTGTATCATGGAGAAAGTCCAATACCTCACTCGCTCTGCAATAAGAAGAGCTTCAAACATTGAAATGCCTCAACAAGCACGTCAGAATCTCCAGAACCTATTTATCAACTTCTGTCTCATCTTAATATGTCTCTTGTTGATCTGCATCATCGTGATGCTTCTCTGAAGTTCTGCTACAATCTGCAGTGATGCAACTTATCACCATCAACTTAAAATCTGTCATCCCATGAAAAGAGGAAAACAGACCACTTCCTAAGTAGAATTTATTTGTGAAAAGGTCAAGATTCGGAACAAATTGATAGCGAATGTATTCATCTGCTGCATCCTGTAAAGATGAAAAAGGCTCTATTATCGAAATTAACTTTAAAATGACTATTAGTATGCATAATGTAACTGCTGATTTCCACAACAAATTTTGTAAGTTTCTATCCCAAACCTTTTCTAAGGATGAACTAGGGGTTTAGTTTTGAAAACACATTGCTAACAACTTCACTTCATATATAAAAAGCACTAGCTTCACTATTTGGGGTGAATATAATTTATCTTGTACTGTAAAGGCCTCTTTGGTGTTTATTAATTATGTTTCAGGTCTTCGCTAAGTACCAAAATAATCATTCAAAAGAACTGTCATCACCTGAAATAGCCCACTGAATCCTCTTATCTGTTATCTTTATTATTATCATACAGAAATCTTTGTAGTAACTATCATAACCTATATTCTAAAATAGAAATTGTGTTCTTTTTCTATACTTAACATTTTTTGAAGTTTATGAGAATCAGGTAGGAAAAAGTTATGCCATACTCTTACATAAATAAAATTTATCTTAACTAATTTTTTCAAAGAATTATAGAATTCTACTACATGTAGGTAACCATAAATCTATTCTCTCTAGGACATTATAATCAATACATGAGAACTGTCAGTTAATTTAACAGCTGACAATGTGATCAGCCATAATTACTAATAAAGTTTAACCTTAATTTATAGCACTGTAATTGATTATCTGAGTTGGAGTACATAACTTGCCATACTGTATCTGTGGAATCATGAAATATTAAGAATTTAGAAGATTTTATAGGTTGTTTTCTATTCTACCCTCATACTCCATGTAGGCAAGGAAAAGAATAAAAGAAAACTGTAATATGACAAGCATTAAAAAAAATAAAATTTTGAATTCTTGTTCCAAAATTAACTAATTCTTTGATTACATTTTGAAATAAATTTTTTGTCCCTTTGTTGTTTATATCAACATATAGCTACTTTCTTTAATCTATCAACCAGACAGTAAACATCTGTCTGGTAGGCCACTCTACTATACTAAATTACACACCCTGCAATGTCAATCTACAATTATTTTCTTGCTGAATACATTTTCAATTTCCTCTCTGCCATTTAAAAATATCTTCCAACAATTCATAAAACAGAAGTAAAAATTAGTAATAGAATATTTATTCACCAAAATTGGGTAATTTAAGTTGACTCAGTTTAAAATTAAGTCTAAAATGACTTACACCTATACTGCATCATCTAATAATTTTAACTACAGTTCAAGACATATTACTAATATAGCAATTATTAAAGAAGTTGAGAATGTATGGTTTATTATATGTGTTAAAATTTGGTTACTAAAAGAATTTGAAAAATCAATATTGACCTTGGTTTGTAACACAAGTGCTGCTAGTGGGATAGTGATGGAAACAAATTTTTCTGAATCCCTGAGCAGTACAGGAGATGGAGTTGGAGGGAAGTTCATTGACATCTGAAGAACAGAGGGAAAAAGAGATCTCATACTGACGGGGATTTCCTGAGCAAAGCCTCACCTATGAGTTGATGATCCCTAATATCAAAAGAAAGCTTATAAATAAAAGATACAATCACTTCACTGGTATAACTGCCCAAGCAAAAAGTAACCAAGTTCTATAATTATCTGCATGCTCTAAAAAATAAGTGGAAAGTTTAAAATACGTCTATTCCTTTTATTATATTATGCATTACAACACGCCTCAAACTATAAACTGTGAAGATATGAGGTTTTTCCTAAATAAAACAGGAAGATTTTTTTTTTCATTCTGCTTTTAATAGAAATTAAAACCTTATACTACCTGACGATTACAGAATATTGTAACTCAGGTATAATGTAGAACAAAAATCCATTCTTTAAATGAAACTTATTTACTGTTCATCATGACGTATAAAGAGTAAGATATAATAAAATAATGTATTTAAAAATTTTTAAATACCAAATTCTCAAATACTTTCTACCATAAATTCCAAAATTAATTTACAGAACCCTAAAAATGAACTAATTTTTAAATGTTTAATGTGGCTTTTATATTTTAATTGTTCCAAAATGTTTATTTAATGTAAATCATTATTAAATTTTTATATTTAATAAAATATATTAAAATGAACCTTCTTGAACTCATGCAAAAAGTAACCAAGTTCTTTAATGATATCATTCTTTAATATACTCATAACTGCTATGACCATAAAAAATCTAATATAAAGTTTTGATTTTGTAAGTTGTTTTCAGTGACATTCCTCATATAAAATAAGATCAAGATTTCCTAATGCAGACACAAGAGGGCAGACTTACATAAAACAATGAATTTGCTTCTACCTAGAAATGACATATCCTTTGATAACTTCTGCGTCTTACGGCAAAGTGGAAAAATGATAAATTTTCAAAAAAGATTTTCAATAAGTAATAGCACACTTTAAAATGACTAAAAATTATATGCCAATACCATGTAGAAAAGTTGACAGATGAATAAAAGTCAAACATGTTATTAAAGCATGTATACAAAAATCATTTATTTGCTTTTTAGCTAATGAGTGTGTCATAATGGCATAGCTTATCTATTCAGAGTGTGATAGTGTCTACATTTTTAAATGAATATTATCTTAAACATTAAAAAAATTAAAGAAAACGGGGTACAAAAAATAATAAAACTTTCTTTTCAGAGTATGTAACAGAATACATAAAACACTCACGTTAAAACTTTTTCATTCTTACATCGAGTTATAAAAAATCCAAGTCATTTAACTTTGTCATTTTTATCAAAATTTTTATTTATATTTTTGATTTATATAAGAGAAAATTTTCAGTGAAATATGTTAAAATCATTAGGAGCCTATATCTTGGCTGCTGAAACCCCTCCATGAATTAAATAGGCACCAAATTTTACTTTCTTTTTAACAACTGCAACCCAGAACTTAAAAATATCTCAGAGAACGTAAGAGAAAAGAGGATAAACAATTTTATCAATAAAGAAACCCCTTTTTCACTACTGTCTGTGGAAGATCCACTGTGAGCTTACAGAATTCCAGTGGATACTATTGTGTGTGCAAACCCTTCATTCCTTTCCCATCTACTACCAACCCTCCCCCAGAAAAAAAGAAATGCAGGAGGGACATGGAAAGGGATACATCCTTTACAAAAAGAAAACAAGACTCTTGTTTGTTTTTCTCTGCTGTCATAGTCCTTGCAAGGTCAAACAGCTTTGGGGGAGGGTGGGCGGAGAGGGGTGAAACAGAACAGAGGAAAGAATCAAAAACACTGGTGGACATTGCACATGGAGGCCTATATTCTAACCAACTGAGGGCACAGATGGCTTCTCTTCATCCACAAAGAAAAATGCTTCAGAGTACTAAATTACCTGCACTGCAGCTGATTTAGTAGCAAACCATGGGGATCAAGAAACACTATACATATAAGATTGTGAGGCTGACGCTATAATTATTCTGGACTGAGTTCTAAGACGAGTAAAACTTTCATGTTACAATATTAACCTTTAGAGAAAGAAAAGGGTTTAGACACTGTGAGGATCAATTGAGATAAAATACTCTGAGAGCTACAAAGGTCTATATAAATCTATAGTGGTGTTAGTGACTCTCAGCTAAATTCCTTTTCTTTGTTGTAACAGAGTTGCTGTTTTTCATGTTAAAGGTTTAACAAATGTGCTTAAAATTCATATACATTCAATGGGAGAAAATAAGATGATTCTTATTGTGGCTCTCTTCTTTATGTAAAAATTAGGCTAAAAGGAAGTCAATGTTTAAAACAGTCTTTTAAGAAACTACTAAGGTGAGAGCTTTTAAAATAAAGATAGTACTTGGACATTGGACACTCCAAGAAGGCATTTAAGAATTTTTCCTGTAACAGTTTAAGAAGGGAATTAGAAGAGAAGCAGTCATTTAAATATTGCAATTGCAGTGTCTAAAGTTTTTCTTACATAGTTTCATCTTTCTACCCTAAAACTTAAAAGCACTATAAAGAGATCGTCTCAAATATGGTTAATCAAAAAGAAGGACTTTCCAGGGTGCATACAAATTTTGTCCCTTAAAAGCCTTCCTCTACAGTGCATTGAGAAGATTTAAAAATAAGTTTTACTCTGCAAAGTACCTCCAAGATCCCTACCCTCGCTGTATTGTCAAGGTTCAGGAAAACTTTGCTTATAGCAAAGGTTGCTCCAAGTAGATAAAGAATTAATACTTATTCCTTTAAATTCACCCAATTTTCTCAGTTACCTACTTCAGGCTGGAGAAGAAACACTCAGACTCCCTGGATCCCTGGACAACTCCCATTCTGTGTAAAGACACCAACTGAAGTAATAAAACCCTAATCTGAGAATTTAAATATATAGTATTTTTAAACTTGGGTTTCTTATCTCTCAATCATTTAAACTGATATATCGCAAATAAATCTGGTTAAATTACTGACTTGTAATTTAGACATCATAATTATGCCTCTGTTTGGTTATGTGCTTTAAATATACATAGTCTAGAACTGTGACTAGAACAAGAGCAAAGAAGGCACATGGGATGAGTTGAGGGTTCTCCTGTAAATGTAGCACGTCAGGTTGTTTATGCTGGGGCTGCACTCAGATCTGTGAGGTTCCTAGATAAGTCATCTCCTTTCCCTTTCAGAGAATACATTCTTTGAATCTTCATTATTTTTCATTAGTAGCAGTAATAAATAAAATTTTTGCTCTCAGAAAATTTTGCATTTTGATAGAATTAATTTGTTTACATGAAAAGGTGCTCAACATTACTAATCGTCAGGGAAATGCAAATCAAAACCACAATGAGATATCAACTCACACCCTTTAGAATGGTCATTATAAGTGTAAGAAAAAAAGTATAGATAAGAGGTAAGTATTGACAAGAATGTGGAGAAGAGGGAACCCCTGTGCATTGTTAATGGGAATGTAAACTGATGCAGCCACAATGGAAAACAGTATGGAGGTTCCTCAAAATATTAAAAATAGAACTGCCTTGTGACCCGGCAATTCCACTTCTGGTTGTTTATTCAAAGGAAACAAAACACTAACCTCAAAAGATATATGCACCTCCATATTCACTGCAACAGTATTTACAATGCCGAGACATGAAAGCAACATAAGTTATAGGTACAGAAAATAGATTAGTGGTCGTTGCCAAAGGCTGGGGCTGGAGGCCTGGCCTGTACTACATGTTTGAAAGTTGCTAAGAATGTAAATCTTTAAAGTTCTCATCACAGGAAAAAAAATAATGTAACTATGTACGGTGATGGATGTGAACTAGATTTACGTGATCATTTTGCAATATATACATATGTCAAATCATTATGCTCTATGACTAAAACTAGTTATTTGTCAATTATATTTCAATTAAAAGAATAAGAAACTGAGGCCCAGAGGTATTAAGTATTGATTAGGTAGAGAATCATCCAGGCTCTGAATGTGATAGAACCAGAAACAATATCCAAGACTCTGTATTCCCAAGTTAGTGTTCTATGATACTATGTCAGCTCCTTTCTTTCCATTTCAAGTTTCTTTAGATTAAATGCTTTGCTTTGTTTATTTTTACATCCATTTAACAAATGAGAAAAGTAAAGACCAAGTTAGATACAAAGTTTTAAATTTTTTCATGTTAATCAGCCTCAAATATTTTTTAAGTGCAGTACTTTTGGAATTTGTAATATCTATGCTTATTTACTTTCAGGGAAAGAAAAAGCAATCCGTGTGTGTGAATTCACTGTCTGCCATATGCTTACTGCAAGTGTGCTATTGCGCTCATGACATCCACTGGAGGGAAGCAAACACTAGATTTTGAGCCTTACCTGCATTGGTGTTTCACTTTCTTCTCGAAACTCTTCAATTTGCTGCTGTTGCCAAGGAGCTAAACTGTAAGAGTCCTCTGTAGTTCTACCTTCCAAAGGGTTTGTCCGCAGCTGCTCTGTAAGCCACATCTGTGTCCTAACAGATGGCTGAATGGGAACTCCACCTACTGCCTGCTGACCAAGCATTAAATATTTCAGCGGTTCAAAAGCCTCTGAGCCTGTCATATTCGGCTTGCTTTCAGGTAAGGCACTATATGTCATGTCTAAGGTCTGTCTCCTAAGAGTAGAGGAAGAAGCTCTAAAGTCCTCTTTGCTACAGCTCTCAAATTTATATTTGCAATCCAGAGTTGATGATCGTTTTTTATTTATTTCCTTGTCCTCTAGCTTAAGCATCTCCATACTATCGTGTAAGCAGCTAGGCCCAATCGTCCTTAGTTGTGAGGTTAAAGCCTTGCCTCTCCCTGTCTTTTCCAAATCACTCCTTGACTCTTCAGTGTGTGCAATGCCACCCTGGCTGGAGTCATCTGGGATAGTGAGTTTGGATAAAGATGACCATTTCCGGAGGGGCCGGAAGTCCTTCATGTCTAGTGAAGAATCCTGCTCCCCCCTTCTGTGGTTTCCCAATGTCTGCATGAGGCTTGAACTCCATTTTGAGCCATCTGATGTCAATGATTCCCTGTGTTTGGATACTGAAGCGCTGGAATTAGACGGCATGACATGGGCAGTAGGAAGAGTAACCAATGACCGACTAGGCTTAAAAGACAATGTGCCACTTGAAGTTGAATGATCTGGAAAGAGAAAAGAACGCCAAATTAGTTGTAATTAATAGGAGGGAAAAATGAGGCAAAATGCAAAATTCCAGGACAAAATTTTTAATATGGTTTCCCAGCATGAGTTTTTCAGAGGCACTTTATCAAAATTAGATATTATTCTTACTATTATTATTACTTTATCTGAAACAGATCAAACTTTCAAAAGTTATCTTCTGAAATTGTATACACGAAAAAATATATACCTCATTTTCCATCTACCAAGAGATGAAAAATGATTTGAAACAGGTTTATATTCACTAATCTCAGTGCTGTGCCTTTAAAAGAAAAATCCACCTTCCCACTAAGCAGTCGTACTCATAAGCCAGCATTAGAGACAGACACAAGTCTAACAGAAAGTGGTATTTTTCAGTATCTTTCCTAAACTACAGAAATCAATGCCAAATCTGAACAGTTTAGCACTTTTCTAAAACTAATTCAAATCAGAAATATGGGTAAAGGAGCTCCTGCAATATTGGAAAATAATCAAAAAAGGTTTTAACAATATTTCTACAGATACAGAATAGTTCTTATGTCTTCCTAAATAGCATCACCAATGATTGATTTCTCAAGCTAGAACTCTTGTTTGGAGTATACTTTGTTTCCTATTTTTTTCTGTACAGCCACTAAATCCCCAAGTTGTTAAGTTTTCACTCCCAAAATTATTACATAGCTATAGCCTTAGGTCAGGTTTTAAATTTAATATTGTTCTACACACAGAAAGTTTTAGTAGGCTCTATGCCAGCAACCAAAGGATAAATAAGGGCCTCTATACTCAATGAACTTACCATCAAGTACAAAATAATAATCAAATGTGCCAAATTAAAAGTAAAGATTATAATTTTTATCAGAGGATATGTAGAAAGCGGATAGCAATTTGAAATGAAGGGGGAGAGGAGGTGCGCAGTGAAAAGCAACCTCCTCAGTTTATTCTACATCTTTCCATATTGTTTGACTCATACTAGAATATATTTAAATATATTGCTTCTGAGCTTTTATATTGTTTCAAAGAAATTCAGTAATGGGAAAAAATGTTGAGAAAGTCATAAGAAAATTCACATGAGAAAAAACCAGGAAGACTAATTGAAAAATTGAATTCCGGCAGGTCTTTGCACAGAATTCATTCACCTGCGGATGAAGAGGGAGAAATATTACAGATGGAAGGATACAGCAAGAAGTATAGTGGATGTTTACCATATTCAAGCTTTTCATCGACCTCTGCAAAATCTTTTTATTCTCAGGAAAGTTCCCACATTGTATGTCTAACCTCTCAAATAAATGTTAGACCTCAAATTACCAACAGATACCCTGCAACTACGATGCAAGCATTCAGAAGCACCTGAGCAAGATTTCAGTGGAAGTGAATCGCTTGAGAAAGTGGGCTCTGCGTGGAGTTACCATTTTTGCCTGGCACGGGCAGCAGCAGAGGTATCAGCCTTCCACAATGGCAGCAACAGAAGTAGCCAAATCAAGTTCCAGCTCAGAGGTGGGCAGCAGTTGGGCAGTACTGCTGGTTTCCTCCAGGGCTTGATGGGGCAGGAGAGTGACAGTTCTCAGAGATGATTTGAGGCATTTTACCTGCAAGCTTAACCTTAAGACTGATTCATTCACCAACCCTCCCTCAAATTCTGTGAGGTGCCACGCGCACTTAAACAAATTTCTTATCTGCTCCATCAGTCAGTCAGCTGCTTCTGCTGATTAAGAACACTACCTGATCCAAGCATGAAGCCAGAGAATGCAGTTCCAATAGAAGAAAAACAAACTATCCATTTCTCTGCAGTATGGAGTGTCAAGAAAAGCTACTCAAGCTAAATCTTGAAAGATAAAGGTGGAGCACAGTTGTCCAAGTCTTCAAATGCCCTGCTAAGGAAAGAGCCTGGCCTTCGTTCAGCAAGAAACGTGATATCACTGAAAGTTTCCAAAGGAGTGACAGGATCAAAACTGCACTTACAACGATTATTCCAGTAGCAGTGCTGAAGATGGATTAAAGCAAAATGACTGGCAACAGGAGGATTAACAGGCTATTATGAAGTCAGTAGAAGAAAATAGAGTGAAATATGCTACTGAGGGTCAGTTTGTTCCTACAGAAATAGAACAAATATCCCTAAAAGTCTATGAAATATTTGTATTAATATATTATAGAATTACATCTATTTATCATATAGATGTTTGTGTTACTATACCTAAAGAAATATTTGTATTAAAATCATCACAGCCTCTTAAAAATCTTTCATTTTTTTAAAAACAAAAATTTTCACATTGAATTTGAAATTTTCCATTTTTTACATTTAAAAAATTTTTAAGTAAAGATATAGTGTAAAGGTTGAGTGTAATATTTTGATATCAGTTGTTTAGATTCAAATCCTGACTCTACCACTTAGTAATATCTGTGCTCAAATAAATTATTTAACCTCCTTGCATTACAGTCATCTCCTGCATAAAGTGGAGATGACAACAATTAGGATTAACTGAAATAATACACATAAAGAATCCAGAAGAACTCCTGTCACAAAGCAAAATGTTAGTTATTATTACACCATTCAAAAAGCTAAATACATGTTATTTTCAATATAAAAGACAAAAGGCTAATGTCTATATCATACAAAAAACTTCAAAAATTAAAAAAAAAACTAATAACTCAATTTTAAAATAAGCAAGGGAAATCAATAAGCAAATTACCAAACAAGAAATGCAAACTAAAATATACACATTAAAAAAAAAAAAGATGTTCAAACTCGCTAATAGTAAAGCACACTCCCTTATCAGATTTATAAAATGATTAAAGGCTACAATATTCTGCAATGATGAGAACATAAAGTGTTATATAGACTTTGAAAATCTTGCATATATGTCAATATTTAAAATATGTATGCAAATAAATATATAATCATGAGCAAAGAAACGGTATGAAAGAATACACCCAAAATTTAGAAGTAACCCCTGCATAGTGGAAACAGAAGAAAAGGAGAAAGATGCTTTCACATTTTACTTCATACTTGCCTCGTTTTAATTTCTTTTCAAGGAGCATAACTTTACAATTTGGCCAAACCTCTGCAAAGATGTTTTGTTTTGTGACCTCAAAGAGTTTGAAATATCTCAAAGTACACTGTTACTAAAGCATGAATAATGTATCAGGTGACTGACTGTCTCTCTTTCCATGTCTCAGCTGAAACCTCTGAGAGCAGAGATCACCAGTCTTGGCTGCTACTTATATCTGATAATGTGCTACTTTCTCATCTACCTTTGCTAGCTCATTATTTCCCAACCGCACAGAAAATCAACAATTAGTAATAAGAACACAATTCCATATCAGACTAGTATTTACTTCCACAAATCTGAAAACAATTGATATATGCTGTTCATAGAACATTACATAGAGGATAGAATTTACTCCCAAAGTCACTTATCTGAAGTTATCAAACTTCGGCAAACAAAATAAGTTATCTGGGATCTAGAGCCCTACCTACTCCAAGAGATTGTGATTTAGTTAAAGTAGAGAAGGGCACAGGAAATAACACTTTTTAATAAGTGATTCTGCATTTCTATTCACTACATCATTCCACCTGAGTTTCATTCCAGTTCTGAAGCCTTCGAGCTTAAATATTCCAAGTTCAACATCTCAGTTCTACTGAAAAATTGATTTCCTATAACATTCAGAATTCATTAGTGTAAAAACTAAAGATTAAAGCTCAATGTATTCACACACATATGTACATACAAACACATGCACACACACAACATGAATAATAAATGAACAAGGAATTAAATATTTGACAGTATGAATCTCTGAAAAAAAGACCATATATTTTAGACAGAGATGAGTCCAGAAAATATTAATTTTAACATTTTTAACACATTAAAATGTTATTTTTCCCTAAGGAAACACAGTCAATTAGAGGTAGATGCAATGCAATGTGCTTTATTATACTATCTAATTGTAGCCACAAATCTCAAATGCAAATTATTACAATGGCATGTAGCCCATATCTAAGTTAAAACAATGAAATCTGAAACCAGCAGAGAATAGTTCTTTTAAAAACTAGAGACAGGGTTTATAGCATTCAGAGAGAGCAAAGAAGAACTAATGGTTTCAGACGGATTTCAGTAAGGGAAAAATAAAAGAAGACATTGATGTAATCTGATATAATGCTAGTAGATTATATTGAAGAAAACGTACCATGAATTCTGAACAAAATCCCAACCTTTTGTTTTACTGTCATGTTATCCTTATCTGGAATAGATGAATTCATTGATTCTTTCTTCTCATATATAGGAAAAGTTTATCTCTGCTCTAGCCTTCTTAAAAGAAAAGGAATTAAATTCAAAAAGAACACATCCTCCAGACCTATATTATAACAATAAACCATGAATCTTTACAGCTAAAATAACATAATCAGAAAATTATACAACATTGTATCAAAATATTGACGTTAAATGTAACAGCTTAAATATATCTATCAGTTGATATTATTATATTTTATATTTTTAAACAAAAATGTTAACTCTAACCTAAAGTCAATAATTTGGTTTTCTACAACACCATACTTTTTCGTTTCCTGCTAATGACACAATCAAATCACAGGTAAAAAAATTTTTAATGATACATGTAACCACATCCTTTAAAAAAAATTCTAGTCATTTGCAATATTTTTAGGTAATTTTTTTTAAATAATCTAAACTAAAACCTGGTAGTAAAAGCGCTATATACAATTCTTCATCCTAAGGAATCTCCTAGGAGGGTATTATGCTCAAGGTGCTATGTTAGGTAGAAAAGACAATGCAAACATATCATTCACAATATGGATAGAATCTTTCTCTTTGGAGTTTACAATTTCACTATTATACATACAGCTGCAGAACAAGACTAAAGTTTATCATAAGGAAACTACAAAAACCAGACAATGAGAAAGGAGTCAGAGAAAAAGTAGACTATTCATAAAAGAACTCTCAGAATGATAGTAACTTCTCAACAGTAGTAATGGAATCCAGAACACAGTGCAACATCTTCAAAAGGTTAAGAGTAAATAACTGGCACCCAACAACTGTTTAGAAAGGTACATTATTTTTCAAAATTGAGGGCAAAATATTTTTTCAACTAAGCAACAAGAAGTTTATTACCAAGACTCACTAGAAGAACCACTAAAATTCCCTTGGTTTCTTTCAGGAAGAAAGAAAAATAGGCCTGAATTGTTAAAGAAAACAAACAGATTTTGTTTAGAAGTAAACATAATTAAATCTTTAAAAAAATCTAAGGACAATGATTGCATAAACAATGGACTAATGTATGGGAATAAAACAAAATGAAGTACTAATACTTGCTACAACATTAATGAATCTTGAAAATGTTATAGTAAGTGGAAATTAGTCAATCACTAAGGATCACATATTAGATAATCCCATGTATATGAAATCTCCAGATCAAAACAAAATCTATAGAGATGGAAAAATTGGCAGTTACTCAGAGCTAGGAGAGGTGGGAGAGTGACAGACAGCCTAACAGATTTCTTTTAGGGGGAGCTAAAAATGTTCTGAGGTTGGATTGTGGTAACAGTTGCACAATTGTGAGAATATATTAAAAAGCATTAAATAATATACTTTAAATGAGTGAGCTGTATGGTATATGAATTATATCTCCATAAAGCTATATTTTTAAGAGGTAAAGTGTATAATTTCTAATAGACTAGAAAAAAAATGGAATAAAGAGTGAATCAAAAGAAGCCAAGATGGAATGAAATTTAAGAAAAGCAGAAAAAATATGCACTAGGATTTTTTTAAATGCATCAAAATATAAACAATCATCACAGTATGTAAAAAATCCACTCAAATGACCAGAATTTTCCAAATAATTTTTTAATCTAGCTAAATGTTTATTTACAAAAACTATACCTAACATATTAAGTCCTATTTTGGCATTATAGCACCTGCACAGAGTCTGAGAATGATTACAAAAAAGAGTCGTTCAAAAACTGTCAAGAACATTAGGAAAACTGTATGTCAGGTATTAACATCATAAAAAGCATGTTTTCTTGAACTGCTTGCTTTTTATTCTTTATATTTTAAGGAGAGTAAAAAACTTGTTTCCATAGAGCCAAAAATAGGGCCTAAGAGGATGCGATTCTGTGGAAATCTTGGTTCTTGTTTTATTATCTAATTATTAATACCAATCACATTGTTTTCTTGATTACTTAATATTTTTTCTCAATTGTATTTATGAAGCCACTTCAAATCCTATTAAAACAGAAAATGAGCTAAAAGTTCTAAAATTAGTTGTTGAAAACAATTACAGAAGTCTACTGTTCACAAATTAGGTCTCAAAGCCCTTTTGTATATTCTCTCTTAGCAACCATTCACAACAAACTAAGAAACTTCTTTCTAGAAGTTTATATAAAACAAGATAAAAACCTGTTTTTTTTGTTTTTTTTGTTTGTTTGTTTAAGGGGGGTGGGGGCATTTCTGATCTCCAGCCAGATTATTATTGACAACTTAGTTAAAAGACAACCTAAGTACTGTTTAAAGAGGTCAATAATTCAAAGCGAAATTCAATTATAAAAGCTGGTCAGTAAAATCAGATCCCTTTTTTATTTTTGCAAAACAGTATTTTTTTCTTCAATGCCTTTTAAAATTTTATTCAACTGTACCATTTTCTGAATATCTCCTACTGGTTTCAATTCGAAATTAAGTCTCACCAGGCAGTTTACTTGCAAAGAGCCGTAGGTATTATATTTCTCTTTCATAAAAATTTTTACAAATCAAATTATAACTAGATCTCTTAAATTATGGGATGTGATTTTTGAAAATGCAAATTTTCTCAGAAACAAAATTATTACATTATGACAGAGCAGACAATAAATTATTTGGTCTTCTATCTAATCTGCAAGTCTGGAGAGATGCAGAGTCATTAATCTCTTCCCTAAACCCACAGCTGTGTGACTGCAGAGCTTTTCCAAGTCAAAAGAACATGGGTTCATTATAGGTCTCTAAACAAACTAAATTCAGCTCAACTTGGTCAGGTTCAGGCATTCATATTCTACCAGGAAAAGAAGCAAAATGACAGCAAAAAAATAAAAAAGAATAGATGGATAGATGGATGGATGGATGGATGGATGGATGGATGGATGGATGGATAGATAATACTGAAGGTAAAAATGAGGTCCATAAAGAAGCAAAATATACCTCCAAAACACTATTTTAATTTCTACAAAATTACTAAAGGTATAATGCCATTAAATGGCATGTTAAATAATCTATAATTCAAATATTTCATTTTAAGTAATAATTAAAATTAACAAGAAAACTAAGTAGAGGTGCAAGGCAAAGGAAAAGGTTATTTGATTGGCAAAAGAAAAAAAAAAGGAAATCACAATTGTTTTGAAGACTGCCTTGAAATTATTTCACAAGCACAAGAGTATTTTGTACATAACCTCTGACCTACTCCCATATACAAATGAAGAACTAAAGTCCATAAAGGTTAAATTACCTGATCAAGTACAGTCTCAAAATAGAATCCTGGTCTAGTATTTCTCAGTCTAGTATTACTTAAACTATCCTACACTACATACACTTAGGGCTTCTTCCCCTCTAGTTCTCCCTTCCAAGTACAGATACCTAATTATAGTGGAGCTAAGAGCAGGGCTTTGGAGTTAACACTTGAAGAACCTCAGCTCCATCTCTTACATAGCTGCAATCCCGGGCATATTACTAACGTCCTCTAAGTCTTAATTTTTCATCAGTAAAAAGAAGATAATTTTATTTTAATTAGAAGGATTTCTAAAATGAAAAAATTTAAATCAGGTATAAGATACAAAATTTCATACTGCAAAAATTTACGGTAGTTATTTTTATTAAAGCCAACTGACCAACTAATCCAGGGAGTATCTGGAGGCCATGTTATTGGAGTATGCATTACCAGAGTCCTGAAAGTTCCAAAGTTAAGAGGTTGCAAAACATGATTACTCACCAATGAACTACCACACAAAAGTAAAACAAGGGTAACAGGTTAGAGAATGGCCTAAATATCATTTACTTTACCTATAAAATAGGCCTATAATTGTACCTAACATCTAATTTTTGAGTTAACTGTAACGATCTGTAAACCTCTAATCATGGTGCCTTGTGAACACAGTAAATATTCAATAAATATTACTACTATACTAAAAAATTAAGAGAGAGCTCTCGATTTACTTAAAAATATTAACAAGGGTGTGAGAACAAGCAGAGAAGTAACAGCTGAAATAAGACTGCCAAGTGTTGTAATTTATAACTGTATAAATTCAGTGAGGTGTACATGTGGGTTCACTACTTCACTTTATTTCTACTTCGGTATATGCTTGAAATTTTCGCAAAAAAAAAAAGAGAAAAAAGAAAGAAAAAAATGAAATTTAAGACAAGTGGATGTTTTACATTAAGATGAGGTGTTTTAAAGAAACCATTTGGCAAAGTACAATAATAAAACCTAATCACCACAACAAAATACACAAGCAAAGAAAAGAGCGCCCTGGGAAATTTTTATGACACCCTCCAGTATTAGTAGTAGTTTCCCTAGAACTTGGGGAAAAGGGGTGTTGGGGGATGATGGCTAAGGGAAGTGAGGTTTCTTTTGGGGGTAATGAAATGTCCAAAAATTGACTCTAGTGAAAGGTATGCAATTATGTAAATATAATAAAAGCCACTAAGTGTATACTTTAAATGAGTGAATTGTATGGTATGTAAATTCCATCAGAATTAAAACTGTTCAAAAAGAATGTATCGTTTTGTCTCCTAAACATCTCCTGAATCAACTCATTTTCTCCTTTCCCACTGTCTTTTTTTATGAACAAGTCACCGCTGGCTCTTAACGCAAGTAGTCTCCTGGCATCCAGTTTTACTCTCCTCTGATCCATTCTCAGAATGTTCTGTCACCCCTCAGTCTCTGACCGTGCTGTTCTCTCCGCCTAGACTACTCTCCTCCCCTTGTCCCCTTTGCCCTGCCAGTTCCTACTCACCTTTTTGGGCCTCTGCTTAAGCATCACTTCTGCCAGAGGTCCCTCTCCTAATCCATCTGATTTAGGTATGTCCCCCTACCCTGTGTATGTCACCAATCGTACTGCTCGTCATATTTTATAATAACTTCCTGTCTGTCTCCTCCACTAGACTTCAGTACAATGAACAGGGAAAATGTTTCTGTTTAATTCTAAAATCTAGCACTATATCTGACATATAATAAACACTAAATAAATACTGTCCATGTGGATAAATAAATGAATGAACAAGTCTTTACCTTAAAAGGCCTTAGTTTCTTCATAAGATAAAGATAATACACAAAATGGTAACTTTTCTCATTTTTCTTCCTTTCTGATATATATATCATTCACAAGATGACCTCGAAATTTATATTATTCAACAGCCCTATTATTTCTTAGCAAACACAACTAACTAAAAGTTGTGATTAAACTGAAGTCCATTTATATAAGTCCCTCGATTTAAAGTAAATGGGGTTAATAAGAAAATTATTAATACAAATTAACAGTTGAGCATTACCAAAAAAAAAATGGACTCTATTGTATCTTTTTTTAGTAAATATATAAATATGCTTGAAAATTAGCCCAAACAGATTGTTACAGGCTACATTTAAGAAATCAGACTTTAAGAGATAAAAGAACTGCCTGTGAATCTGATGCCGTGTAACACGGGAGAGGAAGACTGTCCCATGGAAGGTTACAAAACCAAGCCTCAGAAAACTTCCTTTTTGGTGTCAGGGTCCTATGCTCCCAGTTTCCTCTTGTTTCTGTCTTAATCGCTCAAGGTCTAGGTTATGCCTTATAAAACAAGTGCTGCATACTTCAAAAACAACTTCTCAAACTAATTTCAGTGGCAAAGAAAGCTATTTACATGGCCTCCAGGTCTTAGCAGAGAAAATCTAAGAAGAAACCAATGATCTGTTGGTGTGGTTTATATTACAATTTGGTCATCTTGCAAATGCATCTAGCCTCATGTCACAGATCTATTTCTTACCAACTGGAATTTGACACCCCATGAACAAATTACCACAGCTAAAAAGTGATGCTGCTAATGTTAAATTAATGTCTCAACTTCTTGTTAAATATAAAAATCTCACACCCTTATTTAGCATTATTTGAAATCTCAAAATACCATAGCTGAAAGTGAATCACTCCGCAGCAATTTTAGAACACTGTTCTGTACTAGAGTCCCATTCCTGCTGAGATACTGATGTAATCCTCTCCTCCATTTGGATCTCTTTCCAATTCTTCAGTTCTTGAAACACAGTAAGTCTTCAATAAGTATTTATTAACTGAAAAATGAATAAACCTCTAAAAGCTGCAGGTTAGAGAAAAAAGAAAGAAAAGGTACCTTTATTTATATAATGGTTATTTATAAAACTGGATATTTGTCATTCATAGAGCATTATATTCTGTATTCAGTTATTCTACTCTCATATATGAATTTAAAGTTTTTAAAGAGTTAAAATAAAAGAATATTAAAATGGAAAAGAATGCAAGCTATTTTTCAGATTATTCACAAGCTACTCTGAAGACTTAGTAGTGTCCAAAGAGCATCACTTGGAACATCAGCTGTAACCAAACAATACTAAAGACTGGAGAGTGGGCGGGAGGGTCTTAGACAGAATGTTTAACGTTTTGATGACTTACTTCATGGATGGACTGTTTAGTTAAAGTAATGTACCACAGAATTTATACAAAAATTATTTTACGTACTTTGATCTGTACTCCCAAAATTAAATTTACATTTAGTATACAGAGGTATACCTATATTCAACTGTAGTTGTCTTGTAGACAAAGAGAAACAATTACAAAAGTAAATAAGAGCTTAAAATTTACTATTACAGGTTAATATTTGAATTGTATAACATGAGCATTAATGTTATTTGCAAAGAGCAGCCTAGTAGAAAGATAGGATCTTTATTCCTAACCACTCAATTTCCAACCAAACTTCATTTATGAAAGGACTAGTACAATCGTACTCCTCCACCTGCTCACCTCCACGTCAGTCCCTATTGGCCTAGCAGCAAACGATGCTCCAAGACTCCAGAAGAATGATCCCTCTTCCGTCCTAATTTAATCTGAGGGCCTGCACCTCAGACCACATAGAAGAATCCCAGCAGGAATTACTGGCATTATTCCTTTTCCCCATTCCCAAATGAGCAACAGAACTCCAGAATTTCAAGAATTCTCCAGTCTAAAATCTTCCTTAACTCAAAACTTTACATCCAAAGGAACTAGGGCAACCCCACTGCAGTGAAGCTCTTATTACTGTCAAAATGTAACAGAATTAAAGGCAGAAAACTAAAATATTCTGTAGATACATTATAAAACAAACTCAAATTACATTTGGTAAAGCTGGTCCAAACTTCATGCATATACTTAGAAATTAACATACTTCTATGTCATGGTATTTTCAGCTGGAGGTTACAGTATGAAGCAGATAAACACCTTTCAGGTTATTAGCTATGTTCTTATGCAAGGCTATTTTCAATATTCAGTAATTTCTCTAAGACCTTGACATTAAAGAGATATACCATGAAAGAAAGCCAACAAATGAAAAACAAAGATTATAAATGAGAGGACTTAGAACACTTACCAAAAAACAGAGAAGGTAAAGAACAAATGAATAGCTCCCATGAAGTGAATATCATAAAAACTTCAAAAAAGACATAAATTCAAGAAAGAAAACATATTCTAACTGGAATCAAGTGTTACATAAGCAAAACACACCAAACTTTCTTTTTAGATAGTTTTTTATATGCCTGCTAAAACTATCACCTATATTCAGATAACATTTTAAATAACTAACTTTTTTAACAGGAGTACACACTTCACTTCCCCTGATAGTCAAAAAAAAAAAAAATACAATCAAAATCATTCATTATCACACCAATAACTCAAACCATCATTCTGATTCATTTTCCATAAACATCCCAAGTTTCTGTTATTTACTGTCAGTCTTCCAGAGTCCTGCTACTCCATCTTATTTTCATCTACCTTTTCTTATAATCCTTACCCTTTCCAGAACTCTTGCCCTATTTGCCTTATGTCTTCAAACTTTGACACTTCTTTATCCATACAGAATAGGCTCCAAATAACACTACTTACTATGATCATGCCTTTAATTCAATGCTTCTTTGTCCATTAGAATATTCTACATAGTGCAGTGTAAAATACCAGTAAAATCACTAGTTGTTCCATGTATTAATTTTAAAAACCTGGCAGGAAAAGGAGTCGAAGTTCAACTTGGAGGTAATGGTAAGACCTAATGGAAGGCCAAAAAATGTTAACGTTTTCACAATCAGCCCAATTCAAGGAGAAAATAAAAATCACACACTTTATCCCTGAATGATTGATTATAGGTACTTGTATTTAATACCTCATAATTATCCTGTGAAAAATACAGTGATTTTGCTGTTAACGTATATAAACTCCTTTTAAATTAATGAAAAGAATAAAGAGAAAAGGCAGTTTTCTAAATAGCAACAGAAAAGATGAGTAATTATATAATTATACACAACAAGATCAAAGAGTTTCTAGAGATTATGAAAAAGATACTATTACAGTCATACTCTCAAAGAGGTATTTTCAGTTCTTCAGTCATTATGCAAAGGCAGCTTCCCAGCCCTGACACAATGTGGCCTTGGCTGAACTGAGGAACAAAAATTCCCAGCTGGATCCAAATTAAAAGCATAATATTCTATGGAGCTTTAAGTAAATGACTATAAAAAGAACATCGGGTTTCTAAGCTAAAACTTCAGAAGTCACAAAAATTTATATCTCAATCTCGAATAAATTTTTGAAAAGTTATAAGACAGGAACAATTTTTTTTTTTTTAAAGTATGAGTTGCTTAAAGCAAACAAGTTTAGCCTATGGCCATGCTACCCTGAGCAAGCCCAATCCCGTCTGATCTTGGAAGCTAAGCAGAGTAGGGCCTGGTTAGTATGGGAGACCACCTAGGAAGACCAGGTGCTATAGGCGTAAAAGATAAAAAAATAAGGGATTGCAAGCTGACAAGGTCCTTGCAAACTGCAAGGTCAACCAAGGGTTGCCTCACCTAAAAAAAAAAAAAAAGCGCACAGCTTTATGATAATACTAATAAAATCCCAGAGTATCCACTCTGTAACTTTTAAATCCTCAATTTACCTTTCCAACATCATTCTCTCCCTTAAAAAAACGGTTAATTTTTAAAGTTCATTGTTGAGACCAAATAAGCTTGACATTTTTTTAAAAATCACCAAAGTAGTTCTCTCGCCTTATTTTCAATTCAATTTAGTTCAAATTATTCTCCAGAAATTACTTTATGCCTTTCTGTTTAACCACATAATCTATAAGACCTTGGAAATAAGGTCTTTGCAGTTTTAATCAAGTTAAGATGAGGTCATACTGGAATAGGGTGGGCCTAAATCCAACAGCCAGTATACCCATAAGGACCAGGAGGTAGGGGGGAAGAGAAGGGGTAGGGGACAGATATCAAGATGAGAAAGTAGCCATGTAAAGGAGGCAGGAATGACAGAGTTATGATGCCACAAACCACGGAATGCCAAGGATTTCCAGCAACCACCAGAAGCTAGAAAAGGCAAGGAAGATTTGTCCCTAGAGCCTTTGAAGGGAGCATGGCTCTGTCGACACCCGGATTTTGGACTTGCAGTCTCCAAAACTGTGAGAAAATACATGTGTTGTTTTAAGCCACTCAATTTGTGATACTTTGCCATGGCAGCCCTAGAAAACTAATACGGAGTAGTATAGAATAACAGTTCTAAACCTGCTTTACCTATATGCTGAGGGCTGAATAAATAAATGGATGGCACACAGTAGGAGGTATCTCATTGTTTGAGAAGGAATTTATAGCTAAGCAAGGTAAAGAGGCTAAAATGAGCTCTGCTGTATTTGGATTAGAGTCAAAGATAACAGTATGAACCCATGTTTAGCTTAATATAGATACTTATAGATAGACATAGAAAAATAATTAGACATATGTATGTGCACAAAGTTTACTGTACATACCAACATAACCTAGTTCTGTCCTCTGTGATAGCCTAGAAGCAATGACACTCCAACAGTAACAAGCACTCCCAGCACCCAGATCTTGGTTTCTAAATACCACCCTACAATAAAAGGAACCAGGGCTCCTTAGAGAAATGGCTGATTCCAGGGCTAGGATGGGGAAAATATAAGATGAACATGAAACACCCTCTGGTTCCCCAAAGCAAAGATGTGCTCAATAAAAAGAAAAAGAGGGGAATGGGGCACAAAGTGTCACAGGAACCAACTTGAAAGAGTTCCCAATGGCCAAAGCTGGAATAATTTAAGCAACAAAATTAATATTATTGAATCATAACCCAAAAGATAAATATACGTAGTCCATACTGATATAAATGACTGAATGAGGAAGAAGAGATGAAATTTTCTTATAAAAAAATTCCAAATAAATATGTAGGTTTTTTCCCCGTTCCAGGATGTAGAACTCAGTACTCCCACTCCCCTTTTGAGTGCGGGCTGGACTTAAGTGTCTTGCCTCCAAAAAATAAGAGTATGTAAAAGGAAAAATAATAGTTTTATGATAGAGAAATCTGGCAAACACATCTTAACCAAGTGATCAAGGTTAACATTACCAATGAGTCATATTAATATAGTATCCTATACTCTCAATATGATAAGAGCACTTTCATCTCTGTAGTATTCTTCCTAAAAAGTATAGTATGGCTTCAGTCTAATCATGAGAAGATATCAGACAGGTCCAATTTGAGAAACACTCTATAAAATGCCTAACAAGTCTTCCTCCAAGCTGTTATGGTTATGAAAAATAAGAAAGGAGAAACTGTGACAGACCAGAGGAAATTAAGGAAACATTACATACAACTACAAGTAATGTGGTCTCCTGGACAGAAACTAGGAACAGGACGACTTCAATGGAAAAATTGGTGAAATTCTAATAAACTCTGAAGTTTAATCTAAAAAATAACCATGTATATACATGAGATCATATGGATAAAATAAATAGATAGATAGATAGATAGATAGATAGATAGATAGATAGATAAATGGGAGAGAAGAAATAAATGTATCTTAAAGAATAATTCCAAATACTAAATTTAGATACTTTCTCTTCTAGGAGGTGGAGTTTACTCTTCTATATCTGGTTTACATCCAAAGAATAGAATATAGAAAGGGGGAAAATAGTTACCATACAGTGAACAATCCTGGCAAGTCTGATACTGGCAGTTCCTGAGAATTTTTAAGAATTTTTAATAATATAAATTGATGACTTGTTCCTGAATTTGTCCATTGCTGACTTAGGATTCAGCTGTTTGGGATCTGCTAAGAAAATTTCTTACTTATCTTTTTAATTTATAGCTCTCAGAATTTTACTGTGGTTTTCTCCTGTCCTCCCCATCATCATAGGGTTGTTTTTGTTTTGCTTGTTTTTCTAAGTTTTAGTGGGATTTAAAAAGGAACAAAATTAGGGGAGTATGTTCAATTTGTCATCTTTAAGTAAAAGTTTGCTTAAATTTCTTTCTAGGCTGGTAGGTATATAGCTACCTAATTATTTTAATGAGATACACAGTAAAATATTTAACTATTTCCTTACTGATAGACACTTAAAATTAGTTCTAATTTTTTACTAAAGTGTTACAATATTCTTGTACATACTATCTTTGTTCACCTGTATGTATACCGAATGAAGAATACGTACACTTTATATATGTGATTTACAGGTAAGTAATTCAACCTCTTGGTGTTCCCATCAGAGGGTTAATATAAGGATTAAATGAGTTAACATGTTTTGAAGTGTCTAGATCTAGAACACAGGTACAACTATATAGCTGTTTATTATCATTGCAAAGTTGCCGACTATAAAAGCTGAATGTATGTTCTAGTTATTAGAGTACTACTTTTCCCATCTTTGCTTAGAACTTAGACATTATAGTCTATTTTTTGGAAAAAGGGGGCAATTTCAATGGTGAAAAGCAGTATTTCACTGTCTAGATTTTCATTTCACTGTGACTGAGTTTAATTATCTTTTCAGTGTTTAGTGGCCATTTGTATTTTCCATGAATTGTTTACTTATACCTATAAAAATTTTTAAATTATGAAACATTTAGAATTTTAAAGATGAGTACTTATTTGGGGGCACTGACTTTATTTGTAGGAGCTCTTTAAATAATATTAATATTATTTCCTTGTTAATTTTACTACAAATATTTATTCTCAGTATGTCCCTAAATATTTTAATTTAGTATCTGTTAATGATGTTCAATGTTAAATTTTTTGTTTTTACTAAATCAAATGTTTTGTGACTTAAGAATATTTCAAACTTAAGAATACAAATTAATCATAAATCTTAATACTTTTATGATTTTTAAAAGAAATCATTAGCTCTTTACTCCATTTCAAATTTACTTTTCTTACAGTTTGAGGTCAGGATCTCATGCCAATTTCTTCGGGCCTAATCCTTCCCTATAGTTTTGAAATGCTATCTTTTTCTCATGTATTAAGGCTACAAATAAGCATTTGTTTTTAAAAAGTACTTAGGTTGATATGTTTGCTAGAGAAATGTTATATATATGTAATAGATATTTTCGACTTCTGTTTTATTCTTACTTGTTGTTTAGCTCATCTGTTGTAAAATGGCAGGAGGACTTTTATTCTTTCTATATGTTCCTTCCAATACATCAAAAAATAGGCTTCATGACAGCCTGCTTTACTCTTAAATGCCCAGGAGGTTAAACCCAGATGTTTTAGGCTTATCTCAGTGGCTGGATCTCCTTGAAGAATAGCTCAATTCTAGGAGCCTCTGGTGATGTGGGTTAGGTCATGTGAATCACTTCACACTGAAAATTATTTTTTAAAGAAATCCAATATAGAAAAAGTTAAATAAAAAGAGGAAAACAAATCACAAAGCATACATGGGCTAACCCAGTTTTTTGTAAAACCTGTGTATGTGAATAAATGTGCAGCAAAGATATGGAAGAATATGCAACGTACTAATAACATTTTTGAGCTCTGAAAACAAATCTAGGATTGGTGGAGAGGAAGTAAAGGGAGATTCCACTTTTTGCTCTATTTAATTTTATATAGGTTCAAATTTTTCAAAGACTATAAATTTAATAATATTTGAAAGAAAAATTTACTTTTAAAATTATGTTCATCTTTATGATTTTTTAAATGTACATTTATTACCTTTATAAAAAATTGAGGTGGGGGCATGGCAGGAAAATTGAAGAAATACATAAAGTAGTTGGCAGGAAGGAAACGCTGACAGGAGGGAAATGTTTTACAATTTTTTTAAGTTCTTTTTATCTTCATTTTTTTCATTTACATGACAAAATTTTTGGTTCAGGATCATTGGCCTGAGTTCACAAAGTTATATTCTCTCCTTCCTGAGACTCAATAAAATGACAGAGAATTAATAAAGTAGAAATTCATGGCAATAAACGATGTAAGACCATCAGCAAAAGAGATCAGAACAAAATTCCAGAAGCTGTAAAATGAAAAAAAAATGTTAGTTATTGAAGCAGGACAGAAGAACACAGAGCATCAAATACAAGTGTTGGGAATGTGGCACAGGGAGTTCCTCTGTCTGTGGGAACATCAAAGAGGCTCTAACCTTGGAAACATCGGATACAAAATCAGGCTAAACAAGATCCTTAACTTAAACTCTGCATTGTTTCATTAAACAAAACTGAACACCCAGTACATATTGGTCCTTATTTTGTAATACAATAATAAAGCAAAATAAAGCAGGTGTGTAAGTACAAAACTGTGAGGGTAACAGCGTAAGTATCACTGTTTTAGGTAAGTCATCTAGAGCAGGTGTCCCAGTACCTGTTAGGAACCAGGCCACACAGGAGGAAGTGATTTGCAGCTGTTCAGCTAGCATCACTGCCTCAGCTCCACCACAGATCATCAGGCATTAGAATTTTTTTTAAATTTTATGGTGACATTGGTTAATGCAATTCAATGTTTCAGCTGTGCACTTTAACAGTAAGGCATATCTATATATTTACTTAGTTAGATTTCTTTCTGTCACCTAAAAGCAACAGATGAATAGAACAAACAAACAGAGACTCATGGGGGGTAGTAGATGGGGCATAGATTGTCATAGAAGTACCTGTCTATAGTGCCAAAAAGGTGGGGACTGCTACTCTAGAGAACCTTCTTAGGAAGGAGAAATTTTAGGAAAAGAGATGTGAAAAAAATTAACAGAGCAAAGGAAAACATGAATCATTTTTAAGGGAAGAATGACAATGCAAAGAACTGCACGAAGCAATTTTAAAGTCATGTTATTAAATCTTCATAACATATAAAAAGGAGTCATTATCTCCAATATAGTGACCAAAAAAAAAACTGAGGCTCAAAGAAATGAGAAATTATTCAAGGTTGCACAGATAATTAAGTGATAACAGGTTTAAACAGCTTACGCTCTTAACCACCATATTAATATGAGTAGTTATTTCATCTTTTGGGAAACAGTTTACTCACTTGTATAATGGTTGAATTAATTATTTCTAAAAAACTATACAGTTCTAACACTACGACTAATTATTACCAATTGTAATAATTCTACTGATCATTTACAGCTTAAGAAAATATTCCATTAGTGTTCCTGATAGTTTGAAAAAGAATATCTACAGTGGGACGTTTTCTTTTATATCACCTACTAACTTCCCACTGAAAGTAATGCCCTAATATTCATTTTTTTAAAGATAATAAACTTTTACATTTAGAGAAAATTAGTTTGGTTTGGTTTTATTACCTTCCTAAAATTAACTTCTATTTTTAGTGTATAAACTTTTTAAGGGACTTTGAAATCAACTTCAATAGTTTTACACATAGAACGCAATACCAAAATGCTTCTTCAAATCAAGCAAGTAGAAAACTCCACTACACAACTGTCAATATACCCTGTCAACTTTATTCCAAGGGCTCAAATATGAATGCTAATACTTAAATTTATAATAAAATCAATAGTTCTAAGAATATTTATTCATAAGCTAAATAATGTATTTTAAGTTAAGGGAAAGTAAAAATAAAGTTAAAGAAACAGAATTTCAATTATTTTCATCTTTCAATTTAACAGAAGAAGGAAATTTCTTAAAATTAATAATTATTTTTTTCAATTCACATTCCTATTTCTTGAGATGTATGATTTATATAGTCAACTGATATTAGATACCATAATGAAATTATTATTCTATGCAGTTGCTAGCAAAATTATGAAGATAGTAGTAGTTAAACCAGATTTTTATTAACAATAATAAAAAAAAAAACACTATGAAGAGAAGATGGAAAAGATATACTCTTCCCTACACTTCCCACTAGGTATAACTGAAAGCCTTGGACATTGTATATAAAACAAACGTAAGTATCTGAAAATCGGAAAGAAGGCATATCATGAGCTAGAAACCCCAAGACCCAAGGAAGACCATGGTGAAGCCCCGGGGTGTTTTGTTTATTTGTTTGTTTAGCTTTACATCTCCCTCAAATGGAAGCTGAAAAAACCTGCAAACAAAAGAACCAATGGGCACAGTCCAAAAAAGTCCCAACAAAAGCCTGTTCTCCCTAACCAACAGACAAGGAAAGAGGAAATCTAGTAAGACTGAAAATTTTCAGACAGTAACCACTCTCCTCCAGCCAAAAACCACAGGAAAAAACTGCAGCCCTATCTGCACCCATGCCAACAAAAGCCAAGGGGGCTAGACTTCTAACGTTGCCGATCTGTAACAAAGGACTCCAATGGCCCCACCAGAGGAGTGTATCAAAGTAGAAGGCCAAGTTCAAGGACAAGACTTTCATCCCTGTCTGCCAGTATGCAGTCCATAACCACACACACACTTAGGTGATGTCAGAGGAGGCCTCACAGTATGGTGATCACATGGAAAACCTGGACCTCCACCCACACCCGCAGTAAAAAGGTGCTTCCTTCTAAACTCCTTTGATGTCAACAGAGGCTAAGTGGGAGTCTGGACTTCTAACTCCACTTGATAGCAAGGAAACAGTGCCTCCCCCCCTCTTCACATGCCAGAACAGTCATGCTAGAAAAGCACCTAACCAAAGGCAGCTAACAGAAAAGTTTGAAATAAAGTTTATAAAAATTTTATATTGTATTTACTTGTAAGTAAATATGTTGTGGTTTATATTTACAAAACATGTAAAAATGTTTGAGTATCCTTAACAATAACTATTATGTAGCAATTAATTCCAGAATCTCATTATACAAAATTCTCCAAGTATCAATTGAAAATCAGTTGTCATACAAAGAACCAGTAAGCTCTCAAACTGAACAAAAAAAAAAAAAACAGATGCCAGGACCAAGATAACAAATCTATTAGAATTCTCTGACAAAGATTATTCAAAGAAATCATAAAATTGCTGCGATGAAGTACAAACATGCCAGAAACGAATGAAAAAAAAGCATCAGCAAAATTAATAATTAATTGGTTGATTGATTAAGTCTCAGGAAAAAATAGAAAAAATAAAGAACCACAATAAAAATATCATAACTTAAAAATACTATTAAATTATAAAGCTTCGTGGATGGGTGGGCTCAACAACAGAATGAAGTGGACCAAAGAAAAATATAAGTAAACAAGAAGAACAATAAAAATTATCTATTGAACAATTAAAATGAAGGGAAAAAAAGGAACAGAGCATCAGAGACCTATAGGACAATAACAAGAGATCATGAATTTGTGCCATCAGAGTCCTTAAAGAAAGAGGGAGAGAATATAAAAGTATTCAAAGAAAATAATGGCTGAAAACTCCCCAAGGTTGGCAAGAGACATAAATTTACAGCTTCAAAACACTGATAAATTCCAAAGAGAATAAACCTAAAGAAATCCACCTGATGACGTGATATTTAATTTCTGAACACTGAAGACAAAGAAAAAATCTTGAAAGGAGACACAGAAAATGACAGCGAATCTGTCATCAGAAACTATGGAGACCTGAAAGTAGAACAATACTTTTCAAGTACGGAAAAAAAGAACTATCAAACTAGAATTGTATACTCAGTGAAATTATCCTTCAGGATAATTTTTCTAAGTTGAAAAAAAACTAAGATAGTTTTTCACCAGCACATGTATCCTAAAAGAACGGCTAAAGGAATTCTCTAAACCAAAAGGTAACAATTAAGAGAATCTTGAAAAATCTTGAGCGAAGAACATAATGAGCGAAATATGTAAATACAATAGGCTATCTGTCTCCTCTTGAGTTTCTTAAATTATATTTGACAGATGAAGTAAAAGTTATAACACTGATATGGTTATAAATATATGTAGAGAAAATATGTGAAACAATTTTGTTATAAATGGGGGAGAGTAAAGGGAAATAAGGTTTCTATATTCCAATCAAAATGTTAAAATAAATTATGTGTATGTATATATAAAAAATATAAAATATGATATAATATCTAGAGGAACCAATGAGAGCTATGCAAAAAAAATACACTTAAAAATACTGTAGATAAATCCAAGTGGAACTGTAAAAATGTTCAAGTAACTCACAGGAAGGCAAGAAAATAAAAACAGAAACAAAAAGAAGAAACAGAAAAGCATTAATACATCAATAATTATATTAAATGTAAATGGTCTAAATATAACAATTATAAAATAGAGACTGGCAGAGTAAATTAAAAACTATGATCCAACTACATGCTATTATAAGTAATCTACTTCAAATATAATGACACAGACAAGTTGAAAGCAAAAGAATAGAAAACATATCATTTAAACATTAATCAAAAGAAAGCAAGAGTAGCTGCATAAGTATCAGATAAAATAGACTTCAGCACATAGAAAATTACCAACAACGAGAGGGACATTATATAATGATAAAGGGGCTAATTCACCAAGAATGCATGGCATCCTAAATGTGGATGCATCAAACAACAGAGCTGCAGTATGTGAAGCAAACATTTATAGAACTAAGAAATATACAAATCCACAACTATAGTTTAGACTTTTAAAAACTCCTCTTATCAACTGATTTAACAACTAGACAGAAAATCAAGAATACAGAAAAACTCAGTAAAAAACATCAACCAACAAGATCTAACTGACATTTATAGAACACTAGATTCAACAGTAGCAAAATACATTCAAGTCCCACAGAATATATACCAAATAGATCACATGCTGAAACATAAATCAAACCTCAACAAATTTAAAAGAACTGAATTCAGAGTGTGTTGACCACAATGGACTCAAACTAGAAAAAACAAAAAGATAACAGGAAAATCTCCAATACCTAGAAACTAAACAAGATACTACTAAATTATCCTGGGATCAAAGAGGAAGTCTCAAAGTAAATTAAGAAAATACAATGAACTAAATGAAAATAAAAATACAAAATATTAAAATTTGTGGGACTAGCTAAAGCAATGGGGAGAAAGAAATTTATAGCACTAAATCATACATCTTAAAAGTTTCAAATCAATAATCTAATCTCCTACCCTAAGAACTTAGAAAAAGAGCAAAATAAATCAAAAGCACAAAGGGAGAAATAATTGCAGAGGTCACTGAATCTAAAACAAAAGAGAAAAATTAATATAACAAAGAGCTTATTCTTTCAAAAGATCAATAAAATTGGTAATCTGCCACCAAGAAAAAAGAGAAAAGGAAAGATGACACAAATTACCAATACCAGAAATGTAATAGGGGATATTACTACAAAGGCTGCAGACATCTAGGAGATAATAAAGGAATGCTATGAAGAACTCTACATGTATAAATCTGACAACTCAGACAAAACAGAACACCTGCCCCCACCCAATAAAACTACCACAACTCATCCAATTTATAAGAGATCATTTGACTAGTCCTATAACTATTAAGGAAACTGAATTCACAATTTTAAAACTATGGAAAAAGAAATCTCTAGGCCCAGGTGGTTTCACTGAAGAATTCTACAAAACACTGAAAAAAGAATTAACACTATTCTATATAATCTCTTTCAGAAAATAGGAGGGAACACTTCCAATTTGTGTAATAAAGCTAGTATATCCTGATATCAAAACAAGATGAGACAATACCCCACCCCAAAAAAGAATACTATAGTCCAATATCCCTTATGGATACACAAAAAATTCCTTAACAAAATACTAACACAGAGAATTTCAGCAATATATACAAAGAATTATACACCATGAACAAGTGGAGTTTATTCCGGGGATGGAAAGCTGGCTCAATATTTGAAATGTCAAGCAATGACATTTACTACCATATCAAGAAGCTAAAGAATATCATGTCAATTGATGCAGAAAAACCATTTGCAAAATCCACATAATTTTTAAAAAATCAGTAAAGTAGGACTACAGGGGAACTTAACTCAAATTGATAAGTGGAATCTACAAAATACCTACAGCTAATATCTGTTATACAACTACTTAACAGTAAACAACTGAATATTTTATCTCTAAGAACAGGAAAAAATCAAGGATGTCCACTCCTACTGAACTCACATCCAACACTGTGCTGGATGTCCTAGCCACTGCAATTAGTGAAGAAAAGGAAATAAAAGATATATGGATCAGAAAAGAGAAACATCCCTATTTACAGATGAATAACTGTATACAGAGAAAATCCCAAGAAATCCACTGAAAAAAACTCCTACAACTAAAGAGATGAGCAATGTCACCAGATATGAGATAAATATACAAGAATCGTATTTCTAAATAATGACAAGACACTGACACCAAAGTTGGAAATACAATGACATTTATGATCATCCAAAACTGAAATACTTACGTGTAAATCTAACAAAACATGTACAGGACACACATGTTACAACTGTACAATGGTAGCAAATTAAACAGAAACAAACCATATTAATGAACTGAACAGTCAAAAGAGTAAAGATGTCAATCCTCCCCATATATACAATCGATGCAATTTTTATTACACTACCAGATACAGACAAAATTTTTCTAAAACTTATACAGAAAAACAAAGGAATGAGAAGAGCTAAAATAATTTTGAAAAATAAGAATGAAATGAGAATAATTATTCTACCTTATTTCAAGATTAGGCAAAGAAAATGAATATCAATCTTAGTTTCACACTGTACAGAAAGAATTAACTCATGTGTGGGTTTTCCACATCCTGCACATTCCAAGAAAGTTTTAGCTCTTGTCTAGTTCTTAAGGGCCTCTAACGCCTTGGAATATCCTATCTAATAAGAGTGTCTTTGTTTACCTTGGGTCACTCCATTCAGTCTATGCTAACAATGTGATTTACAACAGAAGCCTTGAACCATGTGGTATAAGCCTGACCTCTCAAGGGCTGGAGACTAAGGTTGTCCACCCAGGCAGTCAACTATGTGAACATAACCAGCCCACGATAAAAATCCTTGACACCAAGGCTCAGGTGACCTTGCCTAGTTAGCACTGCTCTGTATGTGATGTCACACATCATTGCTGGGAGAATTAAACACTGTCCACACAACTCTACTGGGAGAGGTCACTAAAAGGTTGGGCCTGGTGTCTCCTGGACCCTCCTTCTTTTTTATTGCTGATTTAAATCTGTATCTTTTCGCTGTAACAAAGCACAACCATTAGTATAACAGCTTTTGAATTTTGTGATTCCTTCTTGCAAATCATTGGGCCTAAAAATGGTCTTGGGGACAACCACACACACACATTTTATAAAAAATTAACTCAAAATGGATCATGGACTTAAATGAAAAATATAAAATGATAAAGAAAATAATAAAATAATGAAAAAAATATATCTCCAAGATCTGGGACTAGACAAAGGATTTTTCACCTTGACTCCAAAGTATGATCCATATAGGAAAAAACATTGAACTTTGTCAAATTTAAAAATTTTGTTCTGGAAAAGACAGTGAGAGGATGAGAAGACAAGCTACAGTGTGGAAGAAAAGATCTGCAGACCACACAGCCGACAAAGCATTAGTATCTAAAATATAAAGAACTCTCAAAACTCAACAGTGAAAAAAAATCCAGTTTGAACATGGGCACGACATGAAGAGACATTTCACCAAAGAGAATACAAAGATGACAAACAAGCACATAAAAACCTGTTCAAGAGTATTAATCTTTAAGGAAATGAAAATTAAAACCACTATGAGATACTAATTTATCCCTATCAGAAGGGCTAAAATTTAAAAACCACTGAATGCCAGCAAGGGTGAAAAGAAAACTGGATTACTCATACTAACCTAGTCCCACTGCTGATGAAAACAGAATAGTCACTCTGGAAAATAGTGTGACAGTTTCTTTAAAAACTAAACATGCAACTGCCATATAACCAGAAACTGCACTCCTGGACATTTGTCACAGAGAAATGAAGACACATGTTCACACCAAAACCTGTACACAAATGTTTATAGCAGGTTTATCCCTAATAGCCAAAAACTGGAACGATCCAGCTGTCTTTCAATGGGTGAATGGCTAAGCAAAATGTGGTCGACCCAATACCACCACTGCTGTACACATACTCCTCAGCAACAAAAGGAATAACCTATTTAGACAGGCAACAACCTGGATGAATCTCAATAGAAAAAAAAAAACAATTCCAAAGGGCTATGTACTGCATGACGCATTTATATGGCATTTTTTAAATGACAAAATCGTAGACATGGAGATTAGTGGTTTCCAAGAGTTAAAGGGGAGGGAAAGTGGGAATAAGTAACATTAGGTATACTGTAGGGACAGAAATGTTCTCTACTTTGACCGTATCAATGTTAATATCCTGGTTATGATTCTGTACTGTAGCTTTGCAAGACAGTACCATGGGGAAGGGGGTGCAAAGAATCTCTGTACTAATTTTTAAAATTACATATGAACCTATAATTTACTAAGAATAGAAAGTCTAGTTTAAAGAGTGGGTGAAGGAAAAACTAATATGATCAGAGGACAATTTCATTTGATATATATAACATAAATGAACATTATTTCTTCATCTGGAACAATAAAACACATTCTTTGAATGCTCTCAATCACAACCTTTCTCCAAATAGTCATATCTAAACACTAAGAATTTTAGCTCACCTTCCACGCTGTCAGAACAGGAAGTTCCAATGCCTGTGTCACCACTGTCAGAAGCTATACTATGCCTCCTGATATGGTTATTTCGATGGTTGGATGGAACAGTTGTGGCCTGCCACAATGATTCAGTACCAGGTAACCATGCTGATGAAGAATAATCTGGGCCTACAAAGAAAAATATGCAAAAATTAACACACTTATAATTTCTCTGAGTTGGCAGAAGGTATCTTTTTCTGATCTTGTAAAAAATACACATAAGGTATAAAATGTTATTTTCTGCCCCAAATAATTAAAATAGATCAATAATATCTAAGATTCATCAAATAAACTTACATATCACACACATGTAAATTCAATGCTGATTTAGCAGCTTCCTCTGGCTGAAAGACTCTGATATTTGCATATAGGTTTTAAATCCATATAGCTCTTATTTAAAATGTCAAATCTTTCATCTATTTGGAAATGTCAGTGCTCTGCTCTGGAACACTGGACAGGTAGGCATCTGTGATTCCATACACAGGAATTAGCTGAGACCTGGGGCTCAGGTAAAGTCTAACTGAATCATACTGCATGGCAATTTAAGTAGAATATGCTCATGAAAGGTCAAAAAAAATCTATTTTTTCCTACTATACATTATCTCTTAAAATTTTAAATTATTTTGCATTATTTTAGTGACTTTATTTATTTAGCTATCTTTTGATAAAAGTTTAACACCACAGCATCTTCCAGGTTCTTTGCTCAATTTTCCCTTTTGAGTTACATTAAGTCATTACTTTTTAGCTAAGTTATCATTCTTGATGTTCTCTTAATTTTCACTTATGTTATTTTACTTAATTTTTATTTGCCTTTTTCTGATTCATCCATAATTTTACTTTTTTGCTCACTTTATTCTTTTATTGTCTATTATAATGCAGGATCAAAGTATATCCGTTGGCCAGTGCCAGTCTGTGAACTATTTATGACTAGTTCATGTAGGTTAAATGCAGAAATAAATAATAAATATAGTAATTTTTACAGTACCAAAAGAGCAATTTTAAATCTGTTGAATTTTATATAAAAGCAATAGAAGCATTCATCTTTATTAAGCGCTAACATGATTCCAAATTGAAGCCTTGTTTGCGTAGACTTATTTGTGTAGATTTATTTGTGAGAGTTAAAAAGTTCTGTACAATTCTAAGAATAATGATATTCTTAAAAAATTAATAAGCACAATACAGATGATCTAATGAGCTACCTCAAAGCAGATTATTTCTACCTAATTTCAATACCACTGTATCTGTCTGTATAGCTAAATAAAAAAAAACAACAACAACAGATTTATTGTCACATAATTTCAATGCCTCCATTTGTATTTGAAGTTTGCAACTAATTACTAAGTAAAGGGTGAATAACATAAGGGGCACTTACTACCATGATGTGAAAGAAGACATTTTTATAATTATCATGTGACACATCTGAAATTGGCATGCAGGGAGTGGCTTCCAGCAGTTAAAAGGTAAGGATCACAAAATGACAAACATGTCCATAGAATTAATTACATCATTTTTACCACTTTTAATATTAAAATCAAAATACATAAACAGAATAATAAAGCCTGACTTGAAGCTATTTTCTACCATATTAATCCCAACATTAAAGATTTAGTTTTAATAAATTATGCCACATTGAGTTTTTATTAATGTATAGTTTTATAAATATATGAAATATATAAATAGCCTGAAAAGCTATACACATTTAAATTAACACAAGTTTAAAAAATACTGGCCTTAGAGACACTCCTACTAATTTTGAGGTCTAGAATGACCGCTCAAAACTCTGTAGAGTCTAAACCTCTCAGGATGGTACTTATCTTAGTCCCTATATTCAAATAAGCACACATTAAAGCCTCAGATGAAGATAATCTGTCACCAGGCCTACTCTAACTCTTAACTGTCTATAATCTATACCAAAATGTTTTCTTCAGGTAGTATCCTATCTAAATGAACTCAAAGTCCTGTCTAAACCATTATCAAAAAGGACAACCAGCCTACTTCTTTCTCTCCCAAATGCAAACCTATTAATTGAAATTTTTTATGAATACTCAGAAAATAGCATAAATAGTTTGGGAATAGCAACTAAAGATATAAAAAGATGCCCAATCTTACTAATAACAAAAGAAATGACAAAGTAAATAGACGGAATTTAAATAGTTTTTAGGTTTTAAAATAATCTATAATATTATCTATAATATTAAATATTATTGACAAATATTTGAAAAATAATGTCAAACATATTATAGGAAATGTTCATATACTTTTGTGGACATATAAATTGACACCCACTTCTGGGTATATAATTCAAAGGTAATAAAATCACTATTTCAAAGAGGTATCTGAACTCCCATGTCCACTGAAGTATATTATTCACAATAGCCAAAGTATAGAAACAACCTAGACGTTCATCGACAGATGAATGGATAAAGAACATGTGAGATATATATAAAACAGAATATTATTAAGCCATAAAAAAGAAGGAAACTCTGCCATTTATGACAACATGGATGAACCTGAAAGGTATTATGTCAAGTGAAATAAGCCAGACAAAAAAAGAGAGAAATACATGATATAACATATGTGAAATTTAAAAACAAAAGTCAATTAAAGACAGTAAAATGGTGGTTGTTGGGGGAAATAGGAAGAGACCAGTAGGGTACAAACTTTCAGTTATAAGATAACTAAATCTGAGAACCTAATATAAATATGATGACTGTAGTTAACAACACTGTCTTGTATACTTAAAATCTGCTAAGAGTAGAACTTAAGTGTTCTCGCCTTAAAAATAAATAAATAAATATATGAGGTGATGAGTGTGTTTAACTCTGGTGAGAATCCTTTCACAATGTATATTTATATCAAATCACCATGTTTATACTTTAACATATTACAATTTTATTTGTCAATTATACCTCAATAAAGCTAAGGGAAAAAAAGAAATAATCCAACATGGAGGAGTGGAGTTATAGACAAAAGAATGTTCCTTAAGTAGTATTTCTAATTAGAACCAATTACATATAAACCCAAAAGGGACAAAGGGAAAAGAATTTTGGCCATTAAAATAATGACGAGAATCTAAAGGTATAAAATGCTTGTGCTGCCAATCTAAATAATAAGACATAAAATTTAATGGGAAATTCACAAATAACCTCAGATTTCATATTGTCTAGGAATTAATTCTCTGAACTCTTCTTTTTGCCTGTCTTAAGCTTAGCACCCACCACATCAAAGTGAAGTTATCAGTTCATGTTTCCACCCTTTTACACTGCAGTGGTACTCATGGAGGGCAAAGACCATGTGTTCCAGATCTTATTCAGTGCTGCAGCCAGCATATAGTAAAGATTCAAAGAATGCACAGAGCAACTGCAAAGAAATACAACAAAATACCACTGGCAGTTTCCTCTAGATGGTAAAATTTCTTTTGACCTTTATACTTTTATTCTTCTGGTAATTATTGGTTTACTTTGATAATGGGAAGGAGGACTTGTGCTTTGTAACTGTTAAAATGGAAGTATTGAGATATTTTTCCCAGAATGGGTACAAAACTTTATTTGGCATAGTCTGAAACAAAGTGAATACCTTCTAACATATAAATCAAACTACCATAACTTTTCTAAACTCTCAGAAATATAAAACTGCATATTAAATGTACATTAAATGAATTAGATCTATAAACTTAAAGGGAAAAGTGTTTCTTCAAATTCAAAATAAAGCATTTAACAGATTGGTTCTTTGTTTTGGTTGATAGCTACACTTTTGTTTCAATATCATAATTATCTTATTCCATTAGAAGAAAAAAAATTATGAAGCTTTTTAAAGCTGTGGGATATTCTACTGGGGAAACACAGCAACTCATATACTTTGACAAAAGGTCAGTACGGTCTTTTCCAGGAAGGTATTTCATCAAAAGAGCTCTAGAGAAAAGAAGCAGGTAAGTCTAATCATATCAGACAAATCACTGGATCAAGAAATGGGGAAAACAAACATCATACTCAGAACATCTTATTCTTTTAGATCAGTAAGATATTTTAATTTGTTTATGAAGTTATCACAGTGATCTTGTTTTTGCTAAACTTTTCCTTTTAAAGAAAGCAGCAAAGCAATTCATTCAAGTTTCCCAAAATTACAACATATATAAAATGACAGAATTACCTATATAAGTTGATGATCTCCAATGATCTCCAATCTGAACTCAGATTTCTCTTAACCTTTACATATGCTTCTTTTAAAAAAAAGACCCAATATATTTTGTACCTAGAACACTGATGCTAATTAACAAATGTTATGAATAAAATAATATTCTAATCTTTGTAGTGATTGAATTCAGTCTGAGAATGATGTTTTGTCTCTATTCAAGTTAATCCAGAATCACAAAGCAGTGAAGACTAACCATGAATGAAATATGCTCACCAGGTAACATAACAAGGAAAACTGTCTCACATAGTAATTATGACTGTGCTAATAAAATGGGAACTTCTTAATTTTTAGACCTGTCTATGCTCTTAAAAGAAAAAATAAGGTTCAGTGATCTCCAACAATAAAGTCTTATCTAGGTCCTATCACATTAAAAGATTGAATGGGTGTGTAAAATCAGTTCTAAAACAGAAGTATTTCTGTAATAGCAAAGATCCCAAGACACCATATACTAGAACGTCTCTTTAGAAGAAAGTATGTTATATTTTTTAATATCAGTTTCAATTCTTTTACAAGAATACTAAATGCCCAGGGATAAATTACTTTAAAAATTATTAATATATCTCACACTTAAAATATAGGAAGATTAGCATCAAATGAAGAAGTAACCTATTATATTTTCTTTCTGTAGCCTTTTTTTAATTGGAAGTAAAAATGCTTACAATACTAAGTCTTCTACAATATTTTAATATATCTGTAACTGCACTTAGAATAACAACTAATCTTATTTTTTAATGACAACTGTAAAGCCAGACCACTGACAAAGCAAATTTACACTATTACATAGAAAGCTAACTATATATACTACAAATCATGAACACAAATTTCAGCATTTTTCAAAACGCACATTATCACCCATTCGGTAGACTGAGACCAACCTTTTTAATAAGAAAACAGAACAGAAAATATCAAAGCATATTCACCCTCATATGGCATAAGATGCACAATCTCACATTTTAACTTCTCTGAAATGTTAGCAAGTACACAGTACTTTTGCACAAAGTTCAGAATGGGACTTCTACTGTTGATAGGAATTAATGTACAATTAAGTTAAAAAGGAAATTCTACTTGATAGGAATTAATGTACAATTAAGTTAAAAAGGAAAAAAATCCAGAGAATACAACAACAAAAAAATCTCTTTTCCTTAACCTATACATCTAATCAGTTTCTGAAATTATTCACTAGTAACTGAATTACATCTCTCCTCTCCATCCCTTACTGTCACAGGTCATATCTTTTGGCTGTACTGTTGCAAGGATCTCCTGCTGGAGTAACTCCACCAGAGCCAGCCTCAACCCTATATTAAAATAAATATATTTGTGACATTCTCATGCTTACATAGGTCTGTTGGGTTCCTTACTGCATATAAATAAACTCAAACTCATTAAGTTTGGCAAAGTTCTTCACCAATTAGCAGATTCATTTTCTAATACTTTGCATCCCCTAGCTCCCCCATTCCAGCTCCCTTACACTCTCTAGCCATGCATACCCAATCACTGCCTCCAAACACATCAGGTTCTTCCATGACCCAAGCTATTGCCCTTCTCTACCTTCTTTAAGAGTGCCAGTACAGAATTAACTTGCTCTAAATATTTTCCCTTGATTCCTCCAGATGGCATTAAATAACTACTACTTTGTGCTCTCCCATTATACCATTCAAAATTCCAGCATTTACTAAATTAAATTAACCCATATGTATATGACTTTCTCCTCCCTCACCAAACTGGGAACAGTGAAAGATTTTTTTTTTTCTTTCTTTTTTTAGTCTCTAGCACAGAGTTGCGCAATTAGGCAAGGTCTTAATAAATGTAGTCATTATTACCACTGGGTGGGTACCCACCCAATAAATGTTCATGGTATAAAATTAAAATTTTGGAAGCCTTATAATTAGATCCAAAAAATATTCTTTAGAAAAAGTAAAACAGTTTTTGTTTTTTGGGTGGTGGGAGGGTTGTTGTTGTCTGTTTATTTTTAAATCCAGGATATTTTAAACTACCCTTTGAGCTAGTTTACATCTAGTATCTATTTAAAGATCAGTAAATATTTTCCAAAGCAGCTAAAAAAATACTTATAAATGGTTTGTAGAGCTTATGACCAAAATTCCTAATAAATATAGGAAAACAATCTCCAACAGGGTCAAAAGACAAAAAAAAAGTAATAAAAATTTAAATAGAACATTAAAACACATTTTAAAATATTCATATTAATAATAACCAGGAAAAAAAAAAGAAAATCTTGTACTACACTGGAGAATGTCTAGCTAAGATGGAAGAAACTTAGTATAGTAATACCTATGTTCTTCGTCCCAGTCCTCTGTTCCATTTCAGTATTCTTTATCTCTAGAGTAAGTGATTCTAATAATCTTAATTTTTTTCTTTTATTATAAAATTAATAACATAACTTAATGAAAAAGAATGTGAAGTCTGAAATCAGACTATCTTGGTTCAAGCTCAGTACCACCACTTACTCACAATGAGATCTTGAGTAATTCACTTAGACAATTTGTACCTCAGTTTCTTCACATGTAAAAGAAGAGAAAAAGGAGAGTACCTATCGTATTACGGTTGTTGTGACAATCAAATGAATATGTAAAGATATTTTTTAAAAGGTGCCAGGCAAAAAAAACAGACACATAGATCAATGAAACAATAAATGGACCAAAAACAAACCCATAAATAATGGTCAATTAATTTACTACAAAGGAGCCAAGAATATACAAAGAAGAAAGGATAGTCTCTTCAACAAAAGCTGTTGGGAAAATTGGACAGCCACATGAAAAAGAATGAATCTTACACTACACACAAAAATCAACTCAAAACACATTAAAGATTTCAACATAAGACCTGAAACCATAAAACTCATGAAAGAAAACATAGCAGGTAATCTCTTTGACACTGATCTTGGCAATGATTTTTTTGAATTTGACACCAAAAGCAAAGACAACAAAAGCAAAACAAACGAGCAGGGCTACATCAAACTAAAAAGCTTCTGCACAGCAAAGGAAACCCTCAAATGAAAAGTCAATCTATAAAATGGAAAAAATATTTGCAAACCATATCGAATAAGAGGTTAATATCCGAAATACGTAAGGAACTCATACTCAGTAACAACAAAACAATCTGAATTAAAAATGGACAGAGGTTTTGAACAGATATTTTTCCAAAGATAAACATATGGCCATTAGGTACATGAAAAGGTGCTCAAAATTACTCATCATCAGAGACATGCAAATTAAAACCACAATGAGATATCACCTGCCACTTGTCAGAATGGCTATCATCAAAAGACAAGACAAAACAAGTACTGACAAGCATGTAGCGAAAAGGAAATCCTTGCAAACTGTTGGTGGGAATACAACCTAGTACGGCCACTGTGGAAAACAGCATGGAGGTTCCTCAAGTACCAGATGATCCAGCAATTCCACTTCTGGGTACATATCCAAAAGAAACAAAATTGCTATCTCAAAAAGATATAGCACACCACACTTCTGCTGCATTATTTACAACAGCCAAGACACAGAAACAACATTAAGTGTCCATTAACAAATGAAAGGATAAAGAAAATGTGGTGTTTATATACAATGGAATATTATTCAGCCATAAAAAGAAGGAAATTCTGCCATTTGTCATGGACCTTGAGGGCATTATGCTAAGTAAAATATGTCAGACAGAGAAAGACAAAGACTATACTTAAATCTAAAAAAACCAACTCAAAGTAAGAGAACAGCTTGCTGGTTGCCAGGGAGAGGGTGTGGTGGAAATGGGTAAAGATGGTCAAAAAGTACAAATTTCCAGTTATAAGATACTAGACAATTAAATTCTGAGATGTAATTTATAGGATGGTGACCATAGTTAATAATATTGTATAGATAACATTATTGGCTATAGTTAACAATACTCTCTCAACATACTTGAAAGCTGCTAAGAGAATAAATCCTAAAAGTTCTCACCATAAGAAAAAAAATTGTAGCTATGTTTGGTGGTGCATGTTAAATCAACTTATTGTGGTAATCATTCTGCAATATATACATATATCAAACCATTAAGTTGTACACAATATACAAACTAATACAATGTTATATGTCAATTACATCTTAATCAAACTGGAATTGGCCTCCATGCAGTTAAGGATTTACATCAAATTTTAAGTAATCAACAGCTAGTGTTCTTTGCTTTCTAAATACAAAAAAAAAAATTGGACATTCATTCATTATCGTAAATTTAAAATACTACCACAAAAGGTATGACTATATTCTTCAGATGTGATCCTGAATTTACTTATTTTAAATTCTAGTATAACAATGAAGAGTTTTAAACAGGGGTTCAGACTAAGGTTAAAACTCCCTCAATTAAGAACAATAATCAGATGGATAAATAAGTAGTTCACCTTTTGCAGTAGAAGTATGAATTAAAACCAATAAATATTCATCAAATATTATATAAAACAAGGAACTCAAAAGGGTTAGGAGTAGCAATCAACAGAGATAAGACTATCTCCTTCTATGAAAAAACTGACATGCCTGTTATTTCAGTGTGTGACAGGCCAAAGAGCCCTATCTTCTGAATACATAAAATACTGTATTAAAAAAGTATTTTTATAGCTATTTGGAATGAGAACCACATAATTAATCTCTCATAAACCTTTGTTTCCATTCATAAACTGGAAAAATAAGGTATGGTAAAAACTAATAAGAGGTTTCAATAAAACTACAACAAGCACAAAGGAGTATACCAAACGTATTCTGGAGGGATTTATTTACCTTTGACTTTGAATATAACTATTTCATGACACCAACTAATAGAGAAAATTTCTACATGGTAGTAAATTATACCAAAACTAAGAAGGATTATCAACAAGCAGGAGAAAATTAAAACATTAAAATAAATTTTCCGAAATAAAAAAGTTGTTAGACCTAATACATGCTTTTATATATGTAGCCATTGACCTCCAAAAGCAGAGTAGGCTAATATTTCTCAATTAGCCATTTATTTTCTGATACTTAGGAACCTAAATTCCATATACAATACATTTAAATGCCAAAACTAAAACAAAATTTTAAAACACTCCAAAATAAGTTTTGAGGACTTATAGGTATCGCCACAAAATTAAAGAACTTCATGTCTAGTTGAACTTTTCTGTACACTATTCCTAAAATGAGATAGAATACTCAATATTCATGAAAAGGCTTCAGAAAAGCTTGAGTGATGTCATGGCAAGGCAATATATATTTCTACTGGTCAATAAACATAATCCATCTCTATAAGAACAATGTAACCACTTCACAGAAAATGTTAAACTTTACATGAAATGCAGTCCCAATCCTTCATCCCACTCTCTTCCAGAAGGATAAGTAAAAACCATGATTCATTTCAGAACTCTGGACTTCAGTACTAAAAAGTACCATCAATAAAGCGATCAAGTTTATTCACTAGACATCTATGTAAAAAAGGCATAAAACAAAGTTCCTAAATTTAAATTCACTCTCTTTAAAGTAATTTGAAATCTTATCAACTTGAATTAAGTTAACACTATCTAATGAATTATTAAAACAATTTATCGCAGAAGCAGCAAAAATAGACACAGAGGTACTGGTATGCCCCGCTTTTCAAAAGTCTTTTTGCCACTTCACTTTTATGAAAGACCTACATTAGTACGATGGTCCCCAACCCAGATGTTTGACTACGATCTGACTTTACAATGGTGCAAGCACAATATACATAATAAATTACCCGAGCTATTCAACTTGATTATAAAATAGGCTTTATGTTAGATGATTTTGCCCAACTGGAGGCTAATCTAAATGTTCTGAGCATGTCTATGCCAGGCTAAGCTATGATGTTCAGGTTACATATATTAAATGCATTTTCAACTTAAGATATTTTCAATTTATGATGGGTTTATTAGGACATAACTCTATCTAAACAGGTACAGGAATATCTGTACCTGTTTTCAAAAGCAGGAAGAAATCCAAAAAGGATGTTCACTTTTATGAAAAAAGGTAAAAAAATATATTTCAGTGTTCACCTTTGCAGTGAGCCCTCATAAAGGCAGTAACCACCCTGAGCAGTGAAAGTGGTATTGCTTTTACTTTAGGCTAATATTATTTCAGGTTTTATGTGTTATTTGGCATGATTTGGTATGTTATTTTCTGAGCCTGGGAACACCCAAAAAAATTTTCCCATAAAAATTAATGGTAATTACTTCTTTACTTTATGCCATTTTTGGCTTATAAAGGTCTCAAAGGAACACTCTGCTTTCAGATAGTGGGGAAAACCTGTTCTATTTTGAGGTAGATTCTCAAGCCAGAACATGAAATAAAACTAAACACTAAAGTCTGGTTCCCTGACCGAGAAAATCTCCTATTCTGCTGGAAAGGAACACTTAACACCAGTTCAGATGCTCTGAGCAGAGTCCTCTTGTCAAGCAGCCACTGTTCAATGTAAGTCATCCCAGGAGGAACTTACAGTAGTTTTAAGCTGAATGTTCTGAGCAAACCCAGACAGTTGGTTACCCTAGCTTGAGAAGTGATAACAGTAAAGGATTTCAAACATTTATTGAGCACTTATTTATCAATCTCTACACAATAAAATGAGCTCAGTGGATTAGAGAATCTTTAGTCTCAGCCAGTTTTAAATTTTTAAGTCTCCACTGAAACCGGCCAGTGGCATTGATCCATTCTCTTCTGACATCTTACATGGCCTCTTGGAAGCACGAGACTTTGGTGGTCTTCCTTTATAGTCTCTTCTCTTCTGGTACACTACAATATCCTGGTTTTACTCTTATCTCACTAGCTGCTCCTTCTCAGTCTCTTTGGATGAATTTTCTTCCTCTACCAGACCAGAACATTAAATGTTCCAGAGCTTGATCCTCTGCTGTCTTATCTACAATCTCTGCTGTCTTTTCTATATTCTCTCCATGTAATCACCTGTAAACATCATATATACACAAGTAACTATCAAAATTCCTACCTCTGCCTCTCCCATCTCCCTACTGAACTGAATACCAACTCAACATCTTCCTACTCAATGTCTTACCTGAATCTCTAAAAGCATCTCAAATTTCACATAACTAAAACAGAACTCTTCATTCCACTTATCTTCCTCAACTTTTGATTCCACCCTTCCCCAACTCAGAAAATGACACCACCATCCATTATTGTTACTGAAGCCAAATAAGATATCACCTTTCCTTCATCTGCCACCTCCAAATTATCAGTAAATCCTGCCAGCTTTATTTCTCAAGTATATTCCAAATCCAATCTTACCACTAACCCAAGCCATCATCTCTCACCTAATTATTGCAATGACCTATTAACTGGCTTCTCTACTGCTATTCTTTCTCCCTCCCCTCCACAATTTCTTCCCCCACAGAAAAGACAGAAGAGACCTGTAAACACCAAGGATAAGAAATGTCTACTTTGTTTCCCCAGTACATAGAAAAACATCTGTCTCATAGGAGGCACTCAATATGCTGAGTGGAAGAACAGTTATCTCTCCTACTTTTTCACGGACAGCTTCCCCCCAATGAAAAATAAAATTCAAATTTCTTACAATGCCTTCCATCAGGACTCCCTCACCTCACCTCTGCTAGCTATGCTCCAGACTCTCTGGCTCTTGCTATTCCTCAAACTCCCCAAACTCACTTTCACCAAGGAGTTGTTTCTGTATCCACCAAACACTCCTCCCCTCATGTCTGGCTCCTTCTCATCATTCAAGTCTCAGTAGTGTTACCTCCTCAGAGAGGCCTTCTCTAACCAGTCTACTCAAAGTAACCTTCTCTACCCATCCTCTGCCATCTTGCCCAGTTTCCTTTTCTTCACAGGACTTAACACCAGCTGAATTATCTTTAGTTTACTTATAGACTGTTTAAGCTCCTTTACAGTGAGACTTATCTTTCTTATTCAATAATGTATCCCTAAATCCAGTACAATGCCTACCAGTCACAAACATTAACCAAATACTTACGTGCCAAGCACCGTGCTAGGTAACAATGATTTTTTTTAATTAAGAAAAATAGAAAGTAGAAGTAATAATATTAGTACAATGAGCAACTTTAAGTCCTTTTTATGTTGATCATTCCCATTGTTAAAATGCATAACCTTATACAATAATTGCCACTTTTTAGAATATCATTTTCAGCATAAAATATGAATATCCTTAAAGTAGTAATAGTAGTACTCATTGTAGCTTTAAAAATTTCCTAAATGATCATATTTTTCATTTTTCAATGCACAATTTGAGGGAACCAATTAAGCTATCGGTCAATAAAAAACTATCTAGAAGATTTTGTAACTTCATCTTTTTCTCAGATACACATATAACACATTTTATCCAGTCAGAAAAATCATGACTCTGTAAAGCCTTTCTGTTCTCAACATACAGAAATATTCACAACAAGATAAAAAGAGGTTGTCAACTCACCATTTATTGCCTGGCCTCAAATTAATTTACCAGCTTCATTCAAATCAAGAAGAGATCGAATTTCAATTACTAATCAGGTTCATTTCACAAGTCATCACTAAAGTTGAAATTCGTCCCTCACCCACAAATGCCTATTATAAAAGAACATGTCTAATTGAGTTTAGGCAAAAGAGTTGTTTCATTGTTACCATAGTACTTTTAGGTCCATCTAATTCAGAACCACAGCAGAAAACCTCAGTGTTTGATATAATCATATCAGTTACCACCACCATCATTATGACATCACTAAACACTTTATGGTAATGCATCAACCAGAAAGAGGCAGATTTAAAGCTAGAGGTGCTGAACAAATGACATTTCTTCAGATCATGTAAGTGTTTTCCATAACATTTTATTTTTAGCACATTTTAAAACTGTCACATCCTATCTCTAAATGTTTTAAGGGTTGATTATATTAATATTTTTAAATTATGATTTATAAAAAGAAACAAATTCAATGTAACTAGATACGCACTCAAAATATCACTATATCATAGTAGACTTTTAAAACCTAAAGGAAATACATCCATCCTTCATCTAACTTTGAAACTATTACACATTTTGAATAATAAGGTATTCTCAAATACACTCAACCAAACGCATAAAAGACATACCACATGTTCTATTTAAAATGAGCTTTCTAACCATACTTTCCAATAGAAAAAAATGAGGGGAGGGCAGTATTTGATTATATGGAAGTATAAGAAAATATCCATCTTATTTTCGCTTAAAACGCAGTTACTCTATAAACATGAAAATTGTTGGTAAAGCCATTACAAAAATTCTAAAGCAAAGTTTAAAAGTTCAGTATGTTCCAAACAACATGTTATTATTCATATTTTTTTTACTGCCATTATCTTAAAAAGAAAGTTTTGTCCATTTTTTAGAACACTAGTTCTATATTTGGGTTTTCCTTTTAGTCTAGTTACATTATTTACATAAACAGACCAATTTTAGGACACCTAGAATTAACCCACATATTGAAATAAACTCATTTAAATCCCAGAAATTATTTACCTACCACTGTGGACCAAAATGACTGCTGATAAATTCAATTCTGATTAAACAATTCAGAGTCCCTTTCTCAGAAAAGCTCTAAAATCACTTATTAGTTATAGATATATTGGACAATATTTCAAAAGTATAAATTTTAAATTCTCATAAAGGAAAAAAAAAATCCCTATGTGAATCAACTCAGAGGTCAATATCCTGACCCTTACCATCTGCTCATTTGCTAAAAAAAAAAAAAAAACCACACACACTTAAAATTTTTCATTTAATGTAAAAGTTTTTTAAACTAAAAACTAATTTTAAATATTTGTTTGCTCAAGAATAAAAATATAACAATTACATCTCTATTAATGTAAACAATCAATTATCAGCATTGACCTGAAAATCTTTTTATTGGAAAGGCATGTCCTAACTTGCTAACAGTTTATTGTCAAAGCCGAGATAAAATATGTGCTTTGTAAAGATATACAGTCCAAATCCCTTAAACTTGGGTAGTATTTATAAAGTATCTTCTTCCACTATATTCTTTGCCACAGCAAAGGTTTAGAGACTGCAATATATCTTCAAGGTCTTCCCTTCAGTTACTTAACTTCTAAGCATTGTTTTCTCTCATAGAAAACGATGGGAAAACTGATACAATGCGTTTGTGATATTATACCTCCAAATTTGAAGAGGTTAGGTTACAAAGACATTACAGATGACTTCTGATAGATAATGGAAAGACTCCCTCCAGCCCCTTAGAGATAAAGAGATGTCTTCTCACTCACTGAAGTTACTCTGCAGAATTGGTAAAAACTCAGCAGCAGGAACCTCTCAACTGCTGTCTCCTCTTCTTAGGACAAATACTGTATATTTAAAAAAAATAATTCCCTACTTATATTCTTACTAAACTCCTGCCTACGTTAAATTCTATTGGTTTTTAAAGTGTTGCATGACCAAATTTAACAAAACATTGTGAAATCTAACCCTGGATTTTTAAAATGTGTATATCTGGAGCTAATGTACTAAACCATAATGTATTGTATGCTTGAAATTTGCTAAGAGGGTGGATCTTAAGTGTTTCACCACATACCAAACAGAAAAAAAGTTAACTATGTGAAGCAATGAATATGTTAGTTTGTGGAGATCATTTCACAATGTATAAACATGAAAACATCAAGTTATACACCTTGAATATATATATACAATTTCTATTTGTCAAAGAATTGTATTGACATTTTAATTAGTAGTGTGCCATTGTTTCTGATATTTTTTAAATAGCAGAAATACTACCAGTAAAAAATCACTTCTAAATGCTGCTTCTGCTTTGTTTTGTAAATAGCTATGTAATGTTTACAGAAATGTCAGTTACAAAATTAAAGCTCTAATGTTTTGTGGAACAAGGTTATTTAATAGGACCCTACAACCATGTAAAATTGTATGTACATATGGCGTTTTTTTCTGAATAAAAGATCCATATAACTTTCAGCTTCTCAAAAAGGTTCAAAATTCAACTAAGATTAAAGTCCCTGGAGGAACTGTCAACGTTAGATAACTTGTCATAGAAAACCCAAGCCTTATTTTTTACGCCAAATTAGGGTTAGATTTATCCTAGTTTGGAGGCTCCTACACAACTTCTGAGCGATGCAGGCATGAAATGGCTGTCCGACACGAACAGCTTCCTTTGCACACTCAAGGCGGCAAACCCTAAATTTTGCTTGACGGGGAAAAGGAGAGGCAAACGAATTAACACCCTCATTGCTCAAATATCGGTTGGCCCTTGCACGACGTGTCATTCTTTACTCCGGAGAGAGCTGCGAGGAGGCGACCAGGTTTCAGGAAGGGGCTGAAGTCCCCTCGGGAGTCACTTGCAGCGACGGCATCAGCAGCAGCCTCCTTCCGCCCCCAAACGCGCCCTAAAGTAGCGGCTGCAGCCAAAGGCACAGCAGACGCCCGCGCCCCGAAGCGCGCACGCCCCGCGCCGCCGCTGCAGCAGCAGCGCGGTCGCAGCGACCTTCCCGCCCCGGTGCCCGTGAGCCCCGTTATCCACGCTCGCCGCACAACCTCTGCGGGAAAGGGAAGAGGATGGGTAACAAAGCCTAACCCGAGGAGGCCCAGGAGAGCTTTAAATTGGGGCGCGGGGTCGCGAAGTGGGGCGGACAGGGCCGGGAACGAGGCCCACCAGATGTCAGCCGGGCCGGGCTGTCTGCAGCCGGGAGGAAACGCGGCGGGCAGGCTGTCGCGCCGCGGCGTCGGGGAGGCGGCCTGGGTGAGCCGGGCCTGAGGAGGAGTGGGAACGGCGGCGGGGTCTTAAAGCGCGCGATCGGCCGCGACCCCCATCTCAGCTGGGGGACTGTCCAGTTACTTACCCGCTAGGAAGCTGCGGGCTCCGCCTGGGCAGTCCCGGCCGCCGGCCTCCGGGGCCAGGAAGCGCCCCCACATAGCGGGCAGGAGGGCCGGGTGGGCCGGGGGTGCCCGACTTCCCACGTCCGTCCTCCCCCCGCCTTCGCCTCTTGCTTCTTCGCGGGCGGAAACTTGTGCGGAGCCTGGGCCGCGGCGGCACCCGCGGGAGGGTGGGTTGGTTAACGGCGGCTCAGCGACGCGCGGAGAGCGCAGGGGCCAGATCTGCCGCGACGCCGGCGGCAGCGGCTGCCATGGCCAAGCCGGCTAGGCTGAGGCCCAGACCGGGAAGGCGGCGGCTCCGCAGTGACGGCGGCTCGGTCCCCGGGTGAGCCTGGGATCCGCGGCTCTGGGCGAAGTTGCAGCTGCGGCTTCTCTGCCCCTCCGCCCGCGGAGCCGGAGCCAGAGAGGGAGCCCGAGCCGGGCGGGGGCGGAGCCTGCTGGGGGCGGGGCCTCGGGCGCTTACATAAGGCGTGCGCTGCGCGGGGCGGAGACTGCGGACCAGTCGCGGTGGGGGTCCACTGCGCCTTAGGGCTTCTAGCGGCCGAGAGTTCCGCCCGACCCGCCAGCTGCATCCCTCCTTCCCTGTCTCCACGCCGTGCTAGATGGGAAGAGGGTGATAAGGCGCCCCCGAGCCCTATCGCTCAATACTCCACTCCTTGGGGTAATCCCTGCTGTTCTCCAGGACCACCTCTCGGAATGAGATCTGGAAGAACTGCCTTCGCAGTGCTCTTGCTGGGATATAGAGACTAATCTGGGAGGGGCTGAGGAACTTCCAATCTCATTTAGATTTGGGAGTAAAGTCACCGTCATGTGTTAAATAAACATCGTTTATGTATTATTGCAGGGGATAGAAAATAGGACGTTTTTCCCCAACTTGCAAATTCAACGGAGACGGAGACAGCTACCGAAATACCCATGACTCGGGGATGTGCCCAGTTAAAAAGCGAGTCAAAAAACACCCAAGGGTAGTTAGCATCACAGGGTTCAGGGAAGGGCCATAAACTTTAAATGGTAGCCCATAATGACACCAAAGTATGTAATGGGTGTGCAACTCCTTTTACCACCCACACCATCATGTTTCTCCTACGCCTGGTCATTTCTCCCCTTCGCTGGAAACCAGAGTGCAAGAGCAAGTATCCAGAGGAAAGGCAAGATGCAGCATCCGCTTTTTAAATATCATTTCTCATTAGCAATATTATAATCCTTATAATATTTGGATACAATAAGTTCATTTAATAAACATCGGTCAAGCACTGTAGGAGGAGAACTCTGCGCCTGGCGGATGAATCAAAGATAAACCACAAACCAAGTCCCTAGGATCAACGCGCCTTGAGTCCAATGATGTTTTTTCCTGTTTTGGCAGTTAGCTAGCAAAGGCCTCATATTTATATTTAAACACCTTTTAATTGGGAAATACTACCTTGAATTTAAATTACACTAAGGTTAAATTACACTTCGGTATATCGTCTATCACTTAGCACATTTGCGTTGTAATTTACCTAATTGCAGTTTTACATTTGGTTCTCTGGTAGAGTTCCATTTATTTCTCCAAATCATTAGCCCTTGACGAAGGATCACCTGTTTCTGTGAACAAAAAGTGACAGAAACATGAAAGAAGGACGTGATTGCTCTCTTTTCCTGATATAAAAGTGCATTAGCTCATTTAATGACGCTCGAATAATATAGGTTCAAAGAGAACCCTAAAAAAAGAAATTCCAAAAAGAATTATCAGAAGCTATAGAACTACAGTTGACCGATAAAAAACATGGGTCCACTTAAACGCTATTTTTTTTTCAATAAATACACAGTCAGCCCTCTGTATCCCCTGGGTTTGGCATCTGCAAATTCAACCAACTACAAATGGAAAACAGTGTTTGCTACACACAATTGGGAATGTATGGATGCTGAGGACTAATTGTATACATTGTTCTATGCCATTTTATATAAGGGGCTCTAGCATCTGCAGGTTTGGATATCATCCAGGGTCCTGCAACAAATCTCCTGCTGATACTAAGGGACACTGGGGAGTCAAAAGGTATACCCCGATATTCTACTGTGTGGGAGTCACTGTCCTTAACCCCTACATTGTTCAAAGTCAGCTATATATCAAAGTATCTTTTTTTCATGATTTATAGTTACCAAAATCTCATATTAGGTTCAACATTTATTAAATATCAAACTTTTCATAAAGTTCTAAAAAATGTATAAACTATTACAGATATATCTTGGTCCTTTGTGGGTTTAAGATATACTTGTTATTCCAAAATTCTGCCAACTTCCACTCAATTCTAAGCAGTATTTTTCAGAAATCATTTACTCAGATTTTCTATGCTTTTATCAATGTGAAAGGCATGTACTGCACACACACACACACACACACACACGTACATATGAAGTTCAGACCTTGTAAAATATTTCATTACTCATTAAAGCATAAAAACAAACAGTAAAAACATGTTGCTATTTCGGCAGCTGGCACCAAAGATAAACATTTTTGTGTTCCCGCTAATTAAACTTGGGAGGATAGAGATCTACTGCAATTAAAATAATTGAAATACTAAGTGAAAATGTTATGTATACAGAGTAAACCATAACCATCCTTTTTTAATCATATGGGTTCTGAGTATATACTGAACTGGTATTTTCCCCACACCCATGATACACTCAGTATCCATGGTTCTCAGAATGATTAAATTTATCTCAGAATGATTAAAATATAAACTAGATCACAAAGAGGAAAACAGTACTAAAACCACCATATTTAATACCTAATTATATTAAACTCTTCATTTAAAGTGTTGCCTGCAAAAAAAAGATTATTTACAAATGAAAAATAAATGTTGTATTCATAAATCTTAATTTATTTGGATATGAATCTCTCTGAACTGATTAAGTTCACCTATCTTACGCGTATCTTTTTATATAAAATTAACATATAGGGCAAACAACAACCAGAGAACTGAAAAGTAGTGCAACGAGAGAGGTTAATGTTTACAAAAATGTAAAATATGAAACCAATAAAATGTAGAAAATCAAACCAATCAATAACAATTGAAATAGTTCCTAAAGAACAATTGCCATTTGATGAAAACAGGTTTGTAAATGAGATCTAGAAATTTTAAGGAACAGATAATTCTGGTGTATCAAGGGTGTAACAAGGACTATGATATATTACCTCTGACAAATCATTAAAATGACAAATTGTCAAATTTATTATGGGTTGTTATAATTTCAAATAATCATGTATAATAATGAAAAAAAAAAACTAAGAAACTCTGTCTTTTGATGGTTGATTTGAGCATCTTAATTGGATTCCTAGAAGATACAGTCAACTATATATACAAAGGTGAATAGAAGACATATAGGTTACTTGACCTGTCAGTGCCTCAATTTCCTCACTTGCAATTTGAGGATTATAATAGTAACTACCTCATAGGATTATTGTGGGGATTAAATGAGTTAATATTTGTAAAGTGCTTAGAATGATGCAAGTGTGCACCTATATTGGTAATATAGACATACAATCTAAAAATGGAGATCTCTTATACCTCACCAAGAAAAAAATAACATCCATTGGTATACCCAGGTTTGTTATAGATGATGCTTTGTATACCTATATCATAATGGAATAAAGTACTGATTGCCATCTTTTTCTGACCCTGTGGTGTTACTAGTCTGGAAATTATCCTTAAATGGTACACTTGTGAGAAATATTTACCAAATTATAGAGGGCCAAGTTCATTGATACCTTCATTCTAGGCTGTGATTCTCTGAACACCCCCTGTGGATGTCTGCTTAGCTACTGGGTTTCCTGGCCAGTTCGGAATTACCAAAATCGAGAAAGGAAACTTATGGAGAGGTAGCCAGGCCAAAAGAGCAAGGATGCCTTATCTCAAGTCTCCAGTTCCTAGTAGATACAGAGAATGAATTCCACCTGCACCTGTGGCTTCAGAGTTTGGTTGCAACGGCGAATGAGAAAATAGGTAAGATATGGACCACCAAATCATGGAGTAGTCTTTTGGGTGGGAGGCTGGGAGAGATGTAATTCAGACAAAAGGTAAGTCTTCCAAGGGACATTAATGTTTACTGGAACTGCTTAAGACCAACGTCTTTGCCAGTGGAACTTATTGTGGTCACCACCTGGTTACACTGAATCTATAGAAAAGTTGCAAGGTCATCATGCATAATGAAATGAGACAGCAATCTCGACAATGTATAAAGAGACAAATTCTTCTCTGCCTGTCTTCCTTTTCAGACACCAGAGGAATAAGTGGAAGGAGGGAAATGTAGAGTTCAAGAAAACAGATCACGTGTTCACTACACACACACACACACACACACACACACGCATGCACGCACCAACAGCCTCCTATCTAACCTGCACTAGTGGAGAAAAGGACGATTTAAATAATTTTAAAGGTTCAAAACATTATGGAATTGGATTGGGGGACTTTAATGTAGAACAATTGGTAGCAATTAGTGGGAGAAAACCTTGGAATATACCCTCCCAATGATCTGAGACGTCTCACGAAACCAGTTACATATTTTCTGTAGTCCTTAAAACAATGTCATCAACAGTTAATATCAGTTTCATCTTAAAGATTGAGAAAGAAAACCCAGAGAAGTTAAGGCCATACAGGCAGTAGAGAGCTAGAATTTAAATCTAATCTATATGACTCCAAAGCCCATGCTTTTCTTATCATGCTTTTTAACATGTTGCAAAACAAAAATTATGAGAGGCTTCTTCAGATGCCATGTGAGAAGGAAGTAACTAATTATAGTGTAGCATTTAGGGTTCAGCTAAGATTGGAAACCACGTGACATTAATCTGTGGTGTTATATGATTTCTTTAGCTGCAGCCAGCAATTCGAGTATAGGAATAAAGAAGGCACATAGATAAACAGGGTTTTGCAGCGTGGGCACTTGGGGACAAAGGAACAAGGAATTTAAGGATATTGGCTGGAGAACTGATGAAGTGGTGGGGAACTGAGGCTAGCCTATTTAGAGAAAACAGTGAAATTAAGAGAGAGCTGAAATATTGAAAATAGGGTGAGGGAATAAGGGACTGGAAGTTTTACATGAAATCAAAGAGCAGATATGAGAGTAAGGGAGTGCATGGTGGAAAGGTGGAAAAGTGAATGGTAGGACAGCATTAGAGTGAGTGGGTAAGATGTTGAGTTTAAGATTTCAGAGGTGGGCAGCTGAGAAACTAATCTATGAGGCAGTGTTGGAGTTGCATCTCTCTGATCTCCCTTCCAAAATGATCCTAATGCTCAGCTCACAGTTTGCAGTTAGCTGACAGCCTCCAGCTGTCAGCACCTGTGGGCTCTACCTCAACCTTTAAGTGGAGGCCACACTTTTCCTGGATAGTCCCAGCCAAGGATCAAGCATGGTGGAGACCCTGTGGCCTGCCATGCTTTCCCATGCAGAAACTTCCAATCTTCAGTCTGCTCCCTAGCTCTCCATTGGGTTAACTGAGACCTCGTCAGATCTGAATCATGGCCTGAGCCTCTTCTTTCCAATCTGATTCCCTGTCCCTTTTAATCTTTCACAGATGTTACTCTCCAATAGCCTCTTGCATTCCTAACTTCGTTTTAACATCTCTTTCCCAGAGAACCCGACTAAAACAGTCTATGCAGATAAAGATAAAAAGGAGTTTTGGTTTCATTTATTTGTTTGTATTAAATAGTAAAGTGGGGTTTCCATAGAGCATGATGAAAAGGTTTCTGAGGACAGTAAACCATGGATGGGTTACCAAGAAGGTGGCAGACAGCAATACAGACTCAAAACATCCAATAATATAGATAAATAGCGCCTTATATTTTGAACAGCAGAGGAATGTAGGGTTGAGAGAAACAACTTAAAATGGACTCAGAATACCATGTGGGCACACATGAAACTCAGAGGAGAAAGTCCTCAATAGTCTTAAAGGGGCTGGTCCTGGTAGCTGCTGCCCCAGTTAGAAAAGTTTGCCACTATCTGAAGTATTTCCAGGAGCAAAGTGTAAAACATCTTGAGTTCACTGATGTCAACAGGACCCTAATTGGTTAAATAAGAGTAATTAATCAGTTATAACTTCACTATGTAAATAATTTAAAAACATTTAGATCGTTTTCACAGTAGTTTCCTTACTTCTAGGCAGTGGAAGAGAATTCAATTCAATAATTCTATTAACTTTGGTAAGTTCTTATTCCAAAGAATATTCCCATATTGCTATCACAATGGAAGAAGGTAGGGATCTCTGAAAGTTAATAGCACTGAAACAATCCCTAAGTTAAGGGTTGGACCAAATTTCAATGGAAATCTGGAATTTTAACATGTATTATAACACATTCAGAAAATGAAACAAGTCTAGTTATCATTTTCAGATTCATGGGGAACATTATTTTGTGTTTTTTTATGATTGTAAAAATAATACTTAACAAACAGAAAGAAGATAGTATGAAAATATTCATTGCTTATTTAGTAAATATTTGTTGAGCACCTAAGTACGTCACCATAACCCCTTAGAGCTTTTGAATTTTCTATTGTGTAAACATACATATATATTTATTAGGTGAGAGTTATTTGGGTTTGTCTTTTTAACCCAAATTACCTCTCAGAAAAGATGGTCACTTTGTGCTTCAATATTTATATTCTCTCTTATTATGTGTCACTCCCTTAACCACTTTATTTTGATCAATAACCTACTGATCAGGAATGTCACTTAGCCTAATGTAAATTCAATCTGTAAAATCTGGAACGTGTATTTAAAAAAAAAAAAGATAAGTGAGCTTTTAAAAGATGATGTTAAAATGTAGTGCAATAATTACTATATTGTAGTGATTGTCAACATATATTAAATATGACATTGGAAAAAAAGCAACATATCTAATTTAGCATATCCAATAAATATAGTAACTAATATTGTATGGACACTTATATCACTTTTATCTCAAAATTTTAAGATAAGTTGTTTCAAACACATTTTTGAAAATTCATCTGAAAACAAATAGGATCACCTTATATTTGGACATATCTAAACAAAATTAATTAAAACTAAATAATTAAAACTGGTCTTTTTTTCCCTCTACTTTGAGCCATAGACAAGGTATTTTTTAAAACATTTATAAAACATTTTTTAAAACATTTTAAACATTTAAAATATTTTGTAATGTTATGTTCAAGAATCTATTTTTATTTATTTTAGTTTTTATTAAGTTTATTGGGGTAACATTGGTTAATGCAATTATGTAATTTTCAGATATACATTATAATTTGACATCTGTATACTCTATCATGTGTTAGGAATTTATTTTTTAATATACTATCTATATTTGAATTTGGAAAGAATAACATCCTATGGACTTTTCTTATAACCCAGTAAAACTTAAAAGTTTTTTAAAACCTAGCAGAATACCTAATTTATACTTTCATTATGGTAATTTAGACTTTTTGTTTTTTAATAGGCACTTCAAATCACCAATTACTGAACTGCAAGTGAAAGCACAGATAAACTGAATATCAAATACATTCATTATCATAAGTTTTACAGAAATATCAGATTAACAATGAACAAAGCATCTACAATTAAATTTTCATTCTTCACACATATACTAATAAATAATGACAAAATAAATTACAAATATACATGATATACATAAATTTATAAGACATTTTGCAACCGGGATACACATTTTATATTAATTGGTCTTGATACTAATTAACAAGGTACTACTTTTTTTTCTATTACTGATAATTTCCCAATGAAGTTATAGAGCAAACTTTAGCCTGAGTAAAATTGGACGAGTTGTTTATATTGTGAGAGATTGTTAAAGGTAACTGTTTTCAACTGAACCAAAAGATAGAGAGAGTGGTTCGCATTTATTTTCATAATCTTAAAAGGTATATGATTTCAGCAGTAGGGACCAATAGTGACACTAAGGGAGGAAAGGGGACTCTAGGCATTTGATCAGCATGGGGGAGAACAGAGTGAAAACGCCATTATCTAGAGACTTCCCTGCAGCAGTTGTCTGAACACTGCCTCCTTCTTTGCTCACCCTTGGACTTCAGTCTGGTTCTGGCGCGAGGCCCAAGAGCTAAGTTTTCATCATGGCAGGCTTAAGAGAACAGTGGAGAGTGAACACCTAATCCCACCCCAGCTTGCCCTAAAATGGCCCCTGAATGCGTCCAGATCCCGCGCCTGCTGCTCAAAGCTGTTTCTACAAAATAGGAGCATAGAAAAGCAATGCCACTTTGCCCCAGTTTTGCATTTCAGTTTTACCACGTAATTTTTTTTAAAACGTTTTCATCTTCCCACATGTCATCTTTAGAACCCATTGCTTAGAATTTCTTAGAGGAAATGAGTCGTAGTTAGCCAATGAAGATGCATCTCAGTGTTTCCAGGGCGGGGAGTAGGACCTTAACTACCTACCTGCTACAGGAAGCCAGTACAAGCACTGTAGTGTTTCTGTTGCCTTTTCATCCAGAAGGTTATGGTGAATTTCCTTAAAATGTTTTGGACATGTGGGCAGTCTCCTGCTAACGCAACCTCTGTTAGGAAGTAAACTTTGTAGGCTGCAAGGGGGGTTTTGCTGCTGTGATGACTGCCAGCCTCCTGAAGAAGGTGTTCGCTGAAGCCCTCAAGCAAGAGCCACAGTGAAGCTCATATGCCGTGATCCCTTTTCAGATACTGGCAAAAAGGCCAGACCCAGAGTGTTGTTACAGTGAGGAGCTGGGTGAATTGGCAAATTACCAGGTGAGGGGTAGACTGTCATTTATAAAGTGATGGTTTTTATAGACTCCCAGCAACATTACTGCCACTTACCTGAACCATGGGGTTTCTGGAAGAAAAAAAAAAAAACAGCTTATTCTCCTATTGGAATAGAACCAAAATGAACACTGGATTTAGGTTTGCAAGATCTATATTGGTCTGTTCAAAATACTTCAGCATTTATTTTACTAAATAGCCTTTGCAATACCATGTGTATGTTAACTCACACTTTTCCTGAATCTTGAGATGCTCTCTGCTCCTCTGGTTGCCATTTAATGGTCTCTCCTTTCACCGGGCCCCAGGGCTTAGTAATGTCTACCACGGGCTCATTAACTCCCACCCATCTTGGGTTCTCTGAACCTTGTTTTCTTACATAATAAGGACAATATCACTTAATGTGACAAATGTCAGCTTAGTCAAAGAAAAAACTAAGTATTGATAAACAGAAAAATAGAATTACCATAAAATATCACCTTAAAATTTCTTGTAGTTTAAGATTTATATAAACAAAACTGATATTTATTAATATGTCCTATTAATACATGCAAGAGTATATTATAATCTATAGAGTACTATTTTCTTGTACCTTGAAAAAAAATAACGTTTGTGAATTTTAGATTATAATATATTTTTAAGGCTATTATTATTCTTTTTCTTTTAAAATTAATTTTTATAAATTGTAAAATTTAAATCCTACTCCAGCTATTAATAATTACTCAGGATCATTATGGGATTATTTTAGTTAAAATAGTTATGATTAAGACATTAATGGACTGAAAATTGGATACAGAAATTTCTAAAGATCTTGTTGCATTAAAAAAGTCAGAAAAAATAATATCAAGCCTAGAGATATTAAATCTCAAACAATGTAAATATAATTATATTATTATCGATAACATTGTTGAAGTTAAGAGTATATCTAGTTTTATAAAAGCAGTAAATATTTCATACAGAATATTCAGGGAAAAAAGAAGGAAACAATTCCAAATTAGAGAAAAACTGCGATCTATCTGTAATGATTAAAGAACAGTACTAAAACTACCTCCTAGACAAATGATATTGTATCATGAAATGACTTCAGCTCTAGAAGAGATAGAGCTGCAGCAAATATGTGAAGTGTTGACACCAGAGATCCAAGTTCAGACACAACGTTGCTCCCCGCTAGCTGCTGGGTTCAGTTTCCTCATTCATCAAAGGGGATTTTTGCAATACTAACTCATAAAGCTGTTGTGAGGAGTAAACACCATCATCCCTGATAGTGTTTCACAGTTTTAAGTAATTTAATCTTTTTAAGAAGGACAAAGAGAAAATGATTCAAAAGAAAAACTAGAGTAATAAAGGGTATTTGAGTGCCAAGCACTGTGCCAAAAATTTACTTGTACTGCCATATTTAATCTTCATAACAACATGATAAATAATAGTAGGAACAATTATTATCTCCATTTTATAGATGAGGAAACTGAGGCACAGAGCAGTCCAAGAAGATAAGGTTAGCAACTGGCAGAGCAGGAAGTCAAAGTCAGTACTACCTGACTCTAGAACTCTGAGTATTTTAACATTATTAGCTGCAATGTGGAAAAATGTTTAACTTCTTTAGTAATCAAAGATTTAATAATAAAAATACATGGAAATGGAAATGCAAAGGAATGATAAACATTCTATTCCAGTTGTCTATGAAGAGGAAGGGAAGGAGTGAAATTGGGAAGGAGGTATACAAAGCTTCAACCACATATATAATATTTTATGCTTATAGATGACTGTTGAAAATATGGAAATGTGTTGACTTGATAAACTATAGGTTAGCATTTTTCTCCACCCTTTTCTTACTAATTCATAGTAAGTCATTAAAGCAGTGAACTAATGTCATTTCTATTTTTATTTATATGAAGCCTAAATAATTAAGGAAACAATTCTGGTGAAAGTCCGGAGAAACTGATATTCTCAAATATGTATATCCAGTGATATAAATTGGTTCACTCTTTTGGAAATATGGAAATATGTTTCTAAAACCTTAAAAAATCATACTCTTTGGCTCGTAATTTTTGGAAGGGACACTATCCTAAGGGAAAAAAATGTCAAAATATTCATTCATATAAACATATAAATACATACACTGAAAAAACTCTATGCATAAAAATGTCAACTGTGGCAACATTTAAAATAGTAACATATAATAAACAGTCTAAAATTTTAATAATAGTCAAAATTATGTACCATTTAAAGTAACATAATGAAGGCTATTTAGCAATTTGCAAAACGGTTGTGCTGTAATGTTAGTTGAAAAAAGTCAAAATATGAAATTGCATAGAATTAAACCAATGAAAAAAATAAGCATTAAAAAAAGTTTAGAAAGAAATACTCTAAATTGGTATGTATCGAATTAGCGTTAGGATGACAAGATTGTGAATATTTTTCTTTCCTCTCTCTTCCAAATTTTTGATAATATTGATTTCTGAAATATTGTTTCTGTAATTTAAAATTATTACATAATACAAACAGCTTTTGGACTAATGAGATATATACAAAAATAAATTGGAAATCAATGGAGAAGATGAAGAATTCAAGGAAGGTTATAGACAATGCACAATAGGCATAGACAACGGACAATCAGTGTAGGTCCAGAGGAAGGGCAGATCCATCAGGCTTAGGTATTTAGGAATGCTTCCTGAAAGAGGGGCTGTCTGTCAGTGAGCTTCAATAATTGCTAGAGCAGGTAAAAGCTGGGGACTAAGAGAGGGCCTAAGCAAAAGGGGTGTCTAAGGTGCAAAAGTAAAAAGATATGAAATGATTACAGGAAACAGCATTTCATGTCATGGAAACTGCTATTTTCAGTTTTCATCTACTGATTTTTTTCAGAAAAAGTGGTGACTTTAAAGTTGTCACAGTTGAATTAATTCCTTAAAACAACTGGTTGTAGAATCATAGCAACATAATTGTGAGTTGTGCTTCTGGCTCCAAATTTTTCATCTAAAAATAATCGCAATGACCACATCTTAGAAAAACAAAGCCATTACCTATTCTTGTGCTCTGGCTATCTTGGTAGTCACTTACTGGAAAATGGATCATGGGTAAAATTAACTGCATGTTTTTAGAACACTGCTTGTCACTCTTACCTTAACTGAGTTGATTAATGAAACAATTTTAAAACTTTCAGTATATAGGCATTCTCTGAAGCATGGACATGACTTAGAAACAATCTCTTATGATCATGCAAGCATGCTTGTGATACACAAGAGTCACAGCCCTGGCAATTCTGAAAGTCAATGTTATTCCTTCAGGGAATGTATTCTCTTGTGCACAGAGAGAGGCTAGGGGTGGAGATGTGGGATAAAGGAGGAGGGATGTTAGGTAAGTCTCCCACATTGGGAAGATGAATGAATCTATATGCTCCATTGCCCCCACATATACCAGCTGCTCTTTGCCCAGCTTCCTTTGGTTAGAAAAATACTCATTGAATAATATATGAATCAACAGGATGAATGATGATAGTTATCATTTATAGAATGATTACTTAGTGCTAGGAGTTTATATCCATTAACTCGAATTGTCATAAGAATCCTGCTTTGTGTATAGCTCAAATGCCTGGATATTTAGGTTCTTCAACTAACCCTAGTTTTTTGTTGTTGTTTTGTTTTGTTATCCTTTGAGATCTGTGTAAAATAAAAGTGCTTGATTGCCATCTCACACATTGGTGAGAAATCTGCTGGTTCTCTCCACATCTCTAGGTTTCTCTTCTTCCCTGCACATTCTGTTTTCCTACCTGAGCCAAATCCTCCCCTCTCCTCTACATACCCCTTATGTTTGCTCTTTTTTTCTGATGTACTGCCTTATCCAACAGCATAAACACATCACCCTAATTTATTTACTCCCCAAAGTATCACTCACATATGACTCCTGTGTAACAAACATCTATTACTTTTCTGGCGATAAGGTAAGAAATGGTCCACTGTGGTGCCAAGGAACAAACAACTCAACATCAGATATTAAGACTGTTGCCCCAAATAGAGCCCCAGACTCTTAGCTATTTTGCTGGACTTCTCCCATCCCTGGGGTTGGTGCTTTCATCTCAAACTCTGAGAAGCTAAAATTCGTACTTTATCATGCAAAATGATTTAGTTCTCTGCCTGGGGCTTCCTCCTTCATATCCAAAGCAGGCCCATTAGGTCGATTTCCCAAACATAAAGAACCTTAGGAATCTGAAGGCCTGTCCTCAGATGAATGCAGGAGAGTCAACACTTATTGAATGTTTACAACATGCCTGGCTCCATTTTCCTGAGAGCTTTAGGGGCATTAGCTCACTAAACCCTCACATTAGCTAATATTCATTTGATAGGTGCAGAGATAGTAAGTAACTTACCCAAAGTCACATAGTTAACAAATGGAAAGGCCAGGATTAGAACCCAGGTGGTTGGTCTCTGGTTCCTATGATCAGTTACCATCCTCTACCAGCCTCATGCTCTAGGTTCCCTCAGTTCTTTCAGTGACTGAAAACAAAAGCAAATACTGAGTGGACAGTTCAATCTGCACCCTGAGAATGACCCCAGTGTGGTTTGGAAACTCCAGTTTTCTGAAGCCATGAGAATACAGGGGTATTATTGTGGTCTGAAGGTATAAACCAGATTTGCTCAGTGACAAACTGAGTTATGAACTTTATAACTGCTGCTTTCAAAAATAATAATGTAATCCAGTCTTTTCTTGCTTAATGAGTTGCCACAAATTCACTTAATTCATTTAGTCAGTCATTCAAGATTTAAGGAGTTTCCTCTGCAAGTTAGGTACTATTAGGTGCTGAGCAGATAATGATGAATCCTTCAGATCCACTCTCAGTCCTGGAGTAGCTCAGAATTCTGTGGGGAACTTGCAGTCTAGAGCATGCTATAATACGACTCATTCATTAGATAGCTACGCATTTGATAATATTTGAAGCTATAGAAAGTCCCATTTTAAATCAATGTATGAACAAAATGTCTAAGAATTACTCTTTGAAGGCAAGAGAAATAGCTCTATCACTGGTGGTAGCAAACCCTCCAACCTGAGGACTGGACAAGCAGAACCTGAATGACCAGCTGGATGACCGCCTGGCCAGAATTCTGTAAAGAGCATTCAAACATGATGACTAAACAATTCTCAACCTAGTGTCCATGATCCATATTCCTAACATTAGGAAGACAGCCATGGGAGTATGGAGATGTACGAGGAGGCATAAAAAGACAGAGGGTGAGATTATGGTGAGTGTTTCTTCCAATACTGGCCTATAGAGGGTGGTGCTGAGATTTTAGATTTCCACACCCAGTTCTTCAGAGAAAAAAATTATTAGCATGATGAAGGGCATTAAATGGGGTCACCATTGCTTGATGAAATTAGGTCCCAAGAATATAAAACTTGCTTTGATTTAATTTCTGCTCAAATTTCTGATCTAAGGTTCGATTTCATGAGCATCAGAGGAAAATGTCCCACAAGCATGACCACTAAGAATTCTTTGGGCAGGAACATCTCTTACTTTAAATTAATAAAGTAACATCTTCTTTTAAAGCTGGATCTTAAATATGAATTAAATTACTGGCTTTCAGGTTGTACTCCTACAGCTTCATTTGCAAACAATGAAAGTTTTAAATTACATGTGAAAATTGTACATTGTTTCATATTAGTTTTATATATTGGATTTTCACAATAAGATTTTATTTAAAAAAAAAAAATGAGCCCTGTAGCAAAAAGGGAACACCTCTGAGATTTTGGTCCATTTCTTTTTTCACATGGCAGAGGTAAATCTTAAAACTAGGTCACTACTCCTGGCCCAGTTCACTGCACAAACCTTTATCTCCTGTCCTCCAAGCTACTGAGAATCTGGAGAACATGGCAGTCACTTAGGCCAATGTAACTCTGGGTGAACTATACATTTCTAGTAATGCAGCAGCTAAGAATTAGGCTCTCAATGAGAATATTCTGTTAAAATACTGACTGGCCAGTTACCATTTATTGTTCTATAATAGGTGCTAAATAATCTAATTTGATCCTCACAATAATCTGTTGAGTTGGGCTGAGCAAGTATCTCTCTAGTTCCCATCTTTAATTTTACAAAAGGTATAACAGTCTCAAAGTTTTTAATTTCCTCAAAGAAACAATAGTTGATTTAAAAAGACCTCATATTTCAGTCTTTTGACTTTTAGAAAGACAAGGCTCAGTTCATTATATATACGTCCAGTTTAATACAACCAGTAAAAATATGTAGTGCTTGAGTAGATGGTAGATCAATAATGTCATTAAATAGAATAACTTCCCAAATTGATGAGCATAAAATATGGAGGACAAAAGTTTAGATCTCGACCTATGAGCCATGCACATCAGCTAGGCTTTAAAATTATTACAGGAGACCCACAATTTCATGAAGTACTTATCTGTATCGTGAATAAGGTAGCTTACATTGATACGTACACCTATTCTTCAAACGAAAGTAAATGCTCTTTTGTTCAATAAAAGCCTGACTTTAAAAGCATTACTGAATTTGTAATTGTGTGTTTTGTACTCTATATGTTCTCAATTCTAAAAAATCATAATTACTATTGTAATAATATAGGGCTCTGTGAAATTCTTTTTTTGTTTAAAAGAGGATTATACTTGAAAATTTGGGGGCCATCCGTTCCAGCCTAAAATAAAAGGAATAATAGGAAATATTTTAAATCATATTTTGTATCTTTTCCTGTTTCTATTTTAAAGTTATATAACTAATAATACACCTAAATTATTACTTTTTGTTTTTCATGTTGAATGGCTGCTCCTTAACTAGCTTTGTTTATTATGTGTGCTCAGATCGCTGATTTTCAGAAGAACTGCCCTCTAGCCTAGCCCTACATTCTTCCAAGATAATATCATCTACAGGGGTCAAGTTTCTTGCCAGGGGAGCTTATCCATAGAAGTAAACAATCTGGAAGTAAAACCATGAAATGTTAAAGAAACTGTCAGACATGGACAGGACATTAATAACAAATACTATCTTTGGCTATTAAGTGTTCCCCCCAAAAAAGATATCCGGTCAAACTGACCTACAGAATTGGAACAGTAAACAGAATACAAAAAGGGCTGTAAGCAATACCATCTAGGAACACTGAGGTAATGGATAGGCTCCATGTCTGCTGGGGACGCCAGGAGGCACAGCTGTTCCTTTCTCTCAAAACAAACCCTATTTCAGTGCATTTCAGTTTGCTTACGAGCTCAGATCTGCTTTTGAGGAGTAAGCCAAACACATAGCCACTAGTGATATACCTTAGGGAGGACATTAGGGAAACTTACAAAACAAAAGTGAACTTGAAAAGGCCCTGTTTTATATCTTTTCCTCATCTCTGGCAATTTTCCAGCCTCAGTCCACTTACCCACCCCCTTGCCCTTTCTTACATTTGATTCTTTATCAGATGAAATAGGAAGACAATAGAAAGCAACTGGGAAACAAACTAAACATTTCCTTCTGGAAACATTACCTATTTTTAAATAACAACTCAGTCTGTAAATATTTTCATTAGAAAACACTCTACAAAAAAAGCAATTTCTCCAAGTCAGAACCTAGAATTTAAGGTCTCCTTTCAGTGCAATACCAAAACTCTCTATATCTGCAGACAATCTAGGCTTTTACCTCTGAAGATTGATGTTTAGGTCCTTAATCACATATTTATATCATGAACTAAACTCACATAATTGCATGAAGAGCTGGGTTTTGGTAGTGGCATAGAGAGAGGAAAGTTGGAGTTACACCATTTGGTTTTACGCAGCAGAGCTTTGAATTGACTTATAGGCATTTCCCATAATCTCCCTAGGCCCCAGATAACTCATCTATAAAATAAAAAAATAGTTCTAGACGACCTTTACATTTCCTTGCAAATCCAGCATTGTATGATTTTTAGAGGTACGAAATGGGAAGCGAACCATGAAGGGGTATAGCAAATAGAATTATGGTTGTAGTAATTGGATTATTCCCAATTCTTCACCCCCTCCCTGATATAGAATTGCACAGCATTTGTCAAGTGGCTTCACAGTAACCTTCCACCTAGTAGGCAGAGTGTATCTCTCTATCTAATTTATGTTGAGCTTGGCCATGTAAATTGTTTTGGCCAATCGAGGTTAACAGGTGTAATGCAAAAAGAGGCTTTAAACGTTTTGCCTTTGGCTTTACTGCTTTTGCTTCCATAATCTACTGGTGAGCCACTGACTCAAGAATGAGGAGATGTGGAGTTGACCAAAACCTTGAGCAAGAGAAATAAGCACTTTTTGTTTTAAGCCTTTAAAATTTGTGGTTGGTTGTTATGTAGCACTATTGTAGCAGAAATCTGATTGATATCATTGACTTTTTACTCTTACTTTTTGGTGCATTTTATCCAACAATATGCCCACCAATCTAAAATTTTCTTCAAGGTTATTCGGCGGCATTAGAGGCATCTAGGCATTTCAGGTTGACCATAACAATGTTCTCCTCCTTAGGACCACTAGCAGGAGTATTGTCAGTGCTAAAAACACGGCACAACATAAAATCCGTTTACTGAAATTTCTGTGTGAAGAATTCTATGTTCTAGCCTATATTGAGAAATGACTTTGTATGACACTGTGCTGTGTTGTCTGTAAGGACAGTGGTCATTATAAATTTGTAGTCTAGCTTTTGTGATAAACTTGGGAAAATTTCTCTCTGGTTTCAGTAACTGGAGAAATTGTGTTCATCAGAAGTAATTGGTTTGAATCGGTGAACACTGGCTGTATCACTGGTTGTGAGCCCTCTTGAAATTTCTTGAAGAAATCAGAGCCAAATATGTGCCCTTCTACAAACAACTGCATGTAGGTGCCATTGTAGTATACATTTGCTTTACCAACTTCTCTCTCGGTTTCATCTTTTTTCTTACACACTCTCTCTCTCTCTCTCTCTCTCTCTCTCTCTCTCTCTCTCTCTCTCTCTCTCTCTCTCTCTATATATATATATATATATATATATATATATATATATTCTTACTATTGTTATTACAATAGTAATAGTATATATGTTTATGCCAGCCATTTTAAATCATTTTAAAACAGAATTGAGAATATGTAAAACACTAATGTTAATAAGAAAAGTATTAATTTCAATTAATGTAATGAAGCACAATTTCACCACTGATCCATCAACTGTTTTGTTAAAACTTACAGAGAATACAGTATTTCTCTATTCTAAATTATCTCCAAGAAGGTATTGCGTAAAAAGCACTTATACTCCTTTGTACCATTTCAAATCCATCATCAAAGTAAATATAAGGATGAAAAACTATCTATCTTCAAGTTGTTTAAAATAAAGGGGAAGTTTTTATTTACTAAGAATTTGCTATATTATCTTTTAATTATTCAAGTGAATTATTTAATATTTGTTGAGTACATACTATGTACATACATGGTGCTAAGTGCTACGGGCAATAAAAAGATGAATAAGGTAACCGATATCTTTAAGAAGCTTCTGTGTGTGTTAGGCACTTCTACATTCCAAAGACTTGGTTGACTTAGGTGTAATTTGGCTTCACTTTAAGACTGAAGAAAGGTGAGGCAAAGACATAGAAATACTAAGGAGCTCCAGCAGAAGCACAATCTGGCTTCTGATTCTAGTTTAGTGTTCTAAAACATCAAGAAATAAGTCAGTCACCAGGGTTGGTGGTGGTGGTTGTGGTTTGGCTGGGCAGGACAAGTATGGGAAATACCAGCAAAAACACAAAATAATCATAAACAGGTTGAGGAGAATAGGAAGTAGAATTAATATGGGTTGGTAGATGGAAGCCAAGAATAATCAGTAGTGAACAAAACCAAATCAGAAGCTAAAAGGGGTTCCAATTCAAGACATTGGTCTAAGTTTACATTTTAACTACTATTGAATATCTAAAGGAATATAAAAACGAGGGGGGGGATATGAATTGGCACTTGCTATAAACTTTAGATTTCTATTAAAGTGTTCTGTGTGTAGGCAATTGTGAGATATAGTCAAAGAGGGACAAATACTACTCCTACTAACATCTATAGCAAGTGTGTTAAAATGTTGGAGTCCACATGGGGCAATATCCCAACACACCCCACTTTGCCCTTCATATACTAAGTAGAGGTCACACAAAACAAGTAGGAATTCTGTGGCACAGTGGTAAAGTTCCTTTCTCTACCTTATCTGGCTGTAACTTTCCTTATACCAACAGACAGCTGAAATCCAATTTATTAAAATAGACTGTGGTAAATTTATTTTTTCCCTTCAGGCATTGTCTGAACCTAATGTTTGAGAGGACCCTCAAAAATTCTGAAAATTGAACTTTATCAATGGAAATGAATCATAATCATAAAAATTAACAAACAGAAGAACCGTTTATTAATATAGATTAAAAGAGTTACTTTCAATCTATAAAAGTAGATTAATTAGAGGAATAAACAAATGATTTCACCCATGGAACAGTTAATAACACTACCAAAAAAAACTTTGGAAAAATCTCATAATGTCAAGTATTGGAAAGATGCTGGATTACCAACTAGATTCAAAAGAATGTTACACCACAGACACACCATATGCAAAATTAAACACAAAATATGTCATAGGCCTAATTTTACATGCTAAAAGTATAAAACTCTTAAAACATAGTCATAAATATTTATGATCTTGGATTAGGCAATGGTCTCTTTGACACCAAAGCACATATGCACGTGTGCATGTGCACGCACGTGCACACACACACACACACACACACACAGATAAATTGGACTTAATAAAAATTAAAAACTTTTATGTTTTAAAACGAACCTGGAAAGGTTCTCTTACATCAACCACCTAAGAGTTGCACTACAAGAGGTAACAACTTCTTTTCCTCTCAGCCATCTGCTCAGCAGCTGCAAAGCAGCAACCGTGCATGAGTGCATCTCCATCCATGTTGGCCAAGCTGGTGTCCAGACCGGTGTCCAGACCGGCAATGCCTGCTGCAAACTCTACTGCCTGGAACATGGCATCCTGCCCGATGGCCAGATGCCAAGTGACAAGACCATTGGCGGGGGAGATGACTCCTTCAACACCTTCAGTGAGACAGGCACTGGCAAGCATGTGCCCAGGGCACTGTCTGCAGACCTGAAATCCATGATCATTGTTGAAGTTTGCACTGGCACCTACCACCAGCTCTACCACCCTTAGCAGCTCATCACAGGCAAGAAAGATGCTGCTAATAACTATGTTCACAGACACTATACCATTGTCAAAGAGATCATTGATCTTGTCTCAGACTGAATTCAGAAACTGGCTGACCAGTATACAGGTCTTCAGGGCTTCTTGGTTTTCCTTAGTTTGCTGGGGGAACTGGTTCTGAGTCCACCTCCCCACTGATGGAACCTCTCTCTTTTGATTATGGCAAGAAGTCCAAGCCAGAGTTCTCCATTTACCCAGCACCCCAAGTTTCCACAGCTGTAGTTGAGCCCTACAACTCCATCCACACCACCCTGGAGCACTCTGATTGTGCCTTCATGGTTGACAGTGAGGCCATCTATTATATCTGTCATAGAAACTTTGATATTGAGCACCCAACCTATACTAAACTAAATAAGTTGATAGATCAAATTGTATCCTCCGTCACTGCTTCCCTCAGATTTGATGGAGCCTTGAATGTTGATTGACAGATCAACCTGGTACCCTATTCCCACATCCACTTCCCTGTGGCCACATATGCCTCTGTCATCTCTGCTGAGAGAGCTTACCATGAACAGCTTTCTGTAGCAGAGATCAGCAATGCATACTTTGAGCCAGCCAACACAGACAGTGAAACATGCCCCTCACCATGGTAAATACATGCCTCACTTCCTGTTGTACAGTGGTTCTCAAAGATGTTAATGCTGCCATTGCCACCATAAAGACCAAGCATACCATCCAGTTTGTGGATTGGTGCTCCACTGGCTTCAAAGTTGGCATTAATTACCAGCCTCCCACTGTGGTACCTGGTAGAGACCTTGCCAAAGCACGGTGAGCTGTGTGCATGCTGAGCAACGCCACAGCTATTGCTGAGGCCTGGGCCTGCCTGGACCACAAGTTTGACCTAGTGTGCCTTTGTTCACTGGTAGGTGGGGAAGGGCATGGAGGAGGAGAGTTTTCTGAGGCCTGTGGGGACATGGCTGCCCTTAAGAAAGACTATGGAGAAGTTGGTGTGGATTCTAAATCCTAAATACTAAACTTTAGTATTTAGGAATACTTTAGGACTACTAAAGTTAAAATTTCACATAGGTGCTGCTTTTACAGGGAAGCTTATTCTGATTTAAACATTGAAAAGTTCTGATTTGATCAGTTAATTTGTATGCAGCAGTGTATATTCTCATATGTAATTACTGGCCTATGCTTTAAAACATGACACCTTATTATAGACCCAACTTGTCCGTTTCTCTGATAGGTTTGAATAAAGTATTCCCTATCTTAAGTGAAAAAATAAATAAATAAAGGAAACCTGGAGAAAGTGAAGAGACAACCCATAGAATGAGAAAAAATATTTGCAAATCATATAACTGATAAGAGACTTGTATTCAGAACTTACAACTCAACAATAAAAGACAATTTTAAAATAACCTAAATATATATTTATCCAAATAAGATAGACAAATGACAATAAGCATATGTAAAAATGTTCAACATTATTAGCCATTAGGAGACTAAAACCATCATGAGATATCCCTTAATATCCATTAGGATGGCTATAATAAAAAAAGACAGACAATGAAAAGTATTGGTGAGGATGTCAACAAACTAGAATGCTCATATATTGTTGATAGGAATGTAAAATGGTGCAGTCACTTTAGAAAAAAGTTTGGCAGTGCCTTAAAAAGTTAAACATAGGGTTATCATATGACTTAGCAACTACATACTCCTAGGTATATACACAAGAGAAATGAAATATACCCAAGGAAAGTGAAAACATGTTTACACAATACTCCATAGACAAATGTTAATACCAGCATTATTCATAATAGTGAAAAAATGTAAATTGTACAAATGACCACCAACTAATGAACAGATAAACAAAATCATACACACATGGGAATATCATTCAGCAATAAAAACAAATGGAGGGCTGATACATGTTATAACATTGAGGAATCTTGAAAAATGCTAAATGAAAGAAGCCAGACACAAAAGACCACATATTTTGTGATTCTATTTATATGAAATTTTCGGTTATAGACAAATTTATAAAAACAGATTAGTGGTTGCCAGGGGCTGGACCAGAGGGTAAGGAGAAGGATCATTAATAGCAAAATGTGGTTTCTTTGGAGGATGATAAAAATATTCTGAAACTAGACAGTGGTTGCACAACTTTATGAATATGCTAAAAAAACCCACTATATTGTATGCTTTAAAGAGTGAATTTTATGGCATGTGAATTTTACCTCAATCAATCTGTCACTTTAAAAAATAACATTGTATATTTAAAATGGGAACTACTTAATTAGGAATGATTTAGAAATAAGAATAGGATTGCAAAAAGTGTTTTTTTAAAGAATACAATGTAAGCAATAAAGAGTAAAATTATAGAATGCCAAAAATAAATCAATAAATTTGAAGATGAACTCAAAAAATCTTCCAGAAGTCAGAGGAAAATGATATAAGAATGAATAGTATGGAGAAAAAGATAATGTATGGGGAAAAGATCTAGGATATCTAATAAAGGATTTCAGAAAAGAGAGGATAGAATAATTTATCGAATAATTTTTTTTTTTAATTTCGCTAAGCAGAAGACTAAGCCAAGTTAAGATCAAAAGAATCAGGTAAAAGGTTATTTTTTATTTATTATTAATTTTATTTTATGTCTATTGTTATTTGTTTTCTTTCTTTCTTTCTTTTCTTTTCTTTTTTTTAAAAATTATTATTAGTCAGCTTGAAACTTGTTGCTTGGAAAATGGTGTCTCTACCTCATGTTGTACTGTAGAACATTAAGCCATGATCCTGGAGATCTGGGCCCAAGTTTTGTTGCTAACCAGGCATATGGTTTTAAGCAAATTATTTTGCTTCTTTGGGTCTCAGGTCGTCATATGATAAAAAAATAAAAAGTAAAAAGCTTAAACTAGATGACTTCAACAGAGTTGACTTAAGTATATGACATGGGCCAGGGGAGCGGTAGGAGGCAAAGCAGGAAAGCTAGACATGGCGAGACAATGAAGAAGTCCTGATCTAACAGAACTAAAATATGGGGGGGCTGGAACTTGGGGGAAGGTGATGCAAGCAATACTGCCACTGTCCGTAGTGCTGAACCATCATTGTTTTGTCTGAATGCCATTGGAGGAGTTAAGAATTACTTTGGTGAACAATATGGAGATCTAACCATTTTAGAAAAGAACAGCAATACTCTGAGTTCATGTACATATATGTTTTTAACCACTACATCTATGCTAATAGTTCCCAAATCTTTATGTCTAGCACTAACCTCTCTTCATCTCTCAATGCTTACTTTCAACTATTGCCAAGCATCACCTGCATTTATTGCATTGAATTTACTTCAAACTCAACAGATCCAAGAGTGAACTTGTCATATTCACTAATGTTCTTGCTTGTTTGACTGTGTTTTACATTTTGATTTGTTCTTTCTCCAAAACCAAAAATCTAACTTGTCTGCCTCCTGTACTTAAGCATCAAATCCTGCCAATATTGCTTATAAATACCTCTTACATCCATTTTTCTCTCTTCACTTTTGTCATTGGACATTTCTCACTTGGACTGTCTTAATATCCTTCGAATTAATCTCTCTACCTCCAGTTTTGTCCTCTTTCAACTTTCTAATAGAATCAAGTTATTGCCCTGTGAAAAGACCTCACTGGATCTAATTAATTACAGCACAAAATCCAAGTTACTTAGAATGACATTCAAGGACACTATAATCTGTTCAGGAAAGAAACTCTGAAACAGAGTAATGTTCAGAACATTTATCAGAGAGTTCCTTGTAGGTTACCACTCGTGGAAGGGTGGTGAAGGGGACAGGATCGGGCAGAGGGAAAAGTTGAGCTGTGCTGCAGCATCAACAAAGGCCTCTTAGCCCAACCCATGGGGAGTTCTATAGCTACAATGGCCCTTTAGAATGGCTCCAAGTTGCAGCGAGGGGGCCAGAGCTTTATATAACACATTGACCAAACGTTGGATAAAAGGAGTCCCTGGAAGGAAGTATGGCCTTGGGCATCACTATGGTTTGATTGTCTTCTGGCAGCACTCTCAGATGTTCTTCATTTATTATTAGGGATCTGGGCAGCAAATCAGAAAGTCTACCATACTCTTGTCTACCTGTGCACATCCTTCTGTTTTCTTGACCTCCAGTATTTGCTTTATTATAACACTGACTACACTCTATTTTATTGCCTCTTTACTTCTTTGCATTTCTCATTAGACTGTAATCTCTACAACAAATGCTGGGACTATGTAAGTTACTGTTGAATCCTCAATGTTTGGCATACAGGAAATCATAAACAATTGTTCAAATGAATTATTAAACAAATGAAAAGTGCAAATTAATTTTCTCCCCATTGCTTACTCCTTGGTACTCCAGTCAAACCAAACTAATTGTGACTCCTTGAATCTCCCAAGCCTTCCCTTGAACCCATGCCTTGGATTTGCTCTTCCTTTAGCTTAGAATGTCTTTATTTGACTTAATCTTCAGCTTAACATCCACTTCTCTTTCAAGAGTCAGCTCAATTGCCACCTTTGGAAAACTTCCCCAGGCATAGTCACAATCTTCATTCTCTGTATTTCCACAGAACACAGTTCCTACCAACTATCACAAACCCATAGGGGATATGAGACTGTGAGTTTCATATCCATTTTGCTTCCTTAACACCTAAAGGGGCCTGGCACAGAGTAAAGAATGAAAAAAAAATGAATGAATAAGCAATAAATATGTAAGTAAAATTAGGCTTTAAAAATATTAACCATAAAAAAAGACTATTAGCCAGGCAGTGTGTACAAAATTAACTAAAAAACAGGAAGATAGAGGGAAGGAAATCATAAGGTTAAATAAGAGGCATGTGTTCATGAACACTGAATTAGCTGTAATTCCTTATTTCTGAAATTAGTTTTTCCCATGTATGAAATGAAGAACAGATGATGAAATTAGCACCACTGTTGCTTTGCCTACATGTCTTAGTCACATCATCTTTCAGTCCATTTTTTATTAAATGCTAGCCCAAGAGTGTCAAATTTAAATGCCTTCAGGTGTCAAGCAGGTTACCTAAAGGTGTAGTGAGCCTGTGGGGACCTAAATGTTCATGGAGGGGCATTCAATTTCAAGCGTTAAATCACTAGGTCACCAAACAGAACAGGGTCAGGGCCTGATGTGTTTGTTCTGGTGTGCTGATTTACCTCCCCCTTCTACACATTTTGAAATATTTTCTGACCTATAATGAAACTGATGAAAAGAGGTAGCCAACATTTCACCTTGCAGAAAAAAAGAATGTTTCTATATTTCTAGCAAGAAATTAAATTCTCTCTGAAGTGGTTTCATAGTCTGCCAGAATATTAGATCAGAAATTTTACTGGCAGCCAAAAAAAAAAAAAAAAAGATTCTTTTCCTTCTATACAAAATATCTTGTTATCTACCCTTGGCACTGCTTCTGGCTTTTTCTAAACAAACAAAAATGTCCTTCCTATTACCAAACTAACACAAGCTCTTTGGAAAACATAGGAAAAAGTTAGAAAATGATTTCTCAAAATTATACCATCAGTGAGCAACCTCTATTGGCATTTTAGTTTATGCATGAGATTCATGGAATTGTGACATTGCCATGCACACTCAGAGCTAAGTAGAAAGTAAGCAGGAAAATAATTTTGTTCTAAAAAGTTGAGTATCTAAAGAACTTATGACCCAAGCAAGCTGATAAAGACATTCTGAGGTAACTCTAAAGTGCCTGACTGAAACCAGATGTTTGTAAAACAGGCCCTGATGAGGAGGAGTTTAGTACTGTTGAAATGGAACTTGGTTCTGAATTTACAACAGGGCTATTGTGCATATGACATTTGCTTTGAGAACTGGATTCTGGATCGACAGTAAATAAGAGCTTGTGAGTCCAGTCTATAAAGAAACTTTACTTGGTTGCCAAGTAATTCGACATAGAAAATTTACCAGTAATTCAACATAGAAAAGTTCAGTTCTTGACCTTAAAACATCAAATGCAGTCCTGAAATTTTTTAAATGCGGATTTATACAGGTGAGAGAAGACAATTACAATGAACAGAACTACATTTTTTTAAAATAAGGAACTGTGCTTTGTTTTTACTTAGAGTATATTGTGTCCAGGTATTCTTAGGTTCACCTATAGGATCATTAAAGGTAGAAGGGTTGGGAAAAAGGAATTAGACAAGTCTGAATACTAATTGGCAGGGATCTGGAGTGAAAAAAAAAAAAACCTAATATGTCCATTATTAATAATAAACATACAATGTTAATATTTTCAAGAAAATTTAAGATTTCAAAATATCTAAAGTAGTTCTTTTTTCTTCCACTGAATTTTAAAATTTTTGCAATTTTCCTTTTCATAGGATTTGTACCCCTGAGAAATTTTTCTGCAATGCGATTAGTATATTAGGGGATAGAGTTTTAAGACTATCTTAGATGAGGGATTAGGGAAATTTAATCTATTATAAGTCCCTTTAAAATCCAGATCTATTTTACTTTATTATTTTACTTTAATTAAATCTGTGGTGCAATTAAATATCATCTACAGATCTAACAATGCTTTTACCTACATTAATATTCATTTCAAAATTATTAATCTCAGGAAAACAAAAACAATCAAGGAAAAATAGTATGGTAGGTTTAAAAAACCAAGCAACCGTTCATTCAAGCCAAATATCATCAACCGATTTTATTAAGTAAGGCCTTGCAGTTCATAGTCACAGCAGTTTGTAAGTACATGGTTACTAATTTATTGATTCCTTTTATTCATCAATCATGTTTTTCATACTTTATGTTCTCAGATTATACTAGATGCTAGGATTCAGAAACATAGGCTCTCTGGGTGTGAACATGAGCTTCACTCTAGGAGCCCATAGTTTAATTCCATAAAAATGTCATAAAGAAGGGGTGCCTTCACCATGTATTAAAGAAACAGAAGCGATTCACCCTATTGACACAAAGAGCATGTAAGTGTCTCCTTCACTCCTAATTTGTTTAATTTCCTTGTTTTGTCCTTTGGGTAGAGGTAAGCAAAGCTTCAAATACGATTATTCCCTAAAGTTAAATCCTCCTGCTCCCAAGATACACTCTCTCTCTCCCTCCCTCCCTTTCAGGTTGCTCTAAATTTCTCCTCTTGAATACTAAGCACCTAATTCTAAAATATTATTTTTAGAATTCACAACTTCAATATGGAAATGTTTCTAGAACCTGGCTCCATCAGTTTAAGTCTTTCTTGAATTTCCAGAGTGGTAATAATAACCCCAGTGAGGGCAAAGGAACCAGAACAGTGCCAAACCAGAGAAATATGGCCCCCAATTTGAAAAAGAACAACCTTATACAGGCATGAAGATTAAAGCAGTTGGAATCCTGTCATTGCTACCAAGAGAAGTTGTGGAGTTTCCGGAGGCCTCCATGGAGCAATCTATCCTAAATCACAAAGGTATATATTTTTTTCTGAAGATTCTTGGCAAGATGATTTTGAGGGTTCTTATACTATGATTAGAAAAATCTGATAGCTACATTTAAATATAATGCATTGTGTTTTTACTTCTGAAGATTGCAGCAATTTAATCAGACAGTTTTCTTTTGGGAAGACTTCCAAACCAATGTTTGAAGAAGAATCTCATCTCTTCCATGTCAAGCTGGTGGACTTTTCCCCCTTTAAAAGTTTATACAGAAAGACAAGAACTGTAAATATTTTTATATAAATACTTAACTTTTTAACCTTTTATGGGTTGCCTTGCAAGGAGTCATTTGATCTAAGGGGAAGGAAAATAATATTCCTCAAGGTAGATTGCGATCAATCTTTCATCTCCTTCCCAACTCTAGGAGTGAAGCTGGGAAATTGATACAGCATCTGGGAGCATTTGCAGTGCGGTTTGACGAAGATCATATAGAGGCATATCAATGTCCATTTCCAAATTCCAATGCTTTTCTTTCTGAAAAAAAAGTGAGTAACACCAGCATGTAGCTATGTTTACTACAGCTACCTAGTTTTATAAAGCATATAGTTAATTAAAGGGTGGGATTCAAAAACATGGCCAACTCTGCAAAAGCCCTAAACTTAATTATCTGTTTCCTGCAGACTTCAGCCTGCGGGGTATCAGCATAGGCTCTTGGCTTGCTCCTGTCTGGAGTGGATCTTTCAAAAGACTGGGCTCTTTTTTTCTGGAAACCTAGATCTAGGACTCGGAGCTGCTTATTTTGCAAAAGTCCACTTTTTCCTTACCCTAACTTATTGTCCTTTCAAAAAACTATGTGGAAAATTAACGTTTAATTTTACATAATATTCTTTTCTCTTTGTTTGTTTGTTTTTTTCTCCCAATGGTTTCATATCTATACTTAACGACCATCCCAAAAGACTTATGCAGGAAACGGAGACCAAAGCTAAATTCACACCCTTTTCTATAGCAGCCTATTTTAAAATTAACAGTTAAAAATCAAAACATAAAACATACTGTTTCTGCTGAGATACTCTCACCCTAGATTACATTTAAAAATTCTACCCTATATTGAAGTGACTTTTTGCTGTTTATGGTTTTATTTTTCATTATTGTGGCTTAACAAGTGTATGTAAAGCTTAAGGATATTTGAAGCTGCAAAGAAATCTCATAAATTATGAGTAAGCTACAGGAAATGAAAGCTTAGCATTGTTTCTCCCTACATGTCTCCCAACAGAGCTAAACAGTCTCTTTACACCTGAATGTAGTCTGCTGTGGCATGTCTGAGTGTGTTTTCTCTCCCTTAAGGCAAGATATAATAGTAACTCTGAATTCAAAATCTCACATAAAAGGTAATGGTGATCTGCAGTCCTGATTGCTTATTTTAAACTGAATTTTAAGGGAATTTAGAATCTCATTCTTTTATATTCTTGTAACCAAGAAATGAACTGACAATATAAACTATTAATATGTTAATTATTCCCAGCATTATATATTTCATGTGAAAGAAAGACCAGAAAATTAAGAACCCATTATCTATTCCACTGCCAGGGAAATATATTTTACTTAGTTATATATATAATTGTCTTTTTGCTTTTGAAAATATAACAAAAAAATACAACGAAACAACATAAGAGTTGACCAACAGAATACTTACAATACAGTGCTTAAAAAGACACAAAGGTCTTAAAACCAGTATGTGATGGCAATCTCCAACTAAAATATGAATGGCAATAAACTAAATTGAAAATAAACTCTAAATCATTGCTTGGACTTAAGACATCATTTTTTTCTATAGAAATAATGTGTTAAGTTGCATTCCTTTTACTGGGTTAACCACAAAAGTATAGTGATACTAATAAGATAATTTTTTGCAAGAGAATATTCTTGTTCATAATAAAAATCATTTAAAATATAGCTACATACTAATGTGTGAAACTTTAAAATATGGTTTAATAACAAAATTTTTATTCCCTGTGAATGTCTTATAGAGAGCAGGTTGATTGTACTACAGTGAGGTAGAAAGAAATTTTGGAGATATTCTCGAGGACTTTGGGATGTTTTCAAGTTTAGAGGTTGATATGGCAAAGTGATGCTTAGTCTTTCCTTCTTCTTGATAATTGTGTGTCCCCAATACTGTTCTCCCATATATAGGCCATAATTTTTATAGTCATTTGTAGGGGTCACAAATGGAACGAATACAGAAGTGATGGGTGACAACAAAGAAAACAGAGGTTAAAAAAAGGAGGAAAAGAGGAGGAAAAAGAGAAAGAAAAGTAGTAAAAAAAATTTTCTTAAAACAGTTGGCAAAAATTAGAAAGGCGATAGAAAAAAGTGAGTGGACTAAAAATGATGGTTTTTTTTTTTTTTTTTTTTTTTTTTTTACTGAGGAACCAACCAACCTGAGAGTCTGAAAATAGGAGGAATGGGAAAAGCTTGGAATGCGTAGGATATCCCTAAGAGGAAAGAAAGTTGGGAGAGGAAGAAACTTCAACTCAGCTGGTTCCCCAAGTGGGCCACTTGGTGGCCACGGGAAGCTGGGGCAGCTTGTGCTCTTTAGAGCAAGCAGAATTAGGGGGAAATCTCAGGCCAGGCCAAGCTCTGTGGAGACCGAGGGACTACAAGATTTGAAGGGATATGTTCTAAATTTAGACATGCCTATATATTTTTAGAAAAAACATTGACGTATAAGTTGCATGCCTTAAAATTCACCCAGTTAAGTAGATTCACCGTGTTGTACAGTTTTAGAACAGTTTCATCACTCCAGTAAGACCCCTCCTGCTCTTTTAAACTTAATCCGTTCCAACTCCCAGCCCCAGGCAATCGCTAATCTGCCTTCTCTTCTTATAGATCTGCTTTTTCGGGACATTTCATATAAATAGAATCATGCAATATGTGTTCTTCTGTGTCTGATTCTTTCACTTAGCTTGATGATTTCGCTGTTCACGTTGTAGCAAGTATCAATATTTCTTTTATTGTTAAATGGTTTTCCATTGTATGAGTATCTTCTTAAGGATAAAAACATTTTGTTTTTCCACTCAGTTAATGAACGTTTGAATTTTTTCCACTTTTTGACTGTCATAAATAATGCTACTAAGAACATTTGCATGCAAGGCTCTGTGTGAATATATCTGTATTTCAGGCAAAATGTGACTGGGAGATTCACTTGTTCATGGAAAATACACACACTCAGGTCTGTTATGTTTCACAACTCCAGGAGCCATAATTGCCTATAGACACTGTCCACACAGCAACTGGAGTGAACTTTAAAAACAGAAAATCAGATAACGTCTCTTCTCTGATTAAAATTTTCATCTCACTAAGAATAAAGCCTAACCTCTCCAAAGCTTTCAGGGCCCTGTCTGACCTGACCTCTGCAGACATCCCTTCACTTCATCCCTTACCATTCTCCCACTCTCCGATCTTGTTGCTCCTCAAACATAGGAGTTTATTCTACTCCCAGGGCTCCTATATAACTATTTGCTTTGTCCAGAATGCTCTTCCCTGATCTTCATCTGGCTTTCTCCTTCCTATTCAGTTCTCTCCTCAAGTGACATTCATGTAAAGAAGGCTTCCATGGCTACCCTATCAAGAAAAGCAGCCATGTTCTCACTATTAGCTTACCCTGTTTCATTTTCCACTAGGACCTATAACTGAATAATCTGAAATTACCTCACTCATTGTTTGTTGACTATTCCTCAACCAGAATGTAAGCTCAATGAGGCAGGTGCTTTGTTTATCTTGTCTGGTGATGTATTTCCAGCACTTAGAATGCAGTAAATGTTCATTAAATTTGTTAATGCATTAATAAAAAGTAGAATTTGGCTCTCTTTTTACAATTCCATACTTTAGAATCTTTGAGAAGTCAGTTAGACCATGCTATGAAGGCCTTCATGAATTTCTAAGCCAATGGACCAAGGGTCCAATACTGGCAAACCATGTCCATATTTGGCCTTCACATATGTTTGTCTTATGTAGCAGATACTTTGGAGCCTCAATATCATTCCTTTGGCTAACTATGTTTTAGTTGCTGAATGTTCAGGTTCACCTCTGGTTGACAAGGTCCCACCTCAAGCAGGTGCAGAATTATTCTCCTTTCTGCCTTCTGCCTCTCCTATGTCCTGGAGACACTCAGTATATATATATAAATATAACCCTGCTGTGGGCTAAGTAAATGCTCCCCAGGGCAAATGTCAGCCGTCAATCAATGTGGGTAAATAGTGCAATAGTGGTAAATTCTTCTTGTCTAGGCACACATGTTTTGCTGGTAGGAATATATAGCCTTTATCTTCTGTCAATTATTTTGATTCTTGTCTCAGTTATAGCTTACATCCTAGTCTCTTTTTCTAATTTTCTCAGTTCGCTTAAAAGAAATCCATATCCCTGAATGAATCCTGGCATTTGATTAGGATTTAGGCTTGTCTAATATCTTGGAGATGATTTTCTGTAACTTTGGTAATACAATGTCTTAGATTGCTTATGACCAAATCTGCCTCATAATTTATAACTTATAATCCTTCTGTGTCTGACTTGTAGACCGTATCAAATTTATAATGCTTGACAGTAACTCTAATAATCTTCTACTCTTGTATACATGTATGGGAATACCATATTGTATCCAGATCTGTTACTTTTTGAATGTCTTGAAACATTTCCTTATGGGAAATACCTCTCTGCTCTTTGGTAAGAACTGTCAATCACAGGGCACAATCTCCCCTTTCACAGGAAAACAGTCTACAGGCTGGCCAATCAGAGCACTCTATCTTTAAGTTATAGGATTGGTTCAGAGAGCCATTCTGAGCCAATCAATCTCTTCAAATTTTGCTGGAACCATTCAGAAAGAGGTTACATCATTTTCTTTTCATTGAGATTTATGTAGTTTAATGTAAATTCAAAGCTGCTAGTGGCCATTCTTGACAGAATGTGGAGAATTTTCCTTGAAGATGGACTCAATATGAAGGAAAACAAAGAAGAATGGAAAGAAAGAGGGATGGACAGATTAAAAGAGAGAAAGATGAAAGTAGAGAAAAAGAAACAGCAAAAAGCTTTCTCAAATGGCAAAAGACAAATGACAGCATTTGAACCTCCATGTCCAGCCTTGTCTGAAGCAAGAAAGATCTATCTTTTCAGTTATCTTAGTCCAAGAATTACATATTTTTCTTAAACAAGCTTAAGACAAAATTGTCTTCTGCATTTGGCTAATGCTTGATGTGTCTACTCAAGGTAAGATTGGTGGGCTTAGGCTATGCCACTGTAGATGTCTTTCCATCCACCACAAAGCCTGTGGTTATTACCAGGATCAGTTACCTGGAGAGGAAGGAAGCCTTCAAGTAGAAACCCAGAGCTGAGGGGATGGGCCTGAGGTAAGATGGAAGCTTCCATCCCTTTTTGTGTCTTAATAGTGACAAAGCCAGATATTGAGGGATATGTACTTGCAGAGATATAATTTGACAGAGAAAGGAAAGAGCCCTGAGGTGGGTAAAAAGCTAAAGATGAGTAAGTTACACAATATATGTTAGTTATTCTTATGGCGCTCCTCTTAGCATGTATTGCCATATTGTTATATTCTAGCCTTTAGTAAAGCTTAATTTGGGCACTAAGTCTGTCTCAGCAGAGCTAAATGGTATACCAAGGAAATGCCATGCACCCATGTAAAGGACAAAGCATTGAAAGCAGGGTATCAGTCTTTGACCACAAGGCCAGCAGGTGATATAATCATTAAAACAATCACTGAGGAGAGTGTTCGGAGCTACGAGTTGAGACAATAGAGTACAACTTTCCTTCCCAAGAAGAGACTCTCCCCCTCACTGACTACTTTGAAACATTGGGTTTTATTTCATTAAGGAAAGGCATAAATGTATTATACCAATTACATGAAAACATAAAATTAAACATCTGAAGCAAATAAAATATTAATGTCCCACATAGCAAAAGCAACAATGCCTGCCTTCTTTAATCAAATAGATCACTACACTTCTCACTACACTTTCCACCACACTTCCAGACTTGGGCACAGATGGCAGTGAGCTAGGCCAGTGCAGAAGAAATGAGACAAAGTGTGGACATATGGATAGAAGGGGCATTGAAGATTATTGCCAGCAGGGAGAGAAATTATTGGAAAGGAAGTTCCATTAAAGCTTGAAATTTGTCTCTTTTGGATGCTGGGGTATGTTCAGTGCCAAAAAGTATGCCTAGCACATAGTAGGCCAACTGTGAAACTGGGGCTGTTTAAATTCTTCTCACTCTGATTAGGGTTGGTCCTAAGAAATAGGCATACGCAGATTGTGAAGGTAGGGATCCTGTGGCCCCAAATGTTGAGATGGGCTAGAAGGAAAGCAGAAACCTCTAACCAGGCTAGTTGGAAAATACCCGAATTTACTATATTCAGTTTATGAACAATGAGAGTCCCATGATACATTTTAACTCTCTGTGAGAGTAAAAGTTCTATCCATTTGCTTCTCTGGAGTGGTAAGAAGTAAGGGCCAGCACCACAACCTATACAGAAGGTACTGCCTTTATTTTCCATTTTAAACCTCATATTTGTTTCTGTCGAGTTTGTTATTAATACATTTTTTTAAATTTCCATGCTTTCAAAGAGAAATGTTTTTCTCCTTTATTGTTTGTACCAGCTGGAGATTGACCCAGATAATATTACTGGTAGGTGGATGAACATTTGTCTTTCCTATGTTTGAATAACATCAAAAGTAAAACTTACAAACAGCACTCAATTCTGAAAAATGTTAGTGCTGCGAAAATACATTTTTTTCTTTTAGACCAATATCTCACAGATAATTTGATACAGAAGATCTGTATCAGCTATGGACCCTCACTGCAATCCACAGAAATGGACTCTGCCTAGTTTGTGCAGAAAAGAGATTACTGAAAAACATGTGGATTAGCTCAAAGCAGTCAGACTCAGAAGCCGCGCGGCCAGAGATACACCCGAAATCGAGTCACAAAGCTAGTCCTGTGAGGACACAGGGGCTGCTGCCACTCAGCGTCAGGTGTCATAGATTGCACAGTTGACACTGCTGGCGCCGGACAGTGGACACTACTGTAGATGCACTGGCAATACTGTCCTTGGAAACCAGATACTGTTGCTGCAGCCACTGCAAGCAGAAGTGTTCTCCTCTGTCTCCTTTTTGTTAAGACTAGCTCCCGATTCAAAGCGAGTCAGAAGAAGGTCCTCTTATTTTCTTTTTAATAAATAAACTCTCACAGAAGCAACCCCACGGCAGACTTCCGTCAATGTTTCGTTGGTCAAAATTGGGTCACATAACCCTTTTAAAGCCAACCACGCACAAGAACAATAAAATAACCGTGATTGGTGATTTACCTACTGGGGTGGAGATGTGACCAGCCTTCCTTGGAAACTGCAGTTTTGTTCACAAGAAGGAGAATGGCTATTGGGTTGGCAACCAATGTGGTGGACATTTCCATAGAACCCAAATATCTTCACATTATGGGCCCATTTTATGAGACCCACTCACAGCTACTTCCCAAACCTCCTCGTCACCAATCCTCTGCTCTCTTTATTCTTTTCATGTCCACGACGATCTGACCAAACCATTTGTTACTGTCCATCAATTTCTCCCTCTTTCCAGGAAACAGCAAGATGTTATACCACTCAAAGTTCTAGCTACTGGGAGAATTTCCCACCTTCACTTCAGTGGGACTCTGTAAAGTATGGCTTTCTTTTTCTTTAGTTAACTGATAACAGAGAATTGTTCATGATGTTGTAAGTGTTGTTTTGTGGAGAGGTGACAGTGTGGCATGAGCAGGCATACTAAGAAGCTATCAGTATGTGAAACTTGAGTGTTTAGGACCTGCTCAGTTGTACTCATATACCATTTCTACTTGGATGTGTTTGGCTTTTTAGCTGGGTGGGTCAGATAACATTCAGTTCATGATAAGTGGTTTATATTTCATAGACACCTGGTTTCTACCAGTGTCCATTAGCAGGCCAAATGTTATTCCTCTAATGAATGGTTACTCACTAAAGAAGTTGTAGCTTTGTTCTAAAGTTTTGATGTTTCTGCTGTGAACCTTGTATTCAGTCTTTCACACCACAGATTTCATTTGATTTTTGAGCACCACTAATCTCACTGGGTCCTAAAAGGCCATATGGAAAAGCTGCAGCCCGGATCAACTGGAGAATCTTCCTCTGAGCCCTTATCAAAGCTGACAGATTTTCAGGTCGCTCAGGAAAGAGCTGAAGGGCATACAAATATGATATATGTTGCTCCTAAAATTCAAAAGCACCATCAATCATTGCACTTTTTTCTAGAGGCAGAAAAAAAAATTATACCTGACTTTGAGAGGATAAACTCAGATACCATATAACACAGATTCCAAGAAAATTCATGATATTACTATAGAATTTACTTCCCACCTTCTAGCATGCATAGGTTTAATATAAAATACCAGCCACTTTCTGCTCTCTGGTGTTCATCAGCATATTATCACCAATTTAGCTCGGAGAATGGTGAAACAACCTAGTTCTCATAGACTAATTTATGGCACAGAGAACGCAGAGTCAAAATGACCTTGAGTTAAAAATATATTTCTGCCACTTTAGATGAAATCAAACTACTTCTGGTGTTCTCTGTCTATTGGAACAGAGAAAAAGGGTTGTCCAGATAAAAGCTGCAGTCGATATGCCACAGTGTGTGTGGATTTGCAGCAATAAAGCAACTACATTCAGAATATGGTATGTACTTGATATTATCACTTGATTTAGCCTACAGTAATCCCTCCCCTGTGATTCTCAAGACTTATCCATCTTTTGCACTGGACAAAAGTGAAGATGTGATAGAAAACACAGTGGCTTCATCTTTGTGATTTCCCTAGGGGTGCTGTAATAAATAAATAACTAAATAAGTAACCAAATAAATAAATAAATAAAATTTAAAAGCGAAGTAATTTGTTTTATTGACATATAACAGAATACTCTATGATTTACTATTTTGGTTAGAAAATTGGGCTTTCACTAAGCCACTCCTACCATGACAGCTTTATTAGTCTCCGCTCAACGGGTCAGGAGCCAGTGTTGGAATTCTATTTGCTGAAGTTATCTATCCCAATTTTACACCCAGAAACTAAGGAAATAATCATGGTATGAGGTCAGGGTCCTATAGGAATGTATCAATTAGTGTTGCACTGGATCATTCCAGCTACTTTAAGTAGAAAGAGTTTTAAGACAGGGAATCAGGTGCTTAAAAATCACTAGAAATGCAGACAGACAGGCATCAAAAGGCCGCCACCTTTTATTTACTTAAATTAAAAAATTTTATGCAATTTCAGTTACAAAGTAGTTTAAATAAGGTAAAGGTTGGGAGAGAAGTAGTGTGTGCATTACTTTAAGTACACATCCTGATATACGTACTTTTCCTGAAACAAGCTGATGTTTTCTAAGTGTGGTGGATTAAAAATGATGACAAAACCATTTATAGCTCCTTTCATCAAGAGGTGGAGTCTATTTTCTAACCTTTAATTCTGGGCTGGCCTTGAGTATTAGTCTGCTAAAGGGTGCCATAAAAAATACCATGACCAGGTGGCTTAACCAATAGAAATTTATTTTCTCAGTTTTGGAAGCTGGAAGGCCAAGATCAAGGTGCTAGCAGGGTTGGTTTCTGGTGAGGCTGCTCTCTTTGGCTTGTAGAAGGCCACCTTCTCACTGTGACCTTTTCTTTGTGCATGCACATATCTAGTGTCTTTTACTCTTATAAGGGCACTAGTCCTATGACCTCATTTAAGGGAACACAGTTCAGGCCTTAACACCTTGCAACTTGCTTTGAATAATAGAATGCTGTAGAAGTGATGATTTGTAACTTCTAACGTCTCAAGGCCTTTGCAACTTCAGCTCTTATGCTCTTTGGAATCTCAACAATATATGAAAAAACCTGAGCTAGCCTGCTGGAAAGACTATGTGGGGAACTGAGGCACCTTGGTCGTTAACCCAGCTAACTGCCCACTGACTGCAGTTGACATTATGTAGAGCAGAGATGAGCAGTCTCAACTGAATCCTGCACAGATTGCTGACCCAAGAATCATGAACTAATAAATGGTGTTATATTCAGCCATTAAGTTCTGTGGTAGTTTTCATGCAGTATAGATAACTGATACACCAAGCCTTTTACAATTTTTCTTATTTCTTCACGTTCTATCCTTTTACTGTTATTTTAGTGAGGTTTGGAAAAGAAGCAAGCCAAAAAGTATATTATCATTCAACTATGCTTAATTAGAAGTCAAGAATTTATACATTATAGATAAGAAAAGTATTTTTAAATGAGGAATAACTTGAAACCTCAGTTCTATTTTTATACAGGAAAAAAAATAAAAAACATATAGACCAATATGGGAATTGATAATATAAGTAATTCCATGCATTCCTATAAAATATAATGTGACATCCTGAGCAGGGGCTGGGAAAATGGCATTTGCTTCTGTTTACTGCAAATACCTAACGAGCCCCTTCTATTTGCTATTGAATTACACCCTGTGATAGGCAGGTACATAGACTGTGAGATAGGTGGGAAATAAGGTGAAAATGGGAGGTAAAAGTTCTATTAATAAACAAAATAAAACTCTTAATTAGATAAAATTAAAAATATATAGTTTTTCTTTATCTCATCTTTCTTAATACGTATATCATATTCTAAAAATGTATGTATGTATCATTAGATAATATAGAGAGAGAGTTTAGGAATAAAAATGTACATATATTTATATATGAGAGAAAATGCTCATAATATTTTTATTTATACCTATAAATAATCAAAAAATATGGAGGATAAGGTAGGAAGCATGGCTGCCTTTTTCAGAGACAAATGTAGAAAAAATATATACCTGTCATATAATATAAATAAACACATCTATGCCATGACAAAGGCCCTGGGAAAATGTCATGGTATATCTATCCATAGTAAATATATATTGACCTACTCTGGTCTGAGATAGTGGTCTAAAAACCTAAACATTATTTTAGGGTCATTTTAAGGGTTCCTACCTATTATCAAATGTTACAGAAATCATCTCTGGAGCTGCCCTACCTCCTGGTTCATCTTACAGTGGCCTAATCAGACTAACTCAAGTGGTTTGCACTTTGTCTGGGCACCCAGCTTCAAGTCCACCCTGGTGTGATCTCCAACACCAGGAAAGAGACACATTTTAAGCTGAGAGCTCACTACATGGGGGAATTTTATTGTGCCAGTTGTCTGGCAGCTTCTACCACAGATATTTTCTACCCTTCTGGCTATCCACCTTTCTCTCAAACTTTTTTTCTCCCAAATGACTTTTATTCATAGTCCTCTGGTCTTTAAGTACCTACCATACCATTTTCATGTTTTATTTACTGTTTTGCTTTTCGTTCTCCTCTGAGGCCTCCTTCACCACCACATCTGCTTTCTTCCCTTTCATTTTTCCCCCATTCATTTATTCCATGCTGTCCTAGCTGTTTTCCTTTGTTCAATTCAGAACATCAGCCGGAAGCTTCTCTGTTGCTAAGTAACAACATCACTCACGTACACCCCTTTCCACTCTCTGTTCATTTCTTCTGTTGCTTTTATAAGCACATGGGTCAAATGGTCTTTAAAAGAAAATGAAGGGTGCTTCTGTTTTCTCATCATTCCAAGGGGATGCACACCCTCCTATACTCTGCCTCCTTTCACTAGATGTTTGCTTCTTGTTTTATCAGGTAATTTGTCTCAGGCTATGAGACAACACTGAAAAAAAGCATAAAACATCCCTTTGAGCTTAGGCAATTTATGGATGGGAGAAAGGGATATACTTTCTATTAAAGGAACGAGAGAGTGAATGTTTAAAGTTTAGGCCTGGCATGGACTCATCAAGGGCTTCTGCCCAGACCCCTGAAGGAAACCAGGTTGTAAGAGGTCTAAGAGGTTTCCATTAGAGATCAAGATAGCTAGTAAGTCCCTTTTACAGACCTTTATCTTGTTGAGTTGTGAGGAAGCTACTAATTGGTATGGTGAGTACGGTTTGCACAAAATAAAGAATAAAAGCAATACAAGAACTCATTATATCCTTTTCCAAATCTCACTCCTTTTCCAGACATCAGTCTGACATGATACTTGTACCAAAAGCATAATTGGACTTGTGTCAGCCTTTCTTGCAACATGCTCTTAAGAGATTCCAAGTCTTCTGGCACATTTGAATAGTTCAATGGCAATGGTGATTCCATATGTCCACACGCTAGGACAGAGTAACAGAGATACCAGAACCCTAAAGAAAGCTTTTTTTCACCTTTGCAAAGCGATAAATAATTTCCCTCTTTCTCTCTCCTTGTGCACTTATGCAATGCCTGGGAGGCCGTCTCCGATCACCCTGCCCACACTGTTGCTCTCAGCTCTTTGCCACAGTCAACACTGAGCTACTTGGTGGGTGATGAAGGTCCCTTTGTTTGTAGTACCTTAGCCTTTCACAGTGTGTGTCTCCCTGCTCCTTGGGTACTGCTCTCTGTGAGGGAAGGACCCTGGTCCTGCATGTAGTATATATTCAATAAATTGCCTTAAATTTAACCATAGAACACAGATATTCTAACAAGAGCATTGTTGTCAGTTTCATTTTCTAGAGAGAAGGAACAATAGTTTTCCTTGTATTAAAGTCCAAGCTCATCAGCAATCAAAGTACCAGAAATAAACCTTACATATTTCTATCATTATCCTGATTTTCAGAATGAGCATTTCAATAAGAAAAAACTTCAAGAGCCTTGTCAGGACCCACTGATATTCTGAAAGTGGAATCCCTATGAGACTAAAACCCACTTCAAGGTAGTCTAAGAATGCCTGACCAGGACTGGAATTGGCAAGCTAATACAATGTTTCTTCTAGAATCAAGCCCCTTTTAGTTCTTCTGATAGGTTCAGAAAATTTTAATGATTTCAGTTTTTATTGTCTCAACTAGTGAAACAGGTATTTGAACTTCCTAAAATTATTGTTTACACACCACCTACCTTAAACAACAGAAAATGATACAATATTCACTTTTCTTTTAACTCTCTTCTCTCCAACTTGAGTTATCAGTCAACATCACCTATGTCATATTAACTTTTTTTCTTTACATCTCTATATGTTTAATTCCTTTATCCATATTTATCCCACCTCATTAATATGACCTACAGTCTCATAGTCCCTGCTGTCATTGAAAATTGTGAGAGAAAACAGACCTACTCTCCACCTGGAACATATACATAGTGATATATTCATTTGACCATGTACATACAACCTCAGCCATATTCTCAACCCATCACCCAGGACTGTTTTACCCCTGAAACCTTCAGGTGAGAATTTATCTCTTCAACCATCATCTCCTCCTCTTTCGGCTCTCTTTAGCTACTCTTCACACACCTCAGGACCTTCTCTTCCTGAGCCCAGTCCTATTCTTTCCTTATTAGTCTCCTTCTCTCTTCACTCCTTCCCTAATCAGCAGAGATCCCATGATCCATCACTTTAACCACTCTCTCTAGTATCTCAAGTCCCTTGATCCACATTAGCCTGGCAAATCTCCAACCTTGGCTGAGTTCATCTTCATATTTTCCCTGTCTGCACCCATGCTACTGAGGCCTCTTGGAGAACTAACACAAGTCTGCTACAGTCGCTAATTCAACTCTGTGTCATCAAGCACAGGTCCCTCAAATTTGCATAGCAACTCTCACCATATTCTTCCACATCTACTTGTTGTTATAAAGCATCATTCACTCATTAATTCATTATGCATTCACTCATTTCCTAAATATTTATTGGATGCACACTCTAGCAGAATTGTGTCCTGGAGATAACTGTGAGTAATACAGACAATGTCTCAGTCCTCAGAGAGTAAAGATCTAATGTAGAAGAACAAAATTAAAATGATTCCAGAGTATTGAATTATTCGGAGGATAATTTTTTATAATAATGATGAATGGATAAAATATTTTCTATGATGAGAGGGAGATAAAATGGCTCTGGAAACACAAGAGGATTGATGGGCAGTTTTGAGGGACCAGTCCTTGATGACATGGAGTTAAAATAGCATCCGTGGCTGAATCATATTGTTTCTTCAGGAGACCTCGATAGTCTGGGTGCAGAGAGAGAAAACATAAAGATGAACTCATTCATGGCTGGGCTTTTACCATGCTCATGAGGAGCAAGAGAGTTGAGATATTAGAGAGAAACACTGTGAACAAGATAATAGTTCAAATCAAAAGAATTAATGTATGTATAGTGGCTTTTGATAATTATTTCTTTTCTAAACCAATACTAAACAAACAACCCCTATCATATGACTGTCCAGAAAATTATTCAACAGTTACAAGGGATCTTCACTATGAAAAGTAGTGCTCTCCATATATATCATTCTAAGAGATATAGAAAAGATTTTTTTTTATGAATTACTCCATATTTTCTTCTTATTTTTTAACATTACAAAAATACAATGAAAATGCTCTCATTTTAAAAAATTCACACATTATAGAAGTACTCAGAATAAAAGTGAACATTCACAACATTCATTCCCTTTTCTCATTTCCTGTCCCTGAACACAAGCCCTGTTAAGAGACTGATATGTGTCCATACAGTTCTCCTTTATATGGGTTTACATACAAAGAGAATTTTGCAGGCAAATGCATACACACCTAAGTTATGGAAACAGCATGGTTAAATCATCTTTCTGAGAGGAGGAAATGTAAACACTAAAAAGGAGAGTCTTCCCTTAAATACGAACTCCCTACGAAGCAAATCAGTTAGACCTGCACTTAAGCTATTTTCCATATGCTGATAAAAAAGCTAAATGGTAGAGACTATAAATGATCCAGAGAACAAAACAAAGAACTTACTCGCTGTCTCACCAGGTTGAGATGATAATCTCAAGTACTTTTATACGCTTTTATCACAAATTATTCCTAAGTGAGGAAACACAGCAGAGAGGATCTGTAAAGATAGCTAAAGACCTTATTTATATATGTTTTCACTACAAACACAGAATTTACCACCTGAAGTGTAAACTGTCTTTAACTATTGATATGGGGTTTGTGAAGCATGTTTTAAATAACATAGAAGTCATAACATATGGCAAATATGGTTGATATGTAGTACATCATGCTTCTTGTTAGTCACTTCAGAACTAATTGAACCCAGAAAACTGACTCACTGGTTTATTTTATTATTTATCTTTCTTTCCTATCTTAAACTAGTCATATATTTCCCATTTCCCACATTATAAAAACTCAGTGCATCTTTTGAAATTTGACCTAACTTTTTATAATTGCTGTTGGCTAGTTTGCTGCATGAGTCAAATTAATAGGTTTTAATTAGTTTCTAAGAGAAAGTTTCTTTCATAATGTGCATATATGCATATATAATGTTGGATAGAATTATGCAATATATATGTACAACTTGCCTTTTTTTTCATTTAAACAATATGCTTAAACCCTTTCATGCAGTAAATTGTAGATTTATTTTTTCTTTTTAACTACTCATTCTCTTCCACAATAAGGAAGTACCATAATTTATTAAACAACTTTTTTTTATGGTTACTATAAACAATGTTCTAATGGGATGTTTATGCACATAATTTAGTTTGCCTATCTAAATATTTCTGTAGGATACATGCCTGAAATTAGAATTTTAGATAAAAAGGACTTTATACTTTTTATTTTTATAAATATCAAAATAAATGCAAACTTTTATGTGTCAAAATGAGCAAAATGTTAATTAACAGAATAGCAAATCTAAATCACTAACGAACAATATAAAAATACTCAAACTGATAAATAACCAAAAAATAGAAAGTAAATGATAGGCTATCACTTTATATCTATTAAACTGGCAAGTTTAAAAGACTAATAAAACCTAGTACTGGTAGAAATATGAGAGAAAGTTGCTTTAGCTTTTTTTGGAAAGCAATCTAGCCACATATGTTAAAATTAAAAATGTATGTCGACTTTGACCAACAAACTCACTTCTAGACTCCAATTCCATAAAAATAAAAGGCCAAAACTTCAAAATATATAAACAAAGAACTTTCAGACAGCATTCATTTCTTTCTACAAATATTTGTTAAGTACTGACTATGTTGCATCACTTCAAAAATGAACAAGACACAGGCCCTGCCCTTATGGGTGAGACACATAAATGTACAAGCAGTTGGAGCTCATGAGAGAGGCGCTAGATAGGCAATCCGGGCCTAGGATGAAAAAGGCTGCAAAAACTTAACTGAAAAGGAGGCTTGCAAGACTTTGTAAGATAAAGCATGTTTCTAAGGCCTTGGATGAAGTTCTGTGGTTCAGGACAGCTGAACAGAGTAAGATAACTGGACATAGGGAAAACATAACCAATGTACTTGCCACAAAATGAAATTATGTAAATAAAAGTCACAGGTAATCCAATTTTTCTCAGGGTAGGGAGACAGAATATGAGGTGCACAATGTAAAAAAGATTTACTTTGGGAGAATAGAATCAAAAGAGCATATTATTAAATAGTACCCCCAAATGCTATCGTGTTTATTTTCCTAGCACAGAGTACACTCTTGAGAGGCATTTGGTGAACTAATTAAGACATGAGAAGAGCATACGAAAGGTTTACCTGAGTAAACTTAGATTTAGTCAATAATGTCACCTCTTCAAGACTTTTCCTTGGATAGACTTTTCCTCCCTCCCTCCCTTTCTTCTTTCCTTTCTTTCTTCCTTCCATTCTTTTTCCCCACCATTTTTTAGAAGGAAAGACTCCAGTCACAGTGGGATTCTAAATCCTTTCAACCTCCGCTTGACCCTGTTATTTCATCATTTAACGAGGCAAAATCATCAGCTCTAACATCATGAAACTTTAAATGCCAAAACCGTGCTGAGCAATTTTAAAAGTATGAAGTTATCTAAGAAAAGGATGTCTACCTTAAAAACAGATAAACAAATAGATCGTTCATTTGAGACTGCTAATTTATCACAACTGAGAGGATGCAACAGATCTCAGGGAGGGATTGCCAGACTACAGAGAAACGAGAGTAGCACATCTAGAAAGAAGGTACATTTTTCTCCCCAACCATCATCATTGAAGGAAAAAGCATTAGTGTGTGTTCTCTTATGGAAAGGCTGGGACCTCCACGGAATAATGAACATGTTCCCAGAGTTTAAGTGCTGCCTGGCATTGCTCCCATATCAACAGCAAAACAACTGCATAGCAACCTACATTTGCCATTTCCTCACCCGTTACTGTTGTCCAGAGAAAACACCCCCACTGCTCCCTGTCTGCTCTGCAAATTTTGTCAAACAGGAGTTGAGTCTACGTGCCAAGTTGAGGAGCGACACATGCTGGCATTTCCCAGCACATGCTGCTCACCACGTGGGTTCTTGGAGCGCTGCCTCTTGGCTTCAGAGGAGCTAGAGCTGCTCTCCCCTCCCCCGCTTCCTCTCACAAAGACAACACGCAATAACAATTAGCAAGTATCTGTGTTCGAGCTCCCTACTGGCCAAGGACCCTTTAGACCCAGGGACCTGTTTTATGAATATGAGGAAAGAACGAGTTTCCAACTTGTTTTTTGCATAGACTTCATAGTAACAGCAGAACAACAGTCATTTCTAAAACAAAGAAACCCCACTCTCGTGCTGCTTTGCAAGGACCATTTGCTATCTGTTTATTTCCTCAGGGCAGTGCTGTGTATCAGGACTTCAGCGGTGGCATCAACATACAAATCCAGACTGGCGTACTTTTCCTCTTTCTATGAGGTGTTTCCTTAAACTTTCCTATGTGCCTCTGAGTAAGATTAGAAAATATCATTTATATAATAAGACTAGCAAATGACTCACAGTGAATAAGAATAAATCAGGATGAAGTTTGTCATCTTCAAGAGAAAAAAGTAAAATGCTCCACAATTGGAGAAACAACTCACTTTTCAAACCTCCTCAAAGAACGTCTTCAAATGATAGGCAGGAAATGGGTTTGTGGGGTTTAAGTTAAGCTCAAGAAAACTCAAGTGGCAAGAACAAGATCTGGCCTCATCATACATATTCATAAGAGGCAACCTGAGCTCCCGTGTGAAACCACACTGTGACTGTGTTGCCTGCACACAGCTGGGAAGCTCTCTAGCCGTGGGAGCACGGGTACCTTGCTTTAGAACATGGCTCAGAAGAATGATGATTGTTCATTGCCGACTTAACCCACACATTGACTGGATTTTCTCCATAGCCTTATGACCGCTCAAGAAAGAATCCATCTGTCAGGATGCATTTTAGAGCAATTATTGTGCAAGTGTGAATTTCAAGGCCTTGGCTAATAAGAAGCAAAAAGAAATATGGTTATTTATTTTCAATAGAACATCGGCCATTTATTATTAATATTCTAATAGAGAATAGATAATATGGCATACATAGAAAGATAATTATGTTCTATATATTGCTTCTATTATCAACAGACTTTCTATAACAAAATAACCTAGATTAGTTTCACCTGCCAGAAAAATATAAACCAAGAGCCTTGATGTCAACAGGAGTTAGAGATAACACGTATTGGATTTTTCACTTATGCACTCAATAAATAGTTACTTAGAGCCACTATGTGCTGAGTACTATTCTAAGCAACTTGGAAAATTGCAATGAACAGCACAGATAAAAGTCTCTCCATCATGAAGCCCATGACAATCTATTATTGTTCTATTCTAGGGAGAAAGAACACATTATTGTGTACCTATCACAAAAGTCCTGGACCTTCTTCAGTTTCCTTCAAATGCCCTTGATGACCCTGTCAATGAAGTTGCTATGTGTACCCATGTCTTGCTGTGTGAAAGAGAGAGAGAGAGAAAGAGAGAGAGAGAAGAAGAAGAAGAAGACGAAGACGAAGACGAAGACGAAGACGAAGACGAAGACGAAGACGAAGACGAAGAAGAAGAAGAAGAAGAAGAAGAAGAAGAAGAAGAAGAAGAAGTAAAGTAACATTGAAATTTAGAGAATGAACTAAGAGGGAAATTATTTTAAAAGTGATAAAAAGATTTACCTGTATGATCTAGTAAAAAACATTAGTACTTGGAAACACAAAAGAGACACAAAAGAACACTAGGGCAGATGAAAAAACCTACTATATTCTGTGTTAGAAAGACACAAAATATTATCAAGATGTCAACTTTCCTCAATTTAATATAAAAACTTGACACAGGACCTAAAAACCTTCATAATAATGTTTTGAACTAGATAAATCAATTGATTATAAAGCAAGAAGAAAAATCTGAGAGAAGAATGTAGTGGAGGAGGGATTAGTACTATCACACATTGAAATATAAAGCTTCAGTAACTAAGAATGTGGTGACCCATAAATAGACAAAAAAAAAAAAAAGAAACTGAATTAATACCCAGAAATAGTTTTAAATGCATATGGAAATGTAATATCTGAACAACATGGCACATTCCCAATGAGTCTGTTTGTCGCACCACCACTATCAACCATGCTGCGTGGTCCTTTGCCTAACAGTCTCAGTGCTAACCAGAGGTTCTTGTCATAGAACAGCTGAGGATTAGGAAAGAGTGCAGGGTTTAGACAGTAAGAAACCAAAGGGCTGATCCTTCTTTACCACTTGTAGCTTGGAGACCTTGAATATATAGTTCAACTGTACTAAGCTTAGGTTTCATTGTATAATATGAGAATAAAAAAATCTATCTCAAAGAATTATTGTGAGGGTAAAATAAGTTAATGTGTATAAATCTACTTAACAAATTCTGGTACTTAAAAAATAAACATCGTAGTTGAATAATTTGGTGGGCATCTTAACTCCAGGTTGATTGTATAACAACTTATTTATCTATTGATAAAAATTGCTCCATAAAAGTCTCAAATTCTTTTTGCCACACAACATTAAATAAATAAGATTTGGAAAAAAACCCAAAATTTATCTTTAAAGTCAGCTTTTAGAATAAATGATTTCCTTATGGAAAAAACTCTTTATACAGGAGATCAAGATCTTTAGTGGGTTGATTCAATCTAGCAAGAAAATTTCATTACATAGCACAGTGAAGGACCTTCTGACTTCAATGTTTTTAAGGAAAATGAAATTTGTAAAGATGATCCTGGCCTGAAACAGAACCAGTGGAAATCTGTCCTGCGTGTGGGACTGCCCAAAGCTTGAGCATGGCATCAAAAATGGAGACTGACTCTTGCACAAAAGAAGCTTGAGCAATTTATGGAGAGGGTAGAAGAACAAACACAATTGCGTGTAAATTTTTAATTTTGACCTTTAGTTATGTTGTACAATTCAGTGTCTAAAGGATAAAAGGATGTCGGAGAGAGTTATGGAAATGAAAACATGGAAATCTCATATATACTCTGGGAAAACATCATGACAAAGGACAACCTTGAGTAGTATTGCAAAGAGATAAAGCGGCATCACTTGGTGGAACATGTCGGGCTGAATAGCCTGCGGATGCCTCAGGAATGGAAGGCGTCGATGGCTGCAATAAAGGCATATAAAACAATGAGTTGAGTTAAAAGCTGATAGAATTCTTGCTGAATAGCCATAATTTAATTTTGTCAGGCAAGTGATGGAAAGAATGCTTGCTGCCAGGCAAGATGGTTTGGCATAGAAGGCACTAAAGGTGAGAAAGGAAAAAACTATTCCCATTGCCTAGATATGATACTTAGGTCCAACTCAGTCCATATCAGTGAGAAGGAAAACAGTATTAGGCTTTGAAAAGGCCCATAGAGCCAGGAATTGTGAAATTGGTGATTTTCTGTACTAAATAGAAGGGAAAGGTGTGACAAGGTTAGGAACATAGGAGGCTGGCAGGAGAGTGGAGCCATTGACAACAACAGAGACCTTCAGAGCCGGTAAGAGTTTGTAAGGACAGGGACAGAAAATAAGTCTGATTTTGGCTACATTTAGCTGTAGGTGGAAAACAACCAACATATGACCTAAACTACCAGAAACAGAATAAAACTTCAAATAGAATTCAGAATTCTTAGCAAAAGAATATTTTGCTATTTTATCATTATAAAGCTAAATGTTTTCCCATCTAAAATATGTATAAAAATTTGTGAAGGTCATGCTTTTCAGCGACCCACATCTTATTTAAGGAAAAAATGTATCTGTTATACACCAATAAAATAATTCTTCCTTCCACTTCCCTCCTCAGTAGAGAAAATAGCAGAGGAGCACATTTTTGGCAATCTTGCTGAGAGGGGAAATAGTTCATGCAAGATCATTACCTCTACCATCTGTCTTGCTCCAAAGTTCATCAGCTGTTAAATTGATGCATTTTCCTTAGATCATCATTTTGGTCCTTTCTTGGACACTGGTCATTGAATAAGTAAGATGAAACTAGGTCACTGTGTAGACTCCCTGATAGACATCAGTGTTGGGGCTACATTTGGTTGCAATAGAAATGCAGAGTGTAACTAATTACTGTATGTCACAATGTCACCACATAAGAAAATTTGACATTATTATGTTATCATTCACACCTTATTCTCCATAACTGGATTGATTATTCTCTCAGTTTACCAGGTTTGGTTTTGAATAATCCTCAAGTGTTTTTGCTACCTCAAGACAAGTCCTCAATGGATTTTCAAAGAATTTTGAGAATGTATTCTCAGAAAATGTATTACATTTTCAAACATTTTTAGAAGCAAAGCTTTTATTTTCCTCATGAGAATGCCAACATATTAAATAGTCAATAGTCATGAGGGTCTTTTACCTTTCAGTTAAAATTTCAGGGATTGATGGAAACACGTCATTCTTTGTGAAGCTCTGAAGTGTCTGTTGAGTCTGTTGAAATGAAGGCAAGTCCAAAAGAGAACCTAGCATCTTTGAGCACCAACAGAAGAGCATAGTTGCCCAGTGAAATTACATATAAGAGCCAGCATTATATGTGACCTAATATGGTTTTAAAAACGCCAGCCACACTTTGTGGTACTTAAAATCACAGGTGTTAGAGTCAGACAGACCTGGGTCTGATTCCTGCTGTTTGATCAGCAGACTACTTAACTCTCCAAGATTCAGTTTAAACATCTGTGAAATGAATAAATAATACTCATTTAAATGTTATGAGGAGAAAATGAGGTAATGTGTATAGAGCTAACACAGTACTTAACATATAGTGAGTGCTTATAAATGGCAGATAATAATTATAATAGTAATAACAACAATAATAATGATACTTGCCTTATTTTATCATCATCGCAGTGGTAAGAAGGCACTGTGGAGCTGTAATAAGTTTATACCTGGCTAGCATGACCTGAAATGGAATTTCTAACTCTCCTAACAGAAATAGCATCAGCAAGTGAGACATTAAGGAATTAAAATGCCACCTGGGTATAAGGTACCTTGAGCAGAGTACCTATGATTTTAGTTAGAAAACCTTGACAGGCAAATAGGCTGTCTTCTTTCTGTCAGGATCCTGGTACCTTCTTCTAATAATAGATATTGTCTTATTTTAAGAATCTCCAGGGAAACAGATTCCACAACTTCCCCTAATAACCTATTTTAGTGTTTAGTAACTGTTCCTCTAAGTAAATCCTCAAAGCTAATCTAAATCTTCAGTGCTCTGGTTTTGGCCCAGTCATCTCACATTTAATTCTGATTTTATTGATGCTTGTATTGGGATTGAGTCAAATTAGAGCCAGAAATATATACACATATGTGAACATGTGCTTTCAGGATCAACACTTGCTCCTGATAGTCAACCATAATGAGTTAACATGTAGAAGAGGGTGGCGTTGTTAATGTAACCAGAAATACACTAGTAGTGCTTGCTTATAAGCACAGTCAAAGTTCATCCTTGACAAGTGTCACACTATGACTTGTGTGACATGAATCAGAAATGAGCAGCATTTCAAAAGCCAGCAAAACGAATAGAAGTGTCTGAGCGGTTTCTGCAGAGTTTACTGGTCCTCGCGCCCCGGCATTGGCTCATTCTGCTCAGGGCATCATTTTCCACCCACCTTCTGGAGGCCTCAGCCTTTGCATAGTGTCCAGGATCAAAAACAACAAATCCCCTGAAGCCACCACCAAGGTGCAATGGCTTTCGTTTATCATTGTGCATCAGAGACTACCAGTCAGAGCATCATTGCTTTATTTGGTGGATTAGAATAGCAGTGCTGAAAAGGGACTCAGGTCAGATGAGGCACGTGCCCAGGCATCTCCCAGCAGAGCCAGGCTAACTGCTAAAGACCCCCAAAGACTTTACATTTAAACTAAGTCAGAGTTTCTGAAGATTGTTTTATGAAATATGGTCTCCTGGGTATTTCCCCACTTTCCAAAAAAAACAAGTGATGAAAAGATTCAGAACAGACGAGATACAGAGGTGGATTGACCGTGAGCTGAGGAGGCATAAGCTTTATAAGCTTGGGTCCCATCCAGAGCTCGATATACTCGCAGTTAGTGTGACTTGGACCACAATTCCCTGGACCACTCTGAGACCCACTTACCTCTTCTGTATAAGAAGATTAATAATATCTTGCTTATACCCAGTGTTTCTTTTCTTAAAAAAGCCGCCAAAAAGAGCTTTAGAACCCACAAAGCCAGATACCACCCCTGACTTCATACCGTACTACTCTTTGGGAGAGTCGTAACGCCTGTTTATCAAATCCACTAAACCCTGAAAGAAAGATTTCTACTTAATTTTACTTAATTGATGTCTCCTTCTAAGTGGGAACAAGATGACACCCTCTCTTACCCAGCGAGCACCTATTACCTGGAAGAGGTAGATGTAAGAGTTCGCAAAGTCCTCCCACCACCCAGACCCTTCCAGAGGTCTGCGTGGCCTTGCTCCCCGTCCCCACCTTTCTAGACATTCTCTTCTTATGGACATTTCACCAGGCAGGTGAGCAGGACTCCAGAAACCCTATTTTGATGCCCAGATATCCATTAGGAGTGTCTGTCTTTTCCAGAGCTTACATGTCAGGTCTATTACCACTCTCAGGTAGAAACTTCTGGGTACTGCCTGAGCTCCCAGGAAGGACTTGGTACTTAAGGACATAAAGAGAAAAAGGAATAGAAAAGAAAACTAGGAAGAACAAAAGTGACTGGTAAACTGACATTTTATTTACATCAGGGGAACATAAAATTGATGTGAATATAATACTCCACTATATAACTAGTTTTCTATGTAAGGTGCTAATAAATTTTTGTATAGGAGTGAATTGACAATAGTATTTTTCTTTTAAGCGTTCAATTTTTAGAAGAAAGGAGACTCTAAGCTCCATTTTGATATTGGGAAGAGAGGGCTGACTATCCACTATGCCCTTTTGGAATTGTGATGAGAGAAGAAAGACATATCCTTGGACTTCCCCATCTCCCACCCAAACTAACCTACTCACTCAAAACCTAAAGGTCCATTTGTCCAAACCTCAAAGAGGGGCCTTGGTAGGGGGTGAGGGCATAGAGGGCTGAGGTGTAAATGGCTGCTAGTTCCCATGTGTCAGCCTCCTTGAAATGTTTACTTTGAAGGGCAGAAGTCCCTGTTGTGGTAGAAAGACCCGGCATGGAGGTCAGAGGGTGGCAGGAGTCACAGCCCTGCCACTTACTGATTCTGCACAGTTTCTTGGACTCCCTCTGAGACCCAGTTTTCTCCTCTATGTAACAGGATTAATGGTACCTGGTCTGCACTTAATAGTGTTCAATAGCTGCAGCATCTGCTTTTGTGATGAGTTGATAGTCTGGGTCAAGGGCATGGGGTCCTCAGCAAGGATTATGCAGACACCGCTCATGTGACCCCGACCACAGCGGCCTTGTCTTCCACCTCCCTACCCATCACTCAAACCAGGCCTCCTGTGGTTTTAAACTTCCTCCCACTCAGATGTCAACCTATAATGGCAGCTGGAGGTCATAACACTTAGCCACCAGCAAGCCCAGATGTCCAGCCAAGGTGCGCATGCTCTCGTCACAGGCGCCTGCAGTGGCGGTGGCTGCTGGAGAGTTGGCTCGGCTGCTGCAAGAAAAGGAAACACAGTGCGGGCTGGTTTTGATTTTGGCTTCTGGGTTTTCTCTCTTTTGTTCTTTAACCCAGGAAATCATGAGATAAGCACCTGGGCTTATCTTCCTGGCTGATTTCTGGTCTGAGTCTGCTCTTATTGTTCTTGTCCAACAGGGTTAACATTCTCAATTTCATTTCACTTTCTCTTCTCACCCTTGAATGCCCATCTCTACCTTTTCTGATTGCCTTTCTCCACCTTCTCATCCTTTTGCCTCCTCAGTTCCCTAAAGTCCCTTGGAAAGCTTCTGCACAATAAGCAAATTCACCTTTCTCAATAGGGATTAGGGGCAACTCTGCTGCAGGGGAAGCTTTTGCATGCAAATATCCTAAGAGCTCCTAGGGCTCAGACTGCTGCACTGTGAAATACATCTTACACCTTAAGCCAGAGCTTATGTACAGATATAACTGAAACCATTTTTCTCCTTAGAAGATGTGAGGCACTCTTAAATTTTCTATCCCATTCTATTTATTTCTTTCCTTCCTCCTTCCATTTTCTTTCTTTCCTTCCTTCCTTCCTTCCTTCCTTCCTTCCTTCCTTCCTTCCTTCCTTGCTTCCTCCTTCCTTCCTTCCTTCCTTCCTTCCTTCCTTCCTTCCTTCCTTCCTTTTTCCTTCCTCCCCACCTCCACATTATTCCTTACCCACGAAACTGATCTCAGGGATCATTACTATCATCAATAGATAGAGAATTAAGAGCACTGTCCGCTGGCCCTGGGGAAGAAGCCCTTTCTTTCATTTTCTCAAACATACTATTTGCATATAATAAGAAATCAATTCCTCCCCCAAACAAATAAAATTTAGATTCTCTTGGAGTGAACTGAGACAAAGACAGAAGAAATACAGGTCTTTAAGGTATATGCTGGTACCATCTTCGGGGTCAGGAAAAGGGAGTAATTGTCCTGATGCTTTGAGGTCTTCTACTTCTTCTCCTCATGATGCTCCAATGTTTTCTGCTGACCTCTCTCCTCCCCGAAAAACAGTTCTGAGGAAGGAACTGTGGTAGGCAGGATAATGGCCCCCCAAAATGTCCCTTTCTTAGCCTGTGAGTATGTTGGTTATGTGATACAGCAAAGGGGAATTAAAGTTGCTAAGCTGCTGATCTTGTAATGGGGAGAATATCCTGGACTGTCTGGTATGGACCAATGTAATCACAAGAATTCTTATAAGTGAAAAAGGGAGGCAGGAGAGTCAAAGTGATGAAATACATGAAAGACTCCATGACTTCTCATTCTCTGTAAGGAGCTCGAAAGTTGCCACTCCTGCCTCACAACAAGTAAAAAGCTGAACAGTTTGAAAAATCAATAACTCTTCTTGAAACCATAAGAAAGAGAAGGACACAGGGCAAGCTACTGCCTACAAGATTAGAGAAGCAGACAGGTGACTACAGGGCATCTCAGCTTCCCCAGCAAAGACTTGAGAGCGGAAACTACCAGGGGAACCAGTGCTGGGGTTATAGTGAATTATAATTGATGAGTCGCTGATGGCTCAATGCAGAGAAGGCTGAGTTCAAAACTCCAGGGGAATCCAGTCATCTGGGGCCCTCACGATATTGTGAGTTTTACCTCCAAAAGCTCTTGACGAGCGAGGTTCCCACAGCAAATACTGGACAAAAATTCCATCATGCTTCCAGCAAAGGAAAAAGGAACCATTTTTGAAATATGGCAGAACACTCTGTTCTTAGCAAGATCTGCCCTCAGGAGAAACTAGTTAACTAGACTGCAACCTGCTGGAGTATTCTCAGACCCTAACTGACCTGAGGAAAGGAAATACCCAATTTCAGCCCACTCTAGCCATCCTGTTTTCCTAAGAAGTGAGGGGGGAAAGTTCAGAAACACTCATGAGTTTACAGTCCAGAAGCATACTCTCTCTGAAAGACTGAGACCTAATTACAGGACTATAGAATGCTTTCCCCTCCCCCACACCTCACCACTACGTCGCGAAGTCATCTTTACAGCAGTTCCTTTACCCGATAATCATATCTGGCTACCGAGAAAAAAATGATGAGGTATTCCAAGACAATCAAATACTGTTTTCAGAGACTGAGCAAGCATCAGAACCAGACGTGGCAGGGATTCTGGAATTATCAGACTGGGATGAAACAACTTTAATTAATGTGTTAAGGGCTCTAATGGATGACAACAGGCAAGAAAGACTCCACCAGCCATTGTTGGCTTAGAAAATGAAAGGGCGCCACAAACCAATGAAGGAGGGCAGTCTCTAGAAGGTGGGAAAAAAGAAAAAAAGAAAAAGAAAAATGGTTCTCTCCTTGATGCTCCAGAAAGGAAACAACTCTGCCAGCACCTTGATTTTAGCCCAGTGAGACCCACTTCAGACTTCCGACCTCTAGAATCGTAAGATAACAAATGTGCATTATTTTAAGCCACTAAGTTTGTGGCGATGTGTTACAGCAGCAATAGGAAACTAATACAGATTTATTTTTGGCCAATTACAATACACTATGAATCAAAGCATTTCTGAGTCTAGGGTTTATTTCAAATACCTGCTTTCTTCTTCCAAGGCTGGCCCTGGCACTTGGCATTGTCCTCAGACTGGGAAAGGAAGAACTGGCAAATGCCTGGCCTCAAACAGTTACGTGGCCTGCCAACCTGCTGGGCCACTGAGACTAGGGTAGCTGGCCGAGTGCTGGAGGGCGGGGCACATAAACGTGATGCTGCGTAAAGTGAGGGCCCCCTGGAGGGCTGGTTCTTCCCCCACATCTCAGCAAAGATCACACAATTCTGTCACCCTGCAAGTTGTACTTTCACCTAATTTTTTTAAAGAATAAAGACAGTTACGGTGACTTAATGTCTAAGCTGACCAGACTGCGGAGCCCCACCCCCAACTACAGTTCTGGAGCAGAGATTTCTTAGAGCAGATGGAAGTGAGGAGGGCTTCTTGGGACATGATGACAGCTCTTGTGAGCTCCTATCGGGTTGGACCTGGACCTTCTAATGCTCCTCCGTCCCTTTCACAGTTAGCTTCTACCTCAGGACTGCTATTGCTTGGACAAGAAGTCCTGAGAAAACAACTTGAGCTCCTCGACTTTGTTTCCTTCTCGATAAAATGCCAGCCAGCACTGACTGCCCAGTTCAGAGACTCAGACTACAGCATCCACGGCAGACTTAACCAAAGTTGTTGAAGGACTATGTGAGGATGTTGTTGTTTGTTTAGAGTTGCTTTCTCCCTGCTGGGAAGCCCAAGGTTTTATGTACACTCCATCTTGAAATGGATGTGTGTGCACGTGTGTGTGCATGCGCACATGTGCTTACAAAATTACAATGTATTAAATATACGAAATTCTGTTTCTGATTGTGGATCTCTTCACTAGAGTCAAGAGGTAGTCTATACTCAGGATCCTTCTCTCTACGAAGCCAGTTAGGATCATACAGTTTTCATTGATTACACCAGAGAAATATTAGGAATGGATATTTAGCCAAGATTTTTTCTTTCTAGCACGACATAGAGCTTGAGAGCACCTCTACCTCAAAATATTCTTTGTGTCATAAGTCTATACATTCTGACATGTTTGTGATCTTCAGGATGCTAGATTATCTACTAATAATTAGTCTCCTTATATTAGAGAAGCTGCTTGGAATACTAACAACTACCAAAGCTCAGTGTCCCTATAATGAATGATTCAACCTTTTATTTATTTGTTGTTTGTTTTTATTTATTTTTATTTTTTACTAATCATCGTTGACTAGTTGGCTAGCCTATGATCTCACGGCCATAAGCCTTGCCCTACTCAATCTCTAGCTAATCCTGACTCTGCAAAATGGCTAGAATCTTTTGTCCCACATTCTAAGAGTTAGGCTCAGGCACCCTTTCTGGACTGTCTTTGTGATAAGATCTAATAACTAGGATTCTGAGTGCTGAAAATTTTGCCTTTTCAACCTGCTGAATTCTCTGGCCACTTGAAGCTTGAGGGTATGCCACGCTCTTGTCAATCTCTCTGCTGGGAATATCCTAACCATGAACTGCTAACGACCTTCCTCAGTATCTTCTGCCTATCTAAGTTCTTGTTGGATCCCAGAATATCGCCACCTGCCAGAATCCCACCCTGGGAACCCTGCAACGTTGTGATGTTGGGCCACCCTGAAGCTCATTTCTGTCCTGCTACCTATTTTGTCGACTGCATTTTTTCTTGGCACCTGTTCCCTGGTGCCTGTTTCCCCAGCCCCTCCCAAGCTGCCTATCCCACTGCAGTTAACTGGGTCATGCCTGGCCATATCCCAAGATATGTCAACAATTGATAGATCACACTTCAGGAGCCAGAAAATCTTACTAGACTGAAATGTTAATTAGGATAGGAACTCTTGGAATGTAGCAGCAGGCAGAGCAATCAAGGTTTGGATGGTGGGGAGGAATGTGTAAGCATCACATTAGGGAATCATTGAGCAAAATACAAAATGAGATGCCTCACATGGAAGAAAAAATTAATGGAAGCTGGTTTTACAAAGCCTAAACATTTTTAATTTTCTTCTTGTTGTTTTTTGTTCGTTTATATATGTTTAAATTATTTTTACTTGCAATGAAATATTCATAAAATTTACCACCTTAACCATCGCTAAGTGTACTGTTTAGTGGCATTAGCACCTTTGCATTGCTGTACAATCATGGCCACCATCCATCTCCGGAGCTCTTTGCATCTCGCAGACCTGAAACTCTGTGCCCGCTAAACAATACACTCTTCCTTTCTCCCTCCCTCCAGGCCCTGGCAAGTACCATTCTGCTTTCCGTCTCTATGAATTTAACTACTGTGGATATCTCACATCAGTGGAATCATACAGTATCTGTCTTTTTGTGACTAGATTATTTCATTTAACATAATGTCTTCAAGGTTCACTCATGTTTTAGCATGTGTCAGAATCTCCTTCCCTTTTAAGGCTGAGTAATAGTCCATTTTATGTATATGTCTATTTAGTTTAATCATTCTTCCCTTGAAGGACCCTTGGGTTGCTTCTATCATTTGGCTATTGTGAATAATGCTGCTATGGACATAAGTATACAAACAGCTTTTAAGTTCCTGTTCCATTCTTTTGGGTATACCCCAAAATGGAATTGCTGAATCACATGGGACATTTTTTTTTTCATTTTTTGAGAAACTACTATACTATTTTCTACAGCGGTTTCATCATTTTCATTCCCACCAACAGCGCACAGAGTTCCAAATTCTCCACATCCTTTTCAATACTTGTTTTCTGTTTGTTTGCTTTTAAAATAGTAGCCATTCTAATAGGTATGAGGTGCTATCTTTTTTCCCCATAAATCATTTCAAAGTTTTCAGAAAATATTTACAAGTGAATATCTTGTCATCTCTCTTTCCACAGATGAATATTGTTCATGTTAGATAATACTACCTCTTTGTCCTCACTAATTTCTAGACTGATGGTATTTCTAACAACAAAATTTTCCATCTATTTAAGTCTAAAGTTTAGTAAGGACTTTATCAAAAGCTATCAGGTAAAAAAATGAACTAAAGATCTCAAAATGAGTATTTGTTTCTGTTCTCATGATTTTGGTGGCTATAGGTTTGGTTTGTTTTTACTTTGGCTTCCTTCAGAATTCCAGTGAATTTTTTTCCCAAGGTGATGGTGTATTCTGTTGGTATGCAAAAAAAACTAAAAAGTTTTAAGGTATATGAGAGTTTTTAAAAGATAACTAAATCCTTAGAAATGTGGAAGAGGTCATAATTATTCACAATGGTCATTGCTCAAATTATCCCACTATCAAAATATTTCAAGAAATGAAGACATGTTAAATAAATCATTGTATTTCACATATAATCTAATAAGAATATAGTGATTAAAATATTAAATTTAATTATTAATTTAAACATTCACATTGATTTTCTGTTATTGAACTCTTTTTTTTAACTATGGGATCATAGTTTTTATAAATGGCCCTTAATTATGTATAAGTTAAACAAATTATATTCATGAAGTGATTTCGCCACTTTTTTAATTCATGGAGCTTTTCTGTTTTTATGTAAAACAAATTCTAAAACCTACACTTAGAATTTTCTTCCTTACATAATTTTCTAAATTCTACTCATTCTTCAAGCCCTAGCTCAAGTCTTCCTCTGTTAGAAAATAATCTTCTAGAGGGCAGGGATTTTGCCAGTGTTGTTGAATCCTGTATGACCATTACTTAGAAGACTACCTAGTACTAGGAAGTGCTCTATAAATGTAATTTCAATGGTAGATGAATAAATAAGTGAATGAATTAATTAATTAATATCCCAGATTGTATTGCTTACTCCCTTGTCTAAACTTCTACAGCATGTGGGCTCAATTCACATAACTTAAATGACTCATGACATGTACATTTTATGGTGGGCATTTTTGTTGTCCACCAGACCTTTACAATTCTCCTCCTAGCATGTGGTACGATCACACTTTCTCACCCTTTCAAAGTTAGGTATGAACATGCACTTGCTTTAGACAATGACACATGAGCAGAAGTGACAAGTATAACACCTAGGAGAAAGCTCTAAGAGCCACTGGGTGATTCATCACCTTTCCTCTAAGATTATAAAAGATTATAAAAATAAATAGCAGTCTGGAGCCTGCATTAGCCTGGGTTCCCGAGTGACTACAGTGAGCAAAACTCCCACATCAGTTTGTGATGGCCATGTAGGGGGAGTGAGGAATAACCTTTGCTGTTGTAATCCTCCCAGATGCGGAGGTTATTTGTTTTCTGCAGCGTAGGCCAGCCATCCCTGACTTGTACACACTTTGTACCTGTATTTTTTCTGTTAATTTGTGTCCTCTGTCCTCAACTGGATCCTAAGCTCTTTGAAAAGACTGACTATGCCTTACAGTCTTTTGATTTCCCTTTTTTCCAGTTCAGTACCTTAAACACTGTAGACACTTGATAAATGTTTACTGATGTGGGTGGTGGCAATGATAATGATGGTGTCAGTGGTGGAGAAAAAGATGGCAATGACGTGAAGTCAATATCAGATATTCTCTTATTTTAAAGCAACCACTTTGGCTTCTATATTTTTGATTTTTTAAAAAAAGGCCCAGTCAGAAACAGAAACAGACTGGAATTTACCATGGTTTTTGACCTTATAAAATATACACATTTCCCCCAAAACGAACATAAAATAATATTGAGTGTCAACTCTAAATGAAAAATATAAGTGAATAAATAAATAAATGAAATGTACATTTTGATCATATTTGCTATATACCCTAGAAAGCTGATCAAACAGAAGCAATGCTGAGATTCTAATCATATAAATTTTTATGTTAAATTCAATGGTTAGCTATAAATCATAATCGCAGACTGTAATTAAGAAAACACCTCTTGCATAAACACGCTTTCAACCTGTCACTCACCTGATTTAAAACATATGTATGTCCCTTTTTGTTTGTTTTACAATGCCTAGTATAGTATAGCACTGGATATTTTGTAGTCTCTGTTGTGGCTTCGAGGCTATCCTACTCCACTTTCAATGACTGTCCATTTGGAAAGATCTTTTTAGCAAATGAAAAAAAAAAGCTATCCCTGGAGTTTGGCTTTGGGTGGCCATAAATGGCTTGAAACTGCCATGCATAATTTCTCCCCTGGAAATTAAAAAGTGCTTCCTACATTCAGTCACTTGTACAACCTTGGACAGAGGATGATAGTAACATTTGCCATGTTTTTCTTTAAGATAAGAACAACTGACCCCAAGTCTAATTTATAATAGGATCTTTAAAAGTACGGCAATTTTCTTGGAGCTACTTCCTCAATATTACTTAATCCTAGTAACTTAGAAGGTATCTGAAGACTGCACCACTAAAGGAGAAACAAGGTCAGTTTGTCTGTTTGTTCTCCCCCAGCACAGACTGTCATCATTTTCCCCCCTTGCCTCTCTGTCATTTCAGTCATTGATACCACTGATACCTGCCCTTTGTCTCCCACTGCTCTGTTTTCACTTTTCCTCACAGTCCCAGAGTTGGGATTTCTCCTCCCTCCTGACCTTCATCAGTATTTCAACCTCCCATCCTTTCTCCAATTACAGTGCATATCTTCAACATTGATTTCCATATCCCTTTTCTCAGTTTCTCTTTCCCTAAGTGCTTTTGAGAGAAAAGATAATTGAGGTATGTCACTCAGAGATCACTATCTTCTGCTGACACTGAACATCTCCTTAAATGGACGAATGGGCAAAGTAATGCTTAGAATAAGGACAGAAAAACATGGTGGAATATCAAATAGAGGAGACATAGAGGGTGTAGTTAATTCTGTGGAGTTTGATTGGTGGAGGCTGAAATAAAATTAATTACAATTATGCAAAAAGAAGGTGGTATATAAAATTGATGAGCAAGAAAATATAAGTCCCACTTCCTATTCCACCCTCAGACTTTCACAAATGATTTTCTAATTCCCATGTTAATCCACTTTCCTTCTATGTTCATCGCCCTTACCTTTATAATCCATCAGCACATCCAATCACTTCTACTTTAGAAATACATCTAAGCATATCCACCATTATCAGTCTAGTCCAAGTCACCATAATACCTTACCTGGACTCTTGTGATAACCTCCCAACTAGTCTCTCTGTATTCCCACTCTTGCCTCTTTGTGCTATTCTCAATGCAACAGTCAGGATTTTAAAAATAGACATCACATAATGTCATTCCTTTTGCTCCAACAGTACATCCACAGCTCAAAGAATAAAATTCCGAGCCCTAATGAATGTTCCAAAACATTACCTATCCTCTGATACTTTTCTAATCTTATCTCCCACTACTACTTTACTTTAACAAACATTCCTAGTATGTTTCTATGGTATACTCTGTGCAGACACTATATTGTCTACTTATAAAGGCACCTCCCTAGGTATCCACATAGCTTGTCCTTTGAATTAGCTGAGCTATAAGCTTAGCTACCATAGCAAAACACAATTACATAATTCAGAATAGAATTTTATTTCTCTCTCATATAAAAGTGCAGGATGGTAGGGGAGCTCTGCCATGTCATAATACGGTCTCCAAGAATGTTGCAATTGTCACCATCTCCCAGTTATAAGGGAAAAGGTAAATATCTTCAAGGAGATGACCCAGAGTTGTACACGTCACTTCTGCTCACATTCAGTTGACCCCAGATTAGTCCATTAGTTGCAAGAAAAGTTTGGAAATGTAGTCAGTACAAATGTCATCCATTTGCTTAGCAAACACTCTGAAGGTTCTATTATTAAAGGCATTAAGAGGATAAAGGATACTGAAGTGCCATTAGCAGTCTATGTCATACCCTCTCCCTTGATTTGGGACTCTGCTCAAATATACCTTCATCAGTAAAATCTCCCCTTTTTACCCTTCTGAAAATATCCTCCTACTGTCCTTCTTTACTCCTTTACTGTACTTTTTATTTTTTTAGCAAGTATTATCAGTTGATACATTCTAGTGTTATTTATTCACAGCTTCCCCTCATCAGGACAAAACACTGAATACCCTGAGAACAGGGCTTCCAGTTTGCTCACTGCTGTATCCTCAGTGCCTAGAGCAGTGCTGGGCACATAGCAGGCATTATATTTGTGCAGTGAATGAATAAATGAATGAATGAACAGCTATTGAATCACATTTAGAGCTCAATAAATATATAATGAAGAATGGTAGACAGGGTTTTTAATTAAATGTATTGGAGTCACATGGTTAATAATATTATATGAGTTTCAAGTGTACATCATCTGTACATTGCACTGTGTGCTGCTCACCATCCCAAAACAGGGTTTTAATTTATTCTTGAAAGTTAGAGGAACACTAATTAAAGCTGCCAGCAATTATCTATTTCTGTAACACATCTTTTTTCAATAAAAATAATTAGTAGAATGGGCCATTTATTTATTACAAATATGGAGTGTATTAGTCAGGGTTCTTCAGAGAAACATAACCAATAGGCTATATATCTATATCTATATATATATATATACATACATACATGAGAGAAGATTTATTATTGGAATTGGCTCATAGGGTTATGGAAGCCAAGAAGTCCCCAAATCTATCTGCTATCTGCAAGCTAGAGAACCAAGAAAACCGGTGGTACAGTTTAGTGTGAGTCTGAAGGCCTGAGAATGCAGAGGTCAATGGCATAATTCCTGGTCTGAGTCCAAAAGTTTGAGAGCCAGGAGTGCCAATGTCCGAAGTCTAGGAGCAGGAGGAGCAGCTCTCTCAGCTCAAGCAGAGAGAGAGCGAATTTAACCTTACTCTACCTTTTTGTTCTTTTCGGGCCCTCAATAGATTGGACGAGGCCCACCCACACTGGGGAGGGCTGTCTGCTTTCCGCAGTCTGCGGATTCAAATGCTGATCTCTCCTGGAGACACCCTCTCAGGCACACCCAGAAATAGTGTTTTACCAGCTATCTGGGCAACCCTTAGCATAGTCAAGTTGACACATAAAATTAACCATCACATGGAGCAAAAAATTCCATACATTGCTTTGAAGAAAATGTGACGTCACCATTAATCTGTAGAAATTGCAACTTGAGATGTTAAATGTTCTGCATAGTAATGAAAACAAAGGCTACATTTCATGAGTTTTTACTTTACCGAGTTAAAGAAGAGTGTTAGGAATTTGGGGGTTGAGATCGGAATGTCCTTGAAGATTCTCATAGTTTTTTAAAGTTACTTGTGTGTCTTCATGTCCCAATGTGCCCATAGGAGGTTGCGAACCTGAGCCACAGCAGGAGGGAGAAGCAGCCTGATCTTTCCTTCACCCTGTGCTGAAAGCTAAGGATGACCATGAGAAGAGGCAAGCTGACATGGACCAGGGCTTCAACAATTGGTGTCCTACACATGGTGAAGTTTAAGACTGTGAACGTATAACCAGCCATTTGTCTGGTCCTTAGAGGAAACCTAGCCACAAGTGTGGGTTAAGCTTTTTCGAAGGACATGGTTAATCCTACTGTCAGCCATCCTAGTGTGGGAATGAGGCCCAGGATGGAGGAAGAAAGACACTTCTCTTCCTGAGACTGGACTCCAAGGTAGTCCTAGGCCTTTGGTGGGCCTTAGTGAGGATTGATCTGGCCCCTCCATGAGGAAGTCTGATGGAAGTTTCCTTTAATATCCCTGGCTCTGTGATTAGTCTGGGCAGATGACCCAGTAGCAGTGCCTGTTACTCTTTTTGCTGGGTTTCTGTTTATCCCCACCACAGTCTGGTCTTTGATGGGCTGTGAGGACTAAAGGGAGCAATGAGCATTCCTGCTCAGAGAAACGGGCACAGGAGAGCCAGAGGGCCTTGGAGAAGCCAGACCCAGGTTGCACGTGGAGGATTCATAGAGCTCCGGAGCATCGGGATTCAACAGATTATACCCCTTCCTCTCAAATTATGTGCTAAGTATTTTCTATTTGTTTTGATTCTTCAACTAGATGGCAAGCTCCTCTAGGGGAGGGGCAGTGTCTCTCATTTCTTTTATGTTCCTTACTGCACCTAGCACTATTCCACACACCTTACAGTGCTCAATTAACATATTTTTCTTAAATATTGAAGAAGAGGCTAAGAATCACTGATCTACAACCAGTTCTTATAACTAAGTGCCTTTCATCCTGAATCACATGAAGAATGAGTGTTAGTTTTTTAATGCCACTGTAACAACTGGCTACAAACTTAGTGGCTTCAAAGAACAAAACTCGATTCTCTCACAGTTCTGGAGACTAGAAATCCAAAATCATTTTCACTGAGCCAAAATCAAGGTATCAGCATAGCCACTCCCTCTGGAGGTTCTGGGAAGAATTCCTTCCTTGCTGTCTCCTGCCTCTGGTGACAGTCAGCAATCCTTTTCCTATGACCACATCACTCCAATTCCTGCCTGCATGGTTACATTGTCTTCTCCTCTTCTAAGTGTCAAATCTCCCTCTGTCTCTTTTTTATATGGACACTTGTGATTGCCTTTAAGGCTGCTGGATAAGATCCAGGATGTTTCTCCATCTCAAAAATTCTTCATTTAATTACATCTGCAAAGATTCTTTTTCTGTCTAAGATAAGATTTATAGTTTCTAAGGATTAAAAAATATCTTTAGGAGCCATTATTCAACCTACTATGAGTTATAATTTAAACAATGTTCTTAACATTTGGCTAAGTAAATAGAGCAATGGAAAAAGACAATGTTAAACAAATACAGAAAAACAAAAAAGTTCTCAATGAAGTAATGACTGGCCTACACACATGTATGCACACACATACTCACACACACACATGTGCGTTTGTGCATCAGCAAAAGTATTTCTTATTCCATCTTCGTCTTCATTATGGACCAGTGTCTTATTTACAGAGAAAAAATAAGACATAATTAAAACACATAGCTGAGGTATTTAATTGAAACTGCGAACATGAAAAAAAAAAATTGGGTTCTATGTACAGAGAGATTAGTTTGTATCTAAAGTATTTTGAAACTTCATTTAATGAAAACAGCATTTAAGGTAAATATGGGTTAAAGAACTATTGGGACAGGTAGCTTGAGGTAAGACATAAAGGAAGTTTCAAATGTTATTATCAAATTATGATCTTACTACATTATTTCCTTCTAAATACCATGAAGAATTAAATAATGTGAAATATAATTATAATACCCAACATTTATATGAATATTTACAGTTTTGAAAACCTCTTGACATTTCTAATCCAATTTGTTTCTCACCACAACTAGATGAAATAGCCACAGTGAGTATTATTTCTCCCAGTTTTCAGAAAAACAGATGGAGAGAGAGTAAATGACTTGCTCAAGAAAGTCTAGCAAATAATTATCAGATGTTAACAATGACTCAGGTTTTCAACTCTGGAGTCAATATACCACCAGGTACATTAGTATTAAATTTGAGATTGTAATGATAGCAATGAATTTAATCCTTAATTGAGAAATGTGTAAATTGACATCTGAGAGAGAGTTCTTGGCTGATAAGCTGTTTGCCTTGCTGGAACCCTGGTGGCTACTCAGTCACTCTACCAATCTGCCTCTTCCATATTTGTCTGGGTCTACTTCTAAACTGCCCCCAAACTTAATCCAAATCTGGGGATATTCCTGACATACAAAAGTACTGGCAGCAAGCCCAGCAATCTGGTTTTTATTTTGGTTTTGTAGCTTAGTTTAATGAGCGTATCTTGGAACTCAAATTTTAGTTAACCAAATGGTATTATTTATTGATCCAAAAATATGTGTAAGGCATTGTGTCAGGTACTGTGGGGAACCTCAGAAAAGCATCCATCATCTACTCACCTGCTCATTTATCTATCCATCTATTCATCTGTCTATCCATCCATCCATCTATTCATCAATCCATTTATTCATTTAATGTTGACTGATCACCTGCTATGGACAGGAATTGGAATCGAAGATGAACAAAATATGGTTGCTACTATTAAGACTTTCGCAGTCCAATGAGGGGGAGACATATTAGCAAATCAGTAAAATAAGCTGTGATAAAGCCAACATTGGAGTTATACGCAGGGACCAGGAAAGCATTCCCAGAAGCACATCTGAAATGCATTTTAGAACAAGTGGAGTCATCAGGGAGAGGGAGGAGTAAGAGAAGTCTGCAGAGGACACGTGAACAAAGCCCCAGAGCCAAGATACAACATGGCACACAATACATGTGCCTCTGCATCACCAGGATCAAGATTCTGAATCCTCGAACTCCTTTTTTCACCCACCTTCCACTGTGGGCTCCCAAGTGAGGGCCAAGGTCACAGGGGTATACGCTGGGCAAGGCCACTTTATTAGTAGAACATCGTGTTTGAAGCTAATGAGCTGTGCAGGACCATTTTAAAGTTTGCAGCCTTGCTCCAGTGGAGAGAAGAGAAGGGAAAGTCTGGCTTCTCAAACTCTACTACTCTTCACCATGTGAGTGGGTGACCCAAGAATATCAACAACCATCCAAGGGAAGAATCAAAGGCTATGGGGAGGACTCAGGAAGATCCTTCAGGAGGAAGTAAGAATTTTTAATGTCCAACATTTTTGACCCTCTCTTGGACAGTTTCACTGTCCAACCCAGTATCACAGTTGTTTGTCCTGGACCCTTCTCAGGGTTCCTTTCCTCTTCCTGTGGGGTGAGGCTACAGATAGGGGAGAGCACGACCCCTAGTGGATGGAGCGTGATACTAACTGATCTAGGAGGTTGGGTCTTGGAGGTGGGGGGAAGTCAGGACTAACATATCCCCAACTCTGCATTTCCTAGAGCCTAAAGTGAAAAGCAGGGTGTAGTAAGCAGTGAGGCTAGAGGGGTAAGCGGGCAAGATCCTAGGGGTCTTATATGCCATTTCAAGTGGTCTAGAGCAGTGCTGTTCAAAAGATATCAAATGCCAGCCACATATGTAATAGTCACATTAAAAACAGCAAAAAGAAACAGGTAAAATGAATTTTAAATTTTATTAAACCTAATATAATCAAAATCTTATCATTTGAACACGTAATTTGTATTAAAGGTAATCAATGGCATAGCTTGACAAACTGTATTTTTTTGTACTAAGTGTTCAAAATTTACTGAGTAGCGCACACTTGCAGTTCATCAAAATTCTGACTCTCCATGTTTCAAATGCTCAGTAGCCACATGTAGTTAGTGTCCACCCTATTACACAGCACAGAGTTAGAAGTTTTCCTGAATATACATGGAATCGTGGAAGGGATTTAAGCACAACTCTGGTGTGATCATATCTGCATTCCAGACACATCACTATGGTAGATTTGAAGAAGGTAGCTTAGGGGAGAAAGGACTGGAGGTAGGAAGATGAGGTTGGAAGCAACGGTACAGAAGAGAGATAACCAGGGTCTGAAGTAGAAATTAGGAGAGTGCTAGTAAGTATAAGCAAGGAGTGTTAGTTAGGATCCATTCAGAAAAACAGAAAGTACCCTAGGTCTTTCAAAGAGAGGGAAACTAATACGATGAATTGATTATCTAACGATGAAATTGATGAAATACCCAAGAGAGGAAACTAAAGCAATCCAGAGGTTTGCAAAAGTAGGAAGTCACTGTCACCACTAGGCTGAAAGGACAAAGGGAAGAGGTAGAGTTATCTGAGCCAGAAGCCAGGGCCACCTGCTGGGAACTGGAGTTAGTAGAGCTGGCTAGCATGCGCTGGGGACCAGCAGGGAAGAACTAACATTGGGGAGGTGCTATCAGAGGCAGAGCAAAGGAGGGAGAAGTACCCTGGCGTCTGCCCTCTTCCCTCCTTCCAGTCTTCCAACCGTGCCTCCACTGCCAAACCTGCCTGTAAGCCAGCTGACAAGGGAAACATACTTTCTTGCAATGCAGAGCAGAGAGAGGAAAGGTAGGGCATGGATCTGGGGGCCAACAGGCAAATGATCAGAACGAGGAGACAAATCTTAAAAACATTGAAGAGGCAACTTGGCATAATTTGGAGACTGCATGTAGGGCACTGTAGTAAGGGAAACAATCTTAGGTGCTGAGTTTCCTTACCTGTCCTAAGGAATGACATAAGGGAGAAACAAGTGCCAAGGTGACCATCGTGTTTCCCAGGCTCAGCAATTCCAGCCCCAACATCTGCCCATCTGTCTTTTTCCATGAGGACTCATAGTCCTTTGTGTAAATAGTTTGCCAAAAGCAGACCCACCCTTCCAGTTGGCTAGATGCAACAAGACACGTCTAACTCCAAGCAGGGGCTCACATTAAAGACCTCGCTTGCACTAGCTTTGGAGACGCAGATCTGGAGATGAGACTGATGATCCAATGTTAGAAATGTTGATTTTTTGAGGCATATATAAGGCACGAAGGAAAGATGACTAGCAGACACTTGGATATTTGAGCCTCAAATAAAAGGGAGAGATGGCTGAGGGTATAATTTGGGAGCTCTCAGCATACAGGGGTAAGTTGATGAGATTCCTCAGAGAGAGTACGTAGAATGAGTAGATGAGGACAAGGAAGAAACACTGGGGAATGGACAAATGCAGGGATATTGACAGAAATGATATTGGTGAAGGAGGCTAAAGCAAGAGCAAGAAAGGAGAACTAAGACAGTCCTGAGTCCCTGGAGCCCAGGAGTGGACTCTTCAGTGAGTCTGGGGAAAGAGAGAATCGATTCATTTATTCAACTCATACTTATTGAGCACCTACTCAATGCAAGGCACTGTTCTAGATGCTGTGGAAACAACAGAAAATAAAACAAAATTCTGCCCAAATATGATTTACACTGTGGTATCAGTGCAGCAAAAAGGTTCAACTATATGAAGAATGAATACAGTCCAGTGGATTGAAAATTAGAATGGCTTTTGTGAACCATTGGTAAACTGCTTTGGTGAGCAGTTCCAGCAGTGATAAGCTTGGAAGACAAATTGCTATGCTCTGAGCAAATGGGAAATAAAGGAGTAGAGAGAGTGGGTGTAAACGACTCTTTTAAGATGTATAAAAAATAAGGAGCAATGAGGTACTTGATAGAAGGAGCATAAGTTCAAATGAACGCTTTCCTTTGGCTAAGAGATTCTTGCATGTATTTGTGGGCTAGCTGCTAGGAAAAAGGAGTCTAGAAATGTGAGAAAGTTGAAGGTTTGAAGAGAGTTTGCTTGATGGAGCCAGGTTCCAAAGGAGAGAGGAGGTGAGACTCTCTGAGGCCTTGTAAATTATGGACAGCTTAGGTATGTATTTAGGAGCAAGCCTTTCTTTCACTATTTAATTTTTTCATGACCATTAAATAGCATCTACATTGAAAAAGAACTTAAGGGTATTGTACATTTCATCGAGGATGTTCTATAAGAAGGAAAGAGAGCAGCGTTTTCTTTTCTCCTCCTTTACCCCACTTTGCACCCTGTACTTCCCCTGGCCCCTAGAATATCTTAGTGGCTAACCCATAGGTACAACACAGGACCCAGAATGGCCTTCCCAGCCTAATCAGAGCCCTGGTTGCCACAACTGTCCCCCTAATCAGGTCCTCATCTAGGAGTGCTGAAGTGCAAAATTTTCACGGCAGCAGAAGTGATACTGACCCTAGAGCAGCTAGTTTTCCAGGGCCCCAGTGTGCAGTTGGAGGGGACCACACAGCACCTGGCTGGCACTGAGAACAGACGGAAAGACAACTTTACAGATTCCCCAACTGGAAGTGTGGATCACCGGCCTGGGGTGCTCATGGAGAGACACAGGACAGTCCCTGACCTCTAGGACAGCCTTTCTTAATGGAGAGCTTTCAGGCTAGTGTGACAGATTTATAAGGAACAGAAAGAAGTCTGCGTGCAATTCCTCCACCCCAGCTCCTCTGCCTGCTCCACTTTCATTGCACCTCTGCATCTTTCTAAATGAGGACAGGCCTGATTTTAAAGAACCAGTGAAAGGTGAGTTTCTTTTCCCTGACTGCCTGGTTCCTTCTAGAGGCCTTCTCTGCCTCTAACCTTAGGGTGTGGAGGGCACCGCCCTTCTTGGCTGCCCTGGGACCAACGCACCATATCAATCTTGCAATTTCAGTGCATCAGATGTGCTCACTGAGTTCTCCAGGATACATTTACGCAACTCTTTCCTTCCTGATATAGAAGTCAAAACAAACCTTATTTTTCCAGGATGGTGGTATCTGCCTCTTCCCACACATTTGAGGTCACAGGCCAAATCCTAAAACTATGATGACCTAAATGAATATAATGGAAATAATAACAGAAACTCTCTAAAGGGCAAATAAAAGAAAAAAACTAGAGGAGGTATATGTATATATCTGTATATATCAGTATTATATATACATGATATATGTACTGAGATTGTCTAAATATGTATACATACATATCTGTTCACATAGATATGTGTGAATGTATGTCAATATATACAGATACACATACAGATATATGTATATATTAAAACACACACACCCCCTGAATAATGAATGTGCACTATGAAAGTCAGAAAATAATTTTGTTCAAGTGCTTGCCTACAATAAAACAATAAAAAAAGGGAGTTTGGACTTTTAAAAATTACTTCTAATGTAGTTTGTTTTGATTACAAAACAACCAGATGGAAAGCAGTCTGGAGAAAAAATCTGTTTCATCACTGGAGTGAACAAACATGATTAGAATGCTCAAAACATTCAGCCTCATGAAACTGCACAGAGCGAGGACTTTTTTTTTTGAATGGTGACTGGATGAAATAAAGCCACCTAAGCTCCAGTTATCTCTCGAGACTCAATATCCCTTACAGCATCAGCTGCAGGCAAAAGAAAAAGAGCTGGCTAATTTGGAATTCATCGTTAATATTCATTTCTTATCTTACAACAGCTGTAGCAACTGTGGCCTATCATCTTTACTTTCCACGTGGCAATGCATTTCTTCTGAAGAAGGCAGGATTGGCAAGCTTCCTCACTTACATGTTCATTTATTCATTCATTTATTTTCTTCTTAAAAGGAAAAAAAATCCCTAGAGCTTTTTCTCTTCAAGTGACTTTTAAGTAACTGAGCTGAAGCAATTAGAAATCCGTTTATTATTACTGTACGATTGTTTTTCTTTTTCAGCCATGTATTTTAAGCAAAAGAACACTTTATATTGATTATACTGAACATACTAGGAATTCTTAAAAAAAAAACGTAGAAGAATTTTTGTCATCGATTTCAACAACAAAAAAAAATCTAGAATTAATACACATAGAAAAAATGTTGAGAGAAAATGAAGTCAGCTCTTTAAAATGCAGTAGTAGAATATGGAAGGTCAGTTTCCATGTTATTTTTACTGTCGATCACAATAGCATGTGGTAAATGACCTAGCCATGCATGTTCTTGCTCTAAAAATGCAAAGACAAGATTACAGCCTGTAAAAGTGAAGTATTAAGAGCATTTTTAAACTAAGGGGCAAACCGCATTTAGTTTTTTTTTTTCTCCTTACAGCTATGAACATCCATTTATAGTATAAAAATGTTTCTTTTATTGTTTAACCAAATCATATTTTTATTATCAAGTTCACTTTTAATAAATGTATTTTTATTTAAAAAATAAAAAAAGTCCATTATTCTGCCATACTCTTAGAATCATATTAAGTATTTGGATTTTTCATTTGAATTTTTTCATTTGTATAGATTTCTATAGTTGTTATTAAACTATATTAATTTTTTTCTGCTTTTTACACTTAGTACTGGCTCCTTGATTTTTTCTATATTGCTGTATAGTATCATTTTTTAAAATTGTGGTAAAATATACATAACCTAAAATTTACCCTCCTTACCATTTTTAAGTACACAGTCCAGTAATGGAAGTACATTCACACATCAGTCTCCACAGCTCTTCATCTCACGGTACTGAAACTCAATACCTATTAAGCAACAATGCCCCATTCCCCGCTTCCCCAGCCCATGGGAACAACCATTTTATGTTCTGCCTATAAAACTGACTACTCTAAGTACCTCATATAAGTCGAATCATATAGTATTTCCCTTTTTGTGACTGGCTTATTTCATTTAGCATAGTGTCTTCCAGGTTCATCAATGTTGTATTATGTGTCAGAATTTCCTTTTTATTTAAGGCTGAGTAATGGTCCATTATATGCATATACTACATGTGTTTATCCATTCCACATTGACGGACACTTGAGTTCTTCCACCTTTTGGCTCTTGTAAATAATGCTGCTATGAACATTGGTATGCAAATATGTCTTCAAGACCCTGCTTTTAATTTCTTTGAGTATATACCCAGGAGTGGAATTGCTGGATCATATAGTAATTCTATTTTTAGTTTTCTGAGGAAATCCCATATAATTTTCTATGCAGCTGCACTATTATACATTCCCCCTAAAAAAGTGCACAAGGGTTCCAATTTCTTTATAGCATCACCAACACTTGTTATTTTCTGGGGGTTTCTGATAGTAGCTATTCTAATGGGTATGAGTGTATAGTATTCTTAATGAGCATTTTAAATGACTACATAATATGCTGTCTAGTATACATAATTATTTACTTAACCATAACTCTTTCATTAAATATTTAGGTTGTTTCTACTTTTCCTCCCTATTATAAATAATGCTATGGCCAACCCTTCCGTGTATACTTTTTCATATTTTAGAATATTTCCTTTGGGTAGAATCTCAGAATTGGAATTACAGTTATATTGAATACATCTTTAATGTTATTGATGCATTTAGCTTTAATAACTTTTCCTATTAGTCACTGATTAGAACTAAAATAATTTGCAGAAACATGTGGGAGCCTTCTGAGTGATTTCGTTTCTTCCTTTTTCATCGTGCCCAACCAACATATCATACATAGAATAATCTGCCTAGTCTCATTAGGTTTTTTTTTTTTAACACTACCACCAGAAGTTCTTTTTAAAACACAGAACACATGCTGTTGATCCTTATTACTCCCAGAGTCTATATTTGAGAATTCACCTACTGGCTAAAATTTATTTGTAACCCCAAATCAATACCCGCTACAGTTTTCACAGTCATTCGTGGACAAGTACAGAGTGGTGAAAATTTTCAGTCACTCGAAATGCATGCTTCCATCTGAGGTCAGCTGTCATACTAAAAACAAGTGTTCCCTCAACAATATATTTACTGCCATTGTTTTCATCTTTCTTGGTGATTTCACTGTTTAAGATGGCCCCTGAGACAAGAAGAATTTGATGTATCTTGCAGAGAAAATATGTGTGTTAGATAAGCTTCCTTTAGGCATGAGTTATAGTGCTGCTGTCAGCTCAAAGTTATGAACCAACTACATATAGAGAGAGTCTTTAAACAGAAAACAAAAACAACAAGTCACGTATTGATCGGTTAATGAATATGTTGTGACCAGACTCCCAGGAAACTAACCCTGCGTTTTTCCTAGGAGGAATGGTTCCATGTTAGCTAACTATTAAGATGACTTTATAGAACATTACTGCAATAACTAGTATTGACTAATCTTAGTGTACTTTGCTTAAAAACCTTTAAAAATTCCTCATTATTACAAAGTTTTATATCCCTAAGCTTGTCATTCAAGGCCTCCAGCTTTATGCCCTAAAGAAATTCTCTAACTTTATCTTTCCCTAGTCCCCAGTGTGAAATTTTGTTGCTGAGAAAGATTCACCTATGATTGTAAGAGATAGCAGGTTGAAATAAACGGCTTTAGCTCTGGCATCAGAAGGCTATCTGGGGGAAAGACAAATTCTGCTTTAAAATAAAATTCCACAGCAAAAAGGCCTTTATTTCTCAGGCACCTAGAAAATGGCTCCTGCTCTTTGCTTCTCTTGGCAGCATGCTGTTAGGGTCTTTGTTTTTAGAAAACTGTTTTGCTGTTACCATGTTACTACTTCATTCACGGTCCTTAGTCCACTGGACCATAGTTATTCTCATTGATGTGAATTCCCGGCACAGTGATGTTAACACTGATGTCCTCTTAGAGCACACTCAGTCCTGTGGCCAGAAACGGTTCCAGAAAGCATAGCCAAATAGTGATATCAGAGAGCAGAGCCTTTATGGGTGACTACAAATGTTTTTAATCAGCTCTCAGAGATTTCTGGCATTAAGAATTGCAGATCAGAGGTTTTAGATCTCTATAAACTCCAAGCAGATTCTTGCTGTCATGTAAACCTTCTCCATCACCCCAAACATTTGATAGTCTGATATGTTTTTACAACGTGTGTGACAGTGTTAGGGGGAAAAAAGGGGTGCGGCACCCACATTCACTCTCAGCTGATGACAATGCAGAGATGGCATTGCTGTGCCCAGTAGCATAGTGGTCCCAGAGCTCTAGGCAGTGCTGACCAGCAACAAGGTCATCAGTCACTTTCAAATGGCAAGAAAAGCAACCGTAGCGTGGAACAGGCTTAGGAGTAGATGCAAGGCGATGCCCCTTTCTCAAATGTGCTTCTAGGAGAGGCAAAGATCTGGGTTACACACCATATATGGACGTGTCGCTGCAATGGGTCCCTAGTGCCTCTGCTATTAAGTCCATTCTTCAGACTCCAAATCAGAAACTGGTGCCAGCCCTCCTCTCCACTCACTCCTTCTACCCCAATCAATCGCTCACTGTTCTCCAAGCGAGCGATTGGTTGGGGTCACTTCCTTTCTAGTCTCAGTTCAGCACACCTGTAGCGTTTGTCCTTCTCCTTTTCTGAATGGTTCGTTCCTCCCAGAACCACTCAGGTCAACACAGAGTTACACCTGCCTGGGTGTTCCCAGTGCACCTTCTTATCCTGCACTCTACAGCTACCTGTGTTGCAGTGATTCATTTTCATGTCCACCTCCTCCACCAGCCCACTTTGCTCACTGAGAGCTGGAACTGAGTATTTCTCCTGTTTGTGTCTCTAATGTCAGCCCGTGCCTGGCATGTGTAGGTGTCCAATGTGTTCTGACGATTGAATGATTGAATACAGGGATACATTTTTTAGCGTTAACTAATATGCTTTGGTCTTGGGGTCCCATGGCTCCCTATACACAGTTAAGTCTGGCTGACTCTGAGGGGAGACTTTCTTCTAAAGTTAGCAGATAACTAACTAGTGGCAGGACTTGCTTTTCAGGGAAGGAGGCCATAATGTAAGGAAGTTCTAACCAGACACTAAAAGGAAGTGGAAGGCTCACTCCATCTAGCCTAGTGGAAAGAGGGAAGGAGAAAAAAAATGGAGGCTGGGGAAGCAAACACTTAGGCAAGTATGGTTCCGACTTCTCTTCGGACAAAATAAGAAGTGGGTTGTTGAGAGTGAGAAAAGCGGCTACCGAGGTAACACTCTCAAACGTGTTTGTGTCTTTCCACATGCCAGGTTTATTGAGTGGAGTCTTCTAAAATAAACCTATCAGGCATCCAAGCAGGTTAACACACAACGCAGAGAGAGAGAGAAAGGACAGAGTCTCATGTGACAGAGTGAAGGGATGAAAGTCCCTAGCATTTCTTAAGCGAGCTCTGTTGACGGGCAGTGCAGAGAGCTGCACATCGGCCCCAAGCCAGAGGCTTCGAGGGCTCAGAAGGTCAGAGTCTTCGGCTCTAGCACATCCATCCCTGATGCTCTCAGATTAGTCTTGAGCATGGTCTTTCCAAGGTGTTCAGCTTATATGGACCTTACAAGGTGGGATCCTCATGGCTATCAACTTCTGCAGATGGGGGCTTATCCAGAATAGTCGTGGCTGATGTTTCTGTGGTTTGGGGCAGTCCAGTCACATCCTAAGGGCATTACCATTATGGGCAAGTTGACACTACTGTTATGGTTCCCATGGAATCCATTTTGTAAAGTCCAAAAAGTCTTTTTTTTTTTTTTTTTTTTTTTTTTTAGCTCAACACATGGGTGCTGCTGGTTGAGGGAAAACTGAAAGCAGAGGGACCTTGTGCCCCACTGCCTGGCTAGAACTCTGGAAGAAGACATATGAGGTGATCCCAAGCAAACGGCAGGCACCTACAGTGAGAGAAGGTCTGATTAGTGCTCCTGATGCCCCTTCTTCTCTGTAGTATGGGAGGGACACTGATATTCACGCAGGCCTCTTAGGTAATCAGTAGGTAACCAAAAAGTAACTGCCATGATGATCACAGGTAACTTCTGTGCAGAGACTGTGGCACGAACAACTTAAGCCAGAGGCCAGATGCAGAACTTGGCTAAGATGCAGAGGGGTCTATAGTACCAGTGAGAGCAGAGGTGAGGCCAAGTTTGCAAGGGAGGACCACCAGGCCCTGCCAAATCAACAGAACAAGCCACAGACCATCAGCCTCAGGCTCCAGCTGCAGATACTGGCAGAGCCCCAGTGAGCAGGGGGACACCTGGAGAACTTTTGAGAAATCCAAAAAGCTGTGAGAACTCTATCTTTTTCCCCTATGCAAAGTTGTATCCATATCCATACCATAGTTACTACCTTGGAAAGGGCAGGGATTGGGGCAGAAATGTATAAGAACAAATTAAATCCTTAAAAGTGACTATGATGTATATATTTAACTGGCCAGGTAGGGTTTTCCACATCACCTTTTTCTAAAGAGGTAAGAGCTTGAGAGAAGGATTTGCCCAGCTAAAGAGAGAACTATGTTTGGCTGCAGGGGGTGGGAGATATATGGAATGTTATATGTTAATTTTCAAGTATACTAAATTATAAATGAAAGAAAAAAAGGCCAAGGAAAAGGGTCAGGGACCTTTGCATTATATCTAATGGAAAAAAGCACCCAGCAGTGAAACAGTGGTGGTGTCCTGGGGTTTCTGTGCCATTTTGTCCAATCATATGCCCCTTGTTTATATTTTCATGCTGCTTTCTTTGTAAGAGGTCTGTGCTTCCTCCAAACCGTGTGAAGAGAAGATATCCAGTAACCCGAATGCTGACTCTGGGCTTCAGAAGTCAGCTGCTTTTGCCGCTGCTCCTGTCAGGTATAATTTGCCTCTTGCCAACACCTTCAGGTGCACTGTGTGTATGTGAGTGTGTGTGTGTGTGTGTGTGTGTGTGTGTGTGCACATGAATGAACATTTCTGTACATATGTGCATGTGTCACTGATTTGTCATCTTTGGGCTGGAGGAGCCTTGGGAATCAGTCCTATATTTATGGTTACAAGTAAGGGACAGAGGACTTGCCCATGACCAATCACCTAGGTGCTGGTGGGCAAGGACTGAAGCAGCCCCAGCTCTGACACCATGAACTCTCAGGTCTAGCCTTCAGGCTTTGCTTCTTGGTTCACACCTTTGCCTCTCCGAGGTCCCCACTAAGAACTCTGAACTGAATTTAACATGTCTGAAAAACTGGTCACAGGGCAATAATCAATTGCCTCCCACTGGACACTATTCATTTGCACTTCTATGAACAATAATCATCTGCATTATTATATTTGATAACTTAGAGTACAATATAACTCAAAAACAATGCAAGGTAGAGACAACCCAGAAGGGTGTGCTACCAGAACACTCAGTAGTCATTTTTACCATTTTCAGGTCTTTTGCAATTTTTCCTGACATCCTGAACATAATATTTTATTATGTGATGTATGTATATATTGCCATCACTTTCTCTACACAAACACACACAGACACACACACAGTGGCACACATAAACTGACCTAAATTCAAGCTGTGAAGAATGTAATAGTAGCACCTGCTCCTCCAGCCCTCTTTCAGTGGCATTCATTAAGGATAAGTACTCCACAACCAACTCCATTATTCCCAAAGGAATCTTCCCAATATCAGGTTTTTATTTTTTCCAAAATAGTGGACTCAGCTGATTGTACTGGGATAGTTACAGTTATCTTTAGTGCTGTCAATACCATAAAGCAGTGAATTATAGAACATTCACAAAGAGGAAGTTTTGAAGCTCTAATTAAATATTTTGACTAGAAATCTGCCTTTGCTTCAATAGAACATCCTTGTACATAATAAATATTTACCAAAAATACTTCCTAAAGGAGGATATGATTCTGCCTCTAAAAACCATCAATTTCTTCCTTCCCCAAACACCCACTTCCTGCTTTGAAAATTTAGGCTCTTTTATGTGCTAGTAATGGATACTTGCTGAGTAAGGAGATACCTGGTAAAATAAAAAAGCGATAGCCTCCCATGATGCCAACCACAGCCACCAGGAGTGGTTTGGTGAATGGCATTTAAGATTCAAGTTGTTTCAAGGTCTGAGTCATTTTGCTGCTTCCTCAGGTGAGGAGAGACTGAGACAAAAATTCGTGTGCAAATATTTTATTTGGGAGGTGGAAGGAATACTTGTTGAGGGAGAAAAGAATGAATAGTAGGCAGAGAATAAAGGATATGTGATTAAGCCGCTATCACAGTGGGCGACTCTAACTTCATCTCACTGGGAAACTCAAGGAAATGGTGCAAAACGCAAACTCAGAATTATCCAGCCCAAGGGGCAAGGGGTAATATTTATATATCAACTCCTGTGAGCCATTGACTGAGGGCTGCTCCTGAGGGGTACCAATACCCCAGTACTTCCAGCCTGTTGTAAGTTCTGGAAATAAGGCCTTTAGACTCAGAGATACAGATACAGGCAGCTGGAGTCAACCAGAGCTACTGAAAAGGTTGGGGTGAAGGGGGAGGTGCCGAGTTCCAGGCAGGCACTGCCAGTACCTGCTCCCCTCCCAGCAGCTAAGGAAGGATGACCTTGTGTGTTCAGCATCAGTGACTCAGCCTCTCTCTTGGTCTCTGTTTTCTTACTTTTTCTCCTTCTACCAACTCACTTCTATACTTTTAGTTCTAATTCCAGAATGAGAGAGCATGAGAGAGAATTCATGGATAAGCTCATCTTATTGTCATCCTTGTTGGTGTAGAGCTTATTGCCATGGGCCAGCTCATAGGTCACTGATCAGCCTCTTAATTGGTTGTACTAGGATCAGGTACTACCCTTGGCTCCTGTTTCTGAGTGGAACAGAGTCAAGTGACATAGAGCTTGACCATTCCTGCTAGGGAATAGCCTGGGGGCTATGAGCTGGGCAGCTTCTCTTAGAAAATACATGCCATGCACAGTCTGTTCCTACACAGGTAATGGCAGAGTTATGCCTTTGTGTAGTTGTGCAAATATACATTCACTTCATGAGGAGGAAAAGTTGAGGCTTAAAGTCATTAAAATTCCTAATCTGAAACTGTGGCTTTTCATCTATATTTTCCCCTTTAGAATTTAGTGTGTTCCTTTGGTTTGTCCTAATTTAAAACTTATATTTTACTTTACCTCTCACCATTTCTATCTTTTCTTTTGACTTTTCATGCAAAAGCCTGACACATATGAAGTAGGATTTCACTATATCAAGAATTGCTATAATTCTTGGTTTCCAGGAGTACACTGCATTTAAATGCAGCGATGCTATTCTAATTGGATTCCTGACTACCATCTTTCTGTTCTCTGAGAGTCCTTCCTCTCCCAGTCACACTCCTTCCTTGCCATATTTTCTTTATAGCATTCAGCCCTCTCTGCCACTTTGTTGTTGTTTTTACTATTAATTTCCTGACTCCCCACATAAGCTGTACGACGGCAGATGTCAGAATGTGGTGATTGGATTAATATTTGTTAAATGAATTTATCACCAAAGCAAGGACCCTAAGGTTCTTTCCTAGGAAATGGTATGGAGGAATTAGCTTGGACTGGTCCAGAGGCATCTGTGCCTTGGTCCTTTTTGTGACAAAGACAAGTACTGGGGTGGTGACTGGCCAGGGATAGTATAGAATCATCAGCCAGAATTAAAGTTGTGACCTATGTCTCATCATCGTGGCTCAGATCAGCAGAGTGCCTACTTGGAAGATGTGAAGTTTGTTAGGAACCATCAGGTAAGACTAGCAGGGGAGGAACATGTGAGCTGGGCAGTAAGCAACGTGGAAACATCTGGCAGCTGTCAGGATGAAGGTCAGAGGATAACCAGCTCAGAGGGCAAGACCTGCCTCCTGGATGAACAGAATGGGCCATGCCATGGGCCAGCCCTGGGGGAGGGGAATTCCAAGTCAGGGAAGGAATTCACAGCAGCCACATTGCTGACAGTAGCTACCCCACCGCAACCCACACTCAGCGTGTCGAAATTCTCTCAAAGCCAAAATAAACAGCTGCAAAAAATAATTCTCCAGGAGATCTCAAATGTGCTATCCTTCTGGGGATGCTTATAAAGATTTGCATTCATTGTGAGTGCCAAGAACCAGCATTTATATTTATCATCTGTGTTCTGGCCTTTCTTTTATTTCTGATTTTACATTGGCTATAATTTTAAAAAATTTTTAAGTAGATAAAATTAAATAAGCATGACATCAATATTTTCCATCCAGATTTCCTTTTGCCTAAAAAGCAAATTCAATAACACATTAGAGGAGAAGATCAAATGGCTCTCAACATTTGTGTCTATCATGAAAGACATACTTTGGAGAAACTGGATAAATGAGAACCACTTGTCATAGGAAATGTGCCTATAAGGACATGGGACTGCTGTTAATGAGCTAAGTAGCCTTCAAATGACGGCAGCGTAGACAATATAATAATATTATATTCAAGTATTAGAAAAGTACGACATTGAGTTTCAGAAAGGTAGGATAATTAATTGGTGTTTGGCTTTGCACTCATAAAAAATGAGAAACTCACTGGCATGGTCCTGTGTCAATGAATCTATTGAAAAAAAAACATGGATTTCTGTGGCATATTAGGGGAAAAATTATTATATGTTTCAGTTGTAAATGGAATTGCTAAATTATAATAGGGAATATTACATTTGCAAGAAGAGAAAAATCCAGATGTTCAAGGCCCTGAAACCAAGATATGAGGAATGTGTCACATTGATACATTCACTGACTAAAGAGAAAGTTTTTAGGGCAGATTATTCAAACAAAAGTAACAGCAAAGAATTTCCTAAAATGTCAAGAATTTGCTCTCTTCCTTAGTAACTGCACACCTATAATTTAAGTTTGTTTACTTTCAAGTCATGTTATTCTTTTTATTCAAACCAATAATAATGACATAGTCTAAAACAATGTTCTTTAGGCTAAATATAGAGATTCAAAATGAGGGGCTGCTGGTAAACCTCAGAAAGCCCTGAGGTTCTGACCCAGGTTTCCAGAGAGTATTGCTAAGGAGAGAGATTGATTCTAAAAGTACATAAAGGTGACAGCTGCCCAGAACTCCCAAGCTCACAGTATTCTGAACTCCAAAAACATCGATTCCACTTCACTTCATTTCAGCCTTCTTCAGCATGGTCACACCTGTTCTGTCTACTCAGGTCTTCACATCTGACAACAGCTCTCTGCCCTGTACATTCTCCTAGTCAATCAATATTACCATAACTATACAATATCACCCTCATTAGGAAATTCACTCATTCATTTCACAACATATTGAGAGTCTACTCTGTGCCAGCATTGTTCTTACATCATTGAATAAAACAAACAAAAATCCCTAGGGATTTGGTGGGGGAGGAGGTAGATAATAAGCGATAGACATAATAAAAAGTAATGTGTTATATGGCATATGCTCTGTGAAAAAATAGGGCAAACTAAGGTGTGGGGGAGCTGGTGGTTGTGTTGCACCAGCTCCCAAGAGCTGAATGTGGCATCTCTTCCCAACTCTGAGTCCATGTTCAACAACATCAATTTGTTGGCATCACATGGATAACTTGAAATTGCCAATTATTTACATCATGGATATATGCAAATGATACAAAGTGCAGCTATTTTTTTTCCCCAGATAGGCAGCTGATAAACATTTACCGGCATGCCACTGGTATGATTTTAAATTACACATTGACATTAGAGCAAAGACATAAATAAATGTGGGAGTTAGCCAGATAGGATCTAGGAGAAGAGCATTTGAGGCCAGGAACAGCTACCACAAAGGCCCAAGTGTGTCCTAAGAATAATGAGTCAAGTGGACAGAGTAGAGAAACTGAGATAGAAAGAGTGGTAAAAATGAATTTGGTGGGAGAACTTGAGAGCAGATTGTAGAGGATCTTACAGGCCATTGGAGGTAATTTAGCTTTTACTTTGAGTGTGAAGGAATGCTATCCAGGTTTTTGAACAGAGGAATGTCAGGATCTCATTTACATTTAAAAAGACCACTTTGCTATGTTGTGAATAGACTAAGTTGAGGGGAGTTGATGGGAAGTGAAAGTATAAGAATAACTATTTTATTCTTTTATCTAGGTGAAATGAGATGGCTCAGAGTGACCATAATGGATGTAGTGAGAAATAGTTGGGTTCTAGATATATTCTGAAAGCACCTACAGGAGGGCCAATTGATTGGATGTGGAGTATCAAAGAAAGGAGTAAATGCTGATGTTAAGACTTTTGGTTTAAACAAATGGAAGAATGGAGTTGACATTAACTGAGAAGCAGGAAGACTATGGGTAGAGTAGATGCAGTGGCCAGCAGGAAGGGACAATCTGAAGTTCTCTTCTAGATAAATTGAGCTTGAGATATCTTTATGTTGAGTAGGAAGTATGTATGTGTGTCTGAATTTCAGGAGAGAGTTTTGGCCTGGAGATATACTTTGGGAGGTATAGGTGGCACTTAGAGCCTTGGGATGAGATAGTGACACCAAGGAGTGAGTATATAGCAAAGAGGAAAAGAACAAGGATCTAACTTTAAGGTACTCCAAGGTTAACAGATCAGGGAGAAGAGGAGGCTGTGAGCAAAGGAAAAGGAGGAAGGAGTAACTAGAGAGATTGGAGAAAGGCCAAGGGTATAATGCCCTAAAAACCCAATGAGGCAATTGTATCAAGCAGGAGGAAGTGATCAGCTCTATCTCATGCTACTAATAGGTCTGGTAAAAGGAGAACTGAGAATCGATTGTTTAAGTAGCAAAGTGGAGGTCACTGGTGACTTTGACTAGAGTAGTATCAGTGAACGGAAGCCTAATTGGGGTGAATTTAAGAAAGAAGGAGGAGGGAAATTTGAGACAGTGAGTGTAGAGAACTCTTTCAAGGACATCCACTGCAAAGTAGAGCAGAGAAATGGGGTGGTAGCTGGCGGAGGAAGTGAGGTCAATAGCAGGGTTTTGTTCTGTTTTGTTTGAAAATGAGAAAAATAACGGCAAGCTTGTTTGGTGATGGATATAAGCCAGTGGAGAGAGTAACTTCAGTAGATGGATTTTCATCCCTCAACCTTTCTTTTCTCTCTCAGGCTGGTTTCATTTCCCCCCACTTGCTTCGTTTCCTTCTTTTGCCAGCCTCGTCCTATGACTGGCTATTTCCATTATGCTTTTACCAGCCCTCTAGAATGCCTCCCTTTGTTAATTCTTCCTTCCCAAATCACCATTTTCTTTCTTCTCTAGAACTTTTGGGTTGCCAGTTGGCTTTACAACAATAGATGCCTGCTACCTAACCTCAGTCGAACTTACAGAGCTGTCCAAGTTTTCTTTTACTCTTATGTTCTTTTATGGTTTATTTCCTAGCAAATGACCAAGAGTGTTTACTCCAATTTTAAAAAAACACTTATTCAGCATTCATTCAATCACACATTTATTGAACCACAACCATGTTCCAGACACTGTAGCCTGATTCGCATACCTTGACTGTTCTCAGGGTTCTTAGCAGATGACCTTTACTCCACTTTACTGAAAGGATTGATGTGAATTTCTTTGATCTTCTCTCTTACATTCTCAATTTTTAAAAACATTTCCATCATTATTTATAAAAGAAAATTTCTCTCTGCTTATATCAGAGATTAACTTTTTCACTTGGGTCTTGATTTTATTACCCCTTACCTGTTCTACCAATAATCTCACTGTATCTTTAACATCACCAATTGCAGTCCCTTCCCTTCTTCCAGAGGTAATACATATAGGTATGTAGGTAGCTAGCTAGCTACATACATACATAGGTAAATGTGTGTGAGTGTGCATGTGTGTGTGCCGCGCGTGAGTGCGTGTGTGTGTGTGTGTGTGTGTGTGTGTGTGTGTATCTTAATATAGTGTTCGCTCTTGACAAACCTGAAGTTCTTTTTTGGAATTTAAGATACAAGCTTAGTTACGTACGAAGAAGACGATTTCACCACTACTAAGAGAAGATCAGTTGAAGAGATTCTCTGGGTTATAGTCTGGCTTCAGCTTCCCCTTTAGGACCATCAGTACAGAAGTCATGAGTGAATTCCGGAAACATGGAGCTGGGGCATCTGGCAGAAAAATGGTCAGGGGGTAGGCTGCTCTGCTTTTCCTCTTCTAAGCTCACTGTGGCTTATTTCCACATTAGCTCGCCTGAAGCTCTGACTATTTCACTGTCTTTTCACCCCATCTTTAATTTATCCTCTGGTCTCCAGAATAAATTCTAGCCTATGTAGATACATTACAGGGTCACACTACCTTTTAAGCAGTATTTTTTACTGTTCCGTTTTGCAACTTAGGTCAAACTAAGCTACTGTAGCTATTACCACTGAGTGAGCAAGATTCACATGACACAATCAATCAGAAGACCTAGACCTTTCCCCTGGTGGCCCAGTCAACCTGCTCCAAAGCACATTTCTTTGTCCTCAGTGAAGTTGCAGCCAGGTTGCATAACTTACCTGCTCCCTCATGGATAATAAAAAACCTGTGTTTGTTGTCTTGAATTGAAGAACTCCTTGAAGACGTATGCCAAAAACTCTGAGGAGAGGTTATGAATTACGATGCTGTGATAAGAGTGTCTGTAGAAAAAGGATTCTGACTCCCCTCAAGAGATTGAGATGATTTGGGGATAATTCCTTCCTTTTAGTAACTGAGGTTTGGAGCCTGAAAGAGCTAATAACTGAAGGAAAAGAAAAGGAAATGGTGCTGATGAATGCTCCAATGATAGAGAATGTAGCAACATTAAGTATCCCAGAAACATAAATACAGACACACCCTGGATAGATACCTTTTCCCAAATATTTTTAAAGATAAATTCTACCCAAATATCAAGAACGAGATAATCCCAATATTAAACAAGCAAATTATCCTATGAGAGAAGAAGGGATAAATTTAATCCTGACCACATGCCAGATTAAAAATAAATTCCAAGCTGACTAAAAACCCAACATGACAAACTACTGAAAATTTTGATAACAGAAAAAAATTACCATTTTATACCCACCATTTTGGAAAAATAAAAAAGTTGATAATACCAAATGTTGACTGATAAGAGGTTAATATCTAAAATATCTAGAGAATTCCTATAACTCAATGGGAAAAAGTAACCAATCTGATTTAAAAATTGTCAGAGGAACTGTAAAGACATTTTTCCAAAGAAGACATGCAAATGGCTAACAGGTACATGAAATGGTGGTCAACGTCACTAATCACTATTTACCAGGGAAATGCAAATCAAAACAATGAGATATTACCTCACATCTGTTAAATAGCTATCATCAAAAAGACAAGAAATAATAAGTGTATCTATAACAAAAGTATTCATCCATAAGAAAGAAGGAAACCTTGCTGTGTGTGACAACAGGATGAAACTTGAGGGCATTATACTAAGCGAAACAAGCCAGAGAAAGACAAATACTGAATGGTATTGTTTATATGTGGAACCTATTTTCAAAAAGTCAAAACTCATAGAAAAGAGATTATAAGTGGTTGCTAGGGTTGGGGGGGGTAGGTTAGGGAAAATAGGGAGAGGTTAGTAGAAGGGCACAGACTTTCAGCTTTAAGATGAATAAGATTAAAGGATCTCATGTAAAACATGTGACTATAGATGATATTACTGCATTGTATATTGAAATTTGCTAGGAGAGCAAAATTTAAATGTTCTCATAAAAAAAGATATATGTGATAAATATGTGAGATGAATGTGTTAATCAACTAGATAGAGAAATACCTTTCACTATAAATGCATATCAAATCACCATGATGTATCCTTTACTATCTTACCATTATATGTCACTATACCTCAAGAAAGCTGAAATTTAAAAAATACCAAGTGTTGCCAAGGATATTGCACAACAGATTGCTCGTATACTGCTCTTGGAAATGTCAAGTGGTACATCACTTTGGAAAATATGGAAGTGGATATTAATTTTCTAAAGATTAGAATTTGTCTTCCTTGTTTACCAAATCTCAATATGTTTAGAGCAGAATATCCTTTAGTGTATGAATCATGTCTGGTTTAGTCAATCATAACCATCTCATAATTTTTTACCAGCTACTTGCTTTCCCATTTCCTTGACACCAAGGGTTACAACCCCATTCTGGCCAATGGAATGTAAAGGGAAGTCTAATGAAGAACTTCTGATTACTAAGACATGAGAGTCTCCAAGTCTAGTAGGGGAGGGGATGTCTATCTATTCCTTAACCATGTCCCCATTCTAAGTCAGAAGTGCCCTACCCCCAGAGATGTAGGAAGGCTTTTCCTCTCTAAAAACAGAAAGGGGAGTAGAGAGAGACATAGAAAGAAAAAAAAGAAAAAAAGAAAGAAAGAAAGAAAGGAAGGAAGGAAGGAAGGAAGGAAGGAAGGAAGGAAGGAAGGAAGGAAAAAAGAAAGAAAGAAAGAAAGAAAGAAAGAAAGAAAGAAAGAAAGAAAGAAAGAAAGAAAGAAAGAAAGAAAGAAAGAAAGAAAGCTTCCTTTTCCACAAACTCTTTTCTCTTGTTTGGGACACTGGAATGAGACTGTATTATCTACAGTTACAGAAGCCATCTTGTGATCATGAGGTGACAAGCAAGAGGGCCAAAGCCATCACACTAATATATCAAAAATGAAAGGATGGAAAGTGACTGTTAGATAATTAAATCTTTAGTGTTTAAACAACTGTTAGTAAGCTTTTCTGTAATCAAAAGCTTCCTTGATAGAACCATTGTGTAGTAAAGTTAAAGAAAAGCTTAAGATTCAGAAATCTCATTCCTAGGTATACATGCTAAATAATCTTCACATATATGCACAAGAAAATAAGTCCAGAGATGTTCATTGCAACAGTGTTTGTAATGGTAAAAAACAAAAGGCAAAAAACAAAAACAAAACAAAATTTAAAAAAAAGAAAGAAAACCCACATTAAACAATCTAAATATTCTTCAACAGGAAATATGCATAAAAATTTGAGGTGTAGTCATACAAAAGAATACTATACAGAAATTTAAATAAACTAGAGTAATGTGAATCAATAGATTAAGTCTTAAAAGAATTTTGAGCAAAAAAAGCACAAGTTGCAAGAGAATTTATACAGTGTGTCACATTTAGATAACATTTGAAAACATGGAAAACAATATTATACATTGTTTATAGATGAAGTAACATATAATATAAATGTAAACCATGCATAGGAATGTTAAAGATCAAATTCGTATTTATCTCTGGAGAAAAAGGGAAGAAAATGGTTTACTTGGCTTCAACTCCATCTACAATATAAGATGTACATGCTCCATGAACACTAATTATTACAGACAATAAATAATATCTTAAGACTCCTCTAGAGGCACAAATGCTGTAGCATTTCATTACTTTATAAGAAGCATCAAGTCCTCCTTAGCTTACTCCAATCATCATACATTAAAGCTTACAGTATTTGAATTGCAAACTTTTGAGGCCTTTAATTAGTGAGAAATAGCAGACAGAATAATCTCAATGTATTATGACTCCCAAAGTAATTTCTATTGGCACAAAAGGATTCAGTGAGCCATTAGTTTTTTCAATTCTGATCGCAAAGTGCACCAGTCCAACATAACCCTGGATTCAGTGTACATGTTAAGTATGGCTCCTCAAATTTCTGATTCCTATAATCCTTTTTTTTCAAAGACAAGTTGAAAAATTATAATATCATCACCCCATTCTTAAAAAGGCCTTGCAGTTCAAAAATCACAAAACTTCCCCAAGTTCAGATAAGAAAGAAATTGAGAAGCTACAAGGGAATTCAATTTTATTGAAAAAGAAGGGAGGTAAGAGAAAGCACTGTTTGTACTAGGCAACCAATGTTCTCATCAAAAAAAGATAAATATGTGATATATATTTGTTCTACATCAAAGGCCAGATAAATATCAGATATAATTAATATTTCACTCTTTATGGCAGATTTTCTCCAGTGTCTTAAAAGTAATATTTCTTGCACAGAACTCAAATTGAAAATTGCATTAGTAAAGTTTTAAATTGAAAATCTTTTTAGACCCCTGTACTAAAAGAATTATGTAGAAAAAGATTGATGCTGGAAGGAGACAAAGAAATTCCAAGTCTATGTCAGGCGAACAATAAGAGGCCAAGAGTTTTGAATAAATGGGAACTGATCAATTGTGAATGCCCCAACTGAATTCAAAAAGTAGAGGATCAAAGAAAAAAAAACATTCATTCCAAGATAGTGGGGAGGGGCTGCTGGGTGGGTGACCTTGACCACTCCCAGGGGTCCTAGAACTGAGTGGCTCTGCTCTGCCTCCTTCGGGTGAATGACTACAGCTGTCCAGCAATTCCCTGGCAGTTGGAATCCCTTAAGAGAAGTACTAATCCCAATATACTGATTGTATTCTGAGTTAAAGGAACCATAAGCCTTCATAGCGTGGACCATAAAAAATCCCATTCCTTGAAACAAGAGAGTGGGAACAGGCGGGTGGTACCATATTTCAGTCCAACTAGGGCACCCCTCTTATAAGCTTCTGCTGTGAGAGCTGACTGTCCCGCGTGGGTTGATAAAGTGGCAGTGGAATATCCACGAGCATGGTCTGGGAGGCTGTTTAAGACAGAGAATTGGAACATAGACACAAAACAGGGCTGGAGATAAAGGTGTGAAGAGGCAACTTATAGTGAATAAGGAAGGCAGGAAACTCACTAGGGAGAGAGCATCCACAGAGAAAAACAAAAGATGAAATTAGGATGAAGAGAGATAATCAAGATGAAGGCCAAAGGTCAAGGGTAGAATGAGATAATGATGAATAAAATGTACAGAACTAAAGAAAAATGCAAGTTCTGGTGAGCAAGATTAGATATCAGAAGTGCCCCCATATCTTGCTCAGCAGGGTTCCGATCACCATAAGAATCATAGCTGTAGCCCCAGAGTCTTGGCCTCTAGCTCCAAAGCCCTTCTGGCCTCACCAGCAGAAGTCCTGACCTCTTGGTTGTTTTCTTGTCTATAGCTCCCCCTCACCCCCACCTGCACTGTGCACAATTGCTGGCACAAGACTCCCTCATGTTTCTAGTTACTTTACTTGGGCACTGACTTATCCTATTGCATGCTAGTCTCTAGTGAGTCTAAACTTCCTGTTATTTCCAACTTTCCACTCAGTGTTCCTACTTTTTCTATTCCAACAATCTGAATTCCTAGCCCTGAACCCGACCACTGTGACCTTTGGTCTTCTCTTTAAAGGCCACCCTTTGGCCCCCTTTTCCTGCTTGAGGAAAAGTTCCTGGCAGTGGCTTTGGGGCTCCACCTGCACAGTAGAATAAAATAGTGATCAGCACAGTCGAGTAGAGCAAAAATGTTAAAGAGAAAGAATGAAATGGAGACAATTCTTGTGGGTGATGTCCGCGTGGTCAGTTTCAAGAATACAAACTGCAGAGTCTAAAAGAAAGGGAGGGGAAAGAAAGAAGGCAAACAGGAAAACAAAAGAATACCTACTCAAAGCAAGTAGGCTGAGGCAGCTTTCTGACCCACTTCTAGCAGTCTTCGCTTCCCTCTTGCCCCGAGGGGACTGCTCTAGGAATGAGAGCAGCAGAAAATTTCAGGGGAAGGCAATTGTAAACGGAGGCTTAGGTGACATGTGTGGTGAGAAGAAAGCATTTCCTTAAGGCAGCTTCTGACAAGGACATGATTTTGGCTGTCCTCTGCTTACTGCGCTTCAAAGGAAAGCTCTAGCTGCCTGTTGAGTTCTAAGTTGTCAGATGTTCTGTCTTCTTTTGCCCTTGGTAAACAGAGAAAGAAAGAAAAGGAAGCTGAGCTTCCAGCTCTGCGGGTTCCTGTTCTAGGACTATATTTTCCAATCCAGTTTGGCCGTCAATCTGTTTTCTCAATATCTTCTTTTTGGCCTTTAAATCTCAGTCTGAAACAAAAGCTACTGTACTGTAACTTTGAATGTTGCTAAGAGAACAAATTTTAAAAATTCTCATCGCAAAAAAAAAAAAAAACAAACAAAAACGTAACTGTGTGGTGATGGATGTTATCTAGACTTATTGTGATGATCATTCTGCAATATGCAGATGCTCCTTGACTTACATTGTGATTATGTCCCAATAAACCCATTGTAAGTTGAAATATCCTAAGTTAAAGATACATTTAATACACCTAACCTATCAAACATAATAGCTCAGCCAGGCCTACCTTAAATGCGCTCAGAATGCTTACACTAGCCCACAGTTGGGCAAAGTCACCTAACACAATGAATACACTGTGAGTGTCAACTGTTGACCCTGGTGATCATGTGGCTGACTGGGAGCTGTCTTGCTGACCCTGCCTTGCATCACGAGAGAGCATCCTGCCTCATACCACTAGCCTAGGAAGAGATCAAATTTCAAAATGCAAAATACAATTTCCACTGATTATGTATTGTTTCTTACCATCATAAAATTGAAAAATTTTAAGTTGAACCATTGTAAGTCAGGGACTGTCTGTATACATGTATCCAATCATGTTGTATGTCTGAAACTAATATACTGTTGTGTCAATTATATCTCAATTTAAAAATTAAAGAAAAATAATTTTAATGAATAAATTAGCATTGATTATTCACATTTGCCAATGTAGTTGCTCATTTAAAAAAGTATCACCATAAGGTATTTTTCAAACTTACTAAACACAGGTTTTCTATAATTATTAGTTGACAGGCTCCCTAATTGAGGGTAATGATCCTTTCCAGATGATTATAACCACTCTTCTCTCCTAACAGTTCATGGATAAAAATTAACATTCGAGGATAAAAATTAGGTTTATATAAAGCTATGGATTTTTTTTCTCAGTCCACATTTGGTTTGAAGAGAAGATTGAGTCATAACTTTAAGCTTACAAGAACTTCATGGAGTGGAAAGGTATGTTCCTGATCATTAAAACTGCTTTTTCCTGAGAGAAAGAACAAATGTTTAAGGGCAAGAGCCCTTGAGGATTCCATGCAACCCTTGTAAATTTATTATCACATATTCTCTGTCCTTTTATCTGGAATCTAGCATCTGTTGGTTGACCAGTCCTATCAGTGCCAGATAGCATGTAAGCAAACCACACAATTCATATTATTTTCATCCCAGTCTGTAACTGAACCTTGGTTATCTAGAGTCTGTCAAGTGCCATTCAAGAGAAGGCAGGGAGAGGCAGAGAATGCTTGCAAAGATCTGTCAGACCCTGGAGGCTTCCTAGAAGTAAAAGGTTGGTGGACTAAACCTCTCTTGCTTTAGTCAATTCAATTTCTCTCCAGTTTTTAAAGTGGCCTGGGGTGAAGGGGAGCAGCTCAAAGACCTTGTGTTTAATGGAAAGAATAAGGTCTTGAGGGTCCAATACACTAGGCCTGATTCTCTGCTCAATCTAGTAACAGCTGCAACCTGTGCTAATGGAGTCACCAAACTCGTTTTCTCATCTGTAAAATATTAGCAAAAATGTATATCTTATAGAGATTTAGCATGAATTAAATCATTGTTTAATTCAGTAAGGCCCCTGAGGGTTCAAATTCTGGCTCAACCACTTATTTGCTGTGTGAATCCGGGCAAGAGCTTAAACTCTTTAAGCCTCCGTGTCTTCAATATATATAATACTCAAAACATGATTCCTACCTTATCGGGTAGTTGTGCTGAGTGGGAGATTATCCATAGAAAGAATGTAGCACGGTGCCTGGCACATAGCAAGTGTTCAAATGAATGTTAGCTATTACTGCTGAAAGCACCACACATCATTTCCTGTTCTCTTAACCAGGTTGAGGATAAATAGGACACAGTTGTGCTAGAAGTACCCAAGGCAGACCTTTTCCTTTACAAAGCATTTCTTTCTCTTTTTCTTTTCAAAAATGTTCTGGTACACATTAGCAAGATGCCCTTGGGGAAGGGAGGCTAGAAAGCCTTTAAGTGCCTGTCTTTCCTTCACAATGAAATCCATATGCTTTCCAAAAAAGCAGAATCCTGGAAAGAGGCCAGTTAGAGTATGCATTTAAGATTGTAAATAAAGCACAAAAGAGAATCGTGAGTCTAAATTAAAGATAGATCATTATTACCATTAATATCTTCATTAATAGTTGTTTATGTTTGCTTTTTAAAAAGTATAAATTTGTGGTTGATTTAGAGATTAAATTTTATTTAAGAGGTGTTAAAAAACAAAATTCAGTTGAGTAAATTTGATGACCTAATTGGCTTATTGGCTTAACGATTCATGAATCCGGCAGCATCCCATTTAGCAGATACAAAGGATCTCCGAAGAGCTTTATATTTTATATTATATTTTAAAAGCAAACTAATCCTCCTGGAAAAGCATAAAAATATTTTTGAAGTTCTAATGCTGGAATTATATTGGTAAAAACTCGTCTCATGAAACTATTTTTTTTTTTCAGAGGAGGAGGGCTAGAATAAATATGGGAAAGATGTCTTTATGTACCTTTGTCTGAAAGAAGAACTGTGCCTATGGAACTGTGACTTTTTTCTGTTTCTGCCTTTGAGCCTTTGCCTCAGCCTTCTTTTCTCTCTCGTGTAGGCACAGTGCCATAATAATTACGCTTTGTACTTGCTAGCAGTCCTATTTGTTGAAATAACCCTATGAGGTAGAGAGGGTGGTTAAGGCAAATATTGTCATGACCATTTTTCAGATTTAAAAATGAAATCCTGAAAGGATAAGCCCCCCTCCATCCATCCATCTAGCCATCCAAAATGGGAGAGGGGTGTAGGAGGTATTCAGCTGGGGGAGACCAAGAGGCACATATAGCCTCCGAATCTGGAAACTATGATGCTGAGCTCCTCTGAAAGTTAGAATTGGCAACTGAGTTCAATCCTTTTTAGTCAAGATAGTTGGGGAGATATTACAACAAAATTATTTCTCAAAAAATTCAGTTGTCATTTTGAATTATCATCCAGTTAATTCTAGCTTCACAGACACTGGATTTGGACAACTTGAACATGTTTCCATTTTCTTTCTCTCTCAAAGGATCAATTTAATTATGTAAAAATGCAAAAGATTAGCAAAATTACCTTAATACTATGATTACTTGATATCTGTTATGCTGAATCATTATAACTTAAGAACTCTTCATCAGATTTCTAAGTCAACTCTGTATTTATCCTTTTTATTATACTAAAAAAGGAAATCCTGGTCTGAGAAGCCTGAAAAGAAACTTTCAGGGTGCACCAAAATGTTTTCCAGCTTTAATTCTCCATTGCAATTTGCAATTACACAGAGAAGAAAAGTACTGTGAGAAATATTCCACCCAGAATACACTCAAGTCACAATTCACATTCTCTTTCTTAAGATGCCCAACTGTGTGACAAGCAAAAGTGAATTCAACTTAATCTTTCTGGCACCCTCTGGTGGCCGAGAAGAGTCATGAATTCAGTGCCTGGACCCAGAAGACCGGTGGCCTTTGAGGCTTGCTCCAAATGGCATCACTAAATTTTCCACTCAATGTTGAAAACGTGTGCAGATCAGGAAAGCAGGAGAGAGTGGCAAGAATGTGGAATCACCAGACTTGGACCTGAATCGGAGCTCTGTCATTTATCAGCTATTCGAAACTGTATCTGTCTGGTCAGTTACTGCAGAGCTGAAGTTGAATCTGGAATTTCTCATCAGAGATAAGAAGCAAAACTGGAGGGGTATATGATTCCATTTATCTGATGTGTCCAGAAAAGGCAACTTATGGAGACAGAAAGTAGGTTAGTGGTTGCCTGGGGCCGGAGATGTGAAAGAGGATTAACTGTAAGTGGGCATGAAAGGTCTTATTGGAGTGATGAAAACATTCTAAAACCGGGTTGTGGTGATTGTTGCACAACTTGGTACATTTACTAAAAATCATTGCAGTGTACATTTTAAATGAGTGAATTTTGTGGTATGTAAATGTTTTTTAAAAATAACCCAAGAGGAAAGCAGAGTGATAACCCTGTTAATCCAGGTACAGTTAGGACGCCTGGACCTTGTAACTGAGTGGGAGGGAAAGAGACTACAGGGTAGCTTAGAAGGTGAGTAGCGGAAATGCCCAGGACAGATGCTGCTGTTTACAACTTTATTTTGTCCACTCCGTGCCCAGGTGAGTCACCTGAAGTTAGCCCACTAGAAGCTGAAAGGACATTGCCTCCTGGCTTAGCCCCTAATGCGGAGAGGGCTCCAGCAACCCCAAACAGAAAGTTCTGACCAGTCAGGGGCATTTCTGAAGGAGGGAAGACTATTAAAGCAGCCAACTTGATGCATTTGCATCAAAGTGACCAACAAAAATGTAAAAAATGTGTTTTCTTTGTAAATTTTCTGAGTGATAAACAATTCAGTGTAGTTAGGGAATTAGATGAGATTAAGGAGGGTGCTGGGAAGAGAATGTCTATTTTTTTTTCACATTATTAACTAATACAAAATCTGAAAGTATGAGGGTATAGAAAAGCACCAGAAAAAAAAAAAGTAGGAGAATATCTCTGTAGAGTTGGGTAGAGAGAAACTTATTAGGAATAATACCCAAACCAGAAACTCTAAAAAAAACAATACATTCGGTTAGAAAAAAGAGAGAAGAAGAAAGAAAATGAAGAAAAGGAAGGAAGGAAGGAAGGAAGGAAGGAAGGAAGGAAGGAAGGAAGGAAGGAAGGAAGGAAGGAAGGAAGGAAGGAAGGAGGGGAAGGAAGGAAGAGAAAGAGGAAGGAAGGAAGGAAGGAAGGAAGGAAGGAAGGAAGGAAGGAAGGAAGGAGGAGGAAGGAAGGAAGGAAGGAAGGAAGGAAGGAAGGAAGGAAGGAAGGAAGAAAGAAAGAAAGAAAGAAAAGACACAGATGATAGATTAGGAAATAACATTATACTGTGGATGCCAGGCAGGTTTACTATCCTTAATATAACAGACACTTACAAAACAGAGAAACATGGGCAAAGGTTGGGTACAGATAATTCACAAAAGGGAAAATAAATGAAGAAATACAATCTGTCAGCATATGAAATAGCTGGTTACTAATTAATAAATGTTATTAAGAAAACAATGAGCTATTTTTCACTTGTAAAATTAGCAAAGATTAGGAAGACTGATGTTGATTATCCCCTCTCTGTGCTCTGGTAAATTGGTACAGCTTTCAGGGGAGTAATTTGGCACTATACTTCAAAATGTAAATATGCATACATTTTGGCCCAGCAATTTCATTTTTGGAAATTACTTTATAGTAACAATTAGACATGTGTAAAAAAATATTGGGATGAACATTAGGATTTTCATGACTGAATCATCTGTAAAGACACCAAAAAATAGAAATGTTCTCAAATGCCCACCAATAGGGATTTGATTTATTATTGTACATCTATTCCATGGAATATCTACAGTAATCAGAAATGAATGCGATCTAGATGTTGTGACATAGGGAATTGTTTACATTATGTTGCTAAGTAAAAAAAAAAAACATTAGTGTCATAAGAGTAAAGATGATGTAATTACATTTCTGTTTAAAATTATACTGTGTGTGTGTGTGCGTGTGCGTATGCATGTGTGTGTGCGTGTGCATGTGTATGAGTGTGTGTGTGTGTGTGTGTGTAAGATGAACATGAAGATGCACTGCCCAGATCTCCCTTCCAAAAAGGACTTGTTGCCCAGCTGTCTGCCCCTCAGGAATCACCTCAGGTTCCCGCAGAGCCACCTCTTCCAATGTTCTTCCCTCCCTAGAAGGGAGGTGGGCACAGCCTGACGGAGGCAGCAGTGTAGGGACAGTCATTTCAGCTCAGCAGAAAACAACTCCGAGGGGCTCCTTTCGCTCCAGAGCTTCCTGCAGGGTTGGCGGAGGCGGTCACCAGGCCTGCAACCCGCTAGATTTCTCTCTCTACCCAATTCTGCTTTCTTCCTTTTTTTTCCCCACAGGTGTTGACCCAAAGGGCAATTCTTAAGAAACATCCAGCACAGTAAAATTCCTCTCAGAATCTGCTTCCCAGAAAACCCAATCAGAGATTTTTCTACAAATTCTGGGAAAAAAATCCACTAATATTTTGTGTTGGACGATTTTTATGTTATAATTTGGGGCATTGCCTGATTCTTTTCAAATGAGTATTTATTACTTTTGTCATCAATTAAAATAATGAAGTAGTTTTCATTTTAGGAAAGAAAACGAACTGTTAATAGTTTGGGTTTCATTCTGGTCAAAATGAACACATCCAGGCATCTGTATCAAAATGGCAGGACCTAAGCCCTCTGGCGTGCAACTTTCTGAATAAGGAGGTGAGCTCTTCTGAACACCCTCCTGGCCCACACCCTGCCTACTGCTCTAGGTCTTGGTGCTCAGAGCTTTCCCTTCCTTCAGCCCCGGAGGAAAATGCGGTATTTCCTGCTTAGAGTTCTGTACCACTTCACCCCCATCCTGATCAAAACTCAAACCCAGTTTTCAGATCAGACCAATCTGTGTGCAGAGCACCACTACAGAGGAAGGTTTGTGTCAGAAAAGGCAGAGAAAGGGAAGCGGGGAGCAGGAGGCTTGAGTAAGCTACAGGGTGTGAGGAAGTGGGAGCCTGGGAAGAAGAGGAAAGATTTTAAGGAGTGAGACTGGAGATTATAAACCAGATTTCCTTTTGAATGTCACTTGAGAGATGCAAGGAAAGATCAGACTTAATTCGATTTTGATTGCTGGTCTGCATTCTCTGATAGTGACACCATAAAAAAAAACTGGGGCTGAAGACAGTGGGATTCCTCTGCCCCCACCCCCAACAGTAATATCTCAAGTTTCACTGGCTTTTAACCTACCTCTTCATGGAAGGCTTCAGCATCTTCCATTCACCAACTCTATGAATCCTAGATGTCTTCTCTCTTGTAGCCATGAATTCTAACACTCATTGTGATGATGACTGCTTATAAAGCCACCGGAGGGCGACCCCCATTCATCACAATGGCCATTGGTATCCCAGGGAAAGTTGATATGTCTGTACCTACCATGGTCTTTGTGTGCTCCACTATCTTCTGTCCCGGTCCCCTGATCTCTAAGATGCCCAAGGAAATGGTATCCAAGATACAGGTCCTCCTCCTCTTAATTTTTCTTCCAGATACTTGTGCAAAAAAAAGAAAATACATTTTACATTATTCCTTTCTTCTTCAGCCAAAAAACCATCACGCAATTCAAACTCTTGTGGTCCTACCTTCCAATTCAAAGCACAAATCAGAATCAAGCTGGCTCAAGCTGGGACCTGGCCTTAGGCGCATTACATTAAACAGCAGTAGAATGAACTGAGCTTGAGAGTTTGTCAGCTCTTCCGTCGCAGAGTAAACATCCGGAAGTTAACACACCTGATTATAAACAAGACCACTTACTTACAAAAATGCACTGTGTTCTTGACATTTGACAAACATAATTTTGCTTCAGTTGTTTAAGATACAGCTTCCCAAGAGCGGTAAGGAAACAGCCTGCTGCGAATGTGCAAAGCAGTGACATTCGCATAACACGGGACCCTAGGGCGACAAACATATGGTTCCTTTTTGCTGACGCGTGGGATACTTGCTAGACTGTGTGTGAAGAGGGACAGGCGTTATTGGAATTTCTGTTGTACCAAGGGAGAACTAAGGAGTATTTACTGAATGGGTCTCCTGGGTAGAAATATTTATTAGCAGAATTCCAGGGTGTATAAGCCCATAAGCACAGTCATTTATTCAGCATCCTGTGTGAGGCACTTGCTGAGTCCTGATACTAAAATAGAATATTTGATATAACTGTCTCAATGTGTGATCACCTTACATAGAGGACATAAAGCGTGTAGCTATTTGCAGCTCTCAGCGTTGCAAAATCTATGTGAAACTGAGAAGTAAAACACACTCACAGGTGTATACACACACACACATACACACACAATCAGTGCTTTATGTGAATGGACAAGGAAGCTAGGTTTTCCTCTAATAAATGATGTGTTCTCGAACATTTTAGATATTTGAAAGCTAATTTAAACTCTGGGGAAAAAGGTAAGACTCATTTATTATGTGATCCTTGGGGTGCCCAAGGCAATTGTAGATCCTCAGTGTAATCATTGAAATGTCAGCATTTTTGTTCTTCTTTTCTGTAGTGATACAGAGAGCTCCATTGTCTATTCTCTCAGGCAGCTCTTGCTGGCAGATTCCACACAAAATCACAGAGGGCAATTCTCCTGCCTTGGGAGTGGTAATGCTGGGGGAAGGAGAGCTCGTCTCTGCCCGTTAGTTCATCTCACTCAGCTCCAGCCCCTGGGAGATGGGCTCCAGAGGACGGGCACTGTCAGGTGCAAGGGGTCTCAGACTCTTCCGGACCCTCACTGGGGTTAGAGCCCACGGAGCCACACTGCTGGCCTGCCACTGGCCGAGGCAGGACCCCCTAGCTGCCCAGTTTCACTGGGCCAGACAAGCCTCTGTACTTGTGCTGACAGTCCAGATTTGAGGGTCTCTTCTTGGATGATACTTAGAGATGACTAAAGGATATTGAGATCTGGGCAAACAGAAAGAAACCACAGGGAAAAAATAAAGGGTGTTTCCCCTTTGTGTGTGTGGGTGTGCCTGCAGGCCTGTGTGTGCGTGGGGGGAGGGAGGGCGTATCTTGGGTTTCCTGTGGGTGGGGGTGGGAGTTGCAAGAGTGCAGTAAGGAAGCATTGCCAACTCTTCTTGGGAGCTTGAGAAAAAAAATCCAATTAAATTTCTACCTTATAGAATGTAACGACAAAGATGAAAAATTCCAAATGGATTTTTTTACATGTACAAAAATAAAACCACAAAGGAATGAAGAAGAGAACTTTTCAGTAGAGAAAAAGTTTGTGGGCAGATCTGAGACATATTTCGGAAGATCAGCAGTGCTTCGTGACTGATTAGATGTGGAAAGCAGGGGAGAAGGAAAAGTTAGGGCGGACGACCCGATTTCTGGCTCCAGCAACCATGGGACATGTGTCCTTTCAGAAGCGGAGACAAGGAAGACAATGCCTGAGTCGCCCACCTGCCCCCGCCCCGGACTCCTCCATCACTAGACTCAAACAAGGCAGTCCCTGAATTCATCGCTATGACAACTACTTCATTTTGCCACATTTAATACCTATATTTTTGAAGCAAATCTTAGGACACACAGGTTACTGAATGGCCTGACAACGGGGCAGGGCTGCGTGTCTGAACAAGGGAGTGAGGTCTTCAGCACTGTTGTGCTCTTAGGACTCCAAGGGTATGTTCCAACGCGGGAATTGAAATGCTGGAAGCTTTTGGGTGGTGTGTGCTCTGGGTCCTCACGTTATTAGGAAACCATGTCTGACCTTATAAAAGTACATTAATAAGAAGGTTAATCTGGATAAATCTCAGGATTCCATAATCCCGACCTGAGGCTGAGGAGGATTAGGAAACTTGTCCAATAACGCAGAGCCTAGTGATTGAGGCAAGGTTCCTGCCTATATTTATCTGTTATCAAAATTATGTTTCCCTTACCACAACCCCAGGCCACCTCAGTTATGTAAGTAAAGGTTCAGAGAAAACAAGAAACATTTTAGTGGCGATGTTGGCCAGTCTGCTTAACTTTTTCTCCTCAATTGACTACTACACCCCCATTTCCTGATTTATTGCCCGATTTTATTTGACTGCTATTATTGCCAATCCACAGTAATTTCTCAGCCCTTTTACCATTAGTATCTCTTTTTGAAAGCAGAAATATTAGTGATATTTTTTTCACAGCTGATTAGAAATCTATGTGTGAGGAAATGGGCTAAGAGGGATTGAGTCATACAGGAAGTATGAGTCGAACTGACCGTTGGCAGCAATGAGAAGTAATCCATGACCTCAGCTTCCAGTCTGTGGGGTTTAATATGCATCCACCAGAAACCTGAGTTGGGAGCTCAGGTCTCCAAGTCTTCTCCATGGGGGCTCATTTGAAGGATGGCTGCTGTCCAGCCCTGTATTTCCAGGAAATAAGACTTCGATTCCTTGTAGTGTTAACTTTAAAGGAAAGGCATTTGGCTGATTCTTGAAAGAATAACATTTGAAACAAAACTGATGAAAAGAAATTCATCCACAACTCACTTTCGCTCTTAGTTGCCTGGCACCTGCTGCTACACATGCACCAGCTGCGAAATCCCCTGTGGCCTGCAAGCAGATGGTGGGACATCCACAACCTGAGCCACCAACTTCTGCATTTCCAAGCCCTCTATTTTCCCAGAATTCACTAAACTCCTCAGCCCTGGGGCATGGGGAAGATTTGAAAACAAATGTTTGCAAATTCGTCCCCTCTACCAGTTCCAATACCACTGTATTTTCCCAGCAGCATTTTTGTTCATTGCTGCCTTCAGGATAATGCCAAGGGTAAACACACTCTCAACTTTTGAACTATCATCAAAACTATCATCAGAGTTGAGTAGGGGAAAATTATACAGTTCAGAAGCCATTTGGATAGGCAGAGATGCCAAAAGTCCAGAGAATATAAGAGAAATAGGGATATGGTTCCAAACAGTAGAGAATAAAAAATATTGGTATGTGGGAATAACTGGATTGATCCAACTCACTGAGTCTAATCAAGAAGTACCAGCGAAGGGCAAGAAATCTAAAAATCCTCCTTCTTCCTCCTTGGATGTTTCTTCTTACTTAACTGTTCCCATTCTGTTCAGGCCTAGTAGCCCTGGCATCTCTAATATGCAGGACAATGATAGGACTGAAGGGGGGAGCAAGCCTGTCCTGGGAGTATATACCCAGGTCAGGTTCTATAAGGAAAGAATTGAAAATCAAGTATGAGTGCAGTTTTGAGTCTATTTACCAATAGCCTCTGGCTACTTTTATGTATAGTTAAACCTAACCACACTTTGTATTCCTGTCAGTCCAGCCAGCTGCTGGCCAGTTTTTTGGGCTGCTGTAAATCACCACCACTACCAGTGTCCTCACTCTGACCAGCTTTGCTGAGCCACACCATGGTTTGATTGGCAGAACAGCAGGCTCTCTCATGATCCAAAAGTATCAGGGGTGTGTGTGTGTGTGTGTGTGTGTGTATAGCAAATATGCTGGAGTGAAAAATCTCCAGCCCAGTCAGATTCAGCCTTCAGCATAATCTTGTTTTGGTTTGTGGAACAAGGTTTATTCCCTCCCTGTTTATGTTTAAATGAGTTTTTGTTTTGGTGTGAAAAATATGACAAAGCTTTTGAAGCAATAGTATCTTAAGGACAAGATATAGAATATCATATAAGTTGGGGTATTGTGACCCCAATATGACTGTGTTTTTCTACCTGTATGTCTCTTGCTCTGGGCACACCTTTTTCTGCTTTTGTCTCTGTATCTCTTCTTTTACAGTCTATCGCTACTTACCTATTTGTATTTGCCTATTTTTATCTGTCTCCTCATTTCCTTCCACCTTTTCTTCTCCTTTTTTCCCATTCATTTATTCAAAGTTAGGTTGAGCGCTAACCACTGTATATTGTCTCTGAAGATTGTAAAATTCCTTCCCACCCCCGCACCCCCAAACACTGAACCAAGCAGCTTTTATATGTAGGTTGAGGAAAATTGATCTCACTTTCAAAAGTGAGTGCCCTTGAGGAAAAAAAAAATTGTTCCAGGGTGTTTTCCAGGGACACATGTCATGTCAACCTGATATTAGTCACCACAGAATTTTGATGCCTTTCAAGGCTAATAAAAAACAAATTGGTAAAAGAAGAAACTAGGCTCCCAGGTGGGGAGAGAAATGAGACAATAATTTCTGTAAAAATGAAATATTTAATTAAACTGTTTGATTTTAAACTTTTCAAACATGAAACATATGGCTTCCTAAAGCATGGAACAGGAAATGAAAATGGGGTAACCTGGTCAAAGTTTGAATTTTTTCAAATCTACAAACAAGGCTTTTCAATCTTAAAATGACAGACTTGTGACTGTGATGCTCCCTAATTTATTTCTCTTAAATATCAGAAAACAGACCCTCTAAGGGCCTCAGGCTACAAGTACTTCCAGAACCCTAAACACAGTGAAGCCCCCAGAGCCAACACCACACTGCCTTACAGGCAGTCAGTCAGTACTATACACAAAGGATGAAATTCATTAGAGAAAAAAGAGTATGCAGAAAATTGTTTTTCTCCTGGAACATACTATCTTACTTTCTAAGAATCTCTCAATTGCCTATAATTACTGGAAGGCCTCATGTTTCACACCAATAATTCCAGCGTTAGTGGGAAACTCAGAAGACACAAGAAAAGACAGAATTCATTATTAATGAAAATACTGCCGCCCCCTAAGGAAACAGAATGCACTTAATGCTCAGCTTACCTCATCTCTCCATCAATAAATCCATGCTTTCTGTTTATGACATCCTTCGGTAGGCTCACTGGAGAGGCTGACAGCTAATTAGCAAACACATTTTGGCCTTAATTAAGCTACCCTTTCCTGTCTTTGAGACTACTTCAATATAAATGGAGACTGTTTCTGCTTTATTTTATTACCATTATAGAACTGAATTCCAGATTAATTCTTTTAAAACATGATCCAATTAAGCTTCCCTTATCTAATGAAATGCATGCATTTTGTATTTTAAATGAGAAGGGAAATTCTCTTGAAAAATTAATTTCTTTTTTGCCTCTCTCTTCTTTCGTCTCTTCTTTATAGATGGTCTATGAGGGTCCTAGTTTATCAGGGCTGCGGGGTGGCTTAAACACTAGGGATTTATCGTCTCACAGTTCTGGAGGCCGCAAGCTCGAGATGAAGTCTCTCTCCCGGGCTAGCGGATGGTCCTCTTTTCACATGGTCTTCCCTCTAAGTGTCTATGTCCATACTTCCTCTTTGTACAAGGATACCAGTCAAACTAGATTAGGGTCCACCCTAACAGACTCATTTTAATATAATCACCTCTTTAAAAATACTTTCTCCAAACATAGTCACATTTTGAGGTACTAGGGCTAGGACTTCAATATATGAATTTTGAGGGGACAAAATTCAGCCTTTAATACTGAGGAAGAGGTGACATTTCCAAGGAGAAGCAGTAGAGTGCGTGGTTAAGAGGCACCACATCTAGAGCCAGACTATCTGGGTTCAGATCTCAGCTTTTCCACTTGTCATTTACGTGACTTTCGGCAAGTCACTTAAGTTCTCTGCTTTTTGGTTCTTCCCTACCTAAAATGAGTTAATAATAATAACTACTTCAGGGGATTTTTACAAAGATTAAATAAATGCTCTCTACATAGATAGTCCTCTATAAGTGTTTGCTATAATTATTATTTGCTAAAATGCTTTAAGAGTATAGTACTTACACATGACTCATAGGGGAAATGAATGCTATGTCAACATTCTATAAAAAGGTGAAGAGTATCTTGACCCCCATGGCGTAGTGAATTGAGATGATTATTTTTAAAATTTATTTTATAGTCACAATTTTCTTTCATACTCAAAATATATAATGACCCTTATGTTAGAGCATGAAATAGATTTGAGCCATATGTGGCGGATTTCAGTCAAGAATCTATACTGTCCCCCTCCTCATCCCAGTTCTACATCTTCTCTCCCAACCAAACCAAAGGCAGGTTTGAATTGGGTGCCTAGTTCTATCTTAGCAAAACTGATTCAAAATCAGGGGCTCCAATTTCATATGCCTACCTTCATTTTCATAACAAAATCCTCATTCTGGACCAATGTCCTTCTTTACTGCTATCCATATACTGGTGCTAAGTATTTCTGGAGAAAATTGCCCCACATGGACAAGTTCCACTAAAATGCCATGGCCTCCAGCTTCTTCTGGGCCTTCTGTACCACTGAATCTTTTCCTTATCCCTGGTTCACACCATCTCCCATTTTCCTAAGCAAAAATTTCTAACTCTTACCTCTAGTTCAAGTACATACTCAAAGCACACCTCTCTCTCTCTCTCTCTCCATGACGATTTTCTTATTCTTCACTAGAAACATTGTGGTTCCAGCAACAAGGAACCGCTTAATTCCACACACATTATATTGAATCTCCCCTCTGGACCTCACTCTTACACAAGGAATCTTTTCCTCCAGGTCTCTCTGCCTTTGTCTGGCTTACTTTTACTCTTAAGGCTTAGCTCAAATATCACATCCCCCTCTCCAAAGCCCTCTTTGATCAGCTTCCTGCCTCACCTGAGCTGGTGTGAATTCCTTGTTGGTGCTTCCATCACTCCCTGCACTAGTCTCTAGTACTGTTTTTATGACACTGGTCTATAATTGTCTGTTGATGCGTCTCTCCCAATAGACTGAGTTCCTTGTTTTCAGAAGTCCTGTGTGTTCATTACTGATCTCATTGTCCAGCATAATAGATGCTTTAAAAGCATCCTGTCTTTCCTTGAGTACACAGACTATACTGAAATCACTTGTGTGGGGAGCCCCTGAGGGACAGGGAACAGTCTTAATTATTTTCCTTTCTATGTCCATCAGTGGTTTTAGTTAAAATAAACAAAATACATTTGTATTGATATAAATACAGAAGGATTTTGCTAAAAGGAACTGGGTAGCTCACTGAAACTGTGGGAAGATCAGAAATTTGGGCTTGAAAATAGATATGAAAAATAGGAAACTAAAAGAACCAGGACCACATTCAAAATCACACCATCAAGCCAGGCCACTTGACGTCCAGAACGCACTGCCTTCCCACAGGCATTGCGCACTGTTCCTGGAAACTAGAGGCTTTTGCAGCATCTGCCACAGCCCTCCCCCTTGGTGGGTCATCCACCCTCCCTACTTCCTGGCCTCTCTGGTTCCAAATCACACCGGTGGGGGAAGGGGGAGCTGTGCATCTGATTGGTTAAACCTTAGAAAAGTGCCCACGCTCTAAATTTAAGGGAGACTAGGAAGGCGAGTAGCTGGCGTTTTTAGCCTGGTCAGAAAAGGCCCAGGGAATTCCTCAAATGAGGAGGGCAGCTCAGGTGATGGTGGCCTGATAACAATATCTGTTATAGATCCCTCAGGCTTCACACAGAGTTGCAGACAGGAAGTAAAAGCAGATAAAAAAATAAAGTATGAATGAATCTGCTGTTTCCAAAAACCCAATTTTTTATTGAATAAATGAATGAGACATATAACATTGAATTTAAGGTGTACCTGTGTTACTTTGATACATTTATGTATTGCCATGTGATTGTCATTGTAGCAATATTCATCACATTATATAATTATAGTATAATATTGTTATCTATATTCATTACACTGTGCATTAAATCTCTATGGCTTATTTACTACTCAATATCAATCTTAGCCCCCACTCCCCTTCCCTTGGTAACCACCATTTTACTGTCTATTTTTTATAGTTTGACTTTTTTAGATTCACGTATTAATTATATCATATAGTATTTGTCTTTCTCTGAGTTATCTCACTTAGCATAATGTGCTCAGATACACACAATGGAATATTATTCAGCCGTGAAAAAGTAGGGTATCCTGCCATTTTCTCCAGAAACTCATTTTGCTGAGGAGAACTTTGACCTAGTCCATAATCCATATTTTTGAGGAGGAATTGACAAGAGGGAAAGGATGGGAGGAAAGAACTAACATGTATTAAGAGTTGTGATGTGCCAGCCACTGTGTAGACATGTTAGATAAGCCTCTACTGGTGATGTATCACTGGAATGTTATATGCAAGGGGCAGCTACCAACCATGTCTGTCTTATCATTCATCCTCTGCCTAGTGCCTAACACAGTGCCTGGCACACAATGGGTCCTTGATAAATACTGTTAGTGTTGAACGATGCTATAAAGAAGATACTGTGCTGTTTTGTTCATATTTCAATTAAATACTTCTGCCAGTCACAAAGCTAGTGAGTAGCTCTGTGTGGTACTCATTCCATGTTTTTCCCATCTTCACACCTATATGGATGCTAAAATATGAATCACCAATATGCAGGTTATTGGGAGGAGTGATGACAGCATCGTGGAAGCATAAGATGTCCCTCATTTTTGTTTTCCTTCAGCCTCCAAAATTTGGCATCTTCTCATGAAGAAAAGTGCCTCTGTAGGAGCTATGGGACCCAGCACCATATGCCAAGGGATGTGGAGGAATCTGACCTACCTGTGCGTTAAGTGGACAAACCCAGGTAAGGGCTGTGGAACCAGCAGAAGCCTGTGAACTGACTCCAGCCCCTCTTGACTGACATCAGGGAGCACCCAGAAAATGCTGAGTGGGGCAGGTACACACATACTAGAGAGCATTGTAGAAGTCCAGGTTTCTAGAGAAGGTCCAGCCCTCTTTTGGAGCAAGCAAGCAAACAAACATACGAATAAACAAAACCTAGTTTGGATACATTGGAGTGGGTAGGAGGAACTGTGACTGTGGTGCTCTCTAACTTATTTTCCTTAAATATCAGAAAACAGACCTTCTAATGGCCTCGGGCTACAAGTACTTCCAGCATCCTAAACACAGCAAAGCCTCCATAGCCAGCACCACACTGCCTTACAGGCAGTCAGTACTATACACACAGGTTGAAATTCATTAGAGAAAAAAGAGTATGCAGAAAATTATCGCTCCTCCCCCAAACTGGCTCTTAGAGAAAGAGTCCAGGGAGCCCTCCTAGTTGGGGAAGAGCGAGAGCAGTGAGTGAGCACCGGCCGCTGCGGCTGGGCACGACACTGCTAAAGAAACCTCTCTCTTTCTCACAGCACACAGAGTATTAAAACGGGAGCTCTACGACTTGTAGGGAGGGAAGAGATTGGGGAAAAGGGAGATCAGAATATCGAAAGGCCATAAGGGACATGGTTCTAGTGGACTGCTTTCTAGACTCCAGTAAGAAGCCTACTCATGAGATTCTCAGAAAACCTACCTGAGGATTTCCCCCAGCTGGCCAGGGGCACCCTCAACGACCCAAGTGCCAAACCCTCACCTCCTGTGAAACTCCTAGAAGAAAATATAGCAGGTAAGCTTCTTGACATCAGTGTTAGCAATGATTTTTTGGATTTGGCACCAGAATAAAAAGCAACAAAGATAAAAATAAACAAGTGGGACTACATTAAACTAAAAAGTTTCTGCTCAGAAAAGGAAACAATCAACAAAACAAAAAGGCAACTTACAGAATGGAAGAAAATATTTACAATCAGATATTTGATAAGGAATTAATATCCAAAATATATTAAGAATTCACACAATGCAAAACAAAACAAAACAAAAACAATCAATTAAAAAAATGGACAGAGGAACTGAATAAACATTTTCCAAAGAAGACATACAAGTGACCAACAGGCACAGGAAAAGATGCTCAACATCACTAACCATGAGGGAAATGCAAATCAAAACCACAATGAGAGCTCACCTCACACCTGTTAGAATGACTATTATGGAAAAAATATGGAATAACAAGTGTTGGTGAGGATATAGAGAAAAGGAAAGCCTTATAACTGTTGGTGGGAATGTAAGCTGGTACAGTCACTATGGAAAACAGTACGGAGGTTTCTCAAAAAATTAAAAATAGAACTACCATAAGATCCAGCAATCTCACTTCTGGATATAATCTAAAGGAAATTAAAACATGATCTTGAAAAGACATCTGTACTCCGATCTTTATAATGCAGCATTATTCAAAATAGCCAAGATATGAAAACAACCTAAGTATCTGTCAACAGAGAAAAAGATAAAGATGTACACACACACACACACACACACACACACACACACACACAATGAAATATTCAGCCATAAGAAAGAAGAAAATCTGCCTTTTATAATTACATAAATGAAACGGGGCATTATGCTAAATGACGTAAGCCAGACATAGAAAGACAAACATTGTAATGATATCATTTATCTGTAGGATCTGAAAAAGCTGAACTGATGAAAACAAAGAGTAGAATGATGGTTACAGGGGCTGGGGTGGGTAGGGGTATTGGGGAGATGTTGGTCAAAGGGTACATACTTTCATTTAGTAGATGAATAAGTTTTGAAGATCAAATACATAGTGTGGCGATCATAATTACTAATACTTTTCTGTATACTTAAAATTGCTGCTAAGAGACTAGATCTTAATTGTTCTCACCACTATATATATATATATATAATTATGTGACATGATTAGCTAGTGCTAAGGTGATAATCATATTGCAATACATAAATGCATGAAATAAATGTATTTTACACCTTAGACTTACCCAGTGTTATACATCAATTCTATCTCAGTTTTAAAAAGTAACGCAAGCTATTGCTTGTGTGAGATTCTGGGATTACTTTTTTAAAGCTTTTGATTAAGAAAATCTGAGGACCTTATAGATTTGGAATCTGCCTGCCTGCCCCCACCTCCCCAAGAAATCACATTATTAAACGTGTATTCTTTTAGATTACACGCTTCTATAATATAGGCTCTGAACTTGTGGCTCAGAGGGTTTCAAAGCCCCGTTGCAGCTGGGCTCTTTAGGTGCACATTTTCGAAGTCTTCAGAAGATGGAGCAGTTTTCTGTAATGATTGAATGGCATGCCTCCTGAGGTGCCCTCTCCTGTCACTCCTTGGCTGGACTGTGTAGGGTGTCTGCTGGAAGTGCCTAAATGAGTCTGATTTTGGAAGAAAAGTTTTCATCATGGATGTTGAATGCAGGCACACCTCCAGCTTTTTTGCTAGTCAATTTACCAATTCCAGCCTGTTTGGTTCCTCTATCAGAGATACTTCATGCCCCCTAGTGGTGTGAGCGGCAGAAAGAACAGGCTGACCTAGATTCTCTTTCCAAGGCAAGTAAGTGCAGGAAGCGAACAAACAAAACTCCCCTCAGGAGGGTTATCTAGGGTCCAGTGACTGAAAACTTCCTTTTTTAGCATTTTATTTTCTTTCTATTCTATTTCATTTTATTTTTGTTGCAAGTATACAGCACATTGGTTAGACAACATTTATATAGTCTATGAAACAATCCCTGGTTTCTCTATCATCCGTCTGGCTGTACACCTCGTCATTACATTACTGCTGACTGCATTCCCTATGCTGTACTCCTCCATCCCTGTGACCTATCAGCTGAAAACTTTTTAACAAGGAAACGTTATCATTAAAGAAAAGTGTTTATGCACAATCGGTGGCAAATAAAAAGGAAACTTTGTCAGGGCCACATCCTGGCATCCTGCAGGGGCAACACTGTCAGTGTGTTTTGTGTGGATGTTACCCTGAACCCAAGGAGTAACAAATGGTCCTGCCTGGTGTGGCTCAGTACAGCCGCCCTGCGGTGTTACTGCATTTTCTCTGGTGCTAGACCAAGGCCAAGGCGTTGGGAAGACACCTGCTTTGGACTATGTATGGAGCAGCTGCTGTGGTCTGCTTATAGAGAAAAGGGACCTGGCACCATCGCCCGGGCAAAGCGACCATTAGTAGAGGGGCGTCCCGCACTTTTCCTTCTGGAAGTACACTATGACTGAATGCAGGATGGGCCAAGACTCATGATTTTGTCCTCACCCTGATACAGTTACATTTCTTTTGGGACCTGTCCCAATATAGTTGATTGGGCACAGGCTTCCCCACCCCCCGCTCTGGGCTTTGGCATCAAACAGTTCCTCCTCCATCAGAATCCATTTGTCAGCTGTGTGACCTTGAAAAATTAACTTAGCCCTTCTGATCCCATTTTCACCTGTAAAACAGAGTTTAAAATACCTTTCTCACAGAATTTCTGTGAGTTAAATATCTATCTCATATATATTATACACATATTTACACACCTATATAAAGTGTCTAATATGATGCCTTACACCTAGTAGCAGCGGAACACAAGTCAGTTCCTTCTCCCTCCCATATATTCAGACTGTGTGCTGTCCTCGTTCTCTCTGGGCCTGGGGACGTGCATTCTACACATGCCATCGCACTCCTGCAGTCTGCAGTTACGGCTCTTGCTCCAGAGAGAGGCAAGACAACCACTCAGTTAACCTGATTCTGAAATTTCTCAGATCTAAATTTTTATTTGGCAGGCTCGTCTTTGTTTTCAAATGACATCGGAGATCCGATGCTTGGGATTTCTTCTGTACTCTCACCTTGGCAGGACACAAACAATCTCATTTTTCTATAGTGAATGGGAATTGCCTTTAACCCACTGCGATTCTATCCGACCCAGAGGCTCCCAAGTTCCCTTCATTCACTGGCTAAAAAATAGTTAAATTTGGTTGTGGGTACAAAGAGGGTAGGGTGTGGTGACAACAGGCCCTGCAGTAAGGAGAAGACTTACTAGAGAGTTGGTGCCTGGCAGCTCTGGCCACATCCTCTTCCAGCATCGTGTGCAAAAGTGCTGCCAGCCAGCCCACACCCAGAAGGTGTTGTCTCCAGGTACTAGCATCAACCGAGCGCTCGCCTCAGGACTCTCACAGGTCTCACTGAGACAGGAACCAGGGGAGGTGGGCAGCCTGCTGACCACTGCACTTTCTAGTCTGCATCAAGCTTGCTGTTCAACTTTTGGTCTGGAATTCTAAATCCATCTATATTTATGGGGCAGAGCAAAGTTTTAGGAGAGGTTCTGGAAACTGTTTTGCATAATTATACACACTGACAACCAATAGTTGTGGTTAGTTAGGACAATGACATGTACTACATATATCCCTTAAATCTGATGCTGAAATCAATTAAGAAAATACTTTTAAACACGTACAGCTCAAAATTGACCTTTATAATAAAATAGATTCTATTTTGGTCAGACTCTTTCCCTAAGTCGAGCATAGCTCGCTCCAAGTCTCCTGCCTCCAAGGTGAAGGCAGCCTCTGGTGGTCAGACAACACTAGTGGAGACACACTGGGAAAAAGACAAAATGGAAGAAGGGGAAGTATCTAAAAGTGGTCATTCTTTCTTCAAATGTCTTAAATGTCTCACTCAACAAATATTTATCGAGCACTGACTATGTGCCAGGCACTCTTCTAAGTACTGTATATCAGTGAATAAATCAGACAAAAAACTCTGCCCTCACGGAGCTGACATTCCAGTGAGGTAATAGATGATGTCATGCTGAACCAGACTGGAGCCTGAGGTAAAAAGAGAAATCGGTAACATTGATCCTGATTTTGTCTAAAATTTTGATATTTTGCTCATTAGAATTTTGTGTGTGTGTTTGATTTTTTAAAAATATGGCATCAAAATGTTAATTTTGATTAATTTTGTGTGTGTGCAGATCTTACTCCTTTCACTCTAGTCCCGACTGTGAGACAGATGCTGGTAGATGCATGGTCGGGTCTGTAGTGCCCCTCCCACATTTCCCCTTCAAGACCAAGGCACCCATTTTCCCCAGCTGCTGAGTGTTGACAGCTGACAGCTCATAGCCTGCCCACAGAGATTGCCTTCAGCAGCCCAGAGCCCTAGCCCAAGGTCATGCCCTCTCCCCAGAGGCAGCCTACATCCAATAATTGACCAATGTGGAAAGAGAAGATCACAGAATACTAGAGGCCAGATGATAATACTTAACTGTCAGAAGCAAGGTGGGAGCAGCAAGGTCAGATCAGCGGGCAGGGACAATGATGCACAGAGAACAGAAAATGTCTGGAGTCCCTAGATGTTAGATCGGTCTACACCAGTGTTCTCTAAGAGTGGTTCCCTGACCAGCAGCATCAGTACTGTCCAGAAAAATCATTAGAAACATCAGTTTTCAGGCCCTGGCCCAGACCTACTCAATCAGAAACTCTGGGATTGGGATTGCATTCTGTGTTTTAACAAGACTCGTAGGTAATTCTGATGCACTGATCTGTACTGTCAAGAAAAAGGAACATGAGGAGGCTGAGGGCAGCTTTGCCAATAAAAAGTCAGAATTGTTTTACCAGCTTCTGAATCTGAACTAATTTTCAGAGTCTACTGACTAAAGAAAAGGCCAGTTCCTCAGAAAGGAGTACCCTTGAACACTGGCAAATCTACATGACAACTGCCCCAGTCCTTCCCTAAAAGGATCAATATATATTTACTTGGGTAATCATACCTGGGGAAAGAAGATAGCCCAACATCTAAGAACTGTTGGGCACAGGTCTAGGTTGACAACGGTATTGTCAACATAAGAAATGTCCAAATCTGTGGAGCATTTTTATAATTTTCTTTTCTTTTTTTTTTTTTTTTTTTGAGCCAAGCTGATGACACATGCCAGGAAGCAAGACCTCAAGTACTCTGGAGAATAAGTTTTGCAGCTTCTTTTATGAAGTCGAAATTAAGGAGTGGACATAAGGAAGACTGGAGAAAGCAAGATGGGGATTGGATGAGAAGATAATGAACAAGATTCTGTGCTCTCTTGAGGGTTAATAACCCCTCCAGGGGGTATTACTTCTAGTATTTCAAAGGTGTGTTAACCTAGATGCACAAGAACTGGACAGGGCTGGCAAAGATAAACCTTTCACTAAAGAAGTTATATGCCTGGGCCTGAGTACGCACCATGACCTGCCCAGTTAGGAATTCATGATCTGATCACCCTGTGAGGTTACTTTCCATAGCATCCTTTTTTTTTTTTTTGTCCATAGCACCCAGCATTTTACAAAACATGGTCCCTCTGGTAGAGTGAATGTGTAATAAATGGACTCATGGCCCAGTTCGCAGTGGGTCTAGTTGGTCCAGGGACCAACCCAGTTGTTATGTCCCCAGTCCCTGAATGTAAAATAGACACTACTTGGAAGTACATAGAACATTTACATGTCCATATGGGTTCTTTGGCCTGTAAATAAAAACTATCATGGTAGGGAAGGACACGTGGGAGCCTCTGAAGCTGCCCCTACAGCCCTCTGGGCAAGAATGCAAATTACAAACATCCCAAGGTAGATAGCAGAAGTTAGTATTACCCTTAAAGACCCAAAGGAAGCAGAGTGGTGACCCCATCAAATGTCCATTTAATTAATGTCTGGTCCCTACAAAAATCAGATTCTGGAAGATGTCGGCAGAGCACCCCAAGCTCCATCAACTCTCAGTGCCAACTGCAGCTGTTGTGCCAGATGTGGTACAAGCCCCCGTCCCCACCACAGAAGCTGATCTGTAGGCAGTAACTGAGACTCCCGGTCTCCCTCCTCTACTGTCCATTCCAGATTTCCCTCACTCTCAGTTACTCTGTGAAAGAAAATAAAATGAGTAAATGTCACAGTATATTAGATGAAAATGCTACAGAAAATTTGGGTAAGGGTAGGAATGTTATGCGATTTTGAATAGATTAGGGTAGGCTTCACTGAGAGGTGACATTTGAGGAAAATTTAGGGGACAGCACCCCACAGATAGAACTGCAAGTGAAAAGGCCCTCAGGCTGCTTCATGTCTGGAGAATCACAGAAGCCAAGCTCAGTGTCAGAAAGGTGGCATGTGGCCAGGCGCATAGGGCCTCAGAGATCATCATTATAGGGACTTAGCTTTTACCCAGAATGAGATTGGGAATGTTGATGTAAAAAACGTCAAACCTGTGGAGAATTTTTATAAGAGTCTATGTGAGCCAAGTTGACAACACATGCCAGGAAGCAAGACCTCAAGCGCTCCAGAGAATAAGTTTTGCAGCTTTTTTAAAGGAGCGGACGGACATAAGGAAGACTGGAGAAAGCAAGGTGGGGATTGGATGAGAAGATAATGAACAAGATTACGTGCTCTGTTGAGGGTTAATAAGCCTTCCAAGGGGTATTACCTCTGGTATTTCAAAAGTGTGTTAACCTAGATGCACAAGAACTGGACAGGGCTGGCTTACGGCAAAGACAAACCTTTCACTAAAGAAGTTACATGCCTGAGGCATGAGTACTCACCATGACCTACCCAGTTAGGAATTCATGATCTGATCACCCTGTGAGGTTACTTCCCCTGGAACCCTCTTTTTCCTCCACAGGAGCCCCTGGAGGATTTGAGGTGAGAAGTAATATGATCTGACTTCACTTATTAACAGGATCACTCTGATTACTGTGCTGAGAATAGCCATAGGGGAGGCAAGGAGGGTGAGAAGGCAAGACAGAATAGTGACTCGGACTGGTGTGATAACAGCCAATGTAGTGAGGAGTGTCCAGATGCTGGATATATTTTCATAGAGATTCCACAGGATTTGCTAACAGATAAGAGTATGAGGTAGAAGAGAAAGTATATTGTCAGGGGCGACTTGAGTTTTTGGCCTAAACAATTGGAAGAATGGAGTCTCCCTTTAGTTTACCAAGGTGGATAGATCTGAAGTAGAAGTTAGTTTGTGGGGAAAAGGTCAGGAGTGTTGTGTGGAATATGTTGAGGTCAGATGTCTTGTAGAGAGTCTGGGAGTTGGATGGAAGTTGGATATATGAGTCTGGAATTCAAGAAAGCAATCAATAGCGAATAGATTTTGGGAACCCTAAGATTCAATAACAGGGAGGGGGTGAGGATAGAAAAGAACCCTCAGTCTCTCAAACATTAAAGGTCTGGGAGAAGCATTATGACAAGGTGAGGAGCAGAAAAGTTGAGGAGGTTGGAGAGGTTAGTAAGGAAAACCACAGGCATGCAATGTCCTGGTGTCCCAATGACAAAGGATTTTATGGAGGAGCAAGTAATCACCTGTGTCAACTTAAATAAGATAAGGACTAAGAATGAGCATGGAAGATCACCAGTGACTCTATGAGAAAACTTAGACACGTGGTGGGGCAAAAACTTAACTGGAAAGTGTAAGAAGAGGAGATAAGAATTGGAGATAGGCGGGTAGATAACTCTTTAAAAAGGGTTTTGCTAAAAGGGGGAACAGAGGCATAGAGAGGGAAGTAGGGTCAAGAGAGACATTTTTGTTGCTTATGAGAGAAATATCGGGATATTTGTACGTTGGTGGAAACGATACAGTAGACGGGAAAAGTGATGAAGCAGGAGTGAAGGGAGAATTGCTGGAGACACATCCTGGAGTAGGCAGGAGGGGCTGGGATCTAGGCTGAAGGTTTTTCTTCAGCTCTAAGTATGGACAGTCCATTGATGATAATAAAGAGAAGCCAGGACATGTGGAGCACGTCCTGGAAAAGATGTATGTATGGTGGGAAGTAGACTAAGAGCACAGCAAAGTGAGGGGTTTCTTGCAGGTAATACTTTTCTTGCAGGTAATACTTTTCTCTCCTTTAATGAATTAACGTAGGTATTATATTACTAAAAGGATTTCAATGTAAAATGGAACCAAAGGATTGAATTAAAGAATCTCACTCCTGTGTCCTAGAAGACTGGGACTTAAGAACTGACTGATTTCCCATAAATGCCTGATTTACAGAAAACTGAGACTTATATACTGACCAAGGAACATCTGCCAAGAATTTCTCCCCATCCTGAAGTCAATGAACTTACTGCTTGGACTCTGGCTGGATTCGCCCCTTTTTGAACTCCTTGCCCATAAATATAGCACCCTGCTCCCAAATCCTCAATGGACTCGACCGTAGCTTGTATGCCTTTCATGAAATTTAAAATTTCATTGCTTTTCAGAGGAATGGCAATTCCTCTGCCATTCCTGAATAAACTCTATTTCTTGTAACGAGCTTGCCTCAGTTTGCCTCTTTACGTAGGTTGAAATCAATAATGAAATTTTGGTCAAGTTATTTTGATCTATCTCTAAGCCACAGTTACTTAATTTATAAAATGATATAATACTACCTACACTATAGCTTGTTGGGAGGATTAAGTGAATTAGTACATTTATCTAAGTATTGAAAAATGCTTAAAGAATAACTAGCACACACCACATACTAAGCAATCTAAACAGATAATTTTTACCTCTTATCAATAGACATTATTTTTAATGAAGCAATAAAAAGTGAGAGAAGGAATTGGGAAGTATATATTCCAGAACCTAATCTTATTTCAAGTAAGGTATGTTAAAGACATTTAAAAAATTACATTAAGCTTTTTCCTCATTTGTAAAATGGCGCATCACCTAAATTATGAATATTAGTGGCTGTTGTGAAAATCAAATGCTGGCACATATTAGTATGTTTTGAAAACTAAGTATTAAAAAAGTTTCTGAGGAACTTTGAGACTCATTTTATTTTAGCATTTTTTTTAATAGAAAAGTATTATATCTACATGTCTAATAATAATGAAATTAAAATTTCATTGCTTTTGTAATCTTCATGAACCCGTGATATTGGGAAGAAAAACCACTGGGCAGTGTCTGGCCGGTACCTTCTCATTCAAGGATGGGTCATGTTATTTACTTTCACCTTTACTAGTTCTTAGGGGCAAGGTCTATGAACAAGGGAGTCTGCAGGGATTTCTGTGCTCCAGGCAAAAAAATAACAACAGTGTCATTTCCTATTCACACTGAGTTCCCTGGAGGGCAGCAAATCAAAGTTATTGTTATGGAAGATCTCTCAAGCAGCTTTGGGTTCCCCTTTTAAAAAGCTGTTTAATCTCCCAACAGTGATAAGATTAAAAATCAATATTACATGAATCCTCAATTTAAAACTATTCTGAGCTATGTGTAATTCTAAAAGGATAAAAGTAGGCCTGTAACACTTATGTATTTGCCTTTCCTCATGGTGGATCTAGTCCTGGCTTTGCTGGCAGTTACAAATTGAAGAGCTGGAAAATTTAACATGTGTCTTAATTGCAGAGATTATTGCTAAAGTATATTTCACAGTAATCTCCTTCACATGCTCCCATCTATTTTGACTTTCACCCCTAAGTATTTCTAAAACAGTGGCCCCCAACCATGGCCCTGGGGTTTGGGACCCATTCTAAAAGATATGATGTAGTTATGAGTAATTTATTCACCAGAAAATGGAAGCTTGAAAACCAGTGACACAGTAAAGAGCTTCCTCTGTGGCCTGTAATACAAGCTGCACATTCAACACTGCCAAAGTGACTTGCAATCACTGAAAAACAGCTGTGTGCTATCAGGTTAGGAATTTACATGGCTGCCTTGGGAAAGATGATCCAGCTACCTTTAGAGGAATGCTCTCTCAACTCATTAACTCATAGAAGCAATAAAAGTTGTAGAATTATCGAACTTATAACCCCAAACCCTGTGAAGACAGAAGTCTGGTAGAATGGCCAATCACTGCCTCGCATCCCACACTCTTGGAGGCTCTGGCTGCTGTTTGTACCAGGTGGCTAATGGCCTCCTCACCCCCACTTCCTCTTGAACACACAGCCTAAATCAGTAAGATGAAAGTAGGTGTATCATCCAGAAGGGTCAGACTAAGGAACAGTTAGAGCCAAGCCCCAAAGCAGATCAAAAGTCACAAGGTACTTAGTTAGCTGAGAAGCCTTGACCACAGAAAACAGGACCATGGAGAGGGGCAGCAAATGGGAGAGCTTTCACCAAGAGAAGCAGGCCAAGAACCCTTGAGGACCTAGGAGAGGCTGAGAGCTTTTCCAGTTTTAGGGCCATGTAGCCTGGTTAGACTTTGTTTCCTGCCCTGAATGAGACTCCCTGCTGTATTCTTAGAGCAAATCTCCTTTTATTTCAGCTAGCCACTGAGGTTTTTCTTTTTTGTAACTGAAGAATACCTGAATCAGAAACACCTACTCCTCTGCTTTTAGGGCTGAGAACACTGAAGACAGCATGGTCACATTGCTGGCTAGTGATCATTCAGTTCTAGAACCCAAATCACCTGATTTCCTTTATGTATGAGCAGGCACTGAAAAAGGTCGGAAATATTAAGTGACCTATTTCAACACTGGTGTGGTTTATTATGAAAATCCTAAATTAATCCAAGTTTGTCCCCACATAAAAATGCACCTGATACAAATACTTGCTTTCTGGTGGTTTAACTCAGCCAAAGTTTAAGGTGCCAAGAAAACATAAAGAACAGTGGCCTAAAAAACATCTGTGCTCACAAGATAAATAACTTACATGCTATTTGGTGAGATCAATAAAATCAATAATTTAGTTAAGCCTAACATAATATTTCTGTTGTTCATTTTTACAAATATTACCCTTAGATGCATTTTGAAGCCTTTAAGAGGGGAGACAGTGGAACTGCTATAAAAACTGAAGAGTTAGTCATAGGGAACAGTCGGCACAGCTTCCTGCCTATGTCCTCTGAGTGACAGTGAAGGGAATGTGTGTGGATAATGGCTCCCCTTAAGCATAGGGGCCTATGTCACCTGCAAATGGAACATGGATAGCAAAACCCCTATTGGAATGAGTATTAATGTGAGCCAGGCGCCTTCTTTTACCTTTCTTACATGTTAAAAATAAGATAGTGGGTAGGGGGATGGAGAGATAGACAGAGTAAAGGTCAAATATGTGGTGACGGAAAGAAATCTAACTATGGGAGATGAACACACAGTGTAAATATATATATATATATATGCCTAACTGTTAAAATGTAAAATGTACAGCTGAAACTTACTGGATTTAGTTAACCAATGTCACCATTAAAAAAATTAATTAATTAAAAAAATATATGGAAGATGTCAGTCTGAATTCTGAGGAATATGCACTGGCCAGGAGTTCTACAACGTGAGTTTGTTAAATTTGAAATTAAGTTTTCTAATAAGCTGCATCTGAAAGATGAACCTGATTCGGGGTAGTGCCTAGTGACATCGACTTTCAGCGTAGGTTGCTCTGAACTCCCAAATATCACTTTTGCACTGGCTAAAAGTGAGCATTAGGGATCCTCCTTGTGGTTGAGCTGAGATTTTTGCTAGAATTGGTATTCCAGGACCACCACCAGCTAGGCAGATTTAGCACTTAGGAAGGCGTAGAACCCAAATACAATATATATATGTAGATTTGCTAGAATTAAAATTTGTCAACCAAGAAAAGATCTCTATTACTAAAGTTTTGGTATACTTTCTGAAAAAGTTTGAAGTTTGGTTAAATTAAAGATACCATAATAATACACTTGTTTTGTATTTCTAAGAAACTAAAAATTACAATAAACTCCCTATTGTAAATTTTAGAATACCACATATACACAGAAGAGTGTGCCTTTTAGTGCCAGAAAACTCAATTCTTTATACAGTTACAATAGAATTAAATGTCTAATTTGGGCCTCTCACAAAGAAATTATGTATAGCTTTTATTGTGTTTAAAAATTTTTATATTATTAAAATGTTTATGGAGAGTCCAGTGGCCTAAAACAAAAATATTCTGACATGTTGATTCAGAATCAGAGGCTATTTTTACACATTCCTTTACTGACCAGACACATGATTTTTGAGACTGCACATATTTCCCTGAGACACTTATGTGCTCCTTGGGTACACACGTTAAATACCACGTAACAGAAAGTCTCAGTTGTAAAATCACACTCTATAAGAAAAATAGGACACAGCAGGATAAAACAATATGACCTCGGAACATTAAATATTTTCAGCTCTGGAACTATGACAAGGGACCCAACAGCCGTGGTGGTACTTCTGCCCACTGCTGACTCCTCTTGCATCCCTGAGACCCCAAGTTTGGCCTCTGATATCACTAGCCTCTAAAGGAAATGGAGTGCCTTAGGGGTAGCTGATTCTATGATTTGAGACAAGAAAAAAAATCAAAATGGGTCAGAAACATGCTGTTGTTTTCAGATAGCGTGGATGCTTTCAGAAATGTCAGTCATGAAAGGTCAACATAAAAGGATTTCCTGGGGAACAAGTTGTGAGACTTTGCGCATCGAATACAAGAAAATCAAGGTAGTCGTAACACAAAAGTAGGCTGGGATACAAGTTTAATTTTTATATGTTACATTAACATATATGTAGTATGATATATTACATAATCATACTACACTGGGAAGTTATTAAATAAGTATAGAATTAATCAAGAAATTACTAAACCAGTCTTGATGTTTAAGAATAGGCTTGAATGAATGTGCAATAATAAATTTTAAATCACTGCTATGTATGGCCTTTGTCAGCCGTTTAAGGTCTTTAAAGGTTTCAAAAGACTCATCCATACTAAATTTGTACTCTTTAGTTGAAAATTTTCAGAAAATTTAATTAGTTGATTTTGGAATTAATGTTTAAATGCTCAAGAAAAATTGGGGTTTCTAATTTTTTTCTGTATAAATTTAAAGAAGTAATCATTAAGCAAAGTACATATAGTTTTGAGTATTTTTCATGCCTAAAAGTCACTCAGGCAATAAATCTATTATTATTTTTTTTAAAAGAAATTCACACCTCACAAGAGAAAGCCTGTAATTATGGATTCCTAACAGCCCCTGCTGGAATCCAAAAAGAGATATTTTAAAAGGACTTTAGACAAAGCTTGAGTTATCTATTTGTACCAAACAGTCATTTGCTTGGTTTTAAAGACAAACCAAGGGATTACATTTAGCAGGAATTAAATTTCCACATTAATCACTATGGTGATGTCATGAAACATCATTGAGACTACTGCACACTCTCCTTCCAACCACAGGAGAAAAGTTCTCGAAAGATCAAAAAAATCTGAAGCACAAAATGTTGGCTCAAGAAAAGAAGGACAACTCGAAAGGTCAATACTTCAGAAAGAGACTATTTGACCAATTGCCAGACCTTTAGGAATACCATGGCACTGTGAGGATGCTTCTCAAAGAAAGAAAAAACATTAGTCGCATTTAATCTGACATGTAATAAACATAAAAATACTAGAAAAAAATCATGATTTTTGTCAAATCATAATAAATATTCACCACAGTCAGCACACCATGTGGGGAAAAGAAAACAAAAAGGAACATATAGAAGAGTTCATCTAACTTGTTAGCTTTCTAGCACTTCCTTTCTGGCAACTGTTCCTGAGTGAACGAAAGAGGGGGTCCTGGGAAGACCCGTTCCGTAAAAACAAAACAGAAACATCTTTGGGAATATAAGTACTCCATCTGCAAAATTATGCATAATGTCAATTCATTTGATTCAAGTGTTGCTATCACTGATGTACACTGATTAAACAACTTTTCGAGTCATGAAGGTAAAGCTGAAATTATAAAACCTGATGAGGGAGATGGTGTTCAGAATAAGGCTCCACACGGCCCACAGTTCTGTACATATGTAAACACCATGTTGGTACCCTGAAGGTGCTGTGCTGAGTCGGGGAGGGTAAAGTTTGACCGGGAAGCTTTTCATGATCATGGCTTTTTTTTCATTTCTTCATCCCAATCAAAATCTAATGCTTCGTCTTCTAGTTCAGATAAGGTAAAGAGAGATTTTTTGGAAAGAATGAATGGTTCAGTGGACCCCGCCAACTGAAAAGATTTCCTTTCCCTGCCAAGCATTTTAGCTGTGGTCGTGGGAGGAGGGCTTGGGCCTCTCTCATCCCAGTTCTTACTTTCAGAAGGAGGAGGGGTTTCTGATTTGGAGTCAGAGGAAGTGAAGGAGAAGTTGGCCAATTTGGCTAATGTGCAAGCATGAACCCTGCTGCTTTTATTATTGCATGAAAGTTCTTCCTTATTGTCTCTTTCACAAGTAAGATGTAAACGCCCAGTCTCACTCCGAAACTCAAATTCAGGCCGAATAACTACCTTTTCAGGGGCATGTTCCCTCTTCTCTCTTGATCCATGTTCCTTTGGTGACTGCTGGGACACCTCCTTTGCCTTCCCCTGCAGCTGATCTGAGCTTCCGTTTCCTGAGGCAGAGGCCAACTTTTCTGGGCCTTTCACAGGAAGAGCTGCATTTCTAGTTCCATGCTGGGAAATTTTAGGCCTCTGAACTGCTATATTAGTTGTGTCAGGAGACATATGGCTGTGGTCTTCAGGGGCGCGGATCAGTTTTGGTTTGTGTTTGAAAGTAAATTTTGCCAGTTTGGCCACAGGGGGATCTGGACGCTCAGTACTTTCAAGTTCAGGCTCTTCTGCCTGAGCAAGGGATGGATGTCTCTTTCTTTTGAGAGTTTCCAATGTTCTTTCTGGGCTATGGACAGGGATGAATGGAGGATGAGAAAGGCTTGTGGGCTGGGAAGGTGCTCTGGAGGGATTTCCGCATATCTCCCGGGCCTTCTCCTTGCGCAGCCTGTGCAATTTCCTGGGACATGATGAGTCAGAACTGAGTCTGGTTCATCAGCAGTTATTGCTGCTGCCTTTTTTTCCTTTTTACCTTCAACACCATGTGGCTTTAATGGAGGTTCTGTTTCTCCTGGTGCTGGAAGCTGTCCAGTTTCCAATTTGCTCTTTTGGCCTGACTCACTCTTTTCCTTGCTCTGAGATTTGCTGTTGGAGGTTTTCAAAGCTATTTTTTCCCCAGTTGTTTTAGGACCAGGAGACACAGGAACACTGTTGTTAGGTTCAACTTGATGAGTTGCCATGGAATCAAACCAATCCAAACTGTCATCTCTGCTATCTTTGCGCTCTCCTGAATGTTTCCTACTTGTTGACCTATTAGGCTCCAGATGGAGTGGAGGATAGAGGAGCGAGCTTCCCTTGGGGCTGCCCCCAGGAGAGGGGGTACGCATGCTACAGTTCATTTCCTGCTGTGTTGATGTTCTGAACTGGGATTCTTCCCCGGGATCATTTCTCGAGGGTCCTGGAGTAGTCTCTACCTCCACCGCCTGTGGTTGGGATTGGTACACACTCTGATTCTGTAACCTGTAGCAGAAATAAAGAAAGAAAACATATACTGAAGGGAAGAGAATTTGCTTTAACCTTCTCATTTCTTTAGTGTCTGAGATGTCATCTAAAGGGTTAAGTCCAACATAATTTCAAGTTAATACCAAATACAGTGTCTTAGAATAGCAGAGAAAATGATCCTTTTTCATTAAAACAGAATTTAAGTGCTCCAATAATCATTCTAATTCAATCTGAAACTGTAGTAAAATAAAGAAAACAAAGTAGCAGGTTTGTCTACAGTTCTAGTTCTCTCTGAAAGTTCATTTAATTCACTTAAGATTGTTTAAAGATCAATGAAAAATGTTCACTCTTATCTCTTGTACTACATGTGCAAGTACAAGACAAAGTTGTAGCTATTTACACAGAAGCTTATTACTGATCAAGAAAGTGGTTCTACTTAGGTAGTAGCTAGTTTCCAGATCAGAATCAAAGTGAAAGACTAGAAATTATGACTTCTCACATCTCTTTACCTAAATGAGGTACTAAATTTTAGGGCATCTACAAAATCATCTTCCTCAAGAATAAAGAGACCATGATCACTCTGTACCCATGGCTCCCACAAACCCCTCTGGCATTCACATCCATGGCAGACCTCCCCATGCAACTGTGACATCTTTCCTGTAAAGCCCAGCCATGTTAACATGTATTCTGGGCAGCTACTCTCCACCAAGTTGATACGGAGTCAAAACCTACTGACTCTTATGATCTAGCAATTCCACTTTTGAGTATTTACCCAAAGAAAACCAGAACAATAATTCAAAGTCATATGCACCCCTATGTTCACTACAGTACTATTTAAAATAGCCAAGATATGGAAGTGACCTAAGTGTCCATCAATAGGCGATTAGATAAAGATGTACATATATACAGGGAAATATTACCCAACCATAAAAAAAAAAAATGAAATCTTACCATTTGCAATAACATGGATAGGCCTAAAGGGTATTATGGTAAGTGAAATAAGTCACACAGAGAAAGACAAATACCATATGATTTCACTTACATGCGGGATCTAAGGAACAAAATAAACAAACAAACGATATGAAAACAGACTCATAGATATAGCAGAGAACAAACTGATGGTAGCTAGATGGGCATGGGGGTAGGAGGAGGGGTGAAAAAGATGAAGGGATCAAGAAGTACAAATGGTAGTTTCAAAACAGTCATGGAGATATGAAGTACAGCATAGGGAATATAATCAATAACAGTAATAACTATGTTTAGTGCCAGGTGGGTATTAATCAGAGTGATCGCCTCATAAATTATATAAATGTCTAACCACTCTGCTGTACACCTGAAACTAAAGAAGATAATATTGAATGTCAACTCTAATTGGAAAATAAAAATTAAAAAAAAGTCAAAAAAACAAAAACAAAAACCTACTGACCCTCCCTGAATGAGGGATCTGATCAGTGACATCCATTTAAATCTTGGGCATATTAGGAACTGAATAATGTCACAGGACCAATTTCTAACAGAGATTGCAGTTTCTCAAAATAAAGTCCTTTAGAAAGCCCTTCCTAACAACCTAGAAATGCCTTTTCAGCATAAAGGGCAACATGACCTTGCTTCCATGTACTAAATCTGAAGAGGCATTACACTGAAAAGCGGAAGAATAAATTATTCTAAAAATATGTGTAATCATAGAAAAGGAATGGGAGAAAATACATTAAATTTAAATGAATTTTAAATTGAAATATATGAAATACATTAAAATGTTAATGGTAGATCTCTCTGGGAAATAAGATTATATGTGATTTTTATTTCCTTATTAATTCATTACTGTTACTTTTCAAAATACTCTATAAAGAACATGTATTACCTCTTACAATGAGGAGCAAAAATTTTCTTGTATAAATACTGGGTTATAGTCACACATGGCACATCAACACAGCAAATCCATGTTCACTGTAGTCAACCAATCAACAAAACAAATATAGCTTTCACAATTACTACTGTCTAGTATACTTTCAGCATCAAACTGAGGTCAAGGATACTCATAATTGTTAGAGCTCCATAACAACGTCCTAAAAGACAGGGAATTTTCAGGGCTAGAATAATTTAGCCCTACTATTTTGGTCTAATTCTGACTTTAGGAATTAAATTCTCCCCTACATAAAATGATTGCAGTTTTACTACAGCAACCAAAAGACAGCAGCATCTTTGCACTCCGATTTGAAGTGGGTACAATGGGCACCATTTGAGGCAGGCTGCACTAAACGCCATTTTCTAGAAGAAAAGTGTGATAAAAATACAAATAGTTTTATTATTGATTGGTGATCTCCTTAAGACATAGAGAACTCTTTCCTAAGGGGATAAAAACCCATATGCTACTTGGGGTTTTCTCACTTGATAAGATCAGCTTTAAGTTGTGTTTTGGCAGTAACTCACTTTCATTTGTGGGGCACCTGATTTTGTTGCTATGACATCAATGCCAAGCAGGGCCCTACATTACAAAGAAAAATCAGAAGAAAAGAACGTTTTAAGGCAGAATCCCATCTTTTATTTCACCTATTTTTTTTTTTCCTTCCAGTAGAGTCATTTTGAATTTGCTAAGTCCAATTACTATTTCTTCTATCACATAGACTGATTCTGAGCCTCACAATTCCTGAAACCAGCATGTTTTTGGTAGTCAAATGATTAGTTTCTGGTCAGTCAAAATGAGCAGCCTCTCTAAAAGCAAAGCCAAGCCCAGGGCAGGCCTGGAAAGGATCTACTATATCAAATCATAAAAGAACCAAAGGAATAGCTTTGATCTTAACACCATGCTCTGGATCATTAAAAAAACTGGGAGACCAAAAGCAAAGGGGTTGATTTTGTACAAAGTGCAAATTTACTGCAGACTGGCATCTGGGTGTTAGCAGGACAAAGCCAGCCTCATGCTTTCCCAGGAAGGCTGTGCTGAGGTTTTATAAATTAGAAAGAGAATGTGCTGGATGAAGGGAGTGAGTGAAAAGGAGAGAAAAGCCAGGAAAGGAATTCTCAAGGTTTTACCTAATACAGTCAACAATTCCAACATGGGCTCCACATGCCTTTCTGCAGCTGCCCCACTGTCATACATACTCCACTATCCAATCCACAGCTTTGAGAGCAACACCAATAACCAGGTTCAGGCCAATTATTAAGCCACTCAACTGATCATAAAGATACCCAAATGGATACACTTGCCAAATTCCTCATCCCTGTTTCATGCAGGAAGCTCATGTATTTAGGGCACATGTGAACAATAAAGTTCAGGCAAAAATTCTTCAGGCAATACACGTGACAGGTTCTTTCCCATATGTCCACATTTTAACAAGTCATTAGAAAGATGAGTTTTGAAACATTGCTTTTGTTATTCCTGAGTTGTTACCCTGTAGGATGAAAAACGAATCTTCCTCTTTAACATAAAATACATCATTCTCACGGAGGATATTTTTAGTCTATTAAATGTTAATTTTTTTTAAACATCTATAGTACCTGGTATTCCTAGGTGGTCTCCCATCCAAGTACTAACCAGGCCCAACCCTGCTTAGCAGCTTCCAAGATCAGACGAGATCGGGCACATTCAGGGTGGCATGGCTGTAGCCTTATGTTAATTTATTAAAGTTGTGAATGTGGGCATGTAGGGAAGGAAAATCATGATGCTTAAGGGAGGGTCGGACACCACTGATGAAGTAGGGGGGCCTTTCCCAGATGTAAGTCAGCACTGGTATCTCTACTTAGTATGTGGTTTTTTCCACATACTAGCTTAGGCTGGCCTCAACCATTCTGGCCTCAGTTTTCTACCTGTGATTTTCTCTCACCAGGATTATGTGAAGACTAATGACTAAATATTTATTATGATTGGAAGAAAGCTTTAAAACAATAAGAATAAAATTAAAATATTAATGAACACGAAGATTCTTTGTGTAAATTCCCTTGCACATGTCTTCTCCTGGTGAGGAAAAATAATACAGCCAAGTTCTTAAAATATTCTTTGTCTGGGTCTGGCCTGGGATAGATAGCTCTTTCAGAGTCCAACTTCCTCTTTCTGAACAGCAGTCCCAGCAGCCTCTCTGAATGGCATTGCTCTACTTCTTATATTGAGCCAAAGAAAGAGAAGAGGAAGAAGTGGTAGCAAACAAGATAAAGCCCAGTTAGCAAGGTGTCTTGATTCCACAGAACTGTGAATCTTGGGTATAAACTGTGGGTAGCCTGCCTACTGCTTCCATGTAATCGTGACCCAGGGTTATACATTTTACTAAGTAGGTCAAAGAACAAGTCGTATTCTCCATGAGTTCACCAAACGAGCAAGCCAAGGAAACATAGCTATGGAAAATGGTCTCCAAAGATGGCAGCCATCAAGAAATGTCCTCATTTCTGTATGTCTATGGCACTCCTCCCATCTAGAGGTACTGTCTATCTCCCTTTACCCTGCATGTGGGTTGACCCTGTGACTTGTTCTGACCTACAGAATATGGTGATGACCTATAGAAAGTGATGTGGCAACAGTCCCAGCCCATAAGACGCCTGGCAGCTTCAATTTTTGCTCTATTTGATCCTAAGCTACCATGTCAGAATTCTGACTACCCTACAGTAGCGAGGGCCCAGCCAGTCCAGTGAAGGCACCACATATGTGACAAAAGCCATCTTGGATGTGCCAATCCCAGCTGACCCCCCAGTTAAATGCAGGCATATGAGTAACCCCAGCTGATGCTATACAGGGTGGAGATAAGCCATCCCCATTGAGCTCTCCTGAATTTCTGACTTACAGAAGAGTAAGCACTAAAATGGTGATGGTGTTTTTTTTCTTAAGCCACTGAATTTGGGGGTAGTTGATTATATAGCAATAGATAACTGAAACAATCCCCTACAGATAGTACTGACGGATTTTCCATTTAATTTATACTTCCTTCATTTCACTAAATGCCAAATAGGAATTTTTCATTATAGGTCTTTCTTGGTTTCCTTTTCTCACCTTTTGAGTCTTCTTAGCTCTTCACTCCAGAGGTTGTGCAGCTCCAGCTTTTCTAGAATGAGTTCACACTGCCTCTGGTACTGCTGCAGAGGGTTTTCAGGAAAGGAAGTGTGCAGTGCATTCACACCTCCCAGCAGTGCGCCTCCCTGAAAGGGTGAGAAACAGAAAATACTGGGGAGAGTCGCCAGGCCAGCCTGCACAGATGAAATGCACACTAGGGACCACTGATGCCAGGTGGCTAAGAACAGCCCTCCAGACCACGCTCTTGGAATCAGCATCACCTGGGAGACTTTTTTCATCCGTTCTTGGTGGCAGGCATTGTTCTAGGAAGCCACGTGCTGACTGGTGAAACCATAAGCATCCTTCAGTGTGTTGAGGAGAAAAAGGATTGAGACCTACCACTTTAAATGGGCAAAAGCAATGCTACTGACTCAGAGAATTTTTCCATGATGACTTTTTTCATTTTTTAAATTACTATATTTCCAGAAATTATTAGGTCTAGGATATAATCATTTTTATGACCCTTGAAATGCTATATATTATCTTTTTTTAAAACACTTGTAATTACAGTTCGAATATTAGATACAAAATGTCCTTACCTGCATTGAGGACTCCATTACTGACACCGCTGTAATAGCGTCTTCCAGAGTCACAGTGTCACGAAACATCAAGCGAGCATGAGCTAAGAAAGTAAGATACATTGAAATTACAAAGATAGGTTATTTTTTAAATAAATATTTGAGGTGATAAATGTAATAATATATCTGATTGCTGCCTCCCCAAAATTATATTTTATAAATGAACTACTAATAACAAATTAATTTTACCAAATAAGCACAAAAGTTTAAGTTCAACTAGTTTTAAGGTTGTTTCTAATAATGGGCCTAATCCTTCTGCACAGCCCACAGCAATTCCATGTCTTTATATGAAAAAGTACCCTGGGTTCCAGAAGAGAAAGGGGCTATAAAAGCATGTATTTAATATTCAACAACTTTTAATCCTCACTTTCTAGTCTATTATAGAAATATACAAAATTAAACTCATTTCTCATCTCTGGCACTTCTCTTTATCTGCAAGTTTTTCAAAACTACCCAACTCGCAAGCCTGAATTTTGGGTATTTCTTGCCCTAAAACTGGCTACAAATCCTTGAAAAAGTGAAGTGTGTTTGTTTTATAGAACTTTTTGTTAAGCATATATTATGCATAACATGGTTTAGTCAGTTCTTATGAATTGTTTTTTTTGAATTATTTAAACAAGGGCTATATATAAAAGTCAATGTTAGAAAAGTCTTGAGATTTGTGTTAGCTGTATGCTTGCACGTAAGCCTCACGCCCTAGGGATGGAATATGGCATGGCATTATTAATTCCATGTTATTATGTTAGTGTCGGGTTGCTAACAGGAAACAATTCCAAACAAGGCAGTAACCCATCCACAATGCTAATAGAGTGCCATTGAGAAACACACATTCAGTAAATAATGCTTTCTGAATGAATGATGTCTTAAGTTATATGAGGTCCTGAGATCACAAAGATTCTCTTTCTTAATGACACTACATTTCACTCAACATCCATATCTGTTCCCAGAAGAGTGGAGGTTTCATAGCTCAGAGCCTTTACTTTGTAAGCAACTGTGAGCACCTTAGAGTAGGGATTATTCTTATTCATCTTTGAATTCATAGTGCTAAACCCTAAGCTTTGTACATACTGGGTACCCGACAAAAAAATTCATTTGTTGAATGAAATAAACCTTCTGCTAATCGTATCAGGCTTTCCAACAGGCGGATAGTTGTCCGGGCAGCATTCCGGGAATCACTCTGCCTTTGCATTTGGTAGTACCGGAGAAGAACCTGATTGCCCACATCAGACAGCGTGGGCTGCAGATTCCTAATGAGGCAGAAGTAGGTTTTCATCTTTTCCATGCTCCAGAGCTTCTCTGATTTGCTCGGGTAACCTGTATAGATCAGGTGTTGGGTCAGTAATTTCTAAGAACCGGCAAACACTCATTTAAAGTTGATAAAGTTCTTGTACTCATTTTTAAAAAGGGAACCTTTAGGTTTTGTGGCCACTGAAATCTAGACCTGTCTTTGCGTAGCATATAGTTCTAAAAACAGTCTTAGGATCTAAGTGTAATAAAGGTAAGGTTCCTCTGGGAGTTAAAATTACTCAGAATAATTCTGGTCTGCCCTATAGTAATGAACAGTACTTGAGTAAATCTAATTTGAAGAGAAGCTCACACTTAGATTTCTGCTTCATAATTCAGTCCAGTTTTCTTTGCAGGCAAGAGGTAAGAAGTAATTACATATCACAAGATCGCCCCCTTTCATCACAAAAAAACATATTCACACAACTCTAATCTCATCAATGGCAGACAGAAAAGGCCCTTTATCTTCTGCTCATTTTCTGGGTTCACTAATTGGCTCCTCTCAGCGCTTCCAGTTTAAGCATCTCTTTATTGCTCGTAGGTAGGGTACCTTGGGTATTTATTTAATTTTCTTCAAAAAGAGTTTTATTTGGTTACATCTACTTTTTCTTTGTCAATTTGATTTGTTTGTCTCCACATACCTTTGTTTTCTAAGATAAATGAGGAAATTATACGATCCCAGTCTTCATTCTTGGTATCGAGCAAAACCAGGATCAGGTCAAATCGACTTAAGAGTGGGCTGCCAAGGGCAATGTTCACAGACACAGACTCATGGGGGTCATACTGGCCTTTGGGGTTAGTTGCTGCCAGGATGGTGGTCCTTGTGTTCAGCTTGCACACGAGGCTACCAAAGAGAAAGTATAATTCACTCACTGCTGAGATTCAAATAAAATGCAAGATTAAACTAGTTAATAAAAAGGATTACCAGAGGGTGAGGGAGATGGGGGAAGAGGGAGGCAGATGGGTAAAATGGGTCAAATATGTGGTGACATTAAAGAAGTAAAAATAAATTAATTTTTTTTTTAAAAAAGGAGCTGTCCTTGCACCTTGAAAATCTAGAGAAACTCACATGACAGAGAATGTGGCACGATACAAGGAGGTATCACAAACACTAAGTTCAACAGAGTACATTTACACTAGTCTATCTCAAGGAGAAATAAGTGTTCATACTACTTCTTATGACCCACTATGAGCAGATCCTCTGCTGGGTGCTTAGAGGTATACAAATAAACCAAACAAACTACTCTTCAGGAACTTGCAATCCATTAGCTGTAATGGTGAGACAAGGCAGAATACAGTAAGCTCTAGAAGTATAATGGTCTCAGGAGAAGTAAAGATGTCATATTTCATCTATGTGGATGGAAGGGATGATCAGAAAAACTATACAAGACAGTTTTTGGGCCTTTCATGACACGTGAACTTTTTAAAACGGATATATATATTCATGGAGAGGATGGAGGTAGAGGGTGAGAGTGACTCTGGAGAACGGTGAGTGGTTGAAGCAAAAACTTTCTGTGTGTTCATTGTTTTGATTTTCCTAAAAGTGAAAGAAACAAAAAATAGATATAGATAGAGAAATGGAAGGAGGAAGTAAGAGAGGAAGAGAAGGAAGCAGGGGAAATCAGGAATAATAAAGGCTGATTAGCACTGAGTTTCTGAAGAACAAAAGGAAGACTGAAGGGAATTGGGAGTGGTGGGCGGCTTAGATGGGGAAGGACCATGGATGGGACACATGGAGGAGATGAGGGCAATGGTCCATGCAGATCCTAAATGGAGCAGTGGCAGGATAGGTATGGATATGTCATAACGTATATATTGTTTTTAAACTTATTAATGATAGGCAAGTCCTCACAATAACATAGTATATTAAGTGACAATAACAAACGTAAAATTTTTCTCTGTAAATTTGTATATTCTCCAGTCAATGACCATTTTTAGTTATAGTGGCAGGTCTGCCCCTCAGGAGTCACAGTCCTCTGACATGTGCTGCATCTATTTATCCCTGATCTATTTCCAGTTGGCTCTAGCAATTACCTCATACCCTAAAACTGAGAAATTTGGAGAATCTTTATTTTCAGCAAATGGCACAAGAAGACACTTATTAAAGAAGAAAAAAAGAAACAAGGCACATTCACCAAAAACTAAATCCTCTTTAAAAAATAAATTACTGAAAGGGAAAAATTCTGAACAGACAGTCCACATTTTATAATTATGTGTCAAATTTTTGTAAAGGCAGTTATTTAGAACTTGGAATCCAATTTGCCATAAAAACAATGTAATCAATAGTTCTTAACTCATCCCACAAAAGCACATTTAATCCATATCAAAGTGAGGCTGTCTGTATTTATGAAAAAGGAACATTGCTGCAATACTGACAATGAAACAAAATACAATTGCATATGAAATATTTTTTAAAAATTATTTTCAGAGCGAGGTAATTGTTCTTCCTCTCTCTCATCAACAAACATTTATAAGCCATTTCCTGCGTGCAAAGGGCTGTTTTGAGAATTCAGAAAGGGGTACACCTGGTTCTTTCCTCCAATTAGTTTACAGGAGAACTGCTGGGGGATGGGAGGCTCAACAGAGCACCTCTCCGAGTAAATGTGCAACGGACAATGGCATTAGTGTCAGCTTTAGTATCCGTAAAGAGAAGCCTCTGCGTATCCATAAGATGTATAATCTTAAAGCTATCCATGGTGTGAGAAGGAAAATGAACTAGCAAAGACAAAAGAAAGTGGTGAATTATTCCTGCGAGAACTGGGAAAAAATGAAAAAATAAGCTTAAGGAAGGAGCTAGGGAAGAATTATACATGGAGAAAAGATGTTGCATTAGTAGAAATGCCACTAATGAAAATAGAGGGGTGGGCAGGGAAAGCAGATATCGTGCGGGATAATAAGTCAGGCAGCTGCCTCTAACAAAGGAGGAGGATAAGGACAGTGCCAGGCAGGACAGAGTAATCTCTGGTCACTTGAAAAAGGGAAAGGCAGTACATAAGCCTGGTGGCTGTAGACGTGTGCTGCAAACATTACTGTATCTGAAACTGAACAGGGCTCTCGAAAATACAGACATATATACGGTCTAATTTTAAGTGCTTCATGCATAGTAATAACTCATTAAATAACTACTGAGTGAATGAACTCACGAGTTAGTGTAAGGTAATTGTCATTTTTCCAATCTAATATAAACTCCACTTTCTACAATAGCAATAATAAAGATATCTACCATATCTGTAATTTAAGCACTATGTATTTATGTATAAATAGGCTTTATGTATACATAATACATCTCATCTTCACAACAACCTGAAAGGTAGGTATTACTATCACCAACTTAGAATTAAAGAAACTAGAAGTCCAGAGATGTTAATAACTTCTCCCAAGGTTACAGAGAGAGTAGCAGAACTGAGATTCAAATCTGGATCTGTTTATAGCTTCAAAACCAATGCTCTTTCACCCCCAAACTGCCACGCTGGTGGTGTAACATTTTAGATAAACAGTTCCTGTGTTCTTAAAGATTCTACCTGATGTTTTAGGTATTTATTTACTTGCCTTTTTTTTTTCTACTAAATTTGATCTTCCTTGAGGGACTGTTACTTATTGTTAAAATCCTTGGGCTGCCTGTCACATAGTAAATGCTCAAAAAATAAGCACTAAACAAATGATAAAAAATAAATCTTTACTTACTTCATTATTTCTAAAATTCAGAGTTGTTTTATATTCACAGGCTTCAACAGTCATAAAATAATCATGATAATATATTTTTTCTGTTTAACTTGGAGTGAAAATATTTGGTTTTTGAAAAAGCGACTTTTCTATTTTTAATCTACATATGTAACCTTTCCTACAAACATAGTAATTTTCCTAAATATTGTAAAGTTGGGTTACATAAACTATTTTTACCATTACAGGCCCTCCAGAAAGTGCCCTTGTTTTTGTGACAGTCTCTCATTATATCCTGTATGGGGTGATGCCTATCTTTACTCATGGCTTAATCACCTATATTCTGTCACTTCCAAATTTAACTGTAGACTGTGGTAGTGGCTGCTGTATGTTCACCAGACTTTATTTTCCTCCCTTAAGAAGAGAGCAAGATTATATTTCCCGTTTCCTTTTACAGTTAAGCAGGGCTGTAATACCAAGTCTAGCCAATGGAATGAGGTCAAGAACCTATACTACTTCCAGGTCAGGCACCTAAAAGCCTTCCTGTGAAACTGTGCCTGTATGCTCTCTCTTTGCTAGCAGAGTATAGAAGAGCGTAAGGCCTTGGAATCGGAGAGCAACCAGAAGGAAGGAGCCTGGGCCCCAAATGATAATGCGGAGCAGAGCACCCCACCGTCAACCCACACCAGACTGTAACTTGAGCAAGAAAAGCTTCCTTAGGCACAATACTGCAGGAAAGAGATGAGTTCAGGAAAGAATTGACCAGTTTTCAAGGAGAAATAAAAGACAATAAAGATAGCTTAGAAGTTTTAGGTTTTAAAGAGTTGGAAAAAACAATTGCTTCTAGACCCCAGGTCATATGAGGCAAGACTAAAAAAGACTTTGAAAAAATGAAAACCCAGCAAATTTTCTCAGTTGCCTTAAGTGACCCAGACTAAGGGTTAAGCCTCTTGCTTTAGGCATCCTTACAGTAGGCACCTTTAAGTTGAATAAGAGGAATGGAGGCCATATCCACGTTCATGGCAGCTCTATTCATGACAGCCAAGAGGTGCAAGCAACCGAAGGGTTCATGGACAGAAGAATGGATAAACAAAATATGGTATATACATACAATAAAATAGTATTCAGCCTTAACAAGAAATTCTGTCACATACCATAGCACAGATGAGCCATGAGGACATAAGTGAAATAAGCCAGTCACAAAGACAAATACTATATGATTCCACTTGTATGAAGTATCTAGGGCAGTCAAATTTATAGAAACAGAAACTGGTAATGGCCAGGGATTAGTAAAGGGGAAAATGAGGAGTTGTTTAATGAGTATAGATTTTCAGTTTTATAAGACAAAAAAACCTGATCAGTTGCACAACAATGTGACTATCCTCAACACTACTGAATGATACACTTAGAAATAATTAGGATAATAAATTTTATGTTATGTGTCTTTTAACCACAATAAAAAAAAAAGTAATGCAGGCTGTTATGGACTGAATGTTTGTATCTCCCTATAATTCATTATGTTGAAGCCCTAACCACCAATGTGATGATATTATGAATGGGGACCTTAGACGGATAATTAGGTTTAGATGAGGTCACAAGGGAGATCTCCATAATAGGATTAATGTTCTTATAAAAAGAAGAGAGACCAGAGACTCTCTCCACACTCAGGCACTGAGGAAAGGCTATGTGAGTACACAGTGAGAAGGCACAAGCCAGGAGGTGGCCATAAAAAAGGAAAAACTATTGATACATGCAACACGGCATGATCTTGAAAACACTTTGCCAAGTGAAAGTTGCCAGACACAAAAAGTCACATTTTGTGTGATTCTGTTTATATGAAATGTCCAGAATGGAGGGAATGAAGAGTGACAGCTAAAGGGTATGGGATTTCTCTCTGGGGTGATGAAAATATGCAGGAATTAGGTAGTGGTGATAGTTGTACACTATGAATATACTAAAACCCACAAAATTGTATACTTTAAAAGGATAAGATTTTACGTGGTACGTGAATTATATCTCAAAGCTGTCATGAGAAAAAGTCAGAAGAAAAGATCAAAATAAATGGTATGTTTGTAAAAAGCAAAAACTATCTTTGCTCTCCTAAAGAGGAACATCCAAAAAATTGGGAAAACCTCCACAAAACTATATAAAATAAAAACATATTGATGATATTCTCGTAATTCATTACGTATTTTTTGGTAACCTTAATTGCTAGGTAAAACTGACAAATTATCTTTCATATCTAGATTGAGTCAAGGAGTGGTAACAAGAGATTCACAGACAACAGGAAGAGGAAAGAGGAAAGGAGTGAAAGTACTGTTCGCATGTATCACCTAGAAAGAACAGAAAACTCTCAAAGTGCTAGATCTGAATTTATAACCTCACAACTTGGTGCATGCCTAAGGAAGGCTCCTCAGCCTGTTCCATAGTCCTTTCAGCCCCCTAGGGGTCAGAGACCTCTCAGGGGTTGGGTAGAAGGCTGGTTCCCTCCTCTCCCAGCCACCTCAGTTTAGCCTGAGGCGAGTTTATGAAAGATGCTACCAGAGATGAAGCTTCACAAGATCCTGGGAGAAAAAGGCAAGCAGGGTGCCTGGGTGTGGAGCAATCTTACCCTGGAGTTGTGGTTCCTAAGCCTGCTTCATCAATGAGAACTGAGGTAGGTTTTAACAATCTATATTCCCAGGCCCTGTCTCAGATTCTGATAGGTAGGCTGGTGTGGACTGGAAAACTGAAGATCAGTTGAGTGGGGATTGGTGCTGTGGCTCTTTTATGGCTGTTGGAAGCACAATGTACTGATAAACACTTACTTATGTGTCTCACTACAAGCATCTTGAGAACAAAGGCATTGTCTTTTCATCTTTGGAGCTAGCAGGTGTTAGCAGCCAGCAGAGAGCATGACACTGCTTAGTGCTCACGCATGTTTACTGAGCAAAACAATAAATTGCCATCTTGCTGTTTTTAAATTTTAGACTATACTGTCTACCTAGATATGTGAGTATATTTAGTAGCACCAAATACATAATTGCAATGTTAAATTTTCTCAGCAAATAGTGAGGGTATCCTCTATTATTTAAGAATCCACTGATTCCTTGCCCTTGATGAGATGCTAACCTAGTTGTTTCAAAAGAACCTTGAAAGTAATAAAACTTAGCCTTCCCAAATCATTACTTAGTTCAGCATTCTACAGCTTTAATATCATCATCACATTAAGCTCTCTCACATGACTACACTGTTGTGTGGCATTGTGCTGCAGCTTGTCAGGCACAGGGACCCATTTACACAGTTTAAAAAGACAGGTAAATTCAATAATACAGATAAATATTGACATCTTTTTTAAGCTCATATTTCAGCATTTGCCTCTTGGTTTTTCTATTTTCATTAAGCAGCCAGGACAATTTTAAGGTATTAAAACCTCAAACTTTAAAAACATTTTCAAATTTAAGTGACATAAGCAAAGAACAACAAAAACTAATGGTTTTCTCAAACATGCACTGATTCAATAATACCTATATTTTGGTTAATGCATTGTTAGGTTACATTTTAGTAGACTCTAGGCATCCTAAGTATTTTAGCATTTTTTTTCTATTTTGACTACCCATAACAAACTTTTACACTGCAGAAATTAAGTTGAATGGTCTGTCCCAACTACCTGCACATTCAAATGGTGGGTATATACCTTACCATATGCCCCTACACGTATATGCCCACCACATGGATAAAGTTTAACCTCTACTCAAAAAACATTGTCTGGAATGATCAAGTGTGTGGTTCTTATTTTTAAAAAGAACTCTTTAATTCTGTGCAGTGCATATAAACTGACACATTAAAAAAATCCCTGAGAACTCCCTGCAGCCTTGGAGGCCAGCCAGATACTCTGATCTAGTGGTTCATACTAATATCCTTAAAGAGATTCTAATTCAAATAAAAAATCCTTTACAAATCAATCAGACTTTAATCACTTGAAACATGTAAAAGAGAAAGAGAGAAAACAAAAGCAGACATTTTCAAGAGATCCTGAAAATGATATTGCAAGGTATTGAACATCTCAAAGAAAAACTTGAAGTGGTCCTAGAAAAAAGGACCAGAAAATCTAGATAATGATGGCTCAATGAAAGATTCCTATTCTAGGATATAGAAGCCTTTGTATTGCTGGTCAAAGGAAAAAAAGTCTGAACTGAGGAATGAGAGTAGGTAAGGTGTTTTAAAGGTAAAATTCAGAGTATTTTATTCTCATAGAATACATGTTTAAGTATTCCTTTTCCACACTTAACCCTTTTTATCTGCTACTAACTTACATTTTGCTTGATATGCTTTACGTCTCAAGAGACATTTTCACAAGAGCTCTACATTTGGCAATTAACTGTATACTTTGCATCAGAAAGATTAAAAGGCTTCTAATTAGGGAGAATGAACTTAAAATGCTGACACTGTTAGCCAAAAATTAGATGAGCTACTATTGGAGGAAGATCCAACTTTTTCTTATATTGCAGAATGACACAAGAGTAAGTGCTATGACAAATGAACATGTGAGCTAAAGTGGCACTTGAAGAACATTGTCATTGGTTCCACCACTAAGCAGATAGCTATTACTGTTGATTGAGGGCACACTTAACTGTGGGCCCAAGAGCAAAAACAACTGTACTATTTTTGCATTTTTCTGTGAGTAATACTACGTTAAAATAAAAGTTAAAAAATAAAAAATTAAAAGGACAACTTGGATGGAGGAAAAAAGATCACATACATGGCGGTAACTATGATCTGGGGAGAAACTATAAAAACCACTAAGAGCTCAGTCAAGAGTCTCCACCCCATTAGGTACATGTGATTGAGTACTGACTTAAAAAACCCTGCCATCCTTCTTGTCTATCTCTTTTAAACCCACTGAGCTCAAGACTTCTCATAAAGAGCTACCCCTATGAGATTGATTTATCAGCTATTCTGTCTCTGTCTAAACTATGGTTTCCCAGCACTGACAAATCTACCAGCATGGAAAATTGTTGTATGACTTGTTCTTTGGTATGTTCCTTAAGTGACTCTTTTGTCTTCATTACAGTCATGGACAGGTCAATCACTGGAATGCCCACCATGCACGTAACCCCACAACCTCTTCTATGTAAACTGCCAGAGAGAAGCAGCAAACTGGACCAGAGATTGGCACCTGACCCAGGGGGAGTCAATCCATACACTGGCCAGAGGCCTCTGAGCTGGTCTTGCATAAATATTCTAATAAAGACAATAACACCTAATTGGGCCTCTTTTGAGAGTATTTGACATGGACACACAAGAGAGCGCTGAACTTCTAAAAGGACCTGACCAAGTCTAAAAGACCCACAAACACACAAAAAAAATCAGTGACAGAGAAAGTGTCAGAGTCACAACAATGAAAGAGCACGTTTGAAGATGAATACACTTCTGATGCTAAGGTGGCAAAAGACAATACAGCTGCTAGTTTATATCTACTTTGAACGAATGCCCATCCGCAAATTATGTTCCAGTCACCAAAAGATACCGTTTCGCTAATCGCACAAACCCTAGCAGGCCTGGTTTAGGGTCTACTTCAGGTAACTTGTGCTAGTTTCAATATAACTTTAAAAAGCGTTTACAGTTATTGCCCACCTTATAACATTCAATATTTCTTCCTGGAGCAGAATCATGTTTTAGCTGACTGTTCAAGGTTCTTAGATAGATGTAGAAGCCTGATGATAATAATGATAATTGTCCATATTCACTTATCACAATTTCAAAATCAAGAAAACTATGAAAAAGTAAGTTTTTCATAGTTAACTTTACAGCAAAATCTAACCTAAATTGATGTCAGTTTTCCACTTGAAGTTTCAAGTTTCATCACAAAATAATTAAAGTGTTTGATTACAGGGTGCTGTCTCAGACACTACCTGGAGGTTTCATAATATGTGACATATGTACTATATTACCTTCCTAAAATTAAAACAAAAATCTGAATTCCAACATGCATCTGGCCCTAAGGGTTTCTGAAAGGAATTGCAGACTTATAAGTTACACTTAAATAGCATTTATCACATGCCTGGTTCTAGCCTAAGGATTAACTCATTCAATTTTCACAACAGTCCTATGAAAGAGAGTAATTCTCTCCATCTTACTAATGAGGAAGCCAATATGCCCAGCTAGTAGGTAGTGGAGGTAGAATGCCAACCCAGTCACTAGCTCTGGAGACTCTTGCTCTTAATTATTTCGATAATTCTTTTAACACCCAAAGTGTTTTTGTGGTCATTTTAAAGAGGTGGAGCTCTTAATGCAGTTTCCTGAGCTTGTTCATGTCTAGCAGCGATTATTTTCAAAATGTCATGATATAATATGAAACCATATTTTATGTACGTACATATTCTGCAATAAACCAGCCAGCTGCTGAATCTGTTTGTCTGGCTGAGTTGGTGGGTCAGCCCATAATTTGTAGCATCTCATAGGTGGCACCTTAAAGGTTATCCATTTACTCATTAGATGTTTGAATTCCTTATATAAAGTTTTCTATTCTAAACTTGAAGGCCTCTGCAACCCTAGACGCAACCTACTTGGTCTCTAGGCAGCTCTAACCACTAAAACGACTTCCTTGTACAAATTCTAAATATGTCTCACTGAACCTTCTAGCCATTGATTCTTATGGACATAGAACAAATCTAAATCCATTTCTTTATTTGGGTCTTCAAAATAATTGTAGATAACTGTCTCTCCAACTATTTATTCTATAACTAGCTTAGGAAAAGCATAGGTACTGTTTTAAAAACACACAGCAAAAGTTGGTATTATGACTTAAACAAGAAAGAATAACTTAAAAAAAAAATACTGATTTCTAGATTTCCATAGGATAATGGCAGCTGTTTACATCCAACTCTCTCAACATATCCTCCAGACACATTATGGACACACAAGAAAAGCAAATAAATCCATAAAACAAAACTATAAAGTAACTAAGAGAAAGAGAAAGAATGCTACAAACTTCAATTTACATGTAACTAGGCAAGCAGACCTCAGAAACCAGCAAAGCTGACTAGAGCCTGTACTGGAATGGAAACACCCGTGGAGGCAAGGTGGCAAGGAGGAGGGGGCGAAGGGGCCCTTGTAATGGTGGGACACAGGTGAAACCACCCCTAGGAAGTGTCCCACATGGAGTAGGGGCCTGCTGAGAACAGGTTGGAGGCCTTGTGAATCAAAGCAGCAACTGCTGGGGAGCAGAAAGAAACCTGAAAGTTCCTGGGACCAGAGGTGGCGGTCTTGGAGAGGCCTGTGGAGTAGTTGGATGGCTAAAATATTGGTCGTGAGCCACGGCACAGTTCAAAGAGATATTAAACTGTGGATAGTAGCCAAGACAAAAGAGAAACATTTGAAGAATTTTATCTTGAAAAGATAATCATAGAAATGTTTTCCACAATAATAATGATAATATCAGTGCCCACTATGGTGCAATGGTCTGAAAAGGGAACCCAGAGAAAAGTTCATTACATCAAAGCACTCAAAGTGCTTCTCAGGCAAAACTCCTTTCAACCCAGATTATACATTGGACAGATTGTTTAAAGGAGAAACAATGAAAAATTGACTGTAAATAGTAGTAGCAAAATAAAGCTCTAATCTCATCTCCTAGCTTTAAGTCCCATCCTTTCCCAACAACAGATAAAAGAAATCCAACCTGAAAATTATTCTTTAAATAAATTATTTCCTTTGGGAGATATCACTTCAATTAAAAAAAAAAAAAGGTTTTACTGATGATAAATATATTGGTCTCTCTGGCACTGTTATTCCTTTCCATCTCCTTCATCTACCCTCAGGTGGTGTCTTACTGTGCAAATTACCATCGGAGCGTACAGTTTGGGCTGTGTCGTACCCATTCGTATGTTGTTGCCAGCCAGGGAAGAGATCGAGTGCAAAAAGAATAAGTGTTTGAAAACTTTAATAGTGATTTGACAGAGTGAGTTCATGTCTGTTGAATCTAAAAATAAAATATGTGCCTACATATTTTTTAAAATTAAGGATTATTGTAGTATAATTTACATATAGTGAAATCCATATTTTTAAGGTGCCCTTCCTCAGTCAATCTTCTCTCCTGACCCTGAACCCGAGGCAATCACTATCTGATTTCTCTCCCTTACAGTTTTGCCTTTTTCTAGAATTTCATATAAATGGAATCATGAATTACATAATCTTTTGTGCCTGGCATCTTTCACTTACATACTGCTTTTAAGATTCAACCATGTTGTTGCATGTATCAATAGTTTATTCCTTTAATTCACTTATTTATATTTATACTCCATTGCATCAAAATGAGTTTATCCATTCACCAGATAATGGATTCCTGGGTTGTTTTCAATCTTGGATGATTATGAAAGCTGCTGTACGTATTTATGTACAGGTCATTTTTGTAAAAGGATATCCAAGTCTACCAGCACTATTTTATTGAAATGACTATCTTTTTTTCCACTGACTTATCTTGTCATCATTTTAAAAAATCAACTGATTGTATACCTGTGGGTCTATTTCTGGACCTGTACTCTCTTTCATTGTATCCTTATACCAATGCTATGCACTTTCTTGATTACCGTAGGTTTATACTAAATCATGAAATAAAGTAAGTCCTCCAAATTTGTTGTTTTTTTGAAATTTTTTTGGCTATTGTATAGTTCCTGTGCTTTTCCATACAAAGTTTAAAATCAGATTGTCAATTTCTGTAAAAAAGCTTATAAGGATTTTAACTGAAATTGTACTGATTCTATAGATTGCTTTAGGGAGAACTTATACCTTAATATTAAGTCTTCTGATCAATGAAACTCAGTATATCTCTGCATTTATTAGGTCCTTTTAAATTTTTCATCAATGTTCTGTAGCTTTTATTGTAAAAATCTAGAATGTGCTGTGCTATATTTATCCCTAAATATTTAACTTTATAGATACTATTATAAGTGATGTACTTTATAATGTGTTATATTGTACTTCAGTTTATACTTGCTCATTGCTAGTATATAGAAATAAAATGGATTTTTATATATAATTCACAATATTAACAGAACAAAAATGCATCCTATCCAGTACTATTTTTATTCTTTGAGATTTTCTATGTAGATGATCATGTCATATAAAATATAGAGTTTTAACTTCCTCCTTTCTGATATGTCTTTTATTTCTTTTTTCTTTTCTTCTTTTTCTCTTTTTTTTTTTTTTTTTTTTTTTTTTGTGGGGAGGTGGGGGGGTGGGGCTTGCTAAACTGACAAGGACTTCCATTACAATACTGACCAAAAGGGGTAAGACTGGACATCCCTGACATGTTCCAATCTTAACTGGAAAACATTCAGTCTTTCACTGTTAAGTATGAGATGTTTCTTCTAGGTTTTTTTTTTTTTTTTTTTTAACAGATGCCATTTAAACAGGTGAAAGGACTTCTGGTCTGCTGAGAATTTTTATCATGAATGGGTACTGAATTTTGTTAAATTAAATGCAATTTTGTCCAATTGTACTCTTTCTGCATTTATTGGGCTGATAGGTTTTTCTTTTTTATTCTGTTAATATTGTGAATTACATTGATTTCAAATGTTATAGCAACTTGGCATTCCTAAGATAAGCCTCACTTGGTTACAATATACAATCCTTTTTATATACTGCTGGACTTATTTACTAAAGCATTGGCAAAAATTTTCTTGTCTATACTCACGGTGGATATTGGTCTGTAGTTTTATTTTCCTGTAATTTCTTGGTCAGGTTTTGGTATTTCCATGGAATATTTTTCATCATTTTTTTACTTTTAACTTACCACTGTGTTTTAATTTAAAGTCAGTTTCTTAAGAGCAACACTTGGATCTTGCTTTTTTTATCCAATCTGACAACCTCTGCCTTTTAAATGTTTAAGTGATTTATAATTACTGATATGGTTGAATTTGAATCTATTATCTTGCTAACTGTGTTCTATTTCTCTCATCTACTCTGTTTCCTTTTTCTTCTCTTCCTGCCTTCTTTTGGATTATTTTCTATGACCCCATTTTCTCTCTACAACTGGCTCATTGGTTATGCCTCCTTTATTTTCTAGTGGCTGTTCTAGAGTTTACATCTGTAAATTATTACAGTCTACCTTCAAATAATATTACCACTTTATGTATAGTGTAAGCTCATCCCAAGTGATCTGGGAATTGGCATGGTTGTTGCTGTCCTAGCTTTTAGTGCACCAGACTAAATGATCTCAGTGTTGAGCTGCCTTACCTTGTGCTTAGTCTGAGGATTGCAGTGCTGAAGATTTCTGCTCTATGTTCAGCTTTTAGCAGTCACCACACACCCACACCACAGAGGGGTCTCTTTCACACTCCTGCACCTTCCCCAGAGGCAGACTACTGCTGCTTGTTCCTCAGGGTTAGGTTTATTGGGGGCAGGGAGAGTTAAAAAAGCCTTTCTATCCCTTCCACCTATGGCAGCTGAGTCCGGCCAGTATCTATAGTGTTCTTGGGCAGGAAAGGTTTTTCCATCCCTTTCCCAAAGGTACAGACTTCTGTTTTGTATTGGTTTGGGATCCTGGACCCATTTCCTGCTCTTCCCTCAGGGGAAGATCACTTTTGCTTCTATCCTTCTCCCAAAAGCCACACCTTTCTCCCAGTTCCTGTGGGAATGAAGGGAGAGTTTCTAATCTCCAGAGGCAGAAGAGTTTTTTTTTTTTTTTTTTTTTTTTTTGGCTTCTACCCTTTCCCCAGAGGCCCTGGGGATGACAGGGTTTGTTGCCCAGCCCCTAGTGATCAGGTGTTCGGTTCATATGAGATGTGTCTGGGGAAGACACAGGATTTTGTGCTTCTTCCCCAGCAGCAATCACCTCCCCGGTTCTGTGACTGATGAGCGCAGACGAGGGTCTCTCCATTCTTCTGTCCTGCCCAGTTTTTCTTGTGAACATCTGAGGAGACCTGTGGCGAAGGGCTTGCAATGGGAACTCCCCGTGCGTTTAGAGCTCTCGGCTATTCTAAACTGATATACTAACTCACGTTTGGACTTGAGGAATTTAAAATTAATTTTGGTTATTTCTCCTTATTTGGTTCTCTGGCAGCCACTTCCTCCTCTCATGCTCTGTCAAAGGTGACAGTTTGTGTACCTTATCTCTCTAGGAAGGGCTTGGCACATTTTGGAATTAAGTACCATCGATTTCCTTGTAAACTCGGCTCTCTGATAAGTTCAAAGAAAGTTATGATTTTTGTGAGCTAATCTGGAGGTTTTTTTTTGAACAGCAGTAACATGCTCTTACTACTTTCTATATTCTAAGTGAAAGAAGAATTTAGGCTTATATTTGTATGTCTCTTTGCTTTTTATATTTAAAATAATTTTATTGTATTTTATGAAAAAATATTGCTCTGTGATAGATTTGACAGATTGGAAAGCATTAAAACTAGTCCTTTACTGTAATAAATAGTCTGAAAAACACTGTTTGAGTACATATAGTAGTTACAGTTATGATAAGATTGTCCAAGTTGTAGGTTCATGACAAACTGTTTATCTATAGGAACATTTCTTTTGGGACTTACAACATACTGATGGGTAGCACAAAAAAGTTCATATTAATTCACACTTTGCAGAGAGTAAGGGCAGTTTCGAGTGGTCAATAAACTATTTTCACTTATGAAGACTTATTATTATGTAGCCTATCATATAGCACAGCCAATGTTCTCCCTTTCTAAAATACGTTCATAGCATTTGTCCCAATTTTCCATGATGCAGGCCAGTTAATTACTTAGGAATCTTTCAAAAATGCCCCAGATTTCCTCTGGAAAAGGCATATCAAATAAACCATAGATTTCTCCACAACCAGCAAAGGTGCTAATAAAATGGAAACATAATGAGAAGGAGTCTTGAAGACACTTAGGAAAATTATCATCTCTGATTTCCCCTGATAAACAATTTTGAAGCAATAATTAATTTATTTTAAAATATTTTCTCACATAACACTTTTATTATGAAATTATCACTTTGTTGCTCTTGTGTCTATCTTTCCTAACAAAATAGTGAACAACTCAAGAGAACAATGTTGTATTCATCTTTGTACTTCTCAGTGTCTAGCACAGTGCCTGGCATACAGCAGGCTCTTAATGAATACCTATTTGAGTAAATACATATTAAAATAAATGAAATAGATCTGGTGATGGTTCTGTCTCGTTTTTCTTGTATCTTTTCCTTCCAGGCTATATCCTGCTCTCACCTCTCTCCTCTTTCCTTTTTTGCTAGTGTAATAAACAGATCTCACAGAATCTATACCACCACAATGTTTGCCTGGCTCCCAAATAACCACTACTGTTTGAAGCCATATCTGTCTGATCAGTTAGCTTCATACCTATAACAGTAGCATTGGGGCTGAGATAATTCCAGCTCTGTCCTTTGATTGGATGACCTGGCAGCCTGCTTGGTGGCCAGATTTTGTAGAGAAATAATTTTCCTATAACTACCTCAGGGCCTGGGTGAAGGAATTTCTATTTGAACCTGCCTATTTTTCTCCCTCATTGGTCCTATGTATCCAGGGACTCACATACCTCAACCCCTGAACTTCTTTGAGTCACAACAGGTACTTCTAATGGTAATATACATTATTTCATTTTCCATATGCTCTGATCAACCTTCCATTAAGATATATAAGAAGAATGCCACTGAAAGTAGATATGGTCTTTTCTTTTTGAATATTCAAAATTCTTAACAGAATAATATACCCAGGGTAGACATACAATTATTGAATGAGAGAATGAGTTGAACCCTGCATTGAAAGCTCTTCATAAGTCCCTTCCATGAATTTAGTCAACTTAACATTTACACTTTAGTTTTCCCTTTCCTTTTCCCAACAAATCATTTTACTTCTTTCACTCACCTCCATGGGAAAACTAATGTGCCATGAAGGGTGTTAACTGACAGTTCCTGAGAGGACCAAACATACCTTGCAGTTCAATAAGTTTCACATTTTTCCATAATCATATATTAACTAATTTCACTATTCCCATAGATTTTTTAAAAAAGAAACTCTTACCCAGCTTTAGCAACACTTATGGTTTGTTGTTCCATTGCTTCGTGGATACTGGTTCTATCATGCTCTTTGAGGCTGTTAAATTCATCGATACAGCAAAGGCCTGCATCTGCAAGCACTAATGCTCCAGCCTCCAAATTCCATTCTCCTGAGTCTTTTACAGCAGTTACTGTAAGACCTAAGAAAAGAAGCACACTGTGTCGGCTCTTGTTTTCAAAAGCACCTCTTATACCTATGAAGGGAAACAAATATCTGCATTTTAAATGGAATGGTCACAGCTTTTATTTCCAGCATACTAAGAATGAATGACATCAGGACAACTACTTCAGGTGTCCAGTCACTAGAAGGTCTCAGAAGACCCAATGCTCTGAAAATCTAACAGATGTTGAATGTTTTGTAACAACCAGAAGTCTCCAAATTTTCTTTCTCCTTGGTAGATACTCTTAATGAGTGGTCTAAACTTTTAGAAGGAACAAACAGATCTCCCGAGATATTATAACAAGAGGTTTTGTACTATATACTGTTTATAGAGAAAGGTCTAAAGACAGAGAACAGTAGATATTATAGTCCAATGATGAAAATGAAAAGTTTGCTCCCATTCACAGAGGATTTCCTTCATATATCTTATTTGATTTTAATTCATCTTTTCTACCAGTCGATAAAGCAGAGTGGTCAAAAGCTAAGGCTATGGAGTCACCTAGACTTGGATTTGAATCCTGGACCTGTCAGTCTGGCTATCATACTGTAGTCAAGTTTCTTAATATATCCAGGCCTCAGTTTATTCCTTTATAAAAGAGGGTAACAATAGAAAATATTTTATATATTCTTGGATATTTAAATAGAATATAAGTAAAGTTCTTTAAAAGGTGTATGATACATAATGAGTAGTTATTATTGATAAAAATTGATAAATCTCTGGCTAGACTGATCAAGGGGAAAAAAAGACAAAAATTACAAATATCAGGAATGAAAGAAGACATCACTATAGGCCCTACAGACACTGAATTAATAATATGGAAATATAGTGAGCAACTCTATGCCTTAAGTTTGATAACTTAGATGAAATGGTCAAATTCTTTGAGATATATAAACTGCCAAAGTTTATCTTGAAAAAGGCAACTTGTACAATCTTATAACTACCTTGAAAATTGACTATGTTGTTAAAACCCTTGCAGTTAACACAGAAATCTACAAGCTGAGATGACTTCATGGTGAATTCTACCAAACATTTAAAGACTGAAATACCAATTCTACCAAACATTTAAAGACCGAAATACCAATTCTTCATGAACTCTTCTTTATAAGTAGACGAGAACACTTCTTAACTCATTCTATGAGAACAATATTATCCACATATCAAAAATCACAAGAATACTAATGATCAATATCTCTTATGACTATAGGTACAAAAATCCTCAACGAAATTCTAGTAAACCAGACTTAGCAATATATAAAAAGACTATATAAATGGATGGCTGGTGCAACATCTGGAAATCAACTAATGTAATATTCCCAGATTAACAGAGTAAGGAACAAAAAGCACAAGATCATCTCGACAGAGGCAGGAAAAGCATTAGACAAAATTCAACAACTAGGAACAGAAGAGAACTTTCTCAACATGATTAAGGGCATCTACAAAAAACCCAGAGCTAACATCATTCTAAATGCTTAAGACGGAATATTTTCCCACTAAGATCAGAAACAAGACAGAAATGTTTGCTACATCTATCCAACATGGTACTGGAGGTTCTAGGAAGGGCAATTAAGCAAAAAATAAAATAATAGGCATCCGGAAAAAAAAAGAAGTAAAACTACCTATTTGCAGAAGCAATGATTCTGCATATAGAAAATGCAAAGGAATCTGCTAAAAATGTATTACATCTAATAAACAAGTTCGGCCAGGTTTATGGACACAAAATCAATTTTGAAAAATCAATTATATGTTGGGAGCATTTGAGATTTTGCTCCCTAGCATATGTTGTCAGTTTGGCTCAAATGACTCTTATAAAAATTTTAAAATATAATAAAATAAAAATCAATCTTATGTCTATATACTTGCAATGAAGAATACAAAAATGTGTTAAAATTCTAATTCCATTTACAATAGCATCAAAAAAAATAAAATACTTAGGAATAAAAAGTATAAGACTTACACTTTGAAAACTATAAAGCATTGTTGAAAGAAATTAAAGACGACTTAAATAAGTAAAAGCCCATATTTACTGACTGGAAGACCTAACATTGTTAAAATGGCAATATTCCCGCAAAGGAACTACAGATTTAATGCAATCCTTATCAAAAATCTTAGCTGGCTTCTCTGTGGAAATTGACAAAGTGATCCCAAAATCATATGGGAATTCAAGAAATTCCAAATGGTCACACAACCGGGAAAAACAAATATGGAGGATTCACACTTCCTGAGTTCAAAAATTACTACAAAGCTATAATAATCAAGACAATGTGGTAATGGCATAAGGACATGTACCAACAGAACAGAACTGATTGTGCAGAAATAAACCCATATATTTATAGTCAATTCATTTTTATAAAAGTTCCAAGACAGTTCATTAAGGAAAGAATAGTCTTTTCAAAAGACACTGCTTGGAAATTGGACATGCACTTGCAAACATAACGATTTGGACCCCTACTTCACACCATATACAAAAATAATTCAAACTGGATCAAAGACTTAAATGTGAGATGCTAAAAACATTAAACACTTAGAAGAAAACACAGGTGTAAATCTTCATGGCTCTTGATTTGGCAATGTTTTTGAGAAATGACACCAAAAGCACAAGCAAAAAAGATGAAACAGATCATTGGACTTCATCAAAATATAAAAAGCTTCGTGCTGCAAAGGCCAACCCCAAGAAAATAAAAAGATATCTCATAGAACAGGAGAAAATTTTTCTAAGCCTGATAAATATAAATTTCTGATGTCTCTAATAAAAGATTTGTATTTAGAATAAACTCTTAAAGTTCAATGATAAAAAGACAAATGACCCAAACTTTTAAATGGCTGAAGGATCCATATAGATGTTTCTCCACAGAAGATACACAAATAGTCAATTAGCCAATGAAAAATGCTTTACATTTTCAGCCTGATGACTAAAATGTAAAATGGTCCAGCCACTTGGAAAACGGTCTCGTAGTTCCTCAAAAGGAGCTACTGCATGACCTAGCAATTCCATTCTTAAGCACAGACCCAAAGAAATGAAAACATATCTCCCTCACAAAAATGTGTACGTAAAACGTTCACAGCATAGTTGTTATTTTGTAAAAAATCACGGTGTAATCATACCAGGGAACTTGGAGGTGGATTCTTTGTATGCTGGATTCAAGGCCTTAGCAGTTACAAATTCTACCAACCTAAATCTACCAATTAATCACCTATTAGCTCATTTGTGAAAACTTTCACCTTCCTATCCTTTTCAGTTTTTGACCTTTCCTAATAAACCTGTATATAAGACATCGAGTCTCACGAAGCTTGCTTGCCTAGCTTCTGTCAAGCTGTCTCCATTTACTGTCGTTTGTCTCTATAGTAACCATCTGAAAAAGCTGCTATGCTTAGCAGTGGCTTTGCGCAAGCAGTGGTCTAGCCAAGAGATGTTTTAAAGATCTGAGTCCTCTTTACTTATCACAACATTTCTCCTGGTTATTAGGAAGGAAAAGGAGACAGTCTCTGATGAATGGGGAAGGCGCAAGGTTGGAGAGAAGGATGGAATGTAAAACATGAAGGAAGATGGATTATACACGGAGACTGAGGTCAAGAGGAAAATAAGTTTAGAAAGACCTTCATTTATAAGAGGACTAAGAACACATGGTTAAAAACTAGATACAAGAAACAGACAATTATTAAGCATTTCCATCCATGTTCTTCTGGTCAGAATATTAACATCAATAACTGTTAATAAAAAACATAATTATAGTGCTTCAGAAAGCTGACTGATATCATTGATAGCTACCCTAAGGGTGTTTAACAGTATAGTCCAGCTACGCATAAGGGCGCAGACAGTTTATATCTTCAACAAAATTCTAACCTAACAGTGGGTAGAAATGAATACAATACAGTGAAACTATTATTAAAGAATGGAACAGAGAATAGGAGAGGGGGATGCTCTTTATGTAACAAACATGGAAACCTTATAAAAAGTATACAGATGCATTGAGGGTTCATCCCCTCTGTCTCCCAATCATCCCTTCTGCAACAGGAGGCTTTACCTCAATGGGGAGATTCCTACAGCTTTGCTGTGGCTGGGGCCTCCTCTTACTCCCTGTATATACCTGCACCAACCTAATTCACGGAGCTTCATTCCTCAAGAGTTCATTAATCAAGTCATTACTACAATGTCTGCTAGCCTGTAGGTTCTTCCAAGAAACGATACCAATTGCTTTTTCTACATTCAAAGTCCATGTTAAGTATTATCTGACACAGAGAAGAAAAAGTAGAGAAGCACTAGGGTAGCAATTAAAGGAATGTGTTTCAGAGCACCAGTATCCTCATTTGCTATATGCAGAGGAAAATACGTTACCCTCCTACCTTCTAGGATGTTGTGAGGCTTGAAATGTATGTATACATATATATCACATATTTATACATATATACATACCATATATGTACTGTACACACAGTACACACACACACACACACACATACATACACACAGACTTTATTGTGACCATATTACCTTCTATATTGTATCATATTGACTTAATTACATACTTATCTTTCCTACTAGACCATAGGTCTTTGAGGATAATGCCCAAGTATGTTTTGTCTTTGGATATTCCACAGAGCCTAGCACAATAATTTTTTTTTAACTTTTTAAAAATTAAGTTTATTGGGGTAACATTGGTTAAATCAATTATATAATTTTCAGGTGTACATTATAATTTGATGTCTGGATATTCTATTGTGTTTACTACCCAAAGTCCAGTTTCCTCCAGTTACCATATATTTGATCCCCTTTACCCACTTCACACTCTCCTTACCCCCCTACATTTACCCCCTTTACCCCATCTATCTTCCCCCTCTTCCGCCACCCCTTACCCTCTGGTAACCGCCAGTCCATTGTCTATGACCCTGAGTCTCTGTTTGTTTGTTCTGTTCATTTGTTGCTTTTAGGTTTATATAATATTTTCACATAACAAATGCCCTCTCTCTACTTACGTAATGAGCTATTACGATTAAAATCATTACTGTAGATTTATTTCTTTTATAAATGCCTGTAAACTCCAGCAAATCTCTACATTTTATATTTATATGTAAAATTTTAGTTAAAACTATCATTAAATTTTGACATCCTGTAACTAATAATAGGGGCCCTTTAAACTAATTAAAAACCGTATTACAATAAACCTTAAATAAAAAAAAATTTTAAAAGATGGGGACAATAATGTAAATATCTCTTCAAAGAGAATTCAATAGAGTGAAATGTAATTACCCCAGGTGGAATCCAGGATTTGAACAAAGGCAAGAGGTGAGCACTTCCATTGCTATGATAACTTCTGCAGCAGGCACTGAGACTTGATTTCTTAGTTGCACTACACTTTAACTCTCTCTTTCAACTTGTTTGTGTGCGACCTCAATTTAACTTCAAATTTAAGCTTTTTAAAACCCCCTAATAGAGATTTGAATCACAGAAGCAAACTGTACCTTGTGTCTTCAGAATTTAAGCTGTATGTCTAACGGTAGGTACTTCCTTTGAAGAACAGCTGCAGCATACTACTCCTCACTATGCCACAACCTACTGGCATGGCTAAATGACCACTTCACTTCACACCACAGAAAGCACTCAATAACTGACCAATAGTAAGATCAAATAAGTTTAGGTTACCAAGTAAGCTTAGTCCTGAGCTAACAAAACTTACAGCTGTATCAGTTTGCTAGGGTTGTCATAACAAAATGCCAGACTGGTGGCTTCAATAACGGAGATGTATTTCTTGCAGTTCTGGAGGCAAGGGGTACAAGTTCAAGGTGTAAGCAGGTTCGTTTCTTTTCAGGCCTAGCTCTTTGACTTGCAAATGGCCACTTTCTTGCTGTGTCCTCACACGGTCTTTCCCTTGTGCATGTATACACTTTGTATGTTCAAATTTCCTCCTCTTTGAACAACACCAGTTAGAGACTGGATTAGCACCCACCCTAAGGGACTAATTATAACTTAACCACCTCTTTAAACGCTCTATCAGCACATACAGTCATAGTCTGAGGTACTGGGGGTTAGTTAGTACTTCAACATATGAATTTGGGAGGGGAATACATTTTGGCCCAAAACAATAGCTAACTAGGTTCATTCATCTCTGTCCTAGGCACAAATTTAGGCTTTGCTCATCTTAGAGCCAAAAAAACCTCTTTCAGCCATCCTTCCCTCAAGTAATCTGTACAGAAAGAAGCAATCTGGGGATTACACTCCATGTAGCTCTCTGAGCATCATGTGGGCCCCCTTGGGTACTTAATACATTAAGGCATTCATGGTGACTCATCTGTTGCAATATAGTTAGTTGTTTGAGAGTCACTAAAAAGTTGTTCAGAAACAGATCCTATAGAATGATGCTTTTACAATTTCTCCCTCTACAACATGCCAGTTAATTTAGAAATGCCCGGGCACATCTGGGAAACCCTTTGGTCTTTCCCATAAAGTATTGTCGATGGTGAGAAAACTACTGGAGTGCTCAAAAACTTTAATATTTCTGAAAAGCAGTAATAAGATGGTTACGATAGGACAGGCAATATGAGAGGTTTGGAGCCAATTCCTGTGGCTTCCAGTGAACTCTAAGGTAGTATGTGACATGTTAAAAGATGTTAAAAGAAAATAAGCCAAACTAGTGGTATCCAGGTAGATCTTCTTAGTTCTTGATGCTACACCTCCAACAAAAGTGAGTTTTATGGTAAGATGTACATTATGACACACCTATAGAAAGAGAGCATAATGCACTTCATCTTATCAGGCTTACAATGTCATTTTTATAAAGTGAATTATAATCTCTTAAGAGGGCCTGCAATAATCGGAAAACAGCATACCATTCTTAAAGGAGTCATGTTTTAATCTTCGAATGGTGATTTATCTTATATATTTAGTGTCTTGTAGCATACAGGAATTTGCACCTTATCTTAGCTAGTCTTAGGACCAGCACTAATAAGAACAAAGAATAGTTTACCAGTCATAGTAATCTGTGCCTATAACCAAAGTGTGACTCACATTCTAGTGCACACAAATAACTGGGCTCGAGGAAACTACTTCTGGTAGGTTGTGTTTGACTGTTTAATTCATTGACAATAAAATGGGATCCCTGCTTTAAGTAGTTTTCCTAAACGTGGGGAGGCCTGGTATTAGCTATCCCATATTAACTTTCGAAAGACCATTACATGAAGAAGTCTCATTAAAAGCAACCTACTTAAGTATGAACAATGCCTAAAAAATGACAACTCATAATTCTGAGCACTATAATAGAAAAAACTCTTTCAGCAAAGATGACACTTAAGAATTAATTTTCTCTAAATTTAATAGCCAAGTGTAGTGGTTTCATTCACAACACTTAAGAAAATGGCTATGAAAAGCTGGTAATAACACAAGCCTTTATACTTTAGACTACCATTCTTACTTAGTAAATAGAAACAGTTTAACAACCTCGCGAATGTGTTAAAAGTTCTCTTTCCCCATGGCGGTAGTCAAAGCACCATAAATGAATCAACACTGAATGTAGATGAATCAATCAAAGGCTCCTCAGAACCCATATATGGTGCTGTGAATTTTTATTTACTAACGGTTTAAGTCATGATTTTTTTGAAAATCATGTCTTGGTATGCCTGTGTGTTCTCAATTCTCCTTTCCCCTTAACTCTAATTAAATGTTGCCCTTTGGTCTCCTGCTAATTCCATTTTCTCCTTTTATGTCCCTGTTATGCCCACCAAACAGCAGCAACCAGGGATGTAATAATCACACTTCTAATAATCTTTCCTTATTCTAGGGCTTTCCAGATTAAAAGGGAGAAAGATGACCCAGGTGCAGCCCCAAAACTACGTATTCATATTTTCAAGCAAAATCTGCGTGCAAAAGCGTCTCCTCGCCCTTCATTTTGTATCTATTTAACAGCGCTGTTGTGCCCAGGCGCAGATATTAGCTAAGAACTAGATTTCCAAAATGGCTTTGCTCCTTTCGAGCTGGCATCGATCTATAAAAATGCAATTTATTTCCACTGCAACCAACCCTTCTCCCTACTACACAAATTACCCAGTACATAGCTAGCTGAACTTAATCTGTTGTAGACGGATAATCACATCTGCTAAATTCAGTACAGAGCAGCCATAGCCGTTGGACTCAAGTAGAGTGAATTTAAAAAAAAAAAAAAAAAAACCAAAAAAAAAAAACACGAAGCAAACCCGAGGGGCGGGCGTAGCCCAGGATCGCGCCCTCCCGCCGCTTTCGCCGCCGCGAGCACGCCTCCTGTTGCGGCCACGCCTCCCCGGCCCCCGCCCCGCCCCGGCCACGCCCTACGTGAGGCGCGGGAGCCGCCGGGCTGGGGGCGGGGCCTGCTCCGCCCCTCCCCCCGCCGGCGGCGGCCTCCGCGAGGGCCTCCCAGCCCGTATTCCACTCACTTTGTTCTCCGCCTTTGTCCTAATCCACACCAGCAGGTGGAGCCGCAGTTAAAGTTTCCGAGTCCATTCCGGGAGCGGGAGCCCATCTTGCTCGCCGCCGAGGCCCTCGCTGGAGAGGAGGGTCAGAGCTCGGGTGCAGCCAATCGCGAGCAACGCTGCTAGTTATCAGAGCAGAATGGGCTGTAGTTTAGTGAAATAGGAAAGCTGCAAAACACTGTGGAGTGTTCCCGTGTAAATAAAAAGAGGAAAAAAAAGTTTCTCAAGTCGCCGCTGCACTACGTCGGGCCGGCGCCGGGGCGGGGGTCTGCGCTCTCCCGAGCGGCCGCGCGCTGGACTTTATTGTGCCGCAACAAGCCCCCGTTCCCATTGTTTGTGTTTTTTTCAAAATATGGCAAAGGTTCAGGTGAACAATGTAGTGGTGCTGGATAATCCTTCTCCTTTCTACAACCCATTCCAGTTCGAGATCACCTTCGAATGCATCGAGGACCTGTCTGAAGGTGAGTCGGGCGCCCGCCCGCCACCGGGCTGTCAGTTGCGGGCTGCAGACGTTGAAAGTTTCCCGGGCCCGGCCTCGCGCGGGCGGCCGGTGTTCGGCGCCGGGCGGCCTGCGGGCTGCGGGCTTGGCTCTGCGGAAGGAAACTTGAAGTTGATGGACGACGGTCGCCGAGGGCGCGAGGCGTTCGGCCGCAGCCCGGGCGCCTGCCGCGGCTCAACTTGCTAGGAACTTGTTCGAGCGGAGGTAGCCATGTTGTCAGCTTTGTCTGGCGGACGGGCGGCTCGCGAGACCGGCACCCGCCCGGGGTAGTGCCGGGCCAGCCCCGCGCCGCGGCCTCCACGGTCCCCGCGGTAAGGCTGGGAAGGGAGAGGCATGTGTGTGGTCGCGCCGGCGAGTTAGCAGCGGAGCCATCTTACCCAGAGTGGAGAATTGGGCCACCGACCCTGGCGTCACGACGCCTCCTCTTCGCGGGTGACGAACACGGCGCCCCTTCTGCCCACCTTCCTGCCCCCGAGTGGCAAGGCAAATCCATTTTTAGAGCTTACGCTGGAGTTTCCGTACTCTCCTGGGTGGCCATGCCCAGCCGCTTTGGGGAGGAGAGCGAGGCTGTCCGCGCGCTGATTTCTGGCTCCCTCGACCAACCAGCGGGGGAGGCGGGCGCAGGCTCGGCGCCGCGGGCCGGGCGCCGGCGCTCCCCGGGGGCCGCGGGTGCTCCCTGGCCGGCGCTCCCGGGCCAGCGCCCGGTATGCTCCGGGCGCCGGGATGCTCGCGCGAGGCTCGCCCCGACAAACGTGGACTCCTTTCTCTTAATGACTGAAATCTTCTCTCCTCTCTCTTGGGAAGAAAATCTTGCTAAGCTAGAAAGTTACATTTAACCCAAGAGCAGAAATAAGTAAAATACTTAGATAATTACCAGGACTTAATCACTAGCTTCTAAGTAGTTTGCAAGACTTTCTTCAAGAACGTGTTGAAATCTAATTAAGATAACTCCACATCCAAACACCCTGAACATAAAACACAAAAGTGGGCTAGGAAATAAAAGGCAAAGTCTTAACGGCAATGCAAAATTTTTTACTATTTTTCTCTAAGGTCTTCAAAAAAATAAATAATTTTAATATGTGCAGTAATATTTAGAAAGCTAAAACTTGCCAAGGTTATTTTTTTTTTTTGCGATTATTAAAATAATCCAGTGCTTCATTTTCAAAATTTGAGGGGGAAAAACGTTTAATATCAGTAGTAATTGTACAATTCAATAGGGGACATACTTATTTACAAACCTATTTAGCAAAGTGCATTTAAGATTATTGTTAATCAAGGCACGTAAAGCATTTTCACTTTGAAAATTAGTTTTAATCTCCAAAATGTATTTTGCATAGGGTATTAATTTTTCAATTATAAAATTATGCGCTCCTTGTAATAAACTTTTAAAAAGTTGTACAGCCATAAAGTCCTCTGTACCAATGGCTTTCTCATCTCACTCCTGTAAGTAACCATAATTAACACTTTAATCTGAGCTCCTCCTCCATACAGTTTAATACATATATAAAGCATATATGCACATATATAATACATTGTGCACATTTTGAAAGATGATTGTTTAAACTAGTTTCAAGGCCGTTGATAATAAAATTAAAGGGGATTTTTTTTTTTATTACTCAGAAACCATTTGATTACTTATCATAGTATGACTGTAACATTTCAGCTACCAGGCCCATTTTTTTTATACCCCAGCCTGTAGTTTTTCCATTTTATTGCCAATTGCATATAAAATGGGTAAATATAAGAGAAACTACTGACCAGTCCATAGTATGACTATAACATTTCAGCTACCAGGCCCATTTTTTTTATACCCCAGTCTGTAGTTTTTCCATTTTATTGCCAATTGCATATAAAAATGGGTAAATATAAGAGAAACTACTGACCAGTCCATCCCAACTTAGTGTTTTAGGCATTAGAAATTCTTCAAATTATAAGTATTCCTCAAGTGATTCTTTCCATTTCAGGAGCCAATTATAAAGGATGTTGTTACAGGGCTTTGATGTTGGATGAAACCTGCCATCATGGATGCTGAACTATATTCCATTTTTAACTGGGATCTATTCAGAACCTAAGTGAATCACATCGCAAATTTTACGGCACTAATGTCAACAATGCATCACCTTGTATACTTCACTTCCCAGGGCGCCTAGACTGGGCATTTAGTATTTTTTCAAAAGAATTTAAGCTGAGTCATACCAAAGCTGCAAAGGAATCTTTCAAAAAGGTGCCATGCTTTTGTACTCCACCTAGAGGCTGTGTGAATTAAGGAAATTGAGTTTACTTGGCAAAGGCTTATAAGAAGTTCCATACTTTTATACTACTGTAGTTCTTTTAAAAATCTATTCTTGAAATGAAACTACCAAATATTCTGAAGGAGAAATTTTCCCGTTATAATTTTGTCTCAAGTCCTAAGCAGAGGTTGGGAACCATTTTTCATACTTTAGCTTTTTAATAGCCTCCAAATATTTTCACTTTCTGCCCTGTAACTCTGCTTCAAAAAAAGCCTTGAGGAGTACATTTGCTTTTAAGATAATTTATTTTTCCTAATATAAGGCTTACGGCAGTGGGTAGGACAGCAATCCACAGATTAAACAGTCTTTTCTGTCAGACGAGTTAGAGGCCATTGATCTGATGGTCAGTCACCAAGCCTTCTGTATAAATTTAGACTTTCCTGCTGTCTTTGTTATAGGTTTCTGGTTCTCTGCTTCTCTATTGAATGGGCCATTAAAAAAAAAAAAGTTGATCAAATAATTAGGCTACCCTCAGTTTGAATACTTAAAATGTACCAGAATTGAGTATGGTGCTTCATATTTTCAAACTTCAGGCTTGTTCTAATTCCCAAAGATAACATACTTTCCAATAGACCACAGGTCTTCCCAAGTAGTGTAATTAGTTTAAAATTCCCATGGTGATTTCTCTCATTCCCACCACAAATGGAACTACATGTAGCCTGGGATTACCATGTTTAACTTTTTAAATATATGAATAAACTCCTTCAACTGACCCTATTCCTCTTTCCAATACAAGGGGCAGGGGATTGAAAGCTAGGTTAAAAAAAAATTAAGACTACAACTGATGCTGATTTATAAATAAGTACTGAGCATTTAAGCTCAGTAGTTACAGCAGGCATCCCATAACCATAAAAGTTAAGATATAGGTGTTCTCTGAGTTAACAGCCTAGATTATTTATTTCCCCATGGCCTCTGCCCTCACCCATGTCTCCCCTCTCCCTGCAATTCTTTTATTCCACTATTCAGAGCTAGAAAAGGAAGAAATTATCTTACATTTTTGGAAAGAGGTCAGGCCTTGGAGTTGCAGAGACTTAGCTTGGATTCTGATTCTTTGATTTACTAGCTGCATGAATTTGAGTGGATTACTTAGCCTCTCAGAGCCTCAACTTTCTCTGTTTGCATAATAGGTGTAATTAAATCCATAAGATAAAGCTGTTGAAGTGTAAACAACAGGTGTGACATGGCAAGACTAATGCCCAGCACATGGTATTTTATAAAAGGTTTATAAGTCATGACTATGTTCCTCTCAGTCCTCAGATACCAACTTATACCAATTAGGCCAAGAGCACTGTATGTAGTAGTACGAATATATATGAAGTGAACAAAATATGAAAACCTCCACAGGACAATTCCTAGTCTTCACTTGGCTAGTTTAATAACTTTCAAACCCATCTTAAAACAGTTATGCCACTTGGCTTTTGGTTACCCACGTCATTGGCCGCTTGTTTTGTAACCTACTTTATGGATTCTTCCTCATCTCCCTGACCTTTTAACTTCGGACAGCACCAAAGCTCACTCCCTAGAAATCCTATTTTCAAGGCTTTACTTATTGACAGTTTCCAAATTTTGACTAGATCTGTTCTTTATCTCCACTTAGATATCTAGTAGATATCACAAACTGAACATGTCCAAAGCTAACTTGTAATTGTTTCCATCCCTTATCCTCACACAAAAAAAGTGACTCTTGCTGCCTCTATCTTCAAGATTTCTCCAGACTGACTGCTTCTCACACCCATGGCTACATGTGGTCCAAGCTACCATAATTTCTTGCCTCAATTGTTAAAATGGCCTCCTGTTTCTTCCCTTGCCTCTTATAGTTTATACTGAACACAGCAACCCAAATGATCCTTCTGAAATGAAAGTTAGATCATGTTTACTCCACTCAAAATCCTCCAGTAGCTTCCCATGCCACTCAGTGTAAAAGCCTAAAGTCCTTATGATGGCTTTCACAAAACCTTGCGTATCTGGCCATGCCTCTCACCCCTAATCTCATGGTGGGATATTTTCTCCTTTGCTCATTCTGCTCCTGCCCTAGTGGCCTTCCCTTTTTCTTGCCAAGCACCTGAATATCTATAGGCTTCTATACTTGCTGCTGCTTCTGACTAGGTATTCATATTGCTTATTTCTTAATCTTCACCAGCAAACTGATAATCTAATGAGGTCAGATGTAGGACCCTGCATCTGGAAATGTGAGAGAAGCTGGAAATAAAATGGTCTAGTCTAGGCCAGAGCCATGACAATAATAGGTCCTCAGAAATGATTACTGACTTGATAAAAGTATAAACCTTACACTTTATTTAGTTCAATAAATTGCAGTTTATAAATACCATGTGAATAAGTAGTATTCTATGCTATTTATGGTATCTGTTTAATGAACAAAAAATATCTACCCAATTATACAAAAAAGGCAACACATGGTGGCACTAACTAGATTCTCCACAAGTGACCCAGAAACACCCCCTGGGAGTGCTGGTGTAGTCTCAGTGCAGTAAATCCAAGAGGCAGGACACATCGTGCTAAACACCATAAGAGGCCCAGGAGGTCTCAGATGATGCGTATTTGTAGAGTTTCTTCCTTCCCCTTCTAAAGAGAAGGTTCCTTCAAAAGATCAGTTCTTCTGCTCATCTCTGGGTTCTCAAAGGGCACACTATAAAAGGTGCTCAATAAAATTTGAACTGTATGACTGAATTACATAAAATGTCTGGTTGCACTTTAGTGTGTGTTGCTCCTCTTCATGCCTGCTCTTACTGTATATGCTTTGTATACTCATGTATCAAGTGGTAAAGGATCCTTGGTTCCCCCTTCCCAATTTAAAGAATGCATGACACGAGGGGAAGAACCCAGTCGTGGTCCTTTATCAGTTGATAAGCTGAAGCCCCTTACTTCTGAGCCACAGGGAAGTTGGCTCTTTTCTACTTTGGATTTTTCCACTTTGGAGCTCTTTGATGATTTGGACCTGTGTAACATAGTATGAAGCAGTTCTTCCAAAGTGTTCAGTAATTGTTAAAAATGTGACACGAATGAAGGGGGGAGGGATTCCACAGCCAAAGAAATTTGGGAAATGCTGGCTTAACGTTACTGGTCTTTATTAAAAGATGTTTCAGAACACTTAACTTGTCAGTGTGCTTTATGAATCCTCAACACAAGGTTGAAGCATTTCCCAAGTTTTTGGTCTTTTTTGAGGATCCCTATGCATGAACCAGTGTTTCACAAAAAGCATTTTGAGAAACTTGGGTACAAAAGGTAAGAATTTCATAAGGAGCAGTTCAGTGCTTTTCTGGATTTTCTGCTATGAGAAGCCAATATTAGCAGCCAGTAAATAGCTAAGTGGACATAAAAAGGGTCTCTGATGTCATCTTGTAATGTAATTACTGAATATGAAGTAATGTTTTGTTTTTAACCCTAGACTTGGAATGGAAAATTATCTATGTGGGCTCTGCAGAAAGTGAAGAATACGATCAAGTTTTAGACTCTGTTTTAGTGGGCCCTGTTCCTGCAGGAAGGCATATGTTTGTATTTCAGGTAAGATTATTTTTGGTAAATATGTATGCTAAATATGTTTCTAAACAGACTATATCTCATGGTCCTTATCCCTTTGGGGTTAAATCACTGCTTCTGCTACATTCACTTTTTACCTGCTTCTATGTTTTAGGAAGTCACTGTGTCATAAAGGAATGCCACCTCTCGATTTTGTGTGCTAGGGATGTTGACGTGATATTTACTTCCAGGTTTGCACAGCATGTAGTAAACCTTACACTGTGTCATGACACACATGATGGTTAATTTTAGGCTCTTCCTGTGAATAGTCCCTTAGTATCAGACTTTCAAGGGGGTAGCTGTCTAGCAACCCTATCAAAGTGCATACTAACTAGTATAGTTAGTAATAAGCATCTTCATTTTATGGTTTCAGCCATAATATAACAAAAACAACTTTATTTCAGCATAATTAAGCTAGGTTAACAGGTATGTTAGTAGAGAGCTGTGTGATCTTGAGTCACTGGAATTGAAGCCCCACTTTACTAAAGCCTCTAATCTACACATTTTTTAGAGGATTACTACTTTGTTATTTGTGAGAGGAAATTCTAATATAAATCATGTTCTCATAATGAGGACAGTATTTGGGTCTGTGCCAAGACTTCAGACATTGTCTTCTGATTCAAAAGTGTTAATTTCTTTTAATTCATGTTAAATTGTTGTATAAAACTATTCAATATCCAGTTATCCTTACTAGAGGGAAATATTTGTAATAGTCCAAAAAGTAACTAGCTACAGGATTTTAAATTAATTTTGTTACAAGTATTTCTATACAAAGAGTCTCATCAGTTAAACAGAACCACTGAAGAGATTTTATCCAGAGAGAAAATTACCTCTTTCTATCCCTGACCCCCCATTTTCTTACTTCACCTATGGGTCCAATTTAAATGGTCAGATATAGGCCAAGAATCACTCAAACCAGTGGTATCTTTAGAGCTGCTACGTTTCCCTCCCCTCTCCTAAATAGAGAATGCAGAATCTTGGTCTCCTAGTCTTAGTTCTTTTTATTAACAAGTGTGAAATAATTTACAGTACCTAAATAGTTTAAAAAGCTCAAGTATATTAACTATAAAAGACTTAAATCAATTAATTAAAAGTGCTGTTAACCTGAGTTGTGTGAGTGCAGAACCTTGGTGAAAGATGTGGGTACCGGAGAATGAGTGGTATAGGAGAAGCACTGCAGTTAGAGACCTAGTTCAAATCCTGTCTCTCTGCTTGTTAGGCACATGTGACAGGCTCTCTAACCTCCCTCAGACACTCCAGTCATCTATAAAATATGGATAATATATTACCTCATAAGAACATTCATAGGATTCAAGACAAATTGTGCCCTATTTCTATAATTAGAACTAAACTTAGAGTCTTTTAGCTTCTTGAAATTGTTATATAAAGAAGCAATATTTGCTTTGACCTATAAGCTTGGTGAACCCTTACTTGACTGATGATAATTTATGACATACTAAGAAACTTAGTTTGACATGTAGTGATATACTTTTTAATGCTACTATAAAAACTTGCAAATCCATTTTTGAAACAAACCTCTTTAGAAATCTTTTCTATGTGTTTGTTGTTAAGAACACTCTAAGCTAAAAGCTTAGGAGTGTTATAGGAAAAAAAAAATTGCTTCTAGTGATTGTCCTGTGGTTTTACCTTGGTATCAGTGCACATGTCTTTCAAAAGCACAGAGGAAGCGCATTCGATTTAGATCGTATGTTCAGCTGACCATGTGTTTTACAAAATGTACTATTATCAGCAAAAAGAGACTAAAATACAGTTTTTGTTCTGTGCCTTAAACTGCCGTAGTATTCTTCTTGTCTGCCATGATTTTGCCTCTCATAATAATCATGCCTTTCTCATGAGTGTGTCAAAGATCTCTGCCTATCACTTCTCCAATCTAAATGATCAGAGAGGCCTACAGGTTTTTCTCCTTGAATCTGCTCAAGCTGAATCCTTTGCCAAACAAATTTTAAAACACAAACATGCCCAGAACCAATTTGCTGAGGGGAAGGGAAGGCAATATGGGGGATAGCTCCTTAGCAATACTGAAGTTCTATTTCCCATCTCTACCCATTTCCAGGTACATTAGAATCTCTGGGTACCCTGGAAGTAACCTAACCCCCTGGGGAAGAGGGTGCACAGCATCTCTAAGATAAACAGCATGTTCTCAGGACAGACTCTCTGTCCCCATTCTGATATTTCTTCAAAGAGATGATAAATCACTTCAGGGCAGAAACTAAGTTATGAATGAATTTCAGAATGCTGTGTATATATATTGTGTGCCCAGAGCTGTCCCAGACATGAGATTATAAAGATGAACTGGATGGGACTCCTGCCCAAGATAAAGCTTAGAATCACAGGCAAGATTGAAAGGTAAACCTATTTAAATTGTTAGACATCCATTAGTAGAGGATTTGTGTTAAGTATTAGAGTGCACAAAAAGACTTCCATTAGTAGAAGATTTGTGTCAAGTAATATGAGTGCACAAAAAGATTGCTATTCTAACTTTTGAATTAGAAAGGGTTTCACTAAGAAGGATACATTTGATGCAAACTTCAGATGAATTTTAAGGAATGGCCTTTTAGGCCATGGGAACAGTATATGCAAGGCACAGAGCATGAGAGATTATCATTGCATTTTAAAGAACCTGTGTAATTCTAGAACAAGAGTAAGGGGTGTGGAGTTACAGGGAATGTGAATGGAGATGTTGGTTGGAGACAATTGTGAAGGGCCTTGTAAATGAAATTAAAGAACTGAGATTTCTATCTCTTAGAAATGTGGGTAATCTGAAGTTTTAAAACCTGGTGAAGGATTAGGACTACATCTGTGCTTAGATAGCTAATGCTGGTAGTACTCCTAGTAATACGCTAATTTAGGTCTGAAGGTTATGACAGGTTAGAATCATAAGACTATTGATGTGTTTACTATATTTCTGAAAGGTTTCATAATTGAATATTGCATAATCATTCATAAATGATAATATGCTGCAGCCAGATTTATTTTCTTCTAGAAGTAGTGATGCTTTCAAGTACTCAGGGTACTTAGGTATACTGTGGAGAAACACGTGAACTATATTTTCTGGCTGTATAAATCAGTCTCAAAAATGAGCATTTGCCTTCTCCAGTATGATTTTCAAGTTTTTGTTAGCGTGCCCTCAACTGATAGTGCACAAGGTAGTCAGAACTCCAGTCTTTCTTGCAGTTAACAATCTTTTGTGATGTGTTTCTTTTCTTTTTAAATTATTCTAGGCTGATGCACCTAATCCAGGACTCATTCCAGATGCAGATGCAGTAGGTGTCACAGTTGTGCTAATTACATGCACCTATCGAGGTCAAGAATTTATTAGAGTTGGCTACTATGTAAATAATGAATATACTGAGACAGAATTAAGGGAAAACCCACCAGTAAAACCAGACTTTTCTAAGGTAATGTTCTGACTATTGCGTTTTCATTACTCTTACGATACAGTTTTTTAAGCAATTGCCATTTCATAGTAGACTATGAAATTGGCTTTGAGACAAAGTAAATTTGAGGTCCTTTTGCCAACTGGGCAAACTAAATTGTTCCTAATGGATGACCTCAAAGCTCTCCAGATGAGTCATTCGTAATTAATATTGGTCAGGCACCTTGAGAGTCTCTGACAGGTTAAGAAATTGAAAGTGCCTCCTGTAAGAAACAGACCTTTGTTAATGGCTTTCTGTATGGCATTTCTTATACATCATAATTCTATTCATTCAAATTCATATTTGTTATACAGATTATTTCATAATATTTTTGTTTGTAACTGTTCTCAGAATTGAGGGGGGAAGTTTTGTGTTTGTTTTTCATGTGAACATTGTTTCTCGGAACATCTATATGCCTTATTTTATCTGCTATTCCTAGAGTTTAAACTAAAGGTCTTAACTATTTCTGGTAATGGAAAACAGTTTAGCTTCTGGTGACAAACTGAAATCTCAATACTTAGTACTTCATGATTTTCTATTGGGAATTTTAACAGTTTTTATGACTGGTGATTTTTGAGGTTGAACACACCACTACCTGCCAGATCATGGAAAAAATTACATAGGAGTAAAATGGAATGTTCTTCTTTCTGATAAAATAAGGCTATAATGTTTTTTATCCTGGTGTAGACCTTCCATTGATCTGATTAGTTACCTATATGGTGCCTTGTATAGGAGAAAGAGAATAAACTAGAATACTCTTTTTGACAATGAGCCATAATAATTAAAAGTTAGGAAACCACCAATACCATTTATATTGGGGAAATTTTTCATTTTCCTTGAAAATATTACTGAAGAGATGCCACATCAATCTAAAGAGCAAATTGTTTGTTAAAGAAAGCATCTTTTGAACCATTCACCTTAAAAAAAGAAGAGATTCTCTCCCTTTTATGAAACAAGTATTGAGGAGGTAGGTAGATATTTTGTTGGCTAGTAAAAAATCTGGATAAATTCTTTCAGATTCTCCATATCTTCTTTCCATTAGGATAAAATAATTCCTTTGCTGCAGCCCTAGTCCTTGAAGTGCTTTTTTGACTTATACCTTTGTACATATGTGAATGTAGCCCTTTGGAGTGCTAATAGAACCATTTTGATAAGCTCTTATTTGTGTATGAGGATCTAATTATCTGAGTATTTACCATTACATATTTCCTTTTCCTCTAGCTTCAAAGGAACATTTTGGCATCTAATCCCAGAGTCACAAGATTCCACATTAACTGGGAAGATAACACAGAAAAACTAGAAGATGCAGAGAGCAGTAATCCAAATCTACAATCACTTCTTTCAACAGATGCATTACCTTCAGCATCAAAGGGATGGTCCACGTCAGAAAACTCACTAAATGTCATGCTAGAATCCCACATGGACTGCATGTGACTACCTGCATCCCTTTAGTACAAATTAAGCTATAAAAACACACAGAACTATTTCCCTGAAATTCCATAAGTCATAGTCAAGACACAATGTGAAGAATTTGTTTAAAAAAACATCCTGTAGAAAGTTTATAAGAAAACCAGTATTTGAGCAAATTGTGGAATATAAATACAACTATTTTTAAGTAATTTTTTTCTCTAATGTGTTATTTTATTTGTTCTGAAACTAATCTGATCAAAACATATATATTGTTTTCTTTATATGTAATTAAAGCACTTATAAAGAAATATGAATCATTAGACCAGGTTGTAAAGATGTTTTAGCCTCCTGGACAATAATCTTTGGACCACTATTTTACTGGCCTTCAAAAGAACAAAGTTCACTTCAACTAAAATGTTTTTTCCTATAGTAATGCAATTTGGTTTTATAATTCAAGGGGCAAATTTCCTTTTTTTTTTTTTTTTGGGGGGGGGCATATCCTTAAGAGATTGGAAGTCAACCATATGCTACCAAGAACTTTAGGATCTGATTTTCCAGGCCATCTTGAAGCCTCCTGTGGCTATTACAGTTCACATAATGTTAGCATTCAATTTGGTTATAAGATAATAACAAATATGGTTAATTCCTTATATAAAGTTCTCTGGTTATGATTTCTGTTTTTGTAACAGTTTAGGACATCAGAGCACTCCTTGAATCATACAGCATTATTATCCCATGAATTCAACACATCAAGAGCAGATATAAACTCCCTAAGTTTAAGAATAGGAGAGTATAATGACTTAGATCTATTCATTAGATTTATAAAAATACTATAAACTTAACTCTAAAATTGTTCTCACAGGTCATTTGTTGACAGCATTTATATAAAAACTGGATTTGGGAAGGTATATTTAGCTTTATTGTAACAAGATAAGTTACTATTTTGGAAATATATATATTTTCACACATGTAGTACTCTTCTCCACATATATATTTTCACACATGTACTCTCCTTCATATTCCCTGACATTCATGCAGAATAAGATTAGGCATATTTGTGGTTGATATAGTTTAGATAGCTTTTCCAGATGTTTTTTTTTTAAAGCAATCTTGGAAAGCATTAAATGGGCCAAAAGGTTCTTTTTCTTTGATGAGAGCTAGGTCCTTCCTCAAAAGTTTCTTAACACTCCATTAAATTAAGTGTAGAATATTTTCATTACTCTTGCTGCTAAGCAAGACATCAGCCATATAATGCAGTTATGCAGTGCCTTCATAACTAAACCTTTTATACTGCACTTTTTAAAGCTTTTATTTTGAGGAAGGGAAAAAGGGCATTTGAATATGGAATCTAAGTTGTACATATTTCTGTCATTCTAAAAAGTGAACTTGTGAAGCAAAATTTTGCTAAATGTTAAACTTGAAATTTAATATACCAGATTATTAACATCCTGTCCACTAACTAGTTCATAAGTTTTAAAAGCAAAATACATCCTGTTAAAATTATATGAAGAAAATTTCATTTTTGTCTAATTGCAATTAAAAGAAAATGTTAAAATATTAAAATGAAAATAAAATACTTTCCAACAAAGAGCTCAGTGATTAATATAACAAGGACAAGATATGTGCTTGTTATAAATAAAGCATATATAAGACAAATTACAAATAAAGCAATTCATGACTGAGTTTTTATTCTGATTAGTTATAATATTGGTTTGTATTGACATCTAAGGGTTAGGTTTTATATCAATTTGTAAACGGCCAATTTTCACAGAAGTTTAAAAACTCACTAAAAATGGCATGGTTCAAGATAATTTTTAAAAATTACAATAGAATTCAAATATTAGAAACTTAATTTTCCCCGTTTTAGCCTCATTTATGGGGTATCAGTTATAGCTAGAAGGTTTAGAACTGTTTTTTCCCCTTTTTGATCATAGTAAATAGCTGTATCCTGAGAAGATAAACGTGAACAAATTACTTATGCCACAGAAGAGATGGGTGAGTAGGTCGGAGGGAATGAGGATATCATTAGAGCTGAAAAAGCTCATGAAGTCTGAGGAACGTGCACACATTTGCTCATTTATTACATAACCTTAGGCTTCCCTTTGTGGTCTTACCCTTTGTGGTTTTACCCTTTGGTTTTAGGATTTGGGGTTTCTAGTTTTACCAAGAAAGTCTATGGCAGTGATTTTCAAACTTGGTAAAAAAAAAAAATTAAGTATGACTCCATAACAAGAATGCATTTATATTTAACAATTTTCATGAACATGCACCCTTATAAGTGCGCCTTTACTGTGTGCAGTGTATTCTGGCATCTTATTGTATTTCATTTTGGAAGTGCTGATTTTGACTCTGAATTGACATGACTAATGGGTTGTGATACACAGTTTGAAGAAAGGTTAGTCTGGCCCTTTTGGTAGACAGTAAGTAGCCATAATTTCTCTATAGTTCTAAAATTTACATGCCCTATACCTGTCTCATCTCATTTGGATTATGATCTTGGATTAATAAAGGGAAAAAGTACTGATATAGTAAATCAGTAGCCATTCACTTTAAAACTGAATACTCTGAAATTATTTGTAGCTCACAGATAGCTTAGACTCATTTCTAGGTACTATGTATTTAATTTAGGAAACATTCCACATAATTACTTGGGAAACACCTTTATTTGTTGTCATTTTATACAGAATTCTAGAACACTGGGGCATAAGAATTTTAAAATGCATATGAAACATTCTTTATATTCTTGCCTACTTCCCTTCCAGTATCCTGAAGCTCATTCAGGATAATGGACAAGCCTCTCAATTCACAAATATTTTTCTTGTCAATTTTTAATATACTGTTCAGTTATATTCCAAAACCTGAGAGCACCTTAGAATGGGGCTCTCCTTATGTAGGACCATTAATGGAGCATTTGCTGCTTTATGATAAGTTTTAAATATAAGCTTCTCATAAAGAAATTTGAGCACAAGCTATGGACATTAGTCTCCCCTAACAAGTAGCAAATAACATCTGTAAAATGTGAAACCAATGGCCTTTAAAGGACAATAGAAAAAATATTTCCCCAATCAAAATGGTGTAAACACATAAGATGGCACCAAAACATGTTTAAAATAATTTCTTCCTAGTCACTTTATAATCAAATCTTGACATTTTGTCTGCAAAGGCTTTTAAATGTAATTGTTGAATCATTACAATGTACGAACAAAGCTCCACACTGCAATAATGAAAATACACTTTCCACATACTAAAACATTTTCTACCCATGAGTTTTCCATAGAAGCTACCATTCCTGGTGACATCTATGGGCATGAAAATTCCTTAAGCACAACACCATCTACCTTTGTAAAGTGAGATTTCTTTTCCCCCTTATTTATTTCAACATTCTATTTGTTGGGTTTTCATAAAATGCCAGGTGAGACTTTTTCTTGCATAAATATGTATGAAGTTAATCACTAGAGAATGAGAAAATCAAATAGGATCATTCAGAACTAAGATGCAAAAAGATATATTGGATAAGTTTTTGGGAAAAAAGTTTAAGTGATGGAGTTTTTAAAATACTTTCTTAGAGCTATAAAAGAAATGCTACATTTCCTTCAACTTTTGACAATTCAAAAGTTAGCTTGAAATTTATCCAATTATAGGTGCTTTTCATAAGAAAAAAAATTGTGTTATCTTTTGTAGTAACATTAAATAGAAAGTGTCACGTAAAATACCTGCACTAGTAGATCCAATTCCTGTGGTAAGCACAGATCTTGGTGTAATCTTCGCTGCATATTTGAGGAATTGAGATTTCCCTGTACCAGGATCCCCAACCAATAAAAGATGAGATTCACCTAGAAAAAATAATGTAAAGTTTTAAATGCCCATGAAAAGACCCATGAACAAGTGTAATCAAACAAACAAACAAAAAAACCAGTCCACTTGGAATTCCAACGCAATTTATATTTTATTTAGTACTTTTAAGTTAAGATTATTTGAGAAGCACATACTAGAAGGGAATAGGAAAGTAAATTAACTAGAATATCTTTAGAAAAGTTAATTGTTATAAATAACAACCTTTGATTTCTGAATGACATTTAAAATCTAACTTCTAATAGATTTTGTACTATTTCCAGATGTTTAAAAAAAATGTTTTAACATTTTTAAAAATTTAGGCTTAAAAAGTTTCTGATTTTATTTAATCCATTTTTAAATACCAAACTTCTGTGATTAAATCTTTCCATACAACCCAAACAAGTATTATATTCTATTTTTATTTAAGCACTTTTAAAAAAGTGTTTGGGGCTTTATAAGTGCTTTATAAATGTCACATCACTTATGATTTCAACAGGTAAGTGAAAACCTTTTCATTTTATGAAAATTTTAGTTTAATGAAATACCTATCTTAGACTTCTCTTATTTTTCAAATGTAACAAAAAAGAACATAAGAATATCCTGTGGTATGTATTATCTCACTGATCAAATTTCTTCAGTAATAGTTGAGTATTTTATAAATGTATTACTAGGAAACACCTATTTAAGCTCGATATTTAGCAGAGTGCCTAGCAAACAGGTGGTAATCAACACACAATACACATAAACCTTATCATGCTTCCATACTGTACTATATGGTTTTAGAGTACCTACTAACAGCTTGATTGACAATAATGTCCTGTTTCGGTTTAGTCTATGCCAGATTCAGATCAGTTAAGTGTGTTAACCACAAAAGAGCTTTCTGCCATTTGGACATAATTACATACTTAGAGTATCTTTGCTAGAATGTGTGACCGACAGCAGCACCACACGGCAGATGGTACATTTGCTACCCACCAGCAGAAGGGCAATCAGCAGGCGGATGACTGAGAGCAGCAGTCTGAGAGAAACACACTATCCGTCACAGATGGAGAGATGTGACTTGGGAGACATTAAAAGGAATATTTCTAATCTTTTCCTCTTGAAGAGAGACTGGAGATCCAATGAAAAACAGTAATGAAAATGTAAAGATTTTATTTTGTGGCATCCTTAGACACTGGAGCAGAACTATATACTCATTGAAAAACTTAGAATTTCTTTTAGTCCTTAGAATTCTAGAAAGTAGCTCCTGATATACAGGTGTTAAGTATTAGACAGTCGGAAAATAAAGTTCAACAAGCAATTTTTATTAAACAGAAAAATTCTAGCTTCTCGCCTATATATCTTAATACTTCTCAAAATTTTCAAATAGACACTAACCTCTGACTCGTGTTCCTGTAGCATCGGTCCTTTGAATCCCACCAGCCAGCACCATGGCCACAGCAAGCTTGACTAGATACATCCCAAATACTTGAGGGCATAAGCTGGCCAATATTTCATTCCTTCCTAGGAAACGCAGAAAGATCAGGAGTTAGTAAAAATTTTCAAGAAATCCTAAATGAAATTTTCCTTCTAATCCTATCTTCCTATAAACACACTGTACCAAAATGATCAAGAGGACCATTTCCAAATGACTAAAAAGAGTGAATAACTTAGTTCTGGTCCTAAAAGTCCTTTTGTTATTAATGCCATGGCATGAAAAGTCTGCTTTTTATTCCTGGATGCTATGTGCTTAAGTATCTATAAATTTATCATACTTCAGAAGAGACAGAGGAAAATCTTTTCTGCCCCATCACGCCAACGTTATCCTTTAAAAATCATACTGGCTGTACTTTCTGTGCAGTAATTTCAGTAAAATTATTCCACTATCTAAATAAAAGGTGCTCCATCTCAGAAACAATGAGTTGGATTGTAGGAGCCAGTAACCTTTAAATCAGTACAACAGGTACTTGGAGCTTGTGGACCTTCCCCAGGGGTTTGAGAGAAGAAAAAGCAATCCACCCTGTGAGTCAAATCAGCATTTGCTCTGAGCAGTTTGGTAAATTCTGTTTTATTTAGAATAAGTTATTAGGGTACTGGGGTATTAAGATCATTATAAACTTCATTCAACTCTAGCAATCCAAGCTGGAAGTCTTGGATTCCTCTAATCATGTGCTTGAAATATGAGACTATCAGAGTTTCAAGTTCTGTTTTCAAAAATGTCAAAACACCAGATCTGAAAATCTGCCTATGAAAAAATCCATTAATAAAGTAGGTATTTCAGTCACTGGCCTAATCAACCCATAGAGGAAACTATGATATTCTAACAAGCCTTTCCTGAGCCTGTTTTAACATACCAGGATCTACCTCTGTGATAGCACTCTGTGTTTACGTCCCTATTACCAGAAGCTAATGCCCACATGCTGGTAACTAAATGGCATGTCTCAGGCCTTTTATACTTATCTCTGGGTGTGCACTCACGTTTCAGTGATAGCTGTTTTGATGAGGAAAATACTCATACAAGTATTTCTTCAGCTGATAATTCCAGTTCCAGAAGCTTTCCTGCCAAACTCTCAAGGGAAAGGAAAGTGTCTTCCTCCATAATTTGTGGCCCATTACACAAAGGCTACTTATTATAATGAATCAAAATTGATGGCAACTAAGCTATGTTGAAATGCGCTGGGATGGCAGAAATGGTGAAAAAAGAAGATATTTTAGTAAAAAGGTGACCAAAATTAATTGGAATCTTGAAAGGAAGTTCATTAACTGTTGGAAGGAATCTTCTCTTTCCTGAGGTGGAAAGCCCAGAGGAAAAAAGATTAAGTAAGTCCTGGGATCTAAGCAGATGAAAAGACCTGACAAAAGGCAGGTAAATTCTGACCAGAATCTTGAGATTACACATAGAAACAAAGAAAGAAGGAATGGCTCCATCAAGCAGGGTTAAGAATAAGCAAAGTGACTTGGGAGACATCCAGGTCAAAACTAAACCAAAGAGCCAACTCTGTTGAATAGAGGTGGATTCAGTGACTAACGTGCCCCCAGGAAGCCTATATCAGCGGTAAAGTGCACAGGCTCTGGTGTCCGATGCCTGGATTCAAATCCCAGTGTAGCTGTCTGACCTTGGGCAAGTTTCTTAACCACTCTACCTTCACTTCCTCATCTGTAAAATGGAGACAATAATGGTATTGCATAGAATTGTTGAAGATCAAAGGAATAAGTGTATAGCACAAAAAAAAAACAATACCTAGCACAGAGTAGGAGCTGCTTAACTGTTAACTATTACATTACCTGTTCTAATTGTGCTTATTTCTGATCTTAAGATTTCCTGCATTGTAGCCAACACAAGAGATATATTATGAAGGCGGGTGTGAGGTACCAGAGAAAAAGCAAAGGGGATGGGCCATTCCTCTGATTTGCTGTCTAGAGGTGAAAGACTTGATTCCTCAGACTGTGGCAACAGAGATTCCCATGACCATATCCTGGAAGAAAAGGTGTTGAGTGGATACTATTTCCATCCTTCCCTCCCTCCCTAATTTCTAGTTCTTGACTATGTTAATAGTGTGGCTATGGCCTTCAGTTACCCCAATGAAAAGAACTCCTTAGATCTATGAGAAATGAGTCACTCAGAGTGGTTTGATGGCCCAAAAGACCCCAACTCCTATGTCTGAGTTTCTATTGAGCACCTAAGCACCAAGGTCATGGGATCCCTGCTATCACTGTGATCTGAATAAAGCCTTTGGCTCCTCCTAAATCAATACCCATAGTATCAGGTCTTAACAAGCAGGTCGACCTCCAAGAGCTGAGCAGTGAAGTCATTTCTGGCTTTAGGCTAGCCAATGAAGATACACTGTTGGAAACAGCTCCTCACCTTCACCTACGAACACACACATACTTCGAAATTGTGAAATACAGTATGCTGGTGCTGGGTACTTAGAAACTAGGTAAGCATAATCTGTTCATACTAAAAAAGAAAACATGCTTTGTTTTCTCCTTGTCTTCCTACTTAGATTTCTCAAAAGATTATTAGATTTTTTCTTCTTTTTATTCAATAAATGAGTTGTACATCTACATCCTTCTAATTAAAACAAGATAGATTCTTTTTAATTGCCAGCACAAAGCAGTTCTGATGGTCTGATCAGAGTGCTGTATGATGCCCTTCCTTCACTATCACTAAGTAGAGTTGAGCTGTGGTACTGCAAATAAGGAATGACCATGTTCCAAGAAACAGCTACAGATTTTTTAAGGGCCGGATCCTAAGAAACAATTTTAAGTAAAAAAATTCATTAAAAATATATATAATTTTTAAAGTCTTATTTAATAAAGCTGTAATATAGAGAGACCTTTGCTTCATTCTGTATAATTAAGAATGATTGAGAACCACTACATATATGGTATACACGAGCTAAAAAAAATCATCCCACAAAATAAAAGCAAACTGCCTCTATTTAGGCAAATAAGAGCCTTCCTTTGTGAAATGGTATCTGTCTAGTTCAGCATGTGATTTAAGAATAAAGAAATCATTATGTGTTAGATTGGAGATGAAGTTTATTAGAAATAGCCTTCAGTTTATTTTCTCAGAGGATACCTCCAAGGAAGAATAAGAACATATATTTGAAGATTTAACTAGTGTTTCACACATATGGAATTTTTAAATAAAAATACTCTACAAACCAAAAGGCTATGATGTTTTAATCTATGTAATGATATCTTAGTAATCAAAATTTTTGCTATGATGATAAAGCTTATTTTTTGCATTTTTCCATCTGTCATCATCCATTCCTATTTATTCCCTATTTTAAAATCTTCAGATAAAATAGTGTGAAGCTGTCCATATAATCTAAAGCGCATCTGAAAGAAACAGTGGCTTTAATAGGAAGGGGTTATCATAATAACAGCAGTCCCCAACCTTTCTGGCCCCAGGGGCTGGTGCTTCTATGAAAATCTAATGAGTGGCGAGCTGAGGTGGAGCTGAGGCAGTGAGGCTAGCACTAGCACTGGGGAGCAGCTACAAATCACCTCCTGCTGTGCAGCCTGGTTCTTAACAGGCCACTGACAAGTAACTGTCAGTGACCCGAGAACTGGGGATCCTTGATAATGAGTTTGCTTACTTAAGGAGGAATTGTATATTTAATTGGTAAAGAAGGTGGAAAACTCTGAAACCATTTTGGCAGTTAAAGATGTTAAAATAACAGAAATGGAAAATCTCTTGGAATTCGGCCTCAATTTTCCAGGAAGATCTCTAAATAGAAGACTATACCAGAAAAGGGCTTCAAAGGGAGGCTGTGGCTAGAAGTACTGACTGATGCTACTACTCTCTGAATTCAGTCCCTGAGCCATGCAGCATGTAAGGCCGCTCCCTAATTACAGACAACACAATGAACAACTGAGTAACATGCCATTCATGATTATCATCTTTATACCCTTAATTACAAACCTGCAAAGGGATCATTCTTATAATGTTCCCAAAAATCTTCAAATTCCTTTCGGACCTCTTCATCCATGATGATCCCTGCAGACTGCTCATTATTTACTTGGACATAATTGGCTTTCAGGACTATCTCCACTTCACAGCGCACATCTTGCTGAAAGGGCTTCCATCGTTGCATTACAACCCCATGAATAGTGAGGTCATCACCTGGGAAAAAGCATTAAGTCCAGTAGTAGCAACCTGCATGCTGGGTGCAGAGTTGCATGAAAAAAGACCAGAACTGAGAAATAAACCACTCCCTGACCAGGGTTTAAAGTGCTGTACACCCATCCAGCACCCACTCAGTAAACAGTTTGGGTGTAAAAAACCACCACAGGTTCCTGATTGTTTTAAACAGATACTTGTATCTGTGCAACTTTAAGCTCAAATGAGCATTTTTATTTTTCTTAATCTGTTACATCAAAACCAGATCAAATTATTACCCTTCATTGGGAATAGTTTACTGAATCATTTATTCATCATTATTACACTGGGTGACATATACATTCTTTCAGAATCTCTAGCCATACAGTTCTCATTTAAAGAGGTGAGAATTGCAGCCAGAGGGTTAAATTATAATCAATTTGGTATCTGGAAGGAAACAATCTTTTGATTACTGATACTAGCTAGTTTCTTATATATTAATTTTTACTTACCACATTTACTAACATTTTATTCACTGTCTTTTTTCTTATTGAACAACAACAACAAAATGAATGAATCAAGAAATGAATGAATACCTGTTTTATTAAAACTCCCCTCCATAAACTAGGAAAGCACAGACACAATGCTACTTGTTTCTTCTTAGTTGTTTCTTTCTCACCTGAGGAAACTTTCCCATTCTTGATGGGCAGAACAGCAAATTTTTATAGATTTTCCTATAAGTCTTTGGGCAGTTTATAGGCACATTCTCCAAACACTGACATCTGTGCTTATTATTACATATAATTCATGCATCAGTAGAAGTCTTTATGAATACTTGGTATCCAATATTTTGGTGCTGGATAAAAGGGAGTCAAAAAGGGACACAATCCTAGTCCCCAAAGATTTGAATCTGTTGGGCATACCCCAAAGCCAGTCCTGGTGCTTGTATTTTGCACAACAAATACTGCCTATGAACTAACGGGCTTATCTTTATTTCCAAGACTGTGCCAAATATATGGTGTTTGCTGATGCAAAATGCCTAACACTCTCTAAATTTCAATATGTAATGTGTAATCCACAGAGCTTTGGATTTTCTGAAGAAAAGTGTTCTATAAATGCTAAATCCATAGACCTGGTGATAGCAATTCACAGAATTGAAAGCATATTTCTCGCCAAAGGCAAAAACATAGTAACAAATTAAATAGGCAGTTTACATATGTCTTCAAGAACCCTTCTAAAAGATGGTTTTTAAATACGATCAAGAATAATGGTCATTTATTGTCTGCCTCAAATTTTTAAGATGAAAATGAGTCCGGCAACTTTATACGAGCACTTAGAACAGTCCTCTACTATTGTCTTTTTAATGGATCATATTTAGGTTGTTTCTAAATTAGTCAAATGCGGAACGTAACTTTTAGATATAGCACTCACTAGTAATAACTGGACTTTAATAAGCAGTGATAATGTGGAAAATGTAGAGTACTGAAGTATGGTCAATAGTACTGACTCATCAGATTTGTATTTAAATCCCAGCATCACCACTTGTTGGCTATGTGACATTGGGCAAGTTACCGAACTTTGCTATGCCTATGTCTTGACCTACAAATAAGAATAATTATACTTACATCATAGGACTATAGTGAGAATTAAGTCGGATAATGTTTGTAAATACAATATCTAGAATGTAAGTGCTCAAAAAGTATTAGCGATTATTATTCTAAACTTGTATTTGTAGAACCAATACCTTTAAAAAGCCTTTAATATATACGTTTCATTTACTCAAATATGTTTGAACAGCAGATTCATAGGATCGTCAGAACAATTATGAGATACATATTACAGTCCAAGGCAATAGATGCTCGTTTTAAAGTTTTCTATAGTAAAAGTTATTATAAACAATGTTATACTCAGGAAGCTAAAATCCTTACTTTTATACAATCCAATCTCTTTGTGCCTCTCTGCATTCTGCAATATATTTACCACTGCAGCCATCCCCGGTCAGATCCGTCTCTGATCTGCTGCACTGACAGTTATCAGCACACAACCTCCAACTTCATTACCCTGCAGTGTCAGTTTGGGGTCCCTAACTGTAAATTCTTGAAGGGCAAGGATTATGCCATTTATATCTTTTGGTTCTTAAAGAGGTTTGTAGCTATAGATAAATGAAAAAATAGCTGTTGACAGACTGCTTTCTCCATTCTTTATTATTAGTGACATGTGAAAGAAAAATAGCTTAACATTTTTTTCAGTGCAGAAAGAAAAAAAATGCTCCATAAGATTATTTAGATGAAAGCATGAAAACATCTTATTCTCTATCAAAGGATAGAGAATAATCTGCTTTGCTGATCCAGATATTATAGATTTTGGTTAAAATCTAGAGTTCCTATATGAACAAAGTGCTTTGACATAGCCTTTTCTATTTCGTAGGAAATCCATGAGCAAAGCTGTCATTTCCTTAGTATACTGTTTAGATAACTATAAACTGTTAATGAATTTGACATAAATTTCAAAAACTATGGGTTGGTGATTCTTGGATGGATGGGGGAAGTCTTTTGATAAAAGAATTATTGGCTATAGATACTAACTCTTTTGAGTATTTGCCTCATTGCTTTAATGAAATATCAGCTCAGTAAATGTTTTATAAATGAGGCATTTGGAGAAGTCAGGGTTAAGAAAAGGAAAATGATGGATTTTGCTGAAATGAAGCATTTTTGACCTGTCCAGTAGAGAACTGGGATGTGGAATAAGAGATCAGATATACTTGTTACTGCCCAGTAGACAAACCTGTGGTATTTGTTTTTTGATAGAGATGAAGAGTGTTTTAGTGACAATGAGAAATATTTAAAGAGAATGTTGAGGTGAATTAAAAGGCAATTGCTGACATTCGGCTAAGGTTTAACAATCATTTCCATTTTCTGACTCACCTTCAATTTAATTTAAATGTTAAAAAAAAAAAGAAGAAATTGTTAGTCAGTTTTTAAGTTTTTGGAATAAGAGCAGGAAAGAGAAAAAGTAAGCTCTCATATCCTCCTCACAAAGGTCTGGATAAGGCCTGAGAATGCATGTAGAGAATAGAAGATGCTGGCTTTACGGGAACCAGTTTCCATTTTGGGGCTGGAAATAGTAGCCTTAGAGAAACTGATGAAATATTTGTAGCTCTGAGGACAACTTTGTTTGGGATTGAAAGTTTGTAAATCCAAAAGTTTTCAAACTCTATGGCAAAGTCTTCTGTCAACATGGTAAGATAGTGAGGGAACACTATATAGGTCATGCAGACCAACCGCCATCATGAGGCCTAAATATCTACCAAGATGCTGTACAGCCTCTGCTTAAACTCATCATCATCAGAGGTCCATGTCAGGCACCTGAGTTGTTAGATACTAAGTTAAAATTTACTTTCCTGTAGCTTCAGCCTATTGCAACCCAACAGCATCTTCTGTAATTCCAATTCATTTCTATATGACAATCTTCCAACTAATGAAAGTTGGCTGTCACATTCTTCCTGAGGCTTATCCGTGCTGGACACCCACAGTTCTTCTTCCTATATGGTTTCAAGTTTCCTCACAATTTAGGCAATTGGCCAGTGGAAACACTGGACCCTCAAAGGGAGGAAGACCACAATTCAATATGACTCCTAGAGTGATGTCAGCAACACAGAGCAGAGAGAAACAATCATCTCCTTTCTTCTAGACACCAATAAGGCTGCAGTAGCATTTGATAGTTCACATCCTCTGATGCATCTTACATAATTGCCCACTAAACCCAACATTTTCAAAAGTTGCTCCTGTTGAGTTATGGTGCATTGAAGAGAGTCCAGAATTAGAAGTCAGTGGAACTTGGTTCATACTCTAGTTCTGTCACTTAACTCTCCAAGTAACCTTGGGTAAATTAGGTTCTTCATCTATAAAACAAGCAGCTGGACTAGTCTGCTAAGCTCCAGCCCAGTTCTTTTCCTGCTATTATGTCCCACCACCATGCCAGTCTCTGCTCTCAGGTGAAAAATTAAGCCTCACTCTCGGGAAAATAAAAAGTGGCTTTTCTTAATCAATATGTTAGGACCTCCTATACAAGCTAATAAAAGTTCATGCTTACCAGATTTGCAACTGTCCACTAAGTCATCTTCTAGGATAACCTTCATAGATCGTGGAATACTTCCAACAGATAGCCTCTGAACCTAATAAGGAAAATAAAACATATCCCGAGTATGCTTAAATACGTGCTAAGCATTAAAAAGTCTGGCAATTCTTGAAATTCCTGTTTCTATTTCTCTAGTATTATCATACAATTATGAAGAGGATTATGGGATTTTCTTGCAAACTGTGTCTACTATCAGTTTAAGAATTCATTAAAACTAGAGTGAAATAAAATGCCAATATGGAAAACATCTCCAAATATAATCTACCTTGTGGATGGTCAAAATAAGCACATGCGTGACAACTTAAAATAACAGTTACCTAGAATTGAGAGCCAGTTCTCTCCTGATATCTTAGTCACAAGACCTGACATGAATCATTAAGATCTTTTGATTATTCCTCAGAACAGAACCCTGGTGGACATGTGCCCAGTAAAAAAAAACACTATCTCCCAGACTCCCTTGCATCCAGGTACGGTCACACAACCATGCTCTGGTCAATGAGATATAAGTACATATGATGTAGGAGACTTTGAAGGAGACTACTTAAATGGAGGCTTGGGTTAGATGGCAGGTGCTTTTGCCTATCCCTCTGTGTTTCTGTTCTCTGACTAGGATACAAATGTAATAGAGTTGTAGCCAACGTCTTGGACTATAGACAACCATAAGAATAGAAGCCATGAGTTAAAAATGGTGATAGAAAGACAGGAGTCTGAGACCTTGACATTGAATAAGTCTTTGTGTTAAAGCGGCAAGTAAAAAAAAAAAAATCAGGCTCACTTTCATGTATTAAATTGTTCATGGTTATGTATGCCTTATTTGTCTCCTATCTCTTGGTTAAGTCAGCTAGTTTGAACTTCCTAAATGTCTCCTTAATTTGCATATAATTATTAAGCCACTCCACAACCCTCTTGACATTATATAAAAGATGTGTACATAAATCGTGGTCTATATAAAAGATGTTCTATATAAAAGGTGTATACATATATCATGGTCTCTAAAAACTATATTCAGATATATGTGCAATAGTTTCATACCTGATATTCTACAAAGTGACGATGCAAGTTTTTATTTGTAATCCATTATGTGTTCCCTAGTTCTAGAAATTTGCCCATAGCTGAAACACACCTCTTCAAATTTATCGTTTTTTCTCATTTGATCATTTACCTGTTCCTGAATTTTGATTTCCTGATAATCTCTACACCTGGTTGGAGATGAAGACAAGCCTGAGAGGCAAGTGAATTTTGAGGAATCACAACTCTCCAAGCTGGGACATGACGACGGCCGGCAGAACGTATAGTACTGCTCAAAGTCGGCCTTCACCACAAACACATGCTTGCATTTGTTACAGATGTAATCCCGTTCGAACTCCAGGATCTTCACTAAACTTGTTCGAATCACTGTCCCAGTAACAGATAAAAAGTGTCCCACATCCTTGGTTTTAGGAATGTGCTCCCTCACCAGTTCAGGACAAACAGGCAAACCTAACAGAGAAAAACAACAACAAAAAACATCAACTCTGGCATTTGACTCTATGGAATTATTTTCTCATATTTTCTGGGGGAGAAAGGAAAAAAAAAAAAGTTCATGTTTTACTTAAGAAACAAAATCAGATCAAATCAATTAAGAAAATAGAAAAGAATTATTTCAAATAACAATTATCAGTGGACTCTATTTAAAAGTACATATATACTGAACAAGCCCAATCCTGTCTGATCTCAGAAGCTAAGCAGGATTGGGCCTGGTTAGTACTTGGATGGGAGACCACCTAGGAAGACCAGGTGCTGTAGGCATAAAAAATAAAAAATAAAAAAATAAAAGATTGTAAGTTGACAAGGTCCTTGCAACCTGTAAGGTCAACCAAGGGTTGCCTCATCTAAAAAAAAAAAAAAAAATAAAAGTACATATGTAAGTTATATAACAATCAGTATTTTAAAAAAGACTGATCCTCATAAAAGGGTTATCTCAGTAAGATCTAAATACAGTATGTAATCATAACCACATTGAACAAGAATATAATGCTACAGGCCACACATAAAATCAACTGATAACTCTGAGTAAACCACAAAACTGAGTGATAGATGGTAGTATAATAACCAATGAGTACCACAGTGCCAGAAAGCTACTGCTTTTTTCAGTTAGTCTCGGGATTTAGTGATATGGAAGTCTGATAGTGTCTCCAATTCTTAAATTGGAGGTTTACCCAGAGCAGCACTTTATCCTTTAAAAACCTTGTGTTTTTCACCATTATAAACATGTAATTTAAGAGGTGCGAAATGCCAAAAAAATGTTTTATGCTGATATGTCCCCTTTCTTATGTTTGGCTATCATAAATCATTGGAGTAGAGATATGCTGGCTGTGATAGTCTAAGGCTGCCTCCTAACAGGTTTATCAAGGTAGCATTTGTTATACTGGTTCATGTCCCATGGTCCTCAGAATTTAGTAGCTCTGAAACCTGGTAAGTGTGCACACAGAAGACGGATATGTCAGATCTGCCAAGCTCATGAGAAATAAGCACCGTATATGTGATTATACTTTAAGTTTCTACAGTCAGCACATTTTCTCCCTGCTGACAGATCTACTCTGAAAGCCAAGTAACAACAGTAATCAGAAGGTAGTCTGGGAAGTGTGGAATTAAAAAAAAAAAAAAAACAACAGCAAATTAGATGAACTGAATGCTTGAGGCACCAGGCTACATTAATCTGGTGTTACAAGGCCACAGATACACTTGAATTTTCTCTCTTGCTGGCTGAGACTCTTTCCATATACTGTATACTGTACAATCGAGGTGGGGACTGCCAATGTTTGCTCCTATGACTTCTTTTTCTACGGTTCCAAGGCTCACTTGCCCACTTTCTAATAAAAATATTCTTTACTTATATTAACTTAGATTGTATCACATTTTGCCAGTAAGGGAGCCATACTTTTGTTTAGAAAAACTTTTGTGTATCTACACTCTAGTCTATGTTGACTTTACAATTTTACTCTCAGAAAACAAACATTTCTAAATTCCTGGGGAATGGTTCATTAAAACACCCCGGGGGCTGATGAGTGCTGTATCAACTACACCAGTGGTCCACAACCTTTTTGGCACCAGGGATCGGTACTCCTATGGAAAATCTAATGCCTGATGATCTGAGGAGGAGGAGTTGAGGCTGGGGAGTGGCTGTAAATAGAGGTGAAGCTTCGCTCTCTAGCCCACCATTCACCTCCTGCTGTGTGGCCCGATTCCTTGTGTGGCCACAGACAGGTACTGGGGGCTGGGGACCCCTGATTACACAAAGGATATATTTTAAAATATAAACAATGATCTCTTAGTGCTCTGAATTCAACGTGTCAGGGTTTCTCAAAATCTTCCTAGAGAATAATAAGGCAATAAAATCCTTAAATGATCCACCTGATATCCTGGCATGAAGATTCTGCTTCATGGAGACACCTCAGGCTGAGAGAAGGACTCGAGAATTGACAAGGCTGATCTCGCAGTGCACTATCAAAAACAGTTAGTACTTCATTGGGGAATAAGTGAAATATTCCCCAATTTCCATGTTGGTCTCAAAAAGGGTCATGGCATTAACCACAACTGGGTAATGAGCATCTTCGTCTCTTTCCTTCAGGATTAGAAGAATATCGTTCTTATGGTATTCCGAAACATATGACTCAAACACTTGACCAACCAGCGTAACTTGATCGCTATTCATCTTGAATCTAGGTAACTAAAGAAAAAGAGAAGACTGTATTATGCCTTTGCTATTCTAGACTTAGACACAAGTTAAAAAAATTGTGTGGTTGTAAATCATCCTGAGTTTAGGTCACACTATAATCTCAAAATACTACCTGAATTTAAATTTTAATTAGCTCTGAATTATCTATTACTTAGTAAATGTATTATTTTTTAAGTAGGTAAATAAAGGGCTACATAGGTACTGATTATTACAATCCAAAATGGTCTAATGACTTTCCTGTATCCTTTCCCAAAACTTCCTCATTAATACTTTATTATGTAAAAGGTCTTACCTGCTCTTTAATCACATTCTATACACACTTTGCTCTCAAGTATAAAATCTTAAATGCCAGTCTCTTGGCTAAAATTACTGTTAAAATTCTTTGAAAGTGCCCTGGTTCTAGGTTTTATTCACAGAAAGAAACTCTCTCTCTCTCTCTCTCTCTCTCTCTCTCTCTCTAGTTACACACACATACATGCATGTGTATTCTGCTACATAAATGGGATACACACTACTATTCAGATTGATAGCTAGTTCTGACTTGAATAGTTATCAGATTGGCTTTAGAAATTTACATTTGGAGGTGAACTTATTTCCTATTTTCTCTTCCTAACCCAGGAAAACTACTGGCTTTAGCAAAAACAGCTGTCAAGAGTGTAAACAAATGAGATAATTAAAGTGAGGAAACAAAAATTGGTTTTTAAATAAATAGCTACAGATTGAAAATAAATACAGTATATTTTTTACTTCGCCTATCTCATTCTCCAGCAAGGTTTTCAAAATTTGAATCTATAGATTAAAAGGGCCTCAGATATCTACCATGTACAAGGCACTATGCTTTGAAATGAAAGCACAATCAAGGGACAGATGAAATATATCAGCACTCTAAGAACGGTAAAAATGCAAATGAATAGCACAAAGGAGAAAAGGATTAAATTTAAACGGGGTTACAATCCCAGAGGTGGCCATGGACAGTTACAAATCACCTGTCCGAATTGGATTACTTAAGAAATTCTTATTTGGTTTGCAAAGAGAGCACTGGAGGACAAGTATACTTTAACTTGATTTATGTCATCCAACCAACATTTATTGCACTAGGCTCTATAAAAAAATGATTAAAGATTATTATAAAGTTCAGTTTAGTATCATAAACGTGTTATACATGCTACTTATTAGCAATATTTTGCCTTCTCTGGGAATCTCCTATTCTGGAAGGTGTAAAAGGAGTAAAGAAGGTATGCCACAGTTAAGCCAAGAATCCTGATAACTACAGATACCACTGTGAGATTAGAAGATGAAGATATATCTATCTAAGAAAATAAGTGAAAGCAAATTATGGCCATTCCACTGACAAGTAATTTGTTTTGGTTAGGTACTATAAACTTAGCCAAGTGAAAAGCAGAAAAAGCACTTATGAAGGAACTAATCACCGTATTTTCATGATGTGGTCTTTGCTTAAAAACAAACAAACAAAAGTGGGCTCCCAAAAGTGGCTACAAGAGAATATCCAAGATTGACGCTGTGTGCATATTAAATTTGGAGCCACAGGCTTAGCAAAAGACAGTATCACGTAGGGAAGGAAGGGGGAGCAGCAGAATTCATGGATGTTCAAATTAAGGTCAGATTAAATTTCGCCGTCTTTTTAAAATAACATTTTTTTTAAAAAACAGCATTCACTTTCAATATCTGTGCAAAACTGATCAACTGTTTCTAAGCAGTTTGCTCGCCCTATGAACACGCCTATCCAGATAGACTGGAGGCACTTAGTTTTTTAAAACTTTAGAGTCCCCTTACCGTTTTCTTAATAACAATCTGAGATTAAAATACAATCATGTTATATTACTTTATCCTCTGGACCAAAGTGAATCACCAATAAATAACGCCAGGAGGGTGAAGTAGTGACCGCTACCGGGTCCCTGGGGAATCACAGCCTACCCAGGCGCCGCTCCTCACCTGCCTGGAGCCACGCCTCCTCGCGCCGCGTCTCGGATCCGCCACGCCCCGCCCCGCCCCTGCCCCGCCCTCCCGCCTGCATTTTCTCTGCGCCTCTTCCCCGCCCGTCGGATACCCGCGGGCGCTCGGCAAACGTGGACACCACTCGTGTTCCCAAAGACCGCCTTTCACAGTTACATCTCTGGATGCGGCCTCTCCCTTACAACACCTGGGCAGCTCTCGAACACTTCCCAGGTCCAGCTCCGAGGCAGCTCTGTCTCCAAACCGGTTTTGGAGTTGAATAGTTTTGAACTAACCAAATGTGGACGCTCCTTGGGACGAACTACGGGTTAAAAAATAAGTAAGGGTGAAACAAAGCAGCAGCTGTCACTTACTGGCGGGTACGCAGTGTCAGAATCACTCGGGGCGCGCCTCTCCCGAAGCAGAGGGGCGCAGAGAACTCGGGCCTGGCGGCGGCGTCCCACCGCACCCCAATGGCGCGAAGAGGCCGGTGGGGGCGAGGCGCGTGCGCGAGGCCGCTCGAGGCACCGTCGGCGGCGGGGGCGCGCAGGCTCCGGCGGGCCTGCCTCGCGCCAGGGCGAAAACTGCGCCAAGCAGGAGGCTGGGCCCGCGCACCGCCTCAACTTTGCAGCTCAGGTGGCTCTTCCGGGTGGGGAAGCGGGCGGGCGCGCGCCCCGCCTGGCGCCTCGGGACGCGGGTGGGCGGGCAGGGCGGAGCGGAGCGGGCTGGGAGGGGCGAGGACGGTCCCGGGAGGAGCTGAGAGTCGGGGCGGGCCGCCAGGAGTCTCAGTGCGGGGCTGGAACTGAGAAGCCGCCCCAGGTGCAATGGGAAGAGAGTGCGGACTGTGCAGGGGTTCAGAGGGATTGTTTGAATTTTGCTTTTGGTGTAAGAACTCTGCCAAACTTAAAGCCATGAAGATTTTCCTCCTGTGTTTCTTCTATAAGTTGATGAGTGAAAGTTTTATGTTTAGGCCTGTGATTCTTTTTGAGCTAATTTTTGTAAATGATGCAAAGTATGGGTCTTATGTAACTTTTTTTGCTTATGGAGATCTAGCACGATTTATTGAAAGAGCTATTATTTTTCCACTGAAAAGCCTTTGCACTTAATGTATAAAAATCAGTTGTCCTTATACATGTGGGTCTAAGTCTTTCCTATTGTTGCCAGGTTTATTGTCTTTACAAAGATACCATTTGTCTTTGATTGCTGTAGCTTTATGTCTTGAAATCAGATAGTGTTTGGCATTCAATTTTGTTATTTTTCAAAGTTGTTTGGGTTCTTGTGTTTTGGTGTGAATTTTAAAACCAGTTTGTCACTTTCTGTTAAAAAGCTGGGATTTTTGTTGGTGTTATCACATTGATTTGTATATTTGATCTATCCTTGCATCCCTGGAATAAATCCCACTTGGTCATGGTGTATGATCCTTTTAATGTATTCTTGATTTGGGCTTAATATTTTGTTAAGAAGTTTTGTATTGATGTTCAACTGGATACAGTTAAAATGTGTTTTGTTTTGTTTTGTTTTGTTTTTCTGTCTGGTTTTGGTATCAGGGTAATGCCGGCTTCATAGAATGAGTTTGGAAGCATTCCTTCCTTTTGAATTTTTTTGGAATAGTTTAAAAAGGATAGTTATTCTTCTTTAAATGTTTAGTAGAATTCACCTGTGACGCTGTCCACTCCTGGAATTTTCTCCGTTGAGTTTTTAGATTACTGATTTAATTTCGTTGATAGTAATTGTTCTGTCCAGACCTGAACTGATGTATCTCTTTATCTGGTAGTTCATCTCTAACCTTTATCAATCTTTTAATAAACTAGTAGGTGTGTTTCTGTGAGTTCTGAGGTGTTGTGGCAAATTGATCAAATGGCTGGGTGTTAGAACCTATGATCTATAGCCAGCTGGTCAGAAGCACAAGTGTTAACCTGGGCTTGCTACTGGAATCTAAAGCGTGTGAGGTGGGGTGTGGGGAGGGATCTTGTGGGAGTGAGCCCTTATTTTGTGTGATCTGATGCTATCTCTGGGTAGATAGTGTCAGAATTGAGTTAAGTTGTAAGGTACTCAGCTGGTGTTGAGACTTGTTTGTTGTGGGGAACCCTATCGCCTTCACATATTTGGTGACGGGAAGTATCAGAAATGATGTGGTTTGTAAGAGGAGTAAAGAAGACACATGGGAGATTGACTGAGTTGAGGCTTTTCCCTACAACATGAGGGAAAGACTGGGTTTTTCATTTTAGTTATTCTTCCATGTATTAATAGACATTTGGATTGTTTCTACTCTTTGACTATCATGGATAATGCTGCCATGGCCATTGGTGTACATGTATCGGTTCGCATTCCTGCTTCCAATGCTGCTTTTGGCTATATATCTACAATTACCATATCATCCAGCAATTCCACTTCTATGTTTAACTTTCTCAAACATGCCACTGCACCATTTTACAGAATATTCCCACCAGCAGTGCACAAGAGCTTCAATTTTTCTGCCAATGCATTTTTTTAAATAAAAGCCATCATAATGGGTTTGAAGTGGTATCTCATTGTGGTTTTAATAAAATGTTCTCCATTTTATTAACCAGTCACTAGTGATGAGCATCTTTTCATATGCTTATTTGCTATTCACATATCTGCTTTGGAGAAATGCTATTTAAGTCTTTTGCCTGTTTTTGATTTGGGTTGGTTGTTTTTCTATTGTTGAGTTTTAGTAGATTATAGTTGGTAGCTTAATAGTATATACTCTGGATATTAATTTCTTGTCAGATATATGCTTTGTAAATATTTCTCCTAATTTGGCGTTGGCTTTTCACTATGTTGATAATGTGCTTTGATGCACAGAGGTTTTTAGTTTTGAATAAGTCTAATTTATCTATTTGTGCTTTTGTTACCTGTGCTCTTGTCATGGCTAAGAAATCATTGTCATGAATGTTTACCCTGTTTTCTTCTAAGAGTTTTAAAGTTTTACCTCTTATGTTTAGATCTTGGATGCATTTTGAGTTAGTTTTTCTATGTGGTGTAAAGCAAGGGGCCATCTTCATTCTTCACATGAAGATATCCAGTTTTCCCAGCACAACTGGTTGAAAAGACTGTCTTTTCCCAATTAAATGATCTTGCCACTCTTGTCAAAAATTACTTGACCATATATGTGAGTGTTTATTTCTGGGCTATCTTATTTCAAACAGATTTTGACTACTAATGAAAGTAAATTAAAATTATATTGTTGAAATTAAATATAGCCACACTCATAAAACAACAGAGATATTATTTTCCTGAGATTACTAGAGGTAGTTATTATGTAGTAATCAACCAAACCAAAATGAATATGGTATAATCCATTATCACAGTGGCGTTATGTGACAGAAAATGTTAGAATATTTGTGATAGCATGAAAGGAAAAATAATGCACATCATTATTTTCAAAGATTATGTCTATACCTCGTTGTTGTTCTTTTGTTAGATAAAAATGTTCTCCATTTTGTTAACCAGTCACTATAAAAAATTTCTCCATTTTTGTATATGAAAATAAATTAGTATTTAAGAGACTTCCAATGGATAATTTTTAGCTGATTCCAAATCAAGATACTACTCTCGAAATATTTTCATATGCTTTTATCATTAATACATTTTTGGGATATAAATACTTAACTAAGAAACTTGTTTGTGATATATTTCCAAATATGTCATTTGTATTGCTTCTTGACAAACTTTTGTGGACATGTGTGAAACATTTCCACCCATGTTATATTATAAATTATTTCTTCTCCACCCCCTATATCACATGAACACTCTCTATAACATTATGAAAGACACAGCAAGGCAAACCAATCAGCTGTTCAAGAAACATTTTCTGCTCCAGCTCTAGCACAGACTGCCACATGTGCAAAGAAAAAATTCCTTACGACTCTCCCCTTAGGACCTGTATCTTCACCCTAGATTTAAAATCAGTGTGTTTGGGGAAAAGTTACCAGGTAGGAAATTACTGTTTGATTATGACGAAAGGCCTTAAATATTTTAAGGTAAGAACAAAAAAACAAGAGTTTTAATCATACCTACATATGATTCATTATTAAGGTGACAGAATTAAAACATCTTGACCTATACGTAAAAATCAGTTTGACATCTGCTACAGTAAGAGTGATATTGTGATTTATAATAAGAAATGTATATTTAGTCTTCATCTCATTTCAGGCATAGAGCTTCTAATACCATTAGAATTTCCTAAGTGAAGAGAGTTATAAAAGTGTCTTGTTATGTGGCGATTTTGGGGCCCCACCCAAGGATGGGAACAGGTTGCTGGGGGACCCAATCATGTGATTAGAGGGTTGGAACCCATTGGCCTTTGGGGAGGAGAAAGGGGCTGGAGATTAAGTTCAATCGCCAATGGCCAATTAATTTAATCAATCATGCCTATATAATGAAGCCTCCATAGAAACCAAAAAGGACTGGGTTTGGCGAACTTCCAGGTTGGGGAACCAGACACTTTCACATGTCACTGTCCACAAGGACAGATACTCCTTTGTTTGGGACCTCACCCTATGTATGTTTTCATCTGGCTATTGATTCACATCCTTTAATATCCTTTGTAATAAACCTGTAATCTAGTGAGTAAACAGGTATCCTGCATTCTGTGAGCTGCTCTAGCAAATTAATTGAATGCAAGGATTGGGTCGTGAAAACCCCTGATTTCTACCCAGGTATCAGAAGCACAGGTATTGAGGTTGTGATTGTCCCTTAAGTGGAGAGTGGTATTGTGAGCCCGAGCCCTTAATGTGTGGGATTTGACGCCATCTCCATGTAGATGGTGTCAAAACTGAACTGTAGACACACCCTGCCCACCGACACACATTGAAAATTGGTGATCAGACTCTAGTAAAGAAGTTGAGAGTATCTGCCACTGTGGTTTTACTCCTAAAATCCTAGTATAAACATAATGAGGATGTTAGAAATGATAAGTAGTATTTTTATCATTATCAGTTATCTGCAAACACATGTGCTGCTCTGAACTCCCTCCTTCTGTTATACTTACCTAGCAAAATCCCATCTTGGTTACATATAACTATCCATTCCTATAAACCTGCACCCAAGTAGCTGAAGATGGCCAAAGAGCACAATCATGTTGATGGGTTTCAACATAAACATACAGCCTCTGCCTGACTCTCAGTCACTGCCTGGCAATCTCTGGTATATTGGCTCTACTTTCCAAGACAACATTTACTCACCTCGAATAATTTGTACCTTTCCTAAATGATCTCATACTATTTTGTAGGAAGGTAGGGTACACTGAGTCACAGAGATTAAGATACCTATTGATGGCAGAGCCAATACTCAAAGGGCCTCAGAGGAAGTCAGTTTCCTAGCAGTGGAGTAGTCAAAGTTCAGTCAGGGATGTTACAGAGATTGAAGTATTCTGTGGGAGATGAGAAAAGATGGCCGTTAAGGCTTCTTCTAACTCCAAGGTTCTAGGATTCCATATTACTTTTTATATTCTATCAAAGTAAATGTCTTGTTGAAAGTTCTTTAATCAGTGTTAATTGTCTCTTTAATGTTAAATATTATCCAGTGAACAGATGAAAGTTGTCCAATTTTTGCTTATCTCTTCTTCTCCTGTCCTTTTAATCCTCTCTCTTCTCAGCACAAAAATATGATAAAACACAAACAAAACCCATCTTAACCCTGCATTCCAGGCTCTCCTTTCTCTTATCCCTTCTCTGGATAGCTGAGTTTCTTCAAAGAGGGGTTTTCACTGTTGACTTTCTTCCATTGCACCTCCCTGGAATCTAGCTTGTTGCACCTCCATTCCCATGAATCTCTTTTGCTAAGACCATTTTTTAATTGTCAAAGCCAATGGACCATTTTCATTATTTCCTTTTCCTGGCTGGCTGCCCTCTCTTTAAAACATTATTCTCCCATAACATGCTTTTTTGGATCTGTAACTCTACTCATTCATGCACCGCCTGCCCCTTAAATATTGGTGTCCCCCAAAGCTTTATCCAAACCCTTGGCTTTATCAATCTCATATACATGCCATGCCCCAGATCCTTGTGTTTAACTGCCTATAATTATTCCAGAGAAACTTTAATTTCAGCGTATCTGAAATTAAACTTTATCTTTTCCCCATACTCATTTTCTTTCATGTTCCGCACATATTTGTCACCAACTCCTGCCAATTCTACATTTTCGCTCTTTGTCCCTTCATTTCCATTCCCATTTACAGTTCTTTGGTTCGGTCCTCATCTGAACCAATTCAGTAAGCTTCAAATTGGTCTTGATATTAAGTGCCCATCTGTCCTGAACAAATTGCAACCAATATAGTGCTTTAAAAAAATTTTTTTAATCTAATTATGCTATTTACTACCTGCTCAAAATGCTAGAGGATCCAGCTGAATTTCTTACTAAGCATTCCAGGCCAATCTGTTCCATGCTGGAAAGAGCACAGGTTTCAACCCTTACCAGTTATGTAATTGTCTGTGTTTTGTGGGGAGGGGCATGAGGGAGTGTTCAGGTTCTTCATCAGAGTTGTTGAAGGGTTGAACATGGTAAAATTGAACTGTCTAAAATAAGGTAGGTGCTCAAGAAATGGCTGCCTTCTTTTTATGCCACATTGGTCCTATAGGATTGCACTGAATTTTCAGAGTACAGCTGGCTTGCTTTTTTCTGACTCTTGTTTCAGCTAGTTCCTGGAACAGCCCCACCTTTGGTCTGTCTGGTTAATTCCTACTCATCTTTCAATGATATACTTGGACTCCACTTCCATGTCGAGCTTAGGTAGCTTGACACGTTAGGGAGGTAGCCACCACTGAGGCAGAGTTACTCACTTCCTCCTTTCTGCTTCTGCTCCCCTTGTTATTGCCATAAATCTTATTTGTAGCCCTTCTGATATTGCTGTAAAAAACGTTTGGTTCTGGATTATTTTAGCAAGTGTATGGTTGGTTCCTTGAGAACAGGTATTCATCACCTTTGTAGGCCCATATCTAGCCAAGTTACATGCATGAGTTCTAGTCATCAAACCTTGGTAAATGTCCAGATTGTGAGATATGAATAAACTAGGGGCAAGAAAATGTGCTTCTAGCAATATTTGTTTTCTGAAATAGGCATTAACCATTTTTTCTTGGAAAATTCAATCTTAGTTTAAGAAAGAAAATTCAGAGAAAGTATTTTGTAGAAACTTTTATTTCAGGATAACATGGAATATGCTACCACTGTGCATACTCATGGAATAAATGTGGAATAAACATGAGTATGCACAGTGGTAGCATATTCCTTAAGTTATCCAGAAAAAAAAAATTTCTACAAAATACTTTCTACTGCCCCCTTAGCACAGTGCCTGACACATAATAATCATTTAAAAAGTTGGTATTTAACATTATTATAATCATTCATAGATCATATATTTGCATTTATCTTGTTCACCCAGATTTTTCTAAAATCTACATTACCAAGTCAACTAAATTTGGTGCTCTTAGAAATGGATGCACTCTTTCAGGCCACAGATAATGATATACCGCCCTGCCAAAATGGGCAGAAAGTTTAAAGGAATAAAAAGTCTCATTAACGTGATAGTGGTTAATTGAGTCTATGTTCATGTGCCCAAACTTTGCCTATTAAGAAAACTAACAAATTGGCTTTTAAGACAAATTAAGATAGAATAGACTGTCTCTTTACCCAATAACTTTTGGCCATAAATCACAATATTAATTTAGATACTCACTGTACTAAAAGTTCTAGATCCTCAATTATAAGAATAATTAAAATACTATATATAAGTCAACAGTGTTTTGCATACCTGAAAGTCCACAAATGTTTTCATCCTTGCCTCGTAACTTTAAAGAACACAGTTTAGTTATAGCTATACCTAGTAATGGAACAAGTTAATATAATGTATTTCCTTATCTTGATTTTGTATGACTATTTGAAGTAAAATAATTATGTATTTTATGAGTATTATGCAACAGAACTTTTTGGCAAGTCTTACCTGGAATTAAAAAGTATTTAAAAATTAAACTTACTAAAAAAATGAAAAGCATTATTGTTTGTTCTAACAAAATTTATTATGCAGTAATTACAAAGGTTAAAGACTCTTCCATCTCAAATAAAAATAACTATTATAATTACACACATAATATAGTACCTTATAGAGTGATTCCAATAAATATCACAGGAAATACAGTGCATTTTCAAATCGGAGAGACAAATACTTTCTCATTCACAGTGTTTGACATAAGAAAGCCTGTTCACATAATAATCTGTAAGGTCATGCTCTCAGTAACAGTCCACACAGAGCTGTGCCAACACAATTCTTTCAGAATGTGAAGTACCGGGCAAACCACTCCTGGCGCTGGGTATCTGGAGAAGCCACTGGGGAAGCTTCACTCTGAGGAGGACTGAATTCATAAAAAGAGAGACATGTAACCCAGCATTAAGCTTTTTTTTGCAAAGTGAAGGGAAAAGCACATAAAACATCAGTGCAGATGATCACAAGCTGTTCACTACATTAGAAGACATGGGAAAGGTTTGCTACTCCCTGTGTGGGTACTAGATTCGGTTCTCCACTCCATGAGAGTGCATCAGCAGCTCAGATGAAGTCAGTTAGGGAGGAGCCACATCACAACAGTTAAAAAAAGACAAAAATCAAAAAACTGAGGAAAATAATGTCACCTTCTTTAAATAAAAAAAAAATCAGGAGGAATGGTGGGAAATAAGAGAGAACAAGATAACATTCCTCACAGCACCTTTTCTCTTTTCGTTAATTACAATTTCAGAACCTGAAATAAGCATTTAATTCTTACAGATGTGTCTTTAAATATAACTAGATTAAGTAACCAGCCATGCTATTGTATTTTTACTATATCTATATATTAAACTTTTATAATTCCATAAGAAATACTCTAGGGGAAAAGGGGTGCATTAAAAAGTCAATTTCCCCTCTATCTTCAAAGTTATATAGTTTATACTTATATTAAATCTAATTAAAGAGTCTTTGGGCTAGTTGAGAAAATAAAAGAATCCCTACCGTCTCTGGGGGAAATTACAAGGCACGCAACAATGTGTAATGGAAACTCCAGTAGTCATGTTCCTTGAGCTCATGCACATGCATCTTACTGATACCTGAACGTACCCATGCACAAGGGAAATAAGCAACACAAAATATTTAGCAGGAGACATATTCAAAGGTATACTTGACTATTTTTCATTCTTGCCATTCTTTTAAAATTCAAAATAGTCATTAACTATGTCATTAATTATTTAACCTAGACCAGATAGTCTATCTGTAAGACTTACTAGTGATACTGCTGAGATTTAGTAAAAATAAAAGTAAATAAATTCAAAGCAGCACAAAATCTGTAATATTAAAATAAACACAAAATGATACCACTTTTTGATTTTAGTTAATGGAGAAACAACTTGACCTCAAATTTTATTGTTAGTACATTTAATCAACAACTCTGAAATAACTTAAAATTGGAATGTCAATTATAAAAATTATTTTTTCTAAATTTATTTTTTGCTTATGTATATCATTAAGTTCCCAGAGCTTACATAGTTCTTATTTTGGCAATAAGCCTGGTAAACAAGAAAGGTAAAAAAGTGAACATATAGCATAAGAAACAGAAACAAAAGCCACTTAAAAAAAAAATAAAGTTCTATAATATGGATGGATGATTAATGAATAATTGGTGACAATCATAAAAATGAAGCAACAATCTATATTAAAATTCTAAGCATATGAATTACATTAGCACCCCGTTAAACATTTAGAAAAGTAACAAAAAATTAGAAAAATCTTTTTAAGAGTCAAAAAGGAATTCTCTAGAGAGGTGATAAATATATTTTGTAAAGATTTCACAGTAATATTTCTTTTCCTAGGCTCTTCTTAAAGTAGTAGATTTCTATAGTGTAAGAAGGCAAATTTCTCAAGTTAAAAAAGAAAAGAAAAAAAAATCAGCGGTGAGACGGGGCTCACCTCAAAAATGTCTTGGGCTCTTTGGGTGGCACTGGCTGTGGAAGTGGTTTGCTGCTGCTGAACTCAATATCGTGGACTGGAGAATTAGGAATGGGGTCCAGGCGGTTAGGATGTCCATTGCCCACTCCACCAGATTCCAGAGCACTTAGATTGGGAACACTCACAAACCTGTTTGTTGGTGATTTATCATTCTTCTTCTTTTGCTGCATTAAAAATAACACATGTGAGAATAGTCTCTACATAAGGGCAAATGAGAAAATAGGAATAGTAGAAGATATAAATTTGGCATGGGAAAATTTTTAGAAGCTTTATGTTAAATTGGGACGTTAAAATGAACCAGTGTTACCCAAAATGTGGTCTGGGGATCCTTGGAGGTGTTCTTTATCTATATGGAATCCTCACAGACAGACAGGCCGCTAGGACAGAAAGGAGGAGGAAGAAACATTTAAGAATGGTTCATGGGAAGGTGGGGGAGGGGGATGTGAAAAGAATATCAAAGGGTAAAGAATACTGGGAGGAAAAGGGGAAAAGAAGGGAAAGTGCAGTCTTGCAGATAGCCCGAGCTTAAATAGATTTAGACTAAAATTAGGGGACGGTGTAAAGTTAAACACGATTTTAAGAGAGGTCCATGGACTTTAGCCATCTGTCAAAGGGAGGTAGTCCTTGCCTGGAGGAAAAAAGGAATGAGAAAATGCTTGGCAATGTAGTTTGAAACAAATCTCACAATTCTACTTAAGACCTACGACTGACTTAGAGAAATTCATTTTAAATTCACAGCACCATCATTCTGAAGAGAGAAAATTAAATCTGCATAATTAAGTCTCATTTCCCAATCAATTGGAAGTATCATTAACTGGCTCACCATCTTTTAAAAAAATTTAAAGGTTATAAAACAAATCAATGTTACTTATTTTTTTAATTGTTCTCTAAAATTAACAGATAAAAAAGGGAATACAATTGCAGTTACCAAAACCTATCAGCTTGCAAATCATGAACTCTATTTTATTCACACCTCTAGAATCAATAAGCATCAATCCTGCTATGCAGAATAAAAATTAACATGTAAAATATTTTGAATATCCCAATATTTTACTAATCAAATGTACGCTAACTAAATTTATGAACTACTTATGACTTTTTTTTTTTTTTTTTTGCAAAATGACTCCAGGGATTGGAAAAAAATATCATTAATAGACAAGATGGCCCTTTTCTTTACTTATAAAGTAATGATCTCACTATCTAGACATTGTCCTCTATGTCATATTCTGTGAATCATGGAGTCCCTCACAAGGAGCCCATTTTAGCATAACTGAAAAAAAAGGAAGAATATTATGTGTTACGAATTATTTGAAATCACTGATAGAATAACATGTTAAGTTATCTGTAAAAACTGAAATCACTGATAGGAGTCAAAAGTATTCGAAAAAGCTCTTACAGAGATGTATCTTTTGAATTTTTTTGTTCTAGTCACAGAGGGCATAATTAAATGCACTTAAAGTTTTTATTTAAGAAATCAAAGGTATCATTGGTAAAGTTTTACAGTAATGGTTTTGTAGCTAAAAATGTAATTCAATAAAATGAATAATAAATGGAAAATATTTCTAGTATATTTTCTTTCAATAACCCTTATAATCGTGGTTTATAATTAAAAGCTATTTCACTCTAAATTATGAACTTTAAAACTAAAACTATTTCACTCATTCACCAATTATTTATTGACAGTCTCTCATGTGCCGGGCAGTATTTTAGGCTCTGGAGATGTCGCTATGGCCTTCCTGCTTTAGTCATGCTATTTTATAAAACATTTAAGTTTAAAGTTTGGAGCACTTTAACTCGTGAAAGGAGAACAGATTCCATGTTCTTTACAGAGAAGTTTCATGACCTTCGAAAGCAAAAATTTCTAAGGGCCTAATAGAAATTAGGCATGATGTGCAAATCAATAAGATATGAAATTAAAATATAGCTTTAGCACTAGCACTTTTATTTCTACTACTGATTTCTGCCCAAATATATGTAAACCCCATAATTATTCTTTTTACTTGCTTTATTCACTGGAATAATTTTGCTGGCTTATAGAAAATATGATGAAATTTTGCAACTGAACAAATATTTATTGAATACCCACTATATCCAAAGCACTCTGATAGGGGCCATAGAAAGCTGAGCTACAAAGCTGTGTAAGAAAGACTCAGCCATGTCCATTTCATTTGTCTACAAGGCTCATCCATCTGTCCTAAGAGAGTAACAGAGTACCAGAAAAGGTCACGTTCGATTTTAATTGTTAAGAAAAGGTCATAAGACTGCAAGAGGTAAAGACCTTCTCTGGCAATGGGTAGGCAACAAAATACATGTCCAACACAAGGTCCATTAAGATGGCAGGCCTTAAGTTAAGGACAGCTGCTGGGTATACAGGGCTGGAGTGTCTCTCAAGACCCCAGAGAGGATAGTGAACATTAAGGAAATGACAAATTATCTTAAGAGATTTAAAAGTTACTTTCTTTACAAATATGAAAAACAATATAGTAACACTAGGTTTTATAATATAAATATTTTGTGTATGAATTATCAACAAATAAATATTAGAGTCTCATTCTGAAATGAACACAAAGATTTCATAGATTTTAAATCTTATATTATTAAATTAAATAAAACATTTTTAGAAGCTTTAGCCTATGCTTCTAAATATTTTATTAAAATTTAATCAAGTTTTAAACGATATTCCTATTTTACAGTGTTTACAGAACATACCTTAGCCAATGGATTAATAACACCAACAGTAGGATTTGAATTAAATACTTTGTTGAAGTTAGTTTCTCGATTGACTAATTCCAGCTGATAAAATTTATTATCCTCCTATGCAAAAGAATTACAAACATCTCTTAAACATTTTCTGTTGAATATTGAAAAGCTTAATTATATACATGCCATTTCATTCAAAATTTAATATAAAACCTGAACAAAGATTTATATCCCTTGCTCAGCGATTTCTAGACCTGATTGCCAGTGTGTTAAAGACTGCTGGTGCGTGAATTTTCAACACCTTTCAAACCCTATGCTACTGGGCTCTTCTCTACCCTTTAATACCTTTTTCCTCTAAGACTGTGACCTAAATGTTTTATTTGGTTCCATCTCTGCTCCAAAGGGCTGCGTGCACTTTGAGCAGGGTTAACTTGCATTCGCGGAGCTGTGTGCATGGTTGAGTTGTTTCCATGTATGAAGATAATACAGAATATAGCAATATTCTTGAGTACAGAAAATATATTTGATCTTGTCTAATCCCCTCTCCAAGACATCAATGTATTACAGCAGTGGTAACCACACAACAGAGAAAAAGTGAATGGCCCATATAGAAACAAACACTTTGCTTTTGACTTCACCAACGACATGTGCTAAGTGAATACCAAGACTGTCAGAAGTAAACATAAGAAAACTGAACGGTATGTGAAATGTAGGGTTATGCTCTAATAGAACTATTTTCTTCATTCTCTTCATTTGTATCATTAATCTCAGCCCATGTGCCTCACAGTCCACAGAATCAGCACAGACAGGAAAGGTAGTGGAACAACCCCTGGCTAGATTCCTGGTCCTGTCACCTGCTAGCTGTGTTGCTTTGAAAAGTTACTTTACTTTTTGAAGTCTAATACCTATTCTGTTGAGAGGGAAAAAATACAATTATATATGCAACACCTGCTCAGTAAGAACTAGAAAATCAATAGCTATTTCTATATAGACCATAGATAAAACACACTTAATACATTTGCTAATTTCATGTGAGGAATGTAAAGTAATTTTCCATGAATCTACTGCTATGGAACAATTGGAGTCCTGTGCTCCTGCTCACAGTGCCTGGAGAATTGGGTGGTAGTGGGTTGAAGCAGTTAGTGGGTTGGTGCTCTGTCATTCCAGTGCCTATTCCTGGGTTCATCTACAAACCGCTCTCCACTTCCAGCAACTTTTGGCAGGAACCTCTAGGCTTAGACAACAGACTAGCTTTCTTAAATGCTAAATGAGATATGTTAAGAAAAAATGGCTCTCTTTGCGATGTTGATGTCCAAAGTTTTCAGTTAAAGAGATCAATGAGTAAATACAGTGATTAGTGTTCTTTTCTGGTTTTACCCTGAAAGATTTCTCATTTCTTAGTGGCAGTAAAAAGCAATATTTTAATTATTGATCAGAACATGTAATTTTAGAAGACTCTGAAATGTTTTATGAATTTTAAAACATTTGTGCATTTTTTATTCTTGAGGAATGATGGCTTGAATGAAAGTAGTGTGTTTATAGTTGTGTTTTCCTCCCTGTTGGACTTCTCAGAACCCCTAACACCTTGATGTGGACTGAGATTGTCCAAGAAAAAGCCTGTAGATTTTCTCAGGGTACACCATAGAACCTTCCTTCCCTGGGGTGTCTCCTGGGGTCATGGTTTGGTGGGATACGCTTTAGGAAATTAACATGGCTAACCTGGAAGTGGTACAATGTGGGCTAATGCATACATGTGTTGAAGGTTCTTTCTTATCCAATTCTAATTCTACATGTACAGTATACACTTCGACAGTATGTTCACTGTACATTGGCAATGACATATTATTAAACATTTGATATATTCTAAAAATACTGATAAAAGGCACAATATCCTTATCTTACTCGGTATTTCTTATCCTCATTTATAACATCTTAACAAACTTTCAAACACAATGCCCATATTTTATTTTATACTTTCAATTTTTGGTTACCATTACTTAAAAATATTTCCCCATGTTTTCCCAATCAACAGTCTATTAATTACTACATGATCACACCATAAAAAAACAACTTACGATTAGTTTTTTTATGACCTGGTCTCTTTCTGTAAGCATGGCTTTTAATTCTGAAATCATCTGTATATCTTCTGGTTTTGATTCTCTCATTAGATATTTTTCTTCCATTTCTTCTAATCTAAAAACAAGAAAATCTTTAGCTCATTAATATGTCTTAGACACATTCTTTTATAATACCTACAATTTTCTAATTAGTCCAGTTGAATACATATAAAAACTTAAAACCAAACTTCTTCCTTAAAACTTTTGAGCATAATGACATGATTATTTTAAGAGCTACAGTGTTATTAAAGCCTTTCCAAGGTAGATGATATTAATTAAAAGCTTTGCAGGTTACTTTTAGAATAATTCACTCATTGTAGGCCATTCCAAGGGTATATGAGGATGAAGTGAGGTAAGCTCTGTAGAAGCAATCTATGCTGAATGATACTATCCTAGCAAATGCAAGTTTAATCCCAGAAATGTAGGCTTACTATTAGGAAAACTTACCACGAATACAATATTGTGTTATGACATAAAGCCTGGTAACATACATAAAAGGGACAAGAAAAAATACAGAGGAAAGGGAAACAAAAGACACACATATGACATCATCCCTAGTTTATGAGAAAATCAGTTTAAAAATTCTATATTATCAGCTAAACCATATAAACTGTTAAAAAAAAAAAAAAGGTTCATCAGGTAAAAGAACTGAATTTCCTTCTGGGCATATTCTGCCTTGAAAGAAATGAAAAGGTAACAGGGCTGAGTGCCACTAAAGACCCCAGAATTGAGGCCACATTGTGTGAGCAGAGGAGGCATGGACCTTGAAGAGTCTAAAAATACAGAACAGGGTAGAATTAAGGAGCTACAAATGGAAACTGTTCGTTTAGTTTGAGAAAAAGCACTTTCAATTTTAGAAAATTTAAATAATTAGGAGATTTTAAAAATCATTGTTTTCTGAAAAAGGAAAGAATGTTTAATAAAATTATGATTAATGAAGAGTCACAGAAAATTTATGCACTCTACAAATACTGAGTAACTCATAGATGATCTACTAAGAATCAGTGGCCCATGCCTTACTCCTAATCCCAGAGGGGTACCAGAATCTCTGTATTTTAGTAATTTTAGTTAACTCCTCAGCCCAAGCAAAAGATTTAGAGATAACATATCCGGCTTCCTACCCAGCCCCATGACTAAAGTTCTAATCTGGGGGTGGGGAGGTATAAGGGTGACCAGAAACATATGGTTAGGAAGTGACTGCCTCAAGATCAGTTGGGGCATTGTCAGTTCAATGTGAGGTTAGTTTCACTATCTTTACTTTTGTTCTTTTGTGACAATGCAGAATAAGTGAAAAATGTGAGTCCACATAAAGTGACCTTGCATTTTATAACAACATGGCATTTAATGGGCAAAAAATTATGTATTTTATGGGGAAAGGTTTTTTAGAAGCTTGAGAAACAGTAATCTAGGCAAGGAGAAAAGTCATTTGGGTTTAACATCGGAGTAGCCACAAGATGTCACTGGAGTACTTTCTTTATCATTAGAAGCAAGGTACAAGATTTTTGAACTGCTTCTTGCTTGAACAAGAATACTTGGTTGTTAATGGTGGCTAAAAAACTAAATTTAAACCTTATTTAAAACTATTAGGTCTATCTTTTGTTCTAGTAAAATAAGAGGTTAAGGTAAAGTGAGTCTAAACCATCAGTTACAATCCTTGAACCGCCTTTTTGCATAATAAAGGTCTTCTCTGAACCTCAATTCTAGTATGTCCTCATTTAGATTAAACATTCTTTACCTATGAAATGATTATCAGTTAATCTTCTCCACAAAATATCTTTACATCACCAAAAAAATTTAACAAAAGATACCTGAATATTAAAGGGAAAACATAATTGAATAAATTGGAGAAACAGAATATACAAACAAAAGAAAAGCATTAAAGGAGAGAACAAGTAATGTGGTACAGACTTAACTTGCAAATATATTTCCAGAATTATCAGTCTTTTGAAATTCTAATAGGAAGAACACTTGGTACTATCCCGATATCCACTTCAAGCCAACACTAGTCAACATTTTACCTTTCCTCAGCTGCCTCAGGCAGCACTTTAAGCCAGCATTGCTTCCCAAAGACTGGGTGAACAACTGGATATAACAGGAGATGATTTTTAGTTTGTTCTCCTTTCATCTTTCTGATCACAAAAGGAACAAGTCTCTTTGGTCCCATATATCTTAAGCCGGCTTCATTACATATGCTTCTTTATCCTATTTCACAACACTCAGGCAGCCTTTGAACATCAATGCCAGCTAGAATCTAAAAATATTGTTTCATTTTCACAGAAGTTACATTTATATAATTATAGCTTAGCCTCTATTTAGAAAAATGGATACAATTTTTCAGTAGTGATAATGGTTTTACTGCAGCAATAACTGAGTTTTCCTGTTAGATTTTTAAGTTAAAATGAGCCAATTAAAAATATTAAGAAAATCACTGGGAGGTGGGAGGGCAAAAAAAATATTAAGAAAATAATATCCTAGATAAGAATTGACCAAATTCCCAAAGGCTGCATAGGAATGATTAAAGGCTAGGAAACACTGCCTTGAGGGAACCACACAAATAAACACAGCTTTTAAATCAAAATACAGATTCCCATCAAAAGTAATGCAGAGAGAACAGACATAAGTAGAACATATAAATTACTAATTAGGGTCATTGTTGGATTCTCTCAAGGCATACATGCCCTGATTTTTGTTGCCTCTGAGAATATATAGGTCAGTGTCTATGGTTCATGGACAACAAACCTAAAATATAAATGCCTAAAAAGCTGTATAAAACTGTATTAAAAAGAGCTTCCAAGTTGATAGTTCTCCTCTGCTGTTTTTTAAAATAAGTAATTGGCAAAAAAATAAGTAAATTGAATTTAGAGCCAAACAACAGTATTATTAGGCACATGTATTTTAGAATTTTAATTTTATAAAGATGATGGAACTTTATTATACCATTCTTCTCTATGGCCTGAAGGAAAGGAAAATATAGTAATTTAAGCAGTTTAACATAAACTTTTCTTTTCCCATAAATTGAACACAGATGACTTGCAACAATAGGACTTGTCTCACGAAGTTTATGAAAAATAACCCAAATAGTAATTTGAAAATCAAATGACAACAACAAAACGACTAGGGCATTTCAGATTAAAAAATTTTAAAAAAAAAAACCTCAATTTTTAAAGAATAAGTAATTCTGGTGTAGTAGAGTGCTTCTTTTCAGTTAGGGATTAATGACCTACTTAAAGTCCAAGTACAGAAATTCAGTATTTCCCCTAAGAAAAAATTATCTTTTTGCTTCATTACAGTGAGAAGTTAATGTAAAGCAGTCCTAAATAATCAATAGTCTTTGAATCACCTCTTTTGCATGAAAGGATCTGCCGTGACCCCAAGTTCTAGTGTATGTTTACATTTAACTAAACAAAATTCTTCCAAACAGCCCTTCCTCATTTATTTATAAAACAAAAAACCATGACATTTTTATTAGATATAGGTTTTTTTACTAAGATACTATATCACTCAAGAAAATTAAAATATTTCCATGGAATGTCTGAAAAACTAAAAAGACTTTAATACCCAGCACTGAAAAAGAGGATTTCTAGAAATCATTCCATAAGAGATACAGAACTCTTATCACCATTCCTACAATGGTTAGAGGGTACTTTCTACCCTTTACATTTTTTGCCCTGCTCTTCCCTGGAGTCCAACAGGCTTGGGGTTAGGAAGAGAAGCAAGAGACTTCCAGCTGCCCCAAAGGCCCCTTGGCTCCAGGCTTCAGCGTGACAAGCTGATATGTTCCCGTAGTCCCTCCACTATCACCTACTTCCAAGAACCCACAGGGTTTTTCTGATTTTCGAGCTTTAAAGTCAGGGTGTGGTTGACTAGGAATTTCAACAGTGTACCCTCAAGCTTCTGGAATGGGCTGAGAATAGTTCAAATGTTGTTCCCTGCAGCTCCTTAAAGCTGGAATGGACTCTTCCTGCTCACCACCTCTGTTTAGATACAAACCATTCAGCAGATTAAAGCAGGCTGCCTTATAAGAGTATGAGTCAGAAATACTCAAAATATAAAACTGTTTTCCAATATGGTAGCTACTAGCTCACAAGTGAGTATTTACATTTAAATTAAAATTAAATAAAATTAAAAACTCAGTTCTTTGGTTTCACTAGTCACAGTTCAAGTGCTCAACAGCCACTGGGGCTAGGAACTACTACCGACAGGGCAGATACAGGACATTTTCATTATCACAGAAAAATCTATGGCAGCAGTGGTCTAAAATATATTTGTGCATTTGTTTTTAACCAGAAGAGTAAATATCTAAAGCTAGAGGCTAATTACATGATGGCAGCAGATTTCTGGTGAAAAAAGAAATGTGATTGGTTAGCATGAAATGGTTCATCTAGAAAAGTGATAAAGTATTTGACATATGAGTAATGCTAATTCTTTACTTATTAAAAATAATTATAATATAGAAAAAGTAATTATTTACTGTCTACTGAAAATCCATAATGTACAAAGCCATATAAAACAGAACAAAGTAAAAATAAAAACATAACCTTAGTCCTTTTAAATTGAGAATTCTAAGGAGACAAGACACAGGACAGACAGAGGTTATTCTTTGGTGAGTAGGCTTTTTTAAAGCATGAAGCGGGGGGTGCCAAGATTTTGGCCTCTGCCTGGTGAATAACAGTGAGGCCAGGAGAAAGGAAAACCAAGACACTGAGTTTCACTTTAACACATTTTTAAAATGCCTAAGGTATGAACTCATCTAGTAGGCAGGTACCTGAGCTCTTACTGTGGCTCCAAAGGATTTTAAAATTCCCTCCAATAACAGCAAACAATAAAAATCACTGTAACTGGGAAAATGATCTCAAGTCTCCTCATTATTTCAAAAGTAACTGTGCAGTGGTAAATATTACAGGAAGTCCTCAAAAAATTCATTCGTGAAGCATTCATTGAGTGCTTACTAATGTGAAAATTCTGTTATGTCCATTAGAGCATCTCACCTCAGAGGCCACTGAAGTAAATGCCAAGGACTAGGGATCTGCTTTTTGTTTAGTGTGAATGTATGTACACGTGTCATACATGTAGCATTATTTACTGGTTAAATGGGTAAAATGTGAGAAGGTAGTAATGCCAGGAGGTTATTCTAGATTGTAGAGGACAACACAAGAGAATATTTGAAGGAAACCAAGAAGGTCAGTGTGGCTGACATGGACGCAGCATACAGGAAATAAGGGTGGCTATGCGATGAGGCAGGATAAGACATACTGGGGGGAAGGGTTTAATTTTGACTTCAAGACTGATGGTAAGGGGATTAGTCACGATTTTGACTTTATTGAAGTATGTGGAGACAATCTTTTATCTGTTATGGAGCTTTTTTCATTGATTGGAAGAGGAGAGGCTGAAGGTGAGAAAACCATCTGCAGAAGCTTAGAGTGGATTAATTCTGAGATAATTTAAGTTGGAGCAGAGTTTGGGCCACACAGATGAAGTGAACACTAGCTGCATTGGCTATAGCAGTTTATTATTAAGTACCTAGGAAGGGAGGTGCTATTAAATATTTTTTAAAATATCAAGCAATAATAGAAATTTGGATTTAACAATATTAGAGTTACTATGTATGAGTAGTAACTTTATTTGTGATGTTTTACCTTTAGTGACTTATAAAATCATTAAAAAATGTTTATTATAGAAATTGAAACAATATCTAAGTAAAGTATATAAAATAAAAAGGAAGTCTTTGCTCTTTGCTACCCCCAATACTCCCATCATCCACTCCCTAGAGAGAACCAGTGTCAATACAATTCTATATTTGTTTTTTAAGATCTCTTGATATTTTTGTAAAATATGTAACAATAGTGTGACCAACTGGTCCCAACATGCTCTTTTTTACTTAACATTATGTAATGGACATCTTTTGAGTTTCACCATGGTGTGACAGTCCAGGATCATGAAGGACAGTCTTTAGATAAGTATTTGTTCTAGTAGAACTGTTACAGTAGCAGTTGATAAAACATAATAATTCAACTGACTTATCCTAATTAAAGAATATTTCATATTACAATTACCATCTGTAATATACCCTTAGGTTTTCTTTTTTAAGTATCATTTAATTAGTTCAAAAGAGTAGCTAATCTGAGGTTAGACAAGTGCTCCTCAGTTTATTATCCATATATGAATTTCTGTAATATAATGTGACTTACGACACTTGTAAAGCTGCATTTATTTCCTTGAGTAGCTCGTTAGTCTTATTAAAATCTGCCCGCATGATATTTTTCTCTCTGAGGTGGTCTGCTGTCATGACATCCAGCTCTTTTTCAAGTCTCTTGTTTAAATCTTGTTCATGCAACCTGTTTAATTTATTTTTAGTTAAGAAAATGTTATTCTGAAATCAGGATTTCAAAACTTTCTATAGTCTACCAGATTTGAAATAGTTTTAGGTATAATATATAGAAAATTCATGGAAACAGCCTAAAATAAGTTACTTACTTTGCTCTAATCTTCTAGCTTATTAAAGTTGTCTCCTTTAATGCTTTTTAAAATAACATTTTTAAAGAATTTAGTTAATTTTAGACTATTTCCAAAGTGAATGAATGTATATACATCATTCAAAATATAAACACTTCATCTATGTTCTAGATTATAATATAGTTAATGAGGCGAAAGTGGTCTTCTTCAATCTTACTAGAAGCCAATTAGTCTAATCATAAAAATAAGCATGTATTGCTAAATACCATCGAGGCAAATTTCTTGTGTTGTAATCAATGGCATACCTCATTTGTTGGTTAGATTCACTTCGTATTCTGAGAATTTCTTTCCCCTTAAATTCCAGTTCTTTGGTTAGGGCACTTATATTTTCATGAAGGTGCTGTACCTCCTTATCCAAGTCAGAAATGTGATGCTCTCTATGCCTTAATTCCTCTTGTAGATCTGTTATTCTGCTCATGTGCTCCTTACTCTGCAAAATACAAATAATTCTTAGAAGTTGTCTATATATTTGCTTTCTGTGTTTATCTGAGAGAAAGAAAATGGCACACTATAATGTCAAATGTAATAAATCTGACACAGCTTCAAAAGCAAACTGCTGAAATGAGAATCCCTCAAGGGCTCTTTTCTTTCTATATATCTAAGAAGTGTTTATATGGATACAGCTGCAATAATGTCAGAGCTACAAGGGAGCCAAAAGACCATAAAAGCACATCTCTCTCATTTTACGGATGAGGAAACTAATACCCAAGAGATGATTTGTCCAAGGATGATTTATAATCAATGCCAGAGCTGAGATGAGAACACAGGGCTCTCACACACTCACGAAGTTACATCGCCCTGTGGTAAATGCTGGCACCGTTGTCCTTCGATCTAAAAAGGACCTGCATCTATGGAGGCCATTCCAACACACACACACATATCCCATAGTTTAAAAAGCAGATTTTGTCTGCTTAGTGCTGGTCTGCAAGTAAGCTCCCTTTCATTTTCTTAGAAATCATAGTTTCATAGTTTTCTGCAAATTCTGCAGGCCTAGACATTGTCAATTACAATGTCACCCTACTTGAAGAGAATATAACTTCCTTCTATAGTTATAAGGTAGCTCATTTAAAACTTCCAATAATGAAGAAAAAGTTGGGGCTGGTCATGTCATTTAACATAGCTGAAGACTAACAAAGTAAACGTCATAAGTCTAGTAAACTAATAATAGTTGTCATCGTACTATGTCTAAAAATCTATCCATTCAGATATACACACATTCAGAATCACTAACTAACTAAAGTACACTTGGCCAAAGAACAAAGTTTAAAAAGCATAAACAGTAGCTATGCTATAGTGATATACAAATATAAGTTATCCTTTTTTCTTTTTGAGGACCTGATACTTCTGTAGCTATGTAATGTGGCTGTTTAATCAAAATTAAATAAAGTTGAGAATTCAGGTCCTTGGTCATAATCAACATATTTGGGCCAAGTGGTTAGTGACTGCCATAGTGGAGGCACAGATATAGGACATTCTGGAAAGTTCTACTAGACAGCACTGTTTTATAATGTTCTGTCTTCACTCTTTGTATTATTTATATCTGTTCACTTTCTCAAGATGCAAGTGAAATTTAAAATATTCAATTAAAAGGTTATAAAATAAAATGTAATTTTATGTCCAACATATTAAAGTCAAATTACTTATTTCCCTTAAAAATAAAACTCTTTAACATAGATAGTAAATAATAATTAGTGAAAATACTAGTTATCACAAAATATTTTTTAGAAAATTGTGAGCATTCAATTTATTCACATTTAAAAAAATTCGACAGGGATAGAACAGAATGTTCTTCTCTACCTGTCTCCTGCTGATGTCCAGGCTTCTCTCTAATTCCATTTTAGCAGCTGCCAATTCTTGATGATGATTATGCCGTAACAAATCAATTGCAGCTGCATGTTGATGGTTTAGTTCTGAGCGTAAGGAAGCTGGAATCCAAGGAAATAAAAGTTAGCATATTTTAAAAATTATCAATACTTAGGTAAAAGTCATAAAAGTCACAGAATATTTTTTAATTAGTACACTTGTATATGCCCATTAAAATTTGATAAATTGTGTATACCTCTTAAAATATTACAGGCTATCCTAGAATATTAGAATTTTGAGGTCATCTAGCTTAATAAGGATAAATATGCAGTTGGTCAAATGGATCAGGATATTTCTTTATAAGTTTTAGGTTTGCAATTAAAGTGCTACAGAGATGAAATGTTTTTAATTCTTCTCATTCACTATTAGAATAATATTTTAGAGTTCAATGGTACCATAACACATATTCTGGAGGCAACTTCCCAACTAGGTAAGAATTATTCCACTAAATACCCCTAAAAGATGTTAACCATTGGCTGATGAATGCTTTTGGTGTTCGGAAGCCATCGTTTCCATTTGATTATTTGATACAATCCACATTTACTGAATGTAGGGTACTATACTGAGGGACAACAAAATATGACTCCATCCTTATAACTACACAGGCTAGAAGGGAAAGCATCTTGCCATGGAATTAAGAGAAATATCAGAGATAGATATTAGTTATGATAAAAGCACAATGGTGGAAGTACCAAATTTCCTAGGAGAGGGAAACTGAAGTATCACAAAGAAATTATCACAGTAACTAGGCTAAGAGACTGAGGAGGGTTCTCCAAGTGGGGAAGAAAAAAGCACTTAGGAAAAAGAGATAACATATGCAAATGCAGAAAGAACCTGGTCCATCTGGCAAACTAAAAGACGTTTGGTATGGTAGAAGCACACTGAGCATGCTGGAAGGAATGCTGGAAAGAAAATGGAGGCTAGTCTGGGAAACTTTTAGTACAAAATGCATTTTCCCTTATGTTTATGTTCATGGTTCTCAAACTGGGATATATGTGGCAGTATGCCTGAGGGAACTTTCGAAGTATGCATGATCATCTTCTGAAACATGAATTTTACTTGAAGATTTTTGGGAAAGCCATTATTTTTATGTTAATACAAAAGAGATGTGAGTAAAATGCAAATTATGAATTTTATAGTTAAAACATGAGACTTCAAAGAAACGTTGTGCTTGTACCCAGTCAACTTAGGCCTCCTGAGACCTCCATGTAGGGAGGGCTCAAGTTCATCCTCCCTGGTATGAAGGACTTCTTCAGTGAAAAAATTTGACAGGCACTGAGGAAGGACATAGGAAATCACTAAAGGATTTAAAGCTGGGAAGTCACATGGTAAGATCTGAGTCTTACAAAGATTAACCTCACTGGAGTTTGGAGGAGGGACCATAAGGAGGGAAATCAGTGGGAAGGTTATGGTAATAATCCAGGAGACAAATGATATGGCCACTAAGTATGGCAGAAAGCCTGAAGAAAACAGATATCGGGAATACTTAAGAGAAGAAACTAACAGGATGTAGACGTGAAAGAAAAAACATTGAATGCACTCCCAGATTCCTGATTTTGGCAAGTGGGTAAAAACAGTGATACCACTAACTAAAGTGGGTACTTTAATATCCTCTTTAATAGAAACACATTTTGGATCATGAGGACAATAGTGAATTCATATTTAAAATGTAGAGTATAAATTAGAATGTCTAACATGTAGTAAGGCATATAAATCTCATTCATAATGAAAGCAGTACGGTCTAGAAATACATATTTGAAGTCAGTAGCACAATAGATGGTAGTTGAAGACATGGATATGAATCCAATCAACCAAGAAAAGCCTGAAGACTAAAAAACAGACCAGAAGGCTAGGGACTGAACCTGGGAAATAGCAATATTTAATAGATGCATGGGGAAACAGGATGGCAAAGGAGATTAAAGAGCAGAGGTCAGAAAGGTGAGTAAGGTGAGGACAGTAGTACTAGCATGGAAACCAGGGGGAAAGAGATTCAAGGGGTCAAATGGTACAGACAGGGCAAACAAGATGAGAGCTAGTGAGGATACTCTGGATTTGGAATTTCAAAGTTCACTGGTGACTTAGGAAGAGTCATTTTAATGGAATAATTAGGGTAAAATGTAGACCTGGAAGAATATGACAGAGGACTAGTATCTAGAAAATATAAAGAACTCTCAAAAATCCAAAGGTAAAAGACAAACAATCCAATTAGAAGATATGCACATGGAAAATGAGTACATGTACAAATGATCAACATCATAGCCATCAGGGAAATGGAAAGTAAAATTCACCACGAGACATCACTACATTTCTGTCATATGGCTAAAATACAAAGTACTGGGGAGGATATGAAAAAACTAGGTCACTCATACATTGCTGGTGGGGACACAAAAGGGTACAGTCGCTCTGGAAAACAGTTTGCCAGTTTCTTAAAAAATTAAATATACGATTATCATATGACCCAGCAATTGCACTCCAGGGCATTTATTCCAGACAAGTGAAAACTTAGTTTATACAAAACTGAAAACACCCAGACGTCCTTCACTCGGTGAGGCAGGTCAATACCATGGCATTCTACTCAGTGATAATAAGGGACAAACTATTGATATGACAACCTGGATGAGTCCCCAGAGAATTATGCTGGGTGAAAGAAAGCCAATCCTAAAGGTTACATATTTTATGATTCCATGTATAATATTTATAACATTCTTAAAATGACAAAATTATCAAAATGGAGAACAGATTAATGACTGCCAGGAGTTAAAGGTGGGGAGTAGAGGGAAGTAGGCGTAGCTATAAACGGGCGACAGGGATTCTCGTGGTGAAGGGAACGTTCCGTGACCTCACAGTATCAACGCCAGACTCCCTGGTCGTAGTATGCATTATAGCATTGAAAGACTGGGAGAAACTAAGAAAAGGGTTCAGAGGTATCTCTGTATTATTTCTTACAACCTTGTGTGAATCTACAATTACCTCAAAATAAAAAGTTTAATTTAAATAAAATTACAAAAAGTCCTTTTGTGAGCAAAGAGGTATTTAAATCATGTTTCAACGGGCTGAACAACAATAGTTCCTACACTTGGCCTGTTTTTACCTCTCGTCACACAGCTGTGACAGTGTGTGCTCCTTTTGGGCCACAGTTCTACAAAGGCTACCTCTGTATTTGAGTATAAGCAACCTGAATGCAAAGGCAGAGCAGCAGTTCATTTCTGAATTCCCTTTGAATAACAGTCTCTAGCATGTAATAAATAGGTATTCCACCAATGTTTGATAAATGTTTGCACTTAATATGATTTTCATCCTAGCTATCAATGGTGGCTTTTAAAGGAGGAATAGGAGGAAGCTATAATGACTTGGCCTAGGACCCCCAACAACAGTAGAAATGATAAACTGGTCAAATGGCTTTTCCTTTGAAGTCTATTATATTCAAAAACACTTTGATTTTCTTTGTTCCCAGCTTCTTGGAAAGAGTATGCCACTGAAGTATGACAACATTCATTAAAAATATTAAAATAACTTGGAAAAAACAAACAGAAGGAAAATGAGATGATAGGAATAATAAGTTATTGAATGACACTAAAAAACAAGCAAAAAAACCTTTAAATATATATCCAGTTTTTCTTCAAAACTCATCTCCTTTTTAAAAAGGGTAGTGATTTGAACATCTCAAAGATAAAAATCCCATTAAAAAAATCTGAAAAATACCTAAACGAAAAGTTAACCCAAACATGGCTTTTCCTGTTAAAACAGAATTCTGACATGGGAAAAACCAATATGACCAGTCCAAGGACTCGTGCTGGCTCCACCTATCTCCCTCTTTAAGTCACTGGATAGTGGGGAGCCGGAATGTCCTCTTTCTATTTAGTCTGTTAATGGCAGATGGAAGCACCAGTGAGTATTGCTTATGCAGCCAGGGTACAGAGAAAGCAGAGCTGGTCACCATACTTGCCTCTTCAACTAGTCACTTCAAATACAATACACCCGTCCTTCAATTTACACAGATTATTCATTCCACACATCTTTTTTTACATGGAAGAAAACCACATAAAAGAGTTCACCAGTATGAAAAAAAAATAGGTAGTCCTAAAAAACATTTATTTCACATATATTCACACAAAAAATGCTAATAAAAATCCAGAAAACCCAAAAATTTTATTCACTGTCTGTCTGCAATCTAAAGCCATCAACTTCTCTTTTTAATTGTCACAAAGTCACTATCTTCATCATTCAAAACATTTGGAAGTACTACTTCAATTTCATTATTTATGTTTATGTTTTTCAATGATCTTTTTCAACTCTATCTTTTGCTAAGTTTTCATAAATTCAATATTGCAACATTATTTAAACTTGTCAAAAATTTAAGGCTCATTGGATGTTTGGATCAATATCTAGAATTGTAGTTTCCAGTTTTGTGGCCAGTTAAAGAGCTTTGTAAATATTTCCTGCAGTGAGTGAAACCGATTCGAGGTTACTACTGTATTCATCAGATATTAAGTGAATTAACTTATTATCAGTTAATTCATGACCAACCAGTAATTTGTTAATACTGTCTACATTCAAATTGTCAGAGCCATCTTCTTGAAATTTATTTAATAAATTAATAATGCCAGTTAATCCTTCTTCGGGCAATATTCTTGACACAACTTAAAATTATATATTTATTCCAGGCTTCTGTAATTTTAAGTATTCATTATCTTCAAGTTTATTTAAAATATCATTAAAATCAGTTTAATATAATTAATTTTAAAGGTGGAAATAATGCCTTGATCCCAAGATTATTAGTCATATTGTTTTTTCCTACTTCAGGCTCAAGGAAGTTGTATTTGGTGGCAAACATACAACTTTCATATTTGGATGTTCTAAACTGTATGGATGACTAAGTGTATTATCTAAAAGTAAAAGTGTTGTGACAGGAAAATATTTTTCCTTTATATATTTTTCAGCTTCTACAGCAAAACATTTGTAAAACCAATCCCTAAAAACATCAGCAGTCACCTTTGCTTTTTTATTTGCCATCCAATGAATGGGAAGATCATTAATAATTGTGTGTTAGTATTAGTTCTTTGTATGTTCCTGGGTTAAGCTATTGTGTTTTGGAAAGAATAATCACAAATAATGGAAATGAAAAGAAAGAACCGCATAAAACGAGACTGCATAAATGGAAACCGCGAATAAAAAAGTCCCCGTAAATGGAGGGAATATTTACCATGTATAAAAAAACTTGCGTTAAAAAATACTGCGTAAATCAAGGGACAGATGTATGCAATTCATTTTGACATTTCAAAAATTAAAAATAAAACAGTGATTTCATGTTGAATTTTAAAGTAGAAGAATGTACAAATAAATATGACAAGATTATAATCCATGCAAAATACCAAGCATAGCCTTTCCTTCATCTTCTAATTCAAAACGAAGAGTCTGAAGTTCCTGTTCCATTTCTATCCGGAAGCCCTCCATTGACTCTCTGTGTGCATCTTTTAATGACTGAAGCTCTGCAGAATGTTTTTGTTGTAAATGGTTTTCAAGAGCCTAGAAAAGGAGAAACATTCAATTATATGTTATACAGGAAGAAATAAAAATAATACTAACACCGTTATTATTTAAGAAACAAGGCACTTTATTCATTTACAAGGAAATTAAATAAAGACAATCACGCATTAAAAATATAGTAGGGTAAACTACAGAATATAATCATCATGAAACCAACCAGTTTGACTCAATATGCTGTGTTTGAATTGGGACATTGGACCCTTGATCTAAGGCAGTTTTCAAATAGTCATTTCCTAAAGCTGCTAAGGGGTATAAACCATCTAAAATTAATGAATTAGAAATAAGGAAGGAGAGGAGGAAGGCAATAGCATGAAAGAAAACACACTGGAATAAAGCCATTCATAAAAGGAAAAAAGAGATGAGGGCTTCTATAGCCACCCTTATCAAATATAGCTACTTTCTATAGTCATTCTTTGCTCCTGCAGCAAAAGCTCTGAGAGTAAACTAAAGCCTTTTATGGGATTAGTTTTAAAAACCTAGCCAGAGAGAAAGACAGCATAGGGCTAAGACTAATAAGATGGCCATAGGAGTTAAAAAATAGAGCTCAGAGTACTTCAAGTTTAGAGACTGAACTGTGCCAGGGAGGGTTTTTCTTACTGTAATCCATTACAGGAAAGGTTTCTGAGAAAGGCACCATGTTGTAACTAGGTCAGCATTTCTTTAATCATTACTTTAAAATGCTGTTTTTAAAATTAGTATTTGGCTACTTATGTTCACTGTTTTAAAACGTTTAATTTAAAAAAAATTAAAGCATAGGTTTCTATTGAATATAGATAAAATAAGGACTTTTAGTTTTAGAACAGCATTATGTAGGTTGCTTGGGCTACCTAATGACAGACAATAAAATTGGAGATTCTGATTTCTTTTGAAAAATGATTAAAGTTTAGAAAAGACTGAATGTATAAAATTAAAGTACTGATATGAGAGTTTATGTATTATGCTAATTCCAAAATAGTAGCCAATGAATAGATTAATTAGCAACACGATCAGGTCTAATATTTACCCAACTTCTCTGACCAGATCAATATACTTCACATTACTGTATAGGCAAGTTAACTTTTTTAAAAAAACAGGACTTTCTTGTTTTAATTTCTTTATGACATACTCCTTCTTAAAATAGTACCTGTACCCAAATAAAGAATTAAGAAACAATCTATATCTACAATGGCCACATATGTTGAAAATTGTTAGTAAACTGTATTTTTCTATCAGTCTTTATCGTAATTACTATAAGGTCCTTAGAAGAAATTGAAAAATACAGTGTAAAGAAATGAGCTACAGCAAAGTTAATCACATTAAGACTATGTCAAACTAACATTTTAACGTAGAACTGAGGAATGGATCTGGGGATGTTCTGGCATGTAATATGATTAATCCAATAATATATATATATTATTTAAGTCTCCTCTGAGTGATTTATTTGTGTCATTACCTTTCATATAGCCTTTGGGGCTATATAAAGGGGACTACAGTATTTCAAAATGTCTTTAATTTAATTGCATTATAAGTTTTGTAGATAAGAAAAAAAGTGTGAGGAAATAAAATTTGGGTTAAAAATATATGTAAGTTCTTTGGACACATGTATCTTTTATAGATCCAGCTTGAGAGAGAAAAATTAGAAATTTGATGAAAGACTATTATCAGTTCAACATAGTATTAAGTGATAGAGTTACAGCTCAGTAGGATCATGCTAAATTTATTTAATCACTGTTAATTACATGACAAACCCGATGGTATATTAGTCTCATCATGAACTTGGCATTATGATGGAAACAGATATAAAATGTTGGCCCTAGTCTAATTCATCTGCTACAGTGTACAGCTAGTGTATATATTTATATACTGTGGCCCCATAGGAAGTCATATCCTAGCAAACACACTGGAATAAAGCCATTCATAAATTTTTGGAGGCAAAAAATGAATTCTTAAGAATTTAAAGACTAATTATTATTAGGCTGTTGGATTACACCTGCATATATGTCACATTAAACTTACTCTTTGTTCTTTTTCTTTTTCTTCTTCCATAGTTTGAAATGCAAGGACATGAGCTTCTTTTAAAGATTTATGTCTTTGTTGATGTTGTTCCTCTAATTCTTCAAGCTCCTGTGTAAGTCGCTGTCGTTCTTGTGTGAACTGGGCTTGCAGTTGCTGCAAAGAAGTCTGAGACTGGGAAAGCTGAATCTCCAGATTCTGTTTCAGCAAGGAAATCTATGCCGCAGAATGGTATACAACGAAGAATAAGTACAAGGCATATTTCACAAAATGCTGATCTCAGGGAAACAAGCATTGCAAAGATATTAACTATAGTAAAACAATTGCCTTAAGAAAGTATTCACTCAAAATGCTTACATGATAGATATCTAATCTTTAGGTATTACTACTTTTAATTCTATTTTGAGTAGTTAGCCAAAAAATACTGTTTCAGTGGTATTTCGTTTGTAGACTCTAAAAAACACTAGCCCACATTTAGAAATACAATGAACACCTATGTTGTATTGCAATAAGTATTCATAAGTATTCATAATATGAAATAAAAACAGGAGACAACATATTTAGTAGGTTACAGTCACTTCAAGGAGAGAGTAGGAAAAGTTAAACTGCTCATTTGCGAGGCAGTAAAGATGAGTAGTTAAAACTATAGGCTCTAAGGTAAAAATCCTAGCTCTGTCACTTGTTAGTATCAATACCTCACTGGCTATGTGAGAATGAAGTGTTTCACGACACATATTTCATTTAGAATAGCCTTTGGCATGTATTTTTTATTTTTGAATTTTAATTCAACAAATTTGCAAACTTTAAAGCTTTTTTAAAAAAACACAAACATCCCACAATTCTCTAGGTATATCCTTAAAATGGTGACAGGTGCTTTTCTTTCCCTATCAAAAACTTGTTTGTCACCCCTTTTGCAAACAGACATAATCACCCTTAATATGTCTACATTGCTTCTGGGTGTTTTAAAATACTTAAAGTTAAGTACTTTTTAAAGATTAAAAGCACAAAACATGTGTATATGCATGCATGTATGTATGTATGTATACATACATATATATATTCACACATATGTTTGATGAAACCATTTAGTTTAATCTATTTCTCTTCTCAAATATAGGAAACTGTAACTTGAAACTAGAAAACCATATTCTAATAGAAGTCTGAATCTAAGGGGGACTTTGGGGAATGAGATGAAAAGTTGTCAAATGTGTTCCATTATGTAAGTTAAGATACTATATGCATTCATATACAAGTAAATCAGTTTCTGTGGCCAAGAACGCCAATGGAAAGAGAAACTTTAAAGTGAGTTTTGTAAATGGGAAAAGACTTTAAGTGACGGAAGGCAAGTAGAGGCTGCCTCACATGCCCCATGAAGGAAGGTACTGGGAAAGAAAGAGAAAGGGTAGAGAATCACCAGAGATGCAAAATAAGAAAGAAAAATAAAAAAGGAAGGAATGGAAGACAGGAAAGGTCAGAGGCAAGCAGGAGGAAACAGTCACAGGCTACAGTGAGCCTAGGGTAGCTGACTAGCTAGCTGTCTGGAAGGGTTTTGGACAAAGTTCTACATCAGGATGAGTTGTAAAGGTTAGCACATGCCTTTATTGAGATAGTCAAGCACTGGTGAGAAATGATACAACTGACACACAGATGTTCAATTTGTTTTAAAGTAGTTCCAAAGAAGTGACTCTACCTGTTGAAAAGTTATATGGATTTTACTTGATGATTTCTATATAAACCTAAGGTTTCAGAGGTTAGTTCAGATGACCAGAGCCAAGGTAGAACTGCAACTCTCTGACTGCAGGCAATGCCTACACTGCTAAATGGCAGTAGCACCCACGATTTATAGACCGAAATAAACCCTGTAAGTGTGAAAACTGCAGGAGAATGTCACAGCAACAGCTATGGCCATACGTGTGAATTAGGAAGACCAAGACAAATTAGACTATGTGACTTCTCACCATTTTATGCAAAGAAAATCAGGATGAAATGAATATTAAGGACAACTCAGAAAGAAAAAATAAATCATTAAAGGCAATGAAAATGTGTGTTTGTGAACACAAATATGTAACTGATAGACTCATTTTCTCCCTATCTAGCTGGTTTTTGAAATGGATAAGGAGCCTACCCACTCTCTTCCCAAGTTCAAGTCTAGTCCCACATTCAACATGGAGACCCATGGGACTGCCTTCTCTCTAGTGACAATTTGTCAGAATATATATGGGAATGTTAGGAAAAGATTATGTTACATATAGAAAAATGATTGATAGTCAAAGCTATTACCTGGCCCCTGGCCAAGTGAGGACTAAAATCCACCCAGTGAACATACTGCTCACCAAACTGTCTGGCATGGTATGTTATGCATCTGTGTCCCGCTGAAGAGAACAGGCTTGCTTTTCTGATTTCCACACACACACCATATAGGTGGGCTAGCAGTGACCCTGGGTCCTGTCCTCCATTTAAGTGTGCACTTAGGTTAGTAAGAAGCTGATCAGTTCACAGGGCGCGTCTTATTTTCTACAATACCTACACTTCAAAAGTTCACCGAATCAAAAGACCTCCTACGTTGACTACAATTTGACTCATACTTGAACTATTTAAGGATGAAACTTATAGAGAAATATAACATTTAGAATGAATGAAGTACCACAGTAATATAATAGTTATACATTTAATGTCCAGCACACTTTCAAACCTCTCTATTTTAAATAAGATATGTATGCATATTTTATATCATAATATACTTTACCTTGAAAGAACTCCAAAGCAATATCTTTCATTTTAGGATACATGATTAATCTTTGTATCTATACTCAAAAAAATATAAAATATGTGCAAAAAGACATCATGCAATTTAGTGTTTAAATATACTTAGTTTAGATATTATATATTAACTTTGAAAGCACACCAAAATAATATTAAGCCTATCTAAAATCTTTGGATTCATGCTCAAGACAGTAACACAAATTATATGCAGAAAGCCTTTATCATGCAATGCAGCATAAAAATATTTTGTTATTTTTATAAATAAATTAGTAGAATTACATTAAATTGACAGCCTTTATTCAGCATGAAAATTACATGGCACTTTAAAACACAATTAATGAGCAAAGCAATGTAAAATGAACTAATATTTAACACCTGAGTACAGTATACTTTATGGAAATATGTGTTAATATAAAACTTCATTACTTCAAAATAAAAGAGAATAAAGATAGATTTTACATTAAATAGTTTTGTCAACCTTGATCAATGTGTTTATAACAAAATTATAGAAAGGCATTTGTTGAATAAATGAATGAGAAACAGTGGCTGCTTCAAATTATATATTCAAATTTTGTAGCATATGGTATTAGTTTCTACATGCTAAAACTTTAAATTTTAATGCATATTTGTTGACTTTGACTTTGTTTTTTTTCTCCTCTTTAATTACCTCTCCCCCACCCCGCCCACGCACACTTCCACCCCTGACCTAGGGATGTTGCCATCTTTTCCTTAAAAACTGGATCTCTGAAGGTGGGGCATCTCCTCCCACATGCTCACAGCGTGCACCGGGCCTGGCTCACCCGGAGTATGGTCCATGGCTCCACCTGGGAGGTGAACCCAGGACCTTCTGCATATAAAGCAGACGTGCTAACCACTACACTATGGAGCCACTCCCATTGTTGACTTTAAATAAACAAAAAAAATCTTTATTTCAGAAAAAAAAGATTTAATCCTCATTTTACAAATTCTTACCATAGAAGTTTAAATATGGATTATATAACGTGTTGCACTGATCAACAGGTAAAAGATACTTTGCAAACAATTTTAAAGGTCAAACCACACTGACAGTAAGTGCCACCTACTGATTTTTACACTTAATATACTTTTTAAAAAAAAGTTGTAAAAATTTCAAAAAGACAAAACTTAAAAATATACAGATACATTTTTCTGAAGAAAAGAAAGCTTTACCTATTTCCCACAGAGCAATTTCACAAGACTTTGTGTCTCAACAATGATGCTTGAAGAAAAATATTCCCTCAAAATAGAAACTGAGACATCAAATCTGAGGTCCTGGATATGGCTGGATGCCAACACAGGACACGCCATTATATATATCCTACCTACCACCTTTTGATTTTGATGCACTATTGGTGATTTTTTTCCCCAAAAATGTCAGTCTTGTTACAGAAAATGTGCAAATAATTTGTCCTCAAAACAAAGCATTTCTTGAGATAGTAAATGTAATCTGTGGTTTTCAAACCTGGCTGTGTATCAAAATCATCTCTGTAGATTTTAATACATATACTTGCCCTGGTCCTGATCCCTTGATATTCTGATTTAATAGGCCTGGGTTGGGCCCAGGCCATCTCACATATTTTTATTCCAAATTACCAATGTAATAATGTTCATTATGAAAAAATATTAAAAATATAGGACTTATGAAGGGAAAGTCTCTTTCATTCCCTTTCCTCGCCAAATCCCAGTCCCTAAGGGTAACCAGAATGAAGACTCTAGTGTCGCCCAAGACTCTCGTGACTCATCTCTCTCTTGATCTGCCTGGTTTGTTTTCTTTTGCTTTTTTAAAAAAATTACATCATATGTAAGTGGCTAGATGATTTTCGCCAAATGGAGAGAGTAAATCAGCCACAATCTGACAAAATACTGGCTACCTCTTACACACAACAGTCACGTGGGGGCCCCAAGGGCACACGTCAAGAATGTACAAAGTAACTGAAACAGACCCACATGGCTGATTGGGACAGACATTCCCTACACCACTGCCCAGAGGAACAGACACCACTTCAAATGTGATAACCTAACCTGCAGGTGCAGACACGTGATGGAGTGGCTTTTCACACACCCAACTCTACGTAGCTTCCTCCAAGATGAGTATATCCGCGGATTTACTTAACAATGGTTAATTTTGTCCACTGGGGAGATCAATGAGTTCGTGTTTTTATAGAGTTTTTCTCTCCATAGTGGTATTTATATAGGGTATACATATCCATGATAATTAGGTATACCCCATTCTTTTCTATGACTATACGGACTTCCTATTGCAGACACTGGTCCTTGCCTTGCTGACAGTCAATCTCCTCCTTCCATTTCTTCCCAGTTAGCTGAACTCTTGAGTTTGTCGGACTGAATGGAAACCTCTATCTTAAAGAAGATAGGCTCCTCTCCTAGCTCCAAGGGACAGATTACAACTGAGATAAGAAAGTCGCAGAAATCCAATTCCAAGGACATGTCACTCTGCTTTAGATAATGAACTAAAGTATGTGGGGAATCGAGGGGTGGGGGAAGATTTTAGTTCCTGATAAAAGTACAAAACATTTAAGGAGAGCCTGTTGCATTAGCACAATAATCGTTCAAGAACATGACAGCCGTAGCCATGTTGCAACTATGACACCACAAGCTTAAGTCAAAAAGTGGCCACATTGAGCATGACGAAGCAGGAGTACATACATAGAGTTCTTAAATATTCTGACAGTTTAGGCCAGTGGGTGCTCTGCTGCTAAAGCCCAAGCGCATCCTAACAGACGTCATTCCAAAATATAATACACTATAAATTATTCTTTCCTGGTGGAAATTTAGATCACCTGACCTAATTTTGCTATTACAAATATTGCACACATACACAAAATAAAAACCCCAAAACAAAAACCAAATGGTCTGAATATGCGCACATGAGGCTGGACCTGTCTCTCTTTTTTAAGATTCACGGATGACTTTAATGCACAGCCATAGTTGAGAACCATTGCCCTGGTATTCATAAAATTAAAAGTTTTGACTGCTTTTTTATGATACCTTTTTTTTGAGGGGGTGGTGGTGCTTAACAACAAAATTGTATTTTCTCACAGTTCTGTATGATTATCTTAAGGCAATGTCTGGAAATCTTTAAAGCCCTGGCCTTTTACTTGTCCTCTGCTCTCAGTTCATTTTGAGATCAAAGAGGAAAACAAAATATTATTTTCCTCAAGCACTATTACCTATGGCCTTCTCTACTGTAGCATTTATCAATTTATCAAGATATTTGTAAAATGTTTATCTTGTGCTTCTGTGTATTTTTCAAAGAAGACTGTAAATTCTGATTTACTTTTTTGGGTACAGTTTTTGCGTGAGAGGGTTCATTCACTTCTGTGAACAAGAACATTTCTAGGAATAAAAATTTGAAAAAACAGGATGTGTAAATACAATTTTGTTTTTCATTAAATTATCAGTATGGAATTGTTTTGAGTCAGAATACGGGTCAATTTCGACAAAGTAAAAAATTATTGGAAAGTCTAAACCATATGGTATTAATATTCAGTTCAATACTTTCAAATATATAAAGCAACATTAAAAGTTCATATCATAGGTTTAGTAGAGGACAATAATTTTAAACTACATAACAACTTATATAAATGTTTATGTAAAATATTTGAAGGTGCCTGAACATTTGAATTCTTCCTATAGTTTTCTTCTTTCTAACCAATAATTTGCTATTTTTGAAAAGTCTACCTGAGAAAAGTAAATTTAAGCTTATTAAATTACGACAATTTTGAAAAAATTCTGAAATGTTCATAATTTTGGGGTATGTTTTAGAAAGATCTATAAATTAGGTTTATCAATTAAGAGCCACCATAATGCCTACCTAATGTCCTTAAGATATTTCTGGAGTATGTTCCCTATTATCTTCTCATTCTTAGTTGAAAATCAGAAAGCTTTTATAAAAAGCAGAGGTATCAATAATCACATGTTTTTGAACAAGACAGTAGATGGTGGAAACCTCTTGTGTGAAACACTGTGTCATGATAATGTGAGGAGAGGGCAGACAGATGCTCACTCCGCTGACCAACATGACAAGGTCATGTTCTGTTTGGATGATGACAGAGTGAAGAGTTGATCCTTAATGACTACAGTGTTACACAAAAGGGAATTAATTATTGGGGATTTCACTGTATTACCAACCCCTTTTACTTTTTTTGTAGCAGATGAATCAAGATACTCTCATTTCAGTTACTAATAATTTAACTTCAATAAGGTTGTTTTTATTTTAATGAACATCTTTTCATTTATAACTATGAAGGAAAAAGTGACTATGTTGTCACAAATATTATGAAGTTCAGTTCCATTAATTTTGACAATCATGTCTTATTTGGGTTCTTATTTCTATCCCAATTAGCATATGTGTAAAAGTCAGGATTAAATAGCAGTCAAGTCCAAATTCTTACAATGTTCTTCTATGTAATTATTAAAAAGAATTTCTAAATGTAAGCTTATTTTATCAACATTAAGATAGCTATCTTTGTTGCTTATTTTTAAATATATGAAAGAAAATAGTGTTAAATTTGTGTATTTCTAATTTTTTATATAGAAAGCAAAGTTGAATATGAAAGATGGATATAATTTTTCTTTTCTCACATAGTAGAAAGAAATTAGGGACGCATGAGGAAATAGTTTCACTCTAGAAGTATCAAAATTTCACAGGACATCTCTAGACTCAAAGCTTTGACTCTTCTAGGATAGGAATTGGCAAACTATAGCCTGTTTTTGTAAATTAAGTTTTACTGGGGCATGGCCACATGGATTTGTTTACATATTATCTGTGCCTGCTTTCACATACATCAGAAGAGTCTAGATACTTCCACAGAAATGGCGTGGCCCATAATATAAAACAAGTTCTGAATCTTATGAACCTTCACAACTATCTAATCCTTTTAAATAAAGTCTATGATACTAGCTTTTCAAAAACTAAACTAGTTTAACAGGAGAAAATACATTTACATTTATTTCCAATTCTATGAGTGTCAACTAGTTAACAGTTTTTCAATACTACTATATCTTTCAAAGTAAACATTAAAATAATGAAATTTAAGTTTGAGATGTAAGATCTTGCTTTGCTTTATAATAAATATGTTTATTAATACAATGTGGTAGATGTATGCACATACGAAATGGCTGAAAGTTGTTAGCTTTTATTATGCATATACAAAACATATCTTATCGAATGCCAAAGTGTATTTTTTATATCATAAGTTAAAGACTTAAAGCAGTGATGATGTTTATGCAAAATAAAAAGTGCAGCATGCCTTTGTGTACAAACTGTAAGTGCAGCTCACTTACATTGTTGATAGATTTATGCAAAGCTTCACCCAGAGAGTGCCGCTATGAAGAAAAGATCACAGGAATAAAGGGAAACATTCAGAAATCAACTGAGTGAAAGAAAGAGGGATAAAAAGGGAGAGTAAAACACAGAACATTAATTATTATATGCCCAAGAAAAATAAGCTGAAAACAGTTCTGAGAAAGAAATTAGACAAAAAGAAATTTAAGACATACAGTCTTAATTATCTGTATTCTCTTAAAACAATCTGTGCGCTGGCAGACTTACCTATGGAAAATACCAAAGGCTAGTACATATAAATCGGATGATTACTGAAGGACCTAGAAGGAATATTACTGTTCTAAATTCCTCCCAGAAATCTAAAATATAGAGCTTCAAAGCATTACACTCAGTATTAGTGTAGTTCATGAAGGATTTCTCTTAAGAGAAATGGCAAAAGAGAACTGAAACACTAACTTGATTCACTACCTCATTTGGGGGCCAGAGATGAGATAATCATTGAAAATGTGAAGATTTAACAACAATCTGGTTTTGTAATGGAGAAAGAAAGAAGAGATGCCTTCATATCTCTTCAGTCCTATTTTCCAGGACAGCTTTGGAAAATTTATTTATGATTTGGGATTTTCAGAAGTTCATTAAAATTTTGAGTGATAAACCACTAGAAAAACCACTAGGCACTCTCTTTCCCCTCAAACATGAGGGAAAAAAGTGATTTCCTTTTCAATTACTTCACTTTTTTTGTCCTCCAAAAATACAAAATAATATTTCATTTATATTACTAATGTAAATAGAAAAGTTCATGTAAAATGTTTACTTTGGACAATAATCAAATTTTCAGACAGAGCATATTTTTTTCCATAATGTAATTATTCACTGGCATGTCATAACTAAAGCCAGTTTTTACTTGGCAAGACATTTTTTACTAATAATTTAACATATTCTATAGTTTACTACAGCTAAAAAAATAAGTTGAGAAAAGAGATTAACTTTATATTTGATTACTCCAGAACTTCTCAATCTAAATTTTCTTGAACTTTTATACATATTAGATATATTAATTTTACTTTTTTCCTAATTCTTTCTTATACTATTAACAATCTCTACATATTAATGAGACACTTAACTTCTCCAGACTTCACAAAACTTAAGAAAATCTGAGGGATTTTTTGTTGTAGCTTTTTACCTCTTTGTAGTTCTCAGAACTGATATCTTAGTATTAAGTTAATCTAAAATGTGTGGCATGTACATATGAAGATTTTATTTCATACTCTGTAAGGTAATATCATACAAAAATTATGTTATTAAAGATTCCTGAACTAATTGAAAAACTAGCCAATATGAGAAAGCACAGAGTGGCATGCCAGGTCTTCCCTTAGAGATTTTAGACGTTATATAACAGAAGTATATTTGGACATCTGGAATCTAAACTCATACATGGTTACTGCCTCTAACAACATACCACTGCAGGCCATGAAAATATCTAAACCAAAAAGCATGGTTTTAAAGCTGTGACCTGGGGTGACTTACATCACAGACCTGGCTATGGCAATCAGGAGAAGGCACAATTAATGACGGTGGGTGGCAATACCATTCTTGGTTAATATGTAAATGAAATAAGCTTTATTTTTTCATTTAAAGAAATATTAGAGTATTACTATATACTGGGAAATATCTTAAATGCAGAGTGATGACAGAGTTGAATAAGATAGTAAAACAAACATAGAGAAACAATTAAAAGCAAGTTCATGATAAATATTATGAGGTAATGACTGGAGGTGAAACTGAGTTGATGGTAAGGAAAGATCTTTCGAAAGAAGCGACATTTAAACTGGGACTCAGGGAAGAAGTCAGCCACAAAATGAGATGACCGTGGAGGAAGAGTGTACAGGCAAATGGATCAGCACAAAGACTCTGAGGTGAAGTGAGCTGGGAGTGACGGGGTGTACATGTGTGTCAGGAGTGCTGCTTATGAGGCTGAAATGAGTGGGGAGATATTTGCAGAGGCAACATGGCTCTTGGGATTTTAGGGTCTTGTAGACAATGAAGGAGTCAGAACATGAGCCTTAATTCAATGTGGTGCCCAGGGAGAATTTTAAGCAGGGGATTGGCATGACCTGATTTATATCATAAAAGATCACTCTGAGTGCTGTAAAGAAAAGTGAGATTGGGGAGGTTAGTGGGAGGCCATTATAATAGTGGCTTGGACTAGTGTTTACCAGGGGAGATGGAAGCAGATGGAGCAGAGGTATGTTTTGGAGGTGGAATAAACAAGATTGACAGATTAAAGGAGAGGTAAAAGAAAGGGAAATCAAGGGTGACTCTTTATTTTTTGTTTTGAGCAACAACTGTGCCAAGAGGGGAAGATGTTGGGAATGGGGATGAAGAGTGAGAATCGATACTTCTGAGTCAAATATGCTATGTTTGAGATGTCTATTAGCCAATTGAGTGACTGTGAGTTTGGGGGAAGAGGTCAAAGGCTGGAGATTTAACTTTGGGAGCCACTGACATATAGATGGTATTTGAGGCACAAGACTGGATGAGATCCCCCCGAGTAGGCATCTGCTTGAAATAATACTGGATGCACTAAAAATCTATATGCAAAAATATTATTTGGCAAGCCTTCTACACAATCAAGATTCAATGTTAATAAAAACTGATGTCCTATACAATAGTCAATTTATTTTAAAGTATTTTAAGCTTCTTGTTAATTTTTGAAGTGAGTGAAAAAAAGCTTCAAGAGATCTTCACCTGACAGCACTCAGATATTTCAACATCAAAGGCTCACTGAATGTGTTTCAGGATTTCTATTCTTGAAGGATAAATACAATGAGACTTCCAGATAAGTGAGGAAGGAAGTGAAAAATAATTTAAAAAGTTGATGTAATATTAGAAACTTAGAGCTTTGTACATGAGAAATTACGCTCTTAGGAGTAATTTCACTGTTCTAAACCTCAGTTTACTCATTTAGAAACTAGCATAAGGTTTTATATGTTTGCCATTTGCAAATGTATTGATATATAAATATTAAAATCCACTAACTTACAAGCATTAGAGGATGGGGACCATGTCATTCATATTTTGCACATAAAGTGCCTAACTTGGTGCCTGGCACAGAATAAATGTTTATTAATGAATGATAGGGACTTTTATTATTGAGTTAGTTTTCGCTACTCTCCACCTTACTTCTCCCCTCTCCATAAAAGTAGTAAAGAGAAAATTCTCAATAAAAAGAAAGAAGTTATATAGAAAAAAATATATGCAGAAATCCTATTGACAAAACCATCAGATTCTATGACTCAGATATGTATCCTCTCAGAGAAATGAACTAATGAGTACACGAAATATACTTAATATTTGTCTAGAAAATATTAATCTGAAAAAGAAAGGCTGCCAAGAAGGAAGCAATATTCGTAGACTGGTGCCTCTCTTGTCCCACTCTATTCTAGTCTCCATACTACAGCCAGGAATTTGAAATTACAATATCTAAATATTTCCTGCTCCTGATTAAAACCTTTTAATAGTTCTTCATTGTTGTTTGGATAAAGCTCCAACAAGCCAAACAAGGCCCCATGTAACCTGACTCTACCTGCCTCCCCATCCTCCTGGACTACTGCTCTCCAAAACTAAGGTATTTGGGGACCAACTGCCCGAGGGCCTTTGCACATACTTCCTTCCTGCTCTGCTCAGAATGCTGTTCTCAGTTTCCTCCTGGCCCGATGCCTACTTCTCTTCCAGGTGTCAGGTAAAAGATCCCAAACTCAGAGAAGCTTTCCCCAAGTTCCCAGACTATTAGGTCCCCATGGTACATATCCTTGTGTGCCATGGTTGTTAAGGAATTAATGTGTCACATTGTTATTTCTTTACTGTAAGCAAGGGGAAGGCTAAGATCATTATGACCTCATTACTGCTCTGGCACAGTGCCTGGCATATCAGAAGCACCAGATTTTTGACAACGATAAAATATCATCAAATGTCAAAACAGATAAAATTCTCATTACTAACAAAAGAAATGTCATTTCCTAAATTAATAACTTCCTTGAAATGATATGTACACTAATCTTACATTACAATTCAAAATATGTTAAAGCTTAATAAAGTATTTCAAAATTCAGTGTTTAATACTGTAATTTCTTAAACTATGTACAGTCCTTTTCTAATTTCAAGCATATTAATATCTAGAGAAAAACAACCCCAAAAACTAAGATTTAGAAGTGGGAGTCACAGCTTTAAAATTTTCTCAAAGCAAAAAATAGAAAAAAAAAGTCACCAACAATCAGTGAATATGAAAACTAAAATAGTAACAGCAGGTATATAAATGAAATTAAGGTGGGGACAAGCTAATGTATCAGTTAATTCATAACACTTTTCTCAGAGAGTCTTAAGTAACTTTTTAATCATATGTCCATTGAATACTTTTTATGATACAAATGTTTTTAGTATCTTGTCATACAAAACACAACTCGATTAAGTTGATTTGTTACTACAATGTTATCTAAATATTCTTAAGTATTTTTCAGGTGTGTTCTGGGCCCCAGCATATCTGAAGGCACAAATTGTTCTTCTGCATTTTATCACAAGTCTTACTATGGTATTTTGCAGAATATATGCTCAGTATACATTAACAGCTTCCCAGTATTTTAAACATCTCTTTTAAAGCTAGCTATAGATTTCATAGTTTAATCTCTTCACTTTCTTTTAAATATGTCAATTTAAGAACTGGACAGACTTAAATTCTAAAAAGGGAGATTTGGGTAGGGGAAAGAAAATTATGTATTTTTAGATTTGCAGATTCAGAAAACAATTTAGTACTGTTAATCTTAAAAGAAAATAAAATCTCCAGAGGAAGAATACTAACAACATAGGTCTTATTTATAAAAGAGAATATAATTGAAGTAACGACGTGAATTTTTTTGAATGAAGAGAAATTAAAAACAAACTTCCATATTTACTAAGGAAAAAACTGCAAATTAACTTTGAATCCAGGAACTAAATAGGAAGAATAAGGAATAATGGGTGTTGGTTGTTTTGGGTAGACTTGAATTCCATTGCACATTTCTGGGTAAGCAAAATGGAGTCTTACCTGTTATTCTCTCTCTCTTTCCTAGGTGACTGTTCTCTTTTTTCTATATACTATTTCTCTTCACTTGTCTTGCTTTTTCCCTTGACTTTTCTTTTCCTTACTCCAGTCAACTCTTCTCCCAGGCTTCAGGCCGAACCTGATGTTTCTTCTACATAATTTCCTACTCTCCTAAATTTCTAGAGAGAGGATTCAGACCCTTCGCTAACCTCTTGCCACTGCTCAGGGTTTCATTAAGGTCTTTGTCTGAGTCAGTTGAGAAGAGATTATTATCCCAGGTTCCTTTCTAGTCCCTCCATCTCAAAATCTGCTTTCCTCTGTTCTTCCATTAAAAGGTAGTATTATTGTTACTCATTTAAAACGGGCATAGAAACTGATGAAAATATTTTTTTTCAATAAGCAGAAATACAATTTCTAAAGAGAGAATTCCCTTTTTCCCCAACATCAAACTTCTTAATTTAAGAGTTAAGATATAGAGCTAACAGAGTTAAGAACTGAGCTCTACTGCCAAATTTATCCAACAGTTCTGTGACCTAAACAGCCTAGACCAGTGCTAATAAAATTATAATTGAGAGCCATGTAAAATTTTTAGTATCTATATTTAAAAACAGGTAAAATTATTTTTAGTCACATATTTAACTCAATATATCCAAAACATTATCATCTCAACATGTAATTATGTAAAAATTACAAGGGAAACATTCCATATTCTTTTTTTGTACTAAGATTTTGAAATCCAACATATATTTTACATTGACATCTCAGTTTGGATGAACCTCATTTCGAGCTCAGTGGCCATATGGGGCTGGTAACTACCATATTAGATGGCACTGGTCTAGAAATCAGAAGGCATCTGCAACAGATCTTAATAAGAAACGGGCTTTTCAGTTACTCTTGACCAAGAGCATTTCTTTTAATGCTCTATTTCTTACTTATGTTATTGCTCTTTACTACTTAGTGTAAAAAAGAAATCTAAAATATACTGTGATTTTAAAATCAATACATCTAAAACCCAATTTACCATTTTAACCCTCTCAAATAAGTAGCTTGTTATGACCTTCCTGTCTCAGAGGATGATCTTTTCATTATCCTGGCTTATAAATCCTAAGTTAACTTTAATATTTTTTTCTCCTTTCCATCAAATTATATGATTTGTTCCTTCCTGGTTTCTCTTGTATTCTCTCTCAGTGAAATAAACTTAATTCAGGTCCTATTTGGGTAGAATGATTTGTACTTCAGCTATTGGACAACTTCCTCTTTGGTCAGCATGCCTCAGAATTTGTTCACTCTATTTAACAACTATTGAGTGCTTTCTACGTACCGGGCACAGTTTAAGCTGCTGGTGTTTCAACAATGAACAATACACATAAAGATCCAGCTCTCACAGAACTACATTCTCGTAGGGAAGAGAATCAATATGATGCCATGAAGTAATAAATGTTTTGAAGAAACACAAAGCAGAATGCGGGGAAAGTGAGTGACAGAGGGTGCTATTTTAGAGAAAGTGATCAAGGAAGATCTTTTTGAAGAGTTAAGATTTGAGCAGAGAACTGAACAAAGTGAAGGAACAAGCCCTGCAGATCTGGAGAAAGCGGGTTCTATGTGAAGGGACTGGCAGATGCAAAGGCCCTGAGACAGACTGATTAAGCTTGGTGTGTGTGTTCCAGGAACTCCAAGTAGTCCAGTACGACTGTAGAAAAGGAAGGAAGAGAAGGGCAGGAGATGATGTTGGCAATGTAGCCAGAGGCCAAATCATGAGGCTGCTGCCGGCCATAGAAAGAGTAGGGATTGTATTCCACAGGTGATAGGAAACCACTGGAAGCTTTGAAGCAGGAGAGAAACATGATCCAACTTAATATCTGAAGAGCCTCACTTTGGCTGGCTGGAAAATAATGTGTAGGTGGCGAGAGTAGAAGCAGGGAGACCAAACAGATCCAGTGGCCATACAGGAGAGAACTGCAAGTGCCTTGGGACTAGGGTGGCAGTGGACGAAGTGGTGAGAAATGGGCGATGCACTCTGAAGGCAGAGTCGTAGCAGTAGGAGGTTGACTCTGTGGCATGGGAGAGACGAGTCAGGGATGGCCAAGCAGTAAATGGATGGCAGTATGCAGGAACAGCGGCTTAGAATGAGTGATGATGGATGAGTACGTGGTGTGTGGATTCAAGAGTGCTCCTTCAGACACTTTAGTTTAGATATTTACATTGCGATGTCTCTATTTCATCCTCACTCCAATATCGCAGCCATAGTAAGCTCCCTAAAACAAAAATCTTGAACATCTTATTCCCTTATGCATAAACCTTTAATGGAGTTTTACAGCTTATTGAGTGAACTTTGAACTCCTAAGCCCGGAAGCCAAATGTTTTGCAAAGACCTCTCTCCCAAGTGTCCCCACCTCTTGTTTTTCTGTATTCCTCACAGACCTGCGAAATAAGAGTGCATGCAACAAAATGTTCGTTGAATTAATAAAAATATTTGTGTTCATCTTTCACCCTATTCAAGAGTCACAATAAAGTGGATTTCCTCAATAAGGTCCTTCCCAATCACATCGACTCTATGACTCCTTCTCTACTCTACACTCTTTCCTGACAGTATACTGATGAATGTTTAGCAGCTCTCTGAAAAGCAAAGCCCTGATCTGTAGCATTTGCTAATATTTGTGCTAGAAACAACCCCCACCACAGATGACTGCAAACCACCAACATGATGCCCCTGAGTATAGAGCTGGGAAGACGCGCACACAATTGGCTACTGCGATCTGGTAGGAGCCAGTTCCAGCACACCAGTGCTCTTCCGGTACAAACTGGCTGGGTCATCGCTAAAGTCACTTACTGCACAGTGACGTTTATTGTAGGTGTCTGTGTACATATCTTCCTCCTGTTAGACTGTAAATTTGTGAAGGGTAAAAACTGTGTCATATACATGGTGATACACAGCTAAACGACATTGGCGTCACAAAGTTCAAATGGGAGAGTCAGATCCAAACTATAAAATTCCAGTCCTGTGTCTGAATGATCTGTGTATTGCCCAAATTTCTCAGTCCACTGTTCCAAATGAGAGTATTGGAATATGAAGTCATCATATTGGACCCAAAATAAAATTTGCCTTGAAAAAGGAATATATAATGAGATTTTAGGATCACAAGTAGGAAATACAGTCACGATGGCCTCTATATAATTGCTTCTCTTTAGACAGAGTTGAAAAATAAGAATGTAGGTCTTCTGCTTTAAAGAATTCTAATGTACACACCAATAAGCCTGGGATAATTAATTAGTTTTGGACTAACGTGTAATAGTCATTGTAAAGAAAAAAATGAACACACTGAAATATTAAAAGAAAACTAAAGATATGAAATTAGACTCCAAGTGGAGTCCAGAATGAAAATAACAGCTTTTGGAAAATGAAATGCTTATGCTTTTCCATTTTTTGATAGGTAAGCCATGAAGGTTAGTTTAAATCAAATTTAACTCTCGAGAGTTTAAAACTCATATGAAAGACAAATTATATTATTTCTTCTTTGTTCCAAGTAGGCTAAAATAAAGGTAAGCTAAGGCACACGACGGGGGCCAGGGCTGGCAGGGGAGGGCATAAGGAATGGGGTTTAGCATGAGCCAGGCAAGTGGAAGGTGGTGGTGCAGGCATCAGAGCACAGGTGCCAGGAATCCATCCAAAAGCATTATGAAAACAAGATCCAAAGGGCCAAGGAGGAGGAGTTGGTCCTTAGTCCATAACTGAGTTCCATTAAAAAGACCACTATGATTTTTTGTCATCTCATATGTATGGAAAGAGTGAAACCTTGCTAACACAATACCCACTTTGACCTTAATGTGGAATGCTTTGTTCAGTTATTTCCTTAACTTTCTTCAGGTACAAACAATGCTGGAATGCAAAAGCTATTTCTAGTTTATCTACAGTGATGTGTATGCCCTATATATTTTAGAAGTGGGGAGAAAGGAAAATACTATAATTCAAGAAATGGCTGATGGCACAAAACAGCACAGAAGAGTTCTACCTCTTTGTAGGCAGTTAATTGCTGGTTATCTTGACATTTTTGGTTAATCTGCATTGAAAACTGATTTAAAAATTCATTCTGCAAAGCTGTTAAAATGTAATTGGAGCCAATATACAATAAATTATTTTATAACACAGAGAACTAGATGGAACAAGATGCAAAGCATTATGTTCTCTCAGGAATGAATAATGTAGAATAGACAACCCCTCTCCCCACCTAAAAAAAAAAAAAGGAAAAAGCAAGCATGGATGAAATCTGAAAACTGAATATGAAATAGATTAGATGAATAATGAATAAAATAACAACAGAAAATAGGTGGGAGAAGTGGTGGGCCCTCTTTACAGACAAAAAATGTCTAAGTTTAACATTTTCTGATTGAAAAACAAGGCAGACCTTTAGGGATGTTTTTCAGTTTTATCATATAATTGAATTGGTTAAATCTTCCTAGGTACAGAAGATCACAGGGGAGTGGTGCCACTCTACGCAGTAACATCTGTCCTGCTTGGTGCCTCAGGGATGCCTGGCTTCTAGTGAAGAGCTGCATTCTTGTTCTTATTTTTGTCTGAGTTTCAAAAGTTTCAAAATTTATTCACAAAAGCTCATATGTATACACATGTATGTATATTCCTTTTTCAAAATAACATTATAAATTATTATGCAATACCAGACACAAATTGGTAGGCCCCTAAGTACTCCTGAAAGACACTGCATGTGTGAAGCTATGTAACAAATTGTCTTACCAAAAAAAAAAAATCTATCTGTTATTTGGATCATTGATCACAAATAGAAAGATAATAGTGAATATCTAGCACTAAATTACTGAGCTCATTCTTGTCCAAGTTCTGCACTGGCTGATCGACTGGTGACTCATGCAGTAATTAAGTTCTACTTAATTACTGGCTTCGCAGGAGAATGCTAAGAATTCATAAATTTAGAAGTTGTGTAAATGAGTAAAAATGTGCATATTCTCTTAATTATAGTGATAAATGCTCTGGAAAAGAAGCAAGCATGACATAAAAAGACAAAGTTAGGCATACCACCACCTTTTGCTTATGTCATTTTGAAGCATAACAGGCAACATTTGCTGATGAGAAAGACGTAAATCGCTCATTTCTGATAAGTGGTTTTAGGCAATCAGGATATAAGTAATAAATTTTACCTTTTGTTTCCCAAATGGTATCTAACTGGTTGGAGAAAAAATTTTATACTTTCAAAAAATAGGTAACTTTTCCATTTAAATCCCTAATGTGTTCAGTTCAAATATTAAATCAAAAAAACTGTAAATTCTTCTCAGTATTTAGGACTGTATGTATAAAATAATTATTTAGCACAATTCATAAGTTTATAAATATGTCTCCTTGTTTTATAAATTTAAAAAATTTTAGGATGCACCTTTCTAGTTGCTAGATGGGATGCTGCCTGATTCACAAATTGCTTAATTAAAGCCAATTAGATCTTCAAAAAATTTAAGTTTGCTTTATGAAAAATAACAAATACAGTGAATTAACATACATGTTTTATAATACTTCCCTAGCTATAGCATGCCAAGGAAAATGAAACTTCGTAAGGTACAGACTATTACTAATTACCTGGCTTAAGAGGTCTTCTACTTTCTTTTGCCATGAATCCCTGGCTGCATTTTTCTCTCGTTCTTTTAACTGCAAGAGCTGAGACATTGCTGACTTCTTATCCTCTTCATGTTGAAGCCTTAACTCTTCACGAAGTTTAGAACACTCTTGTCTAAAATAAGACAAATGCATCTACTTTGTAAAGAGAATTATTTCTCTCAATAACTGTAGAATAATTGTTTACACGCTTTCTAAGTATTTAATTAATCCTTAAAAGTCAGCTCGGAGTAAGAGTTATTTTCTAGTCAGCGCTATAAGCTAAATTGGTAACTTACCCAAGATAACTGATTTATCAATTTATCAATGGCAGAATAAGTTCTACAACAAATTAGTCTTCTGACCTCAGGTTAGATCTCTGCCTATTTTATATTCAAGGAAGTGAAACCAGAAAATGTAATCTGTATTCAAGTGAAAAAAAAAAAAAGAATTCCAATTTCTCTTCCATCTAATCATGGGGAAAACTCATTAACAGTAATACAATACAAGCCATAGAACAGAAAACCATTTTCTGCATATCTGCATTTATAAGGTTACATTACAGAGTTAAATGTACCTAAGGTTTTCGGTCCATTTTATTTCTAAGTCATGGGCCATCTTGTCCACTCTGAGCTTCTCCTCTTCTTTCACAGCAGCAAGTGTTTCTTCATGCTGTTGCCTTTCCTGTTCCAGCTCACCCTGGAGAATAAAAACTTTTCAATGAACACTATTCTTCACAAGCAAAGTCACTGCTGGTTATTTCAAGTAAGCACAGTGCTTGCATTATAACTTTTAAATTCCTACAGCACAGTAATTGATAGTGCTATCTATGACAATTACTTGAGATTTTCTGACAATAAAATATAGAGTATGCATTTTATATCTTAAATGCCCTTGTCCAAAGTGTCTTTTATTAAAGTTTGTAATTTAAAAAATTATTTTAAATAGTTTATAGTCAGCATAATTAATAATCTTAACTAAACTTCCCATATCATGTATCTATTATTCAATTATCTTCACAATGTATACACATTACAAATTCATTCATATTCATATTCAAAAGTATGCTATTCAAAGCTTAAGCATTATAGCTTTATAATCACTGACATGATTAAAATAATTATGAGAAATTTAGGCAACTGAGTATCTTTATTATATAACTTCAAACCAGTGGTCCATGTCATTAGTATTATGGTCATATGATACGATATACATGAAATCTCTCTAAATCAGCATAAATCAAGTGGCTCTCCAGAGCCTGGGGCTGAAGGTGACCTTTTTGGACAACACTGGCAACCATCGGTCCCTGCTAGCAGCGTAACTATTCTTAGGGTATGAGAGAAGACGAGATGACAGTTCATGCTTCTGTTATCGCAATGACCCTTTCCTGGATCATCCACTGGCTCGCTGCATCTGACAGAGCAGTTGCTGAGGGGTGCATCCCAGATTCATGGTAAAGAAGAAAGCATGTGGACACTACCCTTCAACATTGTCAACCTGGCTATTACGCATCAAGTACTGAAAAGTGAATGTGGCCATCTTAGCCAAGTGTCCTTTTCACTAAGGGCTCTGTCTCTAGGAATCATTTTTTTCCCACCAAGGTAGCATTAAATGGAGTAGAACTATTTATTTAAAGTATACTTCTTTTACTGAATGCCAATCACCTTATTAGACATTATTGGGGTAAGAGGTTTAAAAAAAAAAAAAAAACCTCTTGCTCTTAAGGAGTTTACGCAAAGTTGTGGTAAACGGTGCTGCTGCACCTATGTTTTCTCATATAAAACTGTCCAGCAGAAAAGAAAATGAACAGTTGATACAGTTTTGCTTAAAAATTTTGTCATGTTCTACTGTTTGATGGAAGAACAATATAAAGATGAGCAAGGACCTTAAAGAACTCAAACTGAATCCATAAGTCTAATTCTCAGTGCCAGGATGGGGGTGGATAGGGAAAGGCAACCAGGAGAAAATGCCCTGAGGCCATGAAATGCACCCAAGCAGGGGCCATAGAGCCTCCATGGTGCCAAATCACAACGATCTATGTCCTATCAATATTCGTTAGAAGTATCTCAACTGTTTGTTTTTAAGTACATTTTTACTACCTTATATTTTTGTTAAAGTATAGTTGACATACAATAGTATATTAGATTCAGGTATGCAACAGAGTGATTCAGTATGTACATATACACCTTATAAAATGATCACGATGATGTCTAGTAATTTCTGTCACCATATTTACTACCTTAAGATATCATTTTTCTGTTATTTTTGACAATGGAAAAAAAACACCTCTTAATTCAGCCGAGTCAGCTTTATGTCACAGAATGCCACAACTGAGGTTATAGTCAGTATGTTTGGTAATGTACCAAGCTGTACATTATACTAGCTCTAAATTCCAACCTATTCCTTGTTACAAATTAACACCCATATCACATAGTGACTAGGGACAAGTAAAACAGAAGGGAAAGGAGATTCGAAGAGAATCAAATAATCTGTTTATTTTGTCACAGAATTTCAAAACAATGTAATTAGTATTCAAAGTTTTATGTATATATAAAATATAATTATACTTTAGATAAAATATAAGTTGAATTATATATGTATACCATACAAAAACTACATCCCCTAGTTTCTTGTTAACATGTAGTTTCTTGTTAACATCTTTTTAAATATCAATTCTAAGCTAAAAAAATTAAATAAAATTTGACATATTAAATAAAAGCACCATTTACTGAATGCTCACTATTTTGCTAAGCACTGTGCTATAAATGTTTTATCTCATTTAATTACTACAGGAGTGGTATGAAGTATATTATTATCCCCGGCCCCTCCAGCATCATTCGGATGAGAAAATTGAGGCTTAGAATAAGTACAGTGCTGAAAGTTACACACTAAGTCGTAGATCCAAATTCACACTTAACCAGTATGACTTCAGAGCTCATACTCTAAATCACCTCTCTGAAAGAAAAAGAATTTCCTGGCTAGTTTTATGTATTCTTTGCTTTACTCTCTAAGGCAGTCTAAATATTTGCTCTGATCCATAACAATGGAAGGAGAAAAACAAAGCCTTTTGGAGGAAATACGTAGTCACAGAGAATTATTTAGTTGCTATACAAGAGAGTTCCAGCTCTTACCAGTAAAAGAACTGTACCTGATAATTATGCTCGGTTGAACTGTAACTCCAACATATACGTGGAGGTCCCAATCCCCCAGCACCTCAGAATGTGACTTTATTTGGAAAAAAGGTCAGTGCAAATGTAAATTAGTTAAGCTGAGGTCATACCAGAGTAGGGGAGCCCTTAATCCATTATGACTGGTGTCCTTATAGGAAGACGTGAGAACACAGAAAGAACGCCATGTGAAGACAGAGGAAGAGATTGAAATTATGCTGCTATAAAATAAGGAAGGACTGGAGCTACTATGAGCTGGAAAAGGCAAGGAAGCATCTTCCCTTAGAGGTTTAAGAGGGAACATAGCCCTGACAACACCTTGGTTTTGGACTTCCGGCTTCCAGAACTGTGAGAGAGTAAATTCCTGTTGTTTTAAGCCACTCAGTTTGAGGTACTTTCTTCCAGCTTCCCTAGGAAACGAATACACTAATTATACGCAATGGGATGTTTACAATAGCCTTTAAGCAAAATAACTAAATTATATTTTTACCTTGTTGATGTTTAGATTACAGGAAGATTATGAAATTACCTCAACATTTAATAGAACATCCTTGGTCTCCTTCAGCCTGCTTTTAGTCAAATCAAGCTCATTTTGAAGTCTTTCTTGGGAGTCCTGAAGACTAGCAATGAGCCCTTCCGCAGAGCCCAGACCTTGTTCACTTTTCCTTACCAGATCCTGGAGGCGGCCAATCTGCAAGTAAGTAGAGTACTTTTAATACACCTCATTGTAGTTCACTAGCAGAAATCACATTTGCTTTCTTAAAGTCTATCTTTAGTTGTAATTTATTAAATGGATTTTGCTGATGAATCTGGAAGTAGCACTCAAATAATCATGATGGCCTTCATCTGCTGGTTTTTGCAAAGCCCTCCTTATTTATGACTTCTCTTTTCCATGACAACCACGTACACAAATGGATACACCTCAAGCTCCTGGGTTCACAAGGATTTCCTGGTTCTATCACATAATCAAGCACCTATAAAGAGTGATGGACGCAATATAGCAAAGTTTGAGGAAAATATTTTTTGACAAGAATATTTTTTAAACAGCTCTTTAAGATACAATTACTAATATTTCATATGAGCCCAGTTCTCCTGCTATTTATAAAGGTGATAGATTCAGGTCAATATTGCTAAGCTAGTAAATGTATCATAAATTAGAGTAAGTTGTGATTTCCATGTTTCCATAAAACATTTGTCTCGTAAAATTGTCAAGAGTTGAGTTTCTACACTCTTGAAATTAGAAACTAATAATTAATTAAATAAGCAGATCCATACCACCAAATTATGAGAACTAAAATCAGTAAACGAAGTACTTTAGATCAGCGGTCCCCAACCCTTTTGGCACCAGGGACTGGTGCTCCTACGAGAAGCTAACGCCTGATGATCTGAGGTGGAGCTGAGGTGGTGATATCAACAGTAGGGAGCAGCCACAAATCCTAGAAAAATACTATGAGGTAAAAATTTCATTGTTATATAACTGCCGAGCCTATCAAAACTACAAAAATGAAACCTGGTGATTTAAAAATAAATACAGACATCACAAAGAACACTGAGCATTCTCCTTCAACCCCGTCTCTGACTCACAATTCCCTCCCTCACCTTCCCACATGTGGCCTTCCTGTTCCTTTTCCATACAGATACATGCTGGTACTGTATATGTATGTGATGAACAATTCTTGTAGTGGTACATCTTGTTAATATCTTTAATAAATGAACAGGGCAGCATCCCATTTTCTCTGTGCGTTGAAATAGTTTCATAGCGAGGATTCACCTGTTCCTTAATAATTTAGTAAAATTCATCCATTAAACCTCTCTAAATTTGTGTTGAACTATTTAATTTCTTTCATGGTTATAACTGGTTTGGTCATGTTGTTTGTCTACTTTGAGTCATTTTAGAAATTTAATTTTCATACAAAGATATTTTTTCCCAATTTTTAAAATTTGCTGGCATATCTGTATACAGCATTCATTTCATTTACACATTTTAAAATGTCCTCTGTCACTGTATTTATGCCCCCTTTATCTATTCTATATTGCTTGTTTGTATCTTTTGATATGGCTTGCCATAGTGTATATTAGTAGTGGTTAAATGAATGTAAGGAAAGCGTCTGTAACAAACTCGGAAGAGCATTGAACTTAGCAGAAAAGTCTAGTTTCAAGTTCTGAGTCTGCCCCTGTAAAATAATAATACTGTACCTCAGAATTATTATAATTAAATTCAAGGATATATGGGAAAAGATTCTTTAACCAAAAAGCAACATACAAATATTAGATACCAATCACTAAGGAAGGGACACCCAAATTTATCAACACAGAGAGAATTTTCTTCTATAAACCAGAAAGTTTTCAATAAGAATTACATGTAGAAAAGCAATACATGAAAACACTTATAAAGAACAGTATTAGAGTTACTATATAAATAAATAGAGGGTCTATTCATGAAACTAAGAATCTAGAGACAGAATGTTTAACTAGGCAAAACTTCAAAATTCAGCATCATTAAATATAATAAGCAAATAATAAGTGATGAACATAACGATTAAAGTTTGTTGTCTAAAACATAATAAAAATAACTATGAGTGCAACATATCTGTTGTCTTCAATATCAAAATCTCCTGTTGTCAATTGGGGAATCCATCCTGCTTCCCTCTCGGTCCATGTGGTCTCAGTGGGGCTTTGACCCGAACTCCAGGGTTGAAGAGCTTCATCAAAGTGTAAACTAATAAGGTTGTCTCATTCTGTTGGCCACAGGAATTGGTTCAGGGGCAGGCTCATGATGTAAGCTTATCTACTCACAGTGATCTCAGGATTTTTAAAGGAGTTCCTTTAAAAAAGAATGTATTTTTCCAGTCGCACATGTACTAAGGAAATATATGATTAAAGCATGAGGTCAACAGAAAGAGAGCAAATCCACTCAACAGAAAAAGAGAAACTGAGTTCCAGTGTCAACAATTTCAGTTCTGAATCTGGTTGTGATTGATGCGAACATTACCCTTAGACTTTTTAGTCACCTGATTTAATACATTTCTATAGGCTAGTTTGAACTGGGATTTCTGCTATGGGCAACAGAGATCAGTACTCAGATTCCCCTTGAGAACGTGAAAACTTAGGGAGCGCAGGGAAGTAGAAACCTCCCGGAGTATCTATCCACGTTGTTCTTCTCTAATCCATTCTCCTTGCAGTATCAGAGTTGTTTTTTAGTAAATTACAAATATAGACACAGGTGTAAGCCATGCTCCCAAATAAGCAGCCGCATATTTTAATGAGCATCTTTCACAATCTTCCCGTTTCCCTTAGCATAACATCCAAAAACTTTCGTGGGGCTTCCCAGACCTCCATAGGATAGCCCCCGTCTCTCTCCAGCCTTGGCTTGGCAACTCTTCACTTCCTTGGTCTTTACACTCATTGGGAGGAAGAATGGCACATGTTTAGGAATTGAGTACTGAACTCATACCATCTGGACTGGAATTCTGGCTTTACCCACTTACTATGTGTCTTTGGCAAGTTACATGAGGACTTAGGAAAGATTATATAAAACAATGCCTGGGACATAGTAAGAACTAAATAATTATTATTATAGTTGCTAACGCACTCCATCTATACTGGCATCCCTCCAGTTCCTAGAAACTTCTCATGCCTCAGGGCCTTTGCATAAGCTTTCCTCAGTTTTTTCTTCTGGCAAACCTCTGTTAATCACATCATTTTATAATATGCATAAGACTTGCAATTACGTTTTCCATATCTGTCTCTCCAGAATGGTAGGAACTATGCCTGATTTATTCACCACTGTAACCACAGTGCCTAACACAATGCTTTGGTACCTAATATTGAATAAATGAATGAGTCAATAACAGAAAAAGTTCAGATATTCTTACCAGCAATTAAGATGAAATAAAATCTCTTTTTATTCTAATCTGTAGGTATTTGAGTCCTAAACAGACCTTCATTGCCTTCACTTTATTGACCTTGTATTGTACCAGAGTGGCTGTTAGGCCATATGACACCTCTTGGTACAAAGAGGCAATCCCTTCAGGCCTGGTAGCAGACCCAGAATATGGAAAGAGGAGCAAAGATGCTTCTGTGTGAACTAGAAAAAATATTCCTCTTCCTCTAGGCAGACAGCTTTCTGTGGAAATTTATTTCTAAATTTCTTGTACGTAAACAGTGAAATTTTGTCAGTAATCTTTAATTATTTGCTTATAGTAAATACAAAGAAATGAAACTGCTGAGTCAAAACACATGCCTATCTTTAAAGCTTTTAAATACGCTGCTAAATTCCTTTCTAGGAAAATTGTACTATTTTATATTTCCATCAGCAGCTCTGAGTGCTTTTTCTTTACCCTTAGCAACACTGCATGGCCTCACTTCACTTTTTCATCATGTTCATTTTACAGTAATGGAAATAGAATCTCACTGATTTCCTTTCCAGTTTTTAAATTACAGTGATGTTAAGATATTTTCATGTTTTTTAGCTTATTAGAAAAATTAGGATGTCTGTACTTTTCTTCTTATTTTATATACTCTTAAGGTATGAAAGACATGAATTTTTGTTACTCATAAAATTTGCAACTACTCACTTCGCCCCTCCCAGTTTTCCTCGCTCTTAATTTTCCTTATGGTGTTTTGATGAGCAGGTTTTAGTTTAGCTTCACCATGCAAATATTCTACATTTTTACTTCATGACTTAGCCACCATGTCTCAAAAGGCCTTCTTTGTCCTAAGGTTTGTCCCCCATATTTTCATATTTTATATACATTTGCATTCATGATTTGATATTACATTTCAATCCTTAGCCCAGCTGGAACTTTTTTGGTATGAGGTTGAAGAAAGAACCTAACTTCACTTTCTTCTCCTCTTCCATTTTGTTTTTGTTTTTTCTATTTTTATTTTTCAATTAGAGTTGATATTCAATTATTTTATATTAGTTTCAGGTATAAAGCATAGTGGTTAGGCATTTATATAATTTACAGAATGAATCCCCCAATTAAGTCTAGTACCCCACCTGGCACTATATGTAGTTATTAAAACATGATTGCCTATACTCCCTCTGCTGTACTTCACATCCAAGTGACTATTTTGTAACTGCCAGTTTGTCCTTTTCCATTCACATATAGTCTTAAAAGAGTAGTGCCATCCACTATGATTTAATCACACCCAATAACTTAACTTCCATCCTATTTTTCTATTAAAACTGTAGAAAGGGCCTCAGAGAATGCTTGATTCAGGCCTCATACTCTGACTTCTAAGCACGGTGTGACATTGTGAAGCACTTTCTCCCTCTTATAAATAACATCTGTTCTCTTGGTTTTCTGGTATCCTTAATCCTGTTCTCATGCTTCTGATTTCTCCTTCTCACTTTCCCTGGCTCTAAAAAAATCAATATTGGTGCTCTTCTTTGTTATCAGCAATCGGTTCTCATTAACTATCATGGGTGAGGTCTTCTACTTCAGTGGCTTTAAGGGCTACCTACTTAGTTGCAAGCCTGAACTCTCTTAGTTGCAGCTTAGATGTCTTGCTATCACCTCAAAGTCAGCATATCCAAACAAAGCAGTGTCTCGCCATTCCAATATATTTTTCCTCCTGTAATTCCTATCTTCCAAAAGATGGCATCATTATCTGTCCAAATACTTGAGCTAGACACTTGAGTCACTCACTCTCTACCACTCCCCATATCAAGTCTTATAAATTTTTATTTTTTAAATAATCCTCTCCACTACTAGTTTTACCCTCCTACTCAGGATGCTAATCATCTCTTGCTATACTAATGTAATAGTATCTTAAGTCATCTAACAAACTCTAATCACCAACCCCGTCCACACACAATTCATCCTACTGCCACCAGAGTTCTTTTTCTATGACCATCTGATAGTGTGGTAGTTGCTACTCTGTTGCTATTACTCCATCATCAGGATAAAGTCCAAAATTTGTCATGGAAGAAGATTCCCTCTTAATTTCACCTTTCCTTTTAACCAAATCTTTTGCCAAGCCCCAAATGTATCCTATGGTCAAGTGCATTAGTTCTCAACTGGGGTCAAGTTTGCCTCTAGAGACAGTATCTAGAGACAGTTTTGGTTGTTACAACCAGAGGGGAAGAGACAGTGTGCACTACTGGCATGCAGTGGGTGGGGAGGCCAGTGATATTACTAAACATCCTAAAGGATAATCTGGTTCAAAACTGTCAACAGTGCTGAAGCTGAGAGACATTGTACTTTCTATGGTTCACTGGGACATTATAACTTGTTACCAACATGACTGTACTTCCGCTATCCCCCATATCCATATTATCTTTTGTCATTACTGAATCTGGTAAGTTTATACTCGCCTTTCAAAGACCATCTCTCATATCACATTTTTAAATTCTCCAGTATTGTGTTCTCCAGAGCTTTTATGAACCCATATAGTTAGGGATCTTCCTTTAGACTCTGTAAATATATTTATCACTGAATCATAATAGTCACTTGAAATTATGAGTCCCTTGACATTTCTCGAAGTAGCCCTACCACCTAAGAGATATCATGCAGTCAATAAATGTTTCCTAAATCATAAGACTATGCATATATTACTGATGTTACTGTACCTTATTTCCAATTTTTCTGGAAACTAATCTAGTAATAAGTAATGAGAGCTATAAAATTATCCCTACTCTTTGGCCCACTAATTTAATTTAGGGCAAGAGCTAGACAAAAAGAAAAAAAAATTAAAAGAACAAAAGTATTTATAGACCTGATAATTTATCCACTTACCAGTTAAAAAAAAAAAAAAGCCTTGACAAACAGGGTTGAGAGACGGGCTAACATCCCTGCTCCTGAGGGTCTCAGGTGCACAGCTGGGTCACTGATCAGGACACAGAAATGGCCTTCAGAAAACCCCATCTTGCTACTCTTTGAATGATAATCCCCTTCCCTTAAATAAAAGGGTGAAACTCCTTAAAATTATTGCTATTTATAATTTTTAAAAATTTAAAATATAAATGTTCAACAGAGAAAATGTTTAAGAAACTATGGTAAAAATGTATGATGGAACACTATATGAATACTTTAAATGACTAATACAGAGACAAAGTTAACAAATGGAAATAGTATATGGAATGAAGTTTTGTAAATTAAGTATACAAAGCATTCGTGACTACAGATCATAACTGAATTAAAATGCGCATATACATATTAAATGTTATCAGAAAATCTGGAATTTTAGAAACAATCTGCATGTTCTCTTTTTTTTAATGTTCAACTTCATAAAGAGCAATACTCAGAAATTTTAGTACCTACCAATAAATGACTCTGAATGACGAATATTACAGATTCCAGAACAGAGTAAGAGACTCAATCACTGTTTTCTAAATCATGGCAATAAATATCCTGTATGTCTCCTGTGACTTGAATGCTGGTACACTCTCTACAGGAGTCAGAGAAATGAGTTACTTGCTCGTTACAGTAGGCAGAATGCTAAGACGACACTTCTCTGACCCTCACTTTTCCTGGAACCTATGAATATGATGGGATACCGCTCCTATGATTGTGTTACATTATTTAGCAATAGGGATCTTGCAAATGTAATCAAGATCCTTGAGTAGCTGACTTTAAGGTAATTAAAAGGGAGACTATCGTGTTAGAGCCTGACCGAATCAGGTGAGTCCCTCCCTAAAAGAAGTGAGAGAAATTCAAAGCCACATTTTAAAACCCTAAAATGAATATTCAGTTTTGCTGCTAGCCATGAAAGAATAAACTGCTATTTTATGAAAGGAGGCGGCCATGTACTAAGGGCCTAAAGAGGGTTTCTAGGAGTTGAGAGCAGTTTCTGGCCAAGAAAACAGGGACCTCAGTCATACAGCCACAGGAAGTCAATTCTGACTACAACCAGTGAACTTGAAAGAAGGCCCTGCACATCACATGAAAATGTAACCTTGGTTGTCGCCTGATTTCAGCCTCGTGAGATCCTGAGCAGAGGACCCAGCTAATCCAAACTTGGACTCCTGACCCACAAAATTGTGAGATAATAAACAGGTTTTGTCTTAAACTGCTAAATTTTGTGGAACCTGTTACATAGCAACAGAAAACTAATACTCTTATTTATTTATAGGAAATTTAGTTTTCAATGATGAGTTTTATGCATTCAACAAATATTTCATTCACAAATATTTACTGATCTGCTACCATGTGTCAGGCAGAATATCAACAGTAATATATATAACATTTTATAAAAAACAAATCTAGATGATTTTCATTTTAACCAAGTACTGAACTATATCTATTCTTAAAAAGCTATGTCCAGAAGAAAACTTACATCTTATATGTTATAAGAACATTTAAAAAGACTATACTAGTCAGAGTTATTGGCCATTCAGCCTAGTATTTTATCTTCGAAGGTGATCCCAAATAACATTTCATAGGAAAACAGGTTTATCCTCCATCTGAAATTTTAGACTCACTAAGCTTCTCTTAATATCCTGAGTTTGGCATTCATGAATTTATTATCTAAACCCATAGTTGACCCATTCATATATTTAGGCTGCATCACTTGTAAGGGTATCAAGATGCATCAATTTATGAAATAGTACATTCTTTAATTTTTTCTAAAACAATCACTATCTATATGAAGTGCCCCATAATTCATTCCTTCTTTCCATAGATATACCTACTTTCTAGCCAATAAATATAAATGGAATGAACTTTCTATTTAAAAGGTAAAAACTTCAGACTAGATAATTTTTAAAATGCAACTGTATATAGTTGGTAAGAAGCACACATAAATATAAGAATACAGAGAAATAGAAAGTCAGTGGATGGAAAAGATATACTGGTCATATCAAGCTAAAAAAAAGCTGGTTATACAATATCAGACAAAACAAACCAAGCTAAAAAGTATGATTCATTAAGTAGCTAAAACAATTTTTTATTTCTATGCAATAGCAAAGCCTCTAAATACACAAAGCAAAAATTGACAGAATGTAAGGAGAAATAAACAAATCTACCATCATAATATCAGTTTTTAATAATGATCAAAAAGTTAAAATAAAAGAAAATACAGAATTTTTGAAGAAAATAGCTCAAAATCTTGATTTAATGAACAGGCACACACACATTACATTTCATTGAACACCTGGGTGCACCAAGAACATTAAATTTCTTTCATGTGCTAGGTCACAATGCTAGCTTTAAGAAGTTTCAAAAACTGTTTTCATACAAACCATAATTTCTAAACACAAAGCAAAGAAAAAAGCATTTCAATCTCACAAACTCTTCCACATAACAGAAAAGAGAGTAAGTCCTACTTCATTTCATGAGGTAGTAATACCTTGATTCCATAACCAGAAAAGAATGGCATAAAAAAGGAAAAGCACAATCTTACTCAAACCTAGGCTCAAAAATCATAAAATAAATATTAGCAAACTGAATCTAGTATTATATAAAAAGGTTATATTTCATGACTGACTAGGACTTATTCTAGAAATCCAACATTAAAGTAATATTAGAAATTGATTAATATAAGGTATACATTACCAGATTAAAGGAAAAAGTATGATCTCAATAGATGCAGAAAAATCAACATCAATTGGTGGGTTTTTTTTTTTTAATTAGGAAACTAGAATTACAAGAAATTTTCCTAAACCTGGTAAAGATCATTTATAAAAAAAAACTTCAGAGAAGCATCATAATTAACTATGAAATGTTGATATCCTTTCCTTTTAAGAGCAAGAAACAAAAGAAGAATGCTTATTATCTCTGGAAAGCCTAGACTGCAAAGGAGGACAAGAAAAAAGATGTTCCAGGCTGGAGGAAAGGCAGGTAGGCACACCCAGAGAAGTGAGCCAGGTAGAGTCTTGGGAAGCATCCTAACAGGGCGCCAAAACTTTTGATAGTGCTAAAATATACTTGTGACTGTATCAAAAAGTAAAAGCAATTACACATTTATTAGAAATCTACTTAGTGAGATTATTGTATGTAGGCTTGAAAGGTACTTAAGCCATTCAGAACTTAGAACTCCAGGGGACCTGTGTGAGAAACACAGATGGGCACTAATCTGCCTTCTAAAGAAAACGGGACACCATGCCCACCAAGACTGTGCTCTGCCAAGAGAGGGATGCAAATATGGAGCCAGTGGGGGGTTATCTTGGACACAAGGAGAGAAGCTGAGCTAATAATACCAAGAACAATCTTAGTTCTCTATCCTTCCCAAACAATACTTCTCTGGACGAACGTTTGAATTAAAGAATTATTAGCCTGCACAGGAACACCCGTGTTTTGGTGTAGTTTCTGTGCACAGAAGCAGAGTGAGGAGAAAGCAGGGCTTAAAGACTGTTGGGGGAGATGACGTTAGTGAGGTAGGAACAGCTGACAAGAAGTGTCAGGACATGATCTTGTTTTAGGCAGATCACTCTACAATTCGCAGGAAGTGTGAACTGAAATGAAAGGAAAAGAGGACAGGAGCGAGGCTGCTTTAAGGCATAGGTGAACCAGGGCAAAAGAGAGAAAAGGACGGAGCACACAATATTATGATTTTAAATTGTCTTTATAATTATTTTATCCACAACGTTTTGGTTTATCACATTTTTATTATATCCTATTCTTAGACTTTTCCAGGCTAAACAGTACTATTCTCATGTAGAATTTAAAAAGTATTTTAGATAGCATTATCTGGAGCTTGTAGCATCTTTCTCAAATGAATATAGAGAATATTAAGTAGACATTGTGCAAAAGGGTAGGGAAACCTTTATTTTCCTTCCTATAGAGTAATGTTCTCCTTTGTTTTGCTATTTCCTCTAAAAGCACTTGGCCTGATGTTTTTGGTAGCAATTTTTTATCTGGTGAGACATAGCCAAGGTACTATGAATAATTCATCATTTTTTAAAATTCTTTTTCCTCTAGATGTTACCATCATGGGGGCTCACCTACTTATGCAATGTTACCAAATAGATCTTATCATTAAGTCATAACATGGGTGAGAGGTCTAGAGAATTCTTGCCTCTTGATTGGCTGTATTCAGCTTGTGTTCCAGCTCCTTCTTCAGGTTTTCTAGCTCTTGTTGAAGCTGATTTTTATCCTCTTCCAGGTTTAGTTTCTCCTTTTTATAATGTTCCTCCAATTCCTTAGGAAAAAGAATTTTTAGAAAATTAACAAATTTTCAAATATCATATACTTTAAAGACTCGAAGAAAAAGTCTATTCTGTTTATATTTTAATACTTTTCAAATTAGCCTTCCCTATAATTAATAATATCAGAATTAATAGTAAACCTAATTAATCCTAAGGGCTTAAATTCTATCATTCTGAATCACTTATGATATAGTGGTTAAATAATTTTTTAAATGGTAAGAATATTTGATCTGGATAAAGTTGTAGTCAAAAAACCAGAAATGCACAATATAAATGACAATTTGTGGAGATACATAAAAAATTCTCTCTTGAATTCAGAATTCTTTTACATTAAAAAAAAAAAAAATCCAGTAGCACTTCTGGAACTCAGTGCTAGACTGGAACATAGCCAAGGATTATTAGCAAGGACAAAATCAAGACATCTGAAAAGCAATACCAGTAAAATTGATATTACTGAAGAACATCTACTAATACCTGGGATACAGCTGCAATAAGACAAGGTGCCCGCCTTAATAAGCTCATGGTATCAAGCAATTAAAAAAAGAGTGATTAAGATTTGACATACAGGAGGAGTATACGAGTGTATAGATGGGGAACTGATAAGTTCTAGTTTGGTGGGGAAACCGTCACAGAGAAAGCAATTCCTAAGTACATTCTGGAGGAGTCTACCAGCAGAAAAGCAAGAGGGAAATACATAACATTCTAGGCAGAAGACAAAACATGTACAAAAAGCCATGGAGGTACAAAAGAGCACAGTATGTCACAAGTAGTTTAAAACTTTAAGGTGAGAAGAGTAAAAAGAGGGTTCTGTGTTGGGAATCCCCAAAACAAACTCCAGGTTCTATGATTTGCTGAGATGCCTCAGGACTCAGCATATAGTCATTCACACGGCTATGATTTCTCACAGCAACAGGGTGCAAAACACAATCATCAAAGGAAAAAGGTGCGTGAGGCAAAGTGCAGGAAAGCAGGCACAAGCGTCCAAGATGCCGCTCACACGAGACTCTACAGAAGTATGTGACACCCATGTGAAATACTGTTTATCAGGAAAGTTCATGAGACTCAGTGCTCAGTGTTTTACTGGGGCTGGTCATGTGGGACACTTGACTAGCGTGTAGCAAAATTCCACCCTCAGAGAAGCAAAGCAGAAACCATACTGTTTGTAAAGAAAAAAAAAAAAAAGTTCAGGTACAGTGAGCCAGTCTTCTCGGGGAATGGTGGTAAAACCCTCCAAAAATTCAAGGTCCCAGATGCCAGCCAGGGGCCAGTCTTGCAGCATGCCTTTCTAAGGATGTGCTAAAACTCTTTTCTGCATGGATTCTCTGTATATTCACTTGCAAACGGGGCGGGTGAATGTGAGTTATAAAGAAAAATAGACAGTCGTCCTCCCTTTTCTGCAATTTCGCTTTCTGCGGTTTCAGTTACCTGTATTCAGCCACAGTCTGAATATATTAAATGGAAAATTCCACAAGTAAACAATTCATAAGTTTTAAACAGCACTGTTCTGAGTAGCAAGATGAAAGCTTGTGCTCTCCCGTTCCGTCCTGCCCTAGATATAAATTATCCTTTTGTCCAGTACATCCACGCTGTATATGCCATCCGCCTGTTAGTCACTGGCTCGGTTATCAGATTGAATTTCTGGTATTGCAGTGCTTATGTTCAAGTAACCCTTATTTTACTTAATAATGGCCCCAAAGACATTCATAACTATTATGGAATAGTTATAATTGTTTTTATTTTATTATTGTTGTTAATTTCTTACTGTGCCTAATTTACAAATTAAATTTTATCACAGGTATGTATGTATGTATGGGGAAAAACAGTATACATAGGGTTTGATACTCTCCGCAGTTTCTGGCATCTACTCGGGAAGGGGTTCTTGGAACATACCCCCTACAAATAAAGGGGGACTACTGTAAACCTTTTAGATAACTAAGTCATAAGGAATAGAGAAGTCATCTTTAGCTAAATGTTCTTTAAAAGGTAATTTGACACTGGAGAAAGACTATTCTGGATTTTAGCTTAGCCTCAGACATGAGCAGCCCTAAAGCATAGGTAAGAGAAGAACAAAGCAGCAAGTGATAAATTCTTTTGAGAAAAAAGAAGGATACAGATAAGGCTATCATGAAAGGTTTGGACTACATTCACGTACAGGGTATTTATGTCATCTGTCTTATGGCAATCACGTTTTAAATAAAGACTGTAACACATGTAAGTGGATTAAAGCAGATTTTTTAGGTGGCTCAGAAATTGAAATTTAACAGGTAAAGGATTTAGGTGTGAACTACACAGGCACAAATGATACTGATAAACGATGCCTTGATTCTAATGCTTAGGGTTATTTAATATAGAGGAATAGAGAGAGGCAAAAGGCAGTACGCCTGCAATTTAAAAATTCTAATAAGAGAGGAAAAAGGCTAAGGTGATAAAGGAATGTAGAAATGAAAAATAGTAACAAAGAATAGCTATGGAAGAGATTACTGAAGCAGTAGTTTCCACTGAATACTTTACTATAAAACCATGAACACTTAATGCACACACCTAGACTTGTTAAGCGTGCACACGTACTGAAATTAAAGCTGCACAAACTAGCCCTGGAATAGTGGGCAACAGAGAAAATGACAACCGTAATTTTGAGAAATAATTTATTATTAAGTTTTCTCCCCAGATAGATAAATATTAATAAATAGTACATTTAGATAGAAATAACATTCTAACAGGAACTTTTATTTGAATTTTTAATTAAGTAAGTTTAGATGTTGAATATTTTTTCCAACTAGTTGTCACCAAAGGAAGGGACTGAGAAGCAGAAGATCTCAGTTGACATCCTACCTCTTTCATTTACTTGGTTTATGGCTTTAAGTAAATTGTTAAGTTTATTAAAACTATTTCATCACCTATATAATAAAGTAATAAGGAATATATAAGAAAGTTCTTAGCAAACTTTAAAGTGCTATTATATAAAACATATAACAACCATCATTAATACACGCGTACATGATGTGGTGGTCAAATGCTTTACGGTTTGATATCTGAGACCTGAGCTCAAGGCCTGACTCATTCTTACTACTTGCATGTGCGTGAGCAAGTGTTTAACGCCTTTGGGCCTCCATATCCTCTTCAGTAAAATGGGAATAGCAGTGTTATAAAGATTAAACAAAAAGAGGTTTAAACACAAAACATCACTGCCATGTCTGGCACACAGTAGGAAACACTAACATTTATTTATCACTATATGATAGGACATGTCTGGGTTCTTAATACTATCTCGCTTAACCCTCACAGGAACATTATAAGGTGGGTCTTATCTTCCTCTGTCAAAATGAAGCAGCTCATCAGTCCACAACAGAGGTCAGGCTGGGCCATTTCAGGAACCCCTCCGGTTTACAATGCAGTCCCAAAGTGAATTTTCACTTACCATTTGCAGCTTTTTCTTATCCCTAACTACATTACTATGGACAGCCTCAATTGCCATATGGTGCTTCCAGGCCAATTCTTCCAAAGTCTTAGAATGGGCCTCATTTAATTGAGCCACCTCTCCTTCCAATCTATTTTGCAGGTTTTTTAGCTCCATCTCATAATATTCTTGCTGAGTTTTCTTTGCTTCATTTACTTTCTAAAATTAAAACAAATAAAGATCAATGGTTGGCACCTGCTGTTTTCATGACTACTTTTAGTACTTGAATACTTGGAAAATACATAAACTCAAATGAACTGAGTGCTACAGGATTTAGACTATGGAACATGAGAATAATACATCATTGGTGTTCTCAAAAAATGACAGGGTGGCACAGGCAAAATAAATAACTTTAAAGCAAGTGATAAAATAGACTATTATTAGGTTAGAACCCAGTGGTGAGGTAGCGCATCTGCAAGCTTAGGAGAGAAAGGTTTCTTGTATGTCAAAGCTGTACACAAATGGCTTACCAATTTATCCAAATGATATTCAATATGTTTTATCGACTGCCAGTTATATGCATTTTAAGCAGTCACAGTCTAATGACGAAAAAAAGTCAAAAGACAGTGGCAATACAATGTTGTAAGTTCTATGAAAGCAGCATGCAGTATGTTGTGACAGTACACAGGCGAGGAGTATAAGCTGGATCGGGAAGGAAAGAATGTGTGTGGTGTGTGTGAGAGTGTGTATGTGTGTGAGTGTGTGTGTGTGTGTGTGTGTGTGTAAGAGAGGGAGAGTGACATTAGGGAAGGCTTTTCAGAAGAGAAAACATCTGAGCTGATGATGATGACATGTTCTCTTGTTTAAATTCTTACAAGCACATCAAGAAACTAGAGATGAGAAAATTGCAAACCTAAATCGGGTGTCAAAAGCTTGCATTCATAACTATTTACAGCATTTTGAAAGATGAGAGGTAGTTAAACAGGTGACGAAGTTTATGTAGATAGGAAGTCCATGCAGCTAAGCAGTGTGGATAAGAACATAAGATACAAGGCTGGGAGTGGTGAGGGATGAGGATCAGAAACAGCGGGAGTCGAATGATGAGAAGGGGTCTTTTATGCTAAGAACGCTGGATTTTATTCTAATGGAAAGGAGAAATCACTGAAATTTAATTTAAAAACATATTTTTAAAGACATTCATCTTGACAGTAGGCTAGACTGAAGGCAGGGAGAGCAGCTAGGAGGTTGTAACTGTAATCCAGGCAAGAAATGACAGGTGCTTAAATCTAGGATCTATGAATGGGTATCAAGAGGAGAGGATGAATAAATACATTAAGGGAGTAGAACGATAGAATTTGGTGACAGATAAGGGAGTAAAAGAAACAACAATAAAAAAATGACTCCCAAGGTTCTGATTTACCAAACTATATACACTATTTGCTATTTGTTGAAAAAAAAAAAAGAGTGAAAGAAATACAGTTCTCTTGAGGGGACAAAGTTCTAGGCATGCTGATTGGCATGTTTGTGAGAAACACAGATATCCAGGGGAGTCAGAAACATAAGACTCAAGTTCAGCAGAAAGATCTGGCCTAAATCAACAGATTAGGGAGTTATCACTGAAAAAATGACAGTTGATGTTACCAGAATGGATGCGCTTGTGGAATGAGATGAAAACACTTGGGGACATCAATGGTAAGGCCACAAATGGAGAAGGCAAGCTCACAAACAAGAATGCATGGGCAGGGTGACAGAAGGAAAGTGTGAGAGAACGAGAAATACCAAAAGAGAGGATGTAAATCAGAGAGGAGTAAGTACCACAGTAAGACAAGATCCGCCAAGTCCAGCAACCAGGATGTCACTGGAGGCTGAGGCAAACGCAGGTTCTGTGGACTGGTGGTAAGAGAAACCAGACTGCACCCGGGTAAGGAGTGAATGGGAGGTGAGGAAGGGGCAAGGAGAACAAACATTTTTCAGTTTGGTTGGTTGCTGAGGGAAGGAGAAAGAGTGTCCAGAACTCCCACTTGGTATTGTAGAGATCTGAAAAATTGGAATAAATATTCAGCCATTACTCTACAAATGATAAGTTATACTTGTTTAATCTAGAAATTCAATATGTTGGCATATAAATTTTCAGAGCTTGATGCTTGTTGTCCTCTTTACTTTTATAAAGATTTCCTAGGTATATATGTGGTATGTTCCACCATTAAAAAAAAAATTGATTAACCATAAACATACATTCCACTGAAACAAGTTTATTCAATTTCTGACTTGAAACAGGTTGTGATGTCTTAAGTTTTTACATTAAAACTGGTTTTCACAAGATTTTGAACATATACACAATATGGGACAATCCAGATTAATACCTTTTTCCCCCTAAATAAAAAGAAAAAAATTGCTAGAGTTAAAAAATAGACTGTTACTCTGAAGTAGGAATAAACACTCTAAATCAAATCTGAAAAGGAGGAAAACTAAACTTCCCTCTTCGTTCCTGTCTGAGGGGGTAGCCTCCATCACTTCTTACCTTCTCCAGTTCCAGAATCTGCTGCTTCTGCTCTTCATCCAGACTCAAGGTTTTGCTTTGCAAAAAAGCTCTTTCTTCTTCAAGCTGAGATAATCTCTCACTGGCCCTTGATTTCTCTGATTCTAGATCTTTAATCGTAACCTCCTGGGTCATTTGAGTTGCTTGAAGCATTCCAATATGACCTACTCCCCCAAAAGAAAATCCCTTCAATTTAAAATCTGTTGCACTGTGGTATAAACAGTCTATATTTAATGACACAATTGAACTTAATACCTAAGTAAAATTCATGGTCTACATGTATAAATATTACTTTGATTTTTTTTTCATGAATTCTAACATTAAGAGGAAGAAATCTATACACGGGATAAAAATGGCAACAGTTTAACTGAAACTGAACTTGTTTTAGACAAGAGACCTAATGAAGAACAAAGGCAGAGTAAGAGACAGATAAGAATAACAAGGTTATGTAAAAATAAAATAAATAACAAGAGGGAAACAAAAAGGAAGAGGGGAAGATGAGGAGAAAGAAAGGGAGAGGAAAAGTGAGTATGAGAAAAAGGTCTCAGAAAGCATGTTTTAGGGCAGTTCTCAAAGCATCCCAGACCAGCAGCACCAGCAGCACCTAGCAGCTTCAGTTCAAAATGAAGCTCACCCCAGACCTACTGAATCATGCTCTGAGGTTGGGTCCAGCATATGTGGTTGCAAAGCTTTCCTGGTGATTCTCATCTCATACATGCTAAGTTGAAAAATTATTTCTTTAGGGAAAGTGTAATCTGGGATTCACTGATGAACCAGTCAAATCACATGACATTCTCAAAGAACTAATTGAAAGGGCTTTACCCGGTATATTAAACATTCGGGCAAAATGTAACTTCAGAATTGACATGGGTCACCTACATCCTCCAGTAAGGACTAGGAAATGAGCATGACAGCCACATCAGAATGGGCAAATTAGCTTTAGTATTAAAAGGATCTTTATTAATAAGACAAATGAAATGGGGATGCTATAATTTACATATAATTGCATTAATTTAAATACTTTAAAATGCATGTGTTAAAAGGACAAAGAGCCTTACATTTTTCATTTAGTGACTTACTAACTGCAACTCTTAATTTGCCTATAAAAATGTATTTCTAAAAACAAGTTATCATGTCCCTTTTATGATTAATTAATTCTTTTAACATATTTAGAGTCTAAACAATTCGAAAATATTTAAAGAAAAACTAATTTTGTCTTGAATTAAGATTTAAGTGTTGGCTTTAGCTGAGGAATGCACCAAGAACTATATAGTCAGACATACTAGCTTTCAGGACAAGATCTGAAGCTTGCAGTTGCAAACGTTCTCTGGCTGCTGCTAGCTCACTTTCCACCTCCTTGTGCTTGCTTAATAAGGCCATCTCCCCCTCTTTGGCATCATCCAGCTGTTTCTGAAGAACCTAAGAAGGATCAAATAGCCATTACTGATATGCAAGAATGATGCTAAGCTAAATAATTCACTTAAATTACAAACAGCTTACTCTTATTCGAAAGTCACACTTAAGACTGCCTAGTTTTAAAATGTGTTTTGTGACACTTATGACCATTATTAATGAAAGAAAAGGAAAAAACAGATCCAAAGCCAATATTTTAACTCTCCCAAACCACTTATGGAAAATATTAACAAGTTGTTTAAATAAAATCTTTTCATAGAAAATAATCAGCATGATTTTAACTTCTCTTTTTGGACCTTTAACAGCTTTTCAGGACTTTTGGGGTTGGAAATAAGAATAACTTCAAAATAGCAAAAATTACCCATTCATTGATTTTCTTACAAAGGAAAAGTAGGAAAAAACAAAATAGAAAAGGAAAAAGAAAAGTTAAAGTTGTCTAACTGAAAAAGAAAGAGAAAACTGAGAGAAAAAAATCCACGTGTTGGATATCACATTCCTTACTCACCTGAACATCGTTCTCTGCTGTAACAAGTGCTATCTGAAGTTTCTGGCATTTGTCACGGAGACTTCCAGCTTCATCCTGTACCATCTGTAACTCTGTCTTTAATTTCCCTATGGTTTTTCGTAAAATTGCCTCTTGTCCCTGTAATTCTTTTCTAAGATCAGCTTCCTTTTCTTTGCTAGCCTGTAGGTTTTCCGCTGTGAAAAGCTGTGATCTTTTCAAAGTATCAAGCTCATGTTCATAAAAGGACTGAGCTTTACTCAACTTGCCTTCATAATCTTCAATTAGCTTTTTCCGTTCGTGTCTTAGTTCTTCGAGGGTTTTGTTTAAGGCCTCCACCTCCATTCTGTGCAATTCCTCTGCCTTCTCCTGACCCTTATTTACAGAGGCACTGATCCTGCTGTGACTTCAACAGCTCTTGGATCTCCCGTCTGTGAGCAGTTCGCAAATCTTCCAATGCTAACCGTTTGTCTTTTTCAAACTGAACTTGGAGTTGTCCAAAACTTCTTAATCTTTCCTCAAATTTCCTTCTAATCTCTTCAACCTCTCTAGACATGGTTACTATGCGTTGGACGTGCTGGGCTTCTGCACAAAGTTGCATGTCCTCGACTCTGTGCTTATAAGCTTCAAATTCTGTCAGAGCCTGCTGCTTCATTTTTATGTGATCTTCTAATGATGCCTCTAAAACTTGAATCTTCCTCTTAAGGTCACACTCCTCTGTTACTTTGCCTTTATACTGCAATATTTTTTTCTCTTGTTTCGGCAAGAATTTGTTGAATTTCTTCTTCGTGAGCATCTTTGAGGGCTTGAACTGCAGATTCATGTTCATCATTCTTAGTGTTCAAAGCATATATTACCTGCATGATTTTAAGGAAAAAGGAAAATAATTCAGTAGACCATATTCTTTTCTAACTTGCAGTCAAGTCGTTCATCTGGGTTGACATTTTTCTATACATTTAATATCACGTTGGTAAATATTATATACTGATACGTCATGCACTGTTTTGTACTCATAGGTTGATTTACTTAGCAAATTTTTACCTTAGCACAATCTTAAAATTTGCATTTGAAGACTTTTTTAATTAGGATTTTCAAGCATTCAAAATTAGGAATGTTTTACTACAAACAAAACAGCAAAGAGTATAGACAAAGGAGGCCATCTGGCCTATGAGAAAGGAGTTTTCTCTGTGGCCTGGTCTAGCTTCGTGGGGATCAGGAGAAAAGCCTTATATATAAAGTCTTGGCCCTACACCGGTGTTCTAGAGATGAGAGAGGCTTTGCACGAGTGGAATTCTAGGCTCTAAGTTTTCCTGAAGACCTCTTTCACGTGTTTAATCTCCAATCTATTTTAAGTTTAGAAATTTCCTTTTCTGATTCTCCCGTGGTCCATTTTTAAAGCTGATCCTCATCTCTCTCAAGTGGTCTCCTTACAAAATCCAATTACTTTCGTGCTCACATGTACCAAATGCTGTAGTTTTACTCACTGCCTCATTTTCCTCTGCCTCCAAGCAAGGTGGCTTGAGTGTTCTGGGTACGGTCTTTATTTTCCTTTTAGTCCTTGGGTTTTAATGATTCCGTTGAGATTTCCTGAGCCTTAATTCCAAATGACAACATGTTCCCATTTTTCTGTGTTCCCCAACACCCTCCATCACACATCGCTATGGTCAAACAGAGCAATATTCATGATTACGACTCAAGGCCTAGAGACATGCCCACTTTCTTCTTAAGTAGAAAGAACTGAACAATAATCCAGAAGCTAAAAATCAGTGTCCTAGAGTTTTGCTCATTTGAATGTGATCTTACTCTGGCTTTTGAAATGAGTCCTGACACCAAATACTAGAAACTACAATTAAGATGTAAAAGTATTGCCATTTTCGTAGAGAACTTGTTTGTGTAACCTGAGATAATTAAGACAGACTACTGGCTTTTCACATATTATGGTAGATCCCGATCCTACTGCTAAATCTCGGCTGTCACCTGCTAGGCCCTCGGCTGCACTTGCAGAAGGAAGGCACGCTGAAGGCCTAGCTCTCTGCTGGGGCTTCATTCTTTCCACACAGGGCTTTGTCTTCCACACCCAGGCCCTTGTCCATATCCTCACTTGTTCTCTTGTAACTATTCTGTGAGATGTTAACTGCACTGGAGGTAAAAAGATTGAGAAGAGAGGACCTCATCTGTCTTGAAACGGCTCTCCCTTCTTCTGCAAGGTCCACAGCAAAAATATATGTACAGAAGGGAAATAAATGCTTGTACAGTCTTTTTCTTTTTTTAATAACCCCAATTCCAAACCCCAAGTTTTGTCTCCGATGAGCTAAAAGAGATCTTTATGGAGTAATCTTTTCATTTATACATTTAGGCTTAAAGTTACCCAATAAATCCAGGAAAGTCGCAAGGCTTCCTATTCCCTTCCCCCAGGATCACACCAGCCCACCATGTTGATGGCCAGAAAAGGCTGGAAGGGGCACTAAGGAAAAACAGGCCAACTAGCCAGAAAGAAGTCAATTTGCCGGAATGCCTAGAGCAGAGCTGGTCTAGGCCACAGGTCTGAGACCATCCCAGGGCAGGTCTGTACACATCCCTTATATATCTTGCTAAACACATGGAAGAAAAAGAGGTAACTCAAAGATATGGAATCCCCAGCAAACCACAAGTCACACCTGTAGCACTCTGCTCCAGGTACTGACCTTAAAAAAATAGTCCATTATGGAATTCCATAAAACTGGGATGAAACATGAGAGAGAAACAATATGTGAGCTTCCTTTGTCAACAATTTATAGAAATACTCTTCTCCAGCCTTTGAAGAGTCAGCCCAAGTCCTGTATCCTTTAGTAAGTCCTGTAGGGCCGCACAAACCCATGGGAATCTATCTTTTCTTTATGGCTGGCACTTCCATTTCCTTACCACCACTCATTCCTGAAACTTAGTGTTAGAATGATTAAATTTGGGGGTCTTGACAACAGGTTGGAAAGCTGTGTGAGGATGTCAAAGAGCCTGGAAAAGTAGCTGAAGCTATAAAAGCACATTAGCACACAAAGGTGTGACTAAAAGGTGAAATTAAAAGAGACAGAGGTAGAAATTACAGCATTAAGTTAGAAAGAACAGACTAAGTAAATAAAACATCAACAAATAATAGGGAAATATTATGGTGAGGAGTTCCATTTCACTTTATGTTCTAATCAAGGAGTCAGCAAACTACAGCCTGCAGGTAAACTATAGCTTCTAACTGTCTCTGAAATAAAGCTTATTGGAGCACAGCTATGCCCATTCATTTATGTACAGTAGTCCCCCTTATCTGCAGGAAATACATTCCACGACTCCCCAGTGAATGCCTGAAACCATGGACAGTCCAGCATCCTATATACACAATATTTTTTCCTATACATTCCTACAATAAAGTTTAATTTAGAAATTAGGCACAGTAAGAGTTTAACAACAATAATAAAAAAATAGAATAACAATAGACTGTAATAAAAGTCATGTGAATACGGTCTCTCAAAATATCTCGTTGTACCATATATACGGCATGGCTACACTGTACAAAAGGAATGATCCACATCTTGGGCAGCACGAGTGGGATGACATGTGATTTCATCATGCTACTCAGAACAGTGAGCAATTTAAAACTCATCAATTTTTTATTTCCATAATTTCCCATTTAATATTTTTGGGTCATGGTTGACCACAGGTAACTGAAATTTCAGAAAGCAAAACCACAGATAAGGGGAGACTACTGTATGGCCTACAGCTGCTTGCCCATTATAATAGCAGACTTCTGTTCTGATCTTATCAGACAAAAATTGGTCATCGTTAATTAGTATCTTTTCTGAATAATTACTACTTCTAGTCTAAGGTAATACAAATGTTCTGTTCTTTGAACACAAAGAAGATATGACTACAAGTAGCAGAAGTGGCCCAAACTGGATTTTAAACTGGTAAATAATTTCTCCAAGCTTCAAGCTTCTCAATGTTAAATAAAGATCATATTTATTCTACCCTAGTAACATCATTGTTATATGATCAACCTACCTTTGACATTTTTAGAATAATGTTATATAAAGATTTTTTTTTGAGAAATATAAAGCACTATAAGACGGTAAGGCTTCCTTATCAGTTGTATCATTTATTTATGGAAGAGAATGAGATTTTAAAAGAAACTTCAGTAAGTGATCATAATCATTCATAAAATTGACTATTATTTTCCATGTAGGAAAAGAAAACTCACTAACATCTCCTTTCACAAACTATTTTAAAAGATACCAGGAGCCATTTGCAGTTTTTCTGGAACTATGAACATCATGGAATAGGAATAATACAATCCATTTAGGCAACTTCATGCAATTTCACAGTTCCACTTAATTCCAGTAATGCATAATTTAGTTATAAATTCAGAACAAATAAACAGTAGTGAATAATTTTTACTTTTTCTATGAAAATTTTCAGATAATCTTACCCAAAGATAAAATGAGAAAATTCTAGATCTCAGTTTTTAAAATGCCACTTAGATAAAAACAGTTTCTGAAACAGTTCTCGCTGTTGTTTGCTAAGGAACAAACTTGTATCTCCTCGCCCACCCCACTCCCCAATTCATATGTTGAAGTCCTAATCCCCAATATGATGTATTTGGAGATGAGGCCTTTGGGAGACAATTACAGTTAGGCATAGTTATAAGGGTGGAGCCTTTGTGATGGGATTAGTGCATTTATACAAGGAGACACCAGAGAGCTGCTTCCTCTCTTTGCCATGTGAAGGCACAGCGAGAATGTCTGTGGTATTTTGTTATGGCAGACCACACTACTATAGTGAATATAGATATAGATATAGATAGGCATAGTGGGGATATATATATCCCACTAAAATCTAAGTCATTAATAATGAAGTACATTCACTGAAACGTACATGATAAACCAGCTTAAAATGTTTTCAGTGTACCTCAATCGTTGTATATTATACCAACAGGTTTAACGCTGCTAAGGTAAGGGAATTGTTGAAAACATGATGATGTTCATACAATGTAATGTCTTCTAAAGGAAAAAGTGAGTGTGCATGTGTGTGCAGATACATATTTAAAGGTGTGTAAAAAAATATATCAATTTTAACTGGAAATATTCAGGATTTCTAAACCTTTTATAATGAATGTATGTTACTGTCATAATCAGAACACATTAAGCTCTTTTAAAAGGTTTACGTTAACAGTGATAAAAGAATGAATCAATACTCAAATTGCCTTAGCTTTCAAAACATATAACAATGAAAATATACAACAATGAAAACATAACAATGAAAACAAAACATTAAAGAAGTATTTAATGACCAATTGACAGCTTGCAGGTTTCTATAAAAATCACCCGCTGAAATAAAAATTATTTAAAAAATTTTCAAGAATATTAGTCAATAATCATGGAAATGAACATATATTTTGAGGAAAATGTAAAAAAACCCAATGACGTAGATAAAATTTAATAGCCTACTAGCAAATCTTTAATGGGCAAGTCCTACTTCATTCATTCTTCCCTTCAACAAAAAGTTACTGTGCACCTACTGCTGTCAAGACCCGTCACTGACACAGAAAGCAGAGCAGTGAACTGGATGTGTGCGTGTGGCTGGCGTCCTTTCTCATGCAGCTTGGTGGAGAAGGACCTTAAAGAAATATTTACTCAATAGTCAAAGTAAAATTTTAATAAGTCTTATGAAGGAGAAGAAATAAAAATTAATCTTTGCAGAGGATGTATGAGTTTTCCCTTATTTTAGGTAAAAAGCTATCTCAACCAGAATCTCTTGATTTAATCAAAATGTTAAGGGAGGAAGTATCCAGAGAGATTTCCAGGCTAAAGGGACAGAAAGAGCAAAAGCCATAAAGATGAGAAAACACAGGATTCTGTGAGGGGAAGTTGGGCTCTTGAACAAGAAAGGTGGGCATGGCCCGTGCTACAGAGATGCTCATCGCTGTCAGGCTAAACAAGATCCGAAAGGGAGAAACGACTCAGAAGGGATAAAAAGACTGAGGACCAGGATACATGACGGAGGTCATGTGTTGATGGAGGTGAGCAAGAGTGTAGTGGACGCGGGACACTGAGGTCCAGGATGTGACAGGCAGGCAGGCAAGCCATGGATTGTGCTGAAGGCTGAGCAACGATCAAGAAAAAGAAACTCGAAGCCCCTGCATTCAGGATCTAAATGTCGGAAGGAATCTTTGAGAGAGCACACTCAGTAGAGTGGTGAAGGCAGGAGCTGGAGGACAAGTGGTGAAAGTGGATGAGTGGATGGTGCGGGAATGGAGGCAGTTGGCTGGTAGAGAAAAACCCCAAGAAATGGTTGGTTTAAGGAAGGAAATATGTAGAGATAACTAGGATGATGGCTGAGGAGGCCACAGAGCCCAGAGACAGTTTTTAAAAAGAGGGACTGAAAGTACAATCCAGGAAAGGGTTCACTGTTACAGCAAAGACCTGGAGAAAGTTTGAGGCCAGGATTGCCTGACACGGGTGGAAAGACTGGTGTTGGCTGACGGTAGAGAAAAATTCCTCCCAAGAGAGTGAAGATAAAGACTGAAATATGAAGTAGAGAGCGGGAGTGGGTAACTCCTGTCTGACTGCTTCGTGCTTCTCCATAATAGGAAGATGAGATCACCTTGCTAGAGCACAAGAGCCATCAGCAGTTTCCTTCCATTGGCCATAAATGATGCTATGAACCAGGTGAGGCCAGCCTCAGCCTTCCCAGTACATCTGACTCTGACTCAAAACAGACTGAACCACACAGCAACCACGAGCAGAACCTTCTCATCACTGCTCCTCCAGGTGATGCTTTTCCTGTGAGTCTCAATCTTTATTTTTCGCATATTTAAACATTCTGGATACTTGTTCACTTTCCTTTTCTCATCAATGTCAGACAGAAACATAGGCCAACAGTGTGTGGGATGGGGAGAAAACACCTTTAGAGTATATATACCCTACAGTGAGACACAAGGGAACTTACGAAGTAGTCAAGGAGTAATCTCAGATGCAATAATTTTTAAAGAAAGATCTGGCACATTTTAAATAAGGAAGAATATGTTTTTATAATTCTGCTTTTATTATAAACCCTCGGTTCTTCCAGTAGAGCTAGTCACCAGAAGATTACTTGGGTCTCAAGGCACCAAAGGTAAAGAATATTGAACAAAGTCTCTCAAATTTCCCGTGGGTTACTGACCTCTTTCATGTAGGGTCTATTCTATCTGATCTAGTGCAGTAACAGAGACCATAGCTCTATACTTCAATTTATATTCAACAGCACTCCCAGACCAGCTTTATAAATAAAATGTTCACAAATTATCAAATTTTACTGATGAACTCTAAATAGCTTACTTAGGGAATCTGATGTTTCTATGAAATGGTTTGCCTTTTGGAGCCTGTATGTTAGTAATATCCTTACTATATAATATATAAGGGCATGTTAATAAAATGTGTTTAAAACTGTTTTTCTTTTAGAGGTGATGAAACTGTCCTTTGTTTTCTTGGGTGAGGTTTGTAAGCCAAAGCTCAGGCTTGAACTGTTCATGACTATGGAGAGGGTTTTTTTTAAGAGCCTGCGAGAGCGGTAAAGAATCAAGACAACTGGCAGGCTGGATATCTAATGAGCATTTTAACACTCTTTTATAAAATAATATGAGATCTCAACCCTCTTAACCCATATTGCCACGCAATACTCAGCCATATATTCGTTTGTCATTAATGATTGTAGAATTGGATCTACTAGAGAGATGCACTGAAGGATGGAGTTTAAGGTGGGTAGGAGGCGAACAGATGCTGCCCATACAGAGTAATTTAGTCCTGGCAATGAATTACTTCCTTTTTTGCATTTCTTGGTCCAGTATCTTTTGTTTTAAATTAGAAAAAATAAACACAAAGGCTGTTCTTCATACATTATGTAATCAAATTAATTCCAGCAATAGACTTAAACTGAAAAGAAACATTTACAACGCAGTTAACAAAAAAAAAAAACTCATTTGGATTTATGTAAGCCAAGGGCACTATAAAACTCTAATTTAAAAAGGGCTTTAAAATCCAATTGCTTTGAGAATTACCTTAAAGATATGGTTTGCTGTCTCTGAGGTTCTATAATTATTGTTGAAAAAGTCTTCTGAAAAATATTTATAAAGTCTAAGAACATTAGAGGTATTTTCCTCTATGGTAATATATAATAAATACATATGTTTCCCCAGAAGGTTTAACTTGACTTCTAAAACAACAAACAGAAGTCTTCTTATAAGGCCTATTATTTAGGGTCCATGCCATGGGATCTGTGCTACCAAACTTTTAACAACTATAACAAAAAAATCAATCAACAAACTTTCAGTGAATGCCTTACTATGTGCTCAGTACTTTTTTATATGCATTCTGGCAAAGAAAAGTATAAATGTTCTTAATCTTACTTAAATAGGACTGATTAAAACAAAGTATACACAAAATAATGGCAGACAATTTTAGATAATACATGTTAAGCGCCAAGCTGTAGTGTACAGAATACTGTCCAGACTCTAGAGCACAAGGAGTTTTCAGTGGAGGAGCCTGGATGGAGACCACAGTAAAGAGGCTTGAAAGGACAAAGTGTCTTCGAGAGAATTGTGAGGAAAACAACCTGAGTTTAGGCACAAGACAGGAATCATTTTAGTGGCCAGTGTGATCAGATAACTCTGAACAAAGAGAAGGGTCAATGCCAGGGAAAGCCAGTTAAAGTTTTAAAAGTTCTTGGTGATAAATTTTGTTCCTGCAATTTAATTAGGAAATGGGTCTCTCGAGTAATTAGGAGATTTAGAATCTACACATATTTTTGTGTTTGCATGATCATAATGGTGCTGGACAATGATTCTGAGAAACATTTTTTCAGGTTTAAACATCTCTTAAACTAGGATGCCTCTTACAATCAAGTATCATAGTTTGATAGTCTTTTTTCCCTCTTAGTGGTAATATGAAATAAAGATGCATCTTGAAAATTAAGCACTATTATGAATCATGAATGCTATGAAGCCCTTAGGAAGAGTGGATGAGTAAAGAGTTTTATGTTTAAAGTAGAACATAGTCAATTCCCAACTCTACAAAAAGTTGCCTGAACCGCTTGCGCACAACAGAAGAGACCATATGGTCTAGAGCAGGAAGGAGCAGGAACATGTCTAAATTGAGTCCTTGCAGAAGTGAAGGGTTCAAGCCAGAGAGTTCAGAGGGTGTAGAGACTGTAAATGTAGAAAAAGTATAGGATTCATCAAGAGTGGAAGCTGTAAAACCTAATTCTTAAGAGGGAGAAATGCCACTGCTAAGTGAGGTGGTTTGCTGAGCTGGGTGCTGGAAGGCCCAGGGTGAGATCTGGCTCCGCTGACATTGTTTCCAAGTTTGCCCAGGGCAGTGAAGCCCCCAGGCCATCAGGTGGATCATACAGACAGAGAGGTTGCTCCTCCTCCTAGACTGGCAGTGAATTAAGGAAAGAGGTGGAAGAGCTCCAAGCTTGGGGACAATAGGCACAGAGGAAGACAGGGATGAAAAAAAGGGGCTAAGAGCAGAGGATTCAGTGAAGAATCTAACAGGCCACAGACTGGAGAAAATATTTGCAAGAGACACATGTAATAAAAGGACTATTACCCAAAATATACAAAGGACTCTTTGTATATTCAACAAGAAATTGAATAACCTGATTAAAAATGGGCAAAAGAGCCAAACAGATACCTCAACAAAGAAGATATGCAGATGGTAAATAGGCATATGAAAAGACACATAACATCATACATCACTGGGGAACTGCAAATTAAATAATGAGATACCACTACACACCTATCAGAATGGCCAAATCCAAAATACTGACACAAATGCTGCCAAGATGTGGGGCAACAGGAACTCTCATTCATTGCTGGAGGGAACGCAGTATGGTTCAGCCACTTTATAAGACAGTTTAGCAGTTTCTTAAAACACTAAACATACTCTACCAGATGATCCAGCATAATGCTCTTTCATTTTTAACCAAATGAGTTGATAACTTATGTCCACACGAAAACTTGCAAGTGGATATTTATAGCAGCTTTATTCATAATTGCCAAACTTTAAAAGCAACCAAGCAGATGAATGGATAAACTGTGGTGTGTCGACAATAGAATACTATTCTGTCCTAACAGGAAATGAGTTATCAAACCATGCAAAGACAAGGAGGAAGCTTAATTACATATTACTAAGAAGATGATCTGAAAAAGAATTCAAATTGTAGGCATAGGACATTATGTAAAAGGCAAAACTATGGAGACAGTACCATGATTAGCAGTTGCCAGAGAGAAGGGAAGGATGAACGGGTGGAGCACAGAGGAGTTTTAGGTCAACGAAATTACTCTGTATTGTACTATAATGGTAGATATATGTCATCATACATTTGTAAAACTCCATAGACGGTACAACACCAAGAGTGAACTCTAATGTAAACTACCCACTTCGGGTGATTACGATGTGTCGGTCAGTGAATTCATCAATGTAACGAATGTTCCACTCTGGCACAGGATGGTCATAGTGGAAGAAGCTGTGTCTCTTTGGGAGAGGGCTATATAGGAAATTTTACTATCTGCTCAGTTTTTCTGTGAACCTAAAACTGCTCTAAAATATAAAGTCTATTTAAAAAATTCTGAGTCCCACTTCCCCTCACCTGCCCAAATTCCAAATGCCAGGAATCAGGCTTATAGGTCCCAGGTAGAAGATTAAAGAATCTTCTGGAGAAACTGAACCACTCAAAGAAAAGACCTATTTACAATGACATTTGGATGACATTTGGGGGGGGGGACAAACAACAACAACAAAAAACCGATGGACTTCAACTTTCAACCTAGGATGTAGAAAGATGGAAAGAGCAATGTTCCACACTAACAACAAAAAATATCCAACAACCTACAAAGTCATGAGTTTTCTTAAACCTATTAGACAGCTGCGATCACAACACAACCTCTTGGCTTTAAATCTAGGACGAGCCTCCAAGGACAGATGGGACACAAGCACTGGCTCAGCTATGGCAGAGCACAGAAGGAAGATGCAGATCTCGCACAAGTGGGAATAAAGAATTCAGCTAAAATTTATAACAATATGTTAAAGATAAACGTGGTTGCTGAGTTTAGTGAGACTACTCCATAATACTGCTGCTCTGGCACACACTTTTGCATGGTCAAGAGACCTGCAGTGGTCTCCAACTGAGTGCGTATGTCCTAGATAACAGCCCAAAGGGTCTCAAATGAATGCAAGCTCCTATCATGACTACCCGAGCCCCCTTGTGATAAGCATTCTCCACCGCCTCCCAAAGCCTTCCCCGTGTGCATCCCCAAGATAAATCCCCACACTCACTAAAACCCAGCTCTTTTTGGTTTGAACTGACTGTCTGGTCTTAGCCCAGGAACCCCTAAACACCCTACTCACAGACCTTCATAAAAGCAGGTACCCCAGGACATGCCCTGCTATCACTGCCTGTACCTTGCCTTGGCCTCCTTGAGAGACTCCCTCAAGGTGTAACAGGTCCCTCTCCTCTAGGAACTGTGAGTAATGACTTCTCTTTAACTTTCCCTTGCAATAGAAGCTGCAAATACAGGGAATGTGCCTAATCAGGCTCTGCCGTGACTTACAGTGAGCGACCACTAGGAAGACTGCAGATTAGGGGAGAGCAGAGAAAGTTTCTATCAGAGACACGAGCCAGCCAAGGCAGAAAAAGCACAAACCTCTCAGATCCTTCTCACCTGAAGAACAAAAGCCCTAAGCTACAGGGGGAGAGTAACAAACCTTGTTTCCCCACTCCACCCTACAGTCCAGCCCCCACCTCCAAAGCACAGGTGATACCCAGCTGAAGCTAGAAGAAGAATGAGTAAAAAGGAAGCCACTGGATAAAAATGAAAACAAATATCAAAACTTTTGGGATGCAGCTAAAATGGGTTGCAAACTAGGTCTACAGCCTATTTTTACAAATAAACACAGCTATAACCATTCTTTACATACTATATTATCTATAACTGTTTTCCCACTATAATGGTAGAAATAAGTAGCTGCTACATAAAAATAATATTTCAAATCAATAATCCAAATTTCATCTCAAAGAACAGAGTAGGAAGAGGAAACTAAACCCAAAGTTAGCAAAATAAAGGAAATAATAAAGATTAGAGGGGAAATTAATGAAATAGAAAACCAAAAATAGAATCAATGAAACCAAAAGTTGGTTCTTATGGAATGATCAAAAAAATTTAAAAGCCTCAGGGAATTCCATTTTCATCACTGCTATTCAACATTGTACTAGAAGTCCTAGCTAGAGAGTGATTAGGCAAGAAAAAGAAATATAAAGCATCTAAATTAGAAAGGAAGAAAAAAACTATCATTATCTCGATATGTTGAAAATCCCAAAGAACCCACAAAAAACTATTAGAGCTAATGAATGAGTTCAGCAAATTTGCAGAATACAAGGTTAACACACAAAATCAGTTGTGAACCAGCAACCAACATCCTGAGAAGGAAATTAATAAAACAATTCCATTTATATAGGTTCTAGAGATATGTCTTACATGCCCCAAATAATTTAATATTAACAACTGTTAAGAGTGTGAAGTTTACAAGTGTAAAGAAAAAGAAAGCGTTATGGTCAATAGTCTGGCAACTACATATAATTCTTAGTTTATTTCATCTATGTTGCAATTTTTAGAGAATGACAGTTACTGATATCATTAATGTGTGTGGTGATTAGACATTACAGTGCTTTATATTCTCCCAAAATTTTATAAGGTTGATCTGAATCTGGCTCTACCCTGAAGCATACTACGTAAGTGAGCAGCATCCACCATGCACGTTGAGACAGAAAAGGGATTGATAAGGACCACAATTCTGGGATCTTTCTGATTCGGAATATTGCAACAACCTCAGCTTGCTCTCAAAGCCATATGGGCTCTCCAACCAATTCCTGCTCCTCCACCCACTCCTAGGATTTCTTATATCCTCAGGTGGAAGAGAAGTGAAACCAGAAGTGACATTCCTTCCTTCAACTATTCGTCCACTTTGTGGTTCTATGGTGATATCAAAGACCTATGCAAAAGAAAAATAGCTAATTAGAAAGAAGCTGGGAAACCCGTGCTATAACTGATAGAAAGATATTAAGGGAAAAAGAAAGCTTGTTCTTCTCTTCCATCCACCAAAACAAAATGCTATAACCGTCTATCAGTTTCTCAAAACCCCTGTGCTTTTTTGTTCTTCTCTTCTAGTTATAGCAAGGAAAGAAACCCTAATAGGAACAAGACTTTTTTTAAAAAAAACTTATTTTCTTCTAGTTGTCCCTCCTCCTAACTGTTGAGCTGCATACACAAGCATCCGCTGCGCTGCTCTGGCTCAGGTCATATGCAGACCCCTTAAAAGCCACTCCGGCATTACGCCATTCCCTGCCAAGCCCTACTTCTCCAGTAGAGAAATAACCCAAAAAGCAAGAGTGGTACAGTGACATTAAAACAGAAGACTTCTGTTCTTGGTGACCGTACCTTGGAGTAGCAGAAAGCAGAATAGTGTTGGAGAAAGAATGTGGAGTAGTCCACGACAATGGCAAGAGGGTCCAGACAGCCTGCCATCCTCATGCACAGACAGGTATGCATAAGACGCCACATAAGACGCCACAATGAATATAGTAATGACGGTGGAAAAAACTCAGAGCTGCAATAAGAAAGATTTTCCTGTACTTTCATACTCAACTCAAACGAACTATCTTCTCGAATACAATAAAGCCAATTGCTGTTTTTTAAAATATTTATACTCCAAAAATCTGGATTAGGAAAATACATAAATACTTCATTACTAATTATGTTTTTTTTTCTTCTGCGCTTTGCAAATACTAGTGTTCTCCCTATAATACCCTTGGAATGTCCTCCTTCTGTCATATCGTTATCTAAAACTATATTTTAAAAAAATCATGTTCTATATATTTTCTGATTACTAATCTTTGTTGATTGTAGAAACTTTAAAAATATGTCTAAAAAAAGAACAGATATCTGTTACCCTTTATCTTACTACAATGGTTACCTTTTTTTCCTTTGCATCTCTGCCCTTAGTATTTAATAAGCGATTGGATATGGGAAACAAGGTACCAAGAAGAATTTTAAAAATAGCACCATATTTGTAAGTTGAGAAGTTGAAAAACAGTTGTGTCCACTATGGAAAAGTATACTTTGGAAAGTTAATTGCATTTTTATCCTCAGATGAACAGACAATTTGTAGTAACTGTGATACCCAAAAATGTACCATAGTTTTTATCATACCTATCCGATTTCTTGTCAGTATTATTGCTATTTTCCATTTCTATTTTCCTTCTCAAAGTAAATTCAGAGAGGTACATACTATATAATTATACTGATCAATATTGTCAAAATTGTATCTGTAAGACCATGTAAAAATATATCTTTTAAATCTACTATAACCATCATCTCTATTCCAACCAGCATTTGAAGCCTAGGGAGACCCACGATATGTGGTTTCCTATAATATTTTGAACATATCTCTACTATGACGATTATTTAACATGATAGGACATATTCTGTCTGTCTGTATTTTAATTCTATATTAGGTCTTTGCAGTAACTGGATCTTATATGTAAAGATATATTGAGCAACAGTGAACTGTCAATCAATGTTTTACACATATTGGAGGTTCTATATGTCAGATATAATTTTCATGTTAAAATTAAAATTCTAGTTCCACTGTGGAGGATATATGGGATTGGGTGAGACTATAGAGAACAGTCAAAAGGCATTGAAATAACTCAGGAAACAGCTTTGAGGTTGCTAATACAAACCTTGGTGGGGAGAGATGTCACCTGATTGAAGAGCTATTTAGGAGGTCAGGCATGGCAAGAGAATCTGGTGGTTGATTCAAAACTGGAGAAAAGATACAATCTCCTAGCTCTTCAGTCAGTCCATCAGGAGATTATGCACCCCTACAAATTTCATTCTGTCTTCAACCGAGGCTCATATCTTACAAATTATGGGGGACTTTTATAGCACCTACTGAGATTTACTTACATGCCACTGACACCATCCCCCAAACCCCTATGGTGACCTGCTGTTTCAGGTACACCTAGGATGGAATGGATATAACCTGGGAGCCTTTTACTCCACTCCCAGTCTATAGTACTGTTCTAAGCTCCTGTGTTCCCAGCAGATCGGGCACTTCTAAAAACATATCACCCCAAATTTCCCTAGCGTTCTCTGAGGCTAATTGTGCTTAACCATCTTTCTACCCAACAAACAAGGGGATATTACACTCCCATTAACAACTTTTGATCACTATCTCGATTTGATGTAGGGGTATGAAGTAGCATAATAATCACCAAGTGGGCTTTTTAAAAACTACATATTCATTTCTCTACCCCATTCTGATGGCCACAAATTCACCAAGGGGAGTGACTGAGTGGAAAAAGGATTGAGAACCACCTACTGCTTACTTAAATATGAAGATAAGGGCCCATAAAATTTAGTAATTAAAAGGAAGAAATACTTTGCCAACCTATTTTATAAGAATGAGAATCCTGAAATATAACAGTAGTATCCCATACTGAATTCTAAGAGAGTTACTCTGTGTTTTTGAAATATTTTTTCTGTTGTTTCCTATGGTGATAAACATTTTCAGGTCTCAATCTGCTTCTCAGCAGGAACTACATATAGTTTAATGAGACAAATATAATGATGTTCTCCCTGCTGAGAAAATCTCAGCACCATTCTGAAAGGGTTTGATGTTAAGAAAGTTAATAAAATTCTAGGAAAGAGTTTAACATTGTCAATATTCAAATTCTTTAGAGAAAAAATCATATTTAATTCAATGACCAAAAACAAACAAAAACACATATTTCTCTTTCTACTATCCCATCTCTAATTTTTTTTTTTACAGAAAAATTTTTAAAGAAAATATTGCATGTAATCCTGAAAGGGAAATTAAGGTAATGAGTGAATTACAATGAACATGCTACCTTGGCAATTACATAAAATCCAGATTTTATGCAATTACATATAATTACATATAATCCAGATTTTTCCAAAGTGTGGCATAGGAGATGACTTTAAGTAATCAATATGTTTATTTTAATGATCATTAGGAATAACACAAGTGAGTCACCATATCTGTGAAGTCATAGATTATTTCTGAGGATTAGATTAAAGCAAAAGAATTCATACAGACTTCTTGTCATATAGGCCCTATAATCAGAAAAGTTCCTGTTTTGAGCCTTGAGTAACTGGAGTTTGTGGCAATTTTTTTTTAAAAACAACTCTGAGACACAATTCACATGCCATAGAATTCATCCAGTTCAGTGGCTGAGTATATTCACAAGGCTGTACAACCACCACCACGGTCTAATTCCAGAACATCTTCATCACCCTGAAAAGAAACCCATCGCTATTTGTAGTGCCTCCCACTCTCCTCTCCCCCACCACCCCTGGCAACAGCTAATCTACTTTCTGTTTCTATGGATTTGCCTATTCTGGACATTTCAGAGAAACAGAATCATACAATATGTAGCCTTTTGCGTCAGGCTTCTTTTGTTTTCAAGGTTTATCCCTGTTTTAGCATTATTGGTGCTTTCACTCCGTTATGTGAATGCAGCATTTTGTTTACCCATTCATCAACTGATAGATATTTGAATTGTTTCCACTTTTTAGTCATTATGAGTAATTCTTCTGTGAATGTTCATGTACAAGTTTTTATGTGGGCATATTTCAGTTTCTTGGGTATATTTCTTGGGTATATTTACCTAAGAGTAGAACTGATGGGTCATTTGGTAAATCTATGTATGTTAACCTACTGAAAAACTAAAAAGCAATTTTCCAAAGTGGCTGCATCATTTTACAATCCCACCAGAAATGTATGAGTTTCTGTTTCTCTTTATCTTCACCAACACTTTATTGTTTATTATTATTATTATTATTATTATTATTATTGCCATCTTAGTGGGTGTGAAGTGGCATCTCATTGTGGTTTTAATTTGCATTTCCCTAATAACTAGTGATAACAACCTAATTCTTTGAAAGTATGCATGGTACAGGTAATACGTATCTCTAGTGTCAGATCTCATAAACCACATTTCTTTGTACATTATGACATGCATTTTTACCCTGCAATGGGTGTGGTATTTTATGGACTCTTCCATGATTTTCAGCTCCTGTCTCGGTTACATCCACAAAAGCCATGCCGTTTGCCTAATAAGCCTACTTTTCTTCTTCCTGCTACAAAGCCTGCGGTCTCCATTTCTTTTCTGGTTCCTGCTCCCATTCCCAGCACATGTTCGGCTTTTCCTCATAGCCCTGCCTGCATCTCAACAGCTTCCATCTGCCCCCACTGAAGACTCCTCCTTTCTCTCAGTCCCCTCTTCAGTTTCTCAGTCTCACATGCCACGTTTCCAAACTCCTTTCTAATCTTCACGTATTCTAAACCACTATTCCCTTTAGCTCCAATCTCCTCTATGCCATTCAAATCCTACCCATGTCCCTCCCTCTTAGTATGCCTCAGGCTACAAGCCCTACATGCCTGTCCCACACCTATCCTTTCTCCTTAGCACTAGTAAATGTTACCCATTCATTTCTCTGCTCCCCAGTTTCTCACAATAGTCTGAAGTCTGTCTGCTATTTGATCTGTGAGTGAAAGCAATGATGGAGAAAACCTTCCCAAATGAAGTGCGGTGATGGCTAATGCTATGTGGTTACCTGGCGGGGCCATGGGGTACCTAGACTTTTGGCTGAACATTCTGGATGTGTCTGTGAGGCTGTTTTTACATGAGATTAACGTCTGAACCTAATGTGGGTGGGTCTCACCCATCGAAGGGAAGACCTAAATAGAAAAAATAAGGCTGAGTAAGAGGAAACTTTTTTGTCCTTTGGAGCTGGATCATTGGTCTTCTCCTGCCCTGCGATGGGAACTCCAGTATCAGCTCTCCTGGGTCTCCAGCCAGCCAACTAAAAGATCTTGGGACTTTTCAGTCTCCATCATGTGAGCAATACCTTATAATAAATCATATTTATGACATGTTGCTAAAAGAAACACTGACGCAAATTTAAAATTTTGAGAGTTTATTTGAGCAAAAATTGATTAGAATCTGGCAGCGCCAAACTGGAAGTAGTTAGGAGCACGCCACTGACAGGAGTCAGGGAAAGACTTACAGAGGAAAGGTAGACCAAGACAAGGAAACTGTCTGATTGGCACAGCTTGAAGACTAGTTGGCTGTTTGTGACTGGCTGTCCTTAGTTTTAGATTTTGTAAACTTGAGGCATTTACAGGTTAAGCTTTTGGTTTGCTTACACAAGGCACCACGACATTAGAGCACCTCAGTCTAATGGCCTCCTTGTTTTATCAATCTGTCTGTCTGTCTGTCTGTCTGTCTTTCCCCTACTGGTCCTGTTCTAGGGAGAATTTTAATATAGATGCTTAAGCACTGGAAGGCCCTTAACCTCACAAACAAATAGGCAAAGAAGCAAAAAACATGCAAAAGAGTTTAGATATGGTCTAGAAGACAAGAAAGAGACAATGAGTACTTATGTAGGGGTTACATTTATTAATAGTACCACAGCACTAAGCAAGATAAATTAAAATAGAAAGAGTGTGAAAGTCAGGAAACTACAAAAACAAGGTCCACGCTGCTTCCTGTCTAGAAGAATAAAAATGAAAACCTAAAAGATAATTCAAAAAAAAAAAAAAAGCAGAACTACTTAAAAGAAAAAAGAAAGAAGAGGAAGATTTAATTCCAAAGTTCCACTCGAAAAAAAGGGTAGGGTTAGATAGAAATGCTAGAGTTGAGAAAGAAAAGTAGGTGTTTTTTTTTTGGGGGGGGGCATTATTTCTTAATTTTTCAGTATGTGGGAGATGTCTGATGGAGATGATTAATTCAACTTTGGACATGTGGCATTTGAGGTGATGGCAGAAACCAGGTACAGATGATGGTCTTAAAAGATGAAATGAACGAAAGCTTCCTAAAATTAATTTAGAGTTCTACCATCCCACAGTAACATTTTTTGTTCACCAGAATACATCTCTTGTCTTATTCAAGGGCATCACTTGGCACTGGACACCACAGTCACTGCTTCTGAACCACAGTTCTACCATGCAGTTAGTTTATCAGCTAAGATCTTCAAATATCTCTCTAACTAAAGCTATTCATATAATCTACTAAGAACTGCCTTTCTTTCTAAAGTGGTATAAATTTGGGCACTCATACATCCTGAGCATTTTAATTGTGATAAAATGACTCCAAGAGATAAAAACAGCAGAGTTCTACTACCATAAACATTCAGTATTCAAACCATAAGATCGCTAACCCCCCATAATCCCCTGAACGGGACTATGTCCTGTATAAGTCTGGTCTGGTGGGCACTCACCAGTGCATTAAGGATCTGTGTTTCTTCCTTCATGACAGAACAACCACTTATGTAACTATCTGCCTCTCTCTCAAGGAGCTAAGAGGATAGAAATAAGAGCTTAAACAGATTGAAAAATTTATTTCACAATATGGTGAAAAATTTATGTAACATAGCTTGAAACCAGTAAAGCTCACAGCCCAAATAGGTACATACACCATTACCACTGAAGCAAAGATCCAAAATCTTGGAAGTAATCTCCAAAGGCCTTGAAATTATGGTCCTCTTGCTTACTATCTCAATAGGTAAAAGACTGGCAGGTGGATCAGCAGTGACAATATCCAAAGTCCATATAATGTTAAGTTCCAACTTTCTGCTAAGCTTATAATAAAAAAGGCTTTCTTAGCACCATATATTACCATATATGCAGTAATGCCTTTGTTAAATGCTGAGGGAAAGTGTCTCTGTGAATCTGCAGATTCCATATTTGTGTTTAAAATGGAAGGAAGAGCTCTTTCCTAATAATGCGTATTAAATAGTCTCTCTCTCTCTCTTTCTTCCTCTCTTAAAAGTCTGTAGCTAATTACTTAAAAAGCTGTAAATGCATTAATTTTTACCTGTTTCCAGAAAGTGTACATTTTGGCAGACAGTATTTTCTGAAAATGGTCACAATACTTCCCAACCCAGATGCGCTTCTGCAATGTGACCTTGACACTCTTCCGCCAAGAAGCAGTGTCCAATTCTCCACCTCTCAAACCTAGGCTGGACTTAATGATTCAATTGTAACCAGCAGAATGTGACAAAGTGATAACAAATGGCTCTTGAGGACAGATACATGGAAACCCTGTAGCTTCTTCCGAGTCTCTGGAATACTTACTGTGGAGACGCCACCATGGTGTCACAGCCCAAGCTACATGGAGAGGACACATATGTATGTCCTCTGGTCAATTGCCCCAGCTAAGCCCAGACTCCAAGTCATCTCAGTCCAAGCACCAGCTGAGTAAAAAGGCACCTTGGAAGTGGATTCTCCAACCCCAGCTGTTTCTGCTCCCAGCTGACCAAGTCACACCCAGCCGCTCTAATCTTCCCATCTGAGAACCCAGATATCGTAGAGCAGACAAACCATCCCCTGCTATCTCTTCTTTAAATTCCTGACCCAAGAATTTGTGAGAATAAAATGCTTATCGTTTTCAACAAGTTTTGGGGGTAGTATGAAGGCAGCAACAGATAACCAGAAGAGTAATAGACAACGGGAGTATGTATGTGAGCTAGCATGGCCATCCCTTCATTTTGATGACCATATTCCCTATTTCTCTTTCTCTTTACTGAGAATTTCATTCCCAAATAAAAAAAAAAAATTACCGTATTAAGTGTCCATTGTTAATTTCCCTATTTGACAGTTCAACTTTAAAAACCATCACATATCCAAAAAATCATTTCCTAGGGTTTGGTCTCCAGCTTATTTGTTTGAGAAGATTCTTTGTAACACCCTCCTCACTTACTGGAATTATTTCCATTTTTTTTCACCCATTTATTACAATCTGTGTTTGAATTAGGTCATGACTAAAGACAGAGTTACTTGAATGAAGCAAGATGCTGTGTACCCAACTATAACTATGATAAGTAAACATTCTGTCAGGCATAGGAATTATTCAGCACTATCATAAACAAAGAGCTGCACTAGTACTTCAGATGTTTATCATCATAAGTGCTTTATTAATGAGAGTTGGCTATACTGAATTTCACATATCTGCTCTCACCCACAAGTATTCTGTTTCCAGAAAAGTGCATTTAAATATTTTCAACAAAAAGACTGAAATAATAGCCCAAGCAGTCTAGGACAGATAAAGAACAAAGTGAAGAAAGGAAGAGAGGATGAGTAGGGAGAAAAATGAAGGGACAAGGAACCAAAAAGGGACTGGAGAATGGGTTATATTTGAAAAGGAAGAAAGAGCTGAAAAGTTAAGAAGTTCACTCATTTAGTTAACAAATATTTACAGAGTACCCTCCATGTGGTTATTCTGTAGTTTAAGACTGGGAGGAAAATGTGTACAGATATTGAAAAGATCGACTGTGAGGCTAAGATGTTGGATGGGCCACCCATGGACAGTGACTCTCTGCTGAGTGTGGGCAGCCACAAGGAGAGCTGTAGGTAGATGAGCCAGTTGACCAAAGCCTCAAGAAGGATATTTATATTTACATAGGAGTCTAGGAGTAATGGTTTACAAGTTACAATGAGAGCTAGAAGAAAGATGTCATCTCCAGGACCACTGGTTGATGAAGTGTGTGAAAATAGTGGTCACCTGCAAAGGCAACAGAAAAAGCAGTATACTGGGAAGAAAGCCAGGTTTTTAATTAAAGTTAAAGAGATGCGGCTACAAAGACTTTGTTCAGCATGGAATAAGAGTTCTAGGAAGCGAGTATAAAAACCCAATGAATGTCCAGGAAAAGGAAGCACACAACTGCCTGATGATAAGCCGGATGACGCAGAGGCCTGCATTTGGAGCCAGGGTCCAGGGACAGAGATATAAGGCAAGGTAGAGTAAGCATGCTTGAAGCTTCCAAGATGTGCTCTGGTCTTGCCATTTTGAACATAGCAGACGTGGCATTTACACAGGATTCCAAATATGGAAATAGTAACCAGGGGTTAGCCTTCTTACTTACAATTGTAAAACTGTGAGAAAGTTACCTTAAACGTCCCTAAGCAATTGTAACCAGGTACACAGGGGACAAGACTGGGTGGTTCTACTGCCTCCTATCTTGTGGTAAAAGCCGTTGTGCTCCACAGAGGGAACAAAATGACTCAGCACTCTTACCAACCCAGCCAGAGTTTCGCTCAAACGGCACCAAACATTAAGAGGTTCGCCAAACGCTGCTTTGTCTCAGTATTTTCCTTCTCGTACATCAGGTAGATTGCAAGCTCCTGAAGGACAAGCCCTCGATTTATTTGTGTCCCCCACAGTGCCTAGTGTTTGTTAGCTACTCAAAATGGCTGCTGAAAGACTACCCATACAGGAATAAAGTGAAGCAGGCAGAGTTCCTGACCTCAGAGATGTTAATTCCAGACTATATTTGACATAAAACCTCTTTTGTTAAATAACTTCTATGGTAGTTTAGATTTTCTAACATGTCAGTTTCAGATTTAAGATTAAATATAAACCAATACAAAGATGGTGACCTAAAAAAAGAATCTCATACACCTAGCAAACAGAATATTGGTATTTTTATGTACGCTATCCATTATTTTTAGGATGATAAACTATGCAGAAGTTTTGTATAAATTAATAATCAAATAATAAACTAGTTAGAAAAGAGTTTGATCAAATAGTTCACTTAAATACATCACATCTTTCTTAAAAATTCTAGTCCCTGTTTAACATTTGTTGAATGCCTACAATTTTCTAGGTGCCATTAAAAAACAACAACAAAACTTAAGCATAAAAATCCACATTCTAAGGCCATCTACCCCACCTCATTCGGCTATATGACGCAGAACAGCTGCAAGTTAAATTCCAGTATCCGCCTTCCTCCCTTGCTCTCTTCCTTCCCTCCTCTCCCTTCCCTCCCTTTCCTTCTTATTATACACCACCACCTCCCCTTCTTAGTACACAGGCACACCTCTTTTATTGTGCATTACTCTACTGTGCTTCACAGTGTTGCGGTTTTTACAAACTGAAGGCAAAACCCTCCACCAGCAAAAATACTGTGATTTGCTTTACTGCAATGGTCTGGAACTAAACCCACAATATCTCCAAGTTATGCCTGTACCCTCTTCAATCTTTGTTATTTCAATAGCAAACCAAACACCACACACACACACACACACACACACACACACACACGAAACTGCCTACATCCACAGAACCCCGTTTCTGTCTCTCACAGCTAAAGACATGAATTTTCTTCCAACAGAAGCCATACTTATGTTGCACCTACCTCATCATGGGATCTGAAAATGGATTTGGGTGTTTGCCTAAGATACCCAACACTGCCCTCCAAAAAGGGCAACGTGGCACAGTCGGACAAACTGAAGTTCAAATTCCAGTTCTTCTAGCAGCATGGCCTTAAGCAAGTCACTTAACCTCTCTAATACTCAGCTTTCTCATGAAGTTTAATATCAATTCATAGGGCTATGTTAAGAATTAAATTAAACACCATAAAAAATAGCATGTAATGAATGCTTAAAAGTGGTATTTACTGTTATTATTCTAAATCACTGTTCTTCCCCATAATGAAAAATGCCTCTTGCTTTATGACTCATCCTATTATTTAGCTTTATCACTCAACCTGCCTCATCATAGTAATATACCAGTCCACATCCAGTGCAGATTTAGGCACAGGACTCACAAACTTCCCTCCTATCCCAACACAGCTATTATCTTTGGAGATTTCAAAAAATGTTTGAGGAAGCCACAAGACTAGACTGACAGTTCTTTGGGATTTCAAACTCTAATAAACTTCACTTCCCTATCAACATTCTTAAGACTGAATCTTGGATCTTGTTCTAACTTACTTCACCTCAGAAGTCTCAATATAGTCCCTCTGATGCTACAACTCCTTGCCATCATCCCTCAATCTCTGGGCATTCTCTATATACACACCAATAGTCCTCTCAATTCCTAAAATTCCCTTTATCTGTTAACCCCATCCTAGCTTCACTTCCTTCTCCGCAGCATGTAACTAATGGTAGATTAACCAAACTACTCTCTATCAAAGCTGTTTAACTCTCTTAAAGTCCAGTTCTTCTGCTATACCAATCAGGCAAAAAGACTCTGGACTAATCCTTTAATAACCTGTCTTCTCTCCTGCAATGAGTAAACAATGGTCCTTGCCACAAGACTGCATAGAGCTTGGCAGACAACTTCAAGCATTCAAATTTATACCAAATGTCACATCAAATTTTTCTTGGGACAATGACAATCATCTCACTGATCCTTTCACTTACTTCTGGTCAGCTATTTTCTCCTCCTAACCCAGCATTATTCTAAATGTTTTCTACTCTGCTTAATCCCTCAACCACTTATGATTTTAATCACTACCTATATGCTAATAACTTTAAATTTTTTATTTCTATTATGGATCTTTCCTTTTGACTTAAGACACAGACCCAAATGTTTGCTACATATTTCTATCTGAATATACATGGTCTTTCCAATTTCTCTGAACTATTTGTTTCTCTCTCATCAATTCTGCTTTTCTTTTGGGGTTACCAGCCTCTAAAATGGCCCCAGTGATCTGTCTCTTGATGTTCATATCTTTATGTAGTCACCTCCTCCATTATACCATGGGTGGTCTGTGTAGCCAACAGAATAGCAAAGGTGATGATATGTCACTCTAAGATTATGTTATGAAAAAGACTATGACTTGCATCTTGATCTCTCTTTCCCTCCAATTCCCTTGGATCACTTGCTGTGGAGAGACCCATGTGGTGAACAACTGGTCTGCTGCTCACAGAGCCATATGAGTGAACTCAAAAATATAACCCCCAACCCCAGTCAATTCTTCAGCTTGACTGCACCCTCGTGAGAAGCCCTGAGCCAGAACCACCCAGCTAAGTAGATGCCTGAACCTCAGAAACTGTGACATGATAAATGTGTATTGTTTTAAGTTGCTAAATTTAGGGATAACTTGTTACACAGCAATAGATGTCATGATAGAAAATAGTAAGACTAATTATCTGCTAACGACAGTCTATATTTGAATAGTTTTTTAAAGTTTTTTTTATGTTGCATGAAGTTAATCCAGAAACTTACAACCAAATGTGCTATAGCCTTAGAAAAATAAGATTTCTAGTTATCTTTCTGTACCTAGACAAAGGCTTTTAACAAAACTAACTCCCACATTGACATTTTGTGCTGGGAAGGAACTACAAACATATTTTAAGCAAATGATATATATATAAAAATAAGACAAAACTAAAATAAGTCAACATTATATTTTAAAAAAAGTTTTGCTCCACCCAATGGAATAATGTATACATTTTATTCTTTTTTCTGACCTAGAGCAATGTGGTAGTTTCAAGTTCAGATTATGAAGACTGCAATTTACATAGAAGAGAGGATCTGATTGTAATTTTATCCCGTACTTATAATTGTAAGGTGGCTGGTAGGTGACTGGCAACTCACACAAAAACTGAATATTCCCGCCCCCACCATCCCTCCCACCCTCTCCTCTGAGGGTGTTTAGGGAAATAATAAGAGTCAAAGTCACACTAGTACGAGGGTGTTCAGAGTGGTGATAAGAGTCATAGGCACACAGGCCTGTGACAACAGCTGATGAACAAGAGCAGGGGCTAAGTAAACAGCAGATGCAAAGTTCTGTATTCATTTTTAGATACAGTGAATCTGCTCATTATTCATGGATTCTATATTTTGAAATTCACCTACTTGCTAAAATTTATATGTAACCTCAAAACCTAACACTCAGGCATGAGTTATAGTACTGTTGGCCAGGAGTTCACTGTTAATTAATCAAAAATGTATTAAATAAAGGGTCTTTAAACAGAAACACAACTAAAACAAGGTTACATATTGATTGACTGATGTGAGTGTGACCAGAGGGTGTCAAGAATTAACTGTACTTCCCCTCGGACATAACTTGACACTTCATAAATATCTCACATTTTGAGAATCAACTGTATTTTATTTGCTGCTCAAAATTTACTTTTGATAGCTGTGGTCCCTAATAATGTAGAATATATCTCCATCAGAAGCGAGACTATATATAAAAACAATTGTAAGACTGTGCAGGCAGAGACGGAACTAAGGGGGTGGGGCCTGGAGAGTGGGTAGGAACTGACCTTTATTAGTCTTCAACATAAATTACCTCTTTTAATCTTTACAATAATTCTATGAGAAAGGCCTTGTTATTTTCACTTTACAGGTGAGGAAACTGAGTTTCTGAGAGGTTGAAACACTTACTAAAAGTCACACACTAGTTAGCAGGGAAGCTGAAAGTCAAACCAGAGCCTATCTAACCCGGTGGCTCACACCCCTGACCTGTACAGAAGGCACTGCTGCTGCTCCGGGACATATGTCTGGGAATGTGGCCCTCTGCCTGCCCGTGAGAAACTTAAACCTAATACACACATATTAACTCCTGGGCTTCAGAAGAATAGAATTTCCCTTTACTCCTTTTAACCCATGGAAAAGATATTACAGAAGAGTCAATATTATTCTTTGAATTACTTTTACAGGCCTTATTAAAGAACTTGGAAGGCACTAGCATAGCTTATCTAAGAAAATCAGTTGTACACATTCTACTCGAAACAAACCAGACAGAAAAAGTTGCCCATAATTAAATTTTAAGTTTGTCATATAAAATTAATCTATTGGTTATAGTTTTCACCTACGTTATTCTGGTCACATTTTTTCAAAAATCTATTGGAAAAATGAGAAAAACATACAGCCTAAAAACAGAACAGTAAATTAACAGTGTTAACCAGTAGTGGCTAACACAGTAGTTTCATGAACTAGGCATTTGACAAAACTTATCAACCACATGGATCTACATGCTCTTTTCTAGTCTTATTTAAGCATATCTTCTTTTGTTACTCTGAGCAGACCATTATATTAAATAGACATGCACACGCAAACACACAACTTCCTCTCAGAATTACATATTCTGTATAGCGCTGCACTTGGCAAAAGATCTAAGAATAAGAATGGAATATTATTTAGTGTTTTGGCCATGAAATGTTTTTGAAGAAATGAGATTCATTAAGACTGTGCTTAAGGAGCAACAGATGAAAAATGCAAATACCTGTGAACACACAGACCCACATTCAACATTAAACAAAATCTTCCCAACCAGAAAGTCCAATGTCTAGAATACGTAAACATTCAAACTTTGCACTCATTTTATAAGAAAGAGAGACATGGCAAGTAGAAAAGTAACAGAATTTATTCAGAAATAAAATTTCAGCATTTGCCATAGGTTAGCCTATTTTGGCCTAATCTCTCATACACATACTGATGGTGGAACGATGACCTGGAGGCCATAAAGGACTCCATGCAATTTATGAATGGCACGGTTTAAATGTAAGCACGTTACTTTGGAAGTGGGAAAATTATTAAATCCTTATAGTTGACTTCTAGTCAACTAAAATAATTCATTCTCCAACAATTTTGAATAAATAAGGATGTAACCTAATATTTTACTAAAATTATCAATTTTATTGTTAATTTAAATATTAGCAATGTACTTTATGAACCAAATTTCTATTTTCAAACCTTCTTAAACCTCAAAATGAGATGATACATATAAATAATGAAATACAGATTAGTAGTTTTTTTAAGTCATTAAAAATATTATTTTTTTGTAATAAATAAAGTGGCACGCAGTAGCTGAATCTAATACCCAAATACCAAGTATTACGGTTGATTATTAAGTCTTTTGTTTTTCCATCTACTATAGATGATCGTTTGGTAGTTTCAGCCTCTCTTTATATCTTGAAATGCCAGTAGTAAAAGATAAAGGACAAAAGTTTTACTTGTTCAACTTCACTACTTTTAACACATTCTTGTTAAAGCTTTGGTAAGAAAGAAAGATATAATCCTTAGTGAAATAAGTATGAGACCTACAAGTGCAGTATTCACTGCTGAAGTTTTTTTTTTTTTTAAAGATAAAAATAAAAAGTTTATTTTCTAAAATATTGCTTTGGTCTCAAAGGTTAAGTTTACCAAAACACTGAGTACAACTGTTGATCCCTAACCTGCAAAGACTGGTGTTTCCAAAACTTTTTTTATATATTAATTGATTGGCAGTATGAGACTATTTTCCAATAATATTTTAAAAGACTTAAATTGCCAGGTCTCAATCTAAAAAAGCCTCTGTGGCTCAGATCACACATAAACATAAAATTTTAAAACTTAATGTTTCCCCACATATTTATAATGTTGTTTTTATTTTATTGCTAACTGAATTCAGTTAGCAATTTTCTCCCACCTAGGAAACACTGATTCTGACAGACTTATTTAATGTCCTTTTCATTTTTAAGTGGCCTGAGTAACAGAAACTTTCTGTGGCTTTGATCATATTTTGCTGAAATTTTATCCTTCATTCCACTTTTTAAGAGTTTGGCAATTAGAAGACCACAAAGGATTCTCATAAAGGAGGGAAAGGGAGAGAGAGAAAGAGAAAACTGGAAAACTTCCAGCTTACGGCCTTCAGGAACACAGCCTAAGCAACAATCCAATTAAGAAATCAGACAGTCAAAGGAAAAAGATTTAAAACAACCACACAGCAGTCACTTGGACACCAAGTATGACGATCTAAATCTATGCAATTAAAATAGAATTTAAGTCTGAAATGACTAACGCTGTTAATAAAAACATGAAAATATTGACATTAATCTGAGAATACAAAAAAATGACTGTTATAAATTTACTGGAGCCACAGTTACATATTATACAACCTATAAATCTAAAGTTTCTGCAGTATATGCAAGAGAAACACTAGTTTCATCCTCATCAAAAGTCTGTAATTCATAAAAGACCCAAATAGCCACAGGAATCTTGAGAAAGAAGAACAAAGTTGGAGGTATCATGATACCTGATATAAAGCTATATTATAAGACTACGGTAATCAAAACATGGCACTGGCATAAAAACAGACACACAGATCAATGGGACAGAATAGAGAGCCCAGAAATAAATCCACATCTAAATGGTTAATTAATCTATAACGAAAGAAGCAAGAATATACAATGGGGTAAAGACAGCCTCTTCAATAAATGATGATGGGAAAACTGGACAGATAGATGCAAAAAAAAAAAATGAAACTAGACTACCTTCTTACACCATATACAAGATTGAGCTCAAAATGAATTAAAGTCTTAAATATAAGACCCAAAACTGTAAAACCCCTAAAAGAAAACATAGGCAATAAACTATGACACTGCTTTGAGTAGTATTTTTTCCTGATTTATCTTTTTAGGCAAGGGGAACAAAAGAAAAGATAAACAACGGGGACTATAACAAACTAAAACATTTTTCATAGCAAAGAACACTATCAACAAAATGAAAAGACAACCTAATGAATGAGAGAAGATATTCATCCGTGATACATCTGATAAGGGGTTAGTATCCAAAATTTATGAAGAACTCATACAACTCAACAGCAAAAAAACAAGCAATCCAATTAAAAAATGGGCAGAAGACCTGAATAGATATTTCTTCAAAGAGGACATACAGATGGCCAGTATATACATGAAAAGATGCTCAACATCACTAATCATCAGAGAAATACAAATTAAAACCACCATGAGATACCACCTCACATTTGTCAGAATGGATATAATCAATGAGTCAACAAACAACGAGTGTTGGCAAGGATGTGGAGAAAAGGGAACCTACCTACACTGTTGGTGGGATTGTAAATTGCTGCAGCCACTACGAAAAAGAGTATGGAGAATACTCGAACAATTAAAAATAGAACTACCTTATGACCCAGCAATTCCGCTTCTGAGTATTTATCCAAAGAAGTCCAAAACACTAATGCAAAAAGATACATGCAGCCATATGCTCACTGCAGTGTTGTTTACAATGGCCAAGATGTAGACTTAAGTGTCCATCAAAGATGATCGGCTAAAGATGTGGTACCTATACACAATGAAATATGACTCCGCCATAAAAAAGAATGAAATCTTACCTTTTGCGACAACATGGATAGACCTGGAGAGACCAGATGGGAGGGGGCTGGGGCTGAGTGAAAAAGGTAAAGGGATTAAGAAGACAAATTGGTAACTACAAAATAGTCCTGGGATGTAAAGTACAACATAGGGAATATAGTCACTAATGCAGTAATAACTATGCATAGCACCGGGTGGGTACTAGACTAATCGGGGGGACTACTTCACAAATTACATAAATGTGTAACCACTATGTTATACACTTGAAACTAATATAAAATAATATGGAATGTCAACTGTAATTATAAAAAGGTCTGTGATTCAGATGGTAAGCAAAACATGGTTCCAACAGGAGAAAAAAACTATCACCAACATCTCTATGGTCTCTCAGGAAATTGAATGAATAGTATTAGTTAGAAAGAAGAGACCTACTATTATAGCTGCCCGTCTCCTAGTCCAATCCAGAGACCTGGGTTTCGGTTCAGGTTCTGCCAGTGACAAGCTATGTAATCTTCAGATAACTTTGGGCCCTCCACTTTCTCACTTATAAATGAGGGTTAGGCTGGTCAGAATCTATGGCTTCTGCCAGCTCTAAATCTTTTAACTCTAAAGGCAGAGTCACTTCATAAGTTTTTGGACAACTGACAAATGGTATACAATGCTTTTGTGCTCATTAGTAAAATACAAGAAATTAATTCAAACCACTCAACTATTACTAAAAAGATTACATTCAGGCTACTGCATAATGGAATGGCAAAGCTACAGTGTTAACGAAAGGAGAAAAAAAGATGTCGCATTTAGCATGTGCTAATCTAAAACAACACAAGTCATAGCTCAAACTGAGTATTATGAAATAGTACCTAAGTAACTCAAACAAACCAACTAATGGACAATTAATTGTATTTAATGTACAGAAAACAGGATTGTTGAAAATTTCACTGGTTTTGGTATCATATAAACATATTCTTGTTTTGGATATAGTAAAAGCAGAGTTAGTATTAAATGACTGATCATAAGATTTTATTTGCTAAGAATGTAGTATATCAATAACCTACCTCTTGAAATAACAAATAATATTCCTATTTTATACAGAGAGCTTTGTATTTTTATTTCTGTATAAAAATATGTTATGAAATAATATAGCTTTCTGAAGCAGTTTAAGGAGAAGCCAATAAACATTTAAATATTTAAGAGTAATTTCAACTCAGCTGAAATGATCTAGCATTAACCCAGAAGAGAAGCAGATACAATTCCCCAGAATTATTTACTACTTACTTTCTCTACTGTATAACAAAATTACTTGGTAACGGCATCAGCATCGTCACTACCACCACCATCATCATCTTGAATAAATATTTACTAAGCTTTTATACAATGTGCAACAGATATTAAGGTTATATGAAATATAAGATACAGTCTTTACAACTGAAGACTTTAGAGTCAAATCAGAAAAACAAGGTATATTTATAAACACAATAAACAGTATTTTGCAAATTTGTATTAGTAGGTATGAAAGAAGAAGTACAGACAATAAATATTACAATAATGTAGAGTAAGTCAAACACAAAATGGCCTAGGTTGGTCATGGCAGTTTTCAGGAGGAAGGACATAAGCTGGGTATTAAAAGAGGATCTGATGCTAAGCACAGGGAGCACAAGAAACTGCTTCCTACTCTTTAAAACCTTATAATATGCTTTATATTAATTATTTCTGTAAACGACAACCAGACTGAACTATACTGAAAGTGCGTTCGAACAAAGAGGCATTGGATGAACAGTGAACAGAGCAGGATATTAAGAGGGAAGTTTCTATTGAGAACCCAAAACAATCATTGTTCCAAAGCAGGTGCCAGAACAATCTCAAAATCTCCAAAGGAGACACTACTTAGTCAGACTACTACAGAGAGTAGTCTAACACCAAAGAGAGAAGCTTCAAGAGTACAGAGGCGGGCTTTAGAGAAGGGTTCCTTAGGGGAGAACTCTGGGAACACATGCCCTTGCCTTCAAGGGGGAAGGTTGAGGTGGATGACTGCCCCTCACCTAAAGCCCAGGTTGGAAAAGGTTCTGGTGGAGATTACCTGAAGAGCTTGCTATGTGTCTCACGCTTAGTGAAGAACATAGCTGAATAGGCACCCAATTCAACCCTGGAAGATCTAAAGGATGAGGAGCTGGATGAAGAGGCATTTGGAGGCTGAATTGGAACCATCTCGAGTTTGCCTGAACAATTCTGAGTGCTACCTGTGGACCAATGTGGGCACTGGGGTCACCTGGGTCCATCCAGGAGGGTTACTTGGTGCTTGAACAGACCTTAGCAAAATGAACATGAAGGTCCTGCCAGATTGAAGAGGCTTAGGAATGAGTAAGCAACCAGCCAGAGAATAGAAGAATTCTCATTATCAAGCAACTTGAGGTGAGGGAGGAATCTCAAGCCACTGATGTGGGTGGTAGAGGAGCCACATTTGCTGCTCCTCTTTTCTCATCCCTTTTTCCTTCACCAACTTGGGGAAGGGGGTCAGAAACCAGGACTGGTGAAACAAAGCAGGAGTAGGAAAGTCTGGTAAGAAGAAAAAAGTCATTGATGCCCCATTTCCCAGACTACTGGCTTCCGTCTTGCAACAGAAAGAGTGAGGGAGTAGGCACAGGGGAGAAGCTTTATCCTTAATTCAGTTTGCTTTGGGATTTGTATTTGTTGGTAGTGGACATTTTAATAATCAAATTGAGACCTTTGCAACTTAGTTACTAAAGGGCAATATGCATCATCTAAAAGTAACCAAAAAGTCAAGTTGATCCACAGGCAGGGGATGAGCCAACCTGACAAAGTAAATTGAAAGGGACAGAGAGTGACAAAACAAAGCTGTTTTAAAATTACACTCAACAAGTTCTGCTTTTCAACCTAATACACTCTAACAGAGTCAACACAGTGGAGAGAAGAACACAAAGTGGTCTTATAAAACAGAACTTAATCCACCAGCTTCTCTGCCTATCCCCACCGAGATGGTTCAGCTATTAAAATTTTCAGCATAAAATTTGACCTGAGCAACCTAAATATAATTGGCTTACTTTAAAAGGCAGAAATTGCCTTGCTCCCTGCTGTATCTCAAAATTTAACAAAGTGTTTCTTATATAAAAGGTGCTTTACACCTGCTGCTCTCCATTTCAGAGATGGCTGCTATGTTAGGTTCTTAGGAAACAGAATCAGAATAAATATATGTGCAGCTGAGACTGCTTTTTAGTTAAAAATATATTGAGTCCTACTATGTGCAAAATTATACTATAGATTACCTTCATCCTTATGCTTTATAGCCAGCCAAAAACCCTGAAGAATGCACATTGTATTTTTCAGTACTGTACTAAAACAATGTAGAATAAATGTGAAACTGTATATTTTCAAATAGAAGAAAAATTACTATATTTTTAAAGTTTAGTAGGAAACTCTCAAAAGAAAAACAATATCACATAATGCTATTAAATGTACAATGGTTTAAAATGAGCAGTGAATTTTTAAAATGTATTATTCAGTATTTTACTAATACTTTGTTGCTAGCATTTAACATCTCTTCTCAGTGACAGCCTGAATTAAAAGCCTACTATCTTAAGAGTTACTAGTATCATGATCTCTCTTTTCAAGACTAGGAAACAGGTTCAGAGTTTAGTGACCTGCCCAAGGTCATACTACTAGTAAGTGGTAGAACAGGGGTTTTAAATCAAGATGTGTCAGATTCACAAGCCATGCTGACTATAATGATGAAGACTTGAGTCCTACTGACTCATTCCAAAAGAAATAAAATTGTATTTAATGGTAATTCTTACACTATCTAACCTTGAAATATAAGCTATTATCAAGTTCCAACCATAGGTCTGTTAACATACCTATGCTGATATGAATTTATTAATAAACTCTTCATGAGTGAAAATTCTACAGAGCAACACCAGTGAAGTCTAACAGTTCACATATTACTCATGACATCATTCTCATAATACAGTATTTACAATGTATACATGACTGTAAAATTTGATGGTTTCTAAAATGGTACATAAGGGAAGCAGTCTTACTGTACATTTCAGAAACGAAGAGCGTTGGCTGCAACACAGTCCTATCACTGTTTCTTTCCCACACCTTATTTAGTAATAAGTAAGAAAGAGGGGTGGGAGAAACCCTAGATATTTCAGTATAAGTCAGTGTTTCTCAACCTGGGATCATCCCCCCATCCTCACCCTAAGAACATATGGCAATCGTCTGGGTAATGTTTATTGTCACAACTGTGGGGGCAGGAGGTGGGACGCTATTGGAACCTACTGGGTGGCACGAGGGATGCTGCTAAACATCCTATAATGCGCAGAAACGACAGCCCTGCTCATTCCCCAGCAGGGAATTATCCAGTCCAAAATGCCACAGTGCCAAGGTTGAGAAACTCTAGCATATGGGATTAAATGTCTGAGGCACTCAAACATAGCAAGCTGGTGTGAGTGTTAAGAGACTGTAACTATAAACACTTAAATCAGGAGTCCACATAATGCTCAGTAAAGGTCAGGTGCAGCACCCAAGCCGTGATGACAGCACGGGCATGGGGGCAGCCTCCTGCCTCATTAGATTTAAGGTCGGTAGTGGAAAGTGATAGCAACTTCTAGCAATACTTCCACCTTCGACAGTTGTACTACATTATTTTTTCCAATATAGGAACAGGAAATTGAAAAGTGTAAAAAAGAAAAGTAGTTTACTAGAGAGATGAGAAACTTCTTTTATAGAACTGTACACAGTTTCACTACCAATTTACAGAGATTTTCTATTGCTTACAGCAAGATTCTGGAGGATGATCTAAAATAAAGAACAGTGGATGTTGTGGACACACCATAAGAGACGATCATAATAAATAAATATCCATTTGTTTCATTTTGGACATCAGTATTCTGAAGATCAAATACAATTTCAAGAAGGCTGGCTTTTAGTTACCAAGTGTATAAATGTTCTGATGGTACAGTATTGTTCCTTCTTTTGGGCATTCCTTTCTCTATAACAGTATAATAATCTACAGTATAATTTTGCATATAGTAGAACTTGATATATTTTCTCTGAATTTGGAGAGCCTCTGTCACGAGAGAGAAAAGTAAAAACTGGACACACAGCAACCTCCTAGACAGTGCTGACATAAAACAAAAAACAAAAAGCAAAACTTCACAAAACGTTGCCTTGCTTTGTATGGTTGAGTACATACATACACCCTCTTCTTTGCTCTTCCATTTGGTTCCTCATTCTTTAGTCCTTTCATGTTCTTTTTCTTTCTACTCTCAATCTCATTTCTTCACCAAAACCTTTTTACCCTTTTTTCATTCTTTTTTCACTCTCACTTCCTTCCTTCCTCTCTTCCAACTCTTTTACTTTACTCTCTCAAGAGTGTCAGTAATGAAATTAAATAATGAGAATTTTGGAGTTGAAAGAGTCAGACTTCAGAGGTTATCTAGTAATAGTATCCCTAATGCCCACCTCTCTTCAGGATACCACCACTCCTAACAAGCGGTTAGCGCATTCAGCTTGATACACATTAGGGTCCGTCGCCCCTAACTTCCAGAAACCACCAATCTCTTTTCATTTGATGGATATTGAAAGATTGCTCCTGAGATATAAGCAGGGCACTATAATCAATCTAAGTTGCTCTTGCTTCAGATACCAATTCTTTCCCATTATCAGCGTCTACTAAATCTGTAAACGCTTGCCATCCAAGTATCATGCTAAACTACAGCTGGCCATATTTGCAGGCTATTTGCTTTTTGAAAATTATCTTCTGATAGAATGAAACATTTAAATGCAGATACATGATTTATCTAATACACCTTGACACTCTGTCAGGATAAGAATGACTCATTAAGTCCCCAAAACTGGCACACAACGTATGTGTCACCCTCCCACATTGCTCGGAAGGTTTATTCACCCCTCAACTGCATAACCGATAAAAGATACTGATTAATTCCAAAGATTCCAGGTCAAGTTGGGTAATACGGTGCTGTACTTCATATAGTACTGTAGTGTAATGCCTCGTGGAGCCTCGGCACATGCATGAGAGCAAAATTAATGAGAATGATTATTGTGTTATAAAGGAAGTAGATCCTATGTTCTTCTATGCAGGCTTACCCCTAAAGGACAGCGGGATGCAAGTCCCATAAACCTGGCCGTGCCGTTGAGCTGCCTCGTTTAAATTAACGTCGCCAGATTCCACCAAAGTTTGAACGGTTCTTGGCGATAAGTCCCCGGTTGTTGCTTCCTAATTAAGTGACCCTATCAACTCGCCCCGGGGTCAGGGCGCGCACCTCCCAGCCAGGCAGGTGAGCCCCCCCGCGGCCCGCACGGGGTCGCCACCGTGCCGACCCCCAGGCCCGCCCTCACCTTGGTGAGCTGGGCGATCTTCTTGCTCATTTTCAGGTGCAGGTCCTGGCTGTAGTCCATGCCGTGCCCCGCCTGATGCGCGGCGGCGGCGAGGGCATGAACTTGGCAGCCCCGGCGGCCGCGCCGCCGTAACAGTGCTGCTGCCAGCTCATGCCCGGGGTCGCCATCTTCCCGCCAGACCCCGGCCGGGGCACCTGTCCCCGCGCTCGGGGGGCGGCGCGCGGAGCAACGGCGCCTGGGAGGCCGGGCCGGGGCGGCCGCCCGCGGACCCGGCAGCCGGCGCCCGCCCGCCGCAGCGTCAGCCGCAGGCGCCCCCTGGCCCGCGATCTCCGGGGCGGCCCCGCGCAGAGACGGGGCGGCCCCGCCGGCCCGAGGCCGCGGCGACACCCGCGCGGGGCGGAAGCCCGCGCTCCGGCGGCAGCAGCCCGGGGCCTGGCCCGCCCTCGCCCGCTCCTCAGCCCGCACCTGGCGCGGGCGGCGCGGCCCCGCAGGTCCCACTCGCACCTGGCACCAGGGACCCAGCGAGACGGCGGCCGCCGGAGCTGCGGAGGGAGGAGGAGACGGGGCGGGCGGCGGCGGGGGGAGGCGGGGACATGGAGGAGGACGCGGGAGCCGCGGGGCCGCCGTTACCAGGGCGCGCGGCTCGCGGCCCGAGGAGCGCGCGGGGACGGCGACGTCATTTCCCCGCAGCCAAACCCCGCCCCGCGCCGCCGCCGGGTCCCGCAGACCTGCGGTCCCAGCCGGCACCTAGCGAGGGGCGCGCTGGCACCCCGCAACCTGGTGCTTCTCCTAAGGCGGGACTCCGAGCCCCAGCCGCGCGGTAAGTCCCGCATGCGGCGCGTGCTGCTCTAGGTAAAAAATTCAGCCAGAGGAGATGGGTCGTAGTCACCTTCGGTTTGCAGAAGACGTGCCAATTTACTGAGCCTTTCCACGTGCATCATCGCGTGCGATGCGCCCAAGTGGCTCTTCCCCAAGAGTGGCAAGCTCACGTCCATCCGCCTCCTGGCACTGGCCTCAGCGCTGGTCTCGCGCATCCGATAATCCCTGCCTTGACCCTTCCTTCCAAACACACAAATGTGATTGTTACAGTGGCTTAGGCTGACCTAGCTACGTGCCATGCACTGACCCTCATTCAACGCCAACTGTCTGTGTAGAGAGAGCACACCGCATCAGTCAATTGGTATAGCATCGCACCCCTACCTATTCCCAGTCTAACGGAGCCTGAGGCAATTATGTATGTAGTTGGCTGGAAGTAAAGGGGAAAACAAGGTGGAAGAAGATGTTAACTCCTTAAGGATTTGGGGCATGGCCAAAATGTGCCATTGCTTGTGCATTTTCGCCTTCCTAAATATGTTTATTTCCTATTGATTTTCTCCTAACATCTCTACACCTGCAGGTCATGTGATTTTTTTTTTTTTTTAATATGTATCCCGTGTGGAAGTAAATGAGTCGTTCTGGGGCAATCTTAACACAAACTTTAAAAATTAGAATTGTGCCTATTTTAAGAAAATTTGTTCTCCATGCAGTTTTGCAAAACTGAATCCTCCCGCATTGTAATATGTGATTTCTCTTTAGCATGCAAATTACCATCATATAAATCGGAGATTATTAACAAATCCCACTGGGGCCAAATTAACATAAAGTGTCTGATTGTGACAGAAATCTAAACTAACAAGGTGAAGTTTGAATAGAATCTTGAAATACTTTCAGAACCTTTGGAATTTCAGAAAGGAAACTCGAAATTGGCTACATCTTTCCCCAGCTGCTAGGTTCTCAGCCCACCCATCCCCCAAACCCAAATGGACCTTCCAAAAAAATAAGTTGTCTAGTTCCAAGGTTCTGAATGGAGCAGATGGCCAGAAACAAATATTATGCAAATTTTGCTCCCTTCTTAAGCTCTAATGATCAAATGAAATTAAAGAGAATTAGGAGCTAGTGTTCTTTCATCAAATTGTGGGCATGGAAGATTCACAATCATTTTAGAACTCATGCCCTTTACATTCTAAGCAATAGACTCCCTATGTTTCCCTAAATTTTTATGGGTAAGTCTTGCTAGGCTAAAGGAGATGTTTTGGTTTTTGTCTCTATGATATAGTGGAAAGAGTATAGGTCTAGAAACAAGAAGACCAATGTGTATAGAGTCACTGAACCTGTTTTGCCACCCAAGTGCCTTCTCTTAGACATTGTTATCAGTTCCTTCCCACTCTAACTTGGGAGTTAGTGGTTGTAACCCTGGCCCACTGGTAGTTCAACTCTGAACCCCATCACATGGGTTCTGCCATCACTAGACAGCATAGCCCGTGGGCGGAGGGGCCTTCTCCTAAATACTTGCTTAAAAGACATCCAGTATCATTCCATGAATTTATTATTTTGTACTACCATGATGGGATAAAAACAAGTTATCTGATACAGAATTCTATTTATTTATAAATAATACATAAAATCATAAAGAATAACATAATGTACCCATAATCCCATCACCCAGAATCTTACTTTTTAAAAATCCATTAAAGGAAGTGTGTAATAGGAGAGAAAATGGGAAAAGCTAGTTAGGCAAGAAATCTTAATTAAGTACCTCTTTCTCTCATGAAATAGTTTATGCAGAAATATTTACCAAATACCTATTGTATACCAGGTGCTGTATTAAATGCTGAGGCTGCAGTGATGACTAAGAAGAATGAATCTCTTTCCTCAAGAAATTAGTAGTCTAGTGGAAAAGACAGACAAGTAAAGAATAAGGAGCAACATAGTGTAGTAAGTGTTAAAGGAACTCACAAGAGAGGCACTTAACCTAGCCTTGAGTGTCAGAGAAGGCTTCACGTACCACAAAGGTTATGCTTGAATGGTTCCCTAAAGAGAGGTAGGGTAGGTGGACTGCAAGCTCTGAGGACAGCAAGCACAAAATCTTGGAGATGAGAGGAAACATAATTGTTAAGGGAACAACCAGTGGGACGACATGGCTGGAGCAAAGAGTTTAATGGAATGTCAAAATATCAGATCAGAGCAGATGTCAAGATTTATTTGGCAGTATGGGGGGCTTATTTGCCTTGATAAGGAGGTTGAGACTTTATTCTGAAGGCAATGATGAACCACCGAAGGGCTTTAGGCACGACAATGAAATAATCAGATTTGTACTTTAGTAACATAATTCTTATGACTGTGGAAAATGGATTACAGCAGCAACTTTATAAACAAGTAGACTAGTTAGGAGGCTATTGCCTTTATTTAGGTGAGAGGGGATGGACCATTGATCTATAATGACAGACTAGAAATAATGGATCTGAAACAGCCATAAGATAAGAGACATAACTCTGAAGCTGGAGTGAGCAGCCATGGGCTTCCCCTGAGACAGGGACTATTTGTAGGAGAATTTCTGTTCTGATATTATTTGATTAGAAATTTCTTATACTAATACCTCCATACACTGATATTTCAATTATGACTTATAGACTGATATTTTGATTATTTCAATGATGTCTCAAGAGCTCTCAAATCCCCTACACACTTTCTGAATGGTTAGAAACGGTAGGGGGAGGGAAGAAGAAAGTGGTAGTGATGGCCCATTAATGATGAAGCTAATGAAGCCTGCATGACTCCTTCCAGCATGGGTCCTAAGAAGTGATAAAAATGTATTGCATTTTTTTAGTATACCTCCCAGAAAACCTAGATTAACCCCAGGCAGCAGTACCTAGAGTTAAGGATTAAAATTAGGATTTAGATGTGTGCTCATACACAGATCTGTGTTAAGACTTCACTCAAATATAAAAAATATTTTGCATTAAACAGTTTCCAAATAAAGACTATTCTCTTGGTGCAAATCTCCAAGTACAATGGAAAGAGCATCAGATCCTGATGTTCCAGGCCTTGATTGTACCACTAAGCTACCTTGTTTTCCTCACCTATACAGTGAGGACATTGGACTAAATCATCTTAAAGATTTCTTATATTTCTCATATATTACATAGTTAATTACTTCAGATTTTTAGAGGATAATTTTGTTCATTTGGATATAGTACAAATCATTCATGTCCCAACCTTCACTTTTACCTCCTAACACATCCAAAGCTTGCCTACACAGTCTAATCCTAAATCATGCTGTAAATCTGTCCAGATAAATGATAAATCACATGGCTGCAAGCTGGTAGATATTACTATAAAAGAATTTGACTATCCTTTGTTGATGCCTTGCTATGTGCTCCTTTTCTCTTTTTTCCTTTTCTTTTTTGTTCCTTTTCCATGAGTTTCAATCCACTCTGTCACATTAATCAATTGAAAATGATATTGAGTACCTTCTAAAATGCTCCATACATAATAAATGTTCAGTGCTTGTTTCCGAACTTTAGTTACCTTCACTTCCTGCTCCAAAACTATCATTACCAAATAAGAGTTCACTGTTGACACTCATAGAAGCCAACGCCATGGCACCGGCTTTTGAGAAAAGAAAGCAGCTTTATTTGAGAGTCAACTGGCAAGAAGACAGGAGGCAAGGCTCAAATCTGTTTTCCCAATCCAGGATTCAGGATAGAGTCTTAAGGGGTAGCAACTAAAGTTTCACAGTGCTACTCATGAGAGGTACTTCAAAAGTGTTAGTCATAGGTGGCATATCCAAGGTTCAAACTTTGGTTCCAAGTCTTCTTAGAAACAGGACCAGGTTCTGCAATTACTCTATTATTTATTTTCCTTTATTAACAAAGCCAACCCTTTATATAACATTATGATCAACCAGCAGCTGACTGGTTTATCCATATACTTTGAGTTTCTCTGAAAGAAGAGACTGAATCAGGTAGTTTACTTGGTAGGTGAACTTGGAAAGCAAGAGAAACTGAAAGAGAGAGAAGGAAAAGCCAGTAGAGTAATAGAGTTCACATCACCGAGCGGTAACCACTTTGATCAGTTGGGACTAAGTCCCACTAGGGCCTGCCTGTCTGAGGAACTAGGTAGATGCATCTCGGAATTTTCCTTCCCAAGAATGAAAGGCTGACACATTTATCCACTGGCACCCTTCACTCCTTGGTTGAGGCTGGCTCCCAGGGGAATTAACTCTCTGGTATGTGGTCATTCAAAACGGTCTTAGTGAGCTCCTATGGCTCAGGTGGGGAGCTAGAGATGCAGCAGGAGTGAGGGGAAATTGTGGCTAGTATAGGAACTGTCCAACACCTCTGCAGTTGAAAGCAAAGGAAGTGGCATGGGATACCAAAAGTCTCTTCTGCAGTCTATTGCTTGCACCTTTCATTTTCGCCCTAAAGAAAATTCATTCTGTCACCAATTTTTTAAGGTCATGGCTGGCTGATAATTCTCAGAAGAACTGAAGGCAAGAGAGTTAGTGTATGAGTCGATGTTCCTTGGTGCAACTGGTCCAAAGGCCATAATTAATACTCATCAGGTCCCTTCTTCACCACCCATTCTAGATTTCCCTCACCTTGGCAAGCACTTCTGCTGGTCTAAGTTATTTGCTTGGTGGGGAGACCCAGGCCTTCATTCTTAAGGAGTCTAAGCCTGTGGTTGGCTTGCTCATGTCAGGCTGAGGTTGCTACAAATTTTCATTCAGTGCTATTACCAGGCGTGGAAGAATAAGGTGAACCACAGGGAATCTTTTGATCTACAAATTTCCTCCTTGCCTCCATTTTTTAGCAGCAATAATAGATGTTGATGATAATCAGATCAATTACCCTGCCAGAATACAAGAATGCCTTCCTTATCTGCTAGTCCTCCGGCATAAAGCGCCAAAGTGAGCAGGTAGTTGTCCTACCTATAGGTTCTGTGAAATTCTCACTGTGTCCCCTACTAGAAGTGATTTCCTCCCTCCCACTCCCAACAGTAACCAAGACCTGTAATCTAACAGAGCCTAAGGACATGGGAATAGGAAGCACAAATTCTGCAAGTGGTTCATTGGGAACTATGGTGAGATGAACTATTCTTACTTCCCTGCCTTGGTTTTTAGATGTGTGTGTTCTAGCTGTTGAGTACACAGCACCATATATTGGCCAGTGGCTCATGCATATACCACATCCTGTAGGACAGTTCTCAACCATACAGGATGTTGTCCCCAAACTAACTGGACCCTCAGATAATAACTTTAAAAGAGATACTATGAGCAAGGAAGACAAGTACATATCAGAATAGGAGATACTTCTTGTAAGGATGAATCACTTCCTCCCCCACAGGGTAAAGGGGGGAGGTGGTGAGGGATCTGATGTAATCAACCTGCCACAAACTTGTCTGGCTGTGTCCTGAGGGTTGACACCCTTTCTAGTGCTGAGTACTGGTCCTTGCTGCTGACAAGCCAGAACTTCTGCAGAAGCAGCAGCTATGTCAGTTTGATGAGAAGGAGCAAATACTGTTTTTGCCATGTGTAGCCTCCATGCCTACCAACAAGGCTACTGTGTCCATGGATCCATTACACTAGCTTTGGGGTATCAAGAATAGAAGCCATTAACATTTACCTGAGGATAATCCTGTTTCTAAAGAGCCTCCTTGGCAATGGACATTCTCTGGTAGATATTAATGTGAGACATAAAGATCCGCACATTTGTTTCTGTTCCTATACATATTTCCCTATCCCTCTTCCGCAAATCTCTTTATACTAGGTATATAATCTTGCTCATTCTCGGCCCTGACTATTCAGCCAAGTAATTCACCGCTTCATAGGAGAGCATATATATCCTTATGTCAGGCTAGTTCTTCCATACACCAAATGCCTGTTCTGAGCTCTGAAAGAACTGTGAGAGTTTCTCCTCACCACTGTCTTTTAGGGCTACCTGTGAATGGGGTATAGCATATCAATGGGCAACAGCATATCATTTACACTTGTACCAACATATTGAGCCAAGCCATTTTTACAATTTATAATCCCTGTTCATTCTTACGGGAATATATTATGTCTCCTCAAAGGCACCGAATGAGAAAAGAAACTATCCACATGCATTTTATAAAGTTAGTGCTGAAGTTAGGAAAGATCCTGGCAGTAGGAGTAGTATGATTGTGTGATTTCCTGTCAGGGGTGTGTGTGTGTGTGTGTGTGTGTGTGTGTGTGTGTGTGTGTGTGTGTGTGTGTGTGTTAACCTGGGTTAAATTATTGTGGGAAGAGCTATAAGCAAATTATCAATTGTCCAATCCCTTGCTCCTGGCTCCCAAATTCAGTGACCAGGAGATAGAATGTTGCTTTACTTTTCGTGGTACTCCCTGGGAGAGCCTCTCTCTGAGATGATATTAAAATATCTAGATGAGAAATAATATAGGTTTTTTTTTTTATTATTATTATGTGAATTTCCGGTCCATTTTCTATCCTTCCAGAGAATGGGAAGAATAGAAAGAATAATGCTTAAGAGTATTATTAGTATTATTTCTCTTTGCTAGGCTGAGATTCAGTGTAAGAGAGACACCACTTTGGGCAAATGTTTGGAATGTGTTTACCTCTCCATTTCCTCCTTTGGCCTTTCCCCCACCAAACTTGCTCATCTCAGGTCCCAGCCTGTCCTTGGCATCAGTAGATAATGGGCTGGTATCCAGCCAACCCTTCCAGTTTGAGAACTTAGAGACAAAGCAGTGCATTTTGGCACAGTCCTGCTTAAAACTCCTCTATTCTAATTTGAAGATTCAATTGTGTCACCCTGTAGGATGAGAAATGGTGTTAAGACAGAAGAACTCAGGGAGTACAAAGTGGGGGCCTGAAGAGGCAGTAATGAGAAGAGTCCAGATTTAGAAAAATTATATCTGAAGGAATATTGGGGTCAGAACAATGACGACATCATCTTCCATTCTTTCCATCTGGTGGTTCACGCTGTTCTCTCTCACCTCTGCCTCATGACTGGTTTTATTCACAACTTGGAAAGTGCTACTTCCTTCTTCAGAAATGTTTATTCACTTAAGTAAAAGAGCTTAGCTTTCAGTTCTCCACCTCTCTTTCTCTTTCTCCTTCCTGTCCAACTTTCCAATTTCCCATGTTACCTTTATAAAGAGCAATGAAAAGCGATGCCTGAAACGAAATGTGAGCCATCACAAGCATACACCTATAAAACACGTTTCACAGATCTACTTACCTGAATTAATAAAATGGAAAACTGATATATCTTCCTTTGGTTTTAACCCGAAAGCAGATTCTGCAACAAGGATTTGGGTACAAGTAGTTTATTTTGAGAGTGATCACAGAAAGCATGCTTGGGGAGAGGGGAAGTGACAAATAGTAATTATCTCATAGAATGCAAAGTTGTCAAGACAATAAGTAATAAAGCATGGAAAGTATTTGGTAAGTAAGGTATATTTTAGTTAAAAGTTCTTTGTAAATATAAAATTCACAAAAAATAACTGAGAAGTTAACGGTGAATGGGAAAGATTCTGTAGGAAAAGAGATTGGTAATCGGGAGTAACTTTTTTCAAAAATGAAAAAATATATATATACATTCGTTATACTCATTTATCCAAGTTGTGTACTTTGTAAAATATTTCTGTAGGCTATATAGCCGTTTCACAGCTCTCACTGGAATATCAAAATTTGGGGGTAAATTTGTTATCCTAAAGGTGTAATAAAATGTCATAGAAAATGCCACTTCATATATAGTAAACACCAAATGTATAAACTGTATTTAGAAAACAATGCCTGCATGATCTCTGTCTGCCAAAGCCAAAACTTCTATTTATTAATATTACCCTGAATGTCCATTCAGGGTAAGATTATGTGAAGAGCGATAAAATGTGAAGGATTCTGAAGCAGAGTAGGTTATTATTTGCTTATGGCAAAAAAACTGTGCCAGTTTCCCTGTGCCCCAATTCTTAACACTGTGGCCACATGATGGGAGATAGACTCGATGTCATCCTACACACATATTAAACTTTGTAATATAGGCAAAGAACCTTGAAAATATAAATCTAGGTATTTTTATAGGAAGGGACATCTGTCTCCCTACCCCTCCTGAAGGGTGGGAACCAACACCTTTGTGAGAAGGATCCTGGGTTCTTACTCTTACCCTTTGAAATGTAAATAAATCTCTCCAGGGGAAGATAAGACTAGTATCTCCAGGAAGGGTTTTAAAGGGATTTTAAAACTAACCCAAATGTGTTGGGTTGAAATGTGAAATGGTAAGCACTTCATCACCGCAGGCTTCAAGGATAAATTTGAAGGGTGTATTTTTCAAAGGATGTCATAGATGGAAATTCTATATCAGGAAAGATGATGGAATAGAGAATCTTCAAACTTCTCTTGAGTTTGTGATATAAATGAGAACGGCTTTAATTTTTCTCCCTTGCTATTAGTAGTTTGAGGAAATTAAGACACATTTATTAGTTAGCGACATTCTGTATACATATCTACTGAATTGGAATAAAAGATCAATCAAGCCAGGGTCTCCAGAGAGCAGAATCGGGATTTTGGGGGAGTAAGGTCCAGAATCTCTTTTAATGAGCTCTCCACATAATTATTATTATTTTATAAAATTTTATTAGTTTCAAGTATACAGTACATTGGTTAGACATTTATATAATTTATAAAGCAACCCCCTTAAAATCTCTGTCTCAACTCTGGCTCTCCACCTAGCCGTTACATGGATGCTAACTGCATTTCCTATGCCGTGCTCCACATGATTCTTATGTACTCGAAGGTTCCAGAAGCACTCATAATGATGATGATGAGATGATTTTTGTTACAGAGTTCTTGTATGGTTGCCACGACATTTCTTTTATTTCTGGTTAGTATAGGTAGCTCATGCAGACATTTTGATGCCTTGGTAGAGGAAGGGTGAATTCCCCTTGACACCTTCACCAAATGGTTATGTTTTGTGTTGAATGTGGATGTGGGAGGAGCTGGAGAGCTTGTCTAGTAGTGAAACCCTTCATTCCCAGGGACCTGTGGTCTCTTCCCTCTTCTGAAACACGGTTAAATGCCTATACCCCATCCAGGCTGTGACGCACTCTTCTGGACTTCAGCTTGCTTCCTCCAAGTCAGTGGCTGAAGAATGTGGCAAGTCCTGGTGGATATTCTTGCTTCTGCAAAGTTCCAGCAATCTGAGGTTGCTACTCTTGGGAATATCTTCTTGACTTTTTTTTTTTTTTTTTTTTTTAGGACTCTACCTTTTCAAATTGTATACTTCTCTTCAAATTGCAGAAATCAGCTGGTTTCCCAGCCCCTTCCGTGGACCGGAGATGACAGTACCCTCTAGAGGTTGGTAGGCTTCTTCTTCAGAAGGAATCCCCAGGCCTTGATGGTTGGATTGGGAGAGAGTGAGGAGAGCTACTGGTCTAAGGGCTGAGACGCAGGACAAGTTTGGGCACCCTGGGACACTGCTAGGTTTTCTAGCCATCAGGTGTTCTAGTGGAGTTGGGAAGGCTGGAACCAATAGTCTCTATTCTCCAGAAAATAGGTTTGACCTCTCCTAGTCAGTGTTAAAACGTCTTCCTAGCTTTTGAGGCACCTGCAAGTTGATGCAATCCTACAAATTTAAATCTATTCCCTGCTATTCTCCAAAACAAGATTTCCTCCCCATCCCACAGTTAGGTCAGTTATGTTCATATCTACTTGCCTTTCCTTCTTTTCTACTTGATTTTTTTTTTTTTACCTCCTTCCTTCATAAATTCTATTTCCATCTCCTTCATAAAACCTTTCACAACTATTCCTGGTCTTAGATATTCTCAATTTCTGTAGCACTTACCCTTTGAACCATATAATTTAGCCATTAATTACATATTATGTCAAATAATTTGCTCTATTGTTAACATGTCTTAATTTGTTTGTTTTCCAACTAAATCATAAGTGTCATGAGACATTTCACATCTCTCACTTTACAAATGCAAAACCTGCTTTTAGTATAAAGAAGGAATTAAAGTCATAGATTTAGAACTGGTTTTAGCACTTGAGCCTCTGCCTCTCTCTCCCCCACCTTCCTCCTGTCTAGTTCTGTTCTACTGGGTTCTCTAGAATATGGATAAAAACAGAATTATTTTGACTTTATGGCATTTCATATATTGATAATTATAGCACTGGGTAAAATCTGACAAACTCTTTCATGAATAGAAGCTCGCATTCATGAGGATTTTTATGAGATATATTAGGAACTTCAATTCTACTTTTATTATTTAAAAAGTCATTCTTGTCTACTATTTCCGCTCCTTTATTTATGCCATTCCTTTATTTATCTAAAGGCCTTCTAATTGGTTGCTTTAAATGTCACACAATATCTGCCTTAGTTAATTAATTTAGACACACATCTGATTAAAATATAATTCTGCGCTGTATTTTAGGCACCTTTTCTCAATTAAAAAACAAGCATATACAGCATTTCAGTCTCTAAACACACCTTTAACTCATCTACCCATCTCAGAGAGTGTTCACCCATTTCGTTTAGGAATTGAGTTGTGCTGCACCTGACATAAACCCGGCTATGGTAATTTCACCAAATAGGGGAATATTTTTCTCACAAAGCAGGAAGAAGGAAGTCCTACTGGAATCCAGCTAGATGAAGGTGAGTAGCCCAGGGATGGTTAGGGCCTTGTCTCGGTCATCTTCCTCGGCTTCTTTTTTAACTTTGCAATCTTGAACATGTAGCTTTTATTTTCCTGGTAGTCTCATGACTTCAATAAAGGTGCTCCGAATTTTATCTCCCATCCAGGTTTTAGGTAGGAAGCAAACAAATTAAATGACAAAGAAAACCACAACAAAACAACAGGGAAGGAGAAAGATCTTGTATCAGGAAAGTAAATTTTTTGATCTGCAGCAGACTTGAGCTTACTTCTCAAGTACAGAACTGTGTCTCATGGTCAACTCTGGCTGCAGTGGAGATGAGGAAATGTAGTGTTTTGTGTTGTTCTTAATTGGGTATATATGGGCTGAATAAAAAAAAAATTAAGTTAGGGAAGAAGGTGAGAAAGTTGTTGAGTAAACAACTAGCAGTGTCTATCACAGGAAATCCAGAGGCAAGTCACTCATGAATAAATAAAACCTAGTTTTAAAGTTCCCAGGTGTGGCAAGAAGATTATAATGTATTTGTGCTTGCCTGGGACGTCTCAGGTAAGGTTGTTGAAAGCTCTGAGCAAATTTCAAGCTCTCAGATACTGATTCCACTGATTCATTGGCCTTTTATATTTCACAATTAATGTACTCCTTATTAGTTAAACCCAAATCAATGCTTCTAGTGTTCCTTTAACCGAATGTAGGAAACGTAGAGAAAAATGTTGATTTTACTCTGAACTGGCAAAATAACACAGTACTGAAACAGAGGTACCGGCAAGTGTTGTCCAGTTGATGGGTATTTGCTGCCACCTACTGTTTAAACGTGATATTCGCTTTGGTTGTCTCCTAAAACTGGAGCATGACTCCAGAAGTGAAAATTACAGTATAAGTCTCCTTGCCACTGCGATAGCCATATGCTTTTTCAAAATAAGTTTCCTATGCGCACACCCAGGTTCACAGCAGCATCGAATACAATAACCGAAAGGTGGAAGCAACTCAGGTGTCTAGCGACAGAAGGCTGCATGAACGAAATGTGGCATACACATCGATAGAATGTCATTCAGCCTGAAAAAGGAAGGGAATTTTGATACCTGCCAAACAACATAGGTGGCTGTTTTTCAAAACATTATGCTCAGTGAAATAAGCCCGTCCCCCAAAGGGACAACTACTGTGGGATTCCACTTATATGAGGTTCCTGGAACAGTCAACTTCATAGAGACAAAAAGTAGAAGGGTGGTTGACAGGGGACGGGGGAAGGAAGGAATGGGGAGTTAGTGTTTAATGGGTATAGAGTTTCAGTTGGAGGAAGATCAAAAAGTTCTGGAGACGGATGGTGGTGATGGTTGCACAACAATGTGTATGGAGTTAATGCCACAGAACTGTACACTTAAAAATGGTTAAAATGGTAAATTTTATGTTATATATATTTTACATTAATAAAAATATTTAAAATATACATTCATTTCCAGGGAAGCAAGTAAGCTGATTCTGTGGACTACAGAAACGGGGGCATAGTCTATTTACCATATAGTAACAACCTGGCACCAAGTCTTTTGGATTTCTTCTACTTCTGAAAAAGTAGGTCTCTTCCTGTTGATGAAGAAACTGCTATGTCTTAATCACTGCGAAAATTGTTTCAGCAGTGTCAGGGAAGTGGCAATTTAATGTACAACCAAAAAGAGTGTAGTAGATTCAACTTCAGGGAAGAAGGCAAATAGGGTAATTTGGGCAATTCATTCTCTAAAAAAGCTATTTCTTGGTATATGGAGCTGAATGTTTTCATGACAAGAAATAATTTTTGGACTGTTTAACAGCCCCAGAAAAAAATTTTTAAAAATCATTTCTATGGATCTTTGGTAGTTTTAGAACACGGCAAAATGATAAGAACATGCATATGCGTGTTTTATTTTAACTGTTAAAGACTATAAGATCCATGATTTGTATTTATTCTGGAAAGAAAACAGGTGGGGGCCTCCTCTGTCCATGAAATGGTATATTACATAGATTTCTGAATGGTCACATTTCAAATTGAACATGTCATATATAATGACTTCCATCCAGGTTATGTTTAAATCGTTTAAAAATATTTAAGATAATATCTTTCATTTTCTGGTCATTGAAAGTTTAATGGGTTTTATATAAAGCAGTCTCTTTATTCCTTTGCCTCTTTCAATTTAATGAGTTTCCACCCCAGCACTTGTGATTCAAATCGCCAGAAGCCATTACCCTGAAGACTGGCCCACCTGACAGGCACTGCTCTAAAGAGAAACTGAATTTTATTCTTTTAGGAATAAGATTAGGAAATTGACTGCAATCTTTTTTCATTATTTGAGATACTAGACTTTTTTTTTTTTTTTTTTTTTTTTTTTTACGGAAACGTGTGTAGAAAAGGTAGAAAGTGACTTGAGAAAGATATTTAGAATACCGGAAATGATGAAAAAGGATAGATGCAGAATCCAGGTCATCTATGGAAAGATTTGTCTGTAAGATAGTGGCAGAACGACTTCTAAAAAGAACAGCAACGAAATTACTAACTGCGTAAAATACCATTTAAAATACATATTTCCTTATTCGAAATGCTAAGTGGAGCTCTTTAAAAAAGGTGGAGGGAAGTGTTATCACTTGTCTGTCGTGAGGAAGGAAGCATGGTTGACCGGCAGCCCGGCCACTAGCCCTGTGGATTCACACATCCCCACAGCTGCTCCAGCCAGTGACTTCACATGGCCAAGATCTGGAAGCAACTCATCAATAGATGATTGGATGAAGAAGATGTGGGGTGTGTGGTGTGTGTGTGTGTGTGTGTGTGTGTGTGTGTGTGTGTAATGGAATATTACCCATCATAAAAAAAAATAAAATCTCACCATTTGTGACAACATGGATGGTGTCACAGGTATTATGCCAAGTGATATATGTCACTTATATATGGAATTTAAATAACAAAACAAATGAACAAACAAAATAGAAACAGTCATAGAAACAGAGAATAAACTGATGGTTGCCAAATGGGAGGGGACTAGAGGGCTGGGTGAAAAAGGTGAAGTGATTGAAAGGTACAAATTGGCAGTTACAAGACAGTCGAGGAAATGTAAAGTACAGCATAGGGAATGCAGTCAATAATATTGTAATAACTATGTGTGGTGCCAGGTGGGTGCTAGACTTATAGGGGGATCACTTTATAAGTTATATAAATATCTAACCGCTATACTGAACATTTGAAGCCAATATAAAATAAAATCAAATGTCAAAGAATTGAAAAATAAAAAAATAAATGTGAAAAATAATAGGTTCAAATAAGTACAGTGATATAAATAAAAGGTAGAGTAGGAAGAGGGGTCTGGGAATGCTGGGGAGGTGAGTGGTAATTCTAAATTAGGTTTGGATGAAGGTGAGACTTGATTAGTTAGTTAAAGGACATGAGACAGTTTGCTGTCCAGAAGACAGAATTTCAAATGCTCGAAGGCATTTTTTCAAGACCCAGCAAGGGAGCCAATACAGGTAGAGCCTAATGAGTGAGGTTGGTGAGTTACTGGGGGCTAGGTAGGCCAGTATGGGGCTTTTGCTTTTTTTCTCCAAGGAAATGGAAAGCCACCATGTTGACTGGAGCAGATGAGTACCATGATCTACGATACATTTTAAAAGCATCATTGAAGGAAGAAAGTGTAAAAGCAGAAAGACCTATCAGGAGGCTGCTGCAGTAATCCAGGTGAGAGACAATGGTAGCAGGTAACCATGGAGTGGTGAGAAGTGTCAGAGTCTGGTAGACCCTGAATGGAGAGGTAAGGCATTTCTCGGTGGATTGGGTATGGGGCATGAGAGAAAGAGAGGGGTCAAGGATGATGTCAAGGATTTCTGCTGGCAAAACTAGAAGGACAGAGTTGCCATCAACTGAGATGGACAAAGGTGGATTAGAACAGAGAATGAGAGTGAGCAAGGAGCAAAATCATCAAAAAACAAGAAGGGATCACCCAGAGAAGTCCACACTGAAGTCAACTTGGTAGCTGATAGCTGTAATGACAGAGTAGATGACATGATCTGATGCCAGGAGAGTCAAAGTTGGGGGAGGATTAGGCAGAGAGAAGGAAAATTGGTCTGAAAGCAGCAATAAGATCTCCTGCCCCACCTCCAGGTCCTGTGGTCTGTGTGCTGTGGGAGAAAAGAGTCACCACTTGAAAGGGCTGCAGGGAAAGTGGTGTCTTCGCAGGAGAGCCAAATTTCCATTAGAGCAAGAAAAGGAAGAGACATATTTAGCACTATTTATTGAAGAAAGTATCTTTTCTCCACTGAGTATTCCTGGCTCCCTTGTCAAATAATTGGCCATATACTCATAGATTTATTTTTGGGCTTTCAGTTCTGTTTTATTGGTTTATGTCTTTTTATGTCAATATCATACTGTTTTGATTACTATAGCTTTGTGAGACAGTTTGAAATCAGGAAGTGTGATACCACCAGCTTTGTTTTTCTTTCTCATGATTGCTTTGGCTTTTGGGGATCTTTTGTGGTTTCATACACGTTTTAGGGTTGTTGCTTCTATTTCTGTGAAAAATGCCCTTGGAATTTTGATAGTGATTGCATAAAATCTATAGATCTCTTTGGGTAGTATGGACATTTTAACAATATTAGTTCTTCCAAATCATGAACATGGACTATCTTCACATTTATTTGTTTTCTTCAAAATTTTCATCAATATTTTATAGTTTTCAGTGAACAGATATTTCACTTCCTTGGTTAAATTTATTCCTTGGTATTTGATTCTTTTTTTATTTTATTGTAAATGGGATGTTTTCTTAATTTCTCTTTAAGGTAGTTAGTTGTTAGTGTATAAAAATACAACTGATTTTTGCCTCGTCCCTTGAAGTTTACCCTTTTAACATATACTGGTTTTTAGTACATTCACACAGTTGTATAAGCATCATTACTGTCTACTTTTAGAATCTTCATTACCACAAAAAGAAACCTTGTACCCATTAGTTGTCACTCCCCATTCCCTTGCTTCTCTGAGCCCCTGGCAACCATTAATCTACTATCTCTATTAATTTGCCTGTTTTAGCAGCATCAACATTCTAGTGCAGATCTCTAAGATATTTGCTCTCAGTTGAGTGATTATTTGATACTTAAGTGTAAATTAACCCATCAGCTGTAGCACTTAACCTGGCTTCATGCTAAATGGATTAGAAGGCTAAGTGGAGTGAGAATGAGTCAAAACAGTTTCTCAAAAAGGCGTAAGACTGAACTGTCAATGAAAAAGAACAGTGCATGCAGTAACCTGCTTTGCCAAGAAAGTGATGCAGTACCTAACAGTACCTATTTGGCTCTATTTATTATCCTCTCTAGGTCGACTATTTGTACTTTTTAGTGCACCTTTTTTCTCTAAGAGTGAATTAATTGACTCTTCCCCTAGGAGGACTACTCTTTCTGTGTAGGGCTGCAATCTTTATAGAAACATCAGATGGATGGCCCTCTCTGTAAAGAAGCTTCCAACATCAGTGGCCAGCGAGAAGGGGGAGAAGACCACCAGAAGGGCATGCCTTGCACAAAGAGGGCTTCTAGGGGGAGTCAGGGATTTCTGGCCTAATGAGATCAAGTTCTTTTTTTAAACCTCTGCTGTTTATGTGGACAAATTGATTGCTGTTTACACTACAAACAGTATGAATAGGTGTTTCGAATCTTTGGTGAGACAGATAAATAGGAATAAATATAGGCAGTTATTATTTTAAACTGTAGAGAAATATATTGGAAACATTTGTTTCCTCTCCACTCTATTTTTAGTTCTGTCACCCATTTTCTGACTTGTGGGATTATATTACAGTTGTAATATGCAGGTTTAGATAGATTTTCAGATAGAACAATTACAATGCACACCCCAAAACATATTTACTATTTATGGACCTCATGTTATTAAGTATAAGTAAAAATCAGCCTTGAAAATTCTCATTTTATTTCTTTTGTAAATTTAAAATGTTTTTGGCTAGTGATTGTTAGCTAATCAGTATTTATGGAGTTAAAGATGATAGCCAAAGACATTTTTTAATTCAAAGAATTTTTTTCTTTTTATTTCATTTGGTTTAATTACCTGGCCTACAAACAACTTAAATTCTGGCAGATTTACTATTACGCCAGTTCTTAGCCACTGCACTGAAGACTTCTTATATATGTTAACTGTGCAAAGGGCTTTACAGTATCAAAGTTCATGTTAGAAGTTCAACAACTTTTGAAGTTTATGTAATTTTTAGAATTAAATTTTGTTAAAACTTATGATAGCGTCTCTTAAATTTTTTCATTAAGGTAATAATAATTATGATTAGTCCATTGGCTTTAAGTTTATAGCAGCAATTATAATTTAAAAAATCTACATTTATTTTAAAAATTTTACTTGGTGTATAAAAGCATTTTTTAGTCTATCAAAAAGATGATAGTTTTATATGCTAGTAAAATGAGTCATGCTGAAATCATTGCTTACAAGGGGTTCATCTAAATGATAATGGGTACAAGAAGTAAGTTAAACCCTGGTAGTGGAGGTCTTTTCTTCCATCTGGAAAATCTAATAATACTCGAAAAGATATTAAGTCGGGAACAAACTAATAGCCTGATAGAAGATCAAATAAACCATGCCCTAATGGTCTATTTGAATGTTTAAAGTACTTTGATAACAATTACTCATCTGTATATTCCAAAAGGATACAACCTCAGAACCTTTAGAGTATAGAAATCGTTTTTAGCTTTCTTAGGGTTGAAAGGGATGAACTCTTTGGTTCAGAAAATGCATATTTGCATACCTAATTTTGCATAAAAATTCCTGGGATCAATGGAGCCCTAGAACTCTTGTTCAGTTAGTCTCAAACAGAGAAAATATTCATTGTAATTAAGCCATTTTTACAAATGCTTTGAAAAGTATTGTTTATCAATCATTTTTGTAAACATTGTTGTGGCTTGATATTCAGGAATTTTAGTTCATTTCTATGCTATAGCATTATTAATAGCTTTTGGGGTAAGGTTTTAGAAAATTTATGTGTAAGTCTGGTCTCAACTGGCTTTGTAATCGATCAATCAACAAATGCATGGCTAAGAATTACTATGATGGCCATCTCATTCACACAGCTCAGGCAGGTTCAATAATGAAATGTTATTGCCTTTTTTTTTCTTCAGGTTTATTTCCTTACATTCATTGAAGAGCTAGTTATAAACCTAGATGAACACATTGGTTTGTTGAACGGTGCTAGAGATTTGCATTTTCTGCCATATATATTACATGTCTACAACTTTGTGCCCACAACTGGCAAAGTACTTTTGAATTCCTAAAACAGTTGTTTTAATTCCATAGCCAACATATTGTGAGGAAAAGTTTTTAGAATTTTGCTCATAAGTGTGTGCCTTAGAGAGTTGTTAGGAGCAAGAGAGCAAGTGGGAGACTTTTTCTAGATGCCTGCCAGCCAGGGGGAAGTTTGGCAGCAGAAGTTAGGATGCTACCTTGAAGGAAGAGCTTCTGAGTAGTGAGTGTATCGGTTAGGATCCCAACAAGAAAGAGATGGCACATTCAAATTGGGATAATTTGGGAGAGTCCATTTATAAAGAGATAATCATAAAAATGAGGAGGACTAGGGAAATTATGGCAATAGTGCAGAAACCTAGGGCTGCTCACAGTAAGGTTGCCACCACTCCTGGGTCTGAAGGGCCAAGACAAGGGAGAAGATACCAAAAGCTGGAGGGAAAAGAGTGGGGAGAGCAGGTCACCTTCTGTCCAGGAACATAGCGAACCCAGGGTGACCTCATTTAGAGGAAGCCAGGGGAACAAGTACTTCTGTGTCACTCTCCTCCCACCAGGACCTCTTGTTGGCCTCTCTTGGTTCTTGTTGGGCAAGAACCCAACAAGAATCTCTACAGGTCAGCCTCCTGGGGCAGAAAGTGGTAACAGATAAGAGGTGAAGGTTTGATCTCGGGGCAAAGGGAAGATTCTTCTGGATAATCCTCAACCCAGAAATAGATATTTGAAATCTCTCAGTTTTCAATCATGAATGGCATTTTTATAAAAAAATGTGTTAAAACACTATAGGGAGAAAAAAATTTCCCCTTCTTTCCTTTTAGGTTCATTGGCTGGTCTGATAAATAAATGACATAAAACAAATCAACAGGAGAAAAACAAACTTAATTTATATGTATGGGAGCCCCATAAAAAGAAAAAATGACTCTCAAAGAAGTGACCAAAACAGGAAGCCTTTAGACTTTTTAGACAAAGAAACAATAATTTGTGAAGAATCAATAAGACTGCATTTTACTTTCTGTCTCTATTAATTTGATCACTCTAGATACCTCATATGAGTGAACTCATACAACATCTGTTTTTGTGTGTGTGTGGATGGTATTTTAAAGATGGCGTTCAGGCATTTTGTAGAAACATTTGGTTGTAGTCATTAACACAGCATTTCATTTTGGAAAATGTCCTATTTCCTGGAGATTCCAAATATGATGGATGTGTGTGGTTTAACAAATAATAACAGAAATAAGGCATTAGAAATACAGTTGACAAAAATCAGTGTAATTTATGGGTAGAGAAAAAATCTTAATATATGAAATTTGAAACAAGGATATGACAATCAAATGTTAAAAGGTATGCATCAGTGCAGAACCAAAAAGTAGATGAGCAGATAATGTATCATTTGCACAGCAGAGGAGGAGGTGGGTCAGTGGTCCTGGTCTAGAGAACTGTTTTTGCTACTGCCTGCCGTGAATTTCGCCAGCGTCTTCCTGGAGAGGGAGAGGAATTTAACACCGTCTCTCTCTAAGGATACTTTGGATAGTTACATTTACATTTTATTGTAGAAAGTCACAGATTAGCAAACTGCATGTAATTTATACTCTCACATGGGACTTCTTTTCAAGATTTTTATAGTCTTTGGAAACGTGTAAAGAATCTATTAAGTCCTGCACCAGTGTACTCTCGTATACAGTACACCTTTCCCCAGGTGTGAGGGGGAAACCTATAGAGTTAGGGAGACCTGTCTACACTGTGCATACCTCTGTTATAGACATGTACATGGCTTTATTGAGGTAAATTGATGAATGAAATTGTATTTGGGGACCTAAATCGCACCTGCAAAATCCATTCACAGCAATCTCGGTTAGGGTTTAATTCAGTGACTGGGGAAGATGTGTGCGCACTGGCAATTGTAGGGTACCTTGGAATTCTGTCTACTGCAGTGAGTAATAGTGAGAGGACAGGTCCCTGGGTCTCACAAGGGAAGCAGGTAGCTAGGACTGTTCTCTGTTCTTTAGAAAAAATACCTAAGTACCTGCAGGCTGTGAGAGGGCATATTCTGTGTACTTGGCAATGTCATTAAACCTTGCAGAAAGAGACTGAGCCCAGGAATTAGGAGACCTGCCACTAAATAGATATGTGATCTTGGTTAAATTGTTTCACTTCTCCAGGTCTGGAACTGAGGGAAGTGAATCATCAGGAATTCCCACTCAGGCAGGAGAGCAGGAGTGAAGCAGCCACCCTGAAGTCACCTAGGGAACTTTTTCAAATTAAGCACTTCCCCTTCTTTCCCAAGATGTTGTAACAATGTTGGCACATGGGAGAAAAAGTTTTACAAGGAAGAGAGATGGGCACGTGCAGTGTGGAATTGTTCCTTAGGCCATTCACTTATCCATTCATTCATTTCATAAATATTCATTGAAGGTCATCTGACTTTGTACCAAACGCTATGCTAGGCACTGGGGAGGTTAGAATAAGTCAGACAGGACCTCTGCTTACCATATGGCCAGGGAGACAGAGGCAAGTTGAATATAAGATGATGAATATTACTGAGTGGACTTCAGGGTGCTAAGGGGTTTTAGAGCAGGGCTCCTCCTTGAAGAAGTGATGCTTAAAGAGTAGGCATTAGCTAGGAGAAGAGGGTGCTTGAAGAAATGAAATGAAGTAGGGAATGGGGAAACTGTTTCAAGCATGGGAAAAGCATTTATGAAGGAGTGGAAGCCTAAGTGACTAAGGCACATTTAAGGAACTATAATTAGCCTGTTATGACCCAACCTGGTACATGTCGTAGCCAGCCTTGGAAATCGTGCTGATGCATTCAGACTTTTATCCTAAGCAAAATGGAAAGATATTGAAGGGTTTTAGGCAGAATGACTTGCACAGATTTGTACTTTAAGAAGATCATCCCTATTGTAGTTTTAAAAATTATAGTGAAGAGAGTGACTGTTGTAGAGTTAGGGAGACCATTGCAGGCGGCCAGGACCAGAACAGTGTCAGTAAGCATGGAGAGAAGAGGGCAGACTTGAAAGAGGTGCAGAGAGTAGAATCAATAGCATTGCGGTTACTTGGATTGAGAAGTGATCTATATATCTCCAATTATAGGAGTTACAGGATTAAATGTGGCTGCACATTTAATTGATGTTTGCCCCTTTATACTACTCAAGTTGTGTCTTCTGCATTCACAAGAACTTTAGGTTGCAATAAGACAGCCGATCTTTGGAATACTTATTTCATTGGTTTGGCATATTCTACTGAGAATTAGTATTTAAGGAGGATACAGAAGATCTGGAGTCCAGTGCCTTGTTTCCTTATCTGCTCAATCAGGGAGTTGAATTGCAGACCTCAAAGACTAATTCTAGGGCTGACCCTCCTGAACCTGTGGAATCACTGGCTGACTCTGCTTTCTCCCCAGGCTGGCCCGAGATGTTGGCTGCTGTTAAAGAGGCATTGGCGGTCCCCTCCAAGTGCTGTGCACTTTTGGATCAAGGACTACCCCAAAGGAAGAATTTTTGTTCTACTCCAGCCCCAGAAACAGAGAGTCATGCTTCTAAATGTGGCTTCATGCTTGGTGTCTCTGGAATTTGCCCGACATGTCACATAGCAGGTTTATCTATCTTGAGCACATGGAGTATTTAACCAGTTTCAATTTCCCTTTAATTTCTCCTCTGTCAGTAGAAGATGCATTTCGTACAGTGAATGACACGAAATGTACTGATTTCTAAAATTTCATTTTGTGTTGTCCTCAGAAATTTTAATCAGCAGCGGAGCTCTGTGTCTGGGCAGAGACACCTGAATGTAATCTGCAGGAGATGGCCACGAGAAAGCTCTAGCTGTGGCTTACCTACCCAGAGCCCACTTGGCTCCCCCAGCAAAACCAGCCATGAAGCAGATATGGTGGAGATTTTCTATATTTTTAGGGCCCAGATCTATTTCATGGGGATGCAGATTGCATTTTTCTGAATGCATCTCATAATTTGTCTTTACATGCATTTTAATCTAATTTCACTCATAATTGTTTAGATGCAATGTAGAAAGTGCATGTTATTTTTGTCCACTAGAGGGAATCAGAGGGACTTAGACATAGGAACCAACAAGTCTTATTTAAGATACTTGATGTCAGTGTTAAAGAAATTTCCAGGGGTTGTCAAAGTGGGCTTACTATCAGAATCACTGGGGGGTGTTTTTTTTTTTTTAACTTATTTATATTAAAAACATTTTTTACTTTTTAGAATAGTTTTAGGTTCACAGCAAAACTGAGCAGAAGAGGAATCTGCTCCAGATCCACAAAATGAGCAGCACTGGGGGTCATGTCTGGGAATCTCTGTTGTAAGAGTTGGTGGAACCCCTGCCTTTGTGAAAACTGTACTGAACTATATAAACTTAAAGCCAAGAACAGGGGCAGGATGCGCTGAATGTTGTACAGCCTACACTGCAGAATATAAGGACAGAGGCTCACAAGGATTTAAACATTAAAAAAAAAAAATAGAGGTTAAATACTCAAAGATTGTCAATATTTAGAATAGAAATCATATGTTTCTCCAATGAAACAATTTCAGCTACTAAAAAGAATCCACATGATTTACTGAGAGCCAGAGGGAAATCTGAAAACTGCTATTAGAGTAAGACTTCTAGCTGCAGAAAGGAGATTTTTAGGAATTCCCCACATCAGGAAATGGTATTTTGTTTTGGAAATAAGAATTTCAAGGAAGACCGCCAGCTTCCTGTGGATCCTATCCAGGGAATAGAAATAATGCCCGATCCGATTGCCATCAGGCACAGATGTTTCCACAGTAGCAAGCACATGCTGGCAAACTGGACCAAAGGCGCAAGCTGCTTAAAAAATTACGGGAAGAGAAGAGGGAACATGGGGAGGGGGTTCAATCAGTTCTTTCCCCATTCAAAGCAGTTTAAATAAAATGGAAGTAATCTTATTGATTCATAGAAAAATGTATTAGAAAACTCAAATGATTTTAAGAAAATTAGCAATCCAATTTAAGAAACATTGGACTGCTCGATCATATAGATGCTTGCTGGCTGTGGAAATTTACAAATTGATTTGTTTAAATCAACAGCAAATAGCCAGAGTTCTTGTGATAAGAGCTGACCTTTATAACGGGTCTCTGAAACCTAGCTTGGATACCAAATAAAAACTCATAAGAACACCCCCAGCAAAGTCCATCCTTAACTCGGTGTTGGCTACAATTTCATGGGTCAGAATTGCACTTCCTGATGTCGGTGTATTTTCTAGGCCAGATGTGAAAGGGATGTCTCCCGACTAATTGCTACATCTAAAGACATAAAGATGCTGAACCCAGTTAAACTTGAAACATTTCTCCTTTAAGGTTGTTCTGAATTAATAATATTAAAACAATAATTTTAAAAAGTTATGAGACCCAATAAACCCAACAAACCCTGATAAGTATGGAAATACGATTCCTCACTTTAAGCTTTTGCCTGAGGAATCTGGACAGATTGGCAGCTACCTTAGAGTTCTTCATTATTCTTTCTTCAAAGGTTAGTTTACTATGTATGGAGGGCCCTCATACACTTTTATAACCTAATCCGCTTAATCATAAAATACAATCTTGTTTTATGTTATAGATATATTTCAACTCAGAAGAACAGTAGTTATTGGGAGACAAGGTGGGAGAAGTTATAGGGGTAAATCTATTCTTTTAAAAACTTATTCTCATAGTAGCATTTGGAATAGAGGTTATAAGAGAGAGCAATATAATGATTTACACTAACTCTTACAAGTACAACATACAAATGAATAAAATTCCATTTCTAGCTAACTTGATTATACAGTCATGTGTTGCTTAATGATGCGGATATATTCTGAGAAACGTGTTGTTAGGTGATTTCATCGTTGTGTGAACCTCATAGAGTGCACTTGCACAAACCTAGATGGTGTAGCCTACTGCACACCTAGGCTATCTGCTATGGTTTTATGCTTCTGTGATACAAGCGTGTATAGCATGTTACTATACTGAATACTGTAGGCAATTGTAACACAATAGTAAGTATTTGTGTATGCAAACATAGAAAACATATAGTCAAAATACAGTATAAGAGATAAAGCCTGGCATATGTTTTAGAGCACTTACGAGTGAAACCTGAAGGGCTGGAAGTTGCTCTGGATGAGTCAGTGAGTGAGCAATGAGTGAATGTGAAGGCCTAGAACATTAGTGTTCACGACTGTGGACTTTATAAACACTGTACACTTAGGCTGCACTAAATTTATAAAGTGTATGTTCTTCTATGATAAATTAACCTGAGCTTACTATAAATTTACTTTATAAACTTTTAAAAAACATTTCAACTCTCTTGTAATAACACTTAGCTTAAAACACAAATATATTGTACAGCTGTACAAAAATATTTTCTTTTTTTATGTTCTTTTTCTATAATCATTTTTCTATTATTATATTATTATTATTATTATTATTATTATTTTACTTTTTCCACTTTTTTTGGTCGTAAAGACGAAGACACAACTTAGCCTAGGCATACACAGGATCAGGATCATCAATATCATTGTCTTCCACCTCTTTATCTTGTCCCACTGGAAGGGGCAACAATGCGTGTGGAGCTGTCACCTCCCGTAACAATGCTTTCCTCTGGAATACCTCTCGAAGGACCTGCTGAGGCTCTTCTTGAGGAGGTGTCACTCTTTTTGGAAATATGTTTCTGACGGTTTGCTGGATTTGTTTCTTTTGTCATCATAGATTTGCTTGGAAGCAGAGAGCGTACCACAAACATTCCTCTCTATTAATGATAACCTTTCTGTGTTGGGGTCCATGTTTCCAAACTTTTAAGGAGCTCGTTGAGGTCTGCAAAATCTGCTAAACCCTTCACGCTGCACTTCTTGGTGACGTCACGCCACGCCTAAGCAGGGTTCTCGATGCAAACAGAGATGTGATTCTTCCAGAATTGCATCACTGTCCTCCTTAGCTGCAGCAGTTGCCTGCGCAAAGGTCTACCATGGGTAGTAGGAGGACTTAAAAGCTGTTATAGTTCCTCGATCCTTTGGTTGGATTAGAGAGGCGGAAAGAGAAACACCACTTTCATACCGAGATGAAGATCACCCATAGAAGGAGAATACCCAGGAGCATTATCAACAATAAGCAAAATCTGGAAAGGTGTATTATTCTACAAACAGTACTTTGCCATTTCACTGACACAGTAATTTAGGAGGGCATCTCGGAAGAGGAGCTGGGTCATCCATGACTTCTTATAGCTTCTGTGGTACACTAACAGTGTGTGCTTGTTGATATGCTTGAAGGCCCTGGGTTCTCAGTCTGACAGATCACAAAGGGTTTCAATTTGTGTCAATATTAAGCCTTGAATCCTGGCATTGACTTGGCCCCCTTATAGATGTAAGTCCTTACAGACATCCATTTCCAGAATAGGGAGGTTTCATTTATATTGAATATCTGTTCTGGCAAGTAATTGTCCTCCGCAATTAGATTATCTAGAGTTTCCAAAAATTCTACAGCTACCTTCGCATCAACACTCACAGACTCACCATTTACTTCCATGTTATGTAATGAATAATGAATGATTCTTGAATCATTTAAACCACCCAGAGCTAGTGGCAAATTCAATATCATAGTCAGATCCAGACTTCTCTTTCACTATCATAAACAAACTTTCTGCTTTGGTGATGATCGTCATTAGTACTGAGAGGAATTTGCCTCTATGTCTGGTCTTCAACTCAGGTCATTAGAAGCTTCTCCATGTCTGACATAGGTCCTTCTAGAATTTTTGTAAATCTTATTGCCTTCAACAAGGCAGATCCTTTATCAGCTTCTGTGACTTTGTTCTTATATTCATGATTGCAGCTGTGATGGAATGGGGGATGTGCCTGACTGGCGGGTGATAACCATCACTGATTTTTCGCTTTTGCAGTCCTTAATCACTTTAAATTTTATTTCTAGGTCAATCACTTGATGTGACCTCTGGCGATATTAGCAGAGGGTTTTGCATGCTTAAGGCCATGATAAGCAAAACAACTTGAGATTAAATCTAGCACAAAGGAAACCGGTGCAATCAAGAGATGAAGTAAACAGGAGATGTATGAGGCTACTGCGGCATAGCACGGCGTACTATTTTTCAGCAACTTTTTTTTTTTTAATAAGGAGAAAGAGTACACTCTAAAATAATGACTACAAGAATGGTAAATATGTAAAACAGTAACATAATCATTTATTATCTTTATCAAGAATTATGTACTGTATACAATTGTATGTGCTATATTTTTATATGAGTGACAGGTTTGTTTACACCGGCATCACCAAAAAATGTGAGTAGTATGTTGATCCATGATATTACAAGGACTATAACTTTACTAGGCGACAGGAATTTTTCAGCTTCATCGTAATCTTATGGGACCATCATTGTATATGCAGTCCTTCATTGACTGAAACATTGTTATTGTGAGGCACATAACTTTATATCCTTTCCTACATAATCATGTCCCATTTGAGAATGAAATTTTAAAAAGTTTTTTCCCATGAAAATTGTTCCATTGATATTATTTTTTTTGAAATAACATGCCAACTTCTATGTAGATTTCAATGATACTATCAGAATATATTTCTCTCTAATAAAGAATAAGTTTACAGTTAACCAGCCCCCAATAACTGCAAAATCAATTTTAGTCCTTTGCTTGCCCCTACCTGATAAATATTTTTCTCCTTCCACCCTATGGTTTCAAATGAAATACAATTTTTAATAAATTAGTTGGCTGCTAACCCTGGTAACTCCTACTAGGCTGGTTTGGCTGGAGGACAACAGCTCTGGTTTGAGGTTCTGATGCAGCTCCAAAACCACAAGATCATTAAAATCCTCAGCCTGCGCTGCCACAGCTGCCTGGATCTCAGTTTCAGTATCTCCTACACTCCAATCTACATTTTGAAAAGAAAGGTTTTCCCATTGTAAATGCCACACCTCATTCATTTGCAAATTTCTTTTCTTATTTACTTAATCTCTAATTTTTTTCACACCTTAACCATGCCCCATTGTGCCTATCTCACCCAGTGAAAGGTAGCTAATGGATCACAGCTCTCATTTCCTTGGAATGGGGATGTAGCCTTCTAATCCCCTGCAGAGTAGTGATCCAAATAGTTCCTACCAATCCTTGGAAGATGGCACTTGACGTGAAATCTGTTTACTACTTTGGCTTTAAATAATACCTCTCAGAAACATTAGGTTTCAATTAACTTTTCCCTTGACAGTAAGGACCTTTGAGGATGGGTTGAATTGAGACTCATATGATCACAGAATGCTCCCTTCATTTTAATCAATACTTAGGGTTGAAAATATCAGGGGACAAAGAGCCAAAACCGGCAATAAAGACAGGCTTCATTCATAAATATTACTGGGCTGCGACTTCTCACTGAGATAAGAACTGGTCATAGTAAATCTTGCTTGATTTTACTTGTTTATAATCAGTTGTGGCTGTTTTTGTGTAACCAGTGAGTGATAATCTTAGCAGAGATTTGAGAATCAGTAAATTTTCAGGAAGAAGCTTGTGTTCAGAGGAGAAAGCTTGGCAAAGTGTTTGGCACATAAGTAAACTCGACTAATTGGTAGTTGCCAACTGCATTCTATAGCTCAGTTCCTATACAGGCTTTTTAATGTGGGTTTAAATTTATTCTGAAACACTTTACTAATTTATTCTGAATTATTTTAATTGATTAAAATATTAGAAAAATAATTAATGTTTCCACTTCTGCTAGTGTGGTAGAGTCGCTATCCAGAATAATTTTTCTCTTTGAAATACTAAACTCTTAGATAGTTTCTTTTAAGCCTTTCTTCCTTCTTTTCTCCCTTCCTTCCTTCCGCCCCTCCTTCTCGCCTTGGTAAACTGACAAGAAAATAAGGAAACCGAAGACTTCCAAAACAAAAGTGAAAGTAGAAATTCTGGTAGTCTTTAAGTATGTATATTAACTGTAGTCTTTAAGTATGTATATTAAAATATCTTGTGTTGCCATTAAAAGGCTAGAGATAGTATAATGTCCAGATAAACAGAGGAAGAAAAGTGGGCTAGGGAAAACAGAACATCTTATAATTAATCTTAAAAAAGGGAAGAAAGCTAAGAGAGAAACAGGGAAGACAGAAAAAAGAAACAGTAAAACAAATAGAAAATACATGATATAGTGCTAGAGATAAATCCAAACATAGAAATAATCATAATAACTCTCTGGTTAAAGGCAAATCTTGTCAAACTAAATAAAATCCTGCAACGTGCTCTCAGTAAGAAATACACAAACAAAAAAACACAGAAAGATTGAAAGTTGAAGGCAAAATCTAAATGAAAACTAGTATAGCTAAACTCATATTAGACAAAATATAATTTAAGAATTACTTTATGATGGAAAAGTTAAATTCGTCAGGATGATATAACAAATCAAAACTTGTACGTACTTAATGAAGTCTCAAAATACATAAAGCAAAAATGAACAGAATTATAAAGATGAATCGGTAATTCTGTAAGTATAGTGATGACAAATAAGGCAGACAAAGAGCAATATAAATGAACTTAATTATACAGATTAGAGTATACACATTTCTTTGAAGCACATGTGAAACATTTGAAAATTGACATTGTGCTATGTCATAATCAGAGCTGCTGTACACATTTTGCAAACAATCTTAAGTCAAAACACTGGTATCATATAGGACATTTCTCTAACTAGCTTAGAGAATCTATGTACAACTAGCTTAGAAATCATTAAACATAACTAAGAAAATCCTATATATTTTTGTGTTTAAAAAACCACACATGTCTAATGGTCAAAGAAAAAAATCATGGATAGAAAACATTGAGATCAACAATAACACTAACCATTAAATCTTTAGGGATTCAAATAAAGAGATACTTGAAGAATCTTAGAAAAGAAGAAAGGCTCACAATTAATGAAGTAAGCATCTAAAAAAGTTAGAAAAAGAACAGGAGAATAAACACCAAAAAGTAAAAAGAAGAAAATAATGCAATCTCCCCAGAAAATAATGAAATAGGAGACAAACAAAATAAAGAGGATTAACATAGACCAAAATTTATTCTTTGAAAGACAAAAAAGAGCAAATCTCTGGGGAAGTTAAGGAAAAAAAAGAGTATAATATCATTAATGAAAAGACTATAATAATCATGAATGACAAAAGATATCCAATAGTCATTATGGAAAAAAGTCAATAGATAAAATGAACAAATTCTTATAAAATTATAATTTGCTAAATCTACCTCAAGAAGAAATAAAGAATCTGAATTGTCCATTCAATAAATGAAATTAGTAGTTTAAAATCTTTGCACAAAGAAATGTTGACTTTCAGATAATTCTAATCTTATACAAACCCTTTCAGAGAATAGAAATTGAGGGAATACTCCTCAGTTTATTTTATGAAGCCAGTCTCACTCGATGCTAATTCTAGACAAGGACATCACAAGCAAAACCAAAAACCAAACAAAATAAATAAATATATAAAATAAAACAGGTAACTCTTAATCATGACCATAAACACAAAAATTCTAAACAAAATCGTATTAGCAAATTGAGTCTGAAAATATATAAAAAAGATACTACATTATGATCAGATTGCATTTATCCCACAGATGTAATATTGGTTTACTTTTACCTCATGAGCAAATTAAAAGAGAAAAAGAATATGTTTATTCCCCTACATGCAGAAAAATTCAACATAATTCACATTAGAAAAATTCTTGGGAAATTGATAGCAGTTATTGTCACTGCTTGGCTTCCTCAGGAAGAAGACTATGAGATAGAGAAGTCTTTAAGATAGAGATAAACAGGCAAGGGGGTTTATTAGGGCATGCTCTTGGTGTCAGCACTGTGGAAAGGAAAGGAAGGAGTATTGAGCAGAGAGAGGAGAAGCTGGGCTTCGGTGTAGCCTCAGGGGAAGCCTCAGGCAACCTTAAAGAGCTCAGAAATGAGGCTGACCTTTTGGAATTGTCTTGACTTGAGCTGAGTAGGTTGGGCCTTTATACCACATGCCAAATGGCCCCCTGAGGTGGGTTGCCCCAGCAAGTGGGTGTGAGGGAGGCAAGGTGACTTTCTTCAGCTGAAGAAACCTGCAGTCAAGGGTTGTGCCAGCAGTACTCCTAGCTGCTAGGAAATTGCTTCAACTCAGAATGGGGACCTCAGAGGCATATCACAGTGTCCATTACAAGCATGTACAGCCCTACAGCAGACATCATACTTGACATTAAATGTTGAAAGCATTGCCTTTAAGATTAGACACAAGACAAGGAGGCTATTATTACCATTTCTATTCAGCATTGTGTGATGAGACATGAAAAAGAAAAGGCTTAATGATTAAAAACATGATTAATGATAAAAATGATTAAAAAACAAAATAAATGTGATTTGCAGATGATATGATTGCCTATGAAGAAAATCTACAAGTGGATTATTCCAATAAAAGTTCATCAGAGTTGCTGGATACAAAGTGAATAAATAAGTATGTATATGTGTGTCAATTGCACAAGCAATAATTATTTAGAAAACCTCATTTAAAAATACTATTTATATGGCATAACAATATAACATAAATCGAAATAAATATGACAAAAAATTGTAGTCCCTTAGTAGAGAAAATGGTATAACTTTATTGAAAGATCTTAAAGAATATCTTAAACATATGGAAAGATAGAGTTCTGTTCTATAACGATTTCAATTCTCCCCAATTGATATATAGATTTGATGAAATTCTAATGAAACAAAAAAACCACTGTGGTTTTGTGAAATTTGACATGATGATTTGAAAATTTATATGGAAGAATAAAAAACCAATGAGGAAGAAAGCAGAAAACTTGTATTACTGGATATGATGATTTATTATCAGACGATACAATTAAGAATGAGACAAACAGACAGATGAAGCAGGATAAGACAGAATTAGAGTCCAGAAAGAAATCCAAACATATATAAAAACTTGTTTCGTGAGATCACTGGGAAAGTGTAAACTATTTCATAAAAGGCTTAAGGACAATTTGGTTCCCACATTGTAAATAAGCAAACAGGCAAACTTGAAAATAGATCCTAACTTCGTCATCAGAAACAAAAATCAATCTAGGCAGTTGGAGACGTAATGTGAAAGGCACAGCCATACGATTTTAGAATAGCATATAGGGAATATCTTCAAATTCTAGAATAAGGAAGGGTTTCTGAAAGAAGACACTAAAGTTCAAATTATTGCAGGGGAAGATTAATACACTCAACTTCATGAAAATTAAGAATTTATTACTGTCATCAAAAACAGTAATGAGAATAAAAAGACAAACCCAAAATTGAGAGAAGATATTTGCAACTTATAATTATTGATGAAAGATTAATATCTGGACTATGAAAAACTTTGAAGAATCAATAAAAAAAGACAAACCAATATAAAAATGGAGAATACATATGAGCCAGATTTACAAAAGAGGAACACAAACAATTCAGAACCATAGGAAAAGATGTCTACCTCGTCAGTAATCAGGCAAATGAAAACTAAAATAAATTGTATAAGTTAACAGATATCTTTTGCTGTCAAACTTAACAATAAACACATAATCTCACATAGTTTCTGTGGGACAGGAATTGGAGAATGGCTTAGCTAGATGAATCTTATCTGGTCTCATGAGGTTTCACTCCCAGAAGTTAGCTAAGCTCTAGTCTTCTGGCTTCAGTCCTTCCTTTGTAAGGACTGGAATATCTACTTTGAAGATGGCTCACTCACATGACTATGCTGTTGGCTATTGGCTGTTGCTATGTGGAGAAACTGCTTGAGTATCCTTACAACATGGCAGCTGGCTATGACCTCACTTTGGACATCGTAGTCCATGATTTCTACAAGATCTTATTGTTGACTCAGATTGGCTGCATTTATTCTGGGAGTGCAGTGCATAAGGAGGTGAATAACAAGAGGCAAGCTTCATAGAGAACCATCTTGGATGTGAGCTACCACAGCTGCCATTAACATTTAACAGAAAAAAAATTTAAAGGCCACTACTCCCTGTCATGAAAGGGACCTACAATTACACTCACTAGAAACACATGAGGGAAAAAACCAAAGGCAGAAGAGTTACCACATTGTATGGGTTCCCTATCCTCTCATCATTTTTTCCATGAGAGGTACTAGGGCTGTTAAGCCATGTTGTATCTCCTCAAGCCAAGAGTATAGAGCAATGGAAACTGTCACTTGCATGTGGGAATATAAACTGGTACAACCATGTCAAAAAATATTTGCATTTCCTAGGAGAGTTGGGCAGATCCTGTGATCTGGCAATTCCACTCCTAGTATGCATTTTAAAGGTAGTTTTGCACATGTGCAATAGACGACATGTTCACAGAAGGCTTAACGGAAAAAAAATTCATAAATAATTCAAAAACGGATCAACTGATTATGGTATACTTGTCAAGTGGAATACTATATAGTAATGGAAAATGAATGCACTAAGGTACATGCATCAATCTTAAGTTACCTAAAAACCAATGTTGAACAAAAGATGCAAGTCACAAAGGAATATGCACAATATATTACTTAGAATCCATACATAGGAGATAAAACTATAAAGAAAAACAAGAGAATGATCAATATAAAATATAGGATGGTAGCTACTTCTGTGGTTGAGAGATCAGGACATAATTGGAGAGGGGCACACAAGAGGCTCTGAGGCACTGCTAACACTATTTCTCGTATGCCTGGGAATTTATTATAATCCTCGTACCTCTATAGATTCATTTTTTATAGTCCTTTTGTGAAAAGGATGTGCTTTACAACAAAAAAAAATTGCAAATTAAAGAGTTCTTTTAAAAAGGCAATTGAAAATGTCAGGGCTATTTCAGTGAGCAAACTAATTGTTCTTCAATATTCATCAGCACACATCAAGTGTCATCTCAGTCTCCATTTTTTTTTTCCCATCAAAATAGAGAAGTATAAATGTACCGAGCCTGAAAAAGAGAGTCGACTGTCCTCAATTCAGAAATGTTACCATGAAAGTCATGGTAATTTGCCCTCAGAGCTCCCTCTGATTCATTGTCTGGCTCCAGATCTTTGATGTGAATTTTCAGAACTGCTAAAATAGACTGAGAATAATAAGCCCAAATTCAAACTCCATGCAGAAGAAAGATTAGAATTTGATTGCAATTGGTTTGCCAGGTGAAGTCTACTTCTCCACGTCTGCAGCATCCACGCCACCCCTCTTTGTTCTCATTGTTGCAGATGAGTTACCCACTTGGCCCTAAAAACTAGGGTTCTCCTGCTGAAAAAACTATCATCAGCTGAAAGAATATTCCCACAAGTAAGGGACATTTTTTCTGATGTGTATACTAATCACTAAACCCTTTAAATTTTTTTCCGAATCCTACTTTCAATAATGTATATGCATTTGAGTTATATATCAAAATAATTCACTGGCATTAACAAGATGTGACAAACCCACAGGTCAGTCGGGATTCTTTGGTTGTAGGCAACCAAAGCCAAATTTGAATGGTTGAAACTATAAAATAATTTATTGAAATGAAATAGAGTGTCTCATTGAAGTGAAAATGCAACTGACCAATCAGATTTTAGAAAGGGCAGGAATTAGAGGAGCTCTAGGAATCTAGATAGTAGGACTTATTATGCAGTATTTTTTCATAGGTACCATTCTCAAAATAGCTTCAGTATTATTCAGTTGTTGTGTCATTATGTTCAGTTTTTTGAAATCCTGCTAGAGACTGGCATGGTTTGGGACAGGTGACCACTTCTTGGCAAGAGGAAGATATAATTGACAAGTGCACCCAGACTGCCAAAGTAATAGGTTTGGGGTGATGATGCAAAGAGATCTAGTCTTTTCCAAAGGAAAATCAGGTTCTGTTACTAAAAGAATGGGAGTGTTGATGCCGGGCTGGTAAAATAGCACAAATCCATTATAACCCCTGTAGCAGAATTCAATTTTGCTTTAATCTTCTTATCCAGTACCATTACACAATTTAAATGAATGCTACAAATATTTGGGCACTGTCTTAGTCTTCTTGGGTTGCCATAAAAAATACTATAGATCGGGTGGCTTAAACAATAGAAATTTATTTTCTCATAGTTGAAGGCTGGAAGTGCAAGATCGGGGTGCCAGCATGGTTCGGTTCTGGTGAGACCTCTCTTCCTGCTTTCACCCTGTGTCCTCACATGGCCCTTCCTCTCCTGCTCTTCCTCTTCTTATAAGGCCACTAATCCTATCAGATCTCACCCCACCCTTATTACCTCATTTAACTTTATTGATCTATTAGAAGTCCAAATACAGTCATGCTGAGGGTTAGGGATTCAAAATATGAATTTTGTGGGGACACAGTTTAGCCCATGGTGGGTACTCACTATGGGACTCACAATTTGCTGACTCACTTTTGATAGTCTTCTTGTCCTCACGCACAAATTTGAGTGCAAGTGTGGTGAGTGTGCACCATTTCCTAAGTAATCTGTCAGAGGTTTGTCAGGCTCCGTGGAGAGCTCTGCCTCTCCTCCTGGGCTGAAAAGCACTGTGCTCAAAGCCAGAGGCCCTGTCCTTGATGTTGGTGTGCCAGGCTGGCTTGTTTGAGTCTGTTACTTTTCTGCATTTCGGCTCTACAGCCATCACTGCTCCAGTCCTGGTTGTGTTCCATCTTCTGTTTTTCAGACACCCCGACAGGAATTGCTTGGAGAAGCCATGTGGGATCGTGGAAAGATGTAGAAGTCAGGACACCTGTGTTCTATTCCTAGCTCTAGCGCTACAAGCTGTGTGGCATTAGAGAAATCTCCGAACTTCAGTAAGTTCATTTATGCCACAAATGCGCATTGCTTTCTTACTTACAAGTCTGGTCTAGGTGTTGAGAAGTCAGTGAGACGTGCTACGAAGAAAAAGTGTGGGATGCTGTTGTGGGGAGGGTAGGCAGCTATCAACTGATCTGGTAGTATAGATCACAGAAAGTTTTCTGGGGGAAATGACCTTTGGTAAGAGAAATGACTGCCTAGGAGTAGTGGTGGGGTAGAGTGGGGGAGGAAATGCGTTAGAGACAGAGGGGACAGCATGTACACAGTCCCTGAAGCAGGAGGAACTTTGAGCTTCTGGTTGGATCAAAGAGAGGCCTGGGGAGAGTGATTTAAGATAAGGCTGGGTAAGAAGGGAGGCAAGAGCATGTCGAGCCCTGTTAGAGATTTTATTTCCTGTCCCAGGCCCTGTGGTGGAGTAGGAGACATGCTCCAAAATGCGTTTTCAAAAGACGCCGCGGACTAAGATATGGAGGAGTAATGGAGAGAGCAGAGGTGGCTATGCTGAGATCAGTGAGGTGGCCAAGGAGGCCAATGTTTGGATAGGATGGGGAGAGTAAAGAACAATAAACACGGTGGTCATTTCTAATCAAGCTTACTGTGCCTGCGAAGATCTACCTGTTGGGCCTAGAGTATTAATTACCGAGCACAGCATTCAACAACATTTATTGAACCAGACACTTTTCTAGGTGCTGAGGACATAGCAGTGAACACAGATCCTGGCCACACAAGCTTACTTTCTAATAAAATGGTTTATATTCTAGTGGGGCTGTTGTAGGATCAAATGAGATACGTAAGCTACCCAAGTGTGAAAGGTTACTTTGGGATTGCTAGTTCACCGATTTCTAGAGAACGCCTGTTCAGCTTCCTCCCTACGTTAGTTTCCTCTGACTGCTGTAACAAATTACCACAAACTCAGTAGCTTAAGATACCACAAATGTATTAAGTTCAGTTTTGGAGGTCAGAAGTTCAAAATGGGGCTCGCCGGCTAAAATCAATGTGTCGGCTGGGCTGCATTCTTCCTGGAGGTTCGTAGGGGAGAATCTGGTTCCTTGCTTTTTCCAGCTTCTAGAGGCCATGTACATTCTTGGCGCATGGCCCTGTCATCTTCAAAGCCAGCAAAGGCCAGTAGATCCTTTCTCATATCAAGTCACTCTGAATCTTACACTTTCCTCTCTCTTTCACTTTTAAAGGTCCTTGTGATTACACTGGTCCCACCTGGATAATCCAGGAAACTCTCCACACCCAAAGGTCTTCCACGTAATCACATCTGCAAACTCCCTTTAGCACACTCCCAGGTTCGGGGTTAGGACATGGACATCTTTGGCGGTGGGGCATTATTCTGCCTGCCACGCTCCTCAGTGCAGCTTTACTAGGTCCAAGTAAGAAATGGGATTAAGTTTTCTCTTCTTCCTTTTTGGTTTTGCTCTCAGTGTGAGAGTTACTGAGCAGTTAAGTGACTGAAACACGGGGGTAACCAAAGTCGAATCAGTCTCTTTTTCCTTTGTCTGAGAGGTTTTAAGAGAATCCCAGAGAGCGTCCTCTTTCTGAGAGGGCCAAGTGTCAAGACCACAGGCCTCTCTGCCTGTGCTGCTGGGGAGAAGCGATCAGAGGGCTGTGTTTGGTTGTCTCCGCTGACTCACTGTTCTCAGAATACTCCAGCCAGTCTCTGGAAACCTTCAACTGTGAGCACTCTGTCAAGCCAGATTTCCTACCTACAGTGTCACTAGCAGAGGACAAAAAAAGACTTAAAGAATATCCCCTGACACATTTTATAGCACCGAGGCAGGATAGCATTCAGGTGAATAAGGGAAGATATGGAACTTGTATCCTTTTGGGGAAAAAGATTCGAAGCAAGTTCTTAAAGTATTACACTTTCTTATAATGCTACTATTAAAGTATGAGTAAAACCCACCACTGGGGAATTTCAGTGACCCATTTAAAACTAAATTAATTGCTATTTTATCGTCAGGGACCAGGCTACAGTTTTATAAATCTCTCCTGTGGCCACTCTTGAGAAGCAGCTCTGAAAAAGAAATAAAGGGTTGTGTTCAAGTCTTTTTTTTTTTTCCTTCAAGCCAATGACTAGGGTTCTTCAGGTAAGAAACTGCCAACTCAAAAATAGCAGGTAAGAAATTACTCCCTTTAGATGCACAATTGTGTGAGATGCTTGTGAAGTCTGCTTTGCTGTAACATCACACTGTCTCCTTAGCTCTCATCAGCACTTTTCTAGGACTGCCAAATTGGACTTCAAGCCCCTATAAGTGACAAGGCTTAAGGACTGGCAGTGGGAAGTGGTTTAAAATATGTGGGTGAAAATGGGCTTGAGAGGGAGGAAGGGTATTAGAATGTTCAAGAAGACAAGGCCATAACCTGAGAAACAGTGCAGTCCGCCCTTGTGAGTTGCCTCTGATGTGACAAGGACAGGAGTTGACAATATAGGGGTGTGCTCGGAAAGGAGGTGGGACGAATGAACTTTCTGGCCATGGATCTTTGTTTGCCATATGCCACACTAATGGGTCATCTTAGTCAGATTTGCTTCTTTAGCGAAAATAATTCTCCATTTTTCCCGGCCTCATGAGAAGGCCTCTGGGAAAAGCAGTCGAACAAACTTCAGGATGGGCCTCATCTTTGAAGAATGAACGTAACAAGAGGCACCCAATATGCAATATCCACTTTCCTAGACTCGCGGGGCCTTCCTTCCTTTCTCAGCCCTTTTCAGAACCCTGCTCTGCTTTCTTTCAGTCCTTGTAATCAGCATCATCTCATCCGCGCTTTTCAACTAACTGCTGGCCACACAATGCCTGCAACCCAGTTCGCCTGCCTTAGCTCGCTGCCGCTGCGTTCTCAAATCTCAAGGGCACCAGCGGAAGAACAGAGGTGCTTCCACCAGAACCGAGTCTCCTTTCCCACACTCCGAGCAGGAAAAGGAGTGAAAGGTAGGTGAAGGAGGGTCTCTCTTTCCCTTTCAGAAGCCCGGCATCAAAACCCTGCTAGGATTTATATGCTGTACTTCATTGTGCATTGTAGCCTACAGCCTATGTCTTTTCTATTAAAGCTAGAATTGATTCACGAGGTAATAAATGCAAGAATCTTTCCCAGGCTTTGCAGCAAAATTACTTCTCTTATTAGTGGCATTAAGCAGGTTTTTACAACTGGAGTTAAGCTACCCCGATGTTCTGTGTGTCTGGTTGTGTGAAATCCCGGGCTACTTGAGATGGCTGAGAATAGGAGGCAGGGCCATGTTTGTGTCTCAAGTTCCTAGATTTGTTCCTATGAGGAATTTCTCTTTAATTCTTTCACTAGAAAGCCACAGCTCATTAAAATCAACTAGGCAGAGAGCATAAAATAACAGCACTTAAACTCTGACTTTGCTTTAGGGTTTAGCGACCTGCCTAGTCAAATTGCCCGGGTGTTGATTTTAAAGCAAAGCTGCCTCTGAAAATAAATCACCAGGTGGCCCTGTCTAAGCCTCTGAGAAGATTGTGTCACCTGGTCTGTCACTTCTCCCTCTGGCTGTCTGTAGTTTCAACAGTGGGATGCAGGGTTGGCACCCACCTGAGTGGCCTCGTTGCAGGGTTGCTGAGCTGCTGAACGGGGGAGCTCAGCTGAATGCCTTTAAAAGTCCATCTCAGGGGCCCAGAGCTTCATATCCCAAAAGGAGGTTGTGTAATAATCTGTAGCGTCTTTTATTAAGAGATGAGCTCAGAAAAATTTTAAGCAAAATATTATTATCGTTATAGCCTTTTCCTTCAAGGAATCACATAACGAATCCTTTTTTAAACACGAATAATCCTCCTTTAATTTTATCTCTTCTCGAAATGCTGATTTTTCATGTGTCGGAAAATGGTTATTCCTCTAGAGAACAGAGCACGTGGGCAAGTAAGCCATTTAGCAGCAATATAGTTAAAGTGTTGCGAGTTAATTATTTCTATTCCAACTGCCAGTAAATCTGTTTTGTGTGTCCCAGTTTGGAGAACGTTATGGAGGACACGGAAGAACATCTGAAGACAATATATTAGCAAGGCAGTCCTTGCTTCTCTGGGGTACAGTATTTATGGAGGTGGTGACTATTGAATGGGCCAGGAAAGGACACTGTGACTTCACAGCCTGATAGTTAACTTCTCTGAGAGCGTCCCAGGCATGCTGCTGTTTCTGTCTGTCCTCTGGGAAGAGCGGAATGCAAAGCAGCAGAGGACGTGTTTCTCGGAGATCAAAGGCGACAAAAAATAGAAAGCTAAGGAGCCAACATGAGTTGCTGAAGTCCATACTTAATGATCTTCCTTCTCCCAGGGATGAAAATGACATTGAACACTTAGCAGCACACAGTGAATGCAGTCCCAGTTGGGACCAGAGGGACACTCAGTAAACAAGAATGGACTGAACGCTAAACCGAACAGCGCAGGGAGGAGGAAGTTCCCGTGGTCAGGAGACACACGAGCTCAGGGGCAGTTTAGCTGTGACCATCACTCCCGTTCAGTATCGGTGCTTTGGCATTTACGAAATGCATTTGACGCTCACAGAGATCCTGGAGGGGAGGTGTGGGATGAATTACGTCTCCCTGAAAGTAATATTAAAGTCCTAATCCCAAATAAGAAGGTGATCTTATTTGAAAATAGGATCTTTGCGGATGTAATCAAGTTAGGATGAGGGCATACTGGATTAGGATGGGCCCTAACCAAATGACAGATGTCCTTAGAAAATAAGGAAAATTTGGATGCCTACAGGGAGGAGGATGCCATGTGAAGACTCAGACGCACGTGGGAAGACAGCCAGGTGCAATGGAGTGGACACTACATAGTTGGGCCCCTGCAAGCCCAAAGGCCGAGGGTTGCAGATAACCACCAGAAGTTAGTAGAGAGGCATGGGACAGATTCTGAGCTGCCAAGAAGGAACCGATCCTGCTGGCACCTTGAGTTTGGACCTTTAATTTCCACAACTGTGAGAGAACACATTTCTATTGTTTTAAGCCATCTAGTTTGCAGTATTTTGCTGTAGCAGCCTTAGGAAAATAGTACTGCGGGTATTATAGTTTCATTTTATAGAAGAAAAGCACAGGTTTCAGATATGTTAAGATACTTACTGAACATTACAGAGTCAGTAGAAGGATAACATGACTTAAAACCCAGAGCTGTAACTTCAAATCCTAGGCTCTTCCCCATGTGACCTCTGAAGGCGGTGACATGGAGGGGAATAAAAAAGAGATGTGCAGCAATTCCATTTTGGGGTCTGTTCTCAGAAGACTTGAGAACAGGATATCCAAGAGCTATTTGCATATCCATGTTTATGGCAGTATTATTCACAATGGCCAAAAGGTGAGACCAACCCAAATGTCCTCTGACAGCTGAATGAATAAACAAAATGTGGAAAATACATACAATGGATATTCTGACACATACTACAACATGGACAAACCTAGAGGACATTTTGCTAACTTAAAAAGCCAGTCACAAAAAGACAAATACTGTATCATCTCACTTACATGAGGTATCTAGGGTAGTTAGTTCCACAGATACAGAAAGAACGGTGGTTGCCTGGGGGGCTGGGGCGTGGGGGCAATGGGCATTGTTGTTTAATGGGCATAGAGTTCAGTTTTACAAGATGAAGAGTTCTGGAGAGTAATTTTACAACAACATAAGTGCACTTACTGAACTGTGCACTTTAAAATGGTCAAAAGCTGAATTTTATGTATATTTACCACAGTTCAAAAAAAAAAAAAAAGAGAGAGAGAGAGAGAGAATGTGGATGGGGCGTGTTCTGATAACAGACTGTTGGTTTGGACGGGCTGGTTTCCATCATTGAAGAAAACATCGTTTCTGCCCGTCTGGGACTTGCACTCTACGGAAGCATTCGGCAAAGCCCGCCTTCCTCCAGCAGGACCTGGGACCCACGCTCTGACAGGTACCAGCTCCGCCCTTCATGCCAGCACGCACTCTGCCCCTGTGACTCCAGACTGCTGTTTGAGGCAGCTCGGCTCACGTGCTTAGCGTTCGCTCCGAGACTTAGAGTACTGTTCTCTCAAAAGACTTGGGGAACCACCCTTTCTCTGTTAACAGGAGAGTGGTTTTAATCGCACTGCTTCCTGGTCTTGCGAGCTGGTGGCGAAGATGAGAGTCACGCGGGTCCCTCTCATGGATTATTCCTTCACCCCCAGAGCTGTGCTCCACAGTAGCAGAGCTCTGGCCGCCTGGCCAAGAGATGGCTTCAGTCCTCTGTTTCCCAGATGGGAGTCGAGTGCCGAGGGGCTGCGAACTACTGTGCAGTGGCCTTCGACCTGCAGGGGTGTCCTCTCAGCACCCTAGCGGGACGGTCCATGCCTCTGTTTTGTTTGCTGCGCTGCACAATTCATCTTCGTGTTGCTGATACACACATTTACAGTCTGATTCACTTGATGTTTACAACTCATGCTACTGAGTTTAAGGGGGCACGAAGGGGCATCACCGGTCTATAAACATAATGTTACGTGACTGTGTTGGTTATCCTCATCTGGCCCTCTAGACCCACCCTTGGCCCTTCTCTACTGACCTCTAAGGATGACATGTTCAGTGCTCCCGTTGCCCTCTGGCTGTCAATCGGATTCATCCCCTGTGAGGCACTGGCAGGGGACAGGCAAGAGGAGAATCTACCCGTGGAAGCTATTTCCTTCCTGCTGGCTCCAAGGCTGTGACCCACAACATGCAGCAACCTGCCCAGAAAACCAGGCACCTTTATCTATCATAAACAACCCAGGAAGCCAGTTTGCCATAAGTCAGATTTACAGGAACCAGATTGTTATCTCTAGTGATAATTCAGGAAGCTAAAAAATAACTTCTGTAACAATTATCCCCCAAAGGCCAGAACTTGATTAATAACTGACAGCTTCTCTGATTCATGTCCCTGCTTCCAACTTAGGGCCAACCAGAGAAAAGCTACTTATGTACCCCTAACCAATTATACAGAACACCCCACTTCCAGTTCGTTTGCCTACAGCTTCCCCAGGCCAACCTCCTCTAATCGGCACACACCTGAAGTCGTCTCTGTATCTCGCTGTAAAGTTGTCTCACGCCTCTGCCTGCCAGGAGTCGCTGGCAAAAGGAAAGTGAGAGTGGCTGAGTCCCTTGCTATAGCAAACTCAGAATAAATAGCCTTTGCTTTTTCTCATGTGGTTGGTCCTCCTTTATTTCTGCAGAGCCGGTAACCTTCTTATTCTCCTAGCGTCCTGCCTAGGGATAGTGAGACTTGGACTCAGTTTCTTCTCTGTGGACTGGATTCTCTTCCTCTGTTGGGGAGCAGAGTGTGGCCAACAGAGTGTCAGCAGGAGCAATTTCCTGGGGGATGAGCCCAGAAGAACCTGGCTAGACTTCCGATGCTCCCCTGAGTGAGACTCAAGGGACACCTGGCTTCGTTTAAGAGCTAGACTGTAACTGAAGTGTAGCTCTTGGTTCCTCTTTTCCAGTCCCACTCACCCCATGAGGGTTGGGGCCTGTCCTTACTCTTGCCAACGAACCCAAACCCACGAGTGAGGCCTGAATCCCCAATAGATCAAAGTTCTCTCTACCAGCCGCCTTTCTCCATGGCCAAGGCCAGCTGCCTGAAGTCTCCTTGCCCCACCACTGCGCTGCCTCCCGAGATCGTCCCAGGCCTCCCTTGCTTTCGCTTTCCCTTGGCACACGCGCTGCTGCTGCCGCCTACCTCAGGTGCAAGACTAGCCAGCACTGTTCTCACAAGCCGCCCGACACGCTCTCCCTGGCTGGTTTGGCTCTAGTGTAATTTTTGAACAGATTGAGAAGTGACCACATGATGGCACTAGATACTCTCAGAAAGTTGGCAAACTGCAAAGCCCCAGGGAGTCAAGATCTGTATTCTTCTGTTTTTGTGAATGTCAGAGAACTGAAAACTGATAGTGATCAAGAACCTCCAGAAAATCTTAATATATTTTGCCAAAGGCTCTTCCTAATCAATGGCCATTGATATCTGACACTTGCACAACATCACTCTCCTTCCTTAGCACGTGTCCCCGCCACCCAAGTCCCACCTCTCTTTGTACTCACACATGCACGTTTCTGTCCTAAATAGCCTGTCAGTTGCTATGAGCCCAAGAGTGCACACAGAGAGATTTAAGAAAGATTAAAATGTCTTACCTAATGGATGAAATGATTTCTCCTTTTGTTTTGGTCGATCATTATGCTAAGTAAATAGTTAGAAGCTTTTTCCCTTGCTACATGCATAGCTGGGCAAATCTCATGCAGAAATGAAAACTGCCCACATCTAGAAAAATCCCTCAGCTACTCTGGTGATTAGTCATTACATAGTTAGCACAGTTGCCTCGGTAATTGTACAAACATTTGATATTTTCCCCTATATCTTTTCTGTCTGATTAAAATTAATATTCATTTTGTGCACACTTTTTAAAACAGCCTTGGTGAGATTTATAGGGGCATTTTATTTTTTAATGATAGCTGATAGTCTCTGAGCTCTATGTGAAAGGCAGCAAAGCACAGTGGGGAGAAACCTGTCTTTGGGGTCAAGACTGGGGAAAGAGTAACCTGAATCCTGGCTTGATTCTTACTTTGTAATGTTGGCCAGTGTTCTCAACTTCTTTGACTTTTAATTTGCTTATGTGCGAAGAGTATTTTGCTTCTAAAGTTGTTTTGGGGTGATTAAATGAGGTAATGCAAACATGCATAGTAGGTGTTCAATTAGTAGTAGGTAGTCTTCCTGTGAGTAGACCAGATGATCACAGAGCATAACCTGTGGTCAAACAACCGGTCATGCTCCTTTGGAAACACCTTGTGGTGATTAAGAGCATGACCTTTTGAATCAAATTATTTGGATCCAAACCCTGGTTCTGCCACTTGTACAGTAGGTAAACTCAGAAAAGGTAAGCAAAACTTTCCAAGCTTCAGTGTCTCAGTTTGGAATGGTAGTAATCAGAACCTCCACTTCACCGTTGAATGAGATAATGCATGCGTTGTGGGTTGAATTGTGTGTCCTCAAAGATGCTGAAGTCCTAATCCCCAGTACTTTGGAAGGTGATCTTGGTAATAGGGTCTTTGCAGGTGGTCGAGTTTTAAGATGAGGTCATTAGCATGGTTCCTAATCCAACAACTAGTGTCCTTGTGAAAAAGAGGAAATTTGGACAGAGAGAGACACGCACACAGGGAGAACACCAGGGGAAGTTTAAGGGAGAGATTGGGGTGATGCATCTACAAGCCAAGGAATGCCAGAGGCTGCCAACAAACCACCAGGAGCTAGGAGGGAGGCATGAACAGATTCTCCCTCACAGCCACCAGAAGGAAGCAACCCTGCTAACACTTGATCTCAGACTTCTAGCCTCCAGACCTGCGAGACAATAAGTTTCTGTTAAGCCACCCAGTTTGTGGTACATTGTTATAGCAGCCTCAGGAAACTGAAACGGCCAGGATGCACTGACCCAGTGCTTGGCACCTAAGAGGCATTTACTAAATGTTAGCTATTATGGCTGTTGTTGTGAGCTAGTGAGATTTCTCACCTTTTCTAACACCGCTTCCTTTGCACACGAATATTCCCAGCTAGTTTCTCCTGCCTGGTTACTAGAACCTGCATTTTATTGTGATGCTTAAACATGTTCAGAAAGGCATATACAAAAGCAGATTTGAATCAAGCTGTTGATTAGATACACCTTGAGCAGTACATCACTGAATAAAAAGCCCAATGTATAAAGAATGATTTTATACAAGGTGAAAGTATAACCAGACGACTTCTGTGATTAAATTTCGAGGTGTTCTAGCAAGTGTCAGGTCCACAGCTAGTGGAGACAAACAGCAGTACTGAGGGGATCTCTCAGCATCCTGATTTGCTATTCACACATCTCCAGGAGTGGAAATTCATTTCATGAAAAGCACAAGATTCCTGGCAGGGCTCCTTGGTGGCTGCTTTATTTTATACTTGTCCTGTGACAGCACGGAGGAAGAGTTTTACTCTGTCGTTTTTTGATATGACCTGTCTCACTGATGAAAACTCTGCAGAAGTCTTGACCCATCTGGCCTGTGACTTGATTTTGGATGTTGGCGTCCAAACCGTCTCTAAATTCACATACACAGCAGAGGTGCTTGCATAGCTTCTGAGTCACGGAAGATGTTCGGCAATAAGTATGTGTTGTAAGAATGCATGAACTGCAAAAATAAACATGTATTTTACTTATACTTGATTCTGGGCCTTAAAGATTATCAAGACGGCCTCATGGGAAAATATACTTTAGAGGTTTGAGACAGAAAGCATTGGTGGTCTTTCTTTTTTGGAGAAATTAAAATAACAAGCATTTCTTTTCCTCTCATACATGCTGTGTATAAACAATCCCTAGAAACAAAGTGTCTGGAGTATTTTATTTCTTAATTAATCCAGTTTTACTATTCAGAATAAATAGGATGATGTTCAGGCTGAATGAAAGAACAGGAAAGTTTAGAGGATACAATCCAAGGAGGAGTTTCAACTCCCTCCACATCTGCTGCTCTATTTTGCTTTAAATTAGATTTTAAAATTAATTTAATTTTTCATTTGAAACTGTTCGGCTGTCCCTCACCCTTTTTTCTTTTCTTCCAGCAGCTGGTCCTCTTGTCTGTGTCCCCCCTCATTCCCAAAGGACCAAATGCTACTTTCTACATCATCTGACAATTTTTCCCCCATCATTAAAAAAAAATTCTTAGTTATATGAGTAATGTTTTCATAAGAAGAGCATGATATCAGTTGATAGGACCAGGCTTATTGGTATATGAACAAGACAAGGATCTCCCACTGAGTTTAGAAATTCCATTCTGTGTTCAGCTCTTTCAACATGCAGATGTTCAAGGTACCACAACAGTATACAACTTGACCCATCTTCACCTTCATTTCCGAAGCTGGAAAATCTGAGACATAAGGGGCTAATTATTTCACAGGGCTATTGTTGGGAATCTCATTTTCATGTATTATTAATATTATTTTCCACCAACTAAGATTTTTATCTGCTGACCATGGGTATCATACAAGGAAATAGTGGGGAGATAAAATTAAGAAATGAGAAATAAGGAACTTACACACAACAGCAGAAAGTCAGGACTAAGTTAGGAAAAACATATTCAGATATTGGGGGTGGGGTATAGGGGCCACATAATTTCAGTGATCAAGCTTTAAATATGACAGATTTTTGAAAGCTCAAGGTTTAGGGTCAGATACGTGGTTTTCATGATCAGAGAGAAGGACAAGGCTTCTAAGAGATGACATATGGAACCTTAATGTCTCTCTGGGTTCTTACATGGTGGTAGGAACATAAGAGCTCTGTGGGGTCTCTTTTGTAAGGTCAATAATCCTGTTTGTGAGGGCTCCACCCTCATGACCTAAGCACCTCCCAAAGGCCCTACCTTCTAATACCATCACATAAGATTTCTATACATGAATTTTGGGAAGACAAAAACATTCAGTTTGGCAATGACAGATTCCTTTGCTCAGCAGTGGTGTGGGTATGGCCATGAGGAACTCAGATTTGCTTTCAATTAAAAATGAACACTTTTTAAAAGTTGCCTATTCTGAATACAGTTAAACCCTTTGGGTATGAGGGATAAGGAAACATTTAGGGAGCTAATACACACCACAGAAAAGCAACTGTAAGGAGTTCACCTGCATGTGGACTGAGGACTGGGCTCCTGATCAACAGCTTGTTCTACTCTCTTTCCTCCCTTTTTGACATATCTCCTCAGTACACACCCATGTACCCTCAGCAGACTTGTGTTATCTCTTTCTGGATTCTGGAGTTGCTTAAGGGAGAGTTTCTTTCTGTCTTTTAACTCAGTGTCACCAGTTCCTAGCAGATTCTTAGCTCCAAGGGGACAGAGAACCCATTCTGTTATTTACTGTACCTCCTGCTCAGCCTCCAGTAAATATTTGTTGCATGAATAAATAAATTACCCAGTAAATTGTAGGCACTTAATAAGTATTTGTTCAATTAAGGAATTGTACATAAAATTCAATCATATTTCCATGCAATTGAGGAATTAAATATTTTGAGAAACACAATATGTAAAATGACGCTTTTATCTGCTTCAAATCTCCAGTCCTCTCTTTAGGTTTTTCTGCTTATATACATATTTTTTTTACAGAAAATCTGGAAAACACAGAAGAAAATGAAAATGATACGGAATCCTCTTACATAAAATTAAGAACTGTTAATACAGTCCTACTCATACTGCACACAATTTTTTCATTCTGCTTTTCATTCAATTATGAATATTTTTCTACATCACTAAATCTTTTCAGTTAACATTCTTTTTAATGGCTAGGAAACATTCTGACTTATTGCTGTATCTTAATTTTACTTAGCTATTTCCCTTATTGCTTCTAATGCATATTATTTTTGATTTTTTACTATTATAAAAAATGTTGCAGTGAAAACTTTGACTATAAATTTCTGTCTGCATTTCTGATTGTGTGCTTAGAACAGATTCCTGAAAACCTTTTTCTCCCAAGTGTTCATGGAATATTTTTGAGAGAACACTGGTACTTTCTGCCTTTCATTAGTGATCCGGGGTAAAGGTAAACATGGTAACCAGCCATTAGTTTGCTAATTGTCCCTTTTTAAATATAGCGACCCAATAATTTCTACTGCCCTACCCTCGTAACCTGCTCCAAAACTGCATCTCTCTCAGCCAGGCTTGCAACCCCGCCCCCTTCGCCTGCCTCAGCATAGCCTGGTGCTCTGGACATTTCCGTGTCATCCAGAGAAGGGTTTTGAAAACGCCGAGATTGATGGGATCCATTCGGGAGTGTGCTTTTTGGGTGGAAAGGATAAAAGCGCATTTTTGCGAGAGCTTTCGGTCATCCTGAACAACTATTGACCTAAACAACCCTTGAGTTTATGCCCTTGTAACCCTCTGAAGAGCACTCTGGACTGTACAGAATCAAAGGGCATGCTATAAACACAGTCAACCATCTTTCTTTCTGCCTAAAATACATCATTAAAAGAGGAGATAGGTATATGTTAGCCCGATACATTACATCGCAATGTAGTCTCCGTAACAGGAGGAACAGCTTACCTTTCCAGTCAGGAGGTGGTCCTTTCCCAGATAAGATCTAAGTGGCTACAGATTTTAAGCACTGCTGAAAAGAAATTGCCATGAGGCTAAAGATACAGGACTGGTCCTGGTCACCAGCTCTGCACCCAGGAAGCTCCCGCGTAAATCCCTGCGGCTGCTGGCCTGTGAGCTCCAGCTGCGCCTGGGATAGAAGCTGGGTGCCCGGCACAATAAGCCACAGCTGTACTCAGGCTCTTGGAATAGCACAGGACACTACTCAGGATGGTCATGTGGCCGGGAAGAGGGTCAAGAGGGTCAGATGGCCAGAGTGCGAACTTCTGCTTTAAGAAAATGTATGGTTTCCAGTTTCCTGAGAGATTGGCTGCTCCAGAAGAAAGGACATTATTAGAAAGTCAGGGGGCTTGGAGTCATGGGCTGGGAAGCTGCATATCCCAGGTGTGAGGCGAGCACAGAGCCAAGAACAGGGAGGGTGCAGGTAACTCTTAACATATTCGAGTTCGTACCAACTAGTTCTTTCTGCTACTCTGAGCTATTTTGTTTTAGAACAAAACAAATACTTGATCAGGAGATAGATGACAGGCAAGATTAAAGCAGACATTTATTAATTAATCGAATAAACTTTAAATAAGTGATACATACACTTAACTGTAGCACAAACACTGTGGTTTAAAATATTATATCTCTAACAACCCTTGCCAATATGTTTTTTACAAGGGAGTTAAATACTATCGGCACTTTGTGATGTTGAGCCAAATTACTCTGGCATATCATGGTACAGAGTACAAGAATGTGTTTTTGTGAAAGACTTGAGATACCAGGTGATCAATCCATATAGCTCGTGAATATGTCATGGGTACCAGAATGTATTGGTGGGAGCCAGCCCTCGGGGCTGAGGGGCTCCCTTCCGTACTTTTGACGGCATGTAGGCATAGAGCTAGGCTGAGTGGGACGTCTTATTAGGAGGCAGGAAAGCTAAGACCTGGGGTTTGTCTTTAAAAACCCCGAGAACGTATCTCATAACTAGAGTTGGAAACTTTTTCAGGCCTAAGCTTTGTCTCAGCACGTGTTGCCCTGTAAAGTGTCAATGATCTTTTCCAAGAGCCGATCTCAGCATTGGCTGGAGCTTAGTTTGCAGGATCTTGGAGCAGGTCACCTAAAGATCATTACCATCAAAGTAGGCCCAGCATCCACTAAATGCTCACTGCATACGAGGCCAGGCCATGCCTCCTGCCTGTTTTAAGAGATACTCTCCTGGCTAGGGCTGCTTCCACCACACCCAGAGCGACTTCCTGCCTTACTGAGGTTCCTCTTAATTTCATTACATTTAGCCGAGTTGCACGGTTAGTAAGCTATGGTTCAGTATGTACTTTAGTACCAGAAGATGCATTTTAGCTAAGATTTAACTGCTAACCAAACCAGAGTAGAGCCGAAAGCCTGATGAGGCAGATGGGTTTCATACACCTTGCTTTTTCCAGAGGTTTTCTGCAAAGTTGGCTCTGGCCTTGCTCTGTGTCATGTGACCTTTCATGGCACTAATGGAGATGGGCAGAACCATGCTGGGTGAAGGCATTGAGTTACTGAAGTACGGCAACCACGCAGACAATTAACATAAGCATCTAACACCATGGTGCATTGAGTAAGTGTGCCATAACTATTTATTGAATGAGAAATCAATGGTTTTAACCACGGATGACATTGTGAGAGAGGGAAAGAGGAAGTCTTTTTTATCCCAGGAAGAGTAGGTAACTAGTTATTTTCCCAGCAGCGACCATCCTTCCCACCCCAACTACCACCCTCTGAAGGAAGAAGATATGGAATATGTAGTGAGGATACATTTATCTTTTCGCTTCCTCCCCCTGCAGTTTTTCTGTCATTAAGACTAAGCTATGATAGGGAGAGAAGGGGACTGACCTAAGGAAGGTCCTTGCCAGATGGAAAAAAAAGAATATTTGTTTCTTAGTGGGCGGAGATAAAACGAGATGAGAGGGGATGTGCAGTGGGGGGCAGGGGTCAGCGCAGAGTGTGCTGGAGACCATCTGTTGTGGTCAGGTGAGGTGCTGGCAACAGCTCGAGGGGTAGATTCTGTCAAGCAGTGATGGAGCCTGGAGCCCCTCCTCACTGTCCCTCTCTCCTCACCCAGTTCAGCTCTCTACCATGAAATGTTTCCCGGGTCACTGTGGCTGGAACCTGGAAATGCAAAATAAAAGAACAAAAACGGATGGTGCTCAAACAGTGCATTCTGTGCTTGCCATCTGTGAGTTTTCAGAGTGATTCGGCTTCCAATCTCCCCTCCAGAGGCGGCTGACATTATTTTCATACGCAGAGCTTCCCATATTCTGGCAGCCTTCTTTGGCTGCCAGAAATAGAGCATCAGGGTCAAGAAGCTTCCCCAGGGATCTGATCCACTCAAGAAGAACGTTCTCTGAGGCTGCCCACAAGCTGGGACCAGGCAGCATTTGTTTCTGGTGATGGATTGAGCGTATGACATGCTGTCTGGAGGAGGCCTCATGTGGGATGTACAACTGCATTTTCATCATCAACATTAGCCTGACACATGACCTTCAATAACCCCGTATTTCTTAATGGTTATATATATATATATTTGGGGATAATTTCTTAATGGAGAATTCTAAACTTTGCTTCCTCGCCTGTAACACCCTCCTTAGTCTGACCCCACCCTGCTTACGCAACTTGTTTTGTACTCATCCTCAATGTCTCATCCTCGGTCTGGTTGCCCTGTTGGCCTTATTCATAAATACCTCATCTTTCGCAGAATCTCCCAGGTCTCCTGGCTCTCCTCCTTTCTGATCACTGGTGGTGCTTGTCACGCATGAATTAGGCACTCTTTCCCAAAGCTCACGCTGTTCTCTTATGTCGGTTTCGTTTCCCCCGACTCATTTAAAATGCACTGAGGTCAGAATCACTGCCTGATCCCTCCATTTGGAGCCCCATCTTGGTAAACACAGACAAGGGTGAAGCTTTCTCTGGGGTTCAGGTGTTGAGTCTCCTGCCTGGGACCCAGTGTTTTAGCTGTGACCTGCTGTGGAACAGGAGGGAGAGCCAGTTCTTGGAAAGGGAACAAGAATGGGGCAGCTGCTGGCTGACAGCTACGACGAACAATTCCTAGAACTCAGATATGTACAAGTGGAAGAGGTCTTGGATCGCCACTAGGGTTCCTGTCCCTTCTTGTCATGCCTCATTTTCTCTTTTCCCTCCATGCTAACTTATAAGGTCAGGGCTGGGAAAGAAACTATAGCCTGTGGTCCTGCTGGACAGGGGTCCATGCCACCTCACTGTGTTGGGCTCCTCCCTGGGCGGGGAGATTCTGTGTGAAGGTAAGAAGCATCTGCCACAAGAAATTGTGCATTTGGAAGTCTGGCTTCAGTAGATGCCCATCTAAGTGCCTGTACCTCTGAGGTAGGAAGGCGAGATTTCTCTCTCTTCAGGTCAGCATTGCACTTCTTCTCATTGGCCATAAGAGAGTTGGGGGAAGGCCCAGCCAGAGCAGCTGCACTTAGCTTCTCCTACCCATAAGGAGCTCCATAGAGGGACAGCCCCACAGATCCCCTGGCACTAAGCATTCCTTTTCTGGGAATACCCCCTACCTGCTCACTGTCCCTTCTCCAGTGTGCCCCTCTCCTTCTCAGGAGCCTGCTGGTTCAAACTCTCTTTGCTCCTCAAAGGAGTAAGCAGGGGACTCGAAATTGTGCCAACCAGGGACCCACATTACACTGTGCAGCAGGATAAGCCCTCTCTCCGCCCCCTCAGTTTAAGGCCTGGTCAACCATGGGGGTAGAAGGGGGAGGGGAGGAAGGGAGGGAAAGGAGATTCCCTTTGTGAACAAAAGTTCTTTTAACTTGATCTTCCCTTGACGTCAGGCCTCTAGTCATATAGTCTCCACCTGCTGCCAGGGACTGTGGCAGCCACAAGCTTGGACTGCTGTCTGGAAGGTGAGAGTAAAGCGGGGAACAAAGGTTCAAATTTGTTAGAAAAAATACCTTATTTTAAATTGTCTGTCCTCTGCTACTCTGTTGTAGGACACAGCTCCCAGTCTCCAGCCCTAATTTTGGGCTCATTTGTACTAGCAATACCGTCTGAGGTGAGAGAGGTGGAAGCAGAAGTCTCTGATCTTTACTTTGTGCTATGCAGAGCCCTTCACACCTGTTCTGGCATTCTCACACCTGCTCGCAGGAGGCAGTTTTATATATATCACACCCACAGGAAATGAGGGCTGAGAGAAGGTGACTTGCTCCTGCCAGAGGCCTCCACGCCTCACTCCCACAGTCCTCTCCTCTTGCTCGTGTCCTCACTCACTCCATTCTGTCCCCCCACATCTCCTCCCTGTTCCTCAACCCTCCACGCCCCATCCCCATGCTCCAGCATCTCTTAAGTCCTTTGTTCTAGCTAGTCCCTCTGCCTGGATCACTCTTCCCCTGGGTAACCCAAAAAAGCTCCTTGGCTAATTCTTGACATCCTCCTTTGTTCCAGTCTGTTCTCAACGAGGTCCACCCTGACCATCTGATTTTCATACTGCAATATGTACAGCATGTACCATCCCAGCACTCCTGATTACCTTATCCTGTTCCACTTACAAATTTGTCTATAGTTCCCATCTTCTAACATTTATGTAATTTCCTTATTTATGAAGTATGTTGTCTTCTATTAGACTGTAAGCTGCCCGGGCAAAGGGAGCTTAGTCTGTTTGTCCACTGCTGTCTCTGAAGCACCATTGACATGTGGTAGGCACTTCATCCACAGCCGAGGAATCAATTTAATGAAAGGTGACTCTAGCCTTGATCTAGCCAGAGGCAGAGCTGGATTCGAACTCCAAAGCTGGTCATCTCACTTTCCCACCTCAAGACCCATGGCCTGTCCTGGTGGACAGCACATGACTGGATGCTTAAGAGATGCCTGTTGATTAGATTTCCCCATCAGACTGCTTCCTCATAGCAGAGATACCAGAGTTATGTCTGTAAACACAGGGCCTTGCCTTGCTTTTCCTGGATAACAAGTCTGCTGACATCCTGCATGTCATGATGAGGTGGCATGCTCCTGGTCACAGAGTGCCAATCTCTGGGAGTGTCCTGGATGAACCCTCTTTGAAGACAATGCAAGCTGCTGGGCGCACGCTCAGTGCTCAAGACATGCGTTTGAGGTCTCTCCAAGTCAGACACCTGTCAAATCCAAAATTGGCTCCCAGCCTTTCTCAAAGAATCCACTCTCTAGGAAATGATGAAGGAAAATAGATGGGGCTTGTAAGGCATGAGCTGGAGGTGCCAGGGCAGAATAGGGCCCGAGAGGAGATGCCCGTGGAGAAGGGGAGAAGGGCACCAGGCAGTCCCCGGTGGCTGCTCGCCGGGCAGAAATGCAACTGAGCCCCTGGGGGTGAGGTTGCTGTAGAGGTTTTGTCATTTTTGTTTTTAATTAGAGTCCAAACATGGAGTGCTTTGCTGTGAAGAAACCCTACAATGCGAGGGCAGAATCGGGCCAGCTGGTATCCACTGGCTTTAAGGATCCAAGCATTTTGCCGCTCATCTCATAATGTTCTCTCAGAAACAGATTCTCTTCTGAACTCCATTCGCCTGATCCTTTTACTTGTTATGCTGTGGTTCTGGTTTCTGTTTGTTTTTCTTGGTTTTGTTCCTGTTATTAGCTGACATTGTTTATGCTGGCATTAAGGACAATTTTCATCCTAATCTCAATAGCGTGGTAATAGAAAGCTACACATTATGTGGATTCCAGGTGAAAGGGGCACAGTCGTATTTATTCTAACACTTGCTGGCCCACTGTTTGTGTTTCGAGGATAGCCCCAGAATTAATGTTTTAATGAACACGCCAACCGCTCAGAAATACCATTCTGGAACATATTAACCCAGAGAGCAGCCAGTTAGGCCAGTATTTTGGTCAACAACAACCTTTTCTTCTCCACAAAAAAAGAGTAATGGGATTAATTTAGCATTTCCTAGCTCGTGGCATCTATTTTGACATAAATCTCTATCTCAAGATCAATTGCACATATAACTATAAACCAGAGTATTTGGGGAAATATTATGATGAGGAAAATCAGAACACAAGCACAAATCAGGCTTGGCTGATGGCATACAGGAAACCAATGCATGTTCCCGGGAACAGCACTTAGAAAATGAGCTCAGAGAAAATTAATCACCTCTATATGATTTCCCATCGTAAGAACTGGTTATCTGCAGATAATCTCAGTACTTGGAATGAGCGTGGCGTTGTTTCGGTTAATCCTGGACAGTTCTAGGTGATTTAGTTTGCTCCCAGTGGATATACATTTTCTCTTCATGAGTTGCTTTCTAACAGAAGATCTCAAAGTACATCTCGGGATTTAGACTGTCACTTTTTGATTGGCTAATAAATAAATACAACAAATCTTTCACATAGCACCCTGGTGTCTTGAGCGAATAAACGTAAATTCGAAGTGGACCGTTTGCCAGAATGCAGTGTACCCCTGGCCCCAGATTGCCTGGTCTAGCAGAAAATACACAGGATGTCACACACAGTAGCAACTTCTTTTATCCTATGTGCATCTCTCACTTGGTATTCTAATAAAAGCTACCAAATGAATAAAAAGAGTCTCACCTTACGTTAACTGGGAACACAGAAGAAAAAATGAATAATTTAGCAGAATTGTCTGGATCCAAATAGTACAACGAATCTACATTTTAAGAGCTATGAGGTAAACAGAATCAACTATATTTGTAAACTTTAGCATCTATCTAAAGGAGTGGTTCCCAATCATTTTCAGGTCAGAGACTCTTCTTCCCCTCTGAGAATCTGATTAAAGTTTTAGATCCTCATCCCTGCACAACATGCACACACTCAAAGACCCCACACATGGTTCCCTTGGTCAACAATCTCTTATCTGACACCACGACAGGAATTTCTTGTGTTTATGTTCTTTGGTGTGCACTCTGGAAATGCGCCCAAATTTACTGTTTACCTTGAAACATGTGGACACAACACGTACACATATGAATGACATATTGTCCATTAGAATGATTAAATGAAATAATGTATGTGAAGATGTCATACAAAGCCAAATATGAGAATGTTATTATTATTATTTGCATTAGCCATTTAAAAATTCAGCACTAAAGCTGTTGATTGACGCTGCAGCAAATAATTTGTTTTTATGGAAACTGCTTTCCCTTCTCATAATCTAAAATGCCTTTTTTTTTTCTAATGATTCATTTTAAAAATCATAGCATGCTTATACTCCAATTTTCGTGGGACAGGTACTTTTGGGTGCATACTACATGTGAGGCTCATTGCATTTCGTAAAAAACCCCACTTCTCCACAGTACTCAGATGGGCTTGCACCTTACTGTAACTCCAATAAAGGGCTTGCCGAAAGCAATTCAATTTTGACCTGAATTAGTCATTTTATTAATTACATTTTAAGCAAGCCGATTACTTGTTTGTTTCTTGTTATCAACTGATTATAGAACATTAATGTTCATTAATGTACTGAATGAGATCTCATATCTTTTGCACCATATAGTGGAAATAACACCAGACAGCACTTTGCCAGGATAGGTTATAAAAGATGTCTGCTGCAATCACACTCTCGTGTGTGATTTTAGAAGTAGATAACCACTCAAAAATAACTTATAAGCTTGCTAATTCTTCTTCCCACCCCATGTGCCTTTGGCAGTAAAATACAACTCTGATATGGTAAGCCCTCAAGAGTGTTGTCTAAATGAAATTCCTAGAGTTGGGCAGATAATAACTTATGAAAGGGATAACTTTGTCCCAGCATATGGCTAAAGGAAAGCGAGACTTCTGCTTAACATTGGGGAAGAAAATAGGGAATGGGAGGAACTAGGAATTGAAGAAGTAGACTTCTGTCTGAGAGAGAGTAGGGAAACATCGATTTTCTATTTTGAAAAATAGCATCTGAGCTCAGTATAATTAAATTTGCACCAGTGCATTCATTCAAAAATCCTCAATAAAGAAATGCCTCTCAATATACACATATTTGCTGAATGCCTAAAAGAGTGGGTGCCATCTAGTGATATGAATTGAACTTAGAAGGAAAAAGAACAGAAATTGTATTCATACTGTGTTAGTCCATTTAGGCGGCTATAACAATATCATAGACTCACTTATAAACAACAGAAATTTATTTCTCACAGTTCTGGAGGCTGAGAAGTCCAAGATCAAAGTGCTGGCGGATTCAGTGTCTTGTGAGGGCATGATTCTTGGTTCATAGTCTGTTTGCTGTGTCCTCATGTGGTAAGAGGACCTCTTTATGAGGACACTAATCCCATTTGTGAGTTTGGGATTAGGGCCCTCCCTCTAAATACCACCACACTGGGAATTAGTTTTCGACATATGAATTTTAGGGAAATGCAAATATTCAATCTACAGAACATATACATTTGTTAGATGCTTATTATATACTATGAGCTAAAGTCACCTATAAATAGGAATCAGTATAATATTTTTCTATAAAAAGGGAAATGTAACTTACATATTGTTTTCCAGTCAATCAATTTTGAATTTTAAAATTGTTCCACTTTATCTCCTAGGACTGAAAATTTATTTCAACCAGTCTCCTCAATTGGATATTTTGGTTATTTCAGTTTTTACAGATAACACAGAGTAGCGACAACTAGCTGAAAATAAATAAGCAAAATTGAGAAAATCTCCTCTATCATTTCTGAGAAAAAAAAAAAAGACAAAACAAAGCCTAAATTCTGGACCTACAAAATAGTGCAAAACAACTGTATTCCACAACAAAATTATCAAACTTGGCAACAGTGACTGGGGATGTTAATTTCTGACCAGTTTATAATGTAGATAGACTTATATTTATCCGATCTGTGAAATTAAATCATTTTCGACAGAGTGTTTTCGTCTAAATCATTAGTAGAGAGAGATAAACTGGCAACAAATAATTGCAATATAACAAAACAAAGAGGAAGAAGACGGGAAAATTCTGAGGTAACATTTGAACTGGGCTTAGAAGAATAGGCTTTGTCATCTAAACCCAGTGAGGAATGCAGAACAAAATGACTCTAAATGTCTGTTCTTTAAGTAGTTTTAAAAAATCAAGATATTCTATGCTGGCAAGTAGTTATCTTAAACAAATAGAGTCATAGTCTTAAAAAAAAAAAAAACCTAAGTTCTCTCCTTTGTATGATCATTTAGCTTTCATCATTTTTATGCTCCGCTAAGAAGGATATAAAACTGGTTGATGTATTTGGGTTGACAGATAAAGGATTAGAAAGTGCTACTATCAATCATGTGAATTTTTGGAGTTAAGATCAATTGTGATCCAAAGCAGATTGGCCAAAGTTTAATCATTGACACCTAAAATGATCATTTTGATGACTATGACTTCTGTAGGTTTTATTTTAGGCCTGTCTGTCCTATTCTCTGACAAGTGCTTCATGGACTCACAGATTTCCTTCTTTCAAGCCCATTATTTGACTGAAAGCACTTGTTAAAGTTTTTTGAACTTTCATGGATGGGTAGATGTGGCTTCTTACCAGCAAATTCACTAGTGAGATATGAAAACTCAAAAATATGCCCAATATTTTTGCTATGCAGCTTAGAGATGATACATAGATCATTGCAATCTTTGACAGTTTCTAGCATTTGGCAGTCTTAAAGGCTCGTTTTTTTCAATGAAGGCTCTTTGACAGTTTCTAGCATTTGGCAGTCTTAAAGGCTTGTTTTTTCAATGAAGATCTCTCAAGCTAAACAGAGGTCCTAGCTATTGTCACTTTTGCCAGGCACTTATCTGTTGTCTCTCATATCTATTTCCTAAACTTGGCTTGGTTTTGAATCTCAAGGAGCTACATTTGTCAGACTCCCTTGCCCTGTTTTCCTTGTTGACCAATGGGCGGCATTTGTAGAAGATTGGTAAGTAGGAGACAGAGAGAAGTCAGGATATTTCTCCCATTCGCTGAGCTTCTAGTGATGTCTTAAGTGGTTGCAGCATCACCTTCATGATACTAGCTCCTGCTGGATTATTCCTTCCTTCTGTGATCTCACTTCCTGCTTAGAAGTCCTCCATTGTAGACCCAGCTCATGCTCTAGCCATTGCTGGTCTCTGGTAACGTTACCTCCACCTGTGTATTTCCATCTTATGTTCCAGATAGTGGCATCCTGCAATTGCTAATTTCTAAATTGCCATCAGACTTCACCATCCTGTTTGGTGTCTTAACCATCAGAATCACAGATAAAAGGAGGTTTACCTGAGTTGCCTTTGAGATGTGGGACACATCAGTAATTAACCAAAGGTCTCAGGGCAGTTTCTATGTGTACTGGGGAATGGCCAAGTGACCTCTGCCCAGTGGAGTAGTAATTGACATTTGATCTTGGATTTCCATCTCAGGAGGACAAATTCAACATCATTGCCAAATGGGCTTTTTTTTTTTTTTTTTCTTCCTGCTTCTGGTTCTTAATAGAAATATGGTCAAAAAATCATGTAACATATCTGCAGAGTGGGGCACATGTGTCTCAGTTTTCCCTTTGTACCCTTTATTCTAAAATAGAATAAAACATTTATTTTAGAGAGTATTCATGATACATTTTAAACAAAAACTCTTCTACAGTTAATCAATAGAAAAAGACTCTGGAGAAGTCTTTGCTCTTGCCTGGACGTGCTGAAACTCCTATTTAAAGAATGAGCTGTGTACATGAGCCAAGAATGCTTTTTGGTTTGGCAGTCTTTATCTGATCTTTGGGAGAGGTTAAAAGCCCAGATACACAATGTGGAAATTTTGAAACTTTTCCTTAATGTAATCATCATTGTGTGAAGGGGATATGAAAGAAGAAAACAATCTATCCTTTCTTAAGCTGCAAAAATAAATATAAGATCTGGTTAAAATTCAGTATATTTATTCACCTTTTAATCATGGTTTTGATATACTATATGATTTTTATCAGTGTTTAAAGAAATCCTGTATGTTGATTTATAAACGTGACAAATGTCACTTTTATATTTTCAGGGGATTGATTTACCTCTCTGATATCCTTTGTTTTCCTTTCTCTGTTTTGTGCTCGTTTATATTAACATCTCTTCTAGAAGTTAGAGACAAGAAGGTAAGGTGGAGGAGGGTGAAAATTCTAATCAGTCATTTTTGTCACCTGATAAAATGGTTGAAGAAAGGCAGCTTGGGAAAAGGAAGCTGAACTTATTAGAAAGAATATAATAATGTAATATTACTGGATTTGCTTTAATCCTAGAGTCCTTTGCCCCATTACTAGAGAGAATTACAGAAAGGCTGAAGTCACCGCGATGGAGTTCTTTATCATTTGCAGCACTGAAAGTGTCCCTCAAGTATTTCATTGACCAGAAGCAGCCAACCCCTCATTTGTGGAAATGCCAATGAGCAGCTGTTATCTATGATGGCTAAAACAAACAAACAAACAAAAACAAACAAACCTTATCCCCACAAACAAAATAACAAGCCAAACCCTAATGCCATTGAGAGTATCTGATGTGTCTGTTTATCCTAAGCAATAGCATGTAGTTCAGAAGCAGTTAAAATGGAGGGACACAGCTTAGATTGGGTTTTTCCTGAGATGATCGATGTATTTTGAATACATTGAATATTGAGAAAAATGTCTTACTTTCGGTGAGTTTGGTTTTGCAAGTACAGTGAGGAAAAATTTCCAATGACGGCTTATAATTAGGTATCTCACAGTTAAGGTAAACACTAGGTTATCCACTAAAAATAAAATCTGTATTCAATTTTGCAGGTAGATGAACCACTGCATTATTAAGGCAAAGAAAGATGAAAATTATGTCTATATTTTTGAACAAAAGTTTGAGACTTTTCCTCCATTTTGTAAGCAGTTTATTCACTCTTTACTAAATACTCTCTGAGTGCCTCCTGTACGCAGGATGGAGGGTGGTGCAGCTGGGTTGAACATGCCAGATAATATGCCAGATGCCATATTAAGTCCTGTATTTATATTGATGAATAAGCTTTGGCACCTTCCTTTTGAAATTTTATTAATTTTTCTAGTCTTTAACTATGAAAGTAAGAGGCAAGTCTAACTTGCTCCATGTTGAATCTTTACGTCTCAGGATAGTGTCTGGAACATTCTTGGTGCTTAGTAAATACTAGTGCAATGAATGAATGAGTGAAAACGAATAATGACATTATAGTGTGATGCATGTGAATAGGAGTTTGCATCAAGTTCTGAAGATACCCAGAAGCAGCATGAAAGAACTGGAGGACAAGAGAGGCAGTAAGTCCCAGACGTGTAAATTGAGACTTAAAAAAGTGGGTATTTTCCATAAAGAGGAGAAGACTGGAAGGGCCACTTCATGCAGAGCAAGAAAGTAATGGGCAGCAAGAGGGCGGCATTCCAGGGGAGGGAAGGGGGACCCTAGGTACTTAGGCAGAATCTAGGAGCAGAACTGCAAGCCCTTTATAGAAACGAAACAGCCTTACATTCCTGGGAAGACCAGAAGAATATACACTGTGAAATATTTTAATTTGGTATTTTTACTAAAGAACCGGATTTTTGGAATTAGGGGAGAATTTGTGTCCCAGAGTCTATAAAAACTAAGGGGTTTCTTTTGGAGCGGGGGGGGGGGGGGGGCGGGGAATGGGGAAGGGTTAAATGAACTTTCAATCAAAATCACTTAATACGTTTTTCTATGGATGGGATTAGTTTTCAGTCACTACAAGTGATTTTCAAACACATAAGCTGATTTTGGAGGCAATATTGGCTCTTTCAGAAGTTATTTCCATAGTCCGTCCCTGTTCATAAAATTAATTTTGTGGGTTTCCAAAGCTACTCTGGGATGAAAACTACAGTTTGAAAGGAGTTCTTAATTTGCAGTCACTGTTTTATGTTCACTGGGTTATTTCAATACGCCAGTGACAACTGGTAAGTGTTCTTACCAGTGCAACAATCATGCAGGTCGATCCCTATTCTACAAATGCTAGAAGGAAACCTCTTGTTCTTCAGTAAAAAAAAAAAAAAAAAAAAAAAATTAAAATTAAATAAATAAATAAATACATAAGTGAAAAAATCTTCAATTAGTTCACAATCCAGATGTAAAGAAAGAGCCGAATATTTGTCTTCTCATGTCAGAAAATAAATGCTAAACTCTGACCTTGCAAGATGAGCAATAACATGTGTTTGAAGCAGTCTGATTGACAGACGGCATCCAAAAACCCGAGGGTAGTTGGAAACAGCAAGCAAAATAACAGCAAATGTGTTGTCATAACAAATCAAGCTGGTAGCTTCCCAAGGTCGAGGAGAGAGGATTCTTTCACAGGATGTGAGCTGGAAATAGGGGCTGGAACTCGGGGGTTGAAGGCAAGATCCTGCCAGGTATAGAACTAAGAACTTTTACATATATTAGCAATTTCAATCTTCAGGAAGTAGGTATAATTACTCCCATTTTGTAGATGAAAAAATCAAAGTTTTGCTGTCTTATAGTTGGGGTGTGGTGGAAAATCCCTGCTTTCTGGACTGCTGTTTTTTGCTCCAGCATCCACAACAGGCGCCACTCAGGTCTTAGCCTAATGGCTGCACCTGGGCTAATAGCTCCTCCCATTTACAGATGAAGAAAGAGATGTGAAGACATGAGTGCTTGTTCCAAATCACACAGGAAGTGAGTAACAGACCTAAGTTCAGAACTCAGTTGTCTTGATTCCTAGGAAGTCCACTTCCCGTCAGCTGAACTGCACCTACTTTCTACTCCTTCTATACTCCATATCATACAAAGAGACTAGAGGGTCTTACTCTATTATAATGGTGGCATTTAAAATGTACGTAATTTTGCTGTTCCTGGCAAGACTACATAAGTCACAAAGTTATCAATTTGACAATATCAACCTAGGAGTGTGAATAGTAGTGAAATCTATTTAGGGTTTATTTAACTAGTGAGGTTATTGAATAAAAGGATGGTGATGACATTTTGCACAAAGAAGGAAGAGACTTAATTTGTTCTCCTTCTCTCACTTACTAAATAAAGGCCTTGAGTCACAACAAGCTAAACAGTTATGTCCACAGATCGAGACCAATAGCACTCTGCTGCCTTGAAAGGTGATTCTAAGTTAATGTGTTTTCACTTTCCACAAAGAACTCCAAAAGGTTGGAAAGTCAGGAACAAAGTTCCCAAAGATGTTGTAAATGAGGGTCATTTACTTGTCTCTCCTAAGGAGTCAAAAACAAAATAACATAGAACAAACGAAAAAAAAAAATTCTCAGGTGCCAGCCATTTTGAAAGATGCAATCTGAAAAGCAGTACATTTTATGGCCTTGTTTGCAGAATTATGAATTAATATGTGTTCACAGCCCAAGGCCAAATATCCCAGTATGTGGAAAAGTTTTTTAAAAAGCTATACATCTATTACTACTTTCAAAGCTTTCATGGTAATTTGCATGCACTGGGGAATTAAATGGATCTGTGACACAAATACACGCTAATTTATTCAGTAAGTAATGGCATGTTTTAAGGGGATTCAAAGTGATCATAATAATGGCAAGCCAACAAGTCTTTGACAATTAGCATTGCAATGACTGCAAAAACACAGGGGATAAGGGATAGAAATGAAGGTGCTTCTCAGAGGTCATTTCCAAGAATATCTTATATATTTACATGACGCATGGCCAAACTAGGACTTCTGTGTAGTCTGAGTGAGTGGCAGTCATCATGTTCAAGCTCAACAAGAACAGAAGAAACAATTTGAGAACTGACTTTAAGAGAAGCTATTGGGAGAAGAAAGAAAATGAAACAGTAACTGAATGAAAACAGGGGCAATTGAAGTTAATACTTTCAAGATTGCTCAGTAAGAAAGAATTATGTTTAAAAATCCAATGTGACTCTTTCTAAAAGATTTAAGTGTGTGGCTTATTGCTCAGAAATGCTTTTGTAAAAGGATAACTCTATGTTTCCAAAGTGATCCAAATTATGTTTCAAGTTATTGTACTTAAACCTTGAAGTATAAATAAAAATACAGAAAAAAGGTACATATGCTTGTCATGACTTGCTAATTAATTTATTTCTTCTGTTATCTTCACTTACCTATAACATAAAATTGTGGTTCTCAACTTTAATATTCCAGGGCCCCATTACAATTTTGATTTGCTAAATTTGGGGACTGCTCTGGAATCTGCATTTTAATAAGACTTATAAGAAGTTCTCATATAGGTCAACTGGAGAAATACAGACTTAGATCAACTTTCACGGGTGAACTCTGAATCTGCACCTTTATTATGGAGTAGTTGGATATAATATGTGCTCACATTTTTTTTTTTTTTTTTTTTTTTTTTTTTTTTTTTTTAGCGTAAATCTTACCAAATCTCTGTGTCTGGCAGCACAGAGCCAGGAGAGAAAACAATTCTTGATGTTAGGAAAATCCCATTTCCTCATATTTAAAATAAGCGTTGGATTAAATGCCGTCTAGACTCCTATGTAGTTCTAATACTTCATATGCATGTCTGATGTCTGGCAAATATTTCTTGACGATTATGACTCATGTGTTGGCCGGTGTGGATGGAATGGGCCAGGAAAAAATAAATCAGTCTTTGGGCCATGAAATCAAGAATTAAATAAGATTCTCCCCCCCACTCATATTTCAGACATAACCTAGGGAGCTAGAAAGGCAATTAAAATTTTAAGGAACTGTCTACATGCAATCAGAAGTTAAATGTATTGATTGTCAAGCTGCCATCTCTCCGTGGACAGTTGATGATAAGTATAAATAAAAATTATGTTTAGAATGCTTTTTACTAATTCTGTCACCAATAAACTAAACACAGCTGACATCATTTGTATTACAAATAATTGAATTCAGAAGGTTGCCATTTGACTAGCTCTATGTTAAATGAAAAACCAATTCTTTTGTGGATGCTGTAGAAGGGTTTTTTTTTTTTTTTTTTGTATAGGACAGGGATTGTGACATTAAGTCATAGAAAATAATAGTAGGCTATTCAATAGTAATACTGAAAATACTCTATATTAGAGAAATCATGATTTACATTTCTTTGGTGTACATTTTACAGAAGGCTATACATGATATAAGTGGTTTTAAAAAAGCTGCTTGAGAGTTGATTCCAGTCACAAATACAAATTTACTTCATATTTCCTTAAAAACAACTACAAGTAGTAATAAAAAAATGCTCATTATTATTCATTTAAAATAACTGCATTTTATGTAATACTGGTACTTAATATTTCAAAAAAAATGTACTGCTTATTAAGAGACATTTGCAAATAGCTGTAGCAAAGCCTGAGTATAAAGTGGAGCCTCCCTCATTCATTCATTCATTCATTCATTCATTCATTCACCTGCCACCAAACATTCAATGTGTGCTACCAAGTGCTAGATGCTGCTCTAGGCGCTGGATGTGTGTGGGGGGAGAGGGGAGAATGAGAACTTCGTGTTCTCATGAGGCTTAATTTTAAGGGGTTAGACAGACAGCAAACAAATAAGGAAATGAATATATAATCTAACAAATGCTAAGCAGAAAATAAGAGTAAGGAACAAAGGGAGATGGGAAGTTTTATATTGATTTGTCAAAAAAAGCCATTTTTGGTAAGGTGCCAACTGAACAGATCCCTGGAAGTGAGGAATGAGCCATAAAAGAATTGGGGAAAAAGAGTTCCAGGCAGTGAGAACAGAAACCAAAAAGTCTAAAACATCCTAGTAAGTACAAAATGATTTGAGAAACTCAGGCTTTTTCAACAATATTGGAGGCTCTCCTGTAGCTTACGATCTCTCTTTCCCACTAAGCCTCTTTGACCACTCAATCCTCGTGACTTCCTGCTCCCTCAACAGCAGAATTTAACTTGTCATTTAATACGACTAAATGTGGCTTTGTTTTGTTTTGGTGGTAGGATGAGTCTGATCTCTTCGATTGTAAAGTTAAGAACAAGGATCATACTTGATGCTATTTCTGACACCAATTCTTTACCTCCATCCTATATTCCTTGGTATTAAACTTATGTCAGATTCTTAATAAAGGTATTTGATTAACCAAAGGCTGTGTATGCAAAGATTATTTGCAATTAATGTTTTAATGGGAAATGTTTCCTTGTCAGGATACCCTGGGTGTTGTATAGAATAATTATTAAGATCTAATATTTCCATTTGCAACTGTAAACACTCACCCCTACATATACAAAAGCTTAATTAAAAGAAGAAAAACATAACAAATGAGGAGATATATTAAAATGCTTTATTCACAATAAAGAAATTTTACAAATATAGTTTTTAAAAATTATGTGTAATCTATTATGTTTCTCATAACATTAAAGATTTATATAAAGTTGGAAATGACGGAATGGGCTTACATACAAATCAAAAGCAATCAATGCAAAGAATGAGTAATACATATGAAGGAGTTATGACAAACATTGAGTTCTGTAAATTGCCATATGATTTATATGTGTAATATTAATTGCACAAAGTATACCAAAAACATAAGCAGAAACACAAAATTAAGTGCTATTTTAATTATTCTCTTTTCAGGTGAAACTGTTGAAAATCACTGTCTACCTAAGGATTTCAGTTGTTTAAAATAATTAACATAAAATAGAACTTTAATTAAATTACATCACCATAGTATTAATCTCTTAACTCATTTACATTTTTGGTGTTTTGAGATTTATGTTAAAAAATTCAAGTTCTAGAATGAGAAAAACTTTATTTTTCCATTGACAGAGCAACGTGTAGTACAATCTTTTTGCCTACTTATGCCAGGATACTAAAGGTACATTATAGTGCACTGGGTACATAAGCCTGATATTAAAATCCCATCTTCTACAGAAATACATATCAGCTTTGTGCTCTTTCAAATCGAATTGGAAATCAAAGAAAATTAACTTAAAATCAAAGAAAACTACATATGAAAGTAATCTAAATATATGTGGTCCAATTTTGGCAATAATCTTTTTGCCTCTGAGTCCTGGTAAAAGGACTCTCATTATCCATTCATTTCATAAAGTGTCTGAAGATATGAGTGGAAGATATCCTGGGTCTCAAAACATATTAACATGAAAATAATGATATACTAAAGGATCTTTTTCACTTACTAATTTTATTAATTTATTCTTTGACATATACCAATGTACAATAGTGAAAAAAAGAACAGGGCACACCAGGTGGTCCTTTCAGACAAGGAAAATCTTTTGAAACACTTTCAAAAGCTGCAATAGCTAAATTAAGACTATTGAGATCCAAGAAAATAACTGTCTTAAAAAAATATCAGGTTGAACCATGAAAGTGCGAATATTGGATAGTTTTTAAACTACAAATGCAACCATTTCATATGCTTCAGCTTAAACCTCGGGGTTGCACTGATCTATTTGATCACTGTAGGTTGAAAATGCAGGTGGTTAAAGTCTTTGTACCTCAGAATATGCATCATCATATTAGCCTTTTCATGGGACTGTATATAAAATATGAACCAATATGATAAGAAAACACAAATTGTTGCCAAATCTATTCTTGGGAAAACTACTCACATCTCAAAACAATGCTTTGAAGAATCATATAACTATTTTGATCTGCTACAGATTGTAGGGGTTGGCAGTGTCCAATTCTATACATTGGTTCTAAGCTGGAATCTCTATGTTGAATTTAACCTGACAAAACATACTATACTCTTATTTGGCGTAAAAGCACATTAGATTTTCCTCAATTGACTATGAATAGAAATATTGGCAAAGCTTTCAGAGTTAAATCCCGCTTTCATAAACTGAAATGAAAAAATGTGTTACATTTCAGAAAGGTCTTTTTTCAAATCTGAAAAATCTGAACCAAATGTAATACTTTCTGTCAAGCAAAAAAAGTTAAAGATGAAATGCAAACTAAAAATCATATGAAATACTCACTGTCTCCTTAGAGAGACCCAATTCTTTTATTTGGTAAAAAGCGAAAGCTAACCCACTAAAAGTGATACTATTTCCCTTAAAAATATAAAATTCAGTAATAGTGGAGATGTGCAAAACTTGAAAACTCACTTTGTTATGTAGTGGGGAACAGAAGAAATTAACTAGTACATGATCCAGAAATGACAGGGCATTTGAAGTAAAATCCGAGAACTAATTCACAAATCAGGAAACACTAGTATAATTAACCAACAAAAATACACTATGTTTCCAATGAAATGAGGTCAATATGCAATGATCCTTTGGGATGACATTCTAATTTGAATTAAAATATGAGTGAAGTATTTCAGAAGACATTCTATCAAGTAATGATAGACCCGCATAAGGAGGCTGTCACAGTTATAAGATCTGTCTCTGGTGGATAGACAAACCATATTAACATGAAATTGAAAAGGAAAAAGCATTTTTAATATTTAATTTATTAATTATGGCTTTTTGCAACATGGCAAAACATTACAGCTTAAAGCAGACATCATCTCCTCATAGAGGAGAAAAAAGTTTTGCAGTCAAATCAAAATTGTAATTAAGAGGTCATTGGTATACCATTCTATTCAGTTTAATAAAAATGATTTTATATTCCTTTATGAACTCCAGAGATAATAGATTACTTAAAATAAAAGAGCCTGTGATCTACTGACTGAAAAATAAAAGGTACCATAAGAAATTTAGGTCCAACTAAGCCTATAATAATCAACATAAAAGACTGCAAAACGATTTTAGAACTTGGAATAATCACAGACCTAGTAAGAAAAATCATCATGTGCCTGAATATCAGAAAAGGAATTATTAAGGTATGCAGTGAAGGGAATGGAGTAGAGTAAATTATAAAATGTCTTTTTATTTTTCATTGACTTCAACTTCCTTTCTTTTTGGAGAGAGTACAGGGAGAAGATGTGCCTCGGTATTGAAGATCCAATGTTCCAGGGGAAGCAGATCATCATCAGAAAATATTAAGTACAAATATCTGGAGAGAGCGACATGAGTATATGAGGCAGTGAAACCACAGAATGAAGCAACAAACATTGATATCTGCATTTCTTAAGAAGAGTCATGGACAACAGTCAAGTCTGGCAAAACCCCAAGGGAATAAACTCATTAATGCTGAGTGAAGAAGCTACTCTGCTTTGGTATTAGTGTAGGAGACTATCAAAGCAGTCCCAAGTCATCAAACTTAGACAATGACTGAAATCACACGTGCATTATTGCCATGCACGTAGAATGGCATTCAGAGGCAGTCATACTTGATAGTGTTTGAATGCATTCATGCTAAAGATATCCACAAAGAAGATCTTTCCAGGTATGTCAGCCACATACTTTTAGAATAATTTTTACTTACTTCAGTGTCTCTGCCAGAAAGAAACTCTGCTGCCACATCATAACTGTTGTATTTGAGGTAAACATCCCTGAGGCCTGAATAGCCTCCGTTCACTCTGCAGTGATTTTCCAGAGCCTAAGTTACAAAGAAGAGAAAAAAATGGCCACATTTCAGTAGACTGATTTTCACTAATTTTTGCTATTAGACTGTCAAATTAAAAAAGAAAAAGAAAAAAAGGATTCAAGTCAAATGATAGATTATAACAGTTTTAGGTGAAAATTTTAAAAGCTATAAAATATAAATGCAAATAGTATATGAAGAGTTAAAGCAGGGGTCCCAACCCCTGGGGCTGCAGATTGGTACCCGTCTGTGGCCTGTTAGAAACCGGGCCGCACAGCAGGAGGTGAGCAGCAGGAGAGCGACTATAGCTTCATCTGGATTTGCAGCCGCTCCCCAGCACTAGCATCACCACCGCAGCTCCACCTGAGATCATCAGGCACTACTAGATTCTCATAGGACCACTGGTCCCTGATGCCAAAAAGGTTGGGGACTGCTGAGTTAAAGGACATACGGACAACATATCTTCTCTCACCTAAGTGGAAACATTTCTACATTTAGTTTTTGAATAATTTTTCAGTGATTTTTACCATATCCTCCTATAATTTAGAGATTATTAGAAAGACTATTCATGTCAAATGGGATTGTAAACCACTGGTTGAGAAAATAAAGTGTATTGGACCAAAAACAGTTGCTACTATAATCAGAACATCTTATTTCTTAAACAATGATTGTGGAGTACTCATTAATGATAGTGGTGACAGAGATACAAGAAGAAAATGAAAGCAGTGAAAAAAATGTGGCTTGTATCTATTTCTAAAATATATATATATTCTTTAGTCTGGGCTAGAAGATGGGATGAAACCACTGGTAACTACCTAGAGAGGAAATATCTTACATTCATGTAATTGTCTGACTATAATGAGTATTTGGAATAGAGATGGGTTGGGTACTGTGGGAATGAAAATTTAAGTAACAACCTAAAATAACTTGCCTTCCATTTTGTCAGCTGCCACCAACTTAACTGCTCTTCGTATTAGGAAATTACATTGGCTGCTTTGCTCGTTACCAGGTCTATTCATCTTTAGCAAAGTTATTTTCTACTCACCATATCTTACTAATCCTATTAACTATATGGTCAGAGAAAAATTACCATCTGAAATTTGGTTCTAATTCATAGAATGTGGACCAAAAAAAAAAAAAAAGACTTTAAGACAAAAAAACCCCTAATATTTATAACAAAATAAAGAAAACATAGAAAACATTAACTAGATAAAGTTATTCTTAGGTTCTCATGTCATTTAAATTTATTTTTCAGCTTCCTCCTATGAATCATAACCCTGTCCCTCTTTTTTACATGCATAATTACACTCCATTTTTCTCCCATTGAGCCCAACTATCAAAAAGATGCAGAGCATAGACCTTGCCATATTAGTTGAGAAAAAAAAAAATCTTTATTGGCTAGGAAGAGGTTTGGAAGGAAAACACATCTCTAAGAATGCAGAGCCCAGAAAAGAGGAGAGAAAAAGCAAATCCCGTGAGGAAGGACATGGTGCTGAGCTCTCAGCTTCCATCTGCAGATACTGATAATGAGGAAATTGATTTTTGCGAACTAGGACTGGAAGGCAGAAGAGACAGGGCACGGGATCATGAGGAGAAGCCTTTAATTACCAGGTTAAAGAAAATCTAACTGGCAGCCTACATGTATAAAGAAAAATGTCTTACGATTTCGTACTTTTTAAAAGCTCCTGGGAAAATAAGATCAACTTAAAAAAAAAAAAAGCTTTGATTACATTCTTAGTTGCAGACAATGAACCAAGTGGGGGAAAGCCTAGCAGAAAGGAACTTTTAGGTCCCATTATTACTTTTTCTTCCTTCCTTTTTTGATCAAAGCTCTTGTTAGTAAAAACTCAAATACCAGATACACTGGAGTAGGCTAAAAATGATTTGTAAAAACAGAAAAAATTGGGATTTAGAAAAAACAGGCAAGTTTATTATTATGGAATGTGACAGATCCTATTTACAGACATTTCTTAAAAGAGATTTTAACCACAAAACTTTTCTTGGTTTTTCTCTTGAAGACCTTGGGTAATAAACTAAGGAGAAGGCCAGGCTACCTTCCCTCCCATAGAAATTTCTTTAAGCTCCTAATTTTGTTATAGAAAGAGTTGTTTGGGGACATTGACAATGCCCAATTGTTTTTCCTCCTTTTGGTTTACCACACTCATTCTTTGTTTCCCATAGTCCTAGTGTCGAGAACTATAGTAGTTAAGAATACAATCTAAAGCTTTAGGGGGCTAAATCCTGGCTCTAGACTCGCTGACCGTGGCCTCAGAGGTTCCCGAACCCAGGCAGTGACCCTTTGCTCAACATGGGGTTATCGTGAGAGAGTAAAACAAGATGAAGACACTTCAAACAGTGACAGGGCCCGTCGGACATTCAGAGAGGCCCAGCTACTTTTATTTTTTGAGGCTTTTGGTAAAATAAAATGCCAAAGAGGCATTTTCAACCTTTAAAAAATAAGAAAACTTTCAAGTTAAGTCTAAATTATAAGATTTTAAGAATGTAAAGCTAGGGACAAGCAGCTCTCCTGGGCCTGGTTTACAGAATCTCAACAGTGGAAGAAGGTAGCTATGTAGCATGGCCTGATCAGAACATCATTTTACTACAATCTGTTCTTGGGATGCAGCCTGTAGGCATAGGGACCACCTCAATTTCAGTAAATGCTTCCATTATTAGAGTCTGTATGTGACTCTGATGTACTAACAGCAGAGGGAAGGTCAGGAAAATGTTTACCAGGTTAGATAAAGAGCTGATCCGTGGAGATCTTCATGAGTGGACCATGGGGAACAATGCTAATAAGGTGGCTAACTGATCCCAAAGGTGGAACCAGGCACAATGGACTTGTTACAGAGTCTGAAAATAGGGGTTGAGCCTGGGGAGGTAGAAGCAGGAACTGGGAAGACAAATCACTGTCTGAAAGCCAGAATGTCCATGTGGAAAAGGTAAGATTTAGGGGACTAGAGAAAAATGTCTGTGCAAAAAAAAAAAAAAAAAAAAAAAAAGAACGTTCCTACAGAAGCCTTATCTGTTACTGTGGCCCAGCAGAGATATCATATAATCTTTACATACCTATATTTATAGATATTATATAATCTATATTTATCTCCATATATAAATATATATATGTATATCTTACAATATGAGCTTTGTCAGAATATTAATTACACATGTTTAATTGGGAGGAATTTAATAAAGTCTTCATGACATTAGTAAGATAAAGCAAAAGAACTATCCAGGTAGATGTTTTATCTGTCAGGTAAATTCCTAAGTGCTTGAACACCTGTGATTGATGGATTGCTGGTAACCCGTAGAAGTCTCTAGTGCTGTGTGCTGGATTATATACCGTCAAACTTGTTTGAAATTGCTATTCAGAAATGTAGTTAAGCCACGAAAGCAGGTTTATCAAGTGATTAGTGAAAGAAGGTTGGGAAGGAAGTGCTAGCCAGAAGATGGAAAGATGGGTAACTAATACTCTACAAACTGTAAGTATGGGTGAGAACAAGCACAGAACAAAAGAGATGGCTCAGAAGTAGATAAGTAAAAGGTAACATCACTGACCATAATTTCAATGTAAGCCGGGCGGGGGGTGGTTATAAATCTACTAAAAGAATATGTTGGACCATAGCCTGTGGGAAATAGCACGAAGAGAGAAGTTCTTGAGGCACACTGCTCAGCCCTGAAAGACCACAGCTGGAAACCTTGTCATGAGAAGGTAGAGGGAAAGGACGAATGAGGGTAGGGACAGTTGGCAGAATGTGCTGTCTTCAGATAACTGAGGACCTGAAATGTAGAAGAGAGAGGGAATTTCTTTCCAGTACCCCCAGAGCACAGGACATTGTAAATCCTAGTTTCAAAAGAAGTAACTTTCTAACACTTTCAGCTATTAAAAATGGAATGAATTACTTTATCAGTAGTATATCCATTTTTGCTACAAAGTCCTAATTGATGAGGAATAGCCATCTGGCAAAGATAAAGAGAGGAGTCTTTTCTTTCAGTGGAAGCCTGGATCAGGTGATTTTTAAGATCCTCTCTGTTTTAGTTTGCATTCTCCTGAAAACAGAGCGTAAGACAAGAGTTGGATGCAGGAAGTTTTCTGGGGAGGTGATATTGGGAAGTGAGTGAGTGGGAAGAGAAGGGAGAGAAGCCAGTGAAATACACAGCAGATTACAGCTGTGTGCCATAAGAGCTCACTCCTGCTGGAAACTCTCTGAGGAACTGTGTAGGTAAGCTTGCATCTCAGGATTATTCTTTAAAGAAGGAAGAATTTACATTTCTGTTGTATGTTTCTAACAAGTTCCCAAATCATGCTCATGTTGTTAGCCTGGGAACCACACTTAGAGAACCACAGGGGTAGGCCCCATCAGACTATGCAGCTGAGGATGGGATCAGTGTACCCTGAGTCACATGAAGGAGGAAGAGAGGGAAGACAGGAATGAGTTAAGGTAGACTATTGGTTGCTGACCCCCAACCGGTGCTCCTCAAACCTCACTGTGCACGAATCAGTTGGGGATTTCATTAAATGCAGATCCCGTTTCAGTAGGTCTGGGTGGGGTAGAGCCTCAGATTCTGCATTTCTACCCAGTGATGCTGATGCTGGTGGTGTATGGATCCCACTCTGAAGGAAGAGGCACTTCAGCCCCCTTTCCCTGGTTCTGGCCTCCACTCTCGCACAGCTACATGCTACAATAACTTCCTAACAGAGTTCCCTGCATCTCAGTTGTGAATAGTCCAACTGTCCCCTTAGATCAGTCCACAATACTCCCTATCAAAACTACAGAATCCAGTCCAGTCTCCTTGGTTTGGCATTCAATGCCCTTTGAAGCTAGTCTCCTGTGTGAATCCTCAATTCCAGTCAGAATCTCTGCCCATCAACCACCCAACCAACAAACGAAAACAAAACACCAAAAAACGAAAACAAAAACAAAAACCGGAAACAAAAAGCGAAGAAGAAAGACTGGAATAGTTATCCATCCACCCCGAAGCCTCACTGGTTGAGCGAGGGTCGCCCCTAGGACCATTAACCCCCACACTTTTCACAGAGCGTAGCCAGCTGCCTGGGAAGAAGCTCTGAGTCAGAACAGCTGAGAAGCACGGGCACTTGAAGTGACATTGCCAGCCTGTGAAGGCACTGCCCACTGCGTGCGGCTGAAACACAAACACAGGGGGCCGCGGGGATGTGACACAGAAAAAAAGTGCCGCCACACCTGCTAAGCCTATGATTTTTGTGCTTTAAAAGAGGCAGGAGCCGCCAGCCCTCCTCCCTCCCCACTATATCTCAAGTTCGAGCAGAAGTTACTAGTGGCGAAAACGGGATCCCTGCGTTGTGACACAAGGAAACGATTTTACCGTATATGCTACACTAAAAGTCAGCAATAAATAAAACTCCTAACACATAAAATGAACCTTATTATTCCATAAACAACAACAAAAAAAACTCCCCTGAAGAACCAAGCAAATCAAAGCTTCCTGCCCATATGGCAATAGAGATTTACTTAATTTCCATTTCGATCAATCTGTCGTACATTTTTCACATTTTAACATCTCTAAAATTGGCATGCTGTTATTTAATTGGTAGTGTTATACTTTCTTAGTGGCATATAAAATAATGGTGTTTCTTATTAATTATGGTGTTTCGCATTTGATGAAATGTTATTCCCAATATTTTAAATTTAAACTGCTATTTGCATATTAATTATTTTGTTGGCTTATTAAAGACTGAAATAATTCCCTATCACCAAAGCTTAGACAAACTTCAATTTTAATACATTTTTTTAGAGAAAAAAACAAATTTAAAGAAACTGGAATTACTACTGAGTAATCATAACTAGAAAACTTTGCAAAAAATAAAAAAGAGGCCTAAGGAATTGCTATTACTTAAAATGACTGATGACTAATGATAAGACACACACTAAATGAAGAGGGTTAATAAGTGAGATTCATCAACGGCTTCCTAAGATTAAATTTTACACAAAGGCAATATTCATCTTAAGATTTCCCAAGAGAAGTAATTCCTAATGGGTGGTTTTTAAAGACAGCTAACTTTCTAACAAAGACTAATAAGAGAATAAGAGAGTGTAATTTAAAGCAGTTGCTTGTTCTTATCCCCTGAATTCCTTCCCACTCCTTTCAGAATAATAGCTCTTAAAATTAGACATTGTTTGATGCGTATCCTGGAGGGTGCCTCTGCCGGCATCCAGCACACATTAGTTTAGGAAGATGATACACCATTTTCAGCAGGAAGAGACCCGAGAGGTGACAAAGATAATTAAAACAGCACACTAGTCAGATGGAGAGCTAATAGATATTCAGAGAAACCTGAGATTAGTGAAGGAATATTCTTGCACAAGTAGTTCTTCTATAAGTTCTTTCTAAAACCAAGTAGCTAATTTACTCCAAGTAAAAGCATATGTATTGTCATTTCATGCCCAATAGAAAAAAAAACACCTAGTAGTTTTTGAAATAGATAACAAGCAGGGGGAACTATACCCTAGTTGCCTGTAACCCTTTGTAGAATTAAGTGGTTATCACTTCTATAGTAATGGAAACTTAATTTTATAATATGCCTTTCTAGATAGCTCCTTCAATATTTGTCTGTCTGTCTATCTATCTATCTATCTATCTATCTATCTATCTATCTATCTATCTATCATTGTATTAAGCAAAACTGAAGCCAGAGATGTAGGATGACCTAACTGAAAACACTCAGTCTTGAATGGAAAAAAGTCTGATCAAAGCTTTAAAAGTCATAGAAGAGTTGATAAGCTAGACTTACAGGTATTACTGAACATTTTTCTATAAGAAACATAAGCAAATTAAAACATCACCTCTACGGCTTCCCAGGCCCATTTCCTGTACTTCGGATCATGGGTCAGTCGCCACATGTACATGTAAGTCTCAACAACCTCTGGCCGTAGGATGTAGTATTTTTCATTTTGCCTTGTAGCAATGGCTTCAACACCGCCATCGAATCTGAAAGCTTCTGGTCCCAGTTTCACAACTAAAAAATACGCAATGGTGACATTGGTTATTGTCCTGGACAGTGCCTAGTGTCTATCACTTAAAGGGAACTAGAAAGTACAACATTTAAAAAAGGTGCCAAGTCATTTCAAGGAACAGTTATAAACATCATATAGTAAAAATTACTGAATATATTCTTAAAATTTAGTCATCTAAAAGAGTCCATTTTAGAAAACGATAATGATTCTTTATTTTCTTTCATTTAAGCACCATTTATTAAGCACCCACCTGGTAGGTACAAGGCACCATGAAATACCTTGCTAACTAGCTAGAAAGTCAGTGGCTGAGAATCCTAATGCATGAAAGGTTATTTAATCTTTTTTTGCTTCAAATTCCTATTTTATAAGAAGGAAGCCAGACTCATGATCTATTTCATGGAGATACTGGGAAGATTAATAATAGCTTACAAAAAAATACTAAGTTGATTTTGCATTGGGAAAGAAACTGTTACCTAATGTTATTTATCTAAATGCAGAATCAACCAATTAGATTGTCTTAATCCTTTATGGCTTGGATTTTTGTTTCTCAGCAAACTAAGGGTAAATATTTTTTACCTAGAAAAGCAGTGCCTCCAACTAAAAACATAAATTCCTTAAGATGTTAATCACGATCATCAAGTTTCGTCAAGCACTGTGGATAGTTTTTTGAGGGCAGCAACAACAACAACAACAAAATGAATGAAGTAAAAGCATGTGGGAATAGACTATAAGGGAATAGCATGTACTCACATGTGCGATTATAAGATTCATAACAGGTACGGGCAATCTCAGCCCCAAGTTGAAGGTAGTGCTGGGTCAGGCCTGCGGGAGCGTCATCTGCCCCGAGAGCGAACATGCCTCCAGCAAAGCAGGTCAGATGGCCCATCTTGTGTTCTAGAAGGCCCCCTTTCCACTCCGCGATGTATGTCAGTCCCTTACTAGACTTGCGGATCAAGTGAGTCTCAATTGCCTGAAAACGCAGAACATTTTCAACATTTGTAATCTCTTCTCAAATTTATGCTACCCACACCGCCCCCTCCCTCCAACATTAAAGCAAAGGATAAAATATTACTCACGATTTAAATTTGGTGTTACAAATTCAATTCGATCTGAAATTGTATATTACTGCTTTACGCCTCTAGCCTATGCCTTATTATTTTGGTTAGTTAGAATAAGTGCTGTTGGGCCAGCTCAGTCAATTTTGCTTGGTTCTAAAACCAAATACCTGTAGTCTTCATACCCAAAAAGCTGTCCCCTATTCAAAGACAGGTCCCTGGTGTAGTGGTCACAGTTGGTTTAGTGCATTTCCACTTTTCACAAATGGAGAAACAACAGGCCCTACTGTGAATGAGGAATTGAGCATTATCTATGTATGAAATCGACTGGTATTTACTCTTCTTTTTGCTTCTTTAGGTTTGGAGTGCTAACAAAACAGAGGGGGAAAGAGGAACTGTTCTCAAGTCAGATTGCTAGGCTTCAAATTCCAGCTCTCATGAACTTTTATTTTTTCCTATCTGTGAACTTTGTGGGCAGTTTGCTTGCTGTATCCCTAAATCTCAGTACCTTTATCCATAAAATGGGAACAGTAGTATCTGCTGAGAAAATTGCAACATTTTGTTTATAAAATGGTTCATACCGTGACTAGCCTGATAAAGGTTATTTATCGCATCATTCACATCTCCATGTGGTAACACTTGAACTAAGTTTCCTGCTAATAATTCTACTAAAAAGCACTTTAGTATACAATATATAAACATATTTAAAACTAATAAAATCTGTAAATTTGAGAGAAATGATAACATTTACAATAAATTATTTATAAGACATCCTTTATTTCTGCCCCAGGACTGTTAATGTTCTTTTACAGTAGATAGAGAAAATAAAATAAGCCTTATATTTTAAAAAGCAAAAATAATGTGTTTGGAATTACTAATTTCCATTTACTGTAACAGGAAATGATTTTTTCCCTCCAATTACTTCATAGAAGGAAATGGGCTGTATCTGTGTCTATACCTGTTACACTATTAGCAAAAAAGAGGGGTTTTTAGGAAGTGCACTTAGGAATAGTAAACATGAATGGTAGCCTTGTGATAGAGAAGAATAAATAAAAACAATACGCAGGCAGGTAAAACTTTTCCTACCTTTATTAGAAGTAAACAAATGAAACCAAGATGATAAGAAATAAATAAACACAGTACTGTGTTTATTAACTGTGGTTAAGCTAATTTTATTGATGGTCTAGTTATTACATTAATATTTCATTCTTATTTAATGTGACAGAGCATCTTAGCTATTTACACTTCTCATAGCACAAATTGCAATAAAGTCCTTCAAGCAGATACTTGTTCATCACCCAAGAAATTATTCTTTCTACATGGCAAGAGTAATAGCTTTTGAGCATGGATTAGAGAAACATTATTACCCTGTTACGGATGTTGCATAAAGTACTACATTATTTTTGGCGTGATTCTGACTGAGTTGCTACCTCTCAAAATAAACTACAATGAAGTTCCAAGACCTTCAAAACAATGTTTATGTGGCAATGGGAAAATGTAAATAAATATAAAAATAGTCTTATTAGCCCTGTAAAAATGTTGTCAAACCTATTGAAAATTGATTAGGAAAAAGAATATTGTTTATTTTGTGATTTAATCCTTCTGTATTTGAAAAAAGGTAGCTTGATGAAGTCTGTAGAATTCTATTTGTCTAATACATCACCTCACAGGTACCATTCATTCCAATGGCAAGGAGCACACATCACTGAGGATTCTTAGTGTGGTTTCCAGATAAGGCCATCATTCAGTTAAAAGCTCAACATATTTTATTATTAAAACAACCAAAGAAAATACCCCTCTAGAATTAAATACTTTTCAAAATCCACTTGAAGCTGCAACTGATAAACTGTATCTCTAGGCACTGAAGTGTCCAGAACAATAATGTAAGGGATCCTCTCCTTGATAATAATACCTGGACGTATACCTAGCACAAATAAATTTTGCTGTGTAAGACATAGCTACTTCTCAAAATCAGAAGTTTAATTGGTCTAGCTTTGCTTTTTAAGTTGAAGACACACAATGGATTGAAACTGTTTTTACTATTAAGAGAAACAGGAAACACTTCGATCATTTGTTCTTAATGGATTTTCCTGTCAATGGTTTGTCTAAATACAATATGTAAAAAGCTGTGTGGGTATATTTCAAGGAATATTTTAAAGTTGCTTTTCTTGGAACATCAAGGTCTTAGGGGGCCACTTTTAAGATTAGAATAATTAAAATGTCGACTAGGATATTAATTTAAAAATGACATAATGGAAACCATACTGTATGGAGAAGTACCTACGTTAAAACCTGAAATCTCATAGGAATGAAAAAAAGAAAATAAATCTGAAACATGCCAGGTGGACAGTATCCTTATAAGTTTTGGTTGTTCATCATGTGCCTTAATAAAGGCTGTGCTAACTGAAGGCCAATGTTCTAATAACTAGGTGCTCTGGTTCCTCTATGTGAAGTAGTAGAGTTGTATCTGTTCTATTTAATGATACTCTCTATTGAAGTTTGGAAAGGAACCAATGTATTATTCAATCTGGTCAAGCATACCAAAGCAAGTTGCATTTATATTTAAATAAATCAGCCTATGTCACCGGGGGTGGGGTGGGGGGGGGGGGTGGGGGTGGGGGACAATTTTAGAACAATGCCTACATCATTGAGATTACAAATTACTATCTTTTTCCCCTATGAATTACTACTCTCAATTACAAAAAAATTCTAAGCAGTCAAAAGGTCAATTTTCTGATGATGTAGCCATAATTTTACAGCATTATTTGAGATGCCTTGATAATAATTAATATTTAAAAATATGAGTTACCATATAAAATACTTTTATCAATCAAAAAAGTACTTGATTCTGCTAAAAAATTTGTTCCTGAAAAGTTGGGTACAAGTTCAAGTATTTTATATAAAATAATTTTCCTTTTTTATTTTATTTTTTTTTAAGTTTGATTTTCACTTTTGATTGAGGCTTAAATTTGATTAAAACTTAGTTTACTCTTACACTGGCCACATCACATAGAGTTTGCTAAATAGTACTAATATATTATTAACATACTGCCTGTAAAGAAATATTTACATGTAGTACAGACATTCTATCCACAAATAAGTCTACAGTGGTGAGGTAAAAAGGAACAAATGTTGACACAATTTTAGATACTATTGTGAGGAAACAAACAAACAAATATTTTATTTAAAATATCCACCTAACATACTAAGCACACAGTAGGCAATTCAACAAATATTTGTTCCTTCTCATTCTTCATCCATTATAAAGGACCACTGAAAACTATTAATAACTGCCTCTTAAATATTAGTTTGGTTAGTTTGGATTTTTGTTTGAGAGTACTGTCATATATCTCTGAAGGTAAGTTTACTCTGGATGGAGGTAGCCATGAGCATGTCATCTTGGGCATTAACTTAGTCAATTTTCAGAACACATTCTGGATTTTTTTTTCTCCTCATAATTTTAAACTGTGACTGTAAGCAGAGAACTCATATCATTGAAGAAAAATACTTCTTTTTCAGGTATGCAAATCTTAACGGGGGGTTCAAACCGTATAAAAAAACTTAACTGACCTATTAGAACTAAAACATCAAGTATGATCACTATTGTTATAAATATATGAGCAGATATTGAACTCGACCTTGCTGGAAATAATTTATAATCCATTCATGTAGTATTTGATTTTTTTTTGTTAAAGCTTGATTAATATGCAAGTTACAAATTAGAGTTAAGTGGCAAAGATGATTTAAATATTGGGTTTACCTGAACAGCGTCAAAATACATCTTCTTAGCTTCTAGATCTGTCTTGTCAGACATTAACCATGCCTTTAGCAAATATTCATAAAAGCTGTCTCCAAGTCCTCCAACTGATACATGATCTGCAAGAAAGGGAAATGCATTTGAGTGATTCAGACTTTAATTCAGATAATGCAGCAAAATCACATTAGCAGCTAGGATGCAAAACCCTACGTCAACCGCAACACAGTGTTACATTTAAATTCCAACAAATCTCTTGTTTTCAGAAAGATATTCTGAAACGAGCAGATGTGCTCTTAACTAATGCGATATACTCTAAATAATTACCAGGGTAGTTTTATCAACATGAATGTAAAAAATATATAATCTCCCCTAATCCAAAAATCTGGTTCTTTAGTAAAAATACCAAATTAAAATGTTTCACAGTATATATTCAAATAAAATTTTAATTACTTTGGCTCTCAATAAGATGAATTATGTCAAAGCTATGAGAATTAGCAAATCATTTTAAAAAGTGGTTTGCAATAAAAAAAGCTCCTCAGCTTCTTGTGGTTTATTATTATTATTACTATTATTCTTAGATAGCTTTTCTAGCATTATCAATCTGAAAGGTCAAAATTCTTGCCGGAGGTAGGGAACAGTAAGAAAAAAGATGAGGCAGGAGTTTTTCTCTCTAATACTCCATTCCCATAGTCCTCCCCCACTGCCGTTTACTGTGCCAGGTCAACTACATACATTACCAACAGTCTTGCATCTTGTAGGGTAAGTATCCTCATTAAAAGTAAGAAAACTGAACCTTAGAGAAACTAAATGAGATTACAACCTCAACAAGTGCCATCTAATTCTACCCACAGGGGGTCTTGCATTTGAATCTGCTTGCTCTCCATCATATAATACTAAATATATTTTTTGCTTCCTGCTTGAATTAATATTTTCATTTTTCAAGCAAGTTTATCAACAAAGACAGCTGTAATCTATTTGAAATATTGCTAGAGAAATTGAGCAGTTATAAGATATCCTTATTTTTAAAAATTGAATTTTAAGTTTCATTCCCTCAAAATGAATTTTGTGTATCAGTTTAAAAGAAAATAAAATCTTAGTTACACAAAAGTAAATCAGTATTTACAGTCATCAAGACAATTTCCTCCTGACACCTATTCAACTAAACAAACAAACAAACAAAAATTCAGTTCCTGTCATAGCAGTGCTCAATAGCTACAAGCAGCTCTTGGCTACTGTATTGGTCAGGGAAGACACAGAACATTTCCATCGTGACCCAAAGTTCTAATGGCAGTGCCTCTCCAATCTGTTCCCCAGATTCATGCCATATGAATTTAACATATGAATCGGATCATCCCTTATTTGAAGTCTCCCATGGCAAAGACTCAAATCCTGGGTCTCTGGCCACCTGGGAGGCCCTGCAGCACATTCTCAGCTTCTCTGTGTACCAGACCCGTTCCACTTGCTCTCTGCCCTCTTACTATATACGGACCTTCCTTTGGTCCCTTAAAATCATCAGGCTCCTTCTCACCTCAAGGATTCGAAAGACATCGTTCTCTCTACCTGCAGTGTATTCTCTGACTCTCTTCCCCTTAATTCATTCTTACTCATGCTTCATATCTGGGATCAAATGTTGCTTCCCAAAGAAGTCTTCCCTGACCTCCACTAAGTTCCCTCATCATACACTTTTAGATAGCACATGTCTATCACAATTGCTGTTTTATAAAATGGTAGAGTTTTTTTCTTTTTGTCCCTTCCTTGAGATTCTAACCCAGGAGCGAGGGAGCAGACCACTGTTTCCCAGTCCACAAGAGCCCCTAGAAAGGATCTTGCACATAGTAGATACTCAGTAAACAATTGATAAACAAAGTAAAATTCTTCCAAGTCAACCTTAGTAAGGACTACACCTATTCAAGCTAAAAGGGCTATATTTTTTAGTTAAATATGTGATTTTACTATTGTAAAAAATCCAGAATTATAGTTTTAATTTTAATGTAAAATTAGTGTTTTCACAATTCTAAGCTGGTTCTTAAAATAGCAGTGTTTGAAGTGACCTTTACAATTTCCTAAATAAATCATCACAGAAACCTCTGACATTTACAAATTAAATAGACTATGACCTATCTCATCAATAATAAGCCTGGTTGTTATAAACATGATTGCAGCAGACAAATGCAAGTGATGCATGGTAAAGCAAATCACTGTCCGGTTACTGTCAAAACAACAAGGACTAAATAAAGTAATAGGAAATGATGGCTATGATCCAGACAAGTCCCTCAGAATTAAAGCAATGAGAGTTGAAAACTAACAGCCAGAAGCAGCTTCCTTTTCTTCCCCCTTGGGTTATGATTCTATAATAGATGGAAGTAGTGAGTTTGGGCATTTGGTAATTTTTAAAAAAGGAAGAAGGGTTACATATTACTAAAATGTTTTAATTAATTTTAATAAGCGTCAATTTTCTATTTTTTTATTTCTTACAATAAAATTTTCTCTTTGGAAAAAATCAAAATACAGGAACATAGAGGGGAAACAAGAGAAACATCCTTTGATAATTTAACATATCACTTGCTAAGCTTCCCATGTGTCTGGATGACTTTGTGTTGGCAACAGAGTCCTGTGTAAATACCTTAGTGGATATAGGACAGAACATGCCTGATTTTATCAGCAGGAAAGGACTGCCTACTTCTAGAGAGAGCATATATGGTATTTTTAATCTCAAATGCTCTAAAGGTAATGTGTACTATAGTCACTCAAATATTATATTACTTTCTAAAGGGGGTAATTTATTTTAGAATTCCTAATACTTAAAAAGATTTAAAAAACCAAAACAAATAGCAAAAGAATTAAGACAAAAAAGATTATTAATATGTTCATTTTTTAAATTTGTAAATTTTACCTAAATCTGAATTTCTAAACATAATATCCCAGTGATGCCAGTAACATTATATGTATACTAGTGTTGTTATAATAATCAAAGAAAGGTGATAATTTCTCTGCCTATAGACGTATGTCCTCATTTGTCTTCAATAGTCACAAGATCTCTATCAGTGACCAGGACTGGATGCTGCCTCTCAGCTACCACTGAGGAGCAGGGGCAAACTGTTCAAGGAGAACAAATAGAACTGTTATTAAAAGCAGAGGCAGAAAGATAGATTTGATACAGACTGAATGGGTATTCACAAAATTCAAGTAAGTAAACACCTGCTAGATGCAAGATACTGTGTGCTGGGTTAACAAATATGACTAAGACAGTCACCACCCTCAAAAGTTTTGGATCCCTAGGCTAATGGATAAGTATATGAATCATTAGGAAAAGGACTGTCACAGGAGAGTACCCAAAGAGTTGGGACAGGGGAGGAAGAAGGGGATAAGTAGAGAAAAGTGGGTGGTAACAAATTCCAACCTGGGTCTTGAAGACAGCCTCCCAGAAAAAAATGGTGAGTGAGCAGAGCCTTGGTAGAATCAGAAAAGGGTACGAGGGCTGAGGAAACAGTACAAGCCCAGACCTGGATATGGCCAAGCAGTCCTTGACTAAATTAAAAAATAAGTGTGTCTTCCTTCTGTCTGGAACCACAGGATGGGGTTAGGGAAAAGAGAGACGTGGGACTCATCAACCCTGTTTGCTTTTCCAACAGGAAATTGGCCCACGGGCAATCCAAACAAAAAGGCACTTTGTACCAGGAATCATGGCTAAATCCATAGTACATTGGTGACCCAGAAGGTGAAGCTAGGATGTTCCAGTAAAACTGACTCTTTTTGTCCCTCTTCATAGTGACTTCTAAACTCTAAACCACAGGAAGAAAACAGTAAATCCTAGAAACTTTTATTCAAGTTTTAAATCTTTCATGAGGAGAACTCTAAAAATCCTTGTCTTTCCAGAGAATCGTATCTATTCACCTTGTCCTTACAAAGCTACTTAAGTTCTGTCTTATCCCAACTACTCTAGTGACCTTCAAAGTTTTTATGGTCTAAGTATCCCTCTACACTTTAAAATGAATAGGCACCCCATAAAACTGATTTATGTACTAATGATATTTACTATATTGGAAATTAAAATAGAATTTAATATACTTTTATTAATTTATGTAAAATAACAGTAATATTCCCATTATAACGTAGTTTTTTCATAAAAATATATTTTATAAAACAAAAGTAATTAGTGAGAAGACACTAGTTTACATTTTTATAAATCTCTTTAATGTTTGCTGTACTATAAGACAGCTGGAATTACATATCTGCTCTACATTCACTCCATACTATATGTTACTCTGGCTGAAACATATGAAGAACATTCAGCCTTACGCAGTTATATAGCTTGAAAAGGAAAGAGTATTTTGTCTTTTCAGATTATTGTGGGTATTTTTCTTTGATGCTACAACAAAACTTGACAAGTGGTTTTTTTTAAAGGTAAAGTTTTTCAAAAGTTAGTTGCAGTGTAGAATTAGAAAACACAATGAAGTTTTGTACTGTTGCATTAAAATCATTGGTCTATCTTGCAATTCTAATGGATCTTTTTCTCATACATGATTTTGTAACATCAGGCATCGGTCATTTGAAAAATATCGGTTCACGAAATTATGCATATCTTCCAAATGTTGACACATTTCATTACACAATATATATATTAAAAATTGTCACTAACACCACCAATCTCATCAGAAAAATCTTTGAGTGCTGGTTAAAAGCAATGAGCTCATGTGGCATATACAAGTCTTCCAAAATTTTAATTTTCATTTAGAAGTTCAGATTTTATCATTGGTACAGATACTGTCAGTTTTCCTTGAAGTGACAGGCTCGTTTTCAAGAACATGTCTACTGATTACCCAACTCAGAATAAGCATAGTTTGTCTTCACTTGTTCTTTCAAGAGAAAATGGTCACTCACGAAACAATAAATGGCTAGTTCAGCTCACAACTCAGTCACACAAGTGCTTTTCTATAAGGCAACCATTATTTTTTATTATGCAGCAGAAGTGCTTTGAGTGTACTTTCCATTGAATCATAAGACTATTACAAAGATATGTATTCAATGACTTAGATTTATTAGAATCAATAATTTATTTTTGATTCATTAAGAACATTCACAATGAAACTGGCATTTTTTGCTTGCTTATTCGTCACCTGCAGTGAAGATTTAGAAAGTCACTATTAGTACAATTTGGTGCCTCTGACATGGATCTTACTGTGGTTTTAGTAGTTTTACCCACCATTGCTTTTGCAACATAAGTGTAAATGTCAACACAGTTAAAAAGGTGGAAAGTCTTAGTATTATCATAAAAATAGCTTGGACCTTGTGGACCTGGTCTCAGGGTGTGTCCAGTGATCTGCAGCCCTCATTTAGGTTAAGTGGAAGCCTTGATTATGGTCTTATGGTCTCAGCAGCTAGGCCTTCCCTAGCCACTACTTGCATAAAGTCATAGATGTTAGCATTTTTTCAACTAAATTATTTTTTAAGAAAAGTATTCTAATGTAACAGTGAGGCACAATCATCTAAGAATATGATATTTAAATATAATGAAAACACTCAAATTAGAGTAAAATTTTAATGCATTCTAACACACTTGACACAGCTAGGCATCTTACTTGGTATTCTTCACTTGTTCTCAGTTGCTGCTTAAACTATCACCATTTCTCCAAATCAGGCTGAGAACATTTCTTTCAACTGCTCTGAATCTTTATACCCTGGTCAAAGTCTGTAAGGATCTCAGGTGAAGGCTTCTGGCATAATACTTTCTCTTACCCTAAAGATAACTCTACTGGCATGAAACCTTTATCTGCTGGCTTAAAATTAAGTACAGAAAATACCCTGTTTGTTCTTACATTTTTCAGCCCTTAAAGATTCAGGCAGAAAATGTTATGTAGTAGAATGATCTAACTATTCTGTAAAAAACTCTGAAAGTCATTAACACAAAGGAACAAATTTTCCTTCTATTCCCCATGACCAGCTTGTTACAGGCTGACATCCCCATACTACCTGGACCAGATCTCGCCATTCTGAGTAATCGCTTTACAGGTGCTTTGATGTCAGCATGCTCACAGTTATGCATGAAAAATAAACACTCTAGCTCCCTGGTAACACCTAACACTCTGTCTTTCGACAGAGGCCTATTTATTTAAGGGACCCCACCTTCTTTCCCCTTTCCCAAACATTCTCTCAAAAAGATTGTGTTTATTTTTTTTCTGCCTTTTCACTCTGTTACTAGAACAATACTGGGTACCACAAAGAGCGAAAACAATACTAATCTTTTGACTTACATTGACCCCACTGTCCACTGCTGGGATTCAGATAGTTAGGATAAAGGCCTTGTGGTTTTTCCAGGTTGTTCAGTACTGTACGAATATTCATTACCTATAATAGAAAACAAAATGTTACTACACAAATCTAAAAAAACAATTCTGGTGCCATTCTTCTCTCTTTCTTGATTATATTTTTCCATGTTAGAAAAAAAAAAAGTTGTGTTAAATGATGCAGAATTAGAACAAAGATAGTTGCTACCAGCTCGCAAAAATAATAGGCAGTAAGTGAACATAGTCACTCTCATCTACAATAAGCCAGATGCCAAACAAGAACTAGGGATACATCAATGGATAAACAAAGTCATTACCCTTTTGGAATTGCATTCTAGTGGGATTAGACAGATAATAAACAAAGAAATGTAATATTTGCAATGTAAGTATTATAACATGTGGTAATAATGCTATGAAAAAAATATATAAGTAGTAATGGGACAGAGTGATGTGAGGTGGTGAGGCTAAACTGTTACTTGAGGTGGTCTGGGGAGGTGGAGGAGGAGAGTGTTTGAGCAGAAATTTTAAAAAGTGAAGGAGCAAGCAATGCAGAAAACTGGAGGAAGAACAACCTGGGTACAGAGAGAAGCAGCAAGTACGAAAGCCTGAGAAGAGAGTGGGTTTGGTATAGTCACTGAGGCTGAAGGATAGGTAGCCAGGCCCACACTATGCAGGTTTTGCAGGTCATGAGGGCTTATTTTATTCTGAGTGTGATGAGAAGCCATTGAAGATCTGTGTTTTTACAGTATTGGCATGACTAGGGTGCAAGAGAGGAAGAGGTAGTCAGGAGGCCACTGCTGAGTTTAGGAAGAGATGATAGAATCTTGAACCAGGGCGGCAGCAAAGGTTAACAGGATAGAACCCAAGGATTTCTTAATGGCTTGAACCTGAAGTTTCCAGAAAGAGAGGAACAAGGGTCATCTCAAGAATTTTGGTCTGACCACGGGGTAAATTAGGTGCCAGTTACCAAAAAGCAGGTCTGAGGGTTGAGTCTGAGACATTTTAAGTGGAAGCCATCCATCACACCTCTTAGTGGAAATATTGAATAGGTACCTGGATATATGGGGTCTGGAGTTCAGGGGACAGGTTGAGACTGGAATTATAAGTTTGGAGTCAACAGCATATAGGCAGTATGTAAAGCCATGAGATTGTATGAAATCATGTAACTGAACATAAAAGGAAGAGGCCCAGGTGGGAGTCCCAGGAATTTCCAGTATTTAGAGGTTGGGATGATGAGGAAGATGCCAGAAAGAAGACTGAAAAGGAGCACTCGTGAAGGAAGGAGGCAAACCAGGGGAGCATCTAATGCCTGCTGCAAGGGGCAGAGAGCATCTCATGGCGATGGAAGTGACTGAGTGCATCAAATGCTGAGGGCAAGGTAGATGAGAGGTGAGAATAATGACTGCAACTGGCAGTGTGGTGCTCACTGTTCACTGTGACAGGTGTGGCTGGGACAGAAGCCCGACTGGAAAGTGTTCAAGAGAGTGGCAGATAAGAAGAGGGGAATAACAAACAGATAATTCTTCCAAGGAATTTTGCTGTAAAGGGGAGCTAAGAAGTAAGGTAAAAGCTAAGGGCAGAGCGATGGGTGAATATGAATTTATCCAAATGTCTATGGGTGTGTTTCTTAAAAATAAGAAATTAATTCGATTGCTACCTTGCATTTATATAATGCCTTGGGTTTAAAAAGTCTTCCACATACTTAGTTCATATAGTCCATACAACACTATATCTTTTGAAATATGAAAAAACAGTTCAGAGACGTAAAGTGACCCACTTGAGGTGCAGAGGATCAGATATGCAAGCTGGGCCCTCTCACAATGAGTTATTAATGGTGCCAGGGAAAGACCAGGAGTTTACGGTTTGGTTAAATGAAAGGCTGCACATAAGAAAACTTCATCAAGAACTATATTAAATTTGGCCGTTCTTTTCCACATCCAATATTACTAAATCTCTCAGGATTGAATATTGTTTCTCACAAGCACTGCTTTGCAATGCAATGCATAGTGGAGAATCTCACCTTTTCTGCAAAGATGGAGTTTCCTGATAAGTGGCTCAAGTGTACAAACTCCAGATGCAAAGTTCCAAATTCTGCCAAAATACTGCTGCCTCCTGAGGCCCAGGGCCAGTTCCTTCCAATCCCACTAAAGAAGAGAAGAGATTAAAGAGTTATGGGTCAGACTAATTCCTTTTTTTCTCCTTCCTTCCTTCCTTTTTTTTTGTAGCTCTAAATAGTAGCAGTGAAAGAGACAGCTTTTGAATAATGGCTCCTCAGTTAATAGCCCACTCGGGAAATTTAAAAATATCCAGCATTGTTGTCTTTGATTGGTTACCAGTTTCAAGCTTCGACTCCTATTTCCAAATTGAAAATCAGTGTTGACTTAAGTCACAGAAAAGTTGCTATGTGCTTGCTGTTGATGAAGAGACAAATATTTTGACAAGTACAGGTGCCATATAGAGATGCACACCCATTCCAAGTAGAATATCCAACAAAATCAGACCAAAACACCCCCACCATGACCCAAATACCACCTAAAGCACTTGAGCATTTAAATTAATTTCAGCCTGAGATTACATGGAAGTTATAGATACTCACATTATATACAAATTTTTCTTGGATACTGGATAAATCTCAAAGATTCATTAGTAATATACTCACGCCATACCCTCTCAAAACCTTCCATTTACTGGACTTCCTTTCTTATATTTTGCTTTACAATACTTTACCTATGTCCTAAGTATATTTTTTAAGGCATTAACTAATTCTCTGATATATTTAATCTATGCTTAAAAATATCCAAAAAATTATGTAATTCAAGTATGAAAGGGGTCAAGGCAGAAACTTCAAAAATTATTGCCTTATGGTTCGTGTTGGAGAAATGCTTTTTAAAAAGAGTTAGTCTTAAACACACTTACACACACACAGGCACACAGAGAAATGCATCTAAAGAGGCTCTTGAAACACAGTCATATTCCTGGGCACAGTTTATTTCTGGAAAGCCACTTAAAATGTCAAGACATATGTGATAATTCAAATAAAGAATAAAGTCAATGATTCTTCTGATCAATAAATTTCCTTGCAGAAAGCTGAAAGCTCACATTTTGGTTTTAGTTCAGATGCACATGTATTATATGCCTACTATTTGCCAGGGACTATGTACAATACCAGGTTACAAGATGGTTATGATGAATAAATCACTCTTTTCTCAAAGACCATATAGTGTAATGGGAGAGAAAGACTTGAGCATTAAATAATTCCAGTTGAATTGGTAAATACCAAGATCAACATGTGGAGTTCACTGAGTACCTACAGCCAGGACACGCAATACAAAATGGTGGGAATCATAGAAGGAAGGCTCCTTCAAGGAGGAGGGTCCTGAGCTGATTCTTGAAGGATAAATAAGAAATAATGAGGAAAGAAGGGAGAGGGAGAATCTGGACACGGAGAGACACATAGCAGAAAGGCTAGGAAGTGGAGGCAGCTCCCGATTTTGGTGAGTGGAGGGAATGGAAGGTGGCAGGAGAGAAGGTTACAAGGTTCAGCTGAAGCCAAGTCTTGGAAATTTGTGGACTTCTCACTTTCTTTCCAAGTTGGCCCCATTTAAATACTGCTTTATTTCCTAACCCCTTGTTTTTTGCCTTATATCGTTCACAGCTCTGGGTAAACCCTTCCAGTTCTGTCACTGCCTCTGCTGCAGGGAGTCTAAGAAAGGCTAAAGGAAAGGAAAACAATGAGGACAACAGGTATCTGACCTCTAAGTTGGCCTCACTCTTATTCCCGACTTCTTTTTAGAGCAAAATCTAGGTTTTATTCCAAAATACTGATTTATGGTAAAGCTAATAAAAAGTATGCAGAAATGAAAATCTGAAAATCATATAGTCATTCGGTTTAGAACATATTTGGTATTTATTAAGTTCTGAGAATGTGAGTCAGTTTTTATTTTTACGGTTGGCTTACATAAAAGGAATATCCAATCATCATCAAATAGGAAAAACAGCTACTCTCAAATTTTAGTAACATATGGCAAATGCACATGGTAATTGGTCATTAATTTGTTGTCATGACATCTTATTTTTTTGCTATTCCAACCATTCTATCACTGACCAAAATCAATAAGCATATTAAGCAGAATGACAAATTTCTATGTTCTAGAGAAACTATTAAACACAAAGCTGCAACATATGGCAATGTCGGGGTAGGAGGTAGTGATGACTTCATCCTGGAGAAGGAAAAGGATAGCGTGCTGAGGAACCTAGCCTGGTTCTCAGGTCTTCGAGGGCTGATTCTTTTCAGTTTAGGGTATTAGATAGGGAGTGTGGTGGTATACTTGCTCAGATGTATATATATTTAAGCAATATATAGATACTAAACTAAAATTCAAATTACTTTCATATCTAGGCATTTTGTTTCCTGCTATTAATGTGGTTAATCAAAGAGAAAATCAGAGATATGCTGAAAAAATTTTTTCAAAAATTTGAATATAAAAGGGTCATATATATTCTCTCATTGTTCTTTGCATGCATTCATAGCAAAAGGAAAATAGCATTCTTTTCCATCACTGTTCAATTACATAGAAAGCGAGAACATTAAAAGCACTGGCAAAGGGTATGCCACACTATCAGAAAGAAAGCTGGGTGTAGAATACGTGGTCTGTTTGTATGAAAGGATGGCTTCGGTTACCATTTTTTCAGCCTATGGAATTAATGCAGTTCAATAAAATTATAAGATCAACGGTTGTACTGGTCAGGGAAGGGTTTTGAGAAATCAGAAAGGTCACCAGGATATCTAGATATTAAGTGAGGTCACTTGCCTTTTCTTAGACAAAGGTTTAAAGACTTGGAGGTTGGCTTAGGGGAGAGCATGGGGGCACAAACCAAAAGCCATCACAGCTCAAATGTGTGTGTCAGAGAAATGACTGTCTACTTGCACAGCATAGGTGCTCTGAGTCAGAACCAAGACCTGGTTGCTCATGCACGGTTTCCAAGATCTTTTTCTGTCTTTAAATTCTTGAGTCTACTGAAGAATTTATACATTTGTATGGCTCTAATGTCTATAATGATATCTATGGACAGTGGGCATTGGACACCAAAACGTGGGATTGTGATAAAGGACAATGAGTCTAGAGAGAGTTTTGCCCCCTTGGTCTGGGGGTCAAGGTGTCCTGGGCATCTCATGATAGTAAAGGTTAAGCTGTCTAGAACTCTGGCTCAACATGAGTCTCCTCTGAGGGAGTAGGGGATTTACAATGTATTTCACTTCAGTTTCATTATCATGATATTTTAAAGGCAGTCATGCTGTTCTTTATTTTATCTCTGTTTTACAAACTCTGATAATATTTTCGAAACATTTTATAGATAAAATAAGTTTGCGTTCAGAAACTATTAGTTCCACAAGGTAGGCGCAAAAGGAAAGAAAATTTAAATATTCCCAATTTTGTTACAATAAGTGCCTTTTAAGCCAGAACCATGAGTCAGCATATGGAAATGTATACACACAAGGCAATTAACATGATTTGGGTAGCTGCCAAGTGTTTGGTTCAAGGAATCCTGAAACAGAACTTCAAACTTTTGTATCCCCCTAATTTCATTTCTTTTGTTTTATCCAGTCTCCAGTTCTTCCATTTTAAATTGGAGTATCATTTAAAATACAGTTGACCCTTGAACAACATGGGTATGAACTGCATGTGTCCACTATGGAGATTTTTTTCAATAAATATTGTAAATGTGTTTTCTCTTCCTTATGATTTTCTTTTTTCTAACTTACTTTATTGTAAGAATACAGTATTAAAATATATAACATATAAAATATGTGTTAATTGACTGTTCATGTTATTAGTAAGGCTTCCAATCAACAGCAGGGCATTAGTATTTAAGGTTTTTGGAAGTCAATTTTTAACTGTGTGGAGAATTGGTGCCCAACCCCACGATGTTCAAGGTTCAAATGTATATATTTCAACTTTTAATTTAATTTAAATTTTCAGTAGTTTCTGAAGGTAATAGTTCTTTGAAAATAAAACATCAAAACAAAAAATAACTGATTTTGGCAATTGAAATTAGAAACGTCTTTAAAAAACTGAGTCTCCATGATTCTTTTGCAAATGTGGAACATTATTTTGTTGCTTTAGAGACTTTAATTTGAATGTAGTTTAGCAGTGGTAATATGCTTCCTCATCCTACTGTACTTGAAAGCAAGAAGGTATAATTATTTACTGACCTCAAAGCTCTGATAAGCAATGGGCATTATATGTTTTTCCTTCTCTCCTGGGAATGGTTAATAGCACCAGAGGAAGGAACTACAGTACTAATGACACTATTCTACTCACGTCTGAATCCCACAAGAGACTGCTAACTCTTTTCCTAGAGCTTGTAATGAATCACATAGCTGCAGGATTGTTCTAGATTGATGGTATATCCCTTCAAAATAATTTTAAATGTAAGTACCTAAAGTTATACATGATAGCGACTACCCAGATACAATTCGTATCATTAATGAATACATTTGGCTACTTAGTATAACCAATAATTTATAGATCTGAAACAATTCTAAAAAATTTGCCAGATGACATATATAAACAAAACATTAAATAGTTATACAGTCTTGATTAGTTATGACTCTCAATTTACTATTCCTTGCTGCTTGCTAGTCTATGCAAACTGGGAAATAGGCCAATAAAATTTTTCTTGAGAATTCATGCCTGGATAATTTCAGATTAGCTGATCAGTAAACAAACTCCACTCAAATTCATAGTCCAGAATATAGTTTACTCTTTGGGGTAAATGGAGTTAAAAAGTTTTAGAAGGAAAAATTCCCCACATTCTGTATATTATGGTAAAGCCTTACTCATATGCAAATGGAGAGGCACGCAGGGATTTTTAATTCAAAAGAGTAGATAATCCAATATTACTCCTTTTGGATTTTAACACAAATTAGAAAAGACTAATTGGAAAGTTCATGAATTATTGTTTCATTTAACTATATTCCCAAAGCTAATTGATTTTGAGATTAAGCAATTTCATCTTTACTTATTACAAATGCCTCATTCCTGAAAAGGTTATTCTTTTCAGTGCTATTCTTTCAGGTTTATAGTCTAAAATCTCACTAAGAGTTGGGCCAACAATCCCAGGGACTGATATACTAAAACTAGTTAAAATTCTACTATAGCTCATCTGTAGAAAATTTGACTGGGGAGGACTACTTCCCCAAGGCTAACCTGCAGGGAGAAAATGGCTAATAAAAGGAAGCCACATGACTGAATTAATTCATAATCCATGGCTTTTCTGCTTTTGAACAGCAGCATGTGAGTTACATCTCTAGAGTTTCCACATTTAATTTTTTAACCAGGGGCCAAAATCATGTTTAAAATTAGCCACATCTTGCTTCATATTATGGGTAGTTACTTTATACAGAATTGAAATGGAATAATTATTTTTTCAGTTTATTCTTGTCTTCAATACTGCTGTCCTCATATTTGACTATCTAAGATTGGAGGAGAGGCTGGGAATTACAAAAGACTGAGATGGTGAGAAAACCTCTCTAATTTCATAAGTACTCTGAGCTTGAGATCCAAAGATGCCAAAATTCTGTTTTCCAGTCGTCCTTCGGGTTCTATCTCCTTGCCTACAACTACCAACAGACTGCAAAGAAGCTGAATGCAGTTTCTACTCAGTTATTGGGCAAACTGACACATCTTCTTTAGGTTCGGGGAAAGGCTAGCAGTACTGATGAGGAAGCATTTCAGCACATTTATGGTGTGTGGGCATGCACACACATTTACTTTTTTGTACTTCAATAAAGGCATATTCTACATGTTATTTTAAATACATATTACATTTTTCATAGACATTTCCCATGGCAATCAATGTATATCATCATCATTGTTGTTGAGTGCATAGTATCTGATTGGAGAAATTCTAATTTATTTAAACATACCCCTTATGATGGATATTGAAGCTAATTTAAAAGCTAACTTATATTCACACAAAAATGTCTATATAGATTCCAGCTGGATGATGTTAGTTTAATTGTCTAAACTGATAATGAGGATGGATTTGGGAATGTGTATTAGAGACATAAATGTCCACTGTGTAGATTTATTTCTCTTTACAGTGTGGGCCTGTTATATCCCACCACATTTGGTAGCCTCTAGAACTCCTGGGAGATCTCAAAGCCATTTGTCCTTTTGGTGGATTTCATCGAGTCCTTTAAAACTCAGGAGAGGAGCTATAGACAAGCAGTTTTATCCAGACACTTTTCTAATAAAACTCAGGATGGAATAGAAGCATAGTATACCCATCTTCAGAAATAGTAGTTCACTGACATTAGTTTGGTAGACATCCTCCTTGTTTTGGTTTCATATACAATTGTTCCATTATTGTAAGAGTTCAGCACATATCATCATTCCAAGACATTACCTGATATTCAAGACTAGTGAAATTTGGCTGTTTATTCATCTCTCTGTCTGCCTTCCATTCTATGGATCTATGAATAATCTGTGGATCAAGCTAAATGAAATTAGTTCTCTGAATTCTGTTCTACAGTCTTTTTCCATAACCGGAATGTCTAGGATTGCCCACTTCTACAAGAATCTGAGATCCTCAGGGACAAAGATTATTTTTAGCGCCTGTGTAATCCCTAAGTCTAGGGCAGTGTCAAGAAACAGGTGTTCAATAAGTTTCATTTAATTTAAAAAAAAATGACAGTTGTGTCATTGGTTCCCATCTCTAACATATCTAGGTAACATAATCCTATATTAGTTAGTATCATTTAACCCTCTTATAGCCAAGTTAAGAAAAAACATCCTTTCTAGGCTGATCATTTAGGTTACTATCACAAACCTGCAGTGGTCTGAAGTTGTGATTTCTAAGAGCGAGATAAGGTGAAACACAGAAAATAAGGACAGGACAGTAAATTTTTATGAAGGCTAAATTTTACTCAATTTAAATGTGTGTCCTTTATTATGAATCTATGTCCTTCCTATTTTTGTGATGCTATGCTTACCTCTTTCTTTTAAGATGAAATAATGGTAGCGGGTAGTTTTTCTTTTTTGGTGTCCTTTCTTGATGGGATGAAAACAATGGCAACCAAGGCCAGTCTCTCAGTATTTGGGGACATTTTACTCGGTCCACGGAGGCTTAAAGTCTGGCACCATTGATCTTAAGATGCTGCTGAAGCTATGGAGTGATTACTATTGGAAAGAACATCTCACTATCAATTGTGCCATAACTGATGTTAGTTTTTGGCAGAAATTCTGAGGTATGAAAAAATATAATATAAAATTTTTTTTTTAGTAGGTTAAAAGATGAGCACTTTTTGGGTATCTTGCCAAACTCAGCAAGTAAGATGGAGTCAGTCAACCATATTTTGTTGAGTGCTTATTATGTGCCAAGTACTATGCAAAGCAACCACCAAACACTAGGAAACTTGCTAAGGATTTTTAACGGTCAAGATAGCCTGCTCTGAAATTTTGAAGCTTTGGGGTATCAATGGCAATTTAATTAAATTTTTTTCAGGCACTTAAATAGGGATAAAACAGTTTTTGGATAACCATTTCTATTCTTCCTATGGGCATTGCTCAGAGGCCTTTAGGGAAGAAATCAAGTGGGTCTAATAAACTTTTAATAAAAGAAAGTGAACTTTGACTGGTATATGAAACACACTGATATTCTGTAATGAAGCTCATCAGATCTTTACTGTAGGTCTTTTCCTGATACTAAACTACTTTGGAGTAACTGAGAAAGATTCATTCCCTGATGCTTAATAAATTAGTTATCATTATACTTCAGAGTGGGCAATAAATTGCTTTTAAGGCAAGATCAGTAAAATAAATGCTAAATAAGAAACCTGTAGTAGGAAAATGTAGCTAAATGCTACAAATGCTATTCAAATTCCCAAATGATAAATTAACAGCAAGAAAGTTTAAGAAAATAGATGATACCTAGGTAATCAGGGTCAATAATTAGTGTGTTCTTTGAAGCTGCATTATGTAAATTCAGATATTTGTCTTAATATCTAATGGAAATCTAAACAATCAAAAGAAACTTAGTTAATTAAACAACTTCATAATTTAAAATGGTAACGTTTGTTAGTTTTGAATTTTTATGTAGGAAGTATCACACACACACACACACACACACACACAAATATGTGCATGAGAACAAACAGATTCAAGATTACTCAGAGCAGATGCTGGAGAATAAAGCAATCAAGCTACTTCATTCTCATTTCCCTGCCTTCTGCCTACGACTTATGGTTTAGAGGCTGTAGAAACTATGTTATAAAAACAGTGTGGCAACTATAGTATTAAAAACATAAAGATTAGAAAAATCATGATGAAAGAATAAAGAGGACAATGGAAAAAAAGAATAGAGAGGAAGAACAAATTGTTGAGGCAATTTAACAGAACAGGAACTACTACAATAAAATCAATGTCTATTCTGTTTTGGCCCCTCTGTGACATTCTTATATAAAACATAATCAGTGTAAAGGGTAAGCTGTGAATAATTAGCTATATATTCCTTTGCGACAGTATATAGAAAAAAATTCTGAAAAAAAATGTAATTGAACTCCTAACAACTATTACAAAATAAGAATAATCAAAGTGGGTAGTTTACATGACTTCAACTTTTGGTAGGCTCCTAATTCTGACACTAACATTAAAAATTGTTTCCAAGTACAGTTCACCCTCGAACATGGGTTTGAACGGCATGGGTCCACTTACATGTAGATTCTTGTCAATAAATAATGTAAATGTATTTTCTCTTCCTTATAATTTCCCAATAACATTTTCTTTTTCCTAGCTTACTTCATTGTAATAATACAGCATATAATACATATCACATACAAAACATGTGTTAATCAATTGTTTATGTTAGTAAGGCTTTCAGTCAACAAGCTATTGGTAATTAAGTTTTGGAGGAGTCAAAGTGACATGTAGATTTTTGACTGTGTGTGTGGCTGCAACACAATTCCCACATCGTTCAAGGGCAAACTGTACGAAGTAAATGGCTGGTGGAATTTTGACAGTAAAACTACCTATAGCATAGAAGACATGTTCAAAATATATGAGTGTTGATGGATATAACTGTAGCTTTTCAAAGTCTTTATTTAATGTATTTCGCTCTGTAAAATGAAAACAGCTTAGTATCTTTTTAAATTAAATTTACTGAGTGACATTGGTTAATAAAATCATATAGGTTTCAAATGTACAATTCAATAATACATCAAATGTATATTGCATTGTGTGTGTTCACCGCCCAAAGTCAAATCTTTTGTCACTATATATAAAGGGGAAAAGGGTCAAATATATGGTGATAGTATAGTATCTTGAGACCACACAATCATTTACATTTTGCCTTAAGGAAACTGTCAGATAAATGAGTGCTCATACCAAAAACTATAGCATTTGGTAACTTTATTTAATTTGTTAGAAAACATAAAATGCTAAGATAAAAACATCAGAATAGTATTATGAAATTAGAAATAACAATCGCTCTCATTTTTCCTTTTAGGAAAAAGAAAAGAGAAAAAAACTTTCGTTCTTTATTTCTACTGATAGAGTTTGGGCTTTACATGACAGTAAGGATACAGTGTAAACTGCTGGCTCAGAGAATTTCATGTAATAATTAGGCCCCAAACACTGCTGTTCTTAACTTGCTGAGCATGGGTTTGGTGATGTCATGCAAAGAATCTCTGAGAGAAGAATCTGGAATTGAAGGGGAGAGGCTGAATTTAGGACAAACTACACCAGACTAAGTAAGAGTGACTCTGAAAAGATCTGGTCTAAAATGAAGTGCTGTGAAGTAAAGCAAGGACTGGCAGGAGGATTCGGGGATTTACAGAGTAGGGTTACTCTCACACAGAATAAAGCTTCAGCTTTGATAAGTGTCTCCTTTCCCCTGAATGTCAATTTAGGAATGATAACAATGTTTAGGGGCTATTTCCCCCTTATTCAAAATGAATGCTCTCTCTGGGGTCCCATGGGCAAAACAACATACATTCTTAGAATTTAAGTTACCTACTTCTGTTAATAGTAGACTGCCAGTGTGAAAAATGGCACAATTATCTTGTAAGTTAAGCACTAAGAAGAAAATAAAACAGGATGATGTGACAGAAGCCTGATGGGGAGCTGCTTTAGAAGGGTTTGTTGGGAAGACAGCAGTAAAAACGGAGATCTTCAAACGGAGACCATAAGATAAAAAAAGAATCTGTCAGTGAAGACCTGGAAGTTGCTCCTGCAAGTGCCCTAAGGTGGGCATGATTCTACAAAGCATGAAAACAGAAGGCCGGCTGTGTGGATGAAATTCAATCAGTGAGGGGATTCTAGTGACAGAAACACCGGGGAGCTGATAAAGGGGAAGATCACACAGAGTCCCGTAGGCCAGAGCAAGCATTGGATTTATTCCATATACAATGAGAAGTCACTCAAGGGTTTTTAATAGAAGGTGATGAAATCTGATTTGAACATCTGAAAGTACACTCTGGACTCTAGGGGAATAACTGACTATATGAGAGCAAGACTAGAAGTAAGACAGCAAACAGGTATCCGGGCAAGAGACAGACAGATGGTGGCCTGGACTGGTTGCTAAGGGTAGAGATGAAAGGATGTGGAAGGACTCAGGCTATGGCTGGAGGTAAGAGTTATCAGAAAAAATTGAATTTGTGGATGAGGGAAGACAGGAATTAAGGATGATTTCTAGTTTTTGGCTGCAGGAGCTGGATAGGGATTGGTGCCATTTATGAGGATGGGGAAAGACTAAGGTAGGAGCAGGCATAATAAAGAAAAGCATCAGTTCTGATTTTAAATTTTGCTCTAATAACCATATTTAACATTTGAAAGAAAAAAACAAATTTGATCATTTTAATTTTCCTTTTTTAGTTTCTTCTAAATATCAATTTATTCAATGAGGAACATTTTTTGCAATGGTTTTCTAAAATTATTTTAAGATTATGAAAATAACATGTATAAGGTGAAAAAATTAAAAACACAGATTATATAATGGAAATGAACCTGCCCATATCTAGATTCCATTATTTCTTGGAGTAAACATAATCAATATTTATTGAAATCTCTTCCAAAATTTCCTGATACATAGTTACTAGACAACGTTAAAAAAAATACAAATGGAAGTATGCTATATACTGTGTTTCATGAAAGAGTAAAGTATCTTGGTGCTCTACTGCATTAGAGCTGCCTAGTATTCAGCATGTAGCTGTACAGTGACTTATTAAATCATTTTTCTTTTGTCTCAGGTTTTGCTGTTATAAACAATGTGGCACATTCTTGAGTAGATCTCCAAAATAAAATCCTACAAGTGAAATTTCCAGGTCATAAAGTATGTATTTAATATTTAATAAACACCACCCAATTACCTTCTAAATAATTTGCCCCAGTACATACTTCCACTAAGTGCACATGAGAATGTTCTAGCTGCTAACTCTGGCATTTATTAAAAATCGTAAAACTTGGTGAGTTTGCTAGGTAAAAAATAACTTCTTAATGCTATTTTAATTTGCACGTTTTTACATCTGAGTTTCTGATTTTCAATGCCAATGCACATTTTCTTCTGAGAAGCACATATTTATGAACATGTCTTATTGATATACTGGTGTTACTGCCTCTCTCACCTCTATTATTACTTAAAATAAAAATACACAAGTAATGTGCACTCATTATTATGAGTAAAACAGTGTATAGATGAATTCAGAAAAGCTAATATTGTATCTCTACTCCCTTCAATTTCTTGTACCTAGTTAACTAGTTAACCTGGTGAATCCTAGTTAATCAACGTTACTCACCCACATGCATACAGTGTGTGTGTGTGTGTGTATACACACACACACATTATGTACATTACTTTGCTAGGTACCTGTCTCAGTAGCCCATCATAGGTACTTTCGTAGGATAATCATTTTAAACAGCTGTAGAATAATATTTCATAAAATGAATAATCACATTTTATTAAATTCTCTATTGATAAACTGGCAGATCTCTTCTAATTTTTAAATACAACAATCATGCCACATAACCATCCATATTCATACTAAGGCTTTTAGAAAAAGTTTTTTAATATATTAAGGAAACTTGCCTTTTATCCCTAACATGCTTTGCAATTTTTTTCTCCAATTTGCTGCTTACCCTTTGATCTTAGTCATTTTTTTGCTATAAATTTTTATGTGGTAAAAATTTCCAAATTTTTCCAAACATATGTTCCGGGTTCCTTGCCCTATTTAGAAAGTCTCCCTTCACCCAAGATTGTTTTAAAAATCCTGAAAACCTGGGCAACAACTTCATTAAGACAGATTTAATAGGGTAATCACAGTATTATTATATACAAATAAGTATAAAATTTATATTTTTAAAATATGAATATTTTTGTTTCTCATACCATTTAATGTCTTTTTGTAAATTATATTAGGCTCATCTGTTTGATAGCTTAGCTAATTATAGCTATTGAATATTTATGTATTATAAAGTTATTTCTCTTAATATTTCTTTCTCTTTTTGATCTTATTGCAATATTTTACTGATTTATTGCTTTCCTACAGAGATTTAGTAGTTTCATCAATATTTCCCATTAAAAGAGGAGAAAAGAAAGATTCATTATTAAACAACAAAGGGGGACATTTTATTTAGAGATTTTAGACCAAATAGAGAAGCTATGGTAAAATCAGAGAATGGGCCAGGTAATCTTCAAACTTATTTATGCATTTAGAGAATTTTCAGGTGTGACCTTGGGCAAGTCCCTTAAGCTCTCTATGGCAGCAATCTCTTGATCTCTAAAACAAAGTAACAGGTGTACAACCCACCTTGTAGGGTTTTAGCAGGATCACATGGGATAATACATGAAAGTGCTTTGAAACTATAAAGAGTTTAGTCCAGGAAAGTATTTTTATCTTTTGCATTAAGCAACTGACATTTAGCTAACCAAAAGAAATCTGTTTTCAGGGTTTCTCTTCAATTTTAGAGATGTCTACTCAAAAATAAAATTCACCAAATGTTCACTTGGAGATAGAAGTTATAACACAAGTAATAACGAAACAAAGTAAGGCATTCCCAAGATTTAAAAATTGCTAGTTAGCCAACTTTCTTAAAGCAATTTAATTACTGTACAACTACCAAATATGTAGCACTTTTAAAAAGCTCTTTCATGTCTTGCAAGTCTTTTAGAAAAAGTAAGTTAAAAGATATTTCCAGGGGTAAGAGACAACTGCACAGACTGATGACGTTACATGAATTAATCAGGGTGAGCACAAAAATCCTGTCCAGTGACTCCCCACTCATCACCCACAAAGATAAGAAATCTTACCAGCGCAGTATATCCTTTCTGCAAGGTGGCTAAAGATCCATTATGAGTCCTTAATGAATCATCATTAAAAAAAATCCACATACTTATGACTATCCATATGCATAGGAAATTAATAAAGATCATTCTCTTAAATTATCTCCTGCCAGAAGAGAACTTTTACCACAGCGTTCATTTTCAGAATGATTTCCAAAAGCCTACCATGGAAATCTTTCCTAGGCCCAACTTCCTCAACTGGAGGAAGTTGCCAACAACTTTTCTATAGATAATATGTAATGTTTGTAAAGGACATTATGATTTCTAGAACTGCTGATCCAGTCAACTGTGAACCAAGGGGTTAAACTCAATAGAGAGTTTTAAAAAGTTTCAAAGGGTAAAGATTTGGTAACTCAGGAATTTAGTTTACTTGGCAAGTTTGAAGAGACATGGTATAAAATTATTAAAAAAACAACTAAATTTTAAATTTAATTAAATAAATTTCATATTGTTTTGTTCTGAAGTAAAATGGTTTAAATTTCATTCTTGTTAGAATTACCTGGTAATAAATGAAGCAGTGTAACCAATGTCAAAAATAATAGTCCTACAAAGGTTTCTTGGTAATCTACATTTAAAAAATTGCCAGCTGGGGCCTCCATTAAATGAGGCCATGACAGTTAGGAGGCTGTTTATATAAATTCAATTAATCTTCACAACCACCATGTAGATAGTAGTCTCTTGCTGTTTACTGAAGGAAACGGACTCAGCAAGGTTAAGTGCTTGCCTATGGTCTTCAGTGAAGCCATGGCCGAGGTGGGTTTCTATACCAGCCTGCTTGTTCCTATAATGTGTGCTCCATTCTTCCCATACTACAAGTCATTTTTCACACTCCTGTGTAAGTTAGGGGTTAATTAGCCAATCTGCTAAGTCCAGAAGAGAAAAAGGAATTTATTAGCAATGAAAATTGAGTTATTTCCAGTCAGTACTTATTTGTGTGAAACAAGATGGTATTTGAAAAAAGAAAATAACATGTATGAAGCTAACTCATAATACACTTTTTCTTTAAAATAAAGCTCCCCAGTGCAAACATGACAGATATAAAGTCACTAAATATTTCAGCATTCATCTCCAAAAAGGAGGAATACTTTTCTGTATTACCACATCACAAGCATCAAAGATTACTAACAATAATTTCCTCAGATCGCCTAATGCCTAGCCCTTATTCAAATTTCGCCATTTGACCTCAAAATGTGAATAACCATTATTTTTTACAGAGCTCTTTTTTTTTTTTTTTTTGCTGGAGTATTATTAGCATAAGAGAAATATTGCAGCCTTAATCTAATATAAAAAATTTACTCTAAAGTGTTTATTTTTTATTTTGTTTGTTGTTATTTTATTTTTATTAGAGCCTTTCATCTCTATTAAAAATACTATCTAAATTTCATTTTGACATTAGCATAGGAAACTTTATTCACCGTGACTAGCCTTCCACAGTTCAACATGCATGAAATTGCCTAAAAATGTTATTTATGCAATCACAGCTAACACACTGAGCAGAGTTAGGGAGTGGGAGGAGAAAGACCAGATGCCCTTACAGCAGGATTATCCCTCTCCCTGCCCCATAACTCTCAACTCACTGACTTGCCTGGAGTCTATCTAGTATCCTCATTTTATTATTCAAATAGAAGGAAAATCGTTTGTAGTGATGGTTGCACAACTCTGTGAACATACTAAAGACCATTGAATTGTACACTTTAAATGGGCGAACTGCATGGTTACGTGAATTATATCTCAATAAAGCAGTTTTAAAAGAGAGAGAACAGTGGAAACATATATAAAACTCATTCTAAAATATCTTTTAAACAGGATTAATTTCTTAAAGTGGAATATAAAATTTTTAAATGCATTCTTAGTACTGAAATAAAAGCCTAATAATTAAAATAAATAAACTAAAGCCCCTACTCATTCCACTATTTTGGTTATGTAACCATATTTCAACTGTGACTCTTATTAATGTAAGTGTAGTATGTGAAAACAGTTTATAAAAAAGGAAAAAAATCAGGAATAATTTTTTTGTTTTATACAAGTCAACAGAATAATTCTTTTAGCAAATAAAAAAATCGAAAGGAAATGAGTAATCCTGTTTCATAGGTGGCACCGACAACTGGTACAACTATTCTGCAGGAATGTTTGGCAAAATGTATCAAAAGTATTAATAGTAGTCACAGTCACTAATATAATAACTCCATTTCCAGAAATTTGCCCTAAACAATTATAATTCTATCCTCAAATGTAAATGCTTATATCCTCAAGCACAAATACATATCTTGCACATTCAAGTACTATTTATAAGAGTTTTAAGACTGCAAAGAGCTTGGCTAACAACATGAGAAAGGTTAAAAAATTTAGGAGATCTAATATTCAGCCACTAAAGATAATGTTGAAAGAGAATTTTTAATAACACAAAGAATGTCTTATTATGTATGTGTACACACACACACACACACACACACACACACACTAAATGGAGAGACTGCTGGCTTCCAGTAATGGTAAGGGGAATTGGTTGGCAAATACTCCAATAAGTAACAATTGTAAAATCTAGGGTGGGGGGTAGGGAGAGAGAGAGAGACAGAGAGAGAATGTTTGTGTGTATAGATTTTTAAACCAATAAATAGTTATTGAAAGGCACTAGAAAGTGACCCAAAGCAAGCATATGCTAAAAGAGTGTTAACCACTAACAGAAAGCAACTGCAATGAGTTGGAATTCAAGTTAGCACTTTTGGTCTCTAAAATCACAAAATTGCAGTCCTACTTTAAACAGAGTTAAAGATTGGCAGAGCTGCTGAAAATCCAGGGCTGGGAGGAAATCCTGAAAACAAGTGAGCCATAAAAGGGATGAGACTCAGTATCTGACTATAATCTCTGCCCAAATCTCTGGAGAACTACTAAATAAAACATCAGTGGATCATTAGAAAGACAGCTGACAAAAACCAGAGGAATATTACCTTTGAAAGACAAAACTGCAGATGAGATTTCTGAGTTTGCTGCTTCTTTTTTGACTCAGGCTACTCCTGAATCCATGACTAACTTGGGAGACAGAAAGCTAAAGCCTTACTGATTTCATGTGTCAGAGGACATAGGCTGGTGATGGCCTGCCACAGACTTTGCCCAAACCCTTCACTGAATGCTAAATTGAACAGGTACATGAAAGATGCCCAGGAGGCCAGCCAGGTTAAAAACAACAGCTGGAAACTGAAAGAACTGAGCAGAAAAGCTGTTGCACACTGCAGGGGAGACAGCATTTGTGGTTTGAATCCAAGAGAGCTAGCTGCTTGCTAAACAACAAAATAATACTTGGAAGCATAGAACACATTGAGGGTGCCAAAATACACTCACAATATCTAGTTTTTAACCAAAAATTACTAGATATTCAAAGAAACAGGAAACTGTGACTTACGCTCAGGAAGAAAGACAGTTAACAGAAACTAACTCTGGGTCTAGATGCTGACTTAGCACAGACTTCAAAGCAACTATTTAAATTCATTCAAAGAATTAAAGGATAAGTTGCCAAAGAAGAGGGCAGAAGAAACAGTAAACTTGAAGATATCGATAAATCTGATCATATCTGAATAGAGAGAAAATAGGTTAAATATAACTGAATGGAGCTTAGAGACCTGTGGAATAATATTTAGAAGTCAAACCGTATCATAACTGAAGTTCCAGAAGGAGAGAAAAAGAAAGAGGCAGAAAAAAGTAAGTGAAATAAGGGCCGAAGACTTCCTAAATTTGTGAAAAATATGAATTTACTAATCTAAAGAAATCAATAAACTTAGCAGGATAAATACACAAAGAAAATCACACCTGGCTAGGTACATCAGAGTCAAACTTATGACAGATACTGAGAAAATTCTGAAAGCAGCCAGAAAATAAACAGCAAATTGCATACAGGGAAACACTGGCAAGATAATGGCTGACTTAGTAGAATCAAGGGGGGCCACAAGCTGAAGGAATGACATATTCAATCTGTTGATTAAAAATCTGAAAACGAAAACTCCATATCTGGTGAAACCTTCCTCCAAAGCATAAAGGAAATAGGTATTTTCAGATAAGCTAAAAACAGATTATTTGCTACCAGTTAATCAATCTTTAGTAAAAGAAATTTGAGAGGCATTCATGTGGAAAGGAATGACTTCAGATGGTAACACAGATGTAGAAAAAGCAATAAAGGGTACTGGAAATGGCAAAATATGTGGGTAAATATAAAGTTCGTCCATCCGTCTATCCATCCATCCATCCATCCATCCACATCTTTCTTTTCCCAAGGACAGGGTGGTAAAAAGAAGTATACTGTTGCAAAATTCTTATTTTTTCCTGAAATACAATATTAACTTTAGGTAGATTGTAATATATCTAAATATGTATACATATATAGTAATGCAGAGATATAGTTAAAATATCAAAAGACGAATCAAAACAATACCAAAAAATCTCTCTCTCGCTCTTGCTCTCTCTCTCGCTCTCTCTCTCTCTCTCTCTCTCTCTCTCTCTCTCTCTCTCTCTCACACACACACACACACACACACACATACACACACACCACAGGAGGGAGAAAAGGAACAGCAAGGAACATGAGCTTCCTATTTGCATCAGTTCCCCTTGCCCCGCACATCACACAGGGTGAGTCATAGAGGCCTGAATGGATGCTGTGTATGTGGCTGATTTGCATATAGTTGAGGAAATCTTAATCTTTTAGAGGAGTTTCTAACAAACTTTCCCATTTTTTGCTCCAGAAGGGGACATTATCTTTATTATCTTGGACAGCAAATAACAACAAACAAAAACCCTGCCCATTGCCTTACCAGAAAAAATGTTAGACGCTATCTTGAGGTTATTTACTATGTAAACATTTTTGAAAAAAAAACCAAAAAACAAAAACAGGAAAAAAACCTGATATGATTCAACAATTTCACTGTTAGGTATTTCCCTAAGAAAAATGGCTATGCAAAATGTTCACATAAGGACCCGAACATGAAGTTTCATCAACAGTTTTATTCATACTCACCAAAAATTGTAAATAACACAAATGGATAAACTGTGGTACATCTATCTAATGAAATACTACTCAGCAGTAAGAAGGCATGACCTGTTATAAACAGAACATTAATGAACCTCAAACACTATGCTGTGTAAAGTAAACCAGAGAGAAAAGAGCACTTACTGTATGATTCACTTTGCCTAAAATTCTGGACAGTGTAAAACTCATTTATAATGACAGCAACATATCAGTGGTTTCTGTAGGTCAGATGATGGGAGTGAATGATGCAAGGGTCATAAAGAGAGTTTTGGGGGTGATGAAATGTGTACTTGATTGGGGTGGTGATTACACAGGTGTACACATTTGTCAAAACTCACTGAAATTTATACTTAAAATTGATGCATTTTTGCATGTAAATTATACTTTCGTAATGTTGTTACTTTAAAAATAAAAATCGAGCAATACGTAACAAGGTGTTTACACTGGATTTAAATTCTATAATCAGAAAAAAGCAGTAAATTTATTGAAAATAATAGACATATAAAGGATTAATTTGTTCTTTAAAATCATAAGAAAATTCATTATGTATAAATATACCTCATTTCATTGTAGTATTTCATTGCTTGAGATTTTTAAATGCTTAGAAAACCAACGTTTTCCTAAATATGGGAAAATACCTACTGGAGTAAAAAAAGAGACAAAAATTGCTTGATTTTCTAGCTCTTAGTTTATCCTATCACCTGAAAGTTAATATTGGAATATTAAACTTTTCAGATCTGTGAAACTGACATAGCTCAGACAGACCCTTGTAACAGCTTTGTAGTAATTATGTATTGATTATTCACCAGCATATTTATCCCTCGATACCTTAATTAAAGACGGTTTTACCTTTAGTTTAAGAGCGAAGAACCTGATTAACTTCATTCTAACCCCACTAGTAATTCATGTGTTTATTACAATGAATCCAAAGCTTTGGTTAATAAAAATGATCACACTCTAAAAATATCATGATATTGTGGTATTGCGTTATGGTTTTCTTTAAAATATACTGATAATTCTCAAGTATTTTTTCATGATTCTTTCAATGAGTTTTTTTTTAACTGAGAAACTAGACCAACTAGGCTTGCCTTTCAAACACGCATCATAAGTTTGAGCACACAAAAGGTACCTGTAATTCAGAAAAATAAGAGTTCTATTATATATCTTAATTCTTTCTCACAAAATCAAAACACTTAAATTCTTTTAGAAAACTAACTTTTAAAAAAACTAATTTCTTAGTCACAAGGTGATTAGAAATTGAGAATAAATCTGAACAACTTTAAGAATACATAAAAATAAATATTAAAATCTTTCTAAATAAAAATGATCTTCAGGAGAGCTGTCTCTGACCTCCTTGCAATTTGACATGTTTTTGTGATTAAGCAATGTCTGTGTTTTCCATAGACTGAATTCCTCGAGAGTCACCAAGAAAGTGTTTGTATTTACTAGTTTATCCTCTGCACCTAGCACAGGACAGAGAATGAAGGGGTGCTAAATAAGTGAGCACATTCCTTTAATTCACCTCAATCAGAGCACAGGTCTAACTGGCTGAATACCTTTCCCGAGTGGCTTCTCTGTGCCAGTGCTCCCTGGTTCAAAACAACTGTGGTGACTATGACTTAGACATATACTGGACCTCAGGTAACAACTGCAAGAACATATCCTGGCCCACGCTGACCTTCTGCTGGCTACACCACTCTGTGTTCACTCTACATGGGTCGGTGCTTCCCTATCTAGCTGAAGCATTACTAATACTTTTTTACTCTGTTATTAATCCCTGAAATCACTTATCAAAGTGCTGAGGAAAAGTGTTAAAACTATATTTTTTGAGTCCTAAAATTTTCACACAAAGGAATTTATCCAGAGTATAAGAGGCAAAGGCAAGAGAAATGCACTGCCGGGCCACTGTCTGGGCAGTTGGTTGGTTGTTAATGAGGAATATTTGCCATGCTGCCCTGTGATATTACACTTTTATCATTCCAGATATACTGGACCAAAGATTTATGTGTACCCATTCTCAATAGAGTTTAATCTGCCCCATCCTCTAATAAAAATATGAAGGGTGTTTTCTTAACATGCTATCTCTAATTTTAAAATCAGCCTACCTGAACAAAACATATTCTTTCAACCCTTAAAGTATCCAGATATAATTTAAATCTTTCTTATGATTCATATGTTTGGAAGTCTTGTTTTCTTATCTTGCCAAAATAAGAGAATCTAAACAGTATTTAGATAAATCATTGGACTTGGTACACTGTTTTTAAGGTTTAGATAATGGGGATGTCTCAGTCTCTTATCTAGCTATGAAAACAAAAGAATAGAAAATGATGAACTACATGTGAAAAGATGCCTACATTACTTTTCATAAAATAATTAATGCCATATTTACATAATGGAGATTTGCCAAAAAGATACTATTTCTACTTAAACCTCAATGTATCATTTTTGTTTTAGTGGAAAAAAATAATTTTTAATTCACTCCATGAATTCAATATACATAGTCATGCAGAACTTTTAGAAATCCCACCACTCACTGGTATAGTTTACATTTGCAGTAGAAAAGGAAGTATTAGGAAAACAAAGAAAGAAAGATGAGTGAACTAGTCCAGGGTGGGGAAGGGACAAGACGGAGAGAAAGAAATTGAAGAAATCTTTCATGGAACGTGTAACACAATTGAACCTTTAAAAAGAACAGTTTTGTTGAAGGTGAGAGGGCCTTTCTACGCAAAGGGGCTATCCATGCATGGACAGGCAGGTTTGAGAGCACACTGCCTATCTGAAGAAAAACTCCACGGCCTTTGGGAAGCTATTAAAGATTTTTTACTAAAGAGAGAAGGTGTGGAGAGCAGAAGGGTACTGTGTTTTAAGAAGATGACTCTAGCTGTGATATATGTCCTGTGTATGTGTGTGTGTGAATGTGTGTGTGAATGTGTAGATGTAGGCGTGTATATATGTATATGTGTGTATACATATAGGCACCATCAAATTGGAAGAAAGAGAAATTGACAGTAGAGAGACTATTCCAAAGCTATTGCTCTAGCCCAGAACTGAACTGATGAGGGGCCTAGAACGGGGTGACAGATGAGAATGGGAAAAAAAATCTGGCTGAGAGAGGTGTCAAAAATATTATGAACATGAAGTAGATAGTATTTGATGACAAACTAGCTGTCAGGGTAAAGTATGTAAAGATGACCTTAGGATATCTGGACTGAGGTTACTGGTATAACAGAAGGTCAGTCTGGAAGGGAAACTGGTTTGTGATTAAAATAATGCAGATGGCTTTCCACAGGTTAAATTTAGGAGCTATCTGCCACTCAGTAGAATATAGGGGCTAAATTATACGGTGACACTGGACTAGAGATTAAGAAGTGGCTAACACCTTTTAAAATGTAGGGGACAACAGATGTGTTTGCATGCAAAGAGTTTGAAAGAGGCAATGGAGCCAGAGAGCCTCGCTTGTTTATTCACTCTTATATACCTACACCTACCTACATGTAGGCAATGAAGACTGGAAGGCAGAAATGATATTAACAGCTCCCCAGGCGAGTGGCTCCATGAAGTCATGTACGCTGCCTGTGTCATGTAGCCAGGATCACACCAAAATGTGTGTCTAACACCCTTTATTGCCCACAGGCAGAGCCTTCACTGCTTGCTTAAAAGTAACAATGTTTCCCAACATCTTCTGGGCATCTTCATCTGTGCCCTGAAGAAGGACCTGGAAATTTGTCATTCCTCTGCCACTTAAAGAGCATTCCCAGCCTGGATACTGACCAGTAAGGCCACTCTATCAGGGCAGTGAGGGTGCTGAGCACACTAGGGCAGCACTGCAGATGAAGGTAGAGGTGAATAAAGCTCCTTGGAGTGGAGATGCCCATGCTGTGTTTTGAAGGGGAAGGGAGAAAGGGAAGCTTGTTCCAGACAGAAAAAATCATGTAAGCACAGGGAGGAAAGAGAAACTGACAAAATCGAGAAATTGTAGAGATTCGTATAACAGAAATATAAATTACAGAGTACCTTTTTGCCTGGCTAATTCTGATTTTATAGTTAAGGTAATGAATAACCACAAAAAGGAGAAAATACAAGGAAGTGACATAATAAAATTTCCATTTTATAAACATTCAACAGTGTGGAACTTTGGAAATGCCTTGGGAAACTGGCAGCAGGAAAATCCATTAAATGTTATTGCTATGGCTGACGTAAGTGATGATGAGGGCCTGAAAAATGACAAGTGAGTGTGTTCAAGAGCACAAGTGTTGGCTTTAGATGCTCCTTTCTGGGAAAAGAGGAAAGAATGGGAGGTGATTCAGGTACAAATTTAGACCATAACAGAATCCCCAGATTAAAAAAAAAAAAAATCTAGAGAAGGCTCACAGGAAAATATCTTTACATCTCTACAGAGTGGGGAAGATGAGTGAGGTGTTGATGAGCAGGTTGTAGAAGATGAAGAGAGAAGGACCGATGTCTTCAAGAGTCAATACAAGGCGGGAGAGAAGCCAAAAGTCCTCTCTCACTATGCTGAGGTCTGGGCCAAAGTACTAAAGAAAGTATGAGTGACTGAACTGCACACAAATGTATTCATTCTTCCTAGTTCACTAAGACTCTTATTGAATACAGTCTCACATTTTGATCACATCACCACAAAGATAAGGAGAAAGAACAGAACAGAGGAGTCACTAAGATGGCGGGAAGAAAACATTGGTTCTAACAAACAAAGTTTACAAGCATTCAGTTTCTTTATTCTAGAAGAGAAGGTAAAGGGAATATATGCATAATCCCAGCTCTTATATCTAGATAAAAAGATGGTATGAATACATATTTCTATTTTAACCCTTTAGAAAGGTGATTGTATTTGTCGACATTATTTTTATCTTTAGTGAAAGTGAGCTTAACAAAAGGTTTTTGTATATATCAAACCCTAGGGTTACTAGTGAAATTTAGTTCTGGGAGTTATGTGAAATTCTACCAGACCCTCTGAAATTTTTTAAATAATCACCTGGAGGTGCTTAATAATCAATATAGTACAAAAAGACAAACAGAGCTCTCCTATAGTGGCAGTGAAATATTAGGACAGTTTTTCCCCCCTATCTTTCCACTATGTATCAGGAAATTTAAAAGCATAAAATTATTTCTTTTAGTTCCAATGGTTCCAAACTATTTTTAAAATTTGAATTACAGAATTGGATACTTATGTCTGTGCTAGACTAGATTAAATCAACTTAATGAAACTTTAAAAATATACATATATTTAGAACTCCTCATAGACTCCAGAGAATGGTAGAAGCATAGGGCATTAATATAGTAGCTTGTCGGGCTACCTATAGCTCCTACACTCACACTTTCTCTTGCTTCCCATAGCCTCCCCTTCACATTCTTTTCCTTTAGGTTCAAAGTAATAATAATATCTTTTGTAGCATCTTTAGTTTGAAAAGAGACCTAGGCTTTACTGTCTTTAGAAAAACTTGAAAAGCAAATTTACTATTTCTATAAATTATTTTATTAAAGCTTATATTTACTCTATAATTTTCAGTTTTTGATACTTCTTTCTCAAATATAAATATGAAATCAACATTCTCTTGGTCACACGCCTCAGAAACTCAAATTGGTAAATTCTATAATTTGAAGTCCTTCAAATTTATAGTAAAGATTCGAATTCTAATACTAAATATGTTGTTCATTTTAACTATCAATCTTCCAGTATAGACTGCCATACTCAGCCATTTTATTGCTTATCTTTAAGCACACTCTGACCTATTGCATATTAAAACCAATAATTCACTTAAGAAAAGCTCTTGATCTAATTAAAAACTTTTCAGGCACACTTCCATAACTGACGCATTTTCAAGTGGAGAAACTTAATACAAATAAAGAAGAATGTGCCACAAGATTATTTAGTCTTATAATATTTAGATCTGGTTCAAACTAATTTAGAACTTTCACAGAAACCAATTTAAAAAATATTCTTAAGAGTAATCTAAAAAGGATCAAAGTTCACAAAACATAATAAGACATATGTCCATTATAAACTGCCAAATGATAAGACATTTGTCTGGCCTTGATAAAGTAAGTGACATTTAGATATGTATTGTTTACGGCAGCAGCCTTTGAGGCAGAATGCAAGACTTAATTAGAAAGCAGGAAGAAACTATCAAAGCTACTATTTCTAAATTTTTTATCTAAAAGAAAAAAGCTTTATTAAATTAAATATTAAGATATACATTACTCTCCTCTCTTGGTGCTTATGTGAAAGGTTTCATATGAAAGACAGCCAGAGATCCTTATAGGGACTACAATACGATGATGAGAGATCAGCAAGGGGATTTTCCTTGCTCTTCATCTCTCAGTGACTTTTGGTGTACAGTCATCACCTCTCAAACTTCATGGGAAATTGGTTCAAGACCTCCCTCAGATACGAAAACCTAGGAAGGCTCAAGTCCCTTATATAAAATGGGGTAGTATTTGCATATAACCTTTGTACATCCTCCTGTATATTTAAATCATCTCTAGATTACTTATATACCTAATAAAATTAAAATGCTATGCAAATAGTTGTTATACTGTACTGCTGAGAGAATAATGACAAGAAATAAAGTCTGTACATTTTTAGTACATTTGCAATCATCACAGGCCTAACTACACAGTACAACATAATGTTTGATTTTTTGAGTATTTTTGCTCTGTGGTTAGTCGAATCCATACATGCAGAACCCGCAGATACAGAGGACTGACCATATTGCAGTTTATGAACTACAGAATGTCACTGATACGGTTAATTCAAAAATCCAAGGGCTTTACACAGAAGAATTACAATATTATAATATTTTGCAAAGAGGTGCAGATGACGATGAAAATATTTTGTCCCAAGAGAGATTTTCTGATTGTCTTGAGACAAAATATTTAATCAAGAGCTGACATTTCATGTAAAGGATGTGTCCCTATTTGCTGTTTTCTGGGACAAGTGGTTGTCAGTAGTATGCTACCTACCAGATAATTTAAAAAGAAGAAAAGAGATAGGAAGAAAACAACACACTTAATCTACCACTTGAAGATAAAAAGTGACAACATGAATAAAAAATCTGAATTTGAAAAAAACTCTAAGGAAAGATCATTTTGAAATCGGATGCTTATGAAAATATTTGTGAAAGGTTCACCTCTAAAACTCATATTTGTATTGACAATAGTAATTTGTATCCTGCTTTAAAATCTTTCAAAGGAAGAGTTCCAGAGATTTTCTATCTTTCTATAAGTGTGCAAGAACAAATGACAATATCAGGAAAAATTTAAATTTTCTAGCAGAATTACAATAATATCCTTTGCATAAGTAAAGGATGGGTTTTAAAACAAAGACCATGCTTCCGGAAGTCATCCAATACCACACTTCTCTCATCAAAATAATTTTCTATCTTTTCCACCTGACAGAGTTAAAACCAAGTTTTGAAATAGACAACATAGAACAAGACCTTCAAATCACGCATTTAAGCACAAGCATTAAACTGAGATAAAAAAATATGAATTACACTGCTCTCACTATAAATTTCATTCATCTGCTCTTAATAAAATATTTTATTTCCTCATCTATATCTTATTCTTTTCCAATTTATTTTTTGAGTGTTTAAAACAGTGGTACATGTACATATAATTTCTAAATACAAATATATGTTCTGGGGTGAGTGCTCAAAATATTTTATTGATAAGCGAGCAAAAGAGTTTAAAAACCACAGGCTCATGGCCCTAATATAATTATGAGGTGCAAATTCCATCGTGCGACTAGCTACAGTAATTGCATGTAAATAAATGGCAAGAAGGGCTACATTTATATAGTGTTAACATTATTTTTCCTGTTAAATTCAAGAACCATAAATTTAAATACCTCATAATTAATGAAATTGCCACAATTTTAGTCCTTATTGCAGTCCTTATTTAAGGTATTCCAATAATTTATAAATAACCCTTCTTCAGCTGGGCAGTTCCATTGTGTACGTCCCTTTGTTGTCCCAGATGATGACAATTACTATGAGTACTCTATAATGCTTCCCTTGTTTGAGGAAGACTGTGTGTTCTAAACTGAACACATGGGAGGCTTCCTAGAATTACAGATGAGTGTATACATCACACACACACACACACACACACACACACACACACACACACACCCCTTTAGCTGAAAGTCCATTCTTCCTTACTAAGGTCTAACTTAAACATAGGTTGTAGGGATGGCTACCATGATTTCAGGATGCTGAAATTCCACAGTGATGCATTCTTTTACGTATAAAGATCCAGATTTCTTGACTATCTAGGTCTTGTTATGAATATTATTCTTGTAAAACTGACACTATTTATTAATCCTACTTTTAAAAAATGAGAAAGCAAAGCTTAGAGAAAGAAGATATGTGATCATATTATTTTTAATAGAGTTATACTTATCAAAACACAAGATCTTAAATACATAGTTGGATATGTTTATATACATATTTATCAAAATATTCTTTAAGTAGTGGAAGCTTGACTTACATTCTTGTCCTTTCTGCTGCCATTTTCTTAAACATGATTAACAAAGTTATAGGAATTGGCGCTATCAGACATTCAAAAATTATTGCAAATCTGTAATTCCTAATTCATTTGTTTTCCAAGGTCCATTTGCATAGTGCCAATCTGGTATACAGAGGCAGTATGCTGACAGCTCTTTGGGACAGAGAGTGTGGAACAGGACATCCCAGAGCTCTCGGAGGAGAGAGGGTATCAACTCAAGGGCACATGCGTAGAAAAAGCAGAGATGACGGAACACAAGAATGTGTAATAGTTTTGACCAAAGCATAAAGAAGATCTCTTATAAAATCATATGCTTTAAAAGCTTAGCAAATAGATTCACTGACCTTGAAATAAATGTAATCACATTTAAATATAAACAAAAAATCCAAGCTATTTGTACAATGTACTCACATAGAACTATTAGAAATGATATCCATCTTAAAATGACGTATGTAATTTTTATTGTACTTCTGGGGGGTAGAATAGATTTATGCTTAAATTTTGGAAAACTGTTCACTAATAAAGCCATTATAGTAATTGCACTGGGTCTGTTTATTAATTTGTCACAATTAAGTCAATAAGAGCTTTACTAATGTCCTATTACTTGATTAGTTTTGAAAGTGATTATCTTAAGAACTCGATTTAATTGGAAGCCTCTCAATTTACAAGGTACATTAAACTCTCAGTAGCATCTTAAGATTATTCAACATATGCAGGTCAATTACCAGTAATCACTGTTTTATATAAATGTTCTATAAAAACTATAGCATGACATGACAAAGGAGGAAAGAGAGATTTAATTAATAGTGCTAAACTCCATTGACATTTCCAGCATAAAGGGGCAACATAAGCATTCATATAAAGTCTTCCTGAAACTAGGTCTGTTACCAAAAATCAAATAAAGACAAGCCAGCAACGCTCCACCTTACAGATGAAGATAATTTGTCGTGATTGCTAAATCACCAAATTGCACTGCCTGTACTCATGCCCAGCTGCACATTAATTTCCAGATTAATAAATTACAATTAATTCTTACTATTGCTCCATCACTTTTCTTTTTCCAGTTAATAAAAGACTGCAATCAATTATTGTTCACCCCATTTTTCAAAACAGGTCAACTATAGTATTACTGCATAAATAGAAAACATGGAGTAGTACCCACTGAGATTGTGAGGTCCCTAAAAATTATTGCCTGCAGTATAAATATTTTATATTGACCTTCCCATTCCCACTCAAAGATTCAACGTAGCTAGTTGAACATTTACAAAGAATACAATCACAAGGACTGAGAAAGTGTCTTGATTCCAGGCTGATTTTCAAACACTCATTCAAATGATTTCGTAAACTTTTAAATTGAACTTTATTAATTAGATATTTAAAAGGTTTGCCCCCATACTAACAAAATAAGCCCAGTCTTGAGATTAATCACAGGAAAATTGATTGCTGTTTCATTAAAAACCTGGGACAGCAAGTTCCTTGAAAAGACTGTTCCACTGCTGACCTGTAAAAGCACTGTATGAGTTATGTGTTCTGACTTGTTCTTAATCTAAGTTCTATACACAGAATACATTTCAAATTGCCAAGGCCGATTGGCCACCAATTGTGTGAATAATGTGAACAAAGCTGAATCTGTAAAACACTAGTTCTGTGCACTTGAAAAACCTGAGATGAAAGCCACTTTGAGCTTGTTGCATTCAAATAACTATAATTGTCCTTAAACACAATTTTCACGGCGAGTTAACTGCTTAAACCATGGAGTGCTGTGGGGAAAGCAGTGGTCATCGTTAACAATCCAGTCCCATGAATCTCATACCAAAGCCAACTCCCAAAACTGAAGAGTGAGGAAGGCCCCCTAACAGACTTCCTGTGTACCACAAGTCATTTTTTAAGGGATGCAGACAATTCTCTTGGGATAGACTGTCTCTAAATCGTCTAGACGTAATCTTTGATAAACTTTTGCACTTTCATTATTCATATGCTGCAATTTAGACTTAAAATGCAGAACCTTATGGAAATACGGAACAGCGTTCAAATGGGAATTTGTGAAGAAAGAAGGAGGAGTGGTGTGGTGAAGTACTGACTGCTAGAGTCTGTGTTCAAAGACAGGTATGGTCTGTTCCATCCTCCCAGGATTAAAAGAACCCCCCAAAACCCATTTACCTAGGCATTAACTTAAATTATGACCAGGGGAATGGGAAGACAGGGAACAACAGTTCAGGCATCCCTGGGCTCTTCAAACTCTTACTGTCTCACAATACAGGACTAAGAAACAGCAAAGCATCCTTTGTTCAGAATTGTTTGTTCCTTGAGTCTTAAACAGAGGAGGCTATATACAAAGTACATTTAAATTGTTGCCACCCTTCTTGTCCACTTGTATTAAATAACTGTCTTTAGTTTCATCAAGCTATTGCATGCCTGGCATAGAAAGAGAGATCTGAAGCTTGGTGAGAAGATTAAATGATCCTGAAGAAGCCTAGGTTCTCTCTCCTCTGATAGGAAGATAATCACTACCTCTTTTCTTTGGCCTTGGAATGCTCTCAGGTACAGGGCCAGGTACCAGCTCTTCTAACAAAGTCACTTCGCCTGAAGCCACAATAATGGCTTTGTAAAAATGGCTCTCCTTTTAAACAGTTACCCTTTAGTCCTTAATTCAAAATGCCTTTTTTTCTCTCTCTGTGCTAAAATGTCCCAAAGTTCAAGTTCTACTCTTATTGAATTAAAAAATAATAATAATGTAAGGGCGAAAAGGACATTGTAAACTCTTTTTGGGTAATTATTGTCTGGAATTAGCTGCTTTCCAGAAGAAGCAATATTAACTGCTTAGAGTTGAGTGAAAATGTTGGGTAACAACAGTAAATTAATCAGAGAAACAACACTCCCCCTTTTTGTGGATATTTGGGTTCGATAGCCTCACTGAACAGCTGTAAGATTTAAGAACTTGAACAGCTCTGATGGCTCAGTCACTTCTCATATTATAATAGTCTGAAAGCGTAGTCCTTGGACCAGCAGCATCAGCCTCTCCATCAGCCTGGATTCAGTTTGAAATGCAAATTCTCAAGCCTTACCAAAATTCTGATAAGTCCAAAATTCTGTGGGTGGGGCCGAGCAATATGTGTTTTAATAAGACCTCCAGGCAATTCTCATATACTCTAAAGTTTCAGAACCACTGTTCTACTGAAACTGAGTATTTTCAAGCCAATTATCTAATATCCAATATTTCAATAAGTTGACGAATTGGCAGGGAAAAGTTTTCAAGGGTAACAGAGAAGAGAAATGAAGCTATCATCAGGATATAAACACTAGGTACATAAAGCAGGGATTCTCAACCTCAGTTGAATATTAGAATGCCCTGAAGAGACTTTAAATAATACCAGGACCTTACTTAAAACCAATTGAAACAGATTGGAAAGGTTGAGCATCACTGATAGAAACCAAGTAACTACAGAAGTCAGACCCTTAATAGAAGTAGGACAGCCTAGGAACTGGTAATAAAATGAGGATGTTTATAGCAAGAATACACATACCTTTCATAGACTAAGGTGTATCATATTAAGTAAGCACTAGCTAGTATGTGGGACTTGGGAAAAGAACATTGCATTTTACTGCCTCACACTCTCCTTAAATCTTATGGATTAAACAGTTCTTATTTCTAGAGGAGATAATTCAACAATAAGTATAATTTGAGAGAGGAAATTGTTTTGACCCTATAGATTGATTCCAAAATAATTGAAAATGTAATAAATGTTTGACTAGGAAACCACAGTTACCCTGGACTACATGGAGATGTTCTCTCCACATTTTCAGCTACTTCTACCAATACTATCTCCCTTCCTGACATCAGAAAATGGGCCTTGAGCTTGAGAATGGGTTGGAAGCCCCGAGTGGCTTAAAAACTGAAGATTGCCATAAAAAGACATCAGAACCAAGTTAGTTTTGGCTATATACTACTTTATCGTATACCATATTCTACAACGAAAATTGAGAACAAGACCATAAGTTAATAATCATTCCAATTTACATTTACTTTATACACTTTACAATGATTAATATTTCGGATATTATCTCATTAGATTTCCACAAAAGCCTTATAAGATCATCAGGACAGATAACATTATGGTTATTTTAATTTTACTTATAAAAGGCAAATTCAGTTATGTGAATTATCCAAGGCCAAAAGCCATACTAACAGTGGTAATAAATAGCAGCTTTAATTATGGTAATAATATTCTAATGTCTAATATTAATAACTTTGTGCATGTCAATATTAAAACCTTAAAGCATGGTTCTTACTGTTTACAAAAGAGCATAAATAGCCAAATGGTTCTTACTGTTTGCAAAAGAGCATAAATAGCCAAATAAAATAGATAAGAGAGGGAAACCCATTATAAAATATTTAATCAGAAAAAATAAAAAACATAAAGCAGGTAAGCTTAAAATACTTGGTAAGAGTGTAAATTTTTATTTTTCTAAAGTTTGCAGAACTTATCTTGGAATTCTTTACAGATTCATAACATATAATAAAAGATAAAATTGTAAGAAGCAATTCTGATTTTATATTCAGGCTATATTGCTGCTACAGAACATTTTTTAGGGTAACTAAGGGCTATTTTACCTCTTAGAATATTAGCAAATTATTAAATAACTTTGATCTGCTCATGTTCAGAAAATTTGTTTCTTGATATTTTTCACATTATGCTTATGATGTTAAGGTATGAAATTATATTTTGCTTAATTTTAAAACATACACTTCTTTCAAATCTGAAACAAGATACTTTATAAAATGGTTAGCAAATTTAATGATCAGTAATTTATATTTCAAAATCTGTCAAGTAAAATCACATGGAGATATACAGAAAATATTTTTTCAATATTTAACCTAATTACATTTTTCATACTTTGTGTCTATTAAAACTAGGCAAGTATAATTTAATATTTAAGCATTTTATACCATTAAAGTATTAAGAAATCCAAAAAGGGGTTATTACCTTTTGTTACAGTATACATACCACATGGTTCACACAAGATAATCTTTCACGCTTAGAAAACATTAAGTTATGTACTATTCTTAATTAAGGCCCTATTTCAGTTAAAGTAAAGCAATTAGCAATTTAACTATAATAATATAAACTGCAATGTAACTAATGATATAATATGCATTTGTGCTGGATAATTAACATAGTCAGTAAATAAAACTTTACATAGCAGGAAATAAAAACAGGTGAGAGATCTGTGTCTCATTCATCACCTTACTGACTAATGAGAGCTAGAATGCAGATCGGTCATTTCCCAAAACACTCTGCGACGTGTGCAATAAAAGCACACACTGTAGACAGTTCCTGTAACCTAATATAACCACCAGGAAAGTATTGGTTCAGAAAAATCCACAATGAAAAACAAGTGATAAAATAGTATATAGATAAAACTAACCCATTTATCAAGAAAGACAGAATAATTATTAGGAATGCCCAGACTCTATGCTTTGTGATAGAAGTAAATAATGAGAATAGTAACTATATTTTTAAAATTAAGAACACACTTTAGAAGGACCAAAATCTAACAAGTTATCACTATAAATATGGAAATAGTGAAACGCTTGATTTTATAAGCCATGGAGGTGATTTTTCTTCTTTATGTTGAAGGAAAAAAATGCATAAGCCTCTTGCTACTCGTAATAACAAGATCAGACATCAAATTTTGACATTTTCACATTAGAGAAATTGAGTTTCACCAAAGTCTAATCTGTTAAAAAGGCAATGGTTTTCTTTTAGCAGAGGTGTTAAGTTATGCATTTCCATTCTACTGTTGTGTTGGTGAAGCAAGCCTGTTAACCTAATCAGGTACTGTGTATAACACCTAGGCGTTTGTTCAAATTATTACCTGCTACTAACCACAATTCTGATTAATTTACAACTTAATATAGCAGCTCTTGAATTAAGAATTTTTTTACAGATGTGGAAGAAAAGATAATTATAATACCTTTTTTTTTTTCTGAACAGCCTTTGGGACAGAATTCCTAACGCAGAATATGAGTAAATTATTTAGGTTCTCTGCTAGTTTCAGTTTGCACAAATACTCAAATACAATTTGGCTTACTGGTGTTTTGGCTTCAAATGCATAAACTTCCCCAACTCAAAATACTGCTTGCTTTAAATTCAATCCAGTGAATTATTATCTCTCCTTGGTATAGACTCTCTTACATTTGTCAATTACATGAGTGAGTATATAACATATAAAATATATATTCTGCTTTACCAACCAGGCTGTGAATACCCTGAGGGAAAGAACATGTCTGTTTTCTTTTTAAATGAAGTGGAGAGAAGTAGACAATCTTCCCAGGATTTAAAATAGAAACTTCATCAGAGTAGGAACTCAAATAAAAGCTAGCTGGCTTGCTTGCTTGCTTGCTTGCTTACTTGCTTGTTTATCTATCTATCTATCTATCTATCTATCTATCTATCTATCTATCATCTATCTATCTACCATCTATTTATTTATTTAAAAGAAAAGATAAATCAATTATCTTTAGACAATAACCTGAATACCAGAGGGATGTGAACAGATAATACCAATAAGTTCACATTTTTGTTAACATGTATTAACAAAACATGTGCGCAAAGAGCAGCATCCATAACTATTTTCCAAATTGAGAGAGAAGAGCAGAATTATATTACAGACAGCATATTCAGTGCCTCTCCCATCATAATTATTGCCAAGAATTTCAAAGCCAGTCACCACTGAACACATAGCTATTCTAAAAAGCATTCTCAAGTAGGGTTTTGTTGTTGTTGTTGTTGTTGTTTTAATCTTTGGGATCCTTCTATAGATACTCCTTTATTCTGAGAAGGTAATTAAGAAAATATGATTGTGCCAGACATACATTTCCCTTTCTCCTTTGAATCTTCTACTGGTGACAGTCTTCAAAAACTAGAAAAGAAGCTTCATGACAGCTGTCCCTTATTCCCTAACACATACTGTCAGAATATACAGATTCATATGAAACAGCATATATGTGCAGGTTAACATCAATAGTGTATTCTGAAATGTAATTATTGAAGATAAACATGAAATATTTGTTTTTCTAGAGGAAATTCTTTAAGATGACAAATCAGCTTCACAGCTGGAAGGAGAGTGGATTTCATGAGGGAGTGTATCTGATTGGGCTAAGGGATAGGAGGAATTTCAGCAGACTGATATTACTGTTAATTTGGCAAGGCTTATTGTATAAATTTGGGTAAGTCACTGCTATTTAGTTAAGTGGAATTGAGAATGGATAAAATATATAATAAAAATTCAGATGGAATTCCAGGAAGACATTAAAAATTTTTCTATTACCTGTCAGATAGTCACCTAATTTCCTTTAGCTTAATTTGAAAACGTTAGAGAATATATAAATAAAATGGCAATTAATTTTTTACCATATACAATTATCCTGTAATCTTTGAAAGTAAACAAAAACTTTTCTGCAAAATACTGTAAATGCAAAATAAGGTTTTTTATGAATGCCTTAGTTAATGAATTTTCAAGAGGCATAAATATGAAAGATAATAGAAGATTCAGTATTTAATAGCTTTTAGAAGTATTCATTTAGGTATCAATGAATATCTCCTCTGTACACTAAGGACAGATTTAAATAAATACTAAGTAAAGTATGCTTTAAAATAATCTAATTTCTTATGCTTATTTCAAGAGAGGCTAAAACTAATTAAATGATATCAGCACCTTTTAATAACTGACTGAATTTTTGCAAGATGTAGGCCTACACCTCTCTCTATTAGTTTTAGTAGGCCTTTATCTAATTTCATTACCTGCCAGCAAGCAATAAGAACTAGCTCCTTCCTACAATATTTTAAACCTGAGGTCCATAGGTCGGTCTTAGGTGGGCTCCTATGGCACTGTTAACTTTTGGAAACTCTGAACATATGTGTACTCAGAAATACATTTTATGAGAGAGCCATGTTTCAAAAATTTCGAAGTGGCCTGTGAACTTGAAAATGTTCACAAAAGAATTATTGAAATGGCTTAACTTCCAATTTACAAATAAGCCTGGAGAGTTGAAATGATTGCTCTAAAGACAAACCTACACTAGCTGTGAAATACCTAGAACCAGGTCTCTCGATAACCAATTAGCTCAATGTATTATTCTGCCTGTATCATTTTTCTCAGAGGGTAGATAGGGGAAAAATATGTTAAATGTACATTTGTAACCAAATCTTATTTCAGGTAACGTAGGAGTTTCTAGGTCAGTTTCTATGAATACAAAGTATGAAGATATGGAAGGTAATATAGGTGGTCTACATGAGTCAAATAAAAAACTCAAACAAATGCCACGCAGCCTCCAAACTGAGCTTTGATCCATATCTGGATTAAGACCCTACAGCACATTCTATGATCTTCAAGTGCACAGAGAAAGCCTTAGGACCCCTAAAGGAGAAAACCGATTCTGAGATATCATATTATACAATATAGAACTACCTCAATTCACATGGACCAGCAGAGTGGACAGTCCCCATCTCACTGTCGTGGCACCCCTGCCCCTGCCCCAAATGCATGCGCACGCACACGCACACACACGCATGCACATGTAGGCACACACAATTATAGACAGATACAGGATGAATTCACAGTATACATATATAACATACAAATGAAAATAATACATGACATTTAACTGATGATTTTTTATAATTAATTTTAGAAAAGAATGTCACTAAAATAAATAACGAAGAAATGTGTATTAATCTTGTCCAGCCACCCTGTACATCCTCTTGACATTTCTAAAACAAGAAAGCTGGCTAATCAATGCCTATGCATCAGTGTGTGGATAAACATCTAAGTACATATTCTAGTTCTACCATTTATATACAGTATGACGTTAGGCAAATGACTGAATCTGTCTGTGGCTCAAGTTCCTTATTAGTAAAATGAAGAAAACAACAGTACTGACCTTACTGGGGGTTGTGAGGATTAAATGTGGCAATGTGTGTAAAGTGCCTAGAACAAAGCTTCCTATTTTATGATGATAAACACCGGTCATCATTATCATCATTATCAACATCATCATCACCACTACCACCACCACCACCAATGGGCACATATGCAATTAATTACTTATGGAGAGGGAGGTAAGAAGGAAGCTTAAGACAAAATTGTTTATTAACAAAATGCTCAAGCTAGCATGAAAATTCATTCAAACTATTCCCTAGGAGAATACCAGAAAGTGTGTTCAGCCCAGTTTTTTCTTGGGGCTACATTCCTATGGACTTGTCACACCGGAGTTCTCCACCCAAATGGTGTGAGACAGTTGGTTTGATCTGGGTCAGTGGAGCAGTTCCCTTCCCGCCTTGTAGTGGTGGGTAGGGCAGCCTCGGGCGCTCCCAAATCTCAGCTACACCACCTCATTGCTTGGGAGACCTGATGAGTTCAAGTCCTGATGAGTTTTATCTCTGAAATGCTTCGATGACAATTTTAAAGATAATGGATGCTCCTGGAAGCTATGGAGAAGACAGTTTTTCACTGATGCAACATCACCATGAAATAGTGAAAACCTCAAATCATGTCTGGCTTGGATGATTCTATTAGGGTCATGTTATCCCATGACAGGGACACATTTAAGGCCACAGAACACTGAAAAACTGAAAACTTCCAACATAACGAGAGAGGCTAAGACTCCCCATGGTGGCAGTCACTGACATCATTCAAATAATTATCCATCCAGTGTCTATTTGTTGATCACAATCTCCACTATTACAACTTAAAATATGTTGTCAGAAATGAAGAGTTTTACCTTTTAATATTCAGCAGTGCCCAAGGTATTCCAGAAGGAGTATGAAATGCAGGTAGCAATTTTACCCAAGTTCCACTGCTTTCTTTCGAAATATCTGAAAAGTTAAACAGTTAAGTAAGCTACTGTTGTAAACAAAACAAAATATATTATACTACTATCCACAGTTAACACTTCTCTATTTTAAATTTTTTATATATGGCAAAAAAAAGTTTCTCAAATTAATAAAATTGTCTAGGAAAGTGAGAATGGTCCAGGGGTCATGGTGCTGTGGGATATTTATTACCAATTACGGTTATACATTAGAACCACATGGGGAAATTTAAATAATGCTCATGTCTGGGTCACACTCCTGAAATTCTAATTTCTATGGTTTGGGACTTTCATGTGAATATTTTAAAACATCACAGGTGATGTCAGGTGATCCAATGTGCAAGCCACGGGAAGAACTACTGCTGTTGGTGAGTAAGTCTTGGATTGAAAATCAGGAGATCTGGTCCTATTCTCTCTTCACTTATTTACTAGGCACAGAAAAAGGAGAAGTTTTAAAAAGACATTTCATTACAAGTAATTGATATGTCTTAGCTCTTTATAGTTTTAATTTCCTCTAATGCTAAGTGTAGCTGATACAAAAAATGCAAAGTTAAATTAGGTACTGATTCTGCCCAGACTGCTGTAAAGAAGATAATATGTACACATAAATATCTAGAACACAGACCAAATGAGAGTTGGAGATAAAAATCATCTAGGAGTTTAAATACAAAATTACTTAATTGGGGTGAATATGTATAATAGGCAATGATGGGGAAATGGAGGCCTTTTTCTCTACCTTTAGAAAGAAAATTACTTGGAGATAAAAGAGAGTAACACAAGGAAACGTGCAGAGATCTGTATCTGTGAGTGGCGGGTAGGAAGATATTTATATTCTCAGTTAACAGGAAATAGCGGTGCTTCCTGTCTCAAAGTTTTTGCCTTTGCTGATTCCTCTGGCTGCAATGCTCTTTCTCTAGCTCTTTGCATGCCTGGTCATTATCAACTGCAGGAATCTCTTTAAATTTCTCTTTTTTAGAGAGGTCTTTCTTAACAACCCTACATAAAGTTGGCCATTCTCATTTACTGTTTATCATATCACCTTTTTTAAAAAAAAATTTCCATCCCACTATTTATCACATCCTAATTATCTTATGTGCTTACTTGTTTATTGTTGACAACCCTACCAGACGTAAGCTTCCTGAGGGCATGGACTTTGTCTTGTTCACTGGTATATATATACACCTAGTACCCAGCAAAGTAAGTGGTAAATGGTCATTTAATAATTGGATGAATAAATGTTCATTTAATAAATGGATGAATCGATCCAAGATTAATAAACACTGTAGGCATTGTAATGAGAAACCACTGACATTCTAGTGTTTGCAAAATGCTCCATTCTATTCCTCTGGTTACTATAGTCTGCAGGAAACTAGGACAAGTATTCTAGAATCTCAATCTTGGGCACAATTACAAAATAGTTTTGAATGAAAACATTAGTTAACTTATTGAAGATTTAAATGAAATTATATGTGAGCCTGAACCAGTTCTAATTTTTAATGCTTGATTTGTTACTCCTCCTAGACATGAAGAGGAATTCCGATTCTGAAAGAGAACATCTTTCTACCTAAATGGTGAGTATGTAATAAAATTCCAAACTAGCTTATAAAATTAATATTGTTAAAAGAATGAAGCAGAAATGTCACCCATCATTCTAAAGGGCAGTTAAGTTTTAACTAGCACATCTTGGATAATGTGCTGAAAAGCAAATGATCACAGAAGGTACTCTAAGCGGTACTTCAGTGCTCCTTCAAATGGGCAGGCAAGATAGAGGGAGCAACTAATCTCAAGGCCAGCATGTGGATGCTAGGATTGGCTTTACTACAGCTTCAGTGGGAGGCCTGGACCAGGCACTTAACTTTTCTGGTTTTCAATTTCCCCAATGAAATGGGAGAGCAGAGATGATCATTTCTGCTTTTTACCTATCGTTGGAAAAGTAGTACTCAGAAGTCACAGAGCCAATACAAAAATGAGACTGTCAAAAAAGTGAAGTTATCCATGTTTTATAAAGTGTTAATGTGCCACCTGATTCTTAGCCAATCTTGGTTTCCAAGTTTGTTGGCACTTATATTTGGTGGAGAGGATTTTTATAAAGCTAAAAGGGCAAGATGAAAAATGACAGCTAATAAAATATAATCTATGCTAATAATAGAAGACCTTTCTTTAAAAAAACAAAATGAGCATTAAAATTAAATAGGATTTCTGTGTAACTCTCTCCAATCAGGATGGGCAAACATCTTGCGAGCCAACAGGACTCTTCAAAAAGATTCTGCATTATAGAGATTCATAGCAAAAATCAAAACTAATATAATGTGCTGAAAGAAGAGTGGTAAAATAATATGAAATAGCTTCTAAAATAATCTTTCAAGCGCAAAACTCACAAATAGGTTTAGATGAAAACATTTATGGTCTAAAGTTAAAAATTTCAAAATAACTACACTAAAACTGTATCTTTTCATTACACTTAAGTAACATCATCATAGTCTTATTGCTGTTTTTGATCAATGTTTAAAAAATCTTCAGATTTTAGATCCATCAAATTAAACATTTATCTTTTTATTTTACTCTTGCACATAGGATTAGACAAGGCTGTAAACAAGATGTATGGCTCTCTTTGCCTTTCTAGTTTGCAGATCCCTGAAGAACTGTACAAGAATATTTACATGCCAGAGCAAAGAGTAAAGAAAGAAGAAATGAATAAGAACAGACAGCTCTGGAAATACCCAGTTTCAGTTCAGACATGCTTCAGTTTGAAGTGCACAATCAATATCAAAGCCTTTCTTCAAATGCTCATGCTGAAAACTTCACTGTGAAAAGATCAAACACTAATTCCCCATTAGTAAAAGCAGAGTTTACTTCTTACTCATTTTTGCTACAAAAAGCTTTCAGCACAAGATGTCACCTATGTGAAAAAATATTTTTGGCTGAAAAAACAACTGAAATAACCCACATATTGTTAGCTGGGTTGATTAACACACATAATAAGGACCAAATTTAATTATTCAACCAATAAATACTTATTGAGCTACTCTGGCTTTTCAGTTTCGAGTAGAAGCTCTAAACGTTTAAATATTCAAATAAAGACACATAAAATAGTGAATACAGCAGTAACTTATAGCCGAAAGGGACGTCAACGGTCACTCAGTTCCGTAATCTTGCTTTACAGATGAGGAAACTAGGGTTCAGGGAGGCCCTGTTTCCCTGCTAAGTGCTCTGATATGGATGGTCTGATGACAGCCACAGTTATGTGAATGCGAGGTTCATGCCAACTCAGATACATGTAATTTGATTCAGAGGGACTTTCTCCTGCGGGTCCCATGTGTGTGTGTGTGTGTGTGTGTGTGTGTGTGTGTGTGTGTGTGTGTGTGTGTGTGTGTGTGTGTGCGCGCGTGTGTGTGCGCGCGTGTGTGCGCGCGCGTGTATCTTTCTTTCACTGCTGGTTTCTATTTTTCCCATTTTCTCTAATTGATCGAAACTAGAACCTTAAGTTTTTTAAAATAAAATAATTATTTCTCATATTTGTCAAACTGCATGATAAACTTCATTTTTTAAGTTTATAAGTTTAATTAGATGAATACTTTTGTAATTGTTTTGATTTTCTGCTCTGTGATTCAGTACAATTGTTTTTAGCCTTTAGGCAGTTAGATGAAAAGTGCTCTTCACGTTCCTGAAAAATTAAAGCACTAAAGTCTCTCCAACTTGTTTATTCAAAATATAAAGGACACTCATGCTAACCAGCCAGTAACTATGGCTCAGAACCAAGAAGGATCACTATAATTATACCTTAGCCTTGAGTTTCTAATATATGAAAGCACAAAGTTTAAGAGCAAGAAAAAACTTGTAATTAAAAAATTTAGATATAGAAAGCTCTAGTGAATAGGCATTTTAGATTTAGCTAGCTTTTAAAGATATTTATTCTCATGAAAAAATTTACAGCTATTGAAAAACATTTTTTTTTAATTTGCTTTATATACTATCCCCTAGTCAAAATAAATAAATGTTGACAAATGAATGAATAAAGTTGCATCCTGACACTGATTTTTTCCTGAAGACTCTGATTTCATCCCCTAGCTCCTAGTGGGAAAATTTTTATAAAGTTAAAAGGGCAAGATAAAAAATGGAGAGAAATATTGGGGAAAATTTCAGGCTGTTATTCAAGTAGATATTACCTGTATCCAGGTGGGTAGCAACCTATGTTACCTACTCTGGGAACTAGCCCTGTATTTTCCCTGAGCATAAACCAGAATCAATGTGGCCTGGTAAAATACCCTGAACAGGGAATCAGAAGGCCTGATTCTAGTTCAGGGCCTGCTACTCAGTAGCTTTGCCATAATGAAGATGGGTCGCTTCGCTTCTCATTGGTTAAGGGGCAAAGGTACAAAATGACAACACCAAGAAACATTATACTGGCTGACTGACAGAAGATATACCTTGCCAAATAATTAAAGTCCTTTAAAAAAATGTTTCCTCAAAAAGAAAGTACATGTTTGTTGTAGACACAAATGGCACAGAGGGGGAAACTAGGAAAAAAATATAGTATGATGATAGAAAGTTATATGTCCCTCTTCGAACACGCATTCAATATGGAAGTTAAAAATGCACTGAAAAGGAGAAGGAAACCAAAGGCTATATATATAGCTCCTTTGCTTAGAATTATCCTTAGGTGTTCTCAGATTGTATTATCTTAGGTGTTCTAACTCTTAAAGAACCAGCCCAAGAACAATGAATACAGCAGGATAGCCCAAACGTTATACAGTGCCTAGAGATGGGTTGTTGAGCTGCTCATTTTACCTGTTTAGGTTTAAAAAATGGGCAAGTTACTGACATGATGTTTTGAAAAATATGCAGTACGTTGTTAATATTTAATATTAGATAAGTAAGACAAATAGTTCCTGAACACACATTTCACACACACAAGAACACATCTTTTAAAAAAACCTGTAAATCCTGCTAAAGAGACAGGAATTATGAAAGCATGTATCCTATTGGCTTCTGATTTCTAACATAATTTGTGGAATCCATCACATAGAGGTTGTTAATACGTGATGTAGCATTAAAATAGGGACAGTTCTGTTAACTATTATATGTGCAGGAAAACATCACATATCATTTGAAATAGACAAAATCCAGGCTTGGAAACCTTTGTTCAATAGAGAGATAAGAGGAATAAAATGACAGCTTCATCTGTGCAAGTATATTGTGATTCCCTGGCATTTTTGAGTTATGAGGCATTCTATGCTGGTGAATTTTTCCAGATACACAATCTTACTTCTAAAGAGCATCGGAATATTTATACTTCAACCTTTTTTGCATCGATTTTAAAAACATGTTTATCTGCTCTTTTGATTTAGTGAAATGTGCAGGGATCTGTCTTGGTGACTCAGCTTCCGCCACTGAGTTGGGGCTAGGAGATCTAGTCCCCTGTCATCGGCTGTCTGGACTGTATGATCTTGAGGATTCATTTAACTCCTTTTGTGCCTTCATTTCTAAATGTGTGAATAGGAAATTATTCTCCCACATCGCATGATGATTAAATGTGAGAAACTGTACAACTGTTTTTAAAGAGCTATAGTGGTAGTTACCAACATCATTGTTCTTCGCTATAAGATAATGGTTCCCTCGGGAATAACTGAAGGATGTTAGAATTTTTGTCCATGCGCTAAATAGTCAAAACTGCTGAACTTTCACTTCTGCATTCTATATTCCTACTGTTTCCTTCTGTTATTAGCTATCAGTTCATCATAATAAAGATTTCTGACTGTTGTATTTGTTCTCCTTCTAAGTTGCTGACCAATTCTGTAAATAGCTGCCTGTACTAGGGCCCAAGGATAAGTCAAATAGCTCTTTGTCTATCTTATGGAGAGAAGAATGAGCTTCAGCTTGTGTGCCCTTTTTGTCGTCAAAACTCAATTCGAACCAAACTCGTAGCTATGAAAAAAGCAACGAAGCAGTATATTACTTAGCATTAATAGTTCGCAAATTTACAAAGTACACATACATACTATGTCTACATAGGTTTTGTTTGCTTTTTTGAAAAAAAATTGAAATGTAAGCTACTCCTTTTTCAATCTAAGTAAATGTAAACCTAACCCTGGTTATGGACGTAATCTTAGTAAACTGGTGGTTCTGGATTTCTCCATAATACTCTCCTTTTCATATAGTTAACATGATAACATACGTAAAGCAGTGGCCCCGACCTCTTCCGGCACCAGGGACCAGTGTTCCCATTAGAATCTAATGCCCGATGATCTGAGGTGGAGCTGAGGCGGTGATGCTAGTGCTGGGGAGCAGCTACAGACACAGATGAAGATTTGCTTGCTCACCAGCTGCTCACCCCTCCTGCTGTGCATCCCGGTTGGGGATCCCGACTCTAAAGTATCTTTGGGCAGAGAGTTCATAATTTTATGTTAGCTGATAGATGGACATTTTAAGTTATCAAACAGTGATACTGCTGATCAGAAAATACGGCAGCAATGCTATTTTTGTCTATGTTTCTGCCACCCAGGCAAGTTGTTTAACCTCTTTTAACCTCGGTTTCCTCATCTACAAAGTGGAGAAATATACCTTTGCATCTTAGAATTCAAGAAAAGTTATCTCTTTTTCCTATTTTTTCCCACACAAAATGAAAATTTTAAATTTTCTTATTACACTGAAAATATTATTATTGAAAAATCATAAAACTGTCAAATAGACAAAAAAATGTAGAATCCCATTAATCCTATACACCTAAACACAACTGTTATTAACATCTTATGTGTCTATCTTTCTAAGTAGTATTGATTGCATTTTTTTAAAAAAAACGGCATCACTCCATATATACTATGCTGTAATGTTTTAAATCTATCCCTAGTGACTTAATCTACATTAAATACAATATTTTATATCAGAGGTCAGAAAACATTTTCTGTAAAGAGTAAGGTAGTACTTATGCTTTGACAATCACATACTCTCTGTATCTCATGTTTTTAATATTTTTCTTTTATAATCCTTTAAAATGTAAAAATCATTCTTAGCTCTGGTAGTACCAAAACAGGTCTCAGGCTGAATTTGGTCAGAGTGCTTTAATTTGCTGACTCCTGTTTTACACTAAGGGAGATGTTTTCGTAATATCTTTTGGAAACAGCTATGTAATAATGCCAGTGGTATGGATATGCCACAATTTAGCTAGTTCCTTATTCTTTGACACTTAGGTTTCCAATTGTCTTGGTGTTACAAACAGCAGTGGAATAAACATTCTGATACATATTTACTTGTACACATGACTATTTTCTCAGTTTAAATGCTTGAGAGTGAAATTTCTGGTTAGAGGGCATTCACTAAGTCATTCACTCATTCACTAGCTATAGTAGTAGGGTCAAAGCAGCCACAGACAAAATGTAAACAAATGGGCTTGCCTATAGTCTGCCAATCCCTGGATTATGTTAACTCGGTTGAAAGCAGCTTAAATACTTTTCATTTAAAAAGAGGTTTTATAATATTTTCATATATTCCATTTCATGACAATATTACATGTTTTTAATAGATCAGTGTTATTCTTAGAGTACCATAATAATTCAATGAAACAATGCCTTATACTAATAGCAATCACTATCAGAATAACAAAATGTCATGTGACTCAACACTTTTTAATAAGAGTTTCAAAAATATCAAATTGAGGTATGTTGAGGGGTATTTCCTCTTTAAAATACAAACAATAACTAACAGAACACATAACTTACCTCATCCATTGTGGCCACTCTTGCACTATCTGAATGCTTTTTAAAACCATTACACACACATATACATGCACACATGCACACGTCCACATGCACATGCACAAACACACTTTAACATAGTTTAAATTTTCTAAATTACTAACTTTCAAAAAGGAACCTCTTCTATAATTCTAATTTTTTAAAAATGTCAATTCATTTATTCAACAAGTACTTATCGAGTGCCTATGTACTATGTGCCAAGTTGCACATGGCACTTGGAATACATAAGTAAACAAGACAGCTGTGGTCAATGATTCATAATAACACTTGTTTTTGAAGTGCAGCACTGGAAAAATGTCCATAGAGTATTATTTTATGACACACGGGAAATGATCAAGTAATAACTTCAATTTCTTCTCCCTCCCCCAAAATGAAGATGGATATAATATTGTTGCGAGCACTGCACAAGGTAATCAGACAAATCCTTGCCATCACGATGCCTGACTATGTAAAACTGGCAATGGTATCAAACAGATATAGAAAGACAATTGCATAATACTATAGAGAAAGTTATCACTTGGGTGTTTTTGATCTTAAATTCAGCCAGACAAAGCAGACTTCCCCCAACATGATTTATTTACAGCATATATACATCTTTTCTCCTGTGACCAGTCAACATCTTGAAGATTATGATTCAGATGGGTGTCACCTTTAGTAGCTAAGAAACGATGTATTGGAACCATTGAAAAGAACTAGCTCTAACAGAAAGATTAGGTTAGCAGCATGGTGTGTTTAAAAAGTAAAACTTATGGACAAATACTGTATAATATCACATATGTGGAATCTAAAAAAGCATAACTCACAGAAACAGAGAGTAGAATGGTGGTTTCCAGAGCCTGAGGAAGGGTGGGGTTGGGGAAAATGGGACAGATGTTGGTCAAAGGGTACATATGTCCACTTATAAGATTAATAAGTTCTGGTGATCTAATGTACATCATGATGATTACAGTTAACAGTACAGTATTACACACTTGAAAGCTGCTAAGAGAATAGATCTTAAATGTTCTTACCACAAAAAAAGAAATAGTAATGATGTGAAGTGATGGAGGTGCTAACTAACCTTACTGTGGCTATTAATCATTTTGTGATATATGTACATCAAATCAACATCAATTGTACTCTTGAATTTACACAATGTTATAAGTCAATTATATCTTAATAAAGCAAAAAAAAAAAAAAAAGTAAGACTCAAAATTCTGAGGTAGAGCACAGTGGAGAAAAATGGTAGCCAAGGATAAAAAGGGAGTAAAAACAAGTGTTCACACTGTAATCCACAGTCCGGTCTAAGGGCCAGGCAGCAGACCCACGGAATCAAGGTACAAAATGAATGGATTCAAGCTCTTCTAATATTAAACAAACAACAATGCACTTGATAAAAACTTGAGGTGAATGCTGAAAACTCCATCTGTTAACAAAAAAGAATAAGAATGGGGTACTGTAAACTTAGCCCTTATTTTAGTCACTATTAGGAGTACCGTTGAAGACAAATGACTGAAAACTGTGAGAAAATAACTTTATTTTGGGATGTTGTGATAAAAAATTTAAAAAACAAAAATTCTGGCAAAGTCTAATACGGATCTTGGACTTGGAGGAAATAACATTTCAAAAGACTTTTTAAAAAGTCTTTATTATGTATTAAAGTAATGATAGAAATTTATATCACATATTCTTTAGGGATTATGAGAGGGCTCTTCTATTGGCTTTATTTAGCTGGTTTTCCTTAACAGAAATGAAACCCCAAACAGCTTATGCTCCATTTGGTACAGTGTTTGTCAGATTTTAGGAAAGGAGCTTTACTATGATTCCCAATAGAGGAAATGTTTCCCTCAGTTCTTTTCTGTTGTTGTTTCCCTCAATTCTTGATCTAGTAAGTTAGGTCATGGTTTCCTAAACAATGGTGATTGCCAAATCCAGATGTCTATTTTCTTGGTTCATTTTTTTAAAAGAAAGGAATCCTTTTGACTATAAGAGGAACCTTTCACAGTATTGTCAGCGGTTCTCAGACCAGCAGCATTAGCATCAAACTGGGAACTTATAAGAAATGCAAATACCAAGCCCCCAACCAGATCTACAAAATCAGAAACCCTGAAAGTGGGACCCTTATATGTTTTTCTAAGCCCTCCTGGGGGTTCTGATAAACACCAAAGCTTGAGAAGCACTGAGCTTCTCAGAAGGTGGACTCAGGTAAATTCAGTAAGAATAAGAAATAAATTGATTGGAAACAATACTTTCGTCAAAATATTTATATAATACCACAGATATATTGTTTCTGCAGTGAATCAAGCAACAGTCTTTAATAGTCTTTAAGTTTGGCAAACAGCACAAGAGGTATTAGGCCACGTGATGCTGAATTTGCAGTTTAACAGCCAACTTTCCATTTGCCGTTCACCTGATATTTAAGAGCAAATGGGACAGCCAATTCCTAAATGAATGGCAGTCATCACTGCATAATTTTAGTCTTATGGGCTTGCCACTGTGGTTTAGGAGCTTATTTTACTGTTAAGTCATGTCTCTAAGTCACTTAATAGCATTAGAATGGAAAGATATGGTCAAATTTATGAGGCCAAGAACGAACCTCCTGTGAATACTTTATACCACATTGAGAATCTAATTATTGGTTCAGGTACAGCATTTATTAGTTTTTTCTCTCTTTATACAGACTTTGTTGCAAATCAGCACACAATAGTATTTAGTTTTAAAGGGCCACTTATATGTAAAGTAGCTCTTGTATCTATTTGTGGTAGTTTATAGGTAAAATGACCCTTCCCATCTTACCATAGGACTAGTCATACGAGGTTTAAAACATTAAAAAATATATATTTTTCAACAATGAGATCTATGCCAATATTGTAAATTTGGAACGTAATAGAGAAACATTTGTAAAATGGGGCATGGCTTACATTAATAGTGTAAAGAAGATTTATGTACAACTTTCTTAAGACTAAGAGTAAGACTGAGTCATACAATATGTGGCCTTTTGGTTGTCTGAAGTATGTCCTCTGGTAGATTCAGCAGGAAGGGTTCCTGGAAATAATATTGCCTCAGTTCTTGCATGCTGGTAATAGCTTGCCTCTGTGTCCGTTACACCCGAAAGTCAGTTTTGCGAGCTATGAAATCCTTGTTTCTCATTCTTGCCGCAGCTTCCAGAACTCCCCCTTGAGAGTGTCACTGAAATGAGAGCTCTACTTATAATGGAAAGCAATCTGCATTCACGTTTTGGGTAAGGAAGGAGTTAAGACTGTGGCCACTCCATTAGCAAAGAATCAACGAATGCTCCTAACTGTTTCTGTGTCTAAAGCAGTTTATTGTTTCCTTCGCAGTGCTTCCCCACCTCTTAGCATCTCCCTTCCACTATCAACCAGGTTTTTTCTCTCCCACAGAACACAAAGTTTCTCCAGGGCGTCAAGCTGTCCAACTTTCCTACTTCTTTTTCATCCTCAGGTATTTACAGATCTGGACTCCTTAAGCATTGTATAGCACAAAGCACAACTCTACATTTTATCAGAAGGAGTCATTGTTTTTACGCCCAAAAATGATTTAAGAAGTTTTTAGTTATGAGAAGGAAACTTCTCTCACCACACCCTCCTCCAATTTATAACATTCTGTGCACTTGAAAATCATTACATCATAGTTTGAGAACCCTGGATTTAGAGGATGTTTAGAAGACATTTATTTCATATTACATTATTTTAAATTAACTTAAAAAATCTGAAAGTGATAAAATGACTTGATCAAGGTAATGCAGTGAATCAACAACCTAAGAGTCTGAGAAGCCAGGATTCCAGATATTCAGAGCAACGTCTTTCTACTCCACAAGAGTGACTTCTTAAGTTCATTAGATCACTATCTCTGATACCATGAATAGCTCAAGCAGACCCCTATTTACAAATGGCTTACCTATACGCTCAAAATTTGGAATTTTCTTTAGGAATAAGATTTTAAGATTATTACACAAAGTCTACTCTAATGACAGGATCTCAGACAAGTAGTTAATATCCCATAACTGGAAAAAGAGGTAGAGTTTTAGGGTGAGGAGAGAATGAAATGAAATAAGACATTGTTGACTTTTTATCACATGTATAGATTCCTCCCAAAATTTTTAAAAAATTATATTTCAAAAATATCGAAATTTCTAATACCTGTGTACCCATAACCAAGCTCTTTATTAATCATATCATTGTTGCGAAATTTGCTTTGGTTTTTTAAAAATAAAGTAAAATAGTATAAACTATATACAAAAATACAGTTTCTAATTGCCTCCGGTTTCCATCATAAAGTGAATCTAGATTTTGATTTGAGAAGGCACACGAGTGTCTGGCAGACTGTATGATTCCTTTTTCATAGTCACCTCTTTATCTCTCAGGCAAGGTTTCTTTTCTCCCTGGCTCATTACTGAACAGCTTTTCTCTTACTTTCTTCTTTCTCAAGCAAGCCTGCATGCTTTTGAAGTTTCTTAAGGGATATTTACTGCTGTAACAAGAAAAAGGGTCCTTGCTATGTCTTTCCTAATACCTTCTTTCAATTAGATCCTGTAGAGAAAGACAAAGTCACAGATTGTGCTAAGTGCCTCAGTACTCCCAAATTTCCTTCTGCATTAGCTATAAGCAAACTTTATTGTTGAGTCTATACACTTACCACAAATAACTCTACTCTTTTGCCGTTTAAATGGTTATAATGGAAAATGTAAAGAAATTTCCAATGCATTTCTTTTAGAATATGAAATATTCTACATAATATTTTGTATCACATTTTAGACTGATTCATGTGTGTTTAACAAAAAATCTTGTTACTGTAATTAGCCTTTGTCTTTTTAAATTGCTTTTGATAATACAAACACCGTGCAAGAATTTATGACTAATCTTTTTCGTAAGCTTTGTTTTACCTCCATTTCCATTAAACTAAGTATTTAACACCTAATAGTAGTTGTTGTAAATAAACCACCATCTGAAATGGCAATCTATAAATTGACTATAAAGAAGGAAATTCAATTATCACTAAGGAAAGTCATTTTCTTTATGCAACAGATGTTAGAAAGAGAAAAAGGTGACTTTCAAGTCTTTATAGGCTGGATGCTTATAAGAAAAGTTTAAAAATTTAAATCTGAAGAGAGCTAGAATTGAATCCTGAGTAAGTCTAGGGGCAAAAGTTTGGTAATGATTTTTTTTCCTAAGTCTATATCATTTTTCCTTAATATTTTTCTGATAAGATTATTACTAGGGCACTATGGAAAATCTGATAGGTACAGAAAAAACATAAAGGCAGGGAGAAAACTCATATATGAACCAGAAGCAAATATTTTTTATATTTAAGAATAGTTTCCTATATAATGATTCTCTGTTTTCTATAGCTGAGATCATATTATACATGAATTTTTATAACTTGCTTTATTTATTATATCAATACTTGTCCATGCCAATAATAAATGAACAAGTATAAATTTTAATTGTTACACAATATGCCGTTATGTAGGCATTCCATGGTCTGCTTTACCATTCTCTTATAGCTGGAAATTTGAGATGTCTCCTCTTCTGTACTGAGTCTATAAAATACATCCATTAACTGCTTTAGGTACAGTATGATTACCTTTCGGATTTTCCCTTTGAATAGATTCTCTAATGTAGAATAACTGGTGCAAAAATAAATACCTTTATTAAGGGTCTTCTTATATGAATAGAACTTTATAGCTTTTCAGAGCAATTGCATCAAATCACAGTCCCTTCAACAATGTCTGAGTAAAGTTTTATCTTACCCTCATCGAATTGGGTATTTATATGTTTTTAAATCCTTGCTAATTTGATTTAAAAGGGGGGGGGAATTGAAGTGTTGGTATTTTTGAGTATTTTTAAAGGGAATAAACATTATTCTGGATCTGTCTGGATAGAGAGGGGAAAGAATTGAATGTATAGGGAAACTAGTGAGACATGCAATACCCAAGCACTGGTAAAATGACACTGGCAATACCTGAAAGTATGGGAACTGCTAGTCCATCTGAGTCCTAATTAAACTCCATCATGTGAGATGGCATCTTGAAATTGCACAATAGGATGGGCCCCTAGGAAAACCTAATAGCGAAATGCTGGGTCTCTGATCAAACTCTTAGTTTAACCTTAGGGGCCCTGGTTTTGAGTCTTGTCTTTGGACAGCAGTTAACATAATTGAAAGAAAACATACTTCGAAAAGCTGGTGTGCTGCAAATCTTAGACTATGATAAATGATAAGAAGACATTTAAATCATTTTTACAGGTTCTTTTATGATCTATGACAATAAACCTGAGCTTTCTTTCCTCTATTAGTCCAAATAAATAAAATATAGAAAGCAAATAGGCAACTGGATTCCAAATTTTTGTTCACAGTCAGGAGAAATTTATTAAAGTGCTATTGACATATGTTAGATTTATGAGCTATTCCTAAATCCTTTTTGGAATTCTCTAATTACATAAAAGCATTCCAATTGTTTTAGTAAACCTTCACAATTTAGGTCTGTTAATAAGGCCAAAAGATTCTAGTTTCATTTGAAGTAACAGGATATTATCTTTTTCCTTCATATTTCTTCATCAGAAAATGATTCAAAATTGAAAAAAAAACTATTCTTTTTTTCTAAATTGTATTCATCTACATCAATTCAGCATTCTCAATTACTGTCCTCAATATGCCTTACTTATAAAGAAGTTGAATGTATCGCTTAATCATTAAAATGTCACACCAAAATACAGATATACATTTTATCAACATTTTAGGTTGTAACCGACAGTAATTTAGAATAAAAAGAGAAACTAATGCTGAAATCACATGGATTTTTGTATGTATTGAAAGTTTTTGCTGTGTGTACACACTAGATAATTAAAAGCATTTTATTCTACTGATGAAGAGAGTGAAGGAATGAAGAAACATAGAGGAGAATAATGAGAATGCTTACAATTTAAAGAATTATTTGGAAAAATTTAAAGACAGCTTGATCTTTGATTTGAAAAAAAGCATAAATGCAACAAATAATATCAAATACAACCTGAATAAAAATCTGTTATAAACTCGTAAGTGTTATGAACATATCAGTTTAGTTTTCATGTCTTAATTATGCTTTGTTGCTCAGGAAGCAGAACATTTCCTGGGTTATAGAAGATTATTGCTAGCTTATTATATGAGGTTTAGATGTTGAATTAATGAGCAAGTAAAAAAGAAAGATGGTAGTTCTAATCCCGGTAACTTTCATTTTGGGAATAATCTGTGGGCAGGGCCATAAGGTAGACAGAACGGGTACAATCCCAGTTCAGTCACTTCCTATGTTACTCAGGAATCAGCTGCACAGAGCTTCAGTTTATCTACAATGAGATATTATGCAATTTCCCCAGTATTGCTACTGCACACCTTGCATAAAATAAACCCTCAAAAAACGGTCTTATTACTACCATGATCATCACCACCACTGTCTTCCTCCTCCTTCTCTTCTTCTTTGTAACAAAGGAAAGGAAAGAGAAAATGCTATTTTCCCTAAAGCTTCAACAGTGTCATTCAGATCCTGGCTCCAGTCTGGCCTAAAGCAGTCCTCCTCATCTTCCTAACCCTCCCTCCATCACTCTTTATCACAGAGTGTATTGTACTTCACAGCACTTAACACTATCTGAAATTATCCTGTGAACTTAACATTTTACCTCATTAGCATGTTCATTTCATGAGAGAGAGATTCTGTTTAATTTGTTCACTGCTGAATCTTCCAGAGACAATACAGTCTGGCACATAATAGACACTCAAAATAGACGTCCCAAAATATTTGTTGAATAAGGTATGGATCATAAGTAACTAAATAAACTAAGAACTGTAAGCCTGACAAGATGACAGAGCTTTAAAGTCCACTACAGCATCTTTAGAGTTAAACTCTAGGTTAGTATTATTGTAAGCCTAGTCAGAAAACATTAGATAGCATTAGACAGTCATAAAGATTTATACAGCAGAAACAACATAATGCTACAGTTGTTACCTGAATTAACAGTTAAGCTTAAATTAAATAGTAAGTGTACTTTCTACTTGACTATAGGAAGTTCATGAGAGAAGACTAATCTAAGAAGCCAATATTTAATAATTGTAAAAACAAGTTAGATATAAGAATTGAAACAGCAGTTAGTGATTTATAAATTAGAGCAATTGTGGCTATTAATACATCAAGAACTTAAAAAGAAATCTGTTAAAATATGATTAAACAAGTAAATACATCAAACAAACAGTACTTCTAAGACAAAGGTGACAATCTCTTCTGATTATCTGGTCTAACCCTAACCTAACAGCAAGAACAAAATACAAAACAGATTTCCTTATTTAGCAGAACCCTAGACTTAATCACTATTTGTATTGCTTCAGAGGAATTAGATACTTTAAATTACAATAAAGCTCAATTATTAAGTTAAAAACAAACATACCCCTCAAGGCTTAGGTTCATTTTATCATCAATGTAAAAGCATTTTCAGCTAAATTATAAAACACTGTTTGTTTTTAAATGCAGAAATATTGGTGGCACATTCAGATATATCAACATATCTCACTTAGAGAAACACTTCATAATGCAGCAGAAAAGTGTTCAGTTTCTAGTAACCCTCAAATTTGTTAATGAACTATTTTCTAAGGTGTTTTAAAGAAAAACTAAATATTTAAGCATAAATCTATGGCATAAAAAAGTAATAAGAAAGCTTGTAAATGAAATCTTTATAAGACTTACTTTACAAGGCACCTTATATCCCGAATGTTTGTGTTCCTCCCAAATTCCTATGTTAATTCCTAATCCTGAGTGTGATGGGTGTGTAGAGGCAGAGCCTTAGGAGGTGATTCAGTTATGAGGTGGAGCCCTCATGAATGAGATTAATGCTCTTAAAGAAACCCCAGAGCGCTCTCTCATCCCTTCTGCCACGTGAGGACGCATGGAGAATGTGGCATTCTGTGAATGAGGAAGTGGGTTCTCACCAGACACTGAATCTTCTGGCACCTTGATCTTAGACCTTCTGGCCTTCAAAACTTTGAGAAATTTATGTTTATTGTTTATAATCCATCCAGTCTGTTGTATTCTGTTATAGCAGCCCAAACTAAGATAGTACCTAATTCCCAAACCATAAAAACTTTAATCAAGCAAATTTTTATAAAACAAATAATTTACACTAGGTAAGATTTAATTTTTACAAATGCATATCACCATGATCAAATTTACTATGGTTACTGTACATAAAATTTCATTTAGCTATTGTTTAAAAGAGTCAGCTCTGCATAGGTATATAGTTGCATCAAATCCAACTAATTAGCTAATATGCATCTTGTTTACATTTCTTATGCCAACTCTAATAATCTGTACTAATTTCTTAAAGGCTCTAGAGTTGTGAATGTTTGTCCAAAAATCTTATATTTAAATTTCATACTGTGTAAATATTTTTCCTTGTTTAAGCAGTGACCTTTGTTCAATACATATTTTATACAGATTTATAATATTATACCATGTTTATATCTTAGCAATTTAAAAACAAGTTCACTGATGCTTAGTATTTTGTTAAAGACTAATTTTTACAGTATATTTTTTCAATTAAAATGTATTTCATAGTCAGCCATGCAAACAGTTTCTGGCAAAATCCTTCCTTAACCACTTAGTCTCATGATGCTATCCTGAATTATGACACCACTCAAACTGCCCAATGTTTTAAATGTCTTATTCATACATCTCACCACATAGCCTTAACTTCCAGAGCTTCCAGTCATCTGTTAAATTACTGCTAACACCCTTATTCTACTTCAACCAAACTTCAGGCAATTTTCTTTCTAACCATCACTCATCTGTTGTTGTTTTTTTTTTTCCACACTGTCTTATATTCATCTTGGGTTTCATAGCCTATATTTTCAATAAAATTTTTGCTAATAACTTAAAATCCATGTCTTTGTCTCTGTCACACCTGACTAGCAAAATCCAACTAAAACCAACCAACTACCTTCTCCATGCCTGTACCTGAACTGCCGAGCACTGCAGGAGAAAGAAATGCCATTTACCTGGGAGGAACGATATCACCAACCTGGATACTGTCCAGAAACCCTACCATATTTTTCTGGTCAACCCTCTCTAGAATGACAATTTCAAATTATGCGCACTTATCTCAAATGTTTGTTCTCTCCCCGAGTCTCAGCAGATATCCTTGTCTTCTACTTCAACACACAGTTAATAACGGCCACGAGATGGTACTTAATAGTGTATTGGTCACAAATATACCAAGTTACTGACAGGTGTGCCTTCCTTCCCTCCACTCTCTCATACTGCAATGGAGGAAGGACCACTTCCTAATGCCACCTGTCCTCTGAATCCCACCCTCCTCTACCTTCTTAAAGACCTTCTCCTTTTCAATCATGAACAACTTGGATTCTGTGTATTACCCTACCAAAAGCACTCCCAGTAAAGTCATTTGTGACCTCCATATTGCTATATCCCAAAGACACTTTTCAGTTCTTACATAACTTGCCCAAGCAGCAGCTTTGACACAACTGAATACTTCCTCATTTTTCAAAATACTATTTATTTTCTCTTGGCTTCTTTGATAATTGCATTCTATTCATCTTTCTTCTACTTCTGGGACCACCACTTCTAGTCTTTTCATGCTCCTTCTCCTCACAAATGCTTTTTTCTCAGTCTATCTATGCCCTGGGCAACTTCATTCCCTTCAACTATCATTTAGCTGTGGAGGACTCCTGAGTACTTACTTCTATTTTGTGATCCTTAACGTCTAGCTGTGACTCAGTATTGAGCCAGAATGCCCAGGTTTGAAGCTCAGCTCTGTCATTTTGCATGTCCATGGCTTAACTCTCTCCATGTTGTTTCTTCCTCTATAAAATGAGGATATAAACAATTCTTACTCCTACTTTATAAGCTTGTTGTGAAATCTAATGAATTAATATTGTGGGTGGGGACTCTGTTTCCCTTGTTCATTATTTCTGCAAAACCAAGGGCAGTGCCTCAAAGCAAGTATTCAATAAGCCTCTGCTGATTTATTAAATAAATGAACTTACCATCACAAATGAACTTTGTGATGGCAAATCATCACAGTTTTGAGGAATCTTCTACTAGCCCTATTAAAGTTTAAATTCTTTGCTATCACTACCTCATGATACTCTTCTAAAGGATACCACAATTTGAAAGAAAAAAAAATACATAGGAATACTCCTGGAAAAACACAACTTTTGTTTAACCCCCCTCTCCAAATCTAGTATAAGAAATCAATGTCAGTATGATTCAAGCAATACAAATGATTCGAAGTATTGGTTTTAATAGACATTGTGAGTTATGAAACGATTCAACATAAATCTAAATATATTACCACATCTCTATCATTAGGCTTCTGTAAAATAAGAGGTGACTGGCCTGTAGAACACTTAAATCAAGAAGAAAGAGTGGTTGAAGGAAAAGTACCAGGCCCTCGGTGTCCATTCAAAACAGATGGTGTTGCCAAGAGCAATGATTAGGCCCCACATCGGACACCTGCTGTGGTGTGACAGGCCTTCCTTTTTCATAGGGTAGTTGATGTCTGTTTGTCAACTTTTTACTGTCTGACATTTGCAAAGTTAGGGGAGAACCTAGAGTAGATGTTTCTTGGAAAAGCAAATCTTTGTTGAAGAGAACTGAAGGAGTAGCCTTTTACTTGAAAAGTTATTGAAGATGTGTATTCCCATCCCAAGGTGCGACTTTCCACTTTCTACCTTGGTTCCAAAGGCTGGCACTTTTTCCCAGATGCAGAGTGATTCCAGTTTGCAGACCCTTGAAAAAGTTCCTCTCTTCTCACAAATTCCTATCTTCTGGTAGTCCTGGCAGTTGGGAAGGCTATATAGTTTAACTCAAGTTAGTGGCCACTGAGTCTCATTAAAGCTAAATTTCCCTCTTGGGCATATGGTACTAACACTGCATCCCCTCCCCAACCTGTTAAGTTATAGTGGCCCTGTGACTTGCTCTGGCCAATGAGATCCAAGCTGAAGTAACAAGTGTTTTTCAGATAGATACATTAAAATCCAGTGTGTGATTTTTCCAGGTTCTTTTCTGCTATATCCCTCCCCATAAGTTCTGCTTTAGCAACTGATAATGACCCAGATGGCTGCTGCTCCATCAGTCTGGGCTCTGGAGGGAGGATGATGAGAAACAGAGTTGTGAGCAAAGCATGAGGGTGGGCAGAACATATACTGTCTTAAACCACTGAGGTTTTGAGGTTATTACTGCATCATAATCTAGATTACTCTCACTGATATGAATCAGAAAACAGCTTACTTTGGGCAAGTTACCATGCTAAACTAAAAGGGATACAAATATTTCATTAAGAAACAAGTTATTTTGACTTTCTCTTTAGGTGCCAACCACTCCTGTTTGGTCTACCATCTCAATGAATCAGATGGAAAGATAGACCAACTTCTGCCATTGGTACATTAACACGAATAAATTTAGGAGCTGGAATTATTAGCAAATGGTAGAACTGCTTTTATGAATTGCTGAGATAAAGTTCTTACAGCTGATAAAACTTCTGTGCTTTCAAAAACAATTATAAATACAGAACAGAGATTTATACAGAGAGACACATATAGTAGAACTGAGTTTAGACGTAGGTATGATTTCTGTTAATTTATTCCAGAACAAATAGCAATTTTATTTGTCTTAACTGTTTATTATTTTAGAATCAATTCCATATACTCCAAGATCCCTTTTAAAGTACAACATAAGCTTCCGATCATAATGAAATGTTCAAAATGAGACAGTTGTAACTCATTAATCATGGTAATTTAATTACAAATATAAGCAAAATTACTCTTCTCTAATATCGTGTTTTATTAAATTAAATCTTTTAAATGAAAATATTAGCTATTCCTTATATCATAGTCATTTCTTTCATAAAAGTTCAATAATGAATGCTAAATAGTAAATTAATAAAGTCTATGTAAGGACCAACCTAAACCTCTAAGAAGTCATATAAACAAACACATTAGTAGACAATAACATAAGGAAACAACTAATACCATTTAACAAATATGATTAAGATTGTTCTTTTCTAGGAAATTAGCATCAAAATGCCACTAGTATAGAAAATTTTAATTGCACTGTTTCCTCAAATTAAAGCAAACATATGCTACAGAATTCCTCTTACACTTACCTTTTCTAATTGTCCCTTAGGTTTAAAATTTCAGAAAATCTTCTAATGTCAATTCTATTGAAAAGGTCCACAGTAAATGACCTACCGTACTTGGTAATGATTTATATTTAGATATAGTCTCCAGATCACTAGTTTTCAGAGCTCTTTTCAGAGGAACAATATGTAGAAACCATATAAAAAAGGAAAATGTTCTGCGGAGTCGGGAGGGGCAGTGTGGTGGAGTTGCAGGGACTGAAATGGGGGTTAGAGATGGGGCATATTTTCATTCACCTTATTATATTCTCTCCCTCAAGCCTTTGGGACGAGTTGCTTATTTATTTACATGATCAGTGTACAGATTTTATTTTCAAATTTATTGGAAGAATTTTTTTGTTGGGGTTCACAGAAAACCTAACAGAAGTTTAGTCGACACTTACTAAATATTTTTCTAGGGCTAAGGAAAGGGTTGTAAAAACAGTGGAAACTTAATTCTCACCTTTGATGTGTATGAATTCTACTGGGAAAAAGGGGGTGAGAGAGTAAGAAGACTCACAGATCCATACACAGTGAATTGTAATAACAGCATTTGCAGAGACCACTGACTGCCCAGGTAGGAGCTGGAGGTGGCTTAAGCAGTAGTCAGGGAGGGCCTCGTGGAGACAGAGAACAGTCTAGGTTGGTGGGAGCCACCGATAGGCAGAGGGGATGTGCATATAAAAAGCACATCAAAGTGCTTAGGGTACTTTTGGGAGAAAAAAATCCCACTGTAGTTAGAGAGGAAGGTGTGTGAGGGGAGCAATGAAGGAAACCAGAAAAGACAAGCTGAGGTCAGATCTATAAGGCTTTGTAGGCCAAATCAACTTTTAAGGCCACAGGGACCTATGGAGGTTTGCAGGAAGGGGTGTATGACACAATTATATCTTTACTGAGTGTTAAAGTGGAGAACTGACTGAAGAGGGAAGATGCTGATAATATGAAGGTCAGTTCAGATGGACATATCTAAGTCCATTTTATGCATGCTTATTGTCTTACCATACCAAAAATAAAACAAACAAAATCGTAAGTCTTTTCTTCATGTTGGTGTGTTCAAGTTTCTCAGTTTTGGTTTATGGTAGTTACATTTTCTCACTGAAAGCTATGCTCCACAGGGCAGGGATTTGAGGGATTTTATCCATAGGTATATGTCAACGCAAAGAACAGTGTCCATCATGAGGCAGGAACGCAACCAACATCTACTAACACATGACTTCTCCCAGGTTGCGACTATGTCTATGGATACATCCCTCACTGCTTTATCTGTGTCACTGTCCAACCTATTTCAGCAAGCCTCTTTGCTGGGTTTGGAGCACAGCACACAGACACCTGTGAGAGTCTTCTTGCAGAGAGGGCCACTCAAACTTGCCCTTATCAAACTCTTCCACTGCTAAGTAGATGAATAATATGATTCTTTCTGTTACCAAGTTCTCTCCAAGAAAATTATTCTCAGTACAAATGTTAACGAGAAGAAAAAACTTCGTAAGTTTACTATTTTCTCATTTTACAATCTACTAGACCCTATTTTTATTTCTTTGTCTTCTTAATTCTTCATTTCTAATTAGTAAAATATAGACTTAGTTAACTTATAGTAATTTTTTTACATAATATAGGCATTTAGAATTATTTATTTCTCTAAAGACAACTTTGGCTGTTTCCACGAATTTATAATGATGCTTATACTTTAGTTGTTTGTTAAGTAGTCTAAAGTAGTCTATTTTAATATTATAATTCATTCTCTGATCTAATCGAGATTTTTAAAAATTTTCATGTGGTTTCATCATTTTAAATATGTATATCATATATTGCCAATGTTATATTTTGATTGATGGCATTGTATATACATTTTAATAAAAAATTCTCATTGTTTATAGCATATGTTGGTCAATAATTTACCTAACTTTTAAATTTCATTATGCCACCATTGCAAGCCTCCTTTTTTATAGAATTGCTCAAATCTATTATTTCTTCCTTGAATAGACTTATTTATTTTAACCTTAGACTAATGTAATCACTTTCCCCCCGATTTCTGTCATTTTTTTTTATTTTTCAATTATGCCCTCTGCTAATATCTCTGCTTTCTGGATTCAACTCAACTTTATTAGAGACCATAATTAACTATATTTAAAAGCATAAGATAAATTGGAGCCCAATTTTTACAATTTAGGCAGGATTTGAAGAGGGGGGTGCTAATGTATTTCTGGCGGATCCTGTTATATTGTTGAAATTTTCTTGTTTATATCAGATAGTTCTATGTTTTATGAAAATTTAGTATGCATACAAGTAATATTACATGTGGGTTATTTTATGTTATCCAATATTCAGTGTTCATAAAACTAGCAAAACCAAATTACTATTAGTTCTCTCCCCTTCTTTGCTCTGGTTGCTAGGAAACCTAAGCCTAGTTGCTGTACCAGTTGTTTGTTAATCTTACCTGTGACTTTAATACTCTCTGACTTTATTCTCAGTTTTTCCACAGCTCTGTGTGTATTATGCACTTTCTGTAAGTCACTATAATTTTTTTTTGCAGAATAAGGCAGGAGACAGATGCTTGGGAGGTGACTTCATTCTTTCATAGACTGTGGCAAACACTGAGTTTGAAGGGTATCCCCATTAATGCATCCTAATTTTCTAAGGGATTGCTAAACACTTTTATGATTATTCATCACTATAAAAACTCTACAACACAAGTGTCTCAGGCCCCTTAACACCCTATATGTCCCCATAACAAGAAAAAAAGAACAGCTCTTTCCAGCACTAAATTTATTCACAATCTTATTTCTCTTCTTCCCATTCCATAATCCCACTCTCTTCCTACATGTTTTCTCCTTGATAGCTTAAACTTAAAGGTATCAGCTACTTTTCTTCAGCAATCTTTTGTACTGGTGTCTGGAGCAGTAGATTTCTTTTGGTGAATTTGGGGGAAAATCCTTCTGCTACCTTCCAAATCGAGGATATGTTGGCAGAGTAAACTGATCTAATGTAAGAATCCATTAAATGTGCTCTCCGACTCTTGGATCAGATGTTGTCATTACCTTTTCCCATTGAAAGCTAGTTCTTCAATCTTTATAGTTTCCAGGAGTTGGTCTTTTGTTTTTCTAGTTCACATATTTAAAACATACTACTCAAAATGTTTTCTTTGAGGATTAAATATCTTGTTAGTTCTAAATGTTCTTCTTAATTTACAGAATAGATTAGTTTCCAAAAACTTCAGGAAAGTTTTTTCATTAATTTATCAATTTCCATAAGCTTGTCTATTTCCTCTGATGACTTTTTCATAATAAACTTTGGTTTTGTTTTGGTTCCAAACATCAATTCTCCCTATCCTTCCAAAGGGGCATCAATTTCCTGTTCAGGAACGTTCATACTTCCTTATTCTTGGTCTTCACAGAATACTGAATCAAACCTTGTGGAAGATTTTTGCTATCATATCCTCTCTTTTATTCCCAAAGGTCCCCACAGGGGTCACATGCAACTAAAAACTGCCAGTTGATCTCTTTCTCATGGGACTTTGTTTCTTGAAAAGGGTATAAAAATAGTGCATGTTTATTAATTCTAGAACGTCTCAAAGTGATTATCAAACATAAAGATCCTCTGTGGCAACTTGAGACTGTTAGTTCCAACCTGTTCTGAAGTCTTCCCTTGGATTCTGGGGCATTACTATGTCCTATAAAATTCACCTTGTGCTTAATATAGCCTTGGTTTCTGTTGTAAAACAAATAATAATATATGGTATATTCACACATGCTATTTTCTTGCAATGTCTTGTTTTTCATTTATCAATTTTCAATATCATTTTTGCTTCGGATAATTACTCTTATTCTATGGTGGTGTTTTCCAAAATTTGTTCTGGCAAACAATATTTATAACTCAGGGTTAGGAGATGGCGGGGGTGGGATGAATAGTTAAGTAAGTTTAGAAAACACAGGGATAAATAAAATTTCATTCGTTTCTTTTTCTGTGAATTTTGAATTTCTCAGAAAAAATACAGGATGTAGTTTCTTCTGACTTATTTTTAGTATGTATACAGATACAGATTTATCCTGCCATATCTAAAGAAACTCATGGTCTGTAGAACATATTTTGGGTAAAGCTATTCCAGGTACTGATATTTACTGTCTCCAAGAGGACTTTAAATTCCCTTGAGCTTATAATAGAGCAATGCTATTTCTTATACTTTATCTTTATTACTGATTATTCCTATTTAATATTCATCTTATCTCTATCCTATCTGTTTATAATTGTTATGGTTGTTTTCATTTCTTATGTGACCTTGAAAATCTTGTGGCTTGACTTTTTCTTTCTCCTCAGTGGTACAAGATATTTTAACTGAGTTAGGTATTTAAAGATTCTGAATATGCTCTTGTAATCAAAGTTTACTACAGGTATTTAATGTTTCTATTCTTCTTTTGATAGGTTTAAAGTTTCATTGGCATTCTTGATTATTGTTCACTGTTTCTAATTGTAATTTTCCTGAAACATGTAACAGAAATCAGTGGTATTTCCTCTTCTGTTTTTGTAATATAAATTTAAAAATTTTGAGCTTATATCAGTGTGAGCCTGATGGTGATTTAAAAGATGTTCTCAAAATACTCCTGAGCCTCAGTGATGAAGTGAGAATGTTCAATTATGGTAATTTAGTAGCTCTTTTATGAGTTAATTTAGGAAGATGGATTTTCTTAGATTATCTTATAAATACCTTGATCTAGATAAAAGTACGTGGTGTAAAACTCTATCAACAAGCTGAAACCGATTTATTCATAATTCGGCCATGCTGGTGTTCTTTTTAGTAAATGAACGCTCACTTTTTCATTTTGATATAGAAACAAATACCTCAAGCGTAGGCTTGGGTAAAATTTTTCCTGGTTACATTCCTGAGAGCCAGCTCCCCTGAGTGCATTGGTCAATGAAAGGCAATAGTCAGTGATGAAGTAACTGAGAGGAAGAAGCAGGAGGTGATGTTGAAACAGTCTAGAACTAATTACTTACTTTTCACCTGGCAATTCCACTTTAGAGAATAAATATTTATTGACTAATTACAGCTATACTTTCAAAATACAGGAACACTGGAAACAACCCAACTGCCCAACATTTAGGGAACAGTTAAGCAAAAACTATGCTAAGAAGATATGTTCTTAACAAAGTAAAATTAAAATATATGCTATAGAAATAAAATAGAAAGTATATAAGAAAGGAAATATCTTAAATAACTTTTATCATAAAATTAAAATATGGAAAATCTAGATATAACAAAAACAAAGTTTGCACAGAGATAAGGACAAAGCAAATACATTAAATGCATGCTTATTTTCAATGGAGGTAGTTTTGTGACCTTTGTTTAAGACTAGCTAAGTATAGAATAAAAAAATACCCTCCCAAGGTCTTAGGCAAATAATTTTATCTACAGGTAAACTATATCAGTAGGTATTACATTTATATAAATATATAAATACTTACATCTATAAATAAGCACACATATGGAAACAAATATATGTATGTAAACTAAAACATTGTTATGAATGAAAAAGTATGCTAATTAAATATGATGCATATGTGGAAGAAATACATGATTTGTTCCTCTTGGTACACTCTACTATCCTATTTAAATCCAGATGTAGAAGGGTGCAGTCCTTAATTCCTCCCAAATGTTTCACCTCCACATAAATGATGAAGAGAGTTAAAACCAAGGCCATCTCAAGTCTGTCATGTGAAAAACAATGAGAATATCCAGGAACTGGATACTCAAAGACAGATTTTGTAAAAACAGAAACTTGTTAACTAAAATGACATTAATTTTAAATATGACTTTTAAAAATATGGATTCCCTGGCTTAATGCTTAGAACACCCTATGCCAAACTGAATAAATGAAATTATTTAGGGCTGGAAAAAGAAAAAAAAGGCGTAATGTACCAGAGGGTCTCTTTACCCTGGCTGGGAAGGTGACAGGGTCCGTGATGAAGAACAGAATTTTACATGTAAACAGGACAGATATATGGGCAATATAGAAGCCATCTATATAACTTTTGATAGGATAAAATCTAAAGAGAGAGAGAATGCTAAGACTGTGTGGGATGTTTTGTTATGGCTAGGAAAGAACCTAAGACACAGGACAATGTTAAAGCATCTTTTCTCATTATAACTATGCTTAAATCTGTTTGAAGAAGCATAGAATATATGAAATCCTACCCTCGCTCAGTAAGAGCCACTCTTCCCCCTCCAGAATGCTGAGGCTAACACAAATCTGACTGACTGTTTTTCCTTGACACCAGTTTTTAACACTGTCAACATTAAACGTGAGATCTGTTCCAACAACACTTAGTGGACACTTAGTTATTCATAAAGTTGTCCAAAACCTTTCACGAAAATAGCATCCATGCTTTTATGAGCATGATATACAAAAATCCTTTTTTAAAGTCTATCGATAAAAGGCAGCTAAATTAAAAATTTCTGCTTTGCTCCAAGCAACAGATAATGAATTAAGCCTTGCTCCAGGAAGAGCTCCAAAGTGCTTCACACAGGGATACTGGCCAACAAGACTCCTCAATGGAAAGCTGAATATCTCACTTACCCTTCATTTCTTAAATAATACAATTTTTATATCTTAATTGCCAAGCTTTCTTCATTTTAAAGTTTTTATTACACTAACATTATACTAACATTAAATAATTTTTTTTAAAGAAAAAAATACATCCAGAAGCCTGACACTACACTAAACCTCTTTATTTTATCCATAGGCATATATAATTTCTAGCTGTAATCACACCATATGTCACACAATAGAACCAGGCTTTTAAAAGGCATTCCTTAAAATTTCCTGTTAACATGATATGGCAGACTTTCCCAGTGTGCTCATTTAATTATATATATATATCACAAAAGGTATCTTTTATATATATCACAAAATATATATCACGAAAGGTATCTTTTACCCTAAAAATGTAATTTTAAGACACTGTAATTCGCATTTATATGTTGCTTTTCATCTTACCTCTTCTCCAGACAGATAGTAGGCTGAGAGTAGTCCACCAACAAAGCGTATATTTACTTCAAAGACAGAAACTTCAGCATTCTGTGGAAACAAAATAAAGGGGGTTCACAGACGAATGACAGTGCACAACTGAAAAAATATCATTGTGATAAAGCATACTACATTTGCAAATTTTGCCCAAATCTTATGCTTTCCCAGACAAATTTATTACAAGAGGGAAAAGTTCTGTCTCTTAACAGTATGAAAATATATACAAATAGATAAAATAATTTTGACTCTTAAAATCACAATTTTAAAAATATAAAGTTATTTATTCTCTCAACAGCAGACACAATGTTCAGTATTCTGTATTGGTGCAGATGCAAAAGGGCTGGAGCACTCTATTTTTCTATTCTGTGTTCTCCTTTTATTCATTTGCTTTTTCTTCCTGAAAGGCCATTCTGACTCATTATACTTTAGCTGGTAGTTCAACATTATTCTGGCCTTCTTTGCACATCATGTTGAAGTAGCACAGATACAGTGTAAATCAGATTTTAAGATGGGAGATTTGGTTCCAGTGCTGGTTCCCAACTTTCTGCCTGCAGCCTGGGATGGTCACGCCTCTCTGAGAAGAAATTTCATCTTTGCATAAAGGAGATGATAATCATAATAGATGTTGTACCCTGATGAAACAGCTCTTGTTTACATCAATAATAGCTTGCTATTAATATTATTATTTTATGCTAATGTCTTTACATGTACTATGTCTCAATTCTCACACTAACCCTGTGAAATAATTCTTATTCTTATGCCTATTTTACAAATAGGGAAACTGAGATTTCAAGTGGTTACTGTGACTTTTTTAAGGTCAGACAACTAAAAGTGGTTGAATCAGGATGTGAACTTGAGTACTCCCATTGTTGGTCCAGGGCTTTGCTACCTTAACTTCTATATCACTGCACATATAATGTACCAAGTCTCTTTATTAATGGTCATATAATTGTGGCAACAATCAGTAACTATTGCCAATATTTTTCTTATTTTATAATATCTGACTACTAAATGGATTTGTCCCACATTCTGTTAGTTAGATAATTTAGCCTAACTAACCTACAATAGATGTAAATTACACTTCAAGCTGTGGTTAGCTTCTTTTCATGTTCCTTGTGTTACTCAGCAATTGTTCACTTCTGCATAACATCGAACGATTTACTGATAACCATGGGGGATAACAGCAAACTATAATATATGGAGTCACTATCTAGCAGATAAACTTAGTCAAAGTCATCAGAGATATTATTTCTTTTAACAAACATTCATTAACCAACTACTATGTGCTGTGCCAGGCACTGTCCTAGGCTCTAGGGACATGGCAATGAAGACTAACAAGGTCCTCAAACTCATGAAGTCTACATATTAGTGGGAGAAAACAGTTCCAAAAAAAAAAAAAAAAAGGAGATATATTGTCACTAATCCCTGCAGGCTCTCTCTAAAAAGATCCAACAACTAAAGTTAAGTAATATTTTAGCTAAAAAAATTTTTTTTAATTTCCTGCAAAAGAAAGATTATGAAAACTATTTAGGAGGGAGAATTACTGAGTCAAAGTTAGGCAAAAGCATCATAAAATAAAGATACGTGAATTTGTTTAATTGTATTTAATTAAATGTATTTAATTATTTGCAAATTACAAATTTGTAATATGTATCTATTATAATTTGATTAAAAGCATGCTATGGAGGTACGATTAATCTGTGAGGTGTATCACTCAGAATGAAGTTATGTAAATATTGGTAAAAAACTTAGTATTTCACAAAATTACTGACAAGGAAAAGAAAAGGGAATCTATTGATCTTATTTGGTTTACATAGCTATATTTCTTAGGTCTAAGGGTAACAATGTCTGATAGTAAAACCTAATGAATTTAAACCCTTAAATCATATCAATCTCAATTTGTACTTTTGTTTTTCAGTTTTTAAACCTTAGCATAGTCTTCTACATTTCTGCTTGTCGAAGCCTGTTAACATGATTTTATACTCTTACTTTGACTATGGGTTCATTTGACATGTGTTCTCTCTTCCTCCTATAAAAAATGTAGATAATCCGGACTTTCATACAGACATCTGATAAGAATTATTGCAAGGTAGAGGACTGAGCAATGTCAAATACACTAGAAATTTATCTTCAGCTAGACGTTCATCACCTGTTGGGCACAGTTGTTCAACCACTTATTGATTCAGCAATGTATTCTAGAATCTAAATTCTATTTATCTTGCTCTACCTGTAAGACGTTGAGAGGTGATCCTGCAAAGTGCCATACTCAAGGTCAGTTGCTTTGTCTTTTAAATTCCATGGATCTAACAGTCTAACGAGTCTAAGAAGCAAATCTGGCTGTTAGTGAATCCAGGCAGCATCCCAGTGATTGCTGTGTCCTTGTCTTTAGACATCTTGCTCAGGAATGTCACATTACCATTAGTAGTACTCGATTGTCATCATATTTTCCTCGTTTTGAAAACCAGAATGACATCTGAATTCCCAACATATAATTTTTTCTCCTTCCCTTTTTTTCAAAGTTAAATTTAAATTATTTAGAAAATTTAAGAGCTCTTTCAACTTTCTGGGATATACTACATTTTAGGTAAGAAGACTAAAATTTAGATAGATACTCTAGGTCACTCTTTATAGACCCTTAGATGAAAAAGACTAAGAAGATAATTTCCCCACTATTATAGACTGGTTGGCTATATCGGAGGCAACAACTATAAAAACATTACACTAGAGCCAGAAAGACCTGGGGCTGAAGGCTGGTTCAGGAGCTAGCTGAATGTGCGATCCCAGGCAAGTGACTTATTTTCCTTGAATCTTGGTTTTCTCTTTTGTGAAAAGGGACAATGCATTCCTTACAAGGCACTGTGAGTCTGTGACTGTAAAGCACTGTGCACAATGCCTGGCACAGGTAAAGCATTCAATAGAGAGCTGCTACCATTACCACTTTACAGAAGCTCAGCCTAAATTACCTTCCACAGGGGTTACTAAAAATCAGAAACTCTAGAATCATAATGTGCAAGATCCTACAGTGCAAACTGATACATCTTTTTCTGAACCCTCAGGGGAACCTTATTTCTTGGTGGTTAAAAATCTTCTTTTGAAATATATAATAGTATCCTGACCAAACTTCCTTTTGGATTTCATGTACTTTATATGACATCTGGATTTTTAAAAGTGAATTTTTACAATCTGAGGTTTTAGGCCATTTTTATAAACTTCTGATTCTGAGTTCCATTAAAATAACCTTATTAAAGTTAAGTGAATAAATTCCTCCTATTAATATTCATGCAGTGTCTTTTTTAGATGTTCTAAAACTTCTCCAGTGACTTACCCTGATGATGGAAGAGGACAGCATGTAAAGGAGGGAAAACCCAAACAGTCTGTAATACTAAAATCCTGTATGATTTAGCCTAACAATTAATGCGATTTTGCAGTCTCTTTAATCTATGTTTGCTTTAAAATAAAATTAACTTCCTTAAATCTTAAGTAAGGTTGCATCTCAGGAATACAGCTTCTAGTAAACAGTTGCACGTGAGTGCCAGCTTGAGAAGCAAATCCGGTCTTCTGTTTAAATTGCGTGTAGCTATTGGTTAATGCCACAACTGATGAACAAGTGGAAGTTGGAAATTTTTGACTAAAAGCATATTCACAAAAAAATCTGGGTTGGAGAAACTGTTCTTTCATTTTGACTTTCCTCTACCAAAGCCTTTGAATCAAAGACACACAAGCAGATTCATATATAAATTAATAAACTACATAGCATAACTAAGTTTACATCGAAAATCAAGAGATAAGTCTTACAAATCATGGAAAATTTAGGCCTCAGTATTACTCTTTCATATTGTCTTGCATATTTTAGACTGATAATTTTCACCTTAAGTGTTTATCCTTTTCCCTAATATATTTACTATAGAGATATATAAAATTATTAGATAGAGGGATAAAGACTGCTAAAAAAAAGAAGTTTAATGAGTCAGGTATATCTCTCTCAATCCTTAACATTATGCTCCCTCTCTACTGGGAAAGGCTTCCTTCAAATCAATAGATCATGAGCTCATGGGCATGAAGAACCTAACTGGGCAAAAGGGAAAGTGAATATTTCAAAATCTCTTGTTTCAAAACAAGTGCCTGAAAGACCAGTCTTCTCTCACTAGACAACATAGGTTTCAAACAACTCAGAGAAATTTATTAGGTTGTGCTTTTTATAAGCAACTTATTCACTAACATTATCTACAAAATGATCTATTTTAACAGATCTCAGCTTCCCCTGAAGAACAGATATATTATTTCTTTGCACCTTCAAGCCTTATGATAATTTAGAATCAAACTCATGCCAGACTTCTTAGTTGTTATCCTATGACTCCAAAGAGCCGACTGATTGCATTAAACTGAAAAACTATTGGAAAAGAACTTTTATTTTCCAAAATACGTTCATTCTATTTTGAGTGATACCAGTTCTTACAGGTTTTTTGTTTTGTTTTGTTTTTTTTTTTAAGGTAATGCTCTGAGGTCATTTCACTCGCTCTCTCTAAAAGGGACTCTCTCTCTCAGAGACTACTCATATTCTAGCTCTTCTTCCAAACTCCCTGTCAGTGTTCTACTCAATGAATTACCATATAAGCCTATGTTTCTCAGGCTGTTCCCATATATGATACACAAGCAAGCTGCCCCACTACAAACCAACACGACAACCATGTTTAGTAACAACTGCTTGACTACAGTCCAATATTAATTGTATGTAAGAATATCCCACTATGATGCAATGCAGTAACTATGTTTAATAATAACTGCCCACTACTAACATACATGATAATTATGCTTTACCTTACAGAGAAACATGCTGGAAACACCATGAGACTTCTCAAAGCCACTGATTAATGACAGGTAATTGCCTATAAGCTTTGCCTATGTTTAGGCTTAGTATACACCTTTATTTATAAATGGTACTTCCAAGTGTGTGTTTTATTAACATTTTGAGGATTAGGAATAAGTATAAAACTCATTTTAACAGATTAGATGGCAATATTAAAGTGTTATATAGGTAACATATTTCCTAGCATCTTTTAGTTTCATATTTAAGTAACATGATAAACTTCAGGATGAACAAAGTATAAGTTCTCTTGGCCAAACAGATAGGCAAATAACCATCTTGTCTATGTTAATAAGTTGGCTTTACCATGCAGGTTCAGAAGGGCCCTCAAGTAGCAATTTAAACCATCACTAATGACTCAGAGAGAACAGCTCAGTATCCTCTTCAAGCAAAAACCCAAATCATCACTCTAGGTAGGCACTGATTAGCATTCAGATGGAAAATACTGAATAACTCTTTTTGACATGATAATAAACTTAGTTATTGCACTATTGGGATGTAATGCTGCTCTGAGACCTTTTACAAGAGCAATACTGAGGCCAAGGTCACTTCTTTCACGCTCTGTGGCATGCAGCTCTGGACCTACCCCAAGTACCCATTCAGTCATTTGAGAAGATCCAAAGTGGCTCTTGAGGTCAATTTACAATCTTCAGATAGGGAATCCTAAAGCTATTTTCTTGAAAATTAGGGTGACATTTTGACTGGACAAGAGAACAGTTTAGATCTTTAAACTGAAAAATAAAGTCACTTTTGCCACAGGACCTCTGTTATCTAAAACATACAGTATTCACTACAACCAAAGGCACAATCTAGGCACATGCCAAAGATCATAGTCTCAATGTGTTGCTAGTTAGTGTCTGGAGCAAGCTAATTATCTCCTTTGTCATTCTCAAAGCTTGGCCTTTCATACGGAGATATCATTTTACTGCAATGCAGAGAAAAAGCTTTTAAGGATAATTTTAATATAGCTTTGGCTTTTACTAAGGGTTTATATAAGAACTTGTTATCTGGAGAAAATTTCTACATATTCTATAAAATTCATACTGAAGACACTTTTCAATATTTATCATGTAAGGATCTAGGTATCAATACTTCTTTAAAGTGCTAATAAAGAACAGAAACTCAGTATTGAATTTAGAAATGCCAAATTCTTGATCATCTGTCCTTATGTTAATGATCTTCCTGTATTAGGAGCCACCACAAATCCATTCTAGAAGTAGGTTTAGGTAAAAACAAGTAGATCAACTGTACTTGAACTCCAGATCATTTCAACTATATAAAAGTATGAAACAATACAGCTACCTTGTACCCTGATGACTTGTCTTCTGGCTAAGTATGTTGGGAAATAGGACAAAAAAGCTTGACTTTGCATTCTTTTAATTAATATTTATTGGATACCTATGGAACGATGAACTTAATGAGTACTACATACCTAACATTGGAGGACTCAAATTCTCTGGCTGCCTATGTATTTCCAAACTTTGCATTTCCTCTCAAATAAAATAGGGTCAAACCACAATTCTTACTTGCTGCATGATTTGGGGAAGATTAAGCAAACATCTCTTCATCTACAAAAACATGGGAGATATCATTTACCTCGTATGGTTGTCATAAACACTAAATGAGATAACCTATGAAAAATTACCAGCATAATCCTTGGTATGTCTCAGTACTTTTAAAATAGTAGCTTCCTCTTTCTTTTCTTCTTTTTTTCTTCTCTTCTTCTTTTTTTTTTTTAAAAAAACCCAGACCTAGGTAGGTACTCTGACTACTTTTCCTCCAATAGGCTGTAAGATCCAGGAGGATAAGTACCTAACCTTTAAAAGGTATTTAGTAAATAATTACTACATGAATAAATTAATGAATATGTAATGGATAAACAAGGATCTGTATTACATTCTTTGTCACAGGATTATTTTTTAAATTAAAGCCAGAAAACTCATCTACTGGAATGTATCCTTAGTTTTCTGCCCAGATCTATGTGCCTCTACAGACACTTGAACTGAATATAAAGCTCCACCTATGAAGCCCTTGCTCCTACATATTATCCCAGTGATTTGTTTTAAGCCAGTTTTTAAAGCCATTTGAACTTTGTGCTAGCAAGTATGGAAACTGAATCACCTTGCTATGCCTTAATTAAAAGAAAATGATAGTAGTTAATGATAGCTAATCATTAGTTAACCATTTATTTAATGATAGTATAAACCAATAAAAACCATTTACTTTACACTTTTAAGTGATGTGAATTGAATATTTCACATATAAACAAATTTATTCTTGACCATAACATGTATTTATAATCCAGGAGAACATAGGATAAACCAACTCTCAACAAGTGTTTCTGTTTCAGTATCATTCTCATTTTTCCCTTGCAACAAAATTTGGATGCACTTTTTTTTTCAATTAATTTCAATTAAAATACATTATTAGGAAAAAGTGTTAATTTAAAAATGTAGTAATTTACCCAAGCTGGAATGATACTACATATTAATCCTAAAAAAACATTTTCTGCTGTTGCTTAAGTTTTCCAATTTCTCCTTCCTTCAGATAAATAAAAAATTTTCTCAGTGTTTTCAGAAAGAAAACTGTGTAATTGTTGACACAATCACTTGACTATCTGGATAGAATGAGAATGTAAGACAAATTCTCTATGTGACATATTAAACCAATTAGAAAACAATAAGCTGGAGAACTCTATAATGCAATGATTAGGGAAGCATATCAATATGCTTTCTTGAACTTATATTTGTTATTAATTTTAATATGGGTAGTACTATCATTTGGAAGTTATTACTAAACTTTTTAAAAAGGAAAAAACTGACAATAAGCAAAGAGAAAACAACAAATATGTTTCAAGACTCTCACTGGCAGACGAGCATAATAAACACAAATTCGAGACCTATGGCTCTAATTTTTAAAAGCGTGTTTTTAAAGTTCATTTTCAAAGGTAAAGCCCCAAATTATCAATAGCAGTTTTAAATAATATTTTACACAAAATTCTGTCAACTAATTGGATAAATCTCATTAAAAAACCCAAATACAATTTTACGTAAACAAAGAAAACTTCAAAGTTCAGTGTCTGAGCAAAAAAAAAAAAAAAACAAGGAAACTGAACTATAGTTTTGAGAATGAGTATTCCTCTCTCTTTGAATTAAAAATGTCTTATAAGAAAGCCAAGGAATGTGCTCTCCATTTGCATATCATCTGCTATCTACCATTAGATTCCTTCTGTTTCCTTACAGGTCCTCAGGTCCACGGAACACATTCAAGTCCCCTGGCTGTGGTCTGAGGCCAGCCAACTGTCTTCTGTTACCTTGCCATTACCCTGAGAGGCCTTTGTGTATAGTCCTTTTAAATAAATGGCTCCAGAGTTTCTGACTACCAGTGGTGGTTCAAGCAAAGAACTGTACCCGTATTGGGGGAGGTGCGGGGCAACAATACTGTAATTATCAGACAGACTGACCAAGATCAACAAGAGACGTGGACACTATTTAGGACCAGTGTCACTAAAGTCTGTTTTCCTGTCTTCCATCATTAGATGTTGGAGGAACCTAGTTTTCATTTCCCTACCTTTTAGTGATGGGGACACACACACACACACACACACACACACACACACACACACACACTGAATTCTCTCTCCCACATGTAGCTCAAGACAAACCCATAGTTATTTAAAGGTAGGTAGCTGAATTTACCAATAAATAACAAGGCAGGACAAAAGTACTGTTCTGAGAGAGCCCTCAAAAAAAAAAAAAAAAACCCACAACCCAATTTGTTCCTATTGTCTTAGTTTTTCATGCTCAGTTCTGTTGGCAATATCAGAGCTGCCATTGGTCATTCCAATAAATAGCTACAGAACTTTGAGCAAATCACTAGTTTTTGGGCTTTTTTTTATCTTTAAAAGAACTAAAAGCATTGACTTCCAAAGTCTCTTCATATTGGAATACTATCTCCTTTCTATTCTAAATTCAATTATAGTCAGATTAAACACAGATTCATTTGCTTGTCTGTTTAGGCAGTGATCTCCCAAATACCTTGCAATTAATTAGAGGAGTAGAAACAAAATATTAAAACTTTCAATTTATTCATGTTTTTAATTCAAAGAGAGAGGAAAAACACTCAGCTTTAATGATCTTTATTATTCTGAATAACAACGCTGTCCTCACTTGGTCTGTGGAAGAATAAGAGCTCCAGAAAGCATGAGGCTGCTCAAAAAATTAAAAATAGAACTACCATATGATCCAGCAATTCTACTTCTGGGTATTTACCTAAAGAAAACAAAACACTAATTTGAAGAGATATATGCACCTCTCTGTTCACTGCAGCCCTATTTACAATAGCCAAGATATGGAAGCAACCTAAGTGCCCATCAATAGATGAATAGAGAAAAAAGATGTGGTATACGTAGACCATTAAATATTACTCAGCCATAAAAATGAATGAAATATTGCCATTTGCAACAACATGGATGGACATAGAGGGTATTACATTAAGTAAAATGAGTCAGATAGAGAAAGACAAATACTATATGATTTCAATTATATGTGGAATCTAAAAAACAAAAGAAACAGAACAAAACAAAACAAACAGACTCATAGCTATGGAAACGAACTGGTGGTTACCAGAGGGCAGAGGGGTTGCGGAGCAGGCAAAATAGGTGAAGAAGGATTAAGAGTACAAATTCCCAGTTATTTAAAAAACTAAGTTATGGAGACAAAATATACAGCATAGAGAATACAGTCAATAATACTGTAATAATGATATATGGTAACAGATGGTAACTAGGCTTACTGTGAACATATAAATATCAAATCACTATGATATACACTTGAAACTAACAGATATTATATTCCCATTATACTTCAATTTTTTAAAAAAGAGCTCCACAAAGCAGAGAGACTAACAAGGAAACACTCTTTGTCCATTCTCAACATACCACATGTTACTTGTACCTGGTTATGGGATGTACAGATGTTATCAAATGCTTACCAGATAGATAAAAGGCTTACAAGGATTTCTGCAAGGTAATTTCAGATTAAAAATATTAACATAAGTGAATGACTAAAAATGGCAAGACTGACATATTCATTTTCTTAGAATGAGCTCTTTGCTACCCTCATTATAAGGTAAATGAATGACTATGAAATTAGATTAGACCTGGCCAGATGTAGTCCAAATAAAAATTATCAGGAAGTATTAGAAATGTCCACTATCCTTAATTCTGAACTTTTCCCTTGGTGTACAATGCATTTTGAGGTATTTGTTAAGAATAATAGTATGTGTACAAATTTTAAAAATATTTCAAATACTTACTGGCAAAATCTGATATTGTTAAGGGTATACAACCAACAAAGTTTGAAGCCTTATTTAAGGGAGACTGGATGCAGCTGCTGCTTGATGCTTGTCAATAGTTTAGCTAAGCTACTCCATGGTATGACTGACTACCTCTGCATCCATTTCGTGTGGTCAAGCAGCCTGTGGGCACCTTAAAATGAAATTAGCCCCTCATGCAAGCACATGCAAGATAATAGCCTAGAGTTATATAAGCAAATTTAAGTAAGTTCCTCATATGACTCCCCCAACAGCCCTTGTGATCAGTCTCCTCTGCCACCAGGGCTTCTCCTGGTGTGCCTCTTAGAAAAGACCCCCATCGAGTTTATCAAAACCCCACTCTTTGTTTGTCTGTTTGTTTGAATTAACCCATTTGTTCTTAGCCTGGAACTCCAAAATACTCTACCTACCCTAATAAAGGCATATGCCCCAAGTCTTGTCTTTCAGTCTGTACTCTCTGCCTTAACCTTTCTGTGTGGCCCCTGGGTGCTTACCTTGTACTTCCTTAGGACCTGTGAGTAATAAATCACTCTATTTTAATTTCCCTTGTAGTCTCTTGTTGAACTGCAGATCTCAGTCTGGCACCTTGCTCCACTTACCAAATGTTAATTTAATGAAGTTAAATTGCATCATAGTTCAGTGCAAAAGTATGAGCATTAGAGCCAGACAGACCCATGTTGGACTCGCAGATCTGATGCCCAACTAGCTGAGTGGTGTGGTTAAGGCTCTGAGACTCTGATTTCTAATCTGTAAAGATGTGAAAATAGTACCTGTCTCATAGGGTTGCTGTTGGACTTGAACAAGAATACTTGGCACATGTAGGTCTTAATAAATATTAATTTTTTTCTTACTTTTCAATTGCCAAAAAACAAAGATATATATTTATACAGTAAGGGAGGGAAAATTATGAATACATTATGATACTCTTTAAAAGTTGCTTTATTTGTTTCTGCTAGGGTACAACACAATAATCTGTCCCATGAAAGACAAAATTTATCCATGTTAACTGAGATTTAAGAACCGAATTGGCAACTTTTAACTTACCACATTAAAATCTAGATGTTTTTGAACCCATGATTTTGCCTCTTCAAATTCATCTTTCATTTCCATAATAAAAAGTGTATCCAGAGCATCTACTATTGTTGCTCCTTTGATATTACCTGAAAATGTCAGAAAAAAAATCTATTCAATAAATTACTCTGACAGATAAATGCATACAAATCGACCATACCTTGGAAAAGGAGAGGGTAATACTGAATTTATTAATAAACAGTGATAGCGAATACAGTCTAAAATTCTTTCAGTGAAGGAAAATTTTAAAAGTACACTAAAGCCAAACTAAAAATTATCACAGGCTACAGATTGATACACTAATCTTTAAAGTTTCTTCTGAGTTGTAGAAAATAAATCTGTTAGAAATTTCTTTGTGATTGCATTCTTTAGCACGAAAAAGAACAGACCTAAAATAAGGCAGCAACACATATTAATTTTAATGTAATTATATCAAAGTGCACTTGTGTGAAACTGTTTCAATAGAATTAGATTTAAAATTATTTAGTGATAGTTCTAAGAAACATTACTTTAAAATGGAATTCCACTCTCTCTTTGAAGCCCTGACTGATCCTAACCTCCCCTCCCACCCACCTAGCCAATCAGTCCTGACTCTCTGATTTATGTCCTCTGAACTCCCTTGGCTTTACATTATTCTCACAGAAGACTTTCTGTCTTCCATGATTATTTGTATGCATCTCTTTTAGACTGTAAACCTCCTTAGAATAGAAGTCATGCCTTGTTTATCTCCACATGCCATAGTAAGAGACTTAGTAGGTTTTTAATGTTCAATAATACATTTAAAACCATCAACGTATTAACAGAAAACCAAATAATCTCTTTGACTATGGCAAATTTACATATAGATTTTAATGATACAAGAAACTTTCACAGAGATAAAAGTAAAAATGGAATTACATTTAAAAAGTAAACAATGAAAAAATAAAGTCTTCTGAGTCTGCCTGAAGTTTCCAAATGTCTCGCTTCAATTGCTATTGCTCATCGTTCATGTTATCTGGTGGCCATGTCCTGAAAATGCTACTTTAGAAACTTCTGAAATCACTTCAACTACTACTACCTCAAGTTTAGGCTTTTTTCATCTCTAAACTGTGTTGCTGTGATATATCAACCAGTCTTTCTTCCAATATTCCCAGTTCTCTCTATCTGTTTTTACAGCCTTTCTCTTTACCTGAAATCCCACTGATTCCTCAGAACTTCATATGAATACCTACGGAGTCACCAAATGCTTTAATAATTCAGCATTTACAAATAAGTCTTATGCAATAGGCCTTAAACTCTGCAAAGACTTGTACTGTGTTTATTAACACCAGGGCTGGAAGTAGAGCCAAACACAGGGAAGGTCCTAAATAAACAGAAAATCCCAAATAAATAGAAAAGCATAGTATGGTGACTAGGAACACAGACTCTGGCTTTAGCCACACCTGGGTTCAAGTCCCAGGTCAGCCAATTAGTGGGTGGCTAACACTGGGCAAGCTATTCGCTGAGCTTCATTTTTCTCAACTATAAAATGTATATAATAATGAGGTTAAATGAAATGATGCATGAATGGCACCTGGCACACAGCGTCAGCTGATACTGTTGTTCATTACATGATTTATATATGCATACTATTTGACAATTTTGGTTAAAGTATAGAAAGTCATGTTTTCTATAGTGAATTTGAAAGTGTCAGAGTAAGACTCCATTCCCTTCATCCTGTTATTTATAGACAAAATTGTGGGAGTTAAAAAGAATTGAGAACAGTGGAAAGAATACTGGGTAGCTCTATGACCCGAGGAACCCATCTCCTTCTGTGACTTAGCTTCCTCACCTGCACAATAGCAATGTTATCAATACCCACAGTACCAATCAGAGGGGTGCTGTGAGGACAAAATGTAATAAAGCATGCCAAAGTGGATAAACGGAAGTTCAAATAACTAACTTAACCCACCCTCACTTTCTCTTTCATGGCACAGACAGGAGAAACCTAGATCCAAAATAGAGTCACTGAGATACAGTGAAGATCAACACAGCTGGCTGCCTTGGTTGGCTTATTGATAAAGACAGAACAAACTTTTATCTGATAGGAAGAAGTTAAGGCAGCCAACCAAATGCTCCCCTGCTGGGTATCACCCTGGGATCTAGAAATCATGCGCTGCACCCATGTCCATTAAATGAGAATCGATAGAAGTGTGCGCGAGGTATCGGTATTTTTCTAGAGCATGAAAGTGGTTCTAATATGTAGCCAGGGCTCTGTCTGAAGGACACACTATGCACTGTCCTTGTAGATACCTCTATCAGCTGTGTAAGTTTCCTAGCAACATGGCCTGAAAAGTCACACAGACTTCTCCACAACCCACAAGTGCACTCAATTAGAGAAGTTACCGTCATTTGTATGGTGACAAGAGACACAAAGTATATTCTACTCACCAAACAAACTGCTCGAATGGCCTTCCTTTGATATAGGTTTCAGTTCATTTAATCCCCAGGCATAAGTTTTATAATTATTCCAAGCATGTTTCATCATCTGAGAAAAGAAATAAAAATGGGATTATAATTTGAATTGAAATGTTTTTGCCACAAAATAGATTATATGTTAAAGACCTAAAGGTTAAAATATTAAAACTCGCTGTTTAGTTAAAAAGATGGTAATGAATTAAAATGGTGACAATGGTGTGAATAAGCTGGAACACCACGCACACATCCATAAGGCCCCTTTATGTTTACAAATGTAGATATTCTTTTTTTTAAATTCGTTTAATCCTACTCAAGATACACATCAATTCACAAGTTAGTTTCCAACAGCAGAAATTTAGCTTACCCCCGAAAGGACACACCATTCTTATATTTATCTATTTCATTCTCGTGACAGCTTAAATCTGCAAAGACTATATTTAAAATTCGTATTTTTGTACAAGGTTCTCTGTACTTTGTCAACCTCAAGGTATATATATCACAAAATCCAAGACAAATATCCAAGGTTATCCCTTTAAACACTTTGATGTATCTTGACCAAGTCTATACAGAGAAGTATTTTAAATATCTACAGGAAATAAAAAATTTAAACTCAATGGTTATATCTAGATTTTGGAAAACTTCAGCTTATTTTAATATAATCAATCTTTAATTTTATATATGTGTGTGCATACCTATGTAACTAAAGACTGATATATTCCCAATCCAGACTCCTTATAACAGGAATCTTTTTAAAGGCCAAACTTTTCTGTCACCAATTAGTTGCATATCTTTTTTCTTTTATTATTTCAAACAAAATTAATTTCTCCACATATAATAAAGACAAAATAAATTTCTCATGGCTTATAGACAAAGTTCTGATCTACTGTGCTAGATATTAACTCTAGTAGAAAGTGAATGATTTTCAAGGGGAGAAATTGTTCTAAGAGCCTGCCAAAATGGTTGTATAACTATTGTATAATAGTTGTATCAATTTTTTTTCAAAGAATTATATAATTATGTTTATATACATTTTTTAAAAAGGGGGGATTTCTCACCTGTCTAGAACGCATTCGTGGAACAATTCCCAACCCATTAGCAACACTAATTAAATTATAAAGACAATCTGAAAATGTTCTCATATGGCTCCATATTTAAAAATATCTTTAAAAGCATCACATTAATTATAAATACTACAGAAGGGCTGTTTATCACTGTTAATCTTCAGTGAAATAAATACAATTTTATTAATAAGAAAGTCTTCATATGTCCCTGAACATAATAATTGACATCTTTAGCCAATGTATATTATCTTCCTATCTTACACTATTGTTACTAATAAGAGCTACTAGAATCTACATCCATATGTTCATAGCAGTATTAGTTACAATAGCCAAAACATGGAAACAACTTAAGTGTCCATCCAATGAATGACTGTATGGTGATGTGGAACATATAGACAATGTAATACTACTCAGACATAAAAAGATTAAGTATTGCTACTTGCAACAACGTAGATGGATTTTAAGAGTATTACGCTCAGTGAAAGAAGTCATACAGAAAAGGACAAAAAACATGATTTCACTCATATGTAGGACAAAAACTAAAAGGAACAAAGAAACAAAACAACAATAACAACAACAACAACAACAACAACAAACACATATAGACAACAGAATGGTACCTCCTGGAGGTGAAAGGGGTGAGGAGAGGGAAAAGTGGATAAAGGAGGTCAAATATATGGTAACAGAAGAAAACCAGATTCCAGGTGGTGACCACGCAATTGAGTACACAGATGATGAATTATAATGTTGTACACCTGAAATTTGTTATTAACCAATGTTACAACAATAAATTTAATTAAAAATTTAAAAAGAAAAACTATCTGCTGAGAACTCCGATAAATGCTCTTCATTCAGTATTGTACTCAATTCTGGTTAGAATCCTATGAAATATGTTGCATTACCATTGTCTGATAGTAAAGAAACCGAGGTTTGGAAGTTACACTAATAACTTTGCTCAAAATCATGACATTTCTCCACAGCTGAGGAGCCAGGGTTCATCCCAGTGTTGTCCTGACTCCAAAGCCCATCGCATTACCCAACATACTGTATCATCTTCCTTTAATGAGTCAGTGCCAGAATCTTTTGATGAACCAGACTGTTGATCTTCCAACAGCCAATAAAATGTGTATAAGGTAGTATTTTCAAGATCTTTTCCTTTAAATTAATTTTATTGGAAAGTATAATAAACTAGTGGGTAAAATAACCTGATTGATAATCCCTATAATACCACCCATTAAGTCACACAATCATGGATGAGTCACAGTTTTTATGAGACTCTCTTTATTTGAAAAATTGGGAACATAATTCCTCACAGGGTGTATGTAAGGATTACGTGAACAGGGCCTGTATGATTGTGCCTGGTGCACTTCCTAGCACATGGTGGGTAATCACATGTTTACTGAATTTTAAACCTATACTGAAGCCAATTAAATTCACATCACAGAAACAGAAACCAATGAGCCTCTGAAAAGACTAGATATATTAGATCCACAAAAACACCTTGAGAATATATCCGAGTATGATTTGGTTTTTCTATTAAATGTATTACATTGGTAAACTTTCCATTCCTTTAAATTTCCAAAGATACTTTATAAATTCAAAAGCTTTTGGAAAACATATGACCCAAGAACAGAAAAAATGTCATGATGATTTGTTTCAGCTCCAGGTCTGAACAGAAGTCAGTGCCATATACTATTAACAACTCAAAGATAGCATAAAGCTTTTCCATACAAGACTGTTTCTCTGTCAAAAATTATCATTTATACAATGTACTATTACAGAATCTACTTCAGCTACCTCTGTAGTAAATATTAACTTTTCTATTTTCTTTTCCCCAAGGGAAAATCTGACACTAATTGCTTAGCTCTCTACTTTTCAAAAGTTTCTGTGACATGTTTCTCAAAATGGGTTCCTCATCTCATGGGATTTCTGTGAGTTAAAGTTAGAAAACAAAAAGAAAAATGAGGTGTTCAAAATGCCCTGAATGGAGCATCGAGAGTGGTTTCTCCAGGAATCTGTGAAATGAAGAGGAACAACCACATTGTTCATTAATTCCAGTGACTGGTCACTCTGGAAATGACTTATCATGTTAAAGCCAAACACAGGACTTTGTGTGTGAGTGCGTGTGCAGAGTAACAGTAAGGCTGAATTCAAAAATTGACTTTATATAAAATTGACTTTTAACTCATGACATACAAATATCTGAAAACATCAAAATGCTACTAGCTTTTTTTTTTATAGTATTAAGTCACTAACAAGCTGAGGGACCATGGTGATGAAGGTATTTAGTCTGTCTCTCCAGACTCAGTGTGCTTGTGAGCTGAGGGCAAAGTCATGTCTAAAATTTGACTACTAACAAAAAAGTCCTTGGATAGGATTAATCTCCCCTCTTCACAGCCTCCTTAATTTTGTTTTGTAGTCTTTCATCAATTAATTAGGGTTCTACAGCCTGACATCCCAAGTAAAAAGGCCCAAACTAGATGTTGATCAGGACTTCAAATGCAATACTGAAAACTTATGAAAAAAGACAAATTGAAAGCAAATGAAGTTTATTTTTATCTGAATATTTATATTTGCACTAGTGAAAGGCACAGCTAACACATGGTGTGAATAAAAAACAAATAAGAGAAAATGATTCAAAATTTCAGAATAGAAATTCATTATTTTTACCCAGAGAAGCTGGAATTTAGACAAAATACCCTAAAATAGCATTACTTCTATGCTTATTGAAGATTCTTCAATTAGTACTTTCTTCCCATTTGGCATCATGGCTGAGAAATTAGGCAATGCCATTTGTTAAGGGTTTGTTGTACTATGAATAATAAGATGCTAAAGGACTAAAAGGGAAGTGTTCATAACTCTGTCATGCTTATAATCTAATAGTCAATATATGTAAGCTTAACATTCTTCCTTCTTACATACTCATAAATGGCTGTGTGTGTATATATGAACAAGAAGAAACTAATTCAATGTTGTGCATAACTCTATTGCTGTACCTAACAGTTTCTTTTCAATTTTATGTCCTGACCTAATCAAGAACACAAAAAGCCATGAATAAAAAGAAATATGCTGGAATTTCTCCATATATATATACATTTTATAACATATTTTTGTTGCTAGAAACTACCCTCAGTAAATATTTTTATATGCTGGTGCTCTAATCATATGATCTTAAGTTATTCATAATAGACACATTAAAAATCTTTTTTGAAAATCACGCCATTTTGGCCAGACAGGTCACCATATGAACCAGTGATTCCACTTTTGGGTATTTATCCAAAGAAAACAAAAATACTAATTTGAAAAAACATATGCATCTCTATGTTCATTGCAGCATTATTTACAATAGATAAGATACAGAAATAACCTAGGTGCCCATTGATAGATAAGTAGATAAGGTATCCACTGATAGATGAATAAAGATGTATTACACACACACACACACACACACACACACACACACAAATGGAATATCATGTAGTGATGAAAACAAATGAAATCTTGCCATCTGTAACAGCATGGTTGGACCTAGAGGGTATTATGCTAAGTGAAATTAGTTCAGACAGAGAAAGAAAAATACTACATGGTATTTGTGGAATCTAAAAGAACAAAACAAACAAAACAAAACAAAAACAGACTCATAGAAACAAAGACCAAAGGCATAGTTGCCAGAGGGGACAGGGATGGGGCATGAGTGAAGAAGATAAAGAGGAATATAGTTAATAATACTATGATAAGTTTGCATGGTGACAGATGATTACTAGAATTAGTGGGGTGATCACATTGTAAAGTATAAAAATGTCAAATCACTAGATTGTACAATTGAACCTAATAAAAGTAATACAATATCATATACCAACTATACTTAAGTTTTTAAAAATCTAGGTAAAAACAATTTTGACTTAAAGCCTTTGGGCTTCTACTGCCCCTTTGAAAAAGGCTGCAAGTTCAAGTCTCACTTATAGCCACTTCCTTTGAGGTCTTACACAAAATTTCCATAGTTTGTACAGTGTGATTTGGGTCCCTGGCCTCAGCTAAGTGATCCAGGGCCTGTCTGACCCAAAGGCAGACAACTGAGAGCTGGCCATGAGCTTTGCAGGTGAGGTGGCCAGGTGTAAAGTTTGCTCCAATGGATGGACCAACCCAATCATCTGTTACATATGGGAGTATAACTGGGAGATAATTACAAAGAATCCAGAGGCCAAAGTGATGTAGAAGCAGAGAAATACAAAAGGCTATACAAAGGAGTCAGGAGGCAGCTGAAACCACAAGCAGAAACCAAGAGACAGAAGGCAAGGAGATAAAAGTAAAGAAGCTGGGAGGCAAACATTGGGTGAACAGACATTTGCATGTTGCCCTAGGGGAATTATGTTAGGTCTGCAGAGCTACTGTACAACTACAAACAATGCTGTTGAATGCTGAATGTTGATGAATTATTTTCCTCTACTCCAGGAAACATGGCTCTTTGCTTGCTGAAACTGTTTACTTCTCCGTGTAACCTTAAGGAAATCCTCTCACTTATTGAGGAAGAATGCATAAGGTCACAGGCGTAGGCATGTGACAAACTGGATTCATATCTGAGCTCTGCCACCACTGATATGGCTCCGAAGTGAGGCAATTACTCTCTCCGAGCCCACTTTCTGTACTCACAAAATGCAAATAAATAAAAGTACCAGTCTCATTGGTTACATTGATGATTAAATAAAATAATGCATGTCAAGAGCTTAATATATTACTTGACACACAGTAAGTACTTGATAAATTATAGGCATTGTAATTATTTTTACTAAAAACTCAAGCATGAATCTGATCTTTGCAATCCGAAAGAGCTACATCCTTTTTCCTAGTAATATACATAAACAGGAGGGGCAAATCTACAAAAAAAAAAAACAGGCAAACCTATATAGTACATAACCCTTTATAAATATATACATTTAAAACATATACAATTATTTGGTATCCAAAAGTAAAGAAAGAATGAAGACCCTTTCTATAAAGGTTCTTCTCCAGATGTAAGGCAGTATGGGTCAACTTTCGTTCTAAAAGTTCATATACTGGCTTTCTTGAAATCTTCACTGTGCCAGGTGTGCCTTTGTAGGGGGTTTGTCTGAGGAATTGGGGGCTGATGCAGGAAAAAGATACGGTCAAGAGAGGAGGAGGTAACAAACGACGAGCTTTTTGGGGTGGTGCTTGGACGAGGTTGCCTGAGAGGAGATGTCTCTCATAGCATGAGACTATACAGAGGATGAAGGGGAGGGGGCCAGCATCCAGCAGGAGAGGAGGGCATGTGTCTAAGCGATGTCACTCAGAGGCATACTGGAGCCCTGTTGGATTGGAGGACTCCCAAGGGCAGTAGCAGCATGGCGTCTTCTAACCACGATGCCCTATCTCTTATCAATAGCCAACAGATGCTGGGTAAGGTTTCATGGGATGTATAAAGCAGGCAGGCCCTAAATGGATAAAAATCTGCTTGTGTGGTAAAAATGACTGGACATGTAAAAAGCTGAATTTGGTGCCAGCTAGCTTTTGTGCTAGCAAGTCTCAGCCTGCAGTGAAGAAATGAGCAACCTAGGGGCCAAATGACAGAGGCCATCTTTGGCTCATTTACGTAACAGATTGTCATTTGGCACTAAAGGGAAGAAGGTCTGCAGTCCAGTGACACCCACATTCCCACTGTTTTGGAGAACATGAAGGGCTGTGTCTGGTTCAGTGAGTTCTAGGGTGGGAGGTCAATCTACCTCAGATTGTTAAAGTGGAAATCGATGCCTTCACTATTAAAGTATATTCACAGCTGATGCTTTGAAAAACACTTATTTTAAAAGCCTAAGAGGAGGAGCGCCACCAAACTGCCTGGAATTACTCGATTGTCACATGACAGTAACTTCTAGAACTTCTGGATCAAATCTCCACGCCAAAACATTTTTCGGGTCACTGTATCAACTTTCTTTCCTTTAATCTTTGGTGGAACTGGCAAAGGGAAGAAAGGAAAGAAGATAAACAGTAACTTGAAGGAATCAAGTCACGCCTTCTTTAAACTCTCAGTTGTTGGGAAAGAATTTGTAGGTATGTGAACCTCAGACAACAATGTAGCCGCCCCTTCCTCTCATCTGATGTTATCCCTCTAAGGTATAAAGCCTTCATTTCCCCATGGGAATGAAGACTGAAAGGACCAGAAGGAGCACTGAACCAGGGAGAGACCTGTGCTGAGGACAGCTGTCACAGGTCTGACCTCACAAACCCTTAGTTTTCTCATCTTTAAAACAACAATAATGGATGGAATGGAACAAACACACCACTGTGGTACATGCTGTCACTAATGGAGGAGGGCGGGGGGTGTGTTGAGCAGGGATATATGGGAACTCTCTACTTGGCACTGAGTCTTGCTTGTGATCTTAAAACTGGCCTAAAAAATAAAGTCTGTATATAAAAAATATATAACATATTTTCCTTACAGCATAGTCCAGAGGTCATCCAACAATGCCTCTGACTGGTAAAAGACAGTCAATGAGTGTACTGGCCTTCATCCACACCACCTCCTGACTGTCCTCCCAGGCCATGAAGTTAAACACAGATAAGGCAGAACCAGCTTTAAGGAAAGAGGACATGTAACTACAGTTAATGTGGGCAGGGGAATTCAGGGAGAAGTGAATGAACAAGATAGGAAAGAGGCCAATGTCACCTAGAGGTGACAGAACTCAGAGCTTGTTTAGACTCTTCATTAGCAAAGAATGCAGGCCTGGAGTCTATCACAATTACTGTTCAGCACTCTCTCACTAGACATCAAGATGCCACCTAAGATAGTCCTGAGAATGATCCCTTGACACAGTTCTTCACTGAGCAAGGCCCTACCCAGTCACCTTTTGTTACCATCCAGCATGGAGAAAAACTCCCAGCCACTATAGTTTCCAATTAGAACGTTCATTCATGTGCCTTGATCAATTTATCTCTCCCAAATGCTGAAATATATTAGTTCTCTCTCCCTTTCCCCAAGGCTGCAAAGGTGTTCTATTTCCAAGATTCTTTTCCCACTGCTACAATGACAATTACTACTTATTGAGTCCTTATTGGTGGCAGAGCTTGAATTATAAATGAGGACAGAGTAGGGTGCCAGATTTAGAAAACAAAAAGATTGCATGGGACATACTTATATGAAAAAAAAGTATTCATGTTTATCTGACATGCAAATTGAACAGAGTCCTGCATTTCATCTGGCAACCCTAGGACAGAGGGCTAGAACACCTTCGATCCCGGTTCTGTGACTAGGGCCAGCTTCCCGGCTTGTTCCCTGCTTTGCCTTTAGCTTGAAAGAGAGGCTGAAAACTCACAGACCAGACAAAATAGAATGGTCAGGTCTAGGGCAACTGGAAATGATGGGGAATTTGGCAAAACAAGAGTGAAGGCCCCAATTAAAGACATTTAAAAAAAATACTATAAAAAAATACAAGCTTGTTTTCAAGATCTGGAGTCTGGTTTCTAGGGGTCTAGGGAAAAAACAGCATGCTGGCTAAAGGGAAAACAATATATACGTGAGCCACAGACAGCCCACAGACCAGCAGTCTGTACTGCAATCCCTGGTTCAGAGGCACGCGTCAAGGCGCTGCTCTGTGTTTAGGCCTGTGGGCATGTCACTTCCCGCCAGCTGCTTCCCACAGCTCAGCCAGCTGCACCTGGCTCACTTCCGGCCCTGGCTGCCCTCGGTGCCGGTTCTTGGGCTGCCCTGGCCCCGTCATTCGTGCTCTTTGCCACAATTTACTGAGGTCCTTGAGACCTGGGATATATAAAAGCATTATGTATATACTTCTTAGTAATTCTCCTCTTTCTAGATGAGTGGTAGTGTCACATTTTAGAAAGCATTTAGAATTCTAAATTCTGGTCTACAAATGAACCACAGGAGTTGTCAAGGAGGCAGGACATAAACTTTGCTGAGCACCTACTACAAGGCACTGTGACATGAACTTGAAACAATTTAGCACACGCTTAACCTTCACCCCACCCTTCTGAGGTATAATTACTCATGTTACAGATGAGGCCGCTGAGGCCCGGCACAGTGAAGAGGAAGAACAAGGCTGTGAATTCTCCCATTCTGATTCTTTCCACTTTATCTCTTAAGAGGGCTTTGACTTTGTTGCTGCTTACAAATCTTGAAGAGGGTCAACTGCAGCCTCTGAGCTCTCCTGCTGCTCCATGCAGAGTGTAGCCCGATCTGGGGCCGAATGAGACAGGCTGGCCCGGCACCAAAATGGCACATGCCACATCAGGGTCAAGGACAGAACCTCGCAGCACCTCCTTTCCTCGCCTGACTTGCGTCCTTCAACTCTCGTGACCTTCCTTCTCCTCCACTTCAGCTCTCTCCAGCTCTGCCCCAACTCTTCTCCCCTTGGCCCTATGGGCTAGTTGGGCATAGAGGATGGCTCCAGCCTGCCTTGCTCGTCACTGGATTTATGGAGAACTGTGAATTCCTCTCCTTCACAACATGCTTCTGACTGCATCGGCACCTGCTCTCTTCAGCTGTGATTATTTCCTGGGCTTTATCGCCACCACCGGGGCTAACGTTGGCCAGTTTTTCTTTCCTCTTCTCCACTCACTACTCTATCTCGTTCTTGTCTCCATGTGTGCTATTTATTAGCTACCGAGTACACCAGGCTGCCTCTTAACCACTGAGTAGATATATATGTGAGCATATTTTCTTCAGATTCGGCTGTCCTGAATTCTCCCACAGCCAATTTTAGTATACATTTTTTTTCTTTCCAGACAGCAGGAGATATATAAAGGAATGATTATTTAATGCCATTGTACAAACCCTAATGGGCCACTGAGCATTAATTCCCCAGGGAATTAAAAGAGTGGTTATCAGCAGCAATCTCTTTAGAAAAAGAGTCAGAATGCCTGATAATACCAGTTTTAAAAAATGGGAATTCTAGTTAATTGCAACTTGTAGAAAACAGATTGTTCTGTTTCTAAGAAGTATCTCATTCTCCTAAGAAAAAGCCAGTTTTTCTAGATCTAGCTCAGGGAATTGAATCATATGCCACTTAATGGTTCTCTTACTCTGTGATCAAATTCTAACATTATTTTATAAAACTTCTATAATGTTACCAAATGGAAGAGGGTACAGGACAAAAAAGAAAAACAACCCTGACCCCCTCCCCATCTAAAAAAACCGCCAACCAAAAAATAACCCGGAACCTTGACTAAAATATAAGTACATATCCCTCAAATATTCTAAAGGATAGTGATTTAGCATCTCAAATGTTAGAGGTTAGAAAAAGGCTTGTTTGTATGTGACTATCTAGTACAATACTTGTTTGGAAAGAAGCACTCTTGCTGAGGACATTTTCTTTACATGGACACGCTTTCAAACTGCCAAAGGTCTATCACTTGCAGTTATTTCCTCATCAAAAATATGTCTTGTGGTTAATGACTATGGTTTCTTTTCACCGAAGCTGCCACTCGAGCACACAGTTTCAACCTCAGGGTTTTTGGTCTGTTTTTTAAAAAATTTTTGTAAATCTTTCAATTACAGTTGACATGTGCTATTATCCTAGTTACAAGTGTACAGCGCGGTGGGTAGACATTTATCTAACTTATGAAGTGATCTCCTGATAAGTCTAGTACCCCCTGACACCATACATTGTTATTACAATATCATCGACTATATTCCCCATGCTGTATTTTATATACTCATGACGACCCTTCCGCTTTTCACCCAGCCCCCCAAGCCTCCTCCCATCTGGCAACCATCAGTTTGTTCTTTTTATCTATGAGTTTGTTTGCACTTTGTTTATATTGTTTTTGTTTAGATTCCACATGTAAGTTAAATCTATGGTTTTGTCTTTCTCTAATTTTACTTAACATAATACCCTCTAGGTCCATCATGTTGTCACAAATGGCAAGATTTCATTCTTTTTTTATGGCCGAGTAATGTTCCATTGTATGCATGGATGTTTGGTTGATTTTTAATTGATCTAAATCTGCATTCATTGTATTAGTCTTACTAAGACCTCTGTGGTCAATGAAAGGCCAGAAAGTGGTTGCTTGCAGGCCCAGTGCTGGCTGATCTTCCCTGCCAGTCAGTCCCCAGGCAAACACTTGGTCGGGCTTTTCCAAACCTGGGATGCATCAGCAGCTTCAGATCTTTCCTCAAAATCAAAAGAAAATAGTATCCCTTGCTGATATCATAAAGCTCCCTTGATTCTAAAAAAGGTTTCTAAGTAATTACCCCATAGAAAACAAATACTATCCTCATAGAGTGTCTCATCTCAAAAGATTATTTGTCGTTTTAATATCCGTAAGTAAAAAGACCAAATGTTCACCCAAGCGTGTTATCCTAGAGCTTCCAATTTTCACTACATTTATCTTTCTGCAATAGTGACAAAAATGATATTTTTAGAATGGAAATTTTCTCTCTTTAAGGATAGATTTGTCAAATTCATAAAGACTAATAACTTTAATATTCTTTTTAAACTTTACAAATACTATAAAGTTAGAACATAATTAATGATAAATGAAAAAGAATTAGTTTGAATTTTATAAAAAATGAGCAAGAGTCAGAGATATTTACCTTTTTAAATTATATTCTTCTCTCTCTTTCTCTCTCTCTTTCTTTTAAGCACGCTAGCTAGTCCTAGAGAATCAAGTTCTGTTCTGCTTCAACTATGAAGAGGCACAAGTGTTTCTTTCTTCTTTTTTTCTTTTGTATATGTTCTTTAAATAGATTTAATTTTTAGAGCATTTTTAGGTTCATAGCAAAAAATTGAGTGCAAAGTACAGAGACCTCCTTTACACCCAGTGCTGGAACACATTACTCTCTTCCCCTGACAACGTCATGTTACACTGAGGAACCTACACTGACACGTCATAATTACCCCAAATATAGTAGAGTTCACTCTTGTTGTTTTACACACTATGGGTTTTGATAAATGCGTAATGACTTGTGTTCATCATTGAAGTATCATAAAGAATCATTTCACTGCCTTTAAAAATCCTCTGTGTGCTGCCTAGTCACCCCCTACCCTCTCTTGACAACCACTGATCTATTTGCCATTTCCGCATTTTTGCCTTCTCCAGAATGGCAAATCAGTTGGAATCATATAGAATATAGCCTTTTCATGTTGGCTTCTTTTATGAATTTAAAGTCCCTCCACGTCTGAATGTTCATGGCTTGATAGTTCATTTCTTTTTAGGCTAAATAATATTCCATTGTCTGGATGAACCATGGTAATTTATCCATTCACCTTCTGAAAGATATCTTGCTTGCTTCAAAGTTTTGGCAATTATGAATAAAGCTGTTATCAAAAGGAGAGTTGTAGGGCACAGGTATTTCCTTTTCAAATTAAAACAAAAAATTACTATTCACTTAACTAAAGGATTACGAATCATAATTTTATGTTACTACTATTTGAAGGTAGAAGTCATAAAAAATATATTGGTTATAAAATGTCACATATTATAGGGAAATGTTTTTTTTTAAACTTCTGAAATGATTGCTCTTAAAATGATCCATTATTAATTATTGGGATGTCCATTGTCATTCTAGAACCCATGGTTTTATAAGATTTTCTGAAAATAACCCTTTTGCATACTGCAGGTAACAATTTTAGATATTACCTGGGAAAAGAAATAATAAAAATGTATAAAAAGGTGGTATTTTAAAAATTATTGTAAAATGTAATATTGTATGTACTAAATACAGAAATTCTGGTTTCTAAATATAATCTCAGAGTAGCAACTAGTGATTTTATAAGACTTAAAATCCATAATTGATATTTCACAAGAGTACTTATCATCTTCAAAAATAGAAAAAGCTATTGAACACTTATATCAGGAAATATGTGAGACATTTACATATTCTCTCTGTCCCCTAACAACTCTAAAAGGAAGGTAGTCTCCCCATTGCTATTTCCTTTCACAGATGAGGAAATCAAAAGTTTATGTAATTTTTCAGAGTCAGACTTTTATCGAGTGGTGGAGGCTGGCTCTGAATTCAGGCTAATTCTGAAGCCTATGACATACTGACTTGTATACTGCCCTGAGCTAAATACGTGAGCCACACAAACTGGGGAACTTGCCTTCCAAATAAGCTTCCGAATAAACTGTTAACCTTTGTACTATTGATATACATCTTTGTAGGTCTTCTATTTAACTACTTAATTATTTGGAGGAAATTTGACTTTTAATAGTAAGACATTGGGAAACATGACATGCAAAACCATCTTCAAAATTTTTGTTGTTGTCTTGAAAACCTTGCTGATACAGAAGAGAAACATTAAATATATTGACAGATTAAGAAAGTGAATTAAAATGAAAAAATCTCTTGCTTCTAGTGCCCTGTAGGCTGAAAAGTAATTTTGCTTTACATAAATTTTAACATCCAAAAATTTCTTCCTTTGTTTATCTCTATTTGGGCATCCTATAGTGTTAGCCCATAATCTTTATTCCTGGTTTTGTAAATGATACTTTATCACCAACAGAACACTCTAATAAATTTGTTTTATGATTATTGAAAAAAGACATGATTCTCAATATGAGTTTAAATGTCAATAACACTCTATAAATTGCCACTAAATTGGTAACATTAGATTTCTTGCTAAACATCTGCAAAAAGAAAAAAAAAGTACAGAGATATTATTTTTCAATGCCCTTCCTACTACAGTTTAGTTTAGACATCTATTATGTTGCTAAGGTTCTTACTAAAGAAAGATAAAAAACAATTATCTTGGACTATATATGATACTATTTTTAAGGCAAGCTTTAACATCTAATAAGCTTGTATCATTACTACCCTATAAATTAATATTTTCTATGGATTAAAGATCATCTGAGATGTTCTGTAAATTATGGTAAGTGTGTCCTGGGTCTGAAAATGCATTACTCTAACTATTCTGTTAGAGCTTTAAGATATGATAAAGCCTGATTGTTTTTCAAATGGTAGAAAAAGATAATCATCATTCATTCTACAGTTGCTGGATGGCAAGTGCCCAGCATTAAATATATGCCAAACTCAGTGACCTGTTAAAGTGGACTGCATTACTTAGTATTAGCTTTGGGTACAATGTGTTCCAATTTTGTTCAGCTATTTTAAAGCTTAAAAATCAGGCAAAGACCTTCATAAATATAAGAATAAAAAAATTCCAAGTTTATCAGCAAAAATCAAATTATTTTACTATGCAAAAAGGCTACACAGAGCTGCAAAACAATAGTAAAAATAGAAAAAAGCATATATATTTTACCTATTACAGACACTATAGATTGATTCATCCCACACTCACATTTCCCTCTTCCTTGCTTGTCCTTGGAACAGAAGCTTTAAAAGCCAAATGTGTGCTTTCCTAGCCTCTCTACAGATAGAGGTGGCTGCATGACAAATTTCAAGCCAGTGAAACATTTGCTAAGGTCTTCAGGCAGCCTGTTTTCCCTCTTCTTTTCGCCTTGAATGAAGATGTGACGCAGGTAGATGTGCTATCGCGTGGCCATTCTGCACCATAAATGAATTGTAAACCCAGAAGAACTGCAGAAACGTCATCCTGTTGGAGAACACAGTAACAGCCTGCCCCCAGTTATATTTTAAATTTGAACTAAAGCTATTTTGTTAATTAACTCATCAACTACTAACTACTAATGAATGAAACATTTGAGTAGCTATCCTTTGTCTTTTTAAAGCAAGGATCAGATCAAAATCAAACTTACATCATATTCCTAATTTGAGAAAATTATTTATTTTCATAACATCATTTGGTTGCTGAAATTGTTCTGAAGGATTGATCAGAACAGTTGTATAATGATAAATAGTATGACTTCTTAACTGTCTTATGGTGGCTAAGTCCTCTGTTCAAGCTTTAAATGAATGAATGATGTTTGCAGGGGTTGAGGGGAAGGGCATAACAGGTTAACAAAAGAAGATGCATGCAGTCAGGGCTCCTGGATTCGCCCGTTAAACTACCTTCCTGGAATGAGCTGTTTCCCACCATCTTGCTTTAAAAAAAAAGTAGAATATTTATTCAAAATGGGATAAGGAAATATTATCAAAAAAGATTACATTATAGCTTGAGATGAAAATCTTAATTATTAATTAAGACATCTTCTATAATTTATCCACAGTGCTGATAAAAGCTGATATCCTAATGCTCTCATCTTATTCTTGTTAATTGTATCAGAAAGTCAAAGCTAACTGGAAAAGGCTCTGGTTAAAAAAATTACAAATAGTATTTTTACTAAACATTGTTCTAAATAAATAAATAAATAAATAAATAAATAAAGGCTGTTCCTTCTGGTTAGTAAAACTAACACTGGTTGAAATGCTTGATTTTTATCTAATTTATAGATCATCATAGCTGACTTACGATTTCTTTTTCTCAAATGTAAAAATTCTATTTATATGTGAAAGAATACAACTTTTTCATCTTTATGATAACTACACCAAATCTTGTTTAAAACAGGTCAGTATACTTGTGATCTTCACCTTCAATTTCCATATAAACTTACCCTCTTAAACTGTGTATTTCCTTCTCTCTGTTTAACAATATTAGAATTCTATAGCCTTCATTTCTAGAAACAAGACTGTTGTTCCAAATAGAGAAGTATGACCTTCTCTACCATTGACAGAAAATACCTTCCTAGTACTGAATATAAAATACTGTCCTTGGCTTAGGACTCTCTAACTTGATTTAAAATATCCTTGTTTAAAATCATTCTCAGAACCAGAAGATTTTGCCTTTTCCCAGTGAGCTGTCAGGATTTCTGAGGGATTTGTCCATTCTGCCTACTTCCTTAGCCCCATCATAGAAGGAGACACACTCAGCAACTAATTATTCACCTTTGATTTTTATTGGCAAAGATCTGAGGTCCTGAAATCTAACAGATCAAATACATGGCCTGCAAATATTTACCCTGGGCAGTGGTGAGGATGTTGCAGTAACCTCAGCCCCCATCACACTGGCTCTCCAGAATGAAGCAAACCAAACCTTTGTCAGCCATGTGGAGAGAAAAATCAAGAACAGATTCAGTTGGGCAGTGGGATGCAACTGCCCAGCAGTCCTGGTACTTAACTCTCTGGGCCCAAATTTCCAAGTCTATTCCCACCTGTTCCCTTCTGCCAGGTTGAACTTTTCACTCCTGTCACTAACATCTGAGCACCTAGAGCTCCCCAGTCAATACTACATTCAATTCTTGTCCATAGGAGGCAAACTCATGCACAGCTGTATGTCTATGTGATAAGTCTTATCAGAGTTACTAAGTGCTGCAATTCTTGTTCCAACTCTGCTCTTTTATCTTCTCCCTGACTTGGGCCTCTCTGGGTACTGGGCTCTGCTCACCTTAGCCCCATGACTACTATGATACTCCTTCTTGATATTCTTTGAAACTCAGGCTCACACCTCAACACTACTCTCAGAACTACTGGTAGCCATCTTTTGTAAAAGAACTGCCTTCCTAGCATGAACTCTACCGGCCTCTGGGCCCCTCTAGCGCTGGCTCAGGCCATCACAATAAAATGCCATTATATACACTTAGGAGTGTATATGCTTCTGCAACGCATAAAACACAGTCCTGTGATGTTTGCTACTTAGCTAATTTGTTTTAAAAGAATAGAATAACATGAATAAATGTGGATCAACTGTAATCCAAAGCATCCCTCCCTCAAATCAACTAATTCTTGATGGAAAACTTCAGCATTTCTCCATGTTTTGCTGGTAAAGCTGTTAAGAGTTTTTCCAAAACGTCTTCGGCACAAAGCTCTAAATTATGAAGCAGCGAAATAAGATTTGGGTAACAGTCATTTCAAAATTGAAAAAGGCCTTAACTAATCATCAACTGCTATGCAGCTTGCTCTCCGATGGGGTGCTCAAGGACGCCACTGAGTTCATTGTGAGGTGGCTGCAGACAGACAAGGTTCTGCATCCTAACAGCCTGAGATCACAGGAAATGAGCTGGGCTTTGTTCAAAGCCTTGAAAGACACCAATTACGCTTAAAGCTAATCCTTCTTAATCATGAAGTCTCTGAAGTAGTTATCACTTTTCTACCATTAAAAAAATATAATTCTGTTGTTAACTGTTTTACCCAGTTTCTAGCCCTGATGACAAAGTATGGCAGATAGAGTTTGTATCAAAAACGTTTTGTTCGTTCCTTTTAAGTGAAATGCCTGGTGTTTCTCTTTGTAGATTCACTGTTGCAACATAATGACTTAAAAAGGACAGAGTGGATGTCACCCTCACCTTCTAATCAATACTCTCCTTTAGATGATATTTATATAAGCCAAGAATTTCTTAAATACAATGAGAAAAATGTAGTTCCATTATAATATGATTATTAGAATATATTTTACCAATATTTAGTAATTACACCATGTAATCATGTAATCAATTAGTAAGTGTGTTTGAGGACCTACCTGGTGCCCCACATGTCAGTGTATCCCTTAATCCATAACGATTTACTACTATAGACTGCTGCTGTGTTTGTATCCTGCAGTTCTCAGTTTCTCCAGGTAGATAAGAGAGTGGAAGGTATGGGAATGTACCCAGATTCCTCTCCCTCCCAGGATGTCATCTAAGGAGCCTCTGTGCCCAGTAATTCAGGTGTTGATGACTAACCAAATCATCAAACGGACAAATTCTGAAAAATGAGAATGGATAAAGAGAGCCTTGGATAGTGAGAAAGATAACTCAAATAGCTCAACTTGAGGTGGAGGCAACAGGGGCGGATGGTAGAGAGAAAGTGGTAAGAGAACATTCTAAATCATTAGATATGTACAAGAATGAGATGCGAGGGAGTGAAGACAGCAACCACATAACCATTATACAATATTCACGAATAAAAATGACACCGGCAGAAATATTTCAGACCTTACCAAGCCATATACTACAGGTAAATTTTAAATAGGTAACTATAATGGGTAATTATTTTGGCAATTACAACATATGGATTAACAGCAAATTCCAAAATTCAAGCCATTTCTTTCCTATGATCTTCAGAAGAAAGCTCACTGGATTAAGAAAATTAGAAATTCCACTCAATTTTTTATAGGAACAGAGTATTTCTAACACCTAATTGTGTATTATAGATTAAGCATATTCTTATGAAATCTATGTTACATATAAAAATAGAGGGAAGGTTTTTTTTTTTTTTTTTTTTTTAATACCAGAAAAAATGTTTGTTTGTTTTGATTGTAGAACTCAGAGCCTCATGGCTGTCAGGCACAAATATCCTCACTGTGAAACCTCACTAATGAAACATAAATTCTTATTTGCAAATGAGGTTGTTTCTAAAAACATAAAAAGCCACTGATTTAAAACAGGGTTTCTCAACCTCGGCACTGTTTACATTTTGGATGGATAATTCTTTGTTGTAGGGGGCTGTCCTGTGCATTTTAGGATGTTTAGCAGTATCCTTGGCCTTTCCCTACTAGGTGTCTCTAGCACAAGGGTCCTCAACCCCTGGGCCGCATGCCAGTACTGGTCTGTGGCCTGTAAGACACCGGGCTGCACAGCAGGAGGTGAGCAACAGGAGGATAAGAGGCTTCATCTGTATTTGCAGCCGCTCCCTCGCACGAGCATCACTTCCTCAGCTCCACCTCAAACACAGGCATTAGATTCTCATAGGAGCACCGGCCCCTGGTGCCAAATGAGTTGGGGACCACTGCTAGCACATATGTCCATGTGAGACAGCCAATGTCTTCAGACATTGCTAAATGTTCCCCTGGGGGAAAAACAAACCCAGTTGAGAACCAATGGTTAAAAGAAATTATTCTATTAGAATAATAATTCTGATACTTATATAGTTCTATGTGCTAGGTACGATTCAATCTGATCCTCAATAACAACTCTATGAAGTAAGGCCTATTGTAACTTCCATTTTACAGATGAGGAAACTGTGGTATGGAGAGTTAAGTGACTTGCTCAAGGTCATTGGACACATAAGTGGCTGAGAAAAGTCAAACCCAAGGAGTCAGGCTCCAGAATTTGTGCTCCTAAATGCTACACTATACCTGCTTTGATATGGGGAGAATAAACGCAGATCAGAATAAACGCAAATATTTTTCACTAAATATTTTTAATAGTCTTTATAATACTGGGTATCTCATATGACCCTACTGAGTTCAGAATACTCACTTGCAAAATAGGAACAATGAGATTAAGATAAGATGCTTTATCAAAGGCACTCAGTAAGGCCTCAATAAAAGCTCGAAGAATAAAGAAGAGAATCATCTTTTTATTTATCGATACTCTTTACATATGAATACGAGTTTGGTTTCTCTTCCTGTTTACTTGCATATAGTAATTAGAGTTAGTTATACAAAGACACTACTATAAAACCTGGCTTCCTTTGGCTTGGGTTAAACCTGCCGGTAATTTGCAGCACAAAAAACTTTCTTGGCTGATAAAGAACCACAGCAACAGACCACACAATTCAACAATGGCTCTTGATTAGCTTTTGCATGAAAGGGACTCCACCTGGCTTCACATACGGCACTGCACAAAGCACCCACAGGTGGCGAGTAGAAATTTCCCCAAAGATGTCCACTCCCCAATCCCTGGTCTTGGTAATCTGATATTTACATGGCAAAAAGAGGTTGCAGATGTAATGCAAGTTACATGAGGATAATTAAAGTGACCTTAAAATACAGAGGTATGCATGGGTTAGCCAGGTGGACCCAATCTAGTCACCTGAGTTCTTAAAGGCAAAGAATGGTCTTTAGCTGGAGGCAGAAGAGATGCAGCAGAAGGGAAAGTCAGAGAGATTCAGTTGAGCAGCACTTAATGTAGTGTTGCCAGTTTGAAAATGGAGGGGCAATGTGAACATGAATTCAGGCAGCCTTGAGCAGCTGATGAGAGGCTCCTGGCTCATAGCAAGGAATGGGACCTCAGCCCTACAGTTGCAAGGAACTAAATTTTGCCAGCAACCTCAATGAACCTCTAAGTGGATTCTCTTCCAGAGCCTCCAGGTAAGACCCCAGGCCTGCCGACACCTTGATATTGGCCTTATGAGACCCAGTGCAGAGAAACCAAACATTCCCACTCAGACTCTAACCTACAAACTGTGACACATTAATTTGTATTGTTTTAAGCTGTTATCTTTATGATGATTTGTTATAGTAGCGGCAGAAAACTAACACGGGGGACACAATGCCTAAGACATGGAAGAACAGTAACTCACCAGTGCCATGCCGTGAATTACCAAGTGGCAGACGGATTTTAGAAACCTGGTCTTTCAACCCCCAGACTATTTCCCTAAATAATTAACATCTGCATCACAGTGGAAATAAATAGTTTTGCATCTATTCACTCACTGGCTCCTAAGAGCCACTGGAAGGTAGGCATTATCATCACTTTTACAGCTGAGAAAGGCTCAAAGGCACTGTGTACTTACACAGGGTTGGACTGTTAATAAGTGACAAAGTCATGAGGTCTTTCATCTCTTTGCTTTTGGATATGCTGCCTTTAGCAATAAAAATGTAATAAGTACAGAGAATTAAACAAAGCAAGCCATAAGAGCATGGAAAGAGAAATGCTTTTCTGCTGAGGGGACTGGGAACAGGTAAGAATTTGTGCAGCTGTTATGATTTAAGTTGGGTCTTGATGAACAAGTATTTAAAAGATGAACGTTAAAACCTGATATTTTTGTAAATTTGGAATCAACTTCTGTGTGTGTGTGCATGTGTGTTTTAATTGGTGATCATTAAAGCATTTGGACTTTGTTACGTTATAAAGCAGCAATATGATAGGCTGTTAAATAGTGAACATCCCAGGGCAGGTATACTTCATTTGTTTTGCAGACATGTTTGTTATCACATTTAATGAAACGACATGAAAATCTAATGCTGGTGAACTGTCATTTCAAGAAGACGGAACTTTCTGTAGTGACTATATCGCAGAACACCAGGCAACCTGCCTCTAACTTCAGTCCTACAACAGAGAAACTTCCAGAAAGATAAATGCGCTGAGTGCAGCAGAGTTAGTAGGAGACCTTTGTACAGCCAGACTACCCTCTCTTCTCCAACGCTCAAGAAGCTCTATGCTGTGGCTACATTGATACTAAAAATCAAGATTTCTTCCCTTGGCCATACCTGATTAGATACCTAACTACAACTGGGTCAGATTCTCCATTCTGGGAATTTAGAATTGAGTCTGAGATACTTTCTAGAACCTGTATTAATACTTAAACTCATTGACCACGTAAACTAAAGGACTGACTTGTAGGGAGCGTGTTTGCAGAGGAAAGAATGAAGTGGGTATGTCTACAGACAAAATATTAGCTCAGGATAAGAAACTAGAGGAACAGAAATCTTGCTTCCAGGTGCCTTGCAGATTTGTAGTTCCAGGCCCTGTGAGGTCTTGCTGTGCTTCTAAGCTGGGTCCATGACAGCCCCCTCTTATCTTTATAATAAATATCCCCCCCCCCACTCGCTTTAACCTAAGTTAAGTGGATTTATATTATTAAAAATAAACCATCTTTTTAATCAGATTTTCAAAAGAAGCACTTGGGACCATGTGTCTTCTCTCTGTTCCAAACTTAGGAAAACCCCAAGCCTAGGTCAACCTACTTGTCTGCCCTTCCAAATAAATCCGAATGGCTGAATCCTGCTAAAGAAAAATCAACCAAGTGAGCAGATGGGGTTGTCACAAATTCATGGCTGCCAGCCCCAACTGTGCGCTCAGCAGTGCCCAGTAAGATGCCAGTTCCTCTACTCAATCTTCCTGTTGCCCCCTGTCACCTTGCAGCTAATAACACCCCATTGCTCTAGTCCCATCCACTGTGGCCTTGTGCAAAGAGTTGTCTCTGTACTTCCTTACCTCCACTGCAACATGGCTTCCACCAGAATACACCACCGAATCTGCTCAAGTAGGGGGCGTCTTGTAGCTGCTTGTTACCAGATCCAAAACCTCATTGCCTTTCAGCAGCATTTAGACATTGAAAATATTAAATATCCAAAAATGCTCTAGGGTGCCACACTCTGCTAGTTTTCTGCCTGTGCTTCTGATGGCTCCTTGTCTGTTGTCTCTCACTCTACACATCCTTTGAATGTCGATGTTCCTCAAGCTTTAGGCTTTGGTTCTTCCAATAAGACACTATCCTGAGGAAGCTTATTTACTTCCATGGCTTGATGGTCTTAAGACTGATATCTCTAGTTTAGGCCTCTCTTTACAGTGCTTGTCGTATATTTCCAACTGCATATGAGAGACCCTCTCCACTTGGACACCTTTCATATCTAATGCAAAACACCCTAAACTAAATCCATCACACCTCTCTCCACCCTTCTCTTTCACCTGAGTCAATGCCATCATCCAACCCCTTGTACAACCCAAGAACCAAGCACTGTCTTGGACTCCATTTCCGCCCTCACTGTATGAGTGCTCACAAAGTCCTGTAAATGCTATTTAAAAAATATCCCACTACCCATCTACATGTTGAGGCCATCATAACCTCTCACCTGAATTATTGCAGAGCCTTTAAACACATGACCCTGACTCCAGACTTATCCAAAAATGCAAATTTGATATTTCCCCACTTAAAATGCTTCCTTGGCTCCCAGTAATCTCAAGATAAAGGCTAAACACTTCGTAAGAGTCATTTTCTGGTTTATTTCTCTGGTCCATTTCTTAACATATTCCACAGCAACACTTCCCTGGTTTGGTGCTCTAGCTTACCTTCTGAGCCTTCACACAGACCCCTCCCTATTCCTCCAGCCCTCCTCACCCTGCCCTTCAACTGGCTAACTCCTACTCCTCTTCAGGTTATTCTAATACTTACTACTTTTAGAAAGTGTTCGTGAACCCCTAAATCTGAGCTACCTGTCCTTATCACATTCTTCTAGCCTGCACTTCCCCTACAAAATCAATTATTACACTGGCTTTTAAATTTATTTACCTATTTTTATTGAGGTAACACTGGTAAATAACATATAAATTTCAGGTGTACACATTATAATTTGATATCTGTATACTTTACTGCATGCTCAACACCAAAAGTCTAGTTGCCATTAGTTACCATATATTCAATCCCTTTACCCATTTTGCTCACCTCCAGCCCCCTTACCCTCTGGTTACCACCATTCTGTTGTCTGAGTCTCTGAGTTTTTGTTTTGTTTCATTGTTCATGTGGCACTTTTTTGATTTATATGCCACATTTTGCAATGACATGGATAGATCTTGAGGGTATTTTGCTAAACGAAATAAGTCAGATGGAAAAGGACAAAAACATCATGATTTCACATCAGCTTTTTACTCTTTGTCCCTTTGGATCCCAGACTGGCAGTGGTTACATCTGTCTTACTTACCGTTATCTCTGCAGTGCTTTGCAAGGGTGGTACTCCTAAATATTTCTGGAAGGAGTCTTGTTGGAAATGTTTCTTAATTTGATTTATTAAAGGAAAATAATATTATTTAAACATTTGGATATGAATGACTGTTATACTGCTCCATTTGCATATGCTTCAGAAAGAGTTATACTATCTGGTATATCAGTGCTTAGGACCAGTGATATACGCCATTGTTGTCACTTCTATGTAAAACCTGAGTGTCAAGTCTTTAACAATGCATTACCTTGACTCACAGAATCTTTTTTGGTAATATACCTCACTAGGAATTTAAAACTTATATTTTATTTGTGTTAATATGGTCATCCTTCATGGACTGTCTCACTTAAAAATTAAATATTTGCAAGATTATTTATTCTAAAATTTAACAGTTATATTGGGCCTAAGACTAAAGGAAAAAAGGAAGCAAATTTAGACTGTGTTTTAGAAACTCTCATCTATCTCTCCATTCTGATTTAGACAACTTTCCAGAACTTCCAATTACTTTCATTAATGCTTAAAGCATTACTTTAGGTAATAACAGACACATACAATCATATATATGTTATATATATACATATCATTAAGGTGTTTACATATACTTATTACACCCTAGTACCATATGCTTAGTGTTGACCACAATATTACTCTTAAGAGAAGCTTTTTTAAACAAACTGATCATGTTTTACTTTCAGAATTAGTTAAAAAAACAAAAACAAAAAAACAAAAAAACCCAAAAAACAAAAACAAAGCCCCATAGCATGTTGTTTTCCACAAGCTGAGATGAAAACAGTGTCAACCCTCACACTCCTGCTTCCCTCCTATTTCTCAGAGAGACAGGAGTCCCATTCTTTAATCATGATGAGTAAGATCCTCAAGGGTGCCAAGGAAGGGGGCTGCAGTGGGGGACCAAGGGGCCTTCCCTGGGAGTTAGTGCAGTGGGAGGAAGATGTTTGCCAGAGCCACACAGACCCAAGGTCAAATCTCAGCTGAGGCACCCAGAAGTTCTGTAACCCTGGACAATCTGCTTGACCCTTTCTCAGCCACAATTTCCTATGGGAAAACCAATACTGAATTTACAGCAGTATTCTGAGAATTAAACAGGTTATGATTATAAAGTGGTTAGCATAGTGCCTAACAGAAGTAAACACTCAACAAATGGATGCTGTAATTATTTTCATACTTTTCACCATTCTGGAATTAAAACTAGAGGTAAAGGAGACAAAAATCTATGCAAAGATGAAATTGTAAACATCTAGTTATTGGTTACTTTAATTATATTTAGATCAAGCTACACAGTAAATCACTTGAGACTATTCTCAGAATAAGAATAATAACATGAATTCTTTGGGGAGAAAAAAAGGAGCACATTTTAGGGTATGACTGAGAAGTTGTAATTTTATTAAATGTGTGGTCTTAACTGCTACCTCTATTTTTTTTTTTTAATTTACTCATTTTTGCTACCTCTATTTTAAACCTAAAGAAAAAGAAAAAAATTGTCGGGCGTTGTGACTGTTTTTGTTACCCTTAAACCAAATATACCTGCAAATTAATAGCTTAGGTTTAAGAGTCAATTAAGGAATTAAAATCTTATTTTAAATAAGAAGAAAGAATTCTGTTTTAAAAAATATCTAACTTGGGAGTCGTGTTATGTAATGTTGGAAAACTCCAGGGTGCACTATTTACAACAGGCAATGCTCTTTAACGCCCACTAAGGTGTTCTGTGTACCTGGGGTTTGTGAAGACAGGATATTACAGAGTGAATATGCGTGTAGTGATCTCACCTAGAAGCAGAGAAAGAACCTACCCCTCCTGCCAGTTTGGTTTGCCACCTTCGGATTAGCTCCTGAAAGTGCTGTCTGCAAAAATCCCCCAGTGTTTTGGAAAACCCGAGCAACGCTATGGTGATGCATGAGATTTCAAATCAATCAAAGGCATTCCTTCCTGAGATAGCTTTCTAGCAATTCTGTTGAGAGCCAAAGGCCCACAAATAATGCTAACCAATCATGTAACTAGACAGCTTTCTCCCTCAGGAATTCTAAAATGGAGCATCGAGTGCCCAGTCGGTCAGGGAAAAGGTGATCCATCAGTGCTAACATATAGAATTCACCTCTCAAGGTTTCAGAAAGCAAGAGTGCTGCTCAGGCCCTGTTAACCAGACTTACTTCTTGGTAAGTAATCTGACTAGTAACACGACATGTATAATACATATAATCCCACTTCTGTTATTCTCTTCTCTACCGTTGTGTCATTAGCATTACTTCTGATAGAAAACAAAAGGATGAAGGAGGATTATCAAAATGGGTAAAACATGACAGAATAAGGCAACTAAATTAAGCTAAATTAAGACAGCAATAACTAAAACCTGTTTACCTGTGGCATATGGCTATAAAATCACAAAGCTCACTTATCACATCAAAGTCAAAATAGAGGATTTATTTTAGATCAAACCTTTCACTTATCAAGAATACATACAGAGTAGTTTTCTTAATGAGGAATCTACAACTGGTTAACTCAGACCTGGTATTATAGTTTGTCAAAATTCTTCTTTCTAGTCCCCAAAGCAGGTCCATCTAAATGTCTAAATTCTAGTACCTTTACCTTAATAAAACCTAGAGTGTAATTCGCTGGATCGCAGGTGGGTGGAGAACTACAACCACAGAAGCAAAACTACTGAATCCGAGACTTTCAGGCATTTCTAATGGCACCACATTAAAGAAGCATTAAGAAAGTAATAGATGAACAGCATCTTCCATCGCACTCCCCCAGGGTAACTGTTGTTCTTAAACCTCTGGATCTCAGTTCTTCTTGAAATAGGACTCTTAGAAAATATATCTTAGAATAGGACTTTTCTATCTATAAAATTATAATTGCCTGTTTTTCAGTCAATCTTAGAAACATTGACAAGGCATAGGAAATACAAATATCCTTTGATTTTGACTTTTCCTATTTTCCTTACCACTAATGGCAAGCAAATTTAAAATAAGATTGAAAGCAATAGATGGGGGTGGAGCACAAAAAACAGCTAGGAAAAAAAAGAGACTAAACTATCCTCATGCCCAGGAAAGAATACCTTTACCTCTCTGTATTAGTTTTTATTAAAGAAATCCCACTTTAAAAATTGATCATCTGAAAATCTATCATGAAATAACTTAAAAATTAAAAATAGCATCATAAATCAAAAGCTTTCTATTTTAGGTTGAATCAAAAGAACGTAAGTGTTGTCTCATGTTAAGACTAAATTCGGCCAAAATGTTCTTCAGAAAGTCTTTAAGAATATAATGTTCCGATAAAAGTAAACTTTTAGAACATTAGTTGATGTTCTGTTTCCAAATCTAATCCTCCAGGCATAGACTACAAAGTTAATAAAGAGCAGATTAAAACCAACCAAGAACAAATTATTAATTCTGTTTTCCACTTCACTCTTCAATTCTTGTTTTAAATGCATTAGGAATCTGCTGCCGACATAAAGCTGCAGCAGCTCTAATATTCAACGGATCTTATCACAAAGAGTGTAGACACTTCCTAAATGAAAACACCATATGCCTAATTACTGAGCTAAATTTATACCCATAGCTATCTCTGAATGAAACGTTTTCAGCTTTTTGGCTCACAAAATACTTCTTTCTATGCCCTTAAGGTGTTTCTCCAGATTTTATTTTTCTCTTTTGCTTCCCGCAACCTCAAATCTGATTATTTGAATGACAGCAGGCCAGGAAGCCAGAGGTAACTGGACACTGATGGACACCTTGGTTTTCCTAAGGATAAGCATCACTTCTATGAGATAACAATTGAAACAAGGCAAAAGGATACTTGCTTTCTTGCACAGGAAGCAGGGAGTTTGGCAATAACAACTAAGAAGGTGGTAACGGCAATACAAACTATTGGTTAACACAGCAATTCTACAGCCAAAACTTCCTTTTCTTTCCTGGAAATGACTTTTTAAATCCAGTTACTTACGAACAATCCCTTTTCTTGAGAAAAGTCCAAGCTTACTGTTTCAATCAATCCCTAGTTGCTAATAAATATTATTAGGTAACATCATATGCCAGACATTGTGTTGGGAGTCACATACATTTTCTACTTTCGTTCTTACAACTTCACAAAACAGAATTATTAACTCCATTTCACAGATGTGGAAAAGGAGGCTCAGAATGGTCTCTATTCAGTCACACTGACTCATAATCTGACTATAATTTTCATGATGTACTTAAGTTGTTTCTCATTTGTATTATATGTAGACAAACTGCTTTCCATTTTTAAATTCACGGCCACGACCCTATGGAATAGAAAAAGGTGTCTCCACACTTAGGGGGTCTAGTTGGAGGATAACATATACCCATTAAATTAGCAACGCATGGGCCAAAGATAGAACTAACAAATGACACAGGATTTGGAGAAGGGAGCAATCAGTAAAGGTTGCGAATGTGAGAGAGCTTCATTGAAGACATGAAGTTTGAGCAAGTCAGGAGAAACTCCATTTGAGAGAAATAAAGCAAACAAGGTAAAGCCCTAACTTTGGAAACAGTAATATGCAATTAGCTAGAACACACAGTCCCTCTTAAGAGATATGACTCAAGAAGCAAACTAGGCAGATTTATTGAAGACTATGAATGTCAGCCTAAGAAGTTAGGACTTCATTCTAGAGCAATGGTTTTCAAACTTTAGTCGCTAGGCCAGCACTATCAGCATCACCTAGGAACATGTTAAAAATGCCAAATTATGTGACCCACCCGGATCTACTGAATGAAAAAGTTTGGGGGCAGAGCCCAACAACCTGTGTGTTAAAACACCACACCCTCTGGATGTTTGAGTGCTAGCTACTAGATAGGAAATGGAAGCCCACTAAAACCTTTGAGTTGGGCAACAAGAAAGAAGTGCTCTTTTAAGAAGATAATCTAATCTGGATCCTAAGAATAAATTAGAAAAGGGACCATTTGCAAATTCATAAGATTTATAGAGACTGTACTATGCAATTATTTATTTGAGACAGCACTTTTCAGGAGATAAAATATTAAATTAGGAAACAGAAGACCAAGTTTTTTCTTAAAATATCATACCTTCTTATAGAGATAATTTTTATTATATTCTAATTTCTCTTGTGGAAAATAAGACCCAACCCATGGCTTTTCATTTTAGTGTAGTACTGTAAGCATTACTTATAAAAACACCATTGTCCTTCAAAAATTTTTGTTGGGGTAAAAAAAAAAAAACCTAAACTTTGATTAGGTGTACCACATATAAAATTGAAATACAAAAAAAAGACGGCTCTCACTAGATGTAGTCCGCAACTCTAGATAATGGACAGAAATGAATGAAGACTTTACTTAAATTCAAATCACATACAGTAGTAGTCCCTTTATCAATGATGGATACGTTCCAAGACCCCTATCAAACCCTATCTATACTGTTTTTCCTATATATATATATATATGTACCTAAGATAAAGTTTAATTTATAAATTAGTCACAGTAAGAGATTAACAACAACTAATAATAGAACAATTATAACGATATAGTGTAATAAAAATTATATGAGCATGGTCTCTAAAAATATCTTACTGTACTGCATACTCACCCTTCTTGCAATGATGTGAGAGGATAAAATGCCTATGTGATGAGATGAAGCGAGGTGAATTACACAGGGACCTGTGACACAGCATTAGGCTATTATGAACCTTCTGATGATAAGGGTTACTTGAACACAAGCACCTTAATTTGGGGAAAGTCGATCTGATAATCAAGATGGCTACTAAGCGACTAATGGATGTGGAATTTATACAGTGTAAAGAAGCTGATCAAAGGGAAGATTCACATCCCACAGGGGATGGCCTGAGATTCCATCCCACTACTCGGAAAGTGTGTAATTTAAAACTTATGAGCTGTTTATTTCTGAAATTTTCTGTTTAACATTTTCAGGCTCTGGTTGACCTCAGGTGACTGAAACCACAGAAAGCAAAATCATGGATAAGTGTATAAATATAAAGTAGATTAACTTTTAAATGAAGCAGAACTTTCATATTTAAGTAAGCGTGGACCTTCAAAGGAAACCTCACAAGTATCTACATTTATTTCGGCCACGTTACATCTGCTTAAAAGACTATTTTATGAACCACCTTCATAACCAGTTAACAAGTCATTAGGAAAATGAACAGTTTTTCATTTTATAAATCATTCTGAACACAACTTTTAAATAAAACTGGGAAAGCTGTTCCTTGCATGGATTACTCTTATTCACTAGATCTAGTTCTGAATCGCTTTTGACTGTTATAAAAAAATTAACTCTTCTCTCAAAAGACAGCAGCCTGTAGCCCATGAGGCTACGTAGAAGGGGCTCAAAGACGAGTAGATACTACTTTTGGATTATATGATTATATAAAGGTAGGTGGGAGAGTGTCACGCTTAACCTGAGTGGCCTCCCTTGATATGTTTGTTTAAAAAAGGATATTTATTCAATGAATATTTACTGGGTCATATTATGGGCAAAGCCCAGGGCTAGCTGACCTGGTGGATGAATAAGGGAAGTACTTTCTCCTGCTCTCAACACGGTAGTTCTGGAACAGATTCATGGCTATGAAGACCCAGCATCACAGATTCTGTATTCTTGGAGTAAGAAAAAACCAGAAGCACTTCTAAACTGCACTATAGTTTTATCTTATTACTGCACACTTAATTAATCTTAATTTTTATTCGCCCCAACTGCTAAAGCAGCTTTCAACAGTAGTTAATAAATCATCTTCATTTTTTATGCTCTTCAATTGACCCCATACACACACACTTTTTTTTTTTTTAAGTTATCGAGTTGTTCATCACACACTCTAAACTGAGTAATCTCTCGGAGGATTAAATAATGAAGACTAACCAAAGTGTTTAGTATGAGTGAATGTACACAAAGTATTACTAGATACCAATTATAAAATATACTTTTTACTACATAAAGTTCCTTTTACACTTAATAAAAATGCCTTATAAAATTGCTGACTCGGACTATTAACTCCTGAAAACACAATATGAACTGTTGAGGCATTTCTAATCATAAGATGAAAACCTGTATTTGACTAGATACATTATAACATTCTGCACTGCTAGTTGACAACAAAAATAACATGTCTTAGAGAGCGGCATCCTAAATATTCTAAAATTACTATCATCTCAAACCACAATTTATAAAAATATAGTACATTTATGTCAATCGTTATTCATCATGTTAATGTAATCTCAAAGCCAAATTTAAACAGTTCTGGCATTTGGCAGACTTTTGTGAACTAACCAAGGTCAGAATATAAATATATTTTGAAATGTGCAGCTCTTCACGATCTTAAAAAGTAGAACTAAAAACATTATTAGAAGAAATGAGCAAAACAATAAAAAAGTCCAAAACCATAAACAATCATAATTTTCTTTTATTCTAGAATAAAATACCTTAGACAAAATGCACGCTTATCCTATTTAAAACACTAAAGACCTCTGACACAAAAGATTGGCCTGACCCTTCAGACATAAAGATGTATGCCGTTATTACTATGAAATCTTATAAAAGATTTCCTTTTTGTTAATTTTTCTTAAGAATTCAGCTTTCTAAGGCTTGCCATTTTCTGGCATCACTAAAATCACTTCTGAAATTCTATTTGAACTATTTTTGATCATTATGATCTTAAAATATTGGAAAACCATCCTGAGGAATTCTAAAAAGAGAAAGATCCCTTCCTCCTTCCCCAGATCTCCAGAGATGCCACACCTTCCTCAAATATCTGATGCAAAAACTCAACTATAACTTAGCAACGAACTGAGCCCCCAGAAGCTGACTGGGCCTTAGCTGAGGCAAGTGGGCTGTTCCAAGGTGCTTGGTAAGCACAGCAGTTGCCCTTATCTGTGGTTTGTTACCCATAGTCAAAAAGATTAAATACAAAATTCTAGAAATAAACAATTCAGAAGTTTTAAATTGTGTGCTGTTCTGAGTAGCATGACAAAATAATAAATGTCTCGCCCGTTCTGATCCTGGCATGAATCATCCCTTTGCCCAGGGTATCCAGACTCCATAAACTCTCTAATCCCATCGTTAGTCACTTAGTAGTTCTTTGGTTGTTAGTCAACTGTTGCAGGATTACAGGGCTTGTCTTCAAGTAACCTTTATTTTACTTATGATCCCAAAGCACAAGAGTAACGATGCTGGCAATTCAGATATGCCAAAGAGAAGCTGTGAAATGCTTTCTGTAAGTGAAAAGGTATGCATACATAGGAAAAAACAATATATATATAGGGTTTGGCTCTACCCTATATATAGTTTGGTTTCAGGCACCCACTGTGGTTCTTGGAACACATCCCCTGTAGATAAGGGGTGACTAGTCTGCTCCTATCTATAGAGTACTTTTTACCCTTGGTATCTACCCAGGGAAGAGGCAAATTTTGTTGTAAATTTTTTTTTTCTTCCAAATAAAATATTTTTGCCTTTCGGGACTTGGCCTACTTTGATAGTCAGGAGAGTGTGTCCCTCTAGCCAGCATGTTAGATCCACTTCTCTGATACCCCCACTCCACAGGTCTCTGAGCTATGCCTTCTTCCCATTTCTATTCCTTTAAAAATTTCGTTGTTGTGTACAATTAGCTGGCCAACACAGGAGAAAATGTTGCTCAGCAGCAAATTAAATATACAAAATACTGTTTCATCACCTATACAATTAATAAAGATTCAATGGACTACATTCATTTTATTACAGGCGGAAGTGTACACTGTTTTTGGAAAGTAATCCCTCAGGATGTACTCTGATCCTTTGACCCATTCATTTCCTCCTTTAGGAATTTAAGGGGAAATCCTCCTTGTGCGGGTAGGGGCAGTAAAAAAATGAGATGGAAACTTAATGGACAAAAGTATTAGCTCAGCATTTTTGTAAAAACAAAAAATGACATAATCTAATTGTTTGGGTCCAAAGAAGTGATTAAATAAACTGATGTGCTTTTTTTTTTCATACATTATGCTATCATACAATGACACTTCAAAAGAAAATGAAAAAACATGTATATATAGTATGGTTACAAAACTGTGGAAAGAAATAAACCATATGTGAGGGTGGTGAGTAATGTTGACACTACTTATGACTATTATAGAACTGTGAAGGATTTTTTTTCTTTTTGCTTGTGTACTTTCCAAATGTTCTTTCCTAAGCAAGCATTAGTTTATAATGAAATAACATAATGGAAGGTACTTGTTCCTTCTACAAACCTATTCTTGCCCTTGCTAGGACAAATCTCAAAGTATAACAATTTCTGCTGGGCTACTCTAGTGATGTACTTTTAGCGGCAGCCTTTCAGAAGCAATATATCAACGAAAAGGAGGCACTGATGGTGAAATTTCAGGCAGGTGGGAATGAGATTTTGAGACTGGGCACACACTCCTGTGCTGCCTTAATCACCCCACAGGTCTGTCCTTTTTTTAGGCCCTGACAGAGCTACAGTTAGGAAACACGTCCTTTTATTAATTCCAGCACACAATCTTATGAAAGAAAAACTAGGCTCAGTCATGCCCCGAACATCAGCTGAGGAAAGCTGGACGACGTGGCCACTGCTGGTGTGGACCTCGAGAGCCCGACCTTCTCTCCTTTGACCCTCTTGTTCTTCACAGGACTTTGGAAAACCATTCGATGAAGAAGGATTTGGCAGATACGGAGGTTCCAGCAATAGTTTCCTGATGGCTTGAGTTCATGGCTCAACTACAGTCCCTCACAGGCTGCGTGGATCAATTATGCCACACCTTTCTCATAAACCGCTGGCCCAGGCAAACAGGCATCCCCACCGGTGTGGCAATGAAGACTGTCTTAGTACGTAGCGTGCTGTTATTAAACCGTCCCTGCAGAACTTGGCGTCCTTCATCAGGTTTTCATCCTCTCAATTCCAGGCCTCCTCTCATACTAAGCACCCCCACACTAATAACTGGTGGCAGGATAATCTAATGAGACACCTAACATATGAACGCAAGAAAAAGTACAAATGGAAGTTAATTTAATGTGGCCTGAGTGTCACTGTATGACAGGACTAGCGCAGGAGTGTCAGAAAGTAGTGGAGCAAATCAGGGACTGGGCCTTTGATAAGCTTAAGAGCCAGGGAGACAAACGGACTGCAGGAAAAAGGAAGTGAGAGAGCCATTCTAGTTACAAAAGTCAAGTAAATACAAAGGATTCCTGGGCTTCTGAATTTTATTATCTCTGTTCTGGATTATCTGTGGGACTGCTGGGCTCTAAAGTACCTAAAGCAACTGCCAAAGTATCTGTGACAGAAAACAGGGTTGCAGACTTTTAAATGCTCTTAAACCTTAATCTTATTAGGCTTTCTTTCAAGTACCTATGATCACAGAAGTCTTTACCAGGACTCCATGTGGGTGGGGCAGTGCTGCTGAATTCTTCAGAGCCAAGAAATTAGCCATATTGCTATCCCAGACAATACCTTACCCGGCAAAGACATTTCACCTCCCTTTAGGATGGTTGCGCTGGAGCTTGCTGGCCTGCCACTCAGGGCCAAGGATGAAGATGGTGGGCTAGGTCCACCAGCCGCCAAAGCATGCTTTCATTAGAGCCAAGGTATCACAGGTTTAGCAAGGCTTGGGCACTAAGAGGCACTGGGGGAATCTCAGAAAGTCACACCTCGTGGGCCATGTTTCTCATGTAAAATGAGTACTGGGCTTCAGGATCTTTGAGGTCTTTCTGGGCTTTAAACCCTAATAAATCTACATTCAAAGCTCTCAGAAAAGGCCAAAGACTTTGAGTTCCGCAGCACAACTAATTGATACGATTTTTTGACTATCAGATGACAGAGCTCTGATTATAGCATTGACCATAATTATATAATTTTTTGCTAACTCTAAAATAATCTTACATCTGAAAAACATCCACCAAAGGCAAAACAGGTTAAAGTGCACTTTATTCAATCTCTTTATTTTGGGGAACAACTTCAGTGCTTAAGGAGGTAACTCAAGAACTGTGGTAATTCTGAGGAGATAGTACTTCAGTAACAAGAACATCCGACTGTGAGAAAGAGATAAATTCTTTAATATATTTTGAAGTACAGAAGCTGGAGAAGTATAATTTTAAGACAACTAACGTTTTTTGAAATCTGGCAGAAATCCGAGAAAATCAATGTTGACAGCAGCACAGCAGAATTATAGCTATCTGGAAAGATCATCTTGATGATCTGGAAATGTATCTCTTTATGCATCAAACTTATTTGAACTGTTTTTGATAACTTTTTGAAATTTCAGTACCCACATCCCTTATTTATTAAATGGTATATGAAACAACGCAATCTTGGCTTGCCGATTTTAGGCAGTGACTAATAACAGTAATGATGGCAAGCAGCATTTATTAGCACTCACTGCATGTCTGATGCCATTCTGTTTTGTGTGGATGATCACATTTAAGCCTCTGATTAAGAAAGTGGGTGCTATTATTACCCCCTTTTTACACATGAGAAAACTGAAGCTCTGAAATATTTTTTTAAATGCTTAAAGTCTCAAAGCTAGTAAACAGAAGAGGCCAAATTCAGACCCAGGTCCGATTCCAGAACTAGCCCTTCTCACCACCACATTGCTACAAACGGATGGAAAGGGACAGATAAGAGCATCCAGAGAATTTCCAGATCCTACTTGGGTAAAGAGAATGGTGTGCTTTGCCCACCAACAGAGGGGTGGGGAGATGGATGAAAAAGGTGAAGGGGATTAAGAAGTACAAACTGCCAGTTATGGTATGAGCCACGGGGATGTAAAGTACAGCATAGAGAATATAATCAATAATATCACTATGTATGGTGACAGATGGATTCAAGACTTATCATGCTGATCACTTCGTAACGTTTATTAACGTCTAATCATGATCTTGTATACCTGAAGCTAATATACTGTATGTCACCTGTAACTAAAAATGAAATTGAAAATAAGCGTTTGTACATTTATAGTTTGAAAGAGCTCCCATGTTGCCACAACGCTCTTCTCTAGGCCACTGCTCTTCTCTCTCCCTTTTTCCTTCCTCACCCCCCTTATAAAGAATGTCCAACTGAATGATTACAAATGCCTCTGATTCCTGCAGAGATTTTTATAAAGAGAAAAAGTCAAACTTTCCCTGGGCAGCTTTAAAAAGAAGAAATTTTCTAAATCATGCCACTAGTAAGATTTTTAAAAAATTACTAGAGTTAATGTAACTTAACTGATAAGAGCTCAAATTTATAATTTTGCAGAATTATACTGTATGTGTTTTGTAGTCACTATGCATTAGGGACTGCAAATAATGAAAATGGACTATCAATTTATATACTTCCTTGGCATTTTATTTAAGAGGCAAGCCGTGTCAGGATAGTGAGCAACACTCATCAAGAATTGGGTTTCTATTTTCCACTCTACCTCTACCTGGCAATGTGATTTCCAGAACAATCTGTGTACCAGTGGCCACTACTGTAAAATGAATGAGTTGAGCTATCTCTAAAGTTCCATTCAGATACAATGCTTTATGACTTAAGAGCATACGTTTATTTTTAAAAATCAGAGTTATAATTTGTATGGCATGTTGTTGGTAACAGAAAAAATAATTTGTAGAGTATGTGTAAAGGACCTTTAAACAGATTTAGTGAGGGAGAGGAGTGGGGGTTTAGAGACAGTTCAATTACTTAACACTAAACAAGGCACTGGGCTAAGAATATTGAGCGAAAAGTCAAGACTTAGCTTCCTCAAAGAATCTCTTCCTTAAACTATCAAACATTGGTTTTTCCTTTATCATGTTTGTCTACTTATAGAAAAGGCATTTCATAATATCCTGGAGCTCACAGTTTGGCTGCTCCTATTTTGATCAATCAAAACTCATCTTTCACACAAACATTTTATTGCTTTTGTAGGTTACAAAGAACTTAAAAAGGTCACAGGTTCTCTGCTGGGCTTAGGGGTATAAGCAGGTTCCAGTGCAGTTCTGATCTACCTATGTAGAGGCTTAACCTGGTTTTATTGTATTTCACTTCTTTGAGCTTCACAGATGTTGCATATTTTACAAATTAAGGTAAGACTCCACCAGCAAAATTATTACAACTTGCTTTCCTGTGGTGGTCAGGAACTGAACCCACGATACCTCCAAGGTATGCCTGTATACTTAAGCCCTCATCACTCACACTGACCTTGGGACACTCTCTCTAAAAAAGAATTTGTACTACCATAAATCATGAAATAATTTAATACAAACATGTAAGTTCTCCACTGAATTCCAACAAATTCGAATCTATAAAAGGCACTTTTTAACACACATGAAATACTAGGATAAATTTCTCAAGATGATTTAGTTTAACAGCTAACTAACAAATACAGATGCATTGACTCAAAATGCATTTTTAAATCTCTTTTCATATCTTTAACTAGGTTGTAAGTTCTAAATACAGTTCCTTTATATGATTCTTAAATTACCTGGTAAGAGGAAGACAATACTTCTCTCAGACAATTTATCAATAGCTTACAAAAAATTAAGCTGAATATAATCGATTGCATAGTAACAATCTCTTCTTGCTTCATATATTAACGTTCGGTAGTCAGCATCTACGCCAGTACTTACACTGTTGAAATCTTAATTTATTCATCTACTTAAAGAGAAAAACCTTTTTCAAACAGTCCGCAACCCACCTGTTCTGGGGACGGTAAGGCTGGGGAAATCTTGCTTTGCCCACGTTCCAGCAGTGTTTTAGAGCAGGGTGAGCAGAATAGACAGGTAAACCACCCAAGGGTATCTAAGCTCCTTCGGAGTCCAGTTTTCAAACTGTAGCTTTTATTATTTTGCAAATATTATTTTCCACACCAGAACTACCCATACGAATAAACTGAGAAGTTTCAAAAGAAAAATCTATCAAGGTAGATTATTCCTACATCTGATCTTTAATAAAAGGGTTACTTGTCAATAGTTAACATAAATTATAGACTCAAGAACAACCTAAGGATGGTGCATGGCCCAAAATTTATTTTAAATATTAGCCATTAATATGAAATATTTCTTTAAACTTATATAAATAGGTCTGGAATAAAAAACTAAAGCCTGTTTTGAAAAACCTAGAGAAGCCAACAGTGACCCTACAGCTGACCAGTGCCATAGCTGGCTGTCAGACCTCTACCTCCATCCCGTTTCAGTTGGTGAAAACTCCAGCCTGAGAAGGAGGAGTCCCCTCTGACAATATGACTGTCTTTAGCCCCTGTCACTCAGAGACTCCCATAATTCCAGAAAATGAAAAAAAAAATTGAGATTAGGGTTCTAATCCTAAAGGACTATGTGGGTTCTTTGTGTAGGCTAGAACAACAACGACAACAAAACTTTTCAATTTTAAAAAGGCATTGGGGTAGAATGGGAAATGGACTATTTTTCTAAAAATTCCATGGTACTATTTTAATTTCTGTGCTTCATCATTCTAACACTATATATTATAAAGTTCAAGAAAATTCTACAGTTACTTTATTTACAAAGTTTTCATTGGGTTTGTGTGTGTCTTAATTTCAATTTTAAGTTTTACACCAAGATTTGCCATCCATCAAATAAGTACTGAAAAGCAGGTAATGATTTTTGTGTGTGTTTGAAGGGGCTAGGCAATATCCTGTTTGAAATTATAGACTGTTTCCTTCTAGGCCCACGTTGGTTTAAAATTTACCACAATACCAATAATAGAACTGTGTTGGCAGTACAAAAACAGTATTGGCTGCCTTTAAAACAAATTAACAAAATAAAAGTTTGGCTCAGAAATTATGGTTCAAGCTCTCAACATACTAGGCTTGCCTGTATCTTCTAAATTTTAACTATAGTACTATTAGCATGTTCACATGTGATAGAGAACCTAAGTGTACAAAGAGAACTAGAAAATATAGGAACAATAAAGATCAAAACCGAGACAAAGGTCCATTGGTTCATGATGAGAAGCCTATGGTGGTACCTGAAACTGAATCTAAATGTGTCAAGTCCAGTGTCCTGTCGATATGGGCAACGACTCTTTCCTCTCGAAACCAGAACATTTACAGCCCAGTTTTAGAACAGCATCAGTTACCTTTTCTTCTTTTGGTTTACAAAGGAACACATCTGCCTGAACTAATCTGATGAAAAACCATAATCCATTTCTTCCTGTTAGCCTCTGAATAAATGCTGAAGCTAATTATGCTGGTTTTTGTTTGTTTGTTTGTTTTTTGTTGTTTTTGTTGTTGTTTGGAGGGGGTCGGTTCTCATGACAACATGGAATTTTAAAGAACCCTTTTAGTTGTACCACTTTAATGCACGACTGGGCCAATTTCAAAATCTAGGTGCTGAGATATTAGCATCACACAGACGCAAAAAGCTAAATAAATTTCCTTTACATGGTTAATTAAGATTTTTTTGCTTTAGAGACCCAGATAACATGGATCTAATAGGGAAAGATGTGCATACTGTTGATATGCTGCCCTGAATGGACTGCTACTGTTTCACTACTTCTCTAAATGCACTTTTAATTGCTATTGGTCAGTACCAAAAGCTTTTTAACATCCATGCATCTTTAATATTTTAAAAAATTTCCTTAGACAATGATGAGCTGTACTAACTGGCAGCTCATAGGAATTTAGAGGCACGAGATGTGTGAATTACATTGCTTCAAGCTTAAGGGAAATATAAGCAGGTACAGACTTGGGGCTAATTTACCTATGGATTTTGGTTGGATATTTTTAAGGAGACTGGTAGACGAAGAGGGTTAGGGAGATGGTTGGTGAGAAGTAGAGTTTTTTTCCACCTCCCTGGTTTAGTAGCCCTAACAGAATTTCATGAAGGGAAACAGCTAGACAGAAGTTGTCAGGGAGAGTAAAATCCATTCCCCCAAGTCTAGGAGGCTTCTATGCTTGAGAAAAGGTTTCAAAGCAGAACTGCTGATGGGCTATGGAAGGAAGGTCTCTGCACAGGAGGGATGAAGGCATTCTACCTAGGGTCAAGTGAAAGGGACCCAAATCCGCTTTAATTTGCTTATTATAGCTTAACCAAACGTATCTGGTCTTGGAGTAAAGTCACAAATCCTATGACAATCAAGTGATCTCTAGTCTGTAGCCACTCAAACTAAATACCTCTTTACCACCTCAAAATTCTGTTCACTGCCTGAAGGGGAATCAGGAAGCTTCTTCTGATTACCTACCCAATGTCAAAACACAAAATTTATTTCATGGAAACTGATTTTTTTAAAAAAATGAGAAAAACATTACTTCCATTCATAATGTATTTTAGAAATCTGAATCAAGATTTGGGCTGAAATGTTTTTAATATGGTTTCTACAGCTCTCGGATTGTTGCTGGCCTAATTTCACACACGAGAATAGCTGTGAAAGGAGGCATGTCCATAGAGAGCCTGGTGACAGGTGACTGGGAGGGAGTCAGGGCTTCAAGTCCTGACTTGGTTACTAACTGGTTCTGGGGCTCTAGGCCCCTCAACTCTCATATTTAAAAGGACAACCCAATATTATTTTAAAGCCAAGGTCCTCTTCAGCTTTAAGCCAGTCATGAACTAATCACATTACAAGTTCTAACTGAAAATTATGAAAACAACATTATGGCTAATCAAAGTCCATGTTTATCCTAGATGAAGTTTATCATTGTACTGCTGAGGAGGCAAACCTGTTGCATCACATGAGATACTTTTTTGTCCCCCCACCCCACTACAGGAGAAATGCAAGAGACAGTAGGCTAGCTTTTTCAATTTTTTCATTTTTCAAAAAATAATCAGTGTGCTCCCACGATAGCAAGTTCTCAAGTATCACCTTCATAGTGTTTAAGTACATACAGGATGCCACCTGGCAGACTGGGGCCACATGACTGAACACTGGGGTGTGCTGGCTTACTGTTAGAATCTTTTTATCCTAAGTGATTGATGCTTCGTGCTTACATTCAAGCTTCATTTCAAGGCCATGTTCAAGTCTTATTGGGGGCCGTTTGGGACCTTCACCGTCTCTGTTCTCAGGGACTATTAACCGTGGATCGCCGAGCAAAAGAGGAGGTTTGCACACCACCTTGCCCATGTGTTTAATACCTACCTCGCAGGCTTACGCTCACCCAACATGCAAGTTAGAAGCAACGGGGATTCAACCTCAGGTGGTAATCGGCTACATCTACTGTAATACTGAAAAAAGGAGCCTTTGACACTGCACCTGGTGGAGGTGGAAAACCTCCAATGCGGGTCGGGAGGGATCTCTAGCACAGCACACTCACCTCTTTAATCTTTGCCCTCTTCTCTCGGATGGCGGCGTCGGCCGGCTCCCGCCAACCGCTCCGACGGGGGGCACGAAAGCCACCGGGGGCAGCCTCCGGAACGCTGTCTTGTCACGCAGCTGGTCCTGGGCCACCTTTTCCTTCTCCAGCAGAATGTCTCTTTGGATCTCCTCGGGCAGTTTCTGCAGTGTCTCTTTGGCTTCCCTGAGAGCCCGCTCGTGGTTTTCGCGGATCCTGGCCAAATTGTCCTCCAGGGCAGCCGCGGGGTCCCCGGGCGCACCCTCCTCGCCGCGCCCAGCTCGCTCTTCTGCCGCTTCCTCGGCGTGTCCCCCGGGCCCGGGCTTGTGGTCGGCGTCCGACTGCAGGGCGGGGCTGGAGTGGAACAGGACCCCGCTGAGCAGCTTGGAGGAGTCGGGCAGGAAGAAGATCGCCCCGAAGCAAAGCGTGATGAAGGCGCTGAACACCAGCAGCAGCACGAACTTCTCCGTCAGGCGGAAGGCGGTGGGGCCCGACCCCTTCCTGCCACCGCCGCCGCCGCCGAGACCCCACCCAGACCGCCCCCCACGGGGCTGCTGAAAAGCGGCAACAGGCCCCCCCCGGCATCGCGCCCGCCGCCGCGGCCGCCTGGCTGCCCGCTGTCCAGTGGCCCTGCGCCGCGCCGCTCAGCAGCCAAACTTCGCCGCCGACCGGCGTCAGCGGCTGCGGGTCTGGGTCCTGCGCATCCAGGCCGCCCCAACCCCTCGGCTGGGCTGCAGGTATCCCCTTGGGGAACAACTCCCCTCTGGGTCTTCTTCCTGGGGTGGCTTCTTTGGCAAACAAGCACGCGCGACAGGCAGCAGGATGCAGACCCTGCGGGGAGGGAAACAGTAAAACGCAGTATTTACAATGATGGTGACAAAGTTTCCAGCGGGTCGACTCCCTGCGACCGCCGCGCGAGCCGCCAGGACAGCTCTCCCTGCGCGGAATCGGGAGTCCGGCTCCCGGCACCGCCCTCGGAGTCCGCTCTTTGGACTTGGGGTGAAGTTTCCGGGTCCCAGGGGGCGGGGTGTCCCGCGCACACCTGGAGCAGGGCCGCGTGCGGGCACCTCCTGGAGAGGGCAGCGCACCTCGGGGCTGGAGGGGCGCGGTGTGAGTATGGGGCTCGTCAACTTCGCCCTCTCCCCATCTCGGAGCTAGACTGGCTGTCTCTGTTTCCCAGGCGGCGGTGAGCGTGCAGCCCGGCAGCCCCGCAGCCCTGGGCGCCGCTTTGCTGGACGAGCGCGCCGACCCGCGGGCGAGCCGGAGCGAGCAGGGTACCACGATGCCCTCCGCCGCGGCCCCGCGAGCTCTAATACCGCTGCGGGTCTCTGGGCGGTCGGAAACGGGGGCGGTAACGCGTCCGGAGAGTGATGGCATGGCCAGGCCAATCACGCGCCGCTCAGGGCTCCTCGGGGGCGGAGCCGAGGCGGGGAGGAGGCCGCGCCGGGCGGGGAGTTTACGGGAAGCGCAGCCTCCGCGGGGCCCGGCCGGGGGCGGCAAGGTCGCGTGTCCTGGAGGCGCTAGGCGGGCGGGAGCGGTGGAGGCCCCGGGCGCGAGGCGGTGTGCGGAGGGCTCGGGGTCGCGGGTTTATCTCGTGTTGGCCGCTGTCCCGGGTTCCGGGGGGTGGTGGTTCTCGAGTTGCTGAGGACGGAACCCCTCTGTCGCCTCGTCGGACTAGTGCCAGGCCCAGCGTGGCCCGATCCAGTGTGCCCCGTCCCGAGGGGGTCCCGGGAAGGGCGGGGTCTCCAGGAGAATTACCGGACACTGGATCATTAGGAAGCACGTCTTTTCAAGAATTACCTTCTTTCCCCCGCTGATGCCTCGTATCAGTTAAACCAAAAGTCCCTAGAAGAGGAGCTGTGATCCGGGGAGCTTTTGAGCTCCCTGGTCTAACATCCTAAGTCTCTTAGTTTTGTGATTGCTTAGACGTCTTCGTCACTTAAAAAAAAAAAGTGTGTCTCCCCACCCACACTCACTTTCAAAATTCATTTACTTCATAGAAGTTGGTCACATTTTCCATTTAAAGAAGACAGTTTCATGTTGCCAGAGCTGCAAGTAAATAAATTTGAACACGGTGTTGAAATTAAGTCTTGGATTTTATTACTTCTATGGAAGTAAGGACTTGGTCCAACAGAAATTGTTTTCAAGACAATATTATTTTCCAAAATGTGTTCGTAATTCCCCGGTTGCTCTGCAAATAAAGGGTTATCAGGAAAAGTTGACTAACTTCCCATTTCCGAAAGCTAGTTTGTAGCAGCCTTATCCTATCTCTCATCCTTCTCTGGAAACATGATTTTAGCTCTGTTTCTGCTTGTGCCTTAAAGGAAACAGCGGTACTTTTCAGGAAGATGACCACAATACAGTTGTTTTCAGGTGTTAGACTGTATGAAAAAATATAAAAGTAAACATAAATCCTTATTACAGTTTTTATTTAAGTATTCATTGTAACCATCATTATTTATTGTACATTTGTTTTATGTGAGATAAATCATACATCCAAAGTTTCTGTTGATGGAAAAATATCGTTTGATAAAGACGACATTATGGCTTGGTTATTTTTAATAACTGCTGTGAAATTCTATGCCCAGAAGAGTGCAGCATACCCAAGCAGGGTAACAAAGTTTAGAAGGACTGAAAAAAAAATAATCATTTTCTAAAATAACTGAATGGTAATTTTAGTTTCAAAGTTGTTAATAAGCTGAAAAGTTTGAATCACTGTGAAATAATAGTTTCCAACAACATTCTTAAAACTGAGTTACCACATGGGTGTATTGGTAACAGATAATGTTAGGGTTAATTACCCTAAAAGCCAATCTCTGTGATCTCCAGTTTCAGAATGATTTATTATTTTAACTGTTATGCTTTAAGAATGGAATTATTTCTTATAGCCATAAAAATATTTAGAAACTTTGATTCAAAATTAATATTACCAAGTATTCCAGAAAAGCAATAAAATCTACTTTTGAGTGTATGTCAAAAGGAGATTTGATGAAAGGTTATAAACCTAACTTCACTTCTGGCACCCTTTACTTTTGATACAAAGGCAGTTTGGACATTTAACTTATCCCCTACAGTGGAAACATTCAAAATTCAGCATCTGGACTTAAAGATGATTATTTCCCCTAAAATTTTTAAATCTGATTGATCTAGATTGTGTTTAAATATTTTAAAGTGACCGCTCTATTTATTTCTGTTTACTTTCATGAAGCTTATTTTAAGATTGCTTTCTTATTACCACATTTCTTATAAAACAGAGATTTATTATGAGTGAGGCTTAGCTTTAATAATTTGTTAAACAAGAAACTAGCATTAAAGGGTGCCAGTCTGTATTATGGAGCATGAGAAATAGGTGGGAGTGCTCGTATTTGGGCTAGTGCAAGTTAAAAAAAACTTCAGAGAGAAGGTATTTTAACAGACATGTCAACTAAGTTAACCATGTAAAAATCCTTTAAAGTAACCGTGCAAAGCCCTTCATAGTCACAGTAAGGGATAGGTACAGAATGTCATTAAGTAAAAATATGCATTTTGTAAAAGCAGAACCAGACACTTTGCCTTGATTTCAATACTGTGAGCACTTAGCATTCTACAAGTGAAAAACAATACCTCGTGTCCCAAGATAAAGCAAAAATAAAGCTGACTGGTTCCCAAATAATAAAACTGACTATGTCCTATAAATCCAGACTTCCCCATCATACCTCTTTGAAGATATGTCATGATCTTTGTGAATACCATGATTTTGATAAAGTTTGTTTTCTCATTATTAATGTAATGTAAATTTAGCAACCTTCGTAATTTTGTGTGTGTGTTTTTTTCTCTCTAAATACTTGCTGTGTTTTTTAGGCCAGCCAGTCATGAAGTATGACTCCCTTATACCCTTTGCAAGTTTGCTTGCAAACTTCGTTCTTACTTTTTCCTTTCCCAATGCTTCTCTCTCTCTCTCTCTCTCTCTCTCTCTCTCTCTCTCTCTCTCTCTCTCTCTCTCTCTCTCTCTCTCCTACCTCTCTCTCAATCTCTCTCTTTCTGTCTCCCCACCCCCCACTCTCTGATAATTTGTAAATTTTTGGGTTTCAAGATAACATCTTTAGAATCAAGTAATTTTTTTAAAAAATCTGGTTTTGGTTAGAGATAGCCACCCAAAGTACAAAGAAATTCTCAATTTATTTGGCCGCTTGGATTTCTCTATTTTTAAAATTACATTTAACAAAGGGTAGATTTAACATAATATGCCTAAAATAAATATAATAACAATCTAAACAATGTTACAAAGGTAAAAGCGAAAATATTTTTTTAAAAACTGTGGTGAATGAATACTTTTACAAAGTTATAAGTTTTCAGAAATTAAGATGTAAAAATATTTTTTAGTAGCAAGTTTCTAGAAAGTTCTTGGTAGCAGTTTGTGGAAGAATCCTTTTGAGAATTTGTGTTCTTTGGCTTAAAAATAAAAAGTGATCTAAAAGAAATGACTTTAACACAGCTACGTAATAATTAACTACTGAAGTTTTCCAACATGTAAGACTTCTGATAAAATCTTCCTACACCTACAGATAATTTTCTGATTGTCTTCAAATTCCAGGTCAGAATAGGTTTTATTTTTTAAAAATGTAATATGCAAATAATAATTCATCATGAACTTTAATCTTGAAATTTCAGTACTTCAATGGACAACTCTGAATTTTACATGAGCTTAATTAAGATGGGAATTGACTAAAATCTTAAACTATCAATAATATTTATGGTCATATAAGGGGCTATAGTCATATCTCTATTTTTCTCTTCCTCCTCAATTTACTTTGAACTACCTGAGTAGATTATTTTTATAGGACTCCAATCAACTTTGTGTATATGTGTGTGTTGGGGTGGGGTAGGGTAGGGTAGGTAGGAGGCTGAATGAAGGAGCCCCATCTGTCCCTGAATGCTCCTGTTGAAAGATCTGTTTTTGTTTTGAACACTCGTTTTATAAATATTTGTTGTCCCAGACATGAAAACAGTGTGTCCCACAAAGTATTTGTGCATTGGCTCTTTGAAACTTTCATAGCATTTCTCTCCATAGAAATGAAGTTGTAAATGGTGCTTTGAGTTGCTAGTCTGTTCTACAAAGATCTAAGACCCTAAGGAAGAATAAAATGTTGGGGGAAAAAATACTGTTGCAATGCTAGTAATCACAAAGTAGCATTAAATTAGAAAATATTTTATCTTGAATGATGGAACCCAATGATGGAGCCTGAGGACAAAGAGATTTATTTGGAAGCAGAGGAGATATAATGATTCTTTCAGGAAGATTCCAAACCAACTTTAAGGTCAGAAAGGTTATGGAACTACTTATGTAGTTTTCCCTCACCAAGTATAGCTTTCTTTTGATTCCCAATGTTTTACTAGTAGTACCTTTATGGTGTTTTGGGGTTTTTTGTTTTGTTTTGTTTTGATTTGATTAACAAAGGATCTGAAAGAAATAGGCACAGAGAGATTTTACCAGAGGTAACTGAGCAAGGGTTTGAATGAGAGAATAATTTATCATAGAGGACATGCATGTCCTTGGCTGTGTGACCGTGGGTCATAAGTCGCCTATCTCCTGTATCTCTCATTCTTTATTTGTAACATTGTTACCTCAAATTAAATGATATAATTTAAGTGTCTGGCACAATAGGCATTCAAGAAATTTAATTCAATTTCTCCCCTCTCCTAAAAATAGAATGTTAGGAGGGATGAAAGAATATGTCTGTAGAATTCTTATAAGGAAAAACCAGAAAAGGATGGCAGGGAAGAAATTTGGGGTTATGTGGTTCTTCACACAGTGGTCACTTTTCAGCTTCTGTCCTCTATTTAAATAATATGCACTGGAGGATTGGGGCGGAGGGACAACCTCAGGCTTAGTAGGGGAAGAGTACTATAGTATTTCTCCACTCTTTATATAAAATAGAAACAAAAAGTTTGCCAATCAATGAAACTTTATAGTTCCTCAAACCTTGAGAAAATGAATGATGGCAAAGTCTCAAAGTGAAAAGAATGATATTAATACTCAGTACTAGAATAAACAGGAAACCAAAGATTCAAGACAGAAGGGCTGAACAGAGAATGCCAACAATGACCTTTAGGAGCCCTTTTATATAAAATGTTTGAATTTTATAACTTGAGGAGAATATACTATTTCAACTGAGTGGAAACTAAAGAAAAAAGTTTCTTTCTACGGTCAGAGAAAGATACAAAAATTTTCCTTAGCTTTTAATTAATTAGATATATTTTCAGAAGAATTTTTTTCTTAAATAATTTTTCTCTCCATTCTCTGTCCCACTAAAGATCATATGCATTCCAGAAAAACAACCAACCTCAGAAAAACAAAAATTATGACACGTTATTCTGCCAATTGAACTTTTTTCATGAATAAAGGGAAATGAAACCACACGTGCCTGTTCTTATTTTGGAGAAACTACCAACAACTATGACATGGCAGCACTTGGCTTCCCAATTTCATTGCAGAATAAATGTGCTGTTTGTGTACATGTTAAGTCTTTCATATTGTCCTTCAGGACAGAACTCGTTTTGGCCCTGGGTCTCTGTAAATGGATAGGATTCACTTGTGGGTCTTTGTCCACTGAACTTATTTTTCAAGTTCACATGGAGCATTCTCCTGCTACATATAGATTCACTTAGGGGCTAAGCTAAAAGCAGGTATTGAAGATAGCACTTGAACAAGTGTCTGCTGAATGTATGACTGGTGCTCTGTTTGCTTGGTATAATTAATACTGGTCTGGACCTGAGAATGAGAGGGACATACTGAAGTTAACGTAGGAGAAGAGAAGGGAAGAATTTCAACCAGTGACCCATATATCTATTAGACTGAATGGTTTGGAACTGGCAGGGTCTCATATAGGATTTATACAAATTACTGGGCTTAAAATATGTTGAGTTTGAGACACTTAATCTGGCTTAGATTCTAAACAGTCATGAGTATCCACCGACATCACTGGGTTCTTCAGTTTCTCTCAAATATTAAACAGGTAAAATGCCTTCTACTATTATAAAGCTATCATACCTTGAACAGTAACCAACAAAAAAATTAAACTATGAAGTGCTAAAAAGTGCCATCCATTTTACATTCCTCATATTAAAATCCATATATATCTCTATCAATAAATTAATTTTTATATTCTTAAAACTAAGTAGCCATCATAAAGAATTTAGTTTACTTAAGTGATCCTAGAGCTCATTTCTTTTGTTCCATAGGTGTTCATAGAGTAGAATAAATTACTATAAGAAGAAAGTTAGGAAATGTCAATTTGTGAAACTTTTCAATTAACTAATAGGCTATATATACATAATGTGCCATTAAGTACATTTTTTTAAAGTACATGTAGTTCCATCATTTCCCTCTCCTTGAAAAAAGTTTTAAATTAACACAAACTGCTGGTGGGAATTTAAAACAGTACAGCTGCTTTGGAAAGGAGTCTGGCAGTTCTTTAAAAGGGTAAATATAGAGTTACCATATGACCCAGTAATTCCAGTCTTAGGTATACATCGAGAGAAATGAAAATATCTCTGTACATAAAAATCTGTACATGACTGCTCTTGACAGTGTTATTCATAATAGCCAAAAGAGAAAACAACATAAATGTCCATCAACTGATAAGATGTGACATAACCATACAACAGAATAAGGTTCAGAAAAAAAACAAAAAGGACCAAATCCTGATACAAACTACATATAACATAGCTGAACCTTGAAAACTTTATGTTCATTTAAAGATGGCAGCCACACTGACCACATATGGTATGGTTCCATTTACAGAAATATCTAGAATAGGTAAATCTATACGGAGAGAAAGTATATTAGTGATTATTTTCATCTGGGGTCCTGGGAGAATGGAGGGTCACTCCTAAAGGATACAAGGTTTCTTTTTGGGGATGATGAAAATGTTCTAAAATTGGTTGTGGTGATAGTTGTATAATTGTGAATATACTAAAAACTATTGAATTGTACACTCTAAATGTGTGGTTTTCATGGTATGTGAATTATACTTGAATAAAGCTATTACAAAATTTTCCTTTCATACCTGGTTTATAAGAATTTTTCTCAAGGACCATGGATTACCTTAAGCAAAAGCAAAGGTAAAAATAAGAAGAAATTGATATTACACTTAGTAGAATTATTAAATATTTAAGTTTGAAAAGTAGTAAGTAGAGAGTATAAAGCCAAGAAACATTTTCAAGAATACAGAGAAAATGCTACAATTTCTCAGCTTGAGAAATACATGTTTTTATTGGGTAGTCAAACCAAAGGAATGTTTTTAAGTTATGAATCATTTCTACAGCCTACACTCTTTCTTATTAAGATGTAGACAAGTAATATCATTCATATTTTTGATGTGTGGAAATTACTATTAAATTAACTGTACTTCACAGCACCATAGTGACCAAAATATTTCCAAGAGATATTAACTTACTCAGAGTAGGCAGCTTAAACTAAGCAAAATGATGCAGGGGCAAGACAGCTAGATTAGGGATCAGATGACCTATTTTTATTTCTTTTTATTTTTGCTTATTTTTAATTTTTATTTATTTTTCAATTACAGTTGACATTCAATATTATATTAAATTCAGTTATACAGCATAGAGGTTAAACATTTATGCAATTTATAAAGTGATCCCCTCAATGAATCTAGCACCTGCCTGGCACCATACATGGTTGTTATTGGCTATATTCCTTATGCTGTACTTCACATCCTTGTGACTATTTTGTAACTGCCAATTTGTACCAGATGACCTATTTTTAAAACAAGCTCTGATTTTTGTGGATTATTATAACACTCAGCCTCACTTTCTCCTTCTGTAAAATAAGGGGGACTCCTAATTGAAAGGGTTGTTGTGAAGAGAAAATTAGATATCATAGGTATATCAGAGAACAGTCTACAACTATAAGGTGTTAGAACAATTAATAGTATTAATTATAGCATAATATTATTTATTAATATTTAATTATTATTATTATGCATTTAGAGAACCTAGCATCAGAATTCCAACCTAATAATCATTGAGAAGACCAAAAGGGTACATGCGTATGTTTTCTTTCTGTCTGTCTGTCTATCTACGTATCCATCTTCCTTTGAGGTCTTTAACTCAAAAGTAGAAATATTTTGAAAAATGTACTATTACATTTTTTAAAGAAATGATGCATATTTAATAGGACACATTATCAAATGTGTAGCAGAACCTACATCTGACTCTTGTATGTTCAGTTAATCTTACCAAAACAGAAACCATTATTCTGCATGCCTTCAAAAGGTAATAAAAAACAGGACATCCTGAGAAATTGTGCACTTTTCTGCTTTCATATAGTATTCATACCCCTATTAAATTTACATTTTTCCCTCTTCAATTGATTTTTTACCTTTTGCACTTTTGTACTTTTATAATCTTATCACAAATGTAATACATATTTATTATAGAAAGTTTAGGAGTTGTGGGCTAACAAAAAGAAAGCAACTTCAGATTCTTACAAAACTAATGCATTTGTACATACCTTACAAAGCAGCATAGTGTGCTCTCTTTCACTGTCTTCAAATAAACATCATTTATGGGTTTCCTTCGTTCTGCCCAGCTTCACCTTTAAAACTTTTATTTGTGGTGATTAATATCTCCCTTTTCTAAATAACCTTGAAGGTAGATGGGGATGTGTAATGCTTTTGTTAAAGCTCTAAACTTTCTCATGTTTAAACATGATAACAAATGGAAAAGAAAATGTTTTATCACTGATTTTCTCTTTTAATTACTACCATTTTCTGTTTCTTCTGACCATTTATTTCTCTACTCTCGCTTGATGCCAAACCATTAAGATGTGGTAACATATTTTTCACTACAGAGATAGTTTTATAAAATATTGTGAAATTAAAAAAAAATTAAGGAAAAAAGACACCAACTATTCCCACCATATTGAAATAATCACATTAAATAAACTTTTATATCCTGTCATTAAAAAAAAAAAAACACATAAAGTTAAAAACTTTTAAACCCGTAAATGTAAAACATATAAACATTTAGCTACATTTTCTTTTTCAAACCATAGAAATTTGACATGTAGAGAGAATTATCTGCACTAGGCCAAGAGGACTTTGCTTAGCGTCTGGCTCTTTTTCTTTCTTTGTTTTTTTTTTTTTTTTTTAATGTGTCTATTAGATTCAAATTAATCAAACCCTGTTTGGTTGAGTAAAAAATGTAGCTACTCTTCAATTTTGATTATGATTTGCTTTCCTTTTGTTTGTATGTTTTTAGTTCAATTTAAAAGATTTGATTGTTTTGTTTTGTTTGCCTTAATCCTCATGTGCTATGCACAGTTAGAAGAAGCTGGCTCATCAGTTCTTTCCACCTCACAAAACAGATTTTGTTGTTAATTTTTCCCTTCAGTGTTACTGGTCTTTCTCAAACACAAAGGTTTAATTCTGGGCACTGTCCTACAATAGCCTTTCGAGACATTTTAGTCACTAGTCTTTAAGTAAAGAGTCCTTTGTTATTTCGTAGGTGCCTCATTGTTTATGTATTACCTGTAGCAAAGTAAGGGACTTTGAAATCTGAAATGCCAAGGTAAAATTGCAACAGTTTTCAGACCTAGCTCATGAAAAACTGAACATGATGGAAACGATGTGTTGAAATTAGGATACAAAGTAAATGAAACCCATATTATTTTCTATTTAAGCTCATTTCCTTCCTTCAGTATATGAAGAAGTGAAGATGTAAACTGTTTTTGAAATAAATCTGTGTGTGTGTGTGTGTGTGTGTGTGTGTGTGTGAAAGATGTTTTGACCAAAACTTTATTTCTAACTCCTAAAGTTAAATTAACATTCTCCCATTCTCCTTCAAAACGAGAACTTTTTCTTTCACTGTCCTCTAACCCTTAACCTGCTTAGATTGTGTGGTTCATAATGTCAATACATGTTTTGCCAATACCCTAAACTATTAGTCCCTATGTCTTCTTGCCACATTTCTCTGACAAAACTTCAAATTTGGGGAAATACAGACATCCACTTTTTCAGTGCTTGTGCCCTCACAGCCATGCCTTGATAGAAAAATTACACAATGGCAGATTGATTCCACCAGCACTCATATCCAGCCTCAAATGGGCCTTAGCATTGCCCGGCGAGCCTCCTGTGCCTATTTGGTCAATTTCCATTCCCACCCTACACAACAATTTCAGGTCTTCTCTATTCTCTTCTACTCTTTCTAGCCCAGTAATTCTCAACCAGGGCCAATTTTGCTCTTCTTTTCATTCCAGCACTTTGGGGGACATTTGGCAATATCTGAAGACAGCTTTGATTATCACACTTGCAGGGAACAAGTGGAGGGGATTGCTACTGACATCTAGTAGGTAAAGGCCAGGTGTGCTGTTCCTCATCCTACAATGCACAGGACAGTCTTACAAAACACACAATATTAAATTATCTGGTCTAACAGAAAACAATGCCATGGTTGAGAAACCCAGCTCCAGCACTTTCATACTCAGCAGATGCCTTTCTTTCTTTACAGAAGAAATAGCAGCCAACTGTTGAGAACTCCTTCATCTTTTCTATTTCAAACACAAAATGCATATTTCTGCACAGAGGCTTCCATCTTATTACAATTACAATGGTCACTGAATTGGTTGAATCCTTCACTAGTGTCCCTTAAATCTTTACCTCTGTTGAGCACTTGAGTTCAGGTGACCAAAGATGATATATATATATATATATAATATATATATATATATATATTATATATATATATATTTTTTTTTTTTTTTTTTTTAAGAGGAACAATCTTTTGGGAAGTGTAATTTTGCAAAGAAGGATATGAGTGAATGTTGGTTTGCCAAAGGTGTGGACTGTAGTATACATTTTCCATTTTATTTCTAACTGTTGACCATTGAATCATGTTCCTACTTGGGCCATTTCTTAGTAAATACAGTCTCGAAAAGGAAAAGTGCCCACCTCCTACATAGTCATTGAAAGTGTCAGTTCCTTTCTTTCCCTACTTTTGGAAGATAAGACTTGGGCATATGACCTAGCTAAAATAGACTCTGCTACCTTGGATTGTAAATTTGAATATAGAATATACAAATGAAGATAGGGTAAGGATTCATATTTGCTAGTACAGAGCCATGATTCTTGCAGTATCAGAGACGATGATTTATGTTAAAAGACACTCCTTATGCCCCCTATTCTTAGACTTCTAGATCTACTTTGATTTCTGCCTGGTTTCCAAACCTTGTGCTTCAGCATTCTTTGGTTTGGTGAACTTCTGAGAGCGCTTCTCCTCGATTTTCTTGCACTAGTCAGAGTTCATTTATATCTTGCACATGTTATCCTAATAGACACAGAATTAAAATGCTAATGCTCTTTCCTCCATAATCCCGGTTCTCTTCTAATTTCTCCTGTCTCAGTAAATGGCACAATTATTTATCAAATTAAACAAGCCAAAAGCCCAGGGTACATCATTGACAATCTCTTTCTCTCAACCCACATCTAATCCATCACTAAATTTTATTGATTTTTTTTTTCTCTTAAATATTCCTAGAGTCAGTCCACTTCTTTTCAGTTCTACCACTATCAACATCAATGCCCTAGTCCAAGCCACCATCATGTCTCATCTGGATTACAACAATCTATTTGGTCTATCTGTACTTTTCCCTCTCTTCTAATCCATTTTTTTTTTCTAAATATAAAATCTGATCAGGTTGTACACTGCTCCACTATCCAGTTACATCCTCTTTCTTTTGGTCACTGAGAGCTTGCCTTACTAGTTCCTACTTCCAGACCTCAGCATTGCTGTTCCCTCTCCCTACAACTCTCCTCTTCCCTCATTCCCTTCACAGTTAACTCCTATTCATCCTTCACATCTTCTGTCACATATCCTTTCTTCATGACTGCTGTTTGTCCTGTCTGCTGAGGCTGCCACAGCAAAATACTGCAGACTGGGTGGTTTGAACACAGACATTTATTTCTCACAGTTCTGGAGGCTAGGAAGTCCAAGGTCAGGATGCTGGTTGATTTGTTTCCTGGTGAGAGCTCTCTTCCTGGTTTTAAGACAGCTGACTTATTACTGTGTTCTCACCTGGCTTTTCCTTGGTGCATAGGCAGGAAGTAAGGGAGGAGGCTGGATCTCTCCCTCTTTTTATAAGACCACACCACCCTTGTAACCTCATTTAACCTTAGTTACCTCCTAAAGATCCTGTCTCCAAATGCAGTTATATTGGAGGTTAGGCTTTTGACAGATGAATTTAGGCTAACACAATTCAGTCTATGGTATTCTGCCCCCACACCCCAAAATTCATGTCCGTATGGCACACAAAACATATTTATTCCAGCCCCAAAGCCCCCAAATGTTAACACATTCCAGATCAAGTCTAAAGACTGAAACCTAAAGTCTCATCTAAATATTGTTTAAGTCAGATATGGGTGAGACTCAAGGTATGTTGTAACAGATGCCTGCAGTCCTGGCAGGATGACTGGTGCTTGGAGCAACAAGGTCACTTTGACTTCTTGCTCTAGGCACAAGGATAAGTAGAGGAAGTAGCTGATAACAAGGTGGTGGCCTTGAGGCTGAATTTGGGAGTTGACTGTAATCTGTAATTACTAATCTGATTGTAACTAATAATAATAACAAAAGCCAGCTTTGTGAGAGAGAATAAAAAGCCGTGGAGACAGGGCTGGGAGAGCTAGCATTGCCATTCACCCCCTCTCCCTTCTCCATGTTAGTGAACGCATTTCCAGACTCTGACTCTTCTTCCTAACCCTCTCCGCAACAAAGGTATAAATTCATTCTGAGGCAAAACTTCTCTCTAGCCGTGAACCTGTGAAACCAGACAAGTTATGTACTTCCAAATGCCATGGTGGGATAGGAATAGGATAGTCTCATTCTAATAGGGGAAAATAGGGAAGAAAGAAGAGATGATGGATCCCAAGCAAATCCAAAATCTAAGAAGGCAAATTCTATTAAATTTTAAAGTTGAAGAATAATCCTCGTTGCTTTGATGCTCTGCCTTCAAGGTCCTAGGCAGGGGTCATGTCCTGTAGACTCTACCAGGCAGAGGCCATCTGGCTCGATGAAGCCACAGATGATCTTGGAAATTCCTTTGGGGGTCATTCTTCCCTTTTCTTGAAGGACAAAGCATGTTTGCAGTCAAATAGCTCTACGGTCCCATCCTGTAGAATCTGTGAAATCTGACAGCCTTCCTCTATTGTTTTAATTTCTCTGCCCCTTTGGTTTAAATAGGGAGTATCTGCTGCTATATGTAATCCCATCCCTCTTCCTGGCTTCTGCTGAGACAGCGGATTCAATCTGAGTCACACTCATGATCCCTTTATCAAATAGTTGTTCAACCACATGGCTAGTATTCTCTTCAAAGCAAGCTTTCTCTTTTTCTTTTCTTTTCTCCTTTCTTTTTCTTTTCGTTCTTCTTTTCTTTTCTTTTCCCTTTTCTTCCTTCCTTCCTTCCTTCCTTCCTTCCTTCCTTCCTTCCTTCCTTCCTTCCTTCCTTCTTCTCTCTCTGTTCTCTCTCTCTCTCTTCTTCTCTCTTAATTTGGAGGGACTTAGAATGTTTCAAATCTCCAAGTTCTGGTTCCCCTATATTTAAAAAATTATTTCTTTAATCCACCTCTCGTATCTCATTATTTTACAAAAGTGATAAGGAGGACCCAAGCTGCACCTTTAATACTTCAAAAAAATCTTCTCTGCTTATATTCAATTTTATTGTTCAGAAGTTCTACCTTCCACGAAATACTAGAATAATTCATCCAAGTCCTTTGCCACTTTATAAGAAGGATAACCTTTCTTTCAATTTCGAATAACCTGTTCCTCATATTTTTTGAAGCCTCAGCAAGTCGGGGTGGAGTAGGGTTTGAAAATTTGCACTTTTAACTTTGAGAATCACTACTATAGGCTATGAACATGTTTCTCAAATGTTAAAGTGCATGTGACTCCCAGTCATGTAATCAAATGTGGATTCCGATTCTGCAGATCTGGGTGAGGCTGAGGATTTTGCAAAACTGCTTCCAGGTGAGTTGCACCTGCATTATCTGGAAGCTTGTTGGAAATGCAAAATTTCTATCAAATATCTGGCCTTCTAAATCTGACTGTGTGTTTAACTTAGCATTTTAACATCATTTGTGTTGATTACTATTTCAAAAACAGTGTTCTAGTTACTTTGTAGCATCATAAAATTGGGGGAAACTGCCATGGAGGATATGATAGGCTCGAGTTACAGAAAACTTGGTGGATAGGCACTTTGTCCATGACAGATGATGTTTGGCTAGATAGTCCATTCACTTTTAATACTTTTACAGTTTATAAGCCACTTCAAAAAATAAATTACTTTCTTTGATCTTCATAGAAACATTGTTATATAGATAGTTGAAAACTAAAAATTAGTGTACAGATCACTTATTTAAGTTCACACAGCTAATACATGACAGGTCGTTAGTTTGAACCAAGTCCAGTGTTCTTTTTCATTAAATCACACTTTCAGATTCATCTATGAAAAATAAAAACTGATTTGGCAATTCTATTATCTGAGAGGGAATTGGCTTTTTCCAATCAAATTGTTTTACTTGATTTGTCAGACTGCCTCTCCTAATTCTCCAAAAAATAGCCTTCATACTATCAACACCATGCTCTTCTAAGATGTTCTTCTCTGTGTATTTTACTTTTTGACATTTGGAACATGGCTGGAAGTCAGAGAATAAAGAGATCTCCGCACAGCCATGGTGGAAATAAAAAGACCAAAATGCTAAAGCTTATGCAACTTACTCATAGTTAAATAGGCCCTCTTAGGGTAGAAAAGCTCCTGGAGCCCTCTCCCAAAAGTATGGAAAATTTTGTCATCATTCCTCTTCTCCTTCCCACTGAAATCTAAAGCATATAAAAAGCAGCAAATAGAAGGAAGAGCGTTCCAGTCACAGGCAGATATAATGAGGCAAAAACAACAACAACAACAACAAACAAAAAACAAAAAAAAACTTAGACCATTTGCAATAGAAAGGAAACACTAATCAAAGAAGAATAAGAAGGAAGAAGAGGAGGAGGAAGAAGGTAGGAGAACCAGGAGAAGAGGGAGAAGAGAAGGAAAGAGAACCCGGAAAACTCAGTAATACAAAGTCCTGTGCACCCGGAAACACAGTCGTCACTGCCCTACACTAGAGAGGAATTTCATTTTAAAATAAAGATGATTGTACATCATCCAAGAAAAGGTTAAGTTATATTTAGAGTACTTTGCTTAAGAAAGCAATAAAATACTCAAAGCAATTCAGAAAGATTTTCATAAAGAGATTTAAGTGAGCAAATCTGTAATATTTCAGAGTAACATATCCTCTAAGGATTCCTGATAGATGAGATTTATTATATTTTCTTTCTTTCTTTTTTCTCCCCCCCCTTTCTATTGTTGTATTTTAGAGTATGGAGAAGACACTTGCATTTCACTTACCTAAACTCGACTATATGTATACGGGACAGAAAAAAAGAAAAAAAATGAAAGAAAAGAAAAGGAAAGGAAGAAAAATCAGGGTGGGGTTTCCAGCAGCCATTTTACTCAGTGAGCACATATTTTGGCATGAGCTTGGGATGGAAGACAAGTCTTGGCTATTATTTCAATCTCAGTTACTCTTAGGGCTCTCATGATGCCAGTATCTTATTTGTGATTCTAATGTTGGAAGGCACTTATTTATTTTGTGCCATGTACCAAATAAATATTTTATCTGTTGAACTGAGAAAACATTAAAGTCTTCAAATGCTGTAGTAAAACCAGATCGTACTGTACTTATTGTGTTAGTTTCCAGTGTCACATTTCAAAAAAAATATTAATCTGAATTTAATAAGGAGAGACTTTATTCTTAAGGATTCTTGCAAGGTGGAGGAAGTGTGAGCATCTCAAGAGTGAGGCAAAAGCTTGATTTTTATTTCATAGAGAGGAAGAAATAAGGCTGGGAAAAATTGGGTGGGGGAGAAGTGGGATGAGAGAGTGGTACAATCTGATAGGAGTTCAGAGAAGGTTTTACCCTGGGACCAGCTGTTTGAGGAGGGTTGTGCGTTGGCTCAGGCCAAGGATGAGCCCAGTTCAGGAACCTAGGGAAGGGAGAGAAGCTTAACCAAAGCTTGGTTAAGAAGCTTTTGTTCACACTGATCAAATGGAATGAGCAGTTCATCTAACCATTTTTTGAAGCGAAGAGTGGGAATTTGGAAGGTCTATGTCTGGTCTCATCAATGGCAACTAGAGTGACATCCCTAATTCTTGTCTAAGACATTCTATACCATGAGTCATTTCCTGGAACACAAAAGGGTGAGAGGATTTCTTAACTTTTGTTGTTTCCAGGAGCACAGGACACAATTAAAATTCAACATTGTCAATAGCGTATAAATATTACTACATACATTGAATTTTGGGGGTAATTTAAGAAACTTTCAAAGGTAATTTTGACTGGATACCATAATTAGGTGGCAACTGCAGAATCTAACTACTACTGAGGACGACTTTACTATACAATTATTATAACCACCTATGTAAGTTGATAATTTCAGTCCCTAGTATTTCAAAATCTATAAAGGAATAAAATCTTGTATATTTAGATAAAATACAAAGCAATGTCATTTCCTCAAAGAAGCCTTTCTTAGTTCAGATCAACTTTAGTTTAGGACTCTGTTACTTACTTGCTTTTGTTTCTCCTTCTTAATATTCATCACATTTGTAACTTGTGTGCCTAATATTTCTCTTTCATAATAGATTTCAAGCTCAATGAGGACGGGGACTGTGTCTGTGTTATTTGCTGCCATGTTCCAGTACCTGGCCAATAATATAAAGTTTATGAAAACTGGAAAGAGTGTCTTCAGAATTATTTTACAATATTCTGCATAAGATAGACAAACTTATGTTTGTGGAATACCATCACTTATTAATTGACAGTACCTAATATTTACTAATTGTTATTGTCTGTTAAGTGTTTTACATAAATTATTTTTAATCTTCAAAACAATTTCATTAGTAAACTGTGGATTATGTAGGGTTGGTTTTAGGCAATTTATGTGTAAAGACAAGCAGTCAAAATATCTAACTCCTATTGCAATCACGAATACTCCAAAGCATAGATTGAAAATGAATTCCAATGGAAAACTCGTGTCTTTATTTCTTGCAGTTATTCTGCATAATACTCTGGGATATATAAATTATGAAAATATAGTGTGATAAAAGGAATTTGGAGATAATTCCTGTTTCTAGAGCTCCACCCCAAATTTACTACCATGACAATTTATAATGGTTTTTCCTTTGGTTAGAAGTATGGATATTTTGTGGGTAAAAAAAAACAAAAAACATAAAGTAGGAAGTTGTTTGCATTAGATAGGATTTACAATAGCATAAATTCAGCTCTATAAGTCATAGAAAATGATGAATAAGAATGGTATAAACCAAAAATATTAAGCATAAATTAGGAACTAATAATATAATTCTAAGTAAAATCTTTTTGTTTTAGCAGGGGACTCAGAGTACAGATGAGTGGATATGTCATGTGCAAAGGATCTTGGTGTTGGGTTCTTTGGCAGGGTCCAATAGTTCAAGCTGCTGGTCATCACTTAATTCCTAGCCAGCTGAATGAATAAAATAATTGCACAAGTCTCTCAGAGATGAAACTGCTTCACAGACTTTATGTGCTTCTGACTTCCTTGGACTCTAAAATATGTTTGAATCTGTTGAGTTACGATGGTGGGGAAAGGGTCGAGGAGGCAGCTCCTTGCTTCCTCGAAGGAAGTTCGGCACTTTAATGCTCCTCTCCCTTTCCTCCTTCCTCATACGTTTGTATACTTAATCAATTTGGGAGTTTGGGGGAAGATGAAGGACAATTAAGAAGAAAAAAGCTTTTCTTGTCCTTTGTTCTTAACCCTCAATTGCCCTGAGGTGGGACTTTAATTATAGCTTTGAAATTAAAAGCTAGTTCATTTAGTTTGATAGAAAAGAAACTGCAAATTCAAGATTGCTGAACTTGTGTATTATTCTTGATTTTTTTTTCCCCCAGAATCCAGCCCAGTTTGGATTCTCTCTTTCAGAATTTTTTTTGGTGTATGATAATAAGAATTATCAGAGTTAACTCTGGCAGTGTTTAAAAGGCATTTTTCTTTCTAAGCCAATTCTGTGTGCCAACCACCACTGTTCTAGGCACCAGAGATACATGGATGAACAAAACAAAGCTATTGTCTTCATAGAGCTTAATTTTAATGATAGAGACAAGAGATAATCAACCAAAGTATAACATTTCAAGTAGAATTATATGCCCTAAAAAATAAAATAAGATTAAGCATAGGAAGTGAAGTGCATGCATGTGTCCTTTCTGATGAGGTGGTGTTGGAGGAGAGATTTCCATAAAATCGGGAAGCAGGGCAAGTGATAATTTGGAGAAAGAGCTTTCCACATAGAAGATAGAACAAGTACAAAAGCTTTGAGGGAAGCATGTACTTGGCAGAAAGCCAGTGTGGCTGAAAAAGAGTTAAGATATGAGTGAGAGGAGAAATTAAATCAGAAAGGTAGCCTGGGACAAGATCATAAAAAATCTAGCAAGTCATGGGATAGGATTTTGGGTTTTACATTAAGTGTGATTGAAATCCACTGAAGAGATTTTTGTAGAAGAATGACATGATCAGATTTACATTTGTAAAAAAAGACCTTCTGGCAAAAGAAAAAAAAAAATAGAAATTTGAACCTACTCAGAGGAATGAAGAGCACTGAAAATGGTAACAATGTGACTACATACAAAATACTTTATTTTGTTTATATTTAAATATCTTAAAAAAAAATTATTTAAAGTAAAAGTAATATACTATGGTGTTTATAACTTAAATAAATGTATGTCAACAATAGCACAAATACAGGGGAAGGAAAATGAAAGTATACTTTTATAAGGTTGTTATACTATATGTGAAGTGCTGAAGTATTAGTTGAAGGTAAATTGGTAATTTAAAGATGTGTACTATAAGTCACAAACAACTAAAATAAGGAAGAGTCAACAATTCTCTAAAGATTGACATTTTGCGGACCATATATGACCAAAGTCTACTAGAACTTGTGGAAAGTACCTAAGGCATTATTAGAGCAAAATACATAGCCTTAACAACATTTATTAGCAAAGCTGAAAGTGACTGAATTATTTAGTCATCTTAAGATGAAGTTAGAAAAGAAAGAACTAAGTAAATACCAAGAAAGTAGAAGGAAATACATAATGAACATAAGAGTAAAAGCGAAATAGCAAACAAACATTAAGTAGAAAAGACCAACCAAGATAAAAATTGGATCTTTGTTAAACTAATAAAATTGATAAACTCGTGACAAGCATGATCAGAAAACAATATGAAAAGGCAAGTAATTTTAAAAATGAAAAAGGAGCTATAATTTCAGATGCTGCAGGTATTAAAATGAGAAGAGGACATTATGAACAACTTTATTCCAATGTATTCAAAATTTAAAAGAAATAAACACATTCATACAAAAATGTCACCTACCAAACAGATGCAAGAAGTTACAGAAAACCTAAATATCTTATATCCATTAAAGCTGAAGAGAAAAATGAAGAGAAAATGAAGAGAAAATGAAGAGAAAAAAAACAAAGGAGAATATGTGACAGAAACTGTATATGGCCTAAAAAGTCTAAAATATTTATTACCTGGCATTTTGCAGAAGAATGTTGCTGATGCTTACATTAAAGATACTGAATTGTTATTTTAAAATCTCTCAAATGAAACTTCCAACCCATATAATGTTAACGATGAGTCCTACTGAACATTTGAAGAACAAACAATTTCAATATTACTCAAATTATTCTAGATTATAGAAAAAGAACATTGCCCAAATCATTTTAGAAATTGGTATAACCTTGATAGCAAAACCTAACAAAGATAGAATGAAAACAGACACAGGACATATTCACTTATGCACACAGATGGAAAAATCTTATACACAACATTAGCAAATAAAATCAGTAATGTATAAAATTTATCACACACACACACACACACACACACCGGAAAGAGTACATCTTGATCCCTTTCCATTGATTAAGTCAGGAGAGAGCCCATGTGCACTAGAGTAAGACTGCTGTTCTCCAGTCTGTAAGGTTTCCATACACTGGTGAAAAGCATATCCCAGATCGCTCTTCCCCTAAACTTACAGCCTCACACCACTGTCTACCTAAAGATCATCAGAATCCTTTACTGAAGGGTTGGATTGGGGTGTACATGAAAGGAGCATCAAAAAATGACTCCAAATTTTGTGGCAAAGCAATTAAAAATATGGCATTGCCATTAACTAAAATGGAGAGAATATAATGAAAAGAAGTGTGAGGAGGAAAATTGGGAATTAACTCCTACGGACTTCTTAATAATTTCCTTTCCTGTGACAGGGAATGACAGTCTGGGAGTCCAAGTAGCCTATAGGGTCTGCTATCTCTAGGAGAATGGAATGGTATCTGGTGTTCTATGTCATGGATACCTGCAAATCTTGTGAGATTCTGAAAACAAACTATAACGTGATGAACTGGGAGGTGAGAGGGCCCTACACATGTGCCTCTAACAAAATTACTTGTTATCCTGTATAAAGAGGAAAATGGATGTGGGAAACTATGCAGATTTATTCACTGTATATTTTAATATGTTAATTTTACTCTACATTCCTACTTCTCTTATGATAATGGATGTGTTTCTCATTGGTCAATAGGATACGGGAACAGTTTGGGAATTTCTTCCTTCATGGGGAAAACAAAATGAAGACCCATATTTGTGAGATGATTTTAGTGAATTTAAGTTTAGATTAGGAAATTTAGACATACGTTAAAGTTTTTAAATAAATAAATAACATACAATTCATTTATTATCTTTCACAACATGTTTAGTAAACCTATTTGCTTTGCTTTGTCTAGTTTGTCTTCCTGAACATTGCATCACATTTTAGTTGAGCCAACTGGTTGTTTGGTGAGCTTGCTAAAGACTTGAGCAGCAGCTAAATTTTTCTGACTTATTTTATTTGTTCTTGTTTAAGATAGACAGACAAGACCTGCTACTTTTCCCCTGAAGAGAAGACAAATGCAATAGAAAGAAGACAGTTTCTCAAATAAACTGCTTTCGCAGAAAGACTTCTGAAACACATAAGCAAAACACAAAACCTGAGCCTTAATTTTTGTTGCGGTGTGTAAATTTGAAGCTGGGCTAGGAATAAGACCTCCTGCTTCCCAAGCTTTCCTTTAAAACTGTACCTATACTTCCAGTGTGACCTTTGTTCCCTGGACCTATAAAGAGACAGAACAAAGTATTTTCCATGCTCTAGGCCATCTAAAGTATCGTCATGATTAAAAAGGAAAAAAAAATATGATGACTATGACGGAGGAAAGAATTGATGTATGAGTATCCTCCACTTCTCCCCTTTCTTTCTGCTGTGTGCCCTTGACTAGGTCATCCTGGGGCCTTTGTGCAGAAATGTGATAACAGGTAAGAGAGAAGAGCCGAAGTGACCTAGATGTGCTTGATTTAAATTGGAAAGAGCATGAAGTTTCTTCAGGATACAAAAGAGACTAGATTCAGGAAAGGAAGAAAGGAAGTAGGAGAAAGAAGAGATTCAACTAGGGCTGGTTTTAAGGGGAAATGCTTTGCGAATTTTCGGAGTAGAGGTGAAGAGAAGAGCTCTTCTCGATAAAGGAGACATTGAGAAAAAGATGGAGTGAGGGCTAATTTGAAGTGTTGCTGTATATTATACGGTAATCACTCTTAGGCATCTTTAAGAGACTAAAGATTTTAATTTTCATTTGTTTTTGGAGATCATATTGGTGAATCCTTTGAATGGGATACTGTATAGATACTATCCTTAACTTTTCCTGTTTGGGGAAAAAAAGTGCAGCTTGCTGCCAGTGTTAATTTAACATCACATCACATGTTGGAATGCTACATTTTCTAGGATTTAACATTTTTAGTGATCAAGAATTACTATATTTTATAAAGGGAAGCACCACTACTAAAACCAGAATTCTATAATTAGAATGATGTCATTTGTTTCCAAAGACTATCGATATACTAGAGCGATATGAAAATAATAATAAAAGCGAGGGATTTTATGGCAAACTGTGGGGGTAAGGTTAGGACTGTAATCTGCAAGTCATCTCAGGGTAAACGCTGCAGACCCAAGCACTGCTGGTGAGCATCATCGTGTTCTCCGGGCAAACGAGAAATGGGTTAAAGGAGGTGTGGTGACGGATGCCCCAGCTTTGTTCCAGCTATAATCACTATGCCTGCCCTGAATGTGTTTGATACGTTCACTTTCAAGGGAGTTGATAAATGTACCCATTAGCTCTGATAATCCCTAAATTTTAAGGAGGTTGGTGTGAGAGTAGGGGTAAAAAGGAAGAAAATGTAGCATAGAGGAGATTTTTCCTCTTTTTTTTTTTTTTCTGCACTGTAAGTTATGTCTTCTCAATTTTGGGGTATAGAAAGCAGGCAAGAGGATATTATGTTTTTTTCTAATTAACCATGACTGATCAAACATTTCTAATGTCAGAGCTACAGAGGCAGGAAGTAAGAAATGTTTGGGAAGGAGAAGTTCATTCATATCTTGCCTTCTGTCTTACCCTCCATTTGACTCTGAGGTTAGTTGTGACTCAAGATAAAAGTAGAGAGATCACGATGCCTGGGAGGTTGGCCTTATGCAGTAAGCTGTATTCTGTGACTTTTGAGGCCAGCATTCCTATTTTGTATTCCTTAGGATTTTTCTGCTCCTCTCCACTTTCTCTGGCTCTATCCCTTCATTTCTTTACTCATATATATATATATATATATATATATATATATATATATATATATAGTCAATTGTCCTTATTTATTGCCTTCCTTACCCTGGCACACATATACTTTCTCTTTTCCCCTTCCCCATTACTCTTTTTCATACTTTCTGTCCCCAAAGCCCGCTCATACCTTTTTTTTTTTTTGCTTCCTGATATTCATCAAGATTGACATTCTCTTACAACTTGAAAGAACTCAATTCACACATTATTTAATTTAATCTTAATAATTTCAAAGGTTATTTCCATTTTATTGATGAGGAGTCAGTAGTTCAGAAAAATTACATGACTTGACCATGATCTTGTGAAAACCCCAAATGCTTGCTTCTAATGGAATAGTTGCTTCTAATGAATAATATAGTAAAGTAGAATATTGAAGTCCATATTCAAGTAGAATAACATTAGATTTTTTTCTATTGTAATTCCCTTTTTGTCCACATTTTAATGTAACTCTAATGCTTTATTCTTTCCTTCTACCTGAGATTCCTTCTCTTTTTGTCTCATTAACTCGTATCACATACTATTTAACCATGTACTATTTGATGTTATTGACTTTATTTTAATGACTTGCCTTGATAAACCCAAATCAGGATGTTTTATTTTAACACAATTTATAGAATGAAATTATCTACAAATACTCAATCAGGATTCCACCTGGTTTGAATTAATTAGCAGTGTAGCAGCAATGTATGTGAAACTTGTGATTTGGAAAACATAATTTCCCAATTAGGAACTAAAAGCATGATATAATCTGTAGGGTTCATTTGGTTTAATGTGTTCATTTATAACTCTTGAAGTTTTCTTTCTTTTAAATTCAGGACATTAGAAAACAGAAGAAAATATTTGAGAATTCATTGCAATATGTATAACAAAACATGTCTTATTTAATTACTATTCCCTCCTCAAGATAAGGCAGTTTTTATCTATCTATCTATCTATCTATCTATCTATCTATCTATCTATCTATCCAGCCAGCCATCCATCCTTCCTTCCTTTGCTAATTCTAAGTTCTGGCCAGGGCCCTCTTTGTTTCCTCCAATTTTCACCTACTCTTCACCATTGACATAGAATCTTAGTTTTCCTAAAGATTTTTCTTTCATTATTAGTTTGGTATGATGACTTGCTACCTTGTCTCAACAAATTCTCTGCTGCCATTGCTGCTACATTCTGTCCCAAGCCCTTTGGCTCTATGTTGCAAGCCCTATGCTGGGCTTGGTTCCCCTCATGTTCAATTTTGCTGAGCTATGTAAGCTAAGTATGCACATTCTCTGGAGCCTGTGAGCTCAGAAAGTAAGTCAAAGGCCCCCCTTGTTTCATTTGCTGGTCACTACCATTTTAGCTCAGACTATTCTGTTGTGTTCCATTGTGACCTTTGTATCCAATGATTCACATGGATTCTCCCCTCACCATGGAGAGAGGCGCTATTATCCTATACCTGAATTTTGAATGAGGAAAAATGCTTCTAGGCAGAATGCGTCAGCACAGACAGTCCTTGAAGAAACATCATGATTCACAGTTATTTTCTGCTTTCTTTCCCTTTCAATACATGGCTGGGAAGATTTTAAACTATACTGGGGCCTATGACCAGGACTGGGTATAGATAGAGTATTGTTCTTTAAATCTTCTGTCTGTCTTTATATGTCATAATGATCTCAACAATAAGATAAAACCATAGAAGAGCTACCAAAGACAAAAATGAAAATAAACAGATTTGCACCAAATTGGGCTATTGACATTTGGCTCTTTCCTGAATTTTTCCAAAAACAAATTTAAAAAAAACATTTTTCCATTCTGAAAGAAGGTCATAAGTCACCATTCCTCAAGGATTTCTGAGAAAGTGGAGCCATCTTGAGCTTTCCTTCTGGGCTAATGCCTGAGTCTCTAAGCGATCTGGAGACATCTAGCGCTGTCTGGCTTCAACTTTACCCTAAACAGTGTTTCTAAATTTTCCAGCAGGGCTGACTTCATGGGCAAGTGGTCTCTGTAGTCAGGTAGGGCACCACACTTAGAACGGCCTCGCTCTTGGTTTAACACTCTGCTGCCACCATATTGAAATTATTATTTTTGAATAAGAGACCCACACTTTCATTTTGCACTGAACTCCACAAATTATATAGCTAGTCCTGCTTCCCAGACTGTCTGCCTCAGAACCACCTGGCATAGGTATATAAGTCAGATCCCCTACTGTATCAGACACTCTAGGACTAAGATCCCTGAAACAGCATTTTAATAAACATCCAATTAATTCTTTCACAAAGTTTGCAGAGAACCACTGGCAAAAAGATTCAAGATATCAGGTTGTTGGGCAGCTTTACTTATTGAAAGATTTAAAACATAATTTTTGGCTTTTATTTCAAATAGGGAAAAAAAAGAAACATCCATAATTAAAAATGTTTTATGTAAAATATATTAGGTAGTTTTTTTTTTTATCGCCAAGATAAATATTTGTAAGTATGCCTAAATTGTTGATTTAAGAGTTCTCATGTTTGCTCATTCTGGCATTCCTTATTTATTTTAATTATTTGTCTCCCATTAAATTCAGGGCAATGCATCTCCTATTCATTAACTAATTAGACCCACTAAAAGGGAATAATATTGCCCTGAAAATAGTTTTAATTTCCTTCAACCCCCTCAAAATCTTGATGTATCAGAAAAGATGGAGTCCTCACACATCTTGTAGGTTTTTGAGAAGTGCTAGTTGACAATCTTGCAGGTGGATATACTTAGATTTTTGTTCCAAATGAATTCCAGGACAGGAAACAGCATCGGCCCCCCAGATGACTTCATCGGCAGATGTTAACCTGGCCCTGGATGGAGGGTGACTGGGGACTGTTGCCTTTTCATGGATTTGTGTGTGTGTGTGTGTGTGTGTGTGTGTGTGTGTGTGTGTGTGTGTGAGGGAGGACTGTGAACATGAATACAAGTAGTATCAGTTGTGCTAAGATTGTAGTGTTAAATATTTAATCTAGGTTAAATCACCATAGAGCCGTGAGGTGAAACAGCTTTTCATTATAGTGTATAGAACCCAGTTTTAACCAGCACTCTAGTGATGAAGTCTACTGATATGGAAAGCCCTGGATTCATTGGATTGCAGCACTGTTCATGTCTAGGCTTGAAAATTTACTTTTTCTGACCACATCAAGCTCAATCTGTGAACAAGAAACATTTTTCTAACACATATTTTAGACACTTTATAGGTCAATAGACTGTTTTGACTGCTTTTCTGTGTATTTTAAAGATAATATTTATATTTTTCCTTCTTATGAATGTAAGAGAATTACATGGCATAAAATTTAAGAAAAAAATTTATGTATTATTGGACAAATATTTTGATCCCTATTGAAATTTCATTTTACTGAATTCATTTTAATTAATCCTTAGAACTATTTATAATATATAGCTGTCATCTTCTATTTAAACATATGAATATATATTTTTGGAAGTTAATTAGCAATACTATTAACTTAGACATTTTACTATTATTGATTTTCTTTCATTGTATCAGTTTAGATTTAAAATTAAAACCTTTTGACATAGAGTTCACTTTTAAGAATAAACTCTTTTTAATCTGAACCTTCTACTGTCCTTTTGATAAGTTCTTTAGAGAAGAATAAGAAAATATATATGCATAAGTCAGATCTTAAAGACAAACAGTATAAATGATTTCCCGGGAGCCTCTTCTCATCTTTCTGTTTCCCTCCTGAATCATCCTCCAAGCTCAGGATGTTGGGCAGCCTCTCAGTCCTGCTGCTCATAATCAGTCTCCTGTAATGCAAGCCTCATCCGAACCTTTCCCAGAATGACATTAAGGCATCTGCTCTGCCAGGATGTAAGTCCAGAGAAACAAATTGAACTGTACTAATTGCTTTGATTGCTAAAGTGAGTCAAACAACTGGGTCAGGGCTTTAAAAGATACAAACAAATACAACCTCACAAATATCTGAGATGTTCTATTTTGTTTTTGGTGTCATTGCCTAGTTAAATAGGGAACATGGTTTATGGATGTAGTTATTCATAATTTTCTTTGGGCTCTTTCTCTATAAAAGATCTGTCTGGTTATTAAAGAATAAATACAATGTTCTGTGTAAACGGATATTATGTACTATTATAATTGTTTGGTTAAAAAAAGGTAAACACTAGCAGGATCTTGAAAAGGTAATTTGTGTATTCAGGTGTATTGTGGTATTATTTATAATAGCCAACAGATGGAAACGATACAAATGTCCAAGGGATGACTAGATTTAAAGTGTGATGTATGCATACAATCAAATATTTTCAGCCTTAAAAAGAAGAAAGTCATGTCACATGCTTTAAAGTGGATGAAACTTAAGGACATTATGCTAAGTGAAATAAGCCAGTCGCAAAGACAGATAATGCATAATTCCATTTATTTGACACAGCTAGTCAAAGTCGGAGAAAGAGAGTAAAATGGTGTTTACCAGGAACTTGAGATGGGAGGGGGAGAAATGAGGGATTGTTCTTCAACAGGTACAGAGTTTCAGTTTTGCAAGATGAAAAAGTTCTTGAGATCTGTTGCACAACCGTGTGAATATACATAACACTACTGAAGTGAATACTTAAAAGTAGTAAATTTTTAATGTTTGTTTTTGCCACGATTAAACATAAGTACTTTAAAAAGTAAACATTATATGATTGCTGATTATTTCAGTTACAGCAGGCAATAAAGTTTAACCTTAATTTTAAACTTAATTTTAATTCAAAACTTAACAGTCGTCGTCTTTTTTTGAGCCAGTTAACGTTCCCTCTGTTGTATCATCTGCTACTACACGAGTTAGCTAGGCCAGCTATTATCTGAATGTTTGCCCAATGTTTCATGGCATTGCTACTAGGCAGAAAATTAAAATGGTACGCCTTTACAACAGCAATATAAACCCAAAGAATAGCTTAGTTGCTAAATACTTTATAATTAATGTTATACAACATTCCAAAAGCACAACTCTTCAATCTTCTTAAATTTAAAGGTTGAGAAGAGAAAACATATAAAAAATCCCAGTTCCCTTTCATTTTTGCTTTCAAATTTTAAAAATTATTATTTTGACATTAAGAAAAGTATCTTATATTTATAAATAATAAATGCTTGGAGTTAAAAAGGAATTTTAGTTGAAATTAACCATTTTGTTTAAATTGTACATTAGTATTTGAAAAGTAAAGTTCATCAACAGATTGCCCATTTTACAATTACAAATTCATTTTCCATTATCAGGCACTGCACTACAATTAGGAGATTATATGTGTAGGCTTTCTGTTCACCAATTTACTACAATTCGTATAAATACTAGAAAGATACTCTGGGCTAAATGTTTAAAAATTTTTTCCAATGACTAAATCTTGACTGTTGTAAAATGAAAATGGTTTAAATTCAAGTTTGATATAGTCCAGTTACAGAAGTGCTTTGCGGGAGTAGGACCAAATTCAAGGTAATATATCTAACGGCAATCTTTACTTGGCACAGCTATATTATTTTGTACTAGTATTTCTCTGATTGACGGATCTTTTGTCGTTCTCAGTAGCCATTTGTCCTTTATAGGAATGAAACAGATTTTAAGAAAATATATTGAGCAAATTTATTACTTTGAGAAATGTTCAGCTCAATCTTTGCAAGCAATATAAATTCACAGTTCATTGCATTTACATTCTCAATGAATTATTGGGAGACTTCTACAAAAAGTTTTTGCTCAGATTTTGATCATTACTTTTGGCTTAGGAATGTGACTCCATAGGAATTCAACTATTAACCACATATAAAATGCAAGGGTTTTTTTCCCTTAAAATCTCACTCATGTAGCATATTTCAATCGCCTCAGTTATATATCAGCCATCTGTAATCTAAGCTAGACTACTGCTTTGTCTAAATCATTGTGTCATTTATTTTTATTCTTTCCTTTCAGATAACCAAAATGCAATCAAAATGGAATTAGAACAAAATGACGGAATAAGAAAAAAACATTACAAGTGAGAGCGTATTATAATACAGCTCTTTGTTAAGGATTTAGGCACATCATGGTTACATGTATTTTCTTCATGTAAAAACTAAATTTATAGTTTTCCTGTTAAAACGGTCCTAGCCTGTCTTCTACCACTAGTATTATAAAGGAATTCCACTGTCTTGGAGTAAAATGGAATTTACAGTAAATGTAAGTAAGGTAAATATATTGGGACTTTTTTTTTTATTTTTGTTACAATAGTGTTGCAATTTGCCTAATAGAAAGCATATTGCTGATTGTGTAGAATATCCGCAGAGTGCCGGTGCCGCTTATTGGCAGGAAACAAGGACTCAAATGAAATTTAGAAACAAAAGTTAGGGCAGTGAAACTATTCACGAGAATAGTTCTTAACTCTTTCATTTTGACAAATGTTTTTATTTGTGAAATTATGATTTTTTTCTAGTAAGCTATTTACCAATAAACAAAGAAACACATCCATAATATATTAAGCTATCTCAGACTTTTAAAATTCTTCCCTAGGCCTGTGGGCTTCCTTATAGCTCTCAGTAGATGGTTTTATCTCCTAAGCCTCAAAAAGCCTATCAGGAGATAAATTTCTCGACTTCCTATTTCTTTCTCTACCCCTTTCTACTAAGCTAGCTCTCTAGACCAGGATATAACTTACTCCTTTCATTTTAAAGGAATTATTCTTCCTGCTGTCAGAAAGTTAGTCTTTTTTTCTCTTTGGCCACACTTTGTGTACCTAAATATCTTGTATCAATGATTCTCCCCTTTCTTTACATGTCAGTATATAAACCCTCTGAAGTCTGTATCAACCAAAACAAAGGAGAAACATACTTGCAAACTCACACCCCCACAGAACCCTCCGTTGAGCACCACCTATCTACTAGGTTATTTTTCTAATTCATTTATAGCTGAAATTCTCCCAAAGACATTTGTCTCCACCTCTTCATCTTTTTTTTTTTTTTTTTGCATCCGAATTCACTATCATTCACTATCACCATTTAACTAAAACTTCTCTTTCCAAATCATCAGGGTCCTGATTGCTAAATTCAACACTTTTTTAGTCTTCTTTCTTTTACTGCATCTCTCTTCAATGTTCAATATTATGTTATGGTCCACTTTGTCTATGAAACACTCTTGGTTTCCATCATACCCATCCTCTATGGTTCTCAGGATATCTTTTTCTCGTCCTTCTTCCTTTACTTTTCCTTAAACATTGTTACTCCCTAGTTGACTATGCTCCGTCCTCTTTCCTTCTTAATGTACACATTATCTGTGAAAAGCCTTTCAACTTTGCTGGCTTCAACTATGACCTGCATGCTAATGAATCTCAAGACCACATTACATCTCAGCTTTCTCTCCTGAACTTTTTCCCCTTGACTGTGTCACAGGCATCTCAAACTAATTTGGCCCAAACTGGAGTCTCTACTGAATCTTGTTCTATTCTGTGTGCTCTCTTATTCAGTGGATCAGTAGCTATTCAGTTCTCCAAGATAAAAGGGGACACAGTCTAGGTTTCAACTTTTCTCTTCATGTCATACCTAATTAGTGGCAGAATTTTGTCAATTTTGCATCTTTAATGTCTTCTGAATTTATTCCCTTCTCTTGTTATTGGTTGGATTTTGACCATTGTTACCCCTGGATAACGGTCAACATACTACTCCTTCTAAATCCAATCCCGATCCCATAAAATCCATTCTTCATATTAAAATATAATAATTTTTCTAACACAAGCATCAGATCATGTCAATCTTAGTTTAACATCTTTAATAATTCTTCAATGGCTTTAGGGAAAAAAGCCAACTCATTAGCATAGTAAAGAAGATCCTTTATTTGACCCCTATCTGACTTCCCAAAACTCTTAATATACTCTGCTATTTATTTCTTGCAGTCTTCATTCAAATCATGTTAAACCTCCCTCGGTTTGGAAAGGGCCAACCGTGCTCCTGCCTATGTGTTTTTGCAAATCCTATTACTGCTGTTTGGTATATCTTTCCTATCTCTTTCATACCCACGTATCCTTCAAAACATAGCCTGGACATCAGCTCTTCAAAGAAACTTCCCAGTGGTTTAGTTGTCTGTCCTGTGAGCTCATTTTCAATGCTGTGCTTAGCTCATAGCACTTTTTCATTTATATTGAAATTATTTTCCTCTTCAAACTTCTGGAAGTCAGGAACCTTTATCTCTGATTTCTCAGTGTCTGGAAACATGGTAACTGACAGAGAGTTTGTGCTAAGTAAATGGAAAAAGAATGAATGAAGATAGAAAGAAAATTAGCTGTTTTCTTAGAGCCAAATAAAGAATTCCGAGATCCTGTTCTAGCTTACACTGAGATTTGAGAGAGCCACTCAATATCATTATCTAGAAAATAGAATCGATTGTGATGATTTCTAATTTTCTTTCTGAAAGGTTTGACAATGGAATTTCCTGAGTATAGTATTTTAGGACCAGGATATACTTTAGAAATTAAAGTATCTGCTATTCACACATATCTCAGAATGTATAATGTCAAATAAATATTTAAGCAGATCAACGATATTAAAGACAAGATGCAAAAACTCTGATAATTACATATCAAATAATCTTTCTTATCAAAATATTTTTGGCAGTGCGATGTATATAAAAGTTGATCCATTCTAATAAGCTTTGTAACTGTACAGTTTCAAAATCCAAGGGAAGAAAACGCTCTCCTTTTTTTTATGTTTTCTGAAATTCTTTAATAAGTTTATCAATGACAGAATTCCATTGCCATTTTAATGTTGTCTTTACCTTGTCAAATGGTTGAGAAGTAAACCAATTCAGTCACAAAGTGTTTTGTTTACTTAATCTAAGACAATGGGTTTGACTTTTGCCTCTATTACCTGGAATTGTGAATAAATCAGCCAGTAATTATGATATCCTGCAATTATTAGGGCCTAACAACATGTCGAGTGCTGAGTTGTATGCATTCAAATACCTGTTTTTTAGATATTATTAGACATCTCTGGAATGGTTAAAGGAAAATTCTCATAATCCCAAATAAGTTTGAAAATCAGATAAAAAACCTGATATGCCTAATGATACGTTAATCTAAAAAGTCAAAAGTAAAAAAGCAACAAAAATATTAACAACCACAAAACCCATAAATCCTTCTAAAGTCTACTACCCAAATATTTCTCTTGCTTTTGAGAATTTCCACCTGTAACCTTGTTCTACCTTCATATGCAGAACTCAAGCCTCATACATTTCATCTCGCCAAGAATTTTGTGTATAGATATGCATGCTCACACAAACAAGTCTCATCAATTACCATGTAGCCTCGCGCTCATTCTCCCATGTCCTCCCACATCCTGTTTTTCCTCCTACTTCCGTTGCACTTCCAAGATTTGTCTTCTGTAAGCATGTAAGCCAGTTTGGGGAGATAGTCTCTCTTTATCTTGATGTAATACTCCTTTGGAGACTTGCTAAAGTATCATTGCCTTGTGACCCAATGTTTGATAAGATTTTGGGGTAATAAGCTCTTAGACCAATAGAGATGGGACTAGAAATAATCCATCTTGCCTATTGTCTCTGTTTTATGAATTATCACCCAAAAGGCAAGCCTCTCCATATATCAAGAAATTCTTAAACAGAGGACTCATATCTTCTTGGGGGTTGGTCTATATAGTCAACATTTAAGGCAAAATTAAAATTAACTCTTGAAAATCTTTTAAATTATGTTTACAGGATTGTGTGTGTGGTTTTGAGGATACAATTCAGTACAGCAATTCTATGAGAACAGCTAAAGTAGACTAAAGGAAAGAATGAAAAGTAAGAGTATAGGAAGGTGTGTTTGACTTGTTTCCTTAAAGGTAACCATTACATTCCCAGTGGTTAACAAGGTGGAGGATTCTGAAATGGTCAGGCTTATCTACTGACTAATTTACAGTTTTTAAATACTAAACCTTTACAGTTTTACTACACATATAGTTTGATTTGTAGTAGTGAGGATTAAATGAGATAATATGCATGAATCTGCATAGCTCAGGCTTGGCATATAGTAAATGCTCAAAAAAATCTTTCCTGGATTCAAGGGTAAATCTCTCTTGGTTACATTAATACATACACTTTGAAAATGGTTCATCTGTTTCCTGTTTTTTCAAGTTGCTTTTCCTTTCTGGACAGCTATCATTTTCATTAGTCTCATGACCCCAAAGTAGAATCACCGATTCTTCAGGTGTCAAGATCTGAAGTCAGCCTGTATGTAGATAAGAGTGTGTGTGTGTGTGTGTGTGTGTCTGTGCATGCGTGCGTGTGTGTGTGTGTGTGGTGGTGAGGCTTTGTTGGACCCTTAACACCGCCCACGCTCCCCTGTACATTTCTCCTCTAGCCTAACACCCTTATTACCCCCGCTCTTGCTCTATCCTCTAAAACTCCTCTTTCTTGAGTAGCAAACTCTCCAATAGACTTATCTTTTTCCTCTAGTTTTTTTTCCTTGCTTGATAGCTGGCTGGTTACTCTCAGCCAGGATTTTATTTTTTAGTTGATGTAATTTCTGTTTATTTGTTTGTTTCATATTCCATGTTCTTCAAGGCCAGAAGTGGAGTATCCTTGCTTCCCAATGTTGCTTTCAGACCATTACTCCTTCTTACTAAAACTCTGCTCCTTTGAAGCTAACAGTATCATCTAATAATATCAGTTAACATTTATTGAATATTCTGTTGAGCAAGGTAGTGTGCTACTCATTTGCACACATTATTTTACTGAAAAACTCACAATAACTCTGTAAGCTAGAAACTATCATTTTCACATCATTCTGAGCTTTGCAGAGGTCAATAATCTTGTTCACATCTGTACATGTGGATAGAAGAGTGCCTAACTCATTGGGTTACTATGAGGTATAAATGAATACACACACACACACACACACACACACACACACACACACAGTGCTCAGGGAATATAGTGTAAGTGTTTGCTGTTATTTTTGTTGTCCATGGGAACTCTGTATAAAAGAGGGGGAGCTGGGATTCAAACCCTAGCAGTCCAGTCTGACTCTAGAACATATAACCTAAATCATTATGCATGGCCGGGTGACGTTCTACTGACCGCTCCTATTCAATAATAATATCCTTGGCTCACAGCCTTCGAAGCCAATTCTGCTTCAGTTCTAGTTCCACCCCCCCCCCCATAGGGCATGAGGTTGCACGTTCTCCACCCTTATTCTGATTTCCTTTGTCTCCTCTACTGAAACTTCTTCTTCTACCTTTTTCACGTTACCTCAGGCACTCACTGCCACAACATGTCCTGCATCCTTCACTATCTCTGAAGTCACTAACTCACATCTCTCACTGTCCCATCACAGCCCAGTGCTGCTTTGGCACATCTTCACTGAGGCACCCATTCCATGAACACCAATGCACTTTCACTATCTTTCAATTGTCTTTCAATTGTCTTTCACTTTTCATTCTGCCCAGCTTATATTTTATGGTTCTAATCATAATCATTTCCTATTAGAGACTCTCAATTCCCTTATTCACCTCTGTGCCTCTCATACTCATCTAAAGAACTTTAGCACTAGTCGAGCCTACTTATCTACCTTCTTTGTACCTACATATGAATAATTGTATAAGGCAGGAGAAAAGTGAATAACCAGGCTGCCTGATTTTTTTTAGTTTAATGAATTCATTGTCATATTTAAGTGCCTTAAACACACACTTGGCACTGCATAACAATATAGTGTTCCCTCAGTAAACATAACCACTCTCGATAATTTTTTTATGCTTTCCCCTCACCTCACATTTTGTACACCTTCTCCCTACACACACTCTCACTAATGACTTTGCTTCTTACCTTGTTAAGGAGATGGAGATAGTGGAATGGAAACTCCTTCAGCTTCCATCATCAGACCCATTAAACCACCTTGGCATTATTCGCTTCCTTTCTCACTTCCTCTTAGTGCAGAGGAAGTGTCTCTCTTCTGGTCAAAGACCAGCCTCTTCTGCATATGTTCTGCTTACTGTTTTTGCAAAGGCTTTCCTCCTTTTCTTTTCTGCATGTCTAACTCTCCCTTCTCAGCAATGTTCCAGGATGGTCTATACTAAAAAACCTCTTGCAACTGCACGTACCCTTTCAATTTCTAGGAAAGTTAGTTCTGAAATGGACTGCCACCTGCAATCTCTCTTTCCATTTTCTTACCCTGCATTCACTGTATTTACACCTCATCAGCCCACTTCCACTTGGCGTCTATACCACTTCTTCACTAAAACTGCTTTTTCTAAGGTCACCAATGAATTTCATGTTGTTAAACCCAATGGATGCTATTTTATCTTTAGTTGATTCACTCACAGGATGGCTCCATTTTTTTCACTCTGATTGCATCTCTTTAGAGAGAACTTCTTTGATGACTCCAGCTAAAATAGTCCCTTCCCCATAGGGGCGCCATTAGATCTCTCTGCTTTATTTTCCTCAAGCACTTATCTGAATTGATCTTGTATGTTTATTGGTTCATTTGTTGACTGTGTGTCTCCTGCCCCCACCTAGAATAGTGCCTGGCACATCACAGATGCTCAATGAGGATTTGTTGAATGACAGACACAATACTGTATTTAGAATCTTCTCTCCCTTCCAACAATAAAACTTTTGTTAACTGGGTGAAGTTTGTCAGCCTAACTCTCTCTCCCATATTAGGACCTATCTCCCCCAATCAAGGAGACTTCCTAGTGGGCCACCCTCACTCTCAGACAGGTCTGAGTCCCATGTAGGACCAACCTCATTTAGGGTCTGTGCTTCTCATTCCTCTCCTCCTCCTTTTCTTCCCACCTATCCATACTATTCCGGCTACATACTTCTAGTCTTTTCTTTTTCTTTATGATCCTCAGCTTTAAAACCTTTTTCTTTCTAAGCACTAACTGTAAGTTGCTGTGTTGGTAGGCCTCTCTGAGCCAGTTCAGGAATGTTGCTGTCTTACACTTGCTCTGTAAGCCTGGAAACCTTCCCTGTTTGGGGCCAGCTGGCCAAGTTCCAGATCTTGTCTCTAGTCTTCTGAAATCTTAAGTATCTAGGTCACAGTTATTTGTAGACTTGTTATCTGGCCACTAAACGACTGTGGTCCACAGTGAAGCATACTGACAGGGAAAAGTAGAATGAGTATCCCTATGAGAATCTCAACCTTTATGTTTTTCTAGGGTGGGTTTGGCTAGTCTAACAAGGCAGAGCAGCCACAGTGTCCAAAAGAATATCCAATTTAAAAAGTCACCAACTGCCAGCCAGACAATGTTACTCTCCATTCTCCTATTGTTAAACAAACAGGAAGACGAAACAAAGACCGGAAAGGTATTAGTGAGAAACATTTTGGATTCTAATTTTGTGACACGTTGCCTTTGAGTGGTCATAAATTCCTTTTAATCATGATTTAATAATAAAAGTATTGTCATATACACTTAGGCATAAATATCGCCTCGATATCTGAACTCAGCATGGATATATGCTAGAAACGTAACACCAAAAAGACCCAGAGGGGCGATCAAGTGCACTGGCTTACGCAATTTCAGCCTCTACTCTGACCAGGCCCAGTAAAGATGCCATATCCAGAAGGATCATTTAGCTTACCATTCCAAACTTGGGTAATATTAATAATTATGTTGGGATAACATGAACAAACTGGGGCAATTCTAAGAAAATGGGAACGTAGTCATTCCAATCATAATTCTTATGATAACTGTGGACCAGTCCAGTCTCCTATAAGCCAAATGGAGGCTCTGGCCCTTGCGGCCGTAATTCATCACATCCTCTGGTCCCCCAGGCTCCTAGGTATCTAGAAGGCACAGTCAGTCATGAACTAAGGATTTATTTAATTGTTACAAGTGCAGTTTTGTAGTCTCACAAGTTTGTGAAACATGGACTGTATCCTTTATGGTGTTTTCCTCCGTATCTCTCACAAAATAAAGGAGGCCCTCAATAAATGACTTTAAGAAGGAACTGAGAGAGAGGCTTGAATAAACTAACTTCCTTTTCTCCAGCCTAACTGCTGTTTAATTCAATCCTAGTCTGCTATGGCAAGTAAAATCAAGTTCTTTGTAGAAAGCATCTTACTTGCAATACACTTGCAGTTTCTAGCGGAAAAAATATAGTATGTGTGTGCGGCGGGGGCATGGTGGGGTGGGTGACAAAACAAAATAGAAAAGAAGTGAGGTTGGAATTACAGCTAAATTTCCCTCCCTCTCAAAACAGTGTGAATGTATGTGTGTGTATACATATGAATATGGATGTACATATTTATATGAAGCACATGAACAAATACATTTCTTAGAGGAAAGTTATTATAGAGATGCCAAAAGCAAGCTAATCACTAATTTGAAAATGTTTATATATAGTAAGATTTTGAAAAGGCCGGGACACCAGGATGCTTCACCTCCTTAGTGTGGATTTGTTCTCCACCCACTTTTTCTCCGTGAGCAGATTCTGGTTATTCTCCTTCCATTTAAGCCCTAAGGCGAGCCCTGGAGCAGGGCACCAGCATTCTCCTCCCTCCTGGCTGTAAGCTGTGAGTAGTCAACCATGAGAAGAAAAAAGAAAAGCTGTGAATACTGAGATTATGAGGCATATCTGGAAGTAAAGAAATCTTTTCCTTGGTGGCTCAAGGAATTTATCTCTTCATTTTACATATGCCTTATATGGGCATGAAGTCTTATATTCCATAAATGGGTTCACCTTTGAAAGTTATCGACTCCCACCTTCCTTATCCTGAATTGAGTTTGAGTGAGAGAGCAAACTTACTATCGCCTATTGGACAGTTCTGATTGTTAAAAGTTGTCTTCCTTTAATTGAACTGAAATCTGTCCTCCTGGTGACCAGCTAGTTCCTGTTTGTCCACCACTGTCCTGGTTTTAACAAAAAAATTCTACATTCTGGGTACCCCTTAGTCCTGGCAAACCAGGGCAGTTGGTCACTCTGTCTTTAATGTTGGCCTTATTCTCTGTCTTGGGCTATGCAAAGAAGTGCTATTTTTTTTTCTTACAAACACCTTCATTTTGGCATATGTAAGGTACATTTCTCTTGCTTTAAAAATTGTCTACTAACATAGCTTTAGATTCTTTATCTTCCACTTAATCTGCCCAGAATGTGCTGTCCTTCATTGGAGGAGGAGCTTTCCTTCCTATACATGCTTCTGTGTGTGTGTGTGTGTGTGTGTGTGTGTGTGTGTGTGTGAACACTTATTGTTTACCACCTACTTTTTTTTCTTATCTTACTAAAAGGAAGAGTTATAGCAAATATGAATGGGGATCGCATCCTTCGATCCAAGGTTCCACAGTGGCCAGGATTACTTTACCTCGAAGGTGATAAACTTTCATCTTCACTGTCTACCTCAGCCTCATGGGCCACACAAGAAACTAGACTTTACTCTTTTTCTCTGCTTCCAGGCAGTGAGCACACGGGAGCAGGATGAAGCCTGTCTTCTAGAGGCAGCTGGAAAGTTCTGTGATTTTTATTCAATTTCCAATTTTTCTAATTCATGGGTGAGTAGGTCAGGACAGCCATGCCGTGCAAGCCTGGCTGTCTTTAATTTAGAGTGGGTGAGAAGGAGGAGGCATCACCAATTTCTCTCATTTTTCTAGAAAGCCCAACACTTTCTCAAGAATTATTAAGTCCAATTCTTTGGTTTCTCTTTTGGTTTAATTCTACAAATCTTTTCTTCATCCTTTGCAATAAACATGGAAAGGGGGAGCAAATCTTCAAACTTCAAGTCCATTAAGCTGGAATTTAAGGCTCAGTGCACAGAACTGAGCACGATATTCCACATGTGACAACTTGTTGTTGTTGTTGTTGTTCCAGAAATGACACTTCTTTAATACAGCCTGTAATCATGTCAGTTATTCTCATCGTCACTTCTTTCTGTAGCTTCTTACTGATGACTAAAATCTCTGATAAGGACCACATTTCTCCCTACACTTCTGCACTGGTCGTTTGGATCAAAGTCCAAGGGTTTGACAACCTCTGTACCTGGTCACTCACTTCTTAACTCATGGTGTGAGCCTCTTGACTTCCAATATTCCAGTGCAATGGTTGCCATTAAAATTACTGATGATTTTTTAGTGGACAATAATCTTCATCCCTGACTATCTGACTTATCACTATTCACTTACCCTGGGTGACGTCCTTTAAACCAATAACTTTCATTTACCACCTATGTATTAATAATTATCAAATATATACCTATAGATTTCTCTCGCAAGCTCCATATTCATATAACCCAATTGTCTGTAAGGTAACTCTACCTGGATATCTTACCTGCCCTTCAAATTCAACATGTTCCATATCAAATTTATTATCTCGGCATAAGATTCTGATTTTACTCCAAGATTCCCTATTTTGGAAACTGGCAGCACTGTCCATATAATCTCCCAAGCCAGAAATCTGAGTACCATTTTTAATTCTACTCTCTTTTTCTTACTCTACCTTCAATTTGTCCTGTAATTCCTATTTCCTAAATATCTTTTGCATTCCTCTTTTGTTATTCATTCTCATTGTTACTACTTTACCGTGCCCTTTCTCACTGGTATTGCTTCAATAGCTTCCAAACAGTCCTTCCTGCCTCTAGCCCTCATTTTCCACACCGTTGCCAGAGTTACCTTTCTAAAAGGCAAATCACATTATGTCACATCTCTGTGGATGAGCTTCCATATTCCTGAGAATAAAGATCAGACATTTTGGTTTAACACACCAATGTCGTGCTTGGCCTGTCTCTTGACCATGCTTTAGCCTCATGTCCCAGCACCACCCTCCCATCTCTGGTATCCTCATCCCAAATATTCTCAATAATAGGCAAGTTTCTGAGTACAACACATTGCTCCACACCGCAGTGCTGTTTCCACATGCTGCTCCCTCTACCTGGAATGCTATTCCTGCCCTACCCTTATCAGATCCAGCATACTTGTCCTTCAGAATCATTTCAGAGGTCACACTGTCTAGATGTCTCTCCTGACCTTATCTTCCTCCATGATCAGCTAGTCTTGTTTTTGTTGCTCCTATTGGAATCTAACTAAAAAAAACATGCCTGAATGGGTGGCTATTTCAATTCTCCACTGAGATGGCTCAAAAGAAGATCTTTGGGTGGAGCAAAGATTTTCTATAGAAAACCACTCTACATCTGCGCCATTAACAAAAACGAATGAATTATCAATGTCCCAAACTCTGTACTATAGACTGTGGTAGATCTAACACATCCTGGAATATATTCAGAGGAGGGGTCGTGAATTGCCTGTCAGTCACAGAGAGTTTTCAGTAGTTTGCTCAAGAAACATCTGGCTTGACAAAAGAGCTTCTCAGTAAAACTGACAAGGTGTTAAGTAATCACATGAATGATTTGTTAGATGGAATTATTGAATATAAATGAATTGAACCAGGAAATAGCCCCAAAATAATGATTTTTACCTTCAGAATTATTGGTCATTACCTATTCTTTTCAATAATTATTAGATAGCTGAACCAATTAATTGTCTATTGCTGCTATTAGTTCACGACAATAAAACTATGTCATCATTGTATGGGAGGGATATTTTTCGTTCTCTCTATAGGGTTTTATTTCATTAAAATATAAGTTTAGGGAAAGTAATAAGTAAAAAGTAATAAATAAATTTGATCTTTTAGGAAGCCTTTAAAGATCCCAAGTCTCACAGTGGTGTTGCATTCTCTCAGTTTTCTCTCATGAGCAATATCAGTTTCTGGTTTTGGCTATTTTTAATGAGGAATTTTCTACATGAGTTGACATAGCTAATCCTAGAAGAATGCATGGGGAGACAGCACCCCTCTGCCACACTGACACTGGCAGAGCGTGGTACTCTGTGGATAATCAGGCTGCACAGAGCAGTTTTCAACTGTACTGTGATTGTTTATCTGTATTCTTCACTGTACAGCTGTGCTCATTATTTCTCTGAGCGCGTGTCGAGAAGCACAGGGCTTCTGGCTCCTGCGTGGAAGCCCCCATGCAACAACGTGTACCATTCCCACTGAACAAGGGGCACTGGGATTGGTTTGGAGAGGTGAAATAGTTTCCTTGTTGCCATCCCCGTCATATGGCATGTGGGCATGTGCAGGAAAGCGAGGCCACCCCTGGCATCGCTGTGAACATGTGTGTGTGTTTGTGCTTGTGGGTTCGCTCACGGGTATGAAGAGGGTGCAGGTGGTTTGGTCTACAGGATCAGAGGGCTTGAGCGGTGTGGGTGGACATGGCCCACCATGATCTTTTTCAAAGAGATAGAAAAAGGCAAGCTTTTATGTTTTAGATGGTGGGCTCATTTGAGCTTCTTTGTGCATCCAGGAATCAGGCAGCACACCACAGGGAGCAGAGCTGGCCAACGGCTGAGTCCTGATGATCCTGAGTGAGTGAAGGAGTGAGGCAGTGTGTGTGTGTGTTGTGTGTATGTGTGTGTGTGTGTGTGTGTGTGTGTGTGTGTGTGTCCACTTCTACTGTGGGACTTCCTTGCTAATAGGCCTTAAGTAGAAAATCTTCTAGGGAGTGTAGTCCAGCTATTTTTTTTAGATGTGCACGAGAAGAAGTCAAGAAGCACACATCAGCTGGCAGAGAGTTCTTCCTTTGCCGGATCGATCAGCCCTGGTTGAAAGCTGTCTCTACAGTGCAGTATTTATGGCACTTTACGCTGTGGCTTTGTAGGTTGCTTCATTTCAGCTGTTCATAGAGGAGCTGATTTTTGTCAGAACAACAACAAAAAAACGTATTCTTGAGGTCAAGGTTTCCTTTTTCTCTTCTTTAAGATTTCTTGAAAATACTTAAGAGGTTAAACAGTTGCTACATGACTAAACAGTGAAAGGCACTACATTGTTTAGAGTAAATAAGGGAGTCTTTATGAAAACAGTATGATGTATACAGTGGTTTCTGCATGAATCAAATTGTATACTTTCAAAGCTTAATTGATATTCTTAGGTGGGATGATGGCTTGGTTCCCATCAGTATACTGAATGGACTGGTGCCAGCCTATAAGGGATAATGATTTCCAGCAGAGGAGTACAAATATTCCATATTAAAATACCAGCACAAACTTGAGTTCGAAAATTATTTACAACCTTGAAATTCAAAAGGGATTGTCAGGGTGCACATATGAACACATACAAATGATTTATCCTAGTATCTAATGAAAATTTTATTTTTCACTAGTTTAAGAAAACGGTAATTCTTAGATGAAATTATGTATCTCTGTTAGGAAGATTATGATGATTTACCTGGTCTTAGAAATAGTAGGAATAAATAGTAGGAATAAAAAAGAGAAATACATAAATGGAAGCCCTCTTTTCCCTTTCACTTTTTCTTAGCATATATTTTTTAAAAGTAACTATTTCAGAAAGTAAAATGGATACAATTTATTGATAGAGTGTGTTGCAGAAGAATCTTTCTTTTTGAGTTTACAGTTCCTATGGGAAGAAATGCAGAAGTCTTTCAGCTATTGAAAAGCATTGGAGTGTGATAGCAGAGCCTAAATAATGTCCTGTTTTTAGTCAGTGAGGGTGTTCGATATGTCCCTTGTGTACCGGTAAGAACAAATGTACAGATACTTCCATGACATTGGGCTGTCTTCCTCTAAATGTTTTTGTTCTACTCTCAGTGGTGTGAAGGGAAAAAAAAAAAAAAAAAAAAAAAACCCTGTAACTCATAAAAATCACATTTCTCTATTTTATTTCAAGTACAAGTTTTGTTCCAGAGACATATTTAAAGTGGAGAATAGGACAAAATATGTTTTATGTTCCCATTCATCTTTAAAATAGCCTCTCGACACTGTTAACTTGAGACTGGACAATTACTTGGCACATAACCCATGCAGACACCAACCTTGACATAATTAAAGGGAATCCTTCTCGAAGGGTGAAGTGTTCTTGAACAATTCATTGGAAACATTAGGTACGAATGCATTCTTTTTCTATATCCCATGCATGCCAACCTTCTCACTGCTCATTTTATGTAAATGGTTTTGTTTGTTTCATGCTTCCTGTTTTATTTCCACATTACCCCTTCCCTGTGACTCATATTAGTTGAGCAGATATGGAGATATTCCACACATGTGTAATTCAGGTCCCCTCAGAGAATTTTTCTGTTTTTTTTTTTTTAGAGGTGCTTACACAGCATTAAAAATAACTTACATAAGTTTTCAAGTGTCAAAAACCCTATGGGGGGCAGGGGAAAGACTTTATTTAGCTCACCTTTCTGCTCTTGCTAAAGAAAATACATTCTCTGAGCATGGATTATAGATATGAAGAACAACATTTATTCCAGCCTAATGTTGGGTCTTACTTTATGCTCAGGTTAATAGAATTAATGGCTTGCTTACTTAGAGAGAATGTCAGTTGCCATTGTGAATCCTTAAGGGACCAGGTAGAAACATCCTTCTCAACATACACACACAAACACAGACATATACTTTATGTGTTTATATTATTATGTAAGCATGTAAAAAACTGGAGGTATGATCCTAAAAATGTTCTGACAAACACGATGTCCTTAACTGCTTCCCCCAACCTTCTGCTTAAGAAAACACACATGGGTTCTCACACCCTTTTCCTGTAACATTGTGTTAGGGGACATTTATGGGCTTAGTTTCCTGAACTCCCTTTCTTGGTCTTGCCTGTTCTCATTCTTTTAGACTTTAGCTTCAGATCCCAATTTCTTTCTGGCCTTGGTCATGATGCTTTAGAGTTTCTCTTGCTTTCCAGCATGCTCATATATAACATTGTGATTTATAGTAAGAAATACATATTTTTGTCTTCCTCCCCATTTCTGGCAAGAGCTTCTAAAACCCTTGGAATTTCCTAAGTGCACAAACTGTTTGAGGTGTTTGCTTGTCATGTTAATAAGGCGATTTTAGGAAAGCCCTTAGGTAACCTAAGAATGGAGGCTGGTTGCCAATGGAAACAACCTCATGATTAAATGGTTGGAACTTTCAGTGCTCCCTCCCCTGGCAAGTAGGGTAAAGAAACTAAAGACTGAGTTCAAATACCAAAAGCTCATGATTGAATCAATCATGCCTCCTAAGGAAACCTCCATAAAATCCCCCGAAGGGATGAGGTTCGGGGAGCTTCTGGGTTGGTGAACAGAGAGAGAGAGAGGCAGGGAGGGTGATGTGCTGGGAGAGAGTGAGTGGGGCTCTGTGCCCTTTCCCCATCCTTTGCCTTATGCATCTCTTCTTTCTGGCTGTTCCTAAATTATAGCCTTTTTTTTTTTTTTTAAGTTTCTTGGGGTGACATTGGTTAATAAAATGAAATAGGTTTCAAGTGTACAGTTCAATAAGACATCATCCGTATATTACATTGTGTGTTCACCATCCATAGTCACATGTCCCTCTGTCACTATGTATTTGACCCCCTTAACCCTTCTCTACCTTCCCCCTACTCACTTTCCCTATGATAAACATTAAACTGTTGTGTGTGTCTATGAATTTTTGTTTGTCTTGTTCATTTGTTGCTTTCAGTTTTATATTCCACACATGAGTGAAATCATATTGTTCTCAACCCTTTTCATCTGACTCATTTCACTTAGCATGATTATCTCAGGATCCATCCATGTTGTCATAAATGGCAGTATTTTATCCTTTGTTATAGCTGAGAAATATTCCATTGTATATATGTACCACATCTTTATTTAATCACCTATCGAAGGACACTTTGGTTGTTTTCATGTCTTGGCCACCATGGGTAATGCTTCAATGAATACTGGGGTGCATATATCTTTATGGATAAATGTTTTCAAATTTTTTGGTTAGATACCCAGAAGAAGGATTGATGGATCATGTGTAATTCTGTTCTTAATTTTTTGAAGAACCTCCATACTGTTTTCCACAGTGGCTGCACCAATTTACATTCCTACTAGTAGTGTCTGAGGGTTCCCTTTTCCCCACAGCCTTTCTAACACTTATTACTTGCCTGTTGATGAGAGCCATTCTTACAGGTGTGAGATGGTATCTCATTGTGGTTTTGATTTGTTTCCCTAATAGATAGTGAAATTGAACATCTTTTTATGTGTCTGTTGTCCATTTGTTTATCTTCGGGAGAAGTGTCTATTCAGGTCCTCTGCCAATTTTTAAACTGATTTTTTTTAATTGTTGAATTGTATGAGTTCTTTATATATTTTGGATATTAGCCCCTTATTGGAGGTATTGTTTGCAAATATCTTCTCCCATTCAGAAGGTTGTTCTTTTATAGGTAATCTAGTAATAAGACAAATGTTCCTCTGAGTTTTGTGAGCCACTGTAGCAAACTAAAACCAAGGATGGGGTTGTTGGAACCTCTGATCTATAGCCAGTAGGTCAGAAACACAGGTGTTAACCTGTACTTTCAGTTGGCATCTGAAGTGAAGGACTTGTAGGAATGAGTCCTTTCACCTGTGGGATCCAATGTTATCCCCAGGTGGATAGTGTCAGATTTGACTTGAATTGTAAGACACCTAGCTGGTAATCAAGAATTGCTTGGTGGTATGGGAAAGGCCCCCGTGCATTGAAACTGGTGTCAGAATTATACCATATCTAGGGTGACTGATCCCCTTTGGTCATATCCTGCCTTCATAGGTAACTTTCACCTTTCCTTGGCATCAGAGTTTATTTTTCTTTGTTTCTCATCCAGTAGCCAGCTAATTGCCCGCTCCTATAACCAGTCACCGCCTCAAGGGACTCTAGCCAGGATCAAATCTAAGGAAAGGGGAGTTGATAGAGAAAATTAAAATGCTTTTTCTCTTCTGTCCTTCGTTTCAATCACAGCCGTGAGCATCTGTGAGCTAAGAGTAGAATTCTACCATTTCATGAGTACCTGGAAAGAGATTAGAGAGAAGAGCTCTATCATCCATTTACTCAAGGACCTGTTTTAAGTCTTCTTTCCTTTCACTCGTTGAAGTAGAACACTCCTTAGTGATTTCTGTGTGTTTAAGTTTTCATTATCTCCCACTCAAATGTGGCTTCTATGGCTTCTGAGTCTCAGTGACAATTTGAGAAAGATTGAACCCAGGTACTCCTCCCAGTTTTTTGCCTTCTATGACCTTGGCTTGTGCTCACCTTTCTCAGCAGCAGGGACATGGCCACCAGATTATCTTCCTCAAAGCAAGTCAACATCAGGAGAGAAACTGGGAAGGTCATCCCCTTGAGGGAAACCTGTTCTAACCTGCACTAACCCTTTGCCACAACTTCTAGTGGTTTACAAAGTGCCTGCCATGCTCCCCTGAGAGGGGCCAGATTGGCAAACTAGCACAAAAAAGTACTCTTGTTCAAACAAAAGTGGGATTCAAAGATTCACAACATTTTAAAGTCACAAAAAGTTGGATATTAGGATTCTGTTGCTGCAAAGATTATCAAAGGAAAACATCTTGCTCTGTCATGTTATAATAAGCAGAAATCTTTTAAACCCATTGGGCAGAGACTTTGAATAAGTGATGATAGTAGGGTCTTTACTCTGATAGGGATTTTAGCTTGGGATTGGAGAACTGTTAATTATTATATAGTTCAGATAGGTAAGGAATCTGTTCATTTGTGCAGCACAAAAATTTTTAAAAAGCACATTAATGCCTTTCTAAAGGTTCCCACTGATAATAATTTTAACCAAGGTGAAAATATATTTAATAGTGTCATCTAGGGCTAAGTTTGTTTAAGAAAAAAACCTTTCAAAAATAATTGTTTGAAGTATGTAACTGATTCATACTTATATTAAATATAGGTTCTGTATTTTTGCCATAGCATCTTTGCTGTAGACATCTTTGCCACAAGTATTTTTGCCACAAACATTTTTATCACATAACTGTTTGGCTGTAAGGCAATTTTTCTGTAAAAAAGATAAATGGTTGACATTTTGTTATTGTTGTTGGGGTTCATTCCTCCATGGACAAATCAATCAAATGTCGTAAAAAAAATAATAACAGTTTGACAGTTGGGTTTTCTTTTATTTGGTTGGTTTCATGTCTTCATTGACAAATCAACCACCTTTGGCAGACTTAGTATATTTAAGCTAGTCATCAGTTAGGTTTCATTTCTCATTGCTGAAGTTGTCATAGTTACTTCCATTTTCATATTCTATATAAATCTTAGCTAGCTCTCATAATGGTCTACAGAGTGATGAGTAGACATGGTGGTGGTGGTCTTAAAATAGTTGGCATTTCTTCCAGATGAGGATGATTTGCCCACAAAGTTGGTTTCTTATTTTGAAACACAATATATTGGGTGGAGGAAGAGGGGCTGAGGGCCTTCTTTGAAGGAGCAGAATTGAACCCACATTTTCCATACAATAAAGACAAGTGCTTAGGTATAATCTATAATGTAAGATCAGTTATTTTTGCAGTATTGCCCTGAATCTACACACATTTCAAAGAAAGTCTTTTAAATTTCGTTATTAATTTTTTTGTGTTTCATTGCATCCTTTTTAATGCCAATTATATCTCTTTTTTTTTATGGCAAAATTGCCTTACAGCTAGTTAGTCATGCAGCAAAAACTTTGCTGCAAAAATACTGTGGCAAAGATGTCTATGGCAAAGACACGACAGAAAAAATATTTAAAAACCCTTTCTCTCATCTCTATTAGTAGGGATCGTTTAGCGATATTGAGACTGCGGGAGGATTATGAATTGATGTAACTCTGACAGAGGGTTACACCTGACAGAGGCCCTGGCCTAGGAGTTGACACGGCTCGGTAGCATAATCTCCACGTTGGCGCTGGCCCTTTGAATCAGTTCTGATCACTGTGCCACACCTATGCTGGTTTATTAAAAAAAAAGTTAAAAACACTGATGTATAATTGATTCATTCCTAATTTCTCGAGCATTTAGTATGTGCTAGAGATAGCGCAGTGAATAAACAGATGAGATTCTACCCTCATGAACCTCTAAAACAGTACAGTTAGATGAATCCTACTGATTTGCTCTAGGTATTTTTTTTTTTTTAAGTGAACCCTTGGCACCACATCCTAAATTGGCTCCACCATTTCAGAAGCACAGCATATTTGGTGGTTTGCACACTCCCCTCCAGGTATTGACATCTTTGCACACCTTACCACCTCTAGTTTTGCTTTTCCTTTTTCCTTCCACTTTCCTCATTGCTTCATACTGGGTCCTACTGGTGACCCAGGCCCTAAAATACCTGTCCATTTTCACCTCCCTATGCCATGGCCATCGTAGAGACCAAGAGATCTTCTTGTGGCGTTGCCTGTATGGTGACGGTTTCTGTGATCCTGGAGTCTGCTTAGAAGTGATGTGGATCTGCTTCCGCTTCTATGATTTCCGGTGGGGAATTAGATGGAAATATTTGGGGGGACTGTAGCTGCCACCTCATGATAGATTTTCAAACATGGGACAATGATGACAATAAATTGGATAAAGAAGATCTGAGAATACTTGGCCTCCTGACAGTTTCGTTCCTTAGAAGTAAAAAAGGTAACTGTGGCTCTGAACCTAATTCTGACGAATAAGGGAAGATTATCCGCTGAAGTGGAAGTGACTATGTTATTATATACATAATAGTCATGGGAAAAACTGTAAGTTTCGGCATGAGGCAGGTTTTTCAAAAAACATAATCCCCAAACCTGAGATTCTAGAAAGGACCCAAGAGGCATGAGTAGCTAAATAAATAAATAAAAAACAAACTAATAAATAAATCAGACGGTCCTGTAAGAAATGGTTCTTATGATGGCTAAAAAGAAATTATCTAAAGAAATAGGGAGGTCTCAGGGTGAGTGCTTATTTCAAAAGAATGCACTCCAAGCATAGCAACCTGTAGAATGTCACTCCCATTCTTGGAATCTGAAGTTAATGTAGGTAATGAGCAGTTGTTTTATTAAAGCCTTGTCTTTCCTGCTCACCCTTGTTCTGTTTCCCTTGTTTGCTTTTGAATGCTTCCTCTGGCTTTTGATCTTCTTTTGCCTGTAAAATTCCCTTTGTGGTTATTTCTCTGTCTCTGCCTCTCTCTATATGAGAGAGATCATATATATTATATATATGAGATTATGTATAATTATATATATATGCATATATAATCTCAAACATATGAGATTAATTTTTATATATTTGTGTATATAAGATCATAATTCCTGTTTTCTTCTTGGAGTTTCTTTTCTTGAATTTTAACCTACACTTATGTAGGTTCCCCTTCGCCCTCATAAACCTGGGGCACTCCTAATCCTAAACTCTCACCTCCCCACTTTCCCCCCTTTCCTTAACCCTTCCTCCCAGTTCTGATGGCCGGAGAGTCTCCACAAAAAGACTGTAATCTCAGTTGGAGTGGGAACTAAAAAGTCCAATTTTTTTTTTTTTTTTGCAGAAGAATTTTTCAGCAGCTTTAAAAGATTTTTAAAGTGATGCTTCCTTCCCTTTAACCACCACCACCTCCAGCCCCAGTTTATGACATTAGTAGCAGAATGTTACTTGAAATTCAAAAGATAAATTTAAGAGTGAATTTATTCGTTTAGCAAAGTACAGAGGGATTAGAGGCCCTTTAAGTAGCATCTTCTCAAGTGTTTGTTTACAGATCATTAAATACTTAACTTAGTAAGAAACTAAGAGTAGAAATGTTCCAAACCACTGCTGATTAAATAGCAATCTGGAATTAAGATAAGGCAAATCTAAAATTAAAATAACAACAAATTTGAAATGTTCATCTTATCAGATAAGAAGCTAAAATACTTGACTTTTTGGTTCAACAGGAAACATCTGGCCAGTCCAGGGCTTTTCTTGTTACTGAGATCTGATGCTTAACCTTCCTATTTTTCTGATATCTGTGCTGCTGCTTGTACTTTCTAGACCTCCTCAGGGCAGGGGACACCTGCTCCATTCTCAGCCTGAATTCTTACCCCCTTCCATCTCTTCACTGGTTCTCCTTTGACCAGGATATAAAAGACTGAAGGAGGGGCTCATTGCCAAGAATGAATATTCCTAAGGTTTCTAAAAATCTAAGAATATAATCAAATATAATATAAACTCTAAACCTCATTGTGATAAATACTCAAAATGATAGGAAAAGACATTCAAAACTAAAGGACCAGGAAGGGATAAAAGTTTGGTAGAGTAGGGATGGGTGGTTTAAGGGTAAACGGCTGAGAGAACAAAACTATTCAACTTTGATTTTACCTCTGTCTTTTTATCAAGGAGAATGATCTTTAAACTCAAAATTGCAGAACAAAAATAGTTAAAAAGGAACAGAAACCTCAGATAAGCAATAGTGAGAAAACACTTATGTACTCTAAAAGTGTTCAAGTTTCTGGGTAAACTGTATTCTAGCAGAATTAAAGTGCTTACCTGTGTGATTATGAAACTACTCTTGGTAATTTTGGAGAGTTTATGAAGAGAGGAATGTAAAATCTGGAATGGGTAAATATCCTAATTATTAATAAGGGGAAAAGGTCAAAAGACTGGTGAATTTGAAGTCAAGACCAGGAAGGGGAAGTGATGATGCCAACTAACCGTATAGATTTAGAAAGTAATTCATTTTCTTTTTCGATGAGAGTATTTAATTTCTTTTTATAAAAGCTACTAGACAAAATGACATAATTCACTTTATTGATTCATGCATTCAATAAATACATACATTATTAAGTGCTTAACTGGCTCCGAGAGCAGGTATGAGAGATCTGATAGATGAGATCAGAGTTAGTCAGGCCCTGACTCTGACCTCAAGAGCTCCCAGTCCATCTGGGAACATAAGGAATTGAGAAGGAGGAACAGATAGATCTGGGAGCACAGTGAGTTTGGTCTTTGGGTTGTGTTGGCTTTGAGGTGCCATAGGTCTTCCAAGTCAAAATATCTAGTTGTCATCTGGAGATGTTCGGAACTCCAGAGAGCTCTTGTCTGGGAATGTGAATAGGTGGTGGGTAAAACTGTGGTCATGAGTGAGAATAAACAAAGGTGGATTGTGGAGAACACTGAAAGGCACTTAGTAGGGGGAAGAGCCAGTTAAGGAGACTGAGACAGAATCAGCAGGAAGGTAGGAGCAGCGTCATGAAAGGGGACTATAGAAAATTGAGGGAAAAGAGAGTGTTATAAAGGAAAGAATACAGATGTTAGAATGTCGAGGTCTGTAGAGGTTACCACTTTTGGAATTAGATTAGTGATAATCTTAGCAGGGCCAGTATAGTGGGGTAGTGGGGACAGAAGCTAACTGTGGCAATTGAAGGACCGATGAGGTGTGAGAAAGTGGAGACAGTGAACGGAGACTTTTATGGGTTTAGCTATAAACATTAGAATGGGACATAGGGTGGAGAGAGGGACTTTTTTATGGTGGTCCATTTAATCTTCATCACCACTCACAGAAGTAGGTATTATCATTCCATTTATAGATTAAAATATTGAGGCTTAATGGAGGCAAGTCATGTGACTTCAGTACACAGATAGGAAGGGGCACAACAAGAATCTAGACTCAAATTTTCTTGACTGTAAAGCCTTGTTTTTACTTTGTAAACTGACCAGTGATTCTCAGACTTTAGTATGCATGGGAATCACCCGGAGGGCTGGTTAAAACTAGATTGCTGGGCTCTAGCCCCACTATTTAGATTCAGTAGGTCTGAAGTGCAGCCTGAGAATGTGCATATTTAACCAGTTACCAGGTGCTGCTGATGCTACTGCTTCAAGGTCCACATATTAGAACCATTGGAACTTGTTAGAAATGCAAATTTGGGGGCCCCAGAAATCTGTGATTTACAAGCCTTCCAGGAGATTCTGTTGCATGCTAAGAGTTTGAGAACTACTGTGCTAAGCTAAGAAGCTGATGGAAAGGAAGGGGTGGAAAACAAAGACAGAGGGAAAATGATGCATTAAAAGACCTGGAGGTGATCAGAGATATGGATTCATGGCACAGGTAAAAGGAATGGGCTTTGGCACAAAGAGTGACTGAAAGTTCAGGGTGGGATGAGGTGGGGTGATGAGGTGAGCATGTGTGCAGAGGTAGCTAAGCGTGTAAGAGGAGAGTGGAAATCCGAGGGCAGAGCTATGACTTTCAGTGTTTTGGGCTTTTAGCAAGACCTCTGACAGTCCTCTTTGATACTCTTGTAGAAATGGGGCTTACTGAATATGTCTTATGTGGCTTTGAAGCTGGCTATCTTCTAGAGGAAGTTTTTAGGGATGCGCCACAGGGCTCTATCGAACTTTTAATAAATCAGTGTCAAAGCATGGAAAGCACACTCATCAAATCTGAAGATGACATGATGCTGGGAGCAACAACTAATTACTTGGATGACAGTGTCAAGATTCAAAAAGATACTGACAGGCTGAACTGAGGGGCCAAAAGAAACGAGATGAGGTGTAACAGGTATAAATATAACCTCCTGCTCTTCAGTTTAAAAGCATATCAACCCCAGCAGCAGAGGGGAATTTTCAGAACCTGGGGCCAGGAGCTTAGGCAGCTCAGCATGATATTGTCCTCATGGCTGCAGGGCTCACCTCTTAAATTCTGGTTCCATAACAACATTGTTGCCTTGTTTCTTGTGGCCAATTCTTTCCTTGTAACCCATCTTTGGTAACATGGCTCTCTGGTTTTGCCCTTGTGCTCGTGTTCCTGCTTTAGTTTTTGTCTCTAAGTTTCTCTGAAATTAGGGTCTGGCTTCACCCTGCCTGAACTCCAGGGTTCCAACACCAATGCCTGATCATTCTGATACCCAGCCCCTTTCTCCAAGCTTGGTGTTCTTCGCGTCTGTCATGCATCATGGCTACTATTTATCAGAACTGCCGTGCTTACCTGATGCCATTTCCTCCCATTTTCTGCTGGGTGCCCCCCCCCCCCGCCACCCCCCTGCCGCCACCACAATAACTGCAGGAAATAAGTAACGGTAGAGATTTTTAATGAAGTTTCATTTTGAAGGAGAGCTTTAGCTTCGATTTATGTATAATGGAGCACAAAAATAAAATTCTGTACTCACATTGCACTGTAAAATGTATGAAGTACTTTCATGTACTTTTTTTTCATTTAAATTTAGCCATAATCTTGCAGATATGTACTGTAATCTTCATTTCACAGCTGAGAAAATTAAAGTTCAGAATGGTGAAATAACTTGCCTAAAGCTACACAGCTTCTAATTGGTAGAGCTTGGATCAAAACCCACACCTTCTGATGCTGGGTCCCCTCTCGCAGCTGCAACTATTAATCAACTTGTAATAAAACCTCAAGTTTTCTCCCAAGTATTAGCTTTTGTAAAAGACATATTTTGGGATAGTGTCAAGCAGATAATGGCTCTAGGGCATTAAAGAAAAAAAAAAAACAGCAAGGCCCAGGGAAGGAAATATTGTGTACTATATCTTCTTTTTTTCATTATTATAAACACATCGGCAACTACATCACTACTTAAGCCCTTGAAGTAACTTAAACAGGTAATTGTCTTAAAAACATAAGAAATGCAGCTTAGTTCAGTGTCGAGACATCATTCCTATGTCCTCCAGTCCTGTCTGAGCCCTCATTAGTTCATGCTTGGATTTCTGTATAAGTTGTTGCCTGGTGCATCTGAGTCCACTCTCTTTCCAGCTGTAGTTAGTTTATCCTGCATCAGACTGGTAGGTTAATCGTTCTGAAAGATTGCTTATACTCTTGCAACACCTCTAATCAAAGACCTTGACTGGCTTCCTCATACCTGAAACATCAAGTTGTGTGGAACTTTCCTAACCTGACCACATCCTACCTGGCAAACTATTCCTCAGAACACACCAGTCTCCTCCTTCTATTTATCCTGCTGGTTACTCCTCACGCTCCCTGAACTCCCCAGATCTAATGTACCTCTTCACACATTTTTAGTATCTATCAAAGGCAGTGCCCTCTGCTCAGCCCTGCGTATTTGAGTAAATAATATTCTGGTGGCTGACTTGGCTAGAGAAAGCATTGGCTATTCAAAACAAGTAGCCATAGAGGAAAGAAAGGTTCTCAAGTATGAGCTGAGAAAATTTCCTTGGAAAGAGCACAGATGGAGAGATTAAACCAATCCTAATAAAGAAATTTGACAAAGAAGAAGTTTATAAAAATGGTGATTTTATAGAGATCATAGAGTCTCCCAATTTTAGGAAGGGCATGAAAGGTTAATTATTTTAAATGAAAAACATAGGGTGATAGAACACAGAATTTGGTGTCAAAATCTCATCTCTAACATTTATCAATTTGTTAAGTTGGGTCAATTGTTGGCCCTCTTCAAGCCTCACTTTCTTTATTTCTAGAGTAGAAATAATGATACTTTCCTATATAGATGGCACTTGAGAGGATTAATAAGTAAGACAGATTATATAAATGTGTACAATAATTACCACATAATATGGGCTTAATAAATGGAGCTATTATTTATATGTAAGATACTTTAGTTTGGATTAAGGTTATAGTGTTTGTCTGGGAACTCAGATACTGAGCATTCAGACACTGTCTTTTTCTTTAAGAAATAGCTATACTAAATAAACAACCCAGGAAATCCATGTATAAGGTCATTGCCCTCAATCCCAATGTGCAGGCCTTCCTGGGAGAGTCCTAAGCCCTTCCTCTCAGGAATTGAGAAAACCAGAATAAGAGTCACTGGCCTTAACATGGGCAAATCCTTTACCTTTTAAAGACATCGTCCATTTCATGTCCAGCATCCCCTTCTTAGCCAGTGTGATGTGTAAAAGCAGGGTGGTGTGTCCAGTCTAGAGAGCTTCCAGCTTCCCAAAATCATACTAATATGAATTTTTCCCCATCAATTCAAATAGTATAATTTTTCTCTAAATTCAAGTGAGAAATAACCCAACTTTTCTTGGGGACAAAACTTTAGAAAGCAGGACTTTGAAAGGTCTCATGGAATCTATTTATTTGGAGGAGTCTCTGAACTATAGGGTAAAATAATCTTGGATGATGGATATGTAAAAACAATTTAAAACAAACTTTGGGCCCTTTAAGGGAGGAAATACAATTTTAAATTGCTGTAGTCCTTTTTGTAAAAAAGGAAAAGAGTATACTATTTGATTGACTAAATAAAAACAATTAAAATGTATATTATGGCCTTTTGAGAAAGAATGAAATAAATGAGAGAGGAAAAAAATGAAAAAGAAAAAAAAAGAGAGAGACAAAGAGCGAGAAGGAGATGCTTTCTATCTGGGGAGATGCATGAAAAGGAGGCAAAATTAGAAAGAGAGGAGAGAGTGGGCTGTGGGGAGGAAAAAGGAAGGGAAAGATCAGCATTTTCTTCTGCGTATTCCATTTTCTACAGGCCACACTCCAGCCTCAGAGTTTTGTTTGCTTAAAATTAGTCTAGTTCAGAACATACTTCTAGATGTGTGTTGAAAACATTCCAGTCCTTTGCTTTCCCTGTCCGAGGCCTGAGGACACCATCAAATCTTCTTGGCCCTCCCTCCCTTGCTGTCTTGTCCCATCCGCTTCCTACCCAAGCCGCTCTCGCTCCCGGCCTAGCACCCAGAATGGGGCCTCCTACTCCACGAGATGGACTGGGCCACATCAGCCAGAGGAGGAGCAGGGTGCCGTGGTGCCGAGTGAGGACTGCCATGTGCACTCTGAGAAGCAGAGACAATTGCGTTTGATGACCTTTCTTTAAGGGTTTAGGCCATATCCAGTCAATGCTTTATTTTGGAAATTTGCTATAAAGATGATTAAATGAGGATAGACTTGATCTGGCAATAGACCAGAGACAGGTTCCACACCCGGACAAACAAGAACTTCACAGCTTTATTGAGGATTCACTGTTATTCTTGGGGGATAGGAGGTGAGGCGAGAGGGTGGGGGAGGAGGGGCCTGAGCCAGCAGTGGAAACCCTGGGTGTGTCACTGTTTTGCAACGTGACTTGGCGAAAGCAGTTTAAAAATCTTTGTGACCTTGGTTTTTTTCATTTATCTAATTAAAAGACAATGCAACTACCTTTAAAATCCTGTTCAACTGAAAAATCCTATCAGTTTTGGTAAAATTGTTTGTTCTTTATCACTGGAATCTCTTTGCAATATTCTATGAGATGATCGTTTAGTTTCGTTTCCATTGACATGAGGCAATGTGTTCTATTGACATCCAGGCAGAGAAACTTCAGTTATACTTACTGAGAAGACACTCCCAGCCGTTTCTGGAAACCCACGCATGGCTAGGCACCAGAGGCCTGAAATGGCAAGATAAGGTTCGACACACCCTGCAGGATACTGAAGCAGCAAAGAGAATTGCAGGCCTGAGGAGAAGGGAAAATGAGGACATGATATGACAGTGACCTATGCAGACCGCTGACCGAAGACTGCAGGGGACTGAGAACATCTCAACTGATGCTCACATGGATAGACAAGACCCCAAGCAAAGAGACCTGCATTGACCGAAGTCTGGAGTCTATTGCTCAGAGGAATGAGGAGTTCAAAATAGAGATAAAGCGAAGTTATAGAAAAAGAAAGTAAGGTCATATTTTTTGCATCAGACTTTAGGGCCTGAGGGTTTAGACCCTCTACATAGAAAGTGAGTGTGGATATATAGTTTCTCCATTCTGTGCTGGTACTGGGCTGACTAGTGGTGCCCCAAATATATGTCCACATCCTAATCCCTGGAACCTATAGATGTTAACTTTTTTTGGAAAAGGGGTCTTTACAGATGTGATTAAGTCTCTTAAGATGGGGAGATCATCCTGGACTACGTGGGTGGGCCTTAAATTCAATGACACATATTTTTATAGAAGACACACAGAAGACAGACACATAGAAGAGAAGGTGATGTGAAGACAGATGCACGAGGAAATATGACAGCTTCCAGACGCTAGGAGAGGCAAGAAATGAATTTCCCTGTGAACCACTGTTGACACCTTGATTTTGGACTCTGGCCTCCTGAACCGGGAGAGAATATATTTCTGTTGTTTTAAACCACCAAGTTTGTGTGAACTTGTTACAGTAGCCACAGGAAGCTGACACAGTGCTCAAATCCATCTCGCTTGTGCTCTGTTTCCCAGAACAACCCTGAGCAAATGCTTTCTCATTTTTACATCCAAGGGTAGACATTCTTCATGTATTTGAAGATTGACATAGAATGACTGAATTTTAAAATAAAAAAGAGAATTAGAGATGGTCTAACTGGGTACACACGAGGAAATTGATGCCCTCTGTCTGAGGTTGACAAATAAAGTCTTGGCCAAACAAGGGCAAAAGCCAGGTCTCTGTACTCCCTTGCTCTTTCTTCTACTTTTTTGTTTCATTTCTCTATTTCATTTATTAATTATGTATTTCATTTATCTATTAATTATGTATTGACCACAAAATATGGTCACTCTTCTAGATACTAAAGATATGACTACACACACACACACACACACACACACATATATTCCTTGGAGTATGTCTTAGTATGTGTCTGTGTTTGCATGTTGGGAGGGGATAGTAGGAGTGAGAGAAAGAATAGAACACAACAAAAACACAAATTTAAAAATGTTTTAAAGAGGCATCTAAGCCCCAAGCATAGCTGCCTACACAGAGTAGGTGCTCAGATGATTGTTTATTAATATTTATTGATTTACGTTCTCTTCTTCTACTCCAAAATCCTGAAAAAACTCCAAAATCCTTTTTAACTCTATGAAGCTATATTCTACAGCTCTGGGTTCTGAACAACATTTCCTTCATGCATGACTGTGGTTTCTTGAGAATGGTCTCTTTTAAAGCAATATTTATATTACATCTTAAAAATGTAGCACTGACATTTTAAAGTCCAAAGACAGATGTAGTCTCCTTGGACCCACCCATTATACCAACAAGATCACATTCATAATATGGAAACCATGCCACACACATATTTGGTGAAGTAATATTTTTAACATGATTGCGATTTAGCAACATTGTGAATCATATGTTCCTAGGCACTGCACTTAATTTAAGTTTTTTATAGTGGTTAAGTATTTTCTCATATGTTATGTTTTATATCTTAGTCATTCTTAACAAACTTGGTTCTGCTGGTGTCTTATTAAATGGATACATAACATTCCAGCTTTCTTAAAACCACTTCTAACAAAATTGTCAGTTAACCTACTTATACCTGTAATTAGCACACTTCATGTTTTTTTTTTTTAATTTTAGAAAAGAGTTATATTAGTATTTCTAGTAGCACTTTAAAAGGATTCTAGTTTAATCTACTAAAAGGCCTTTAAAATTACTTGGACAAGGAGCTGATTATGTTTTTTATATAGACAAATAATGAGACTCCAGGAATGCTAGTGATACAGAAGTAGGCTGTAGCTATGTGACTTTAAATGCCTAAATTAAAACTGTGTATCCAGTTAATTCCTGATTACCTGGATGCTTGCCAACTTTTGGATGGTATTACATTTAATAGAATTTAAAAATGTTCTAAAAAGCCTTCTATTCTATAGACTGTGAGCATCCTGAGAATAAGGAGTAAGTCATTAATATTTATCTATGTGACTTCAAAACATTACTTTACCTCTTTGTGTCTCAGTTTCCTAACCTGAAAAATTAGGATAACAATAGTATATACTTCAGTCATTAGTGAAGACTAAATGACATAAATACGTAGAGGAAATAGAATACTGGCCCTTGGCATAGGCTCTTTTTTTGGCATACTTGCTGCTATGCCCAATGACTGGTACATAGACGGTGCTTAATAAATGTTTGTAAATAAGTATAGACAGTGACAGACATAGGGAGAAGCACCTGCATAGGTCCCCACAGACACAGAGGATGGCTTGCACACATATTTACAAACAGACTATGTTTCTTTATCCTAACACGACAATATATTTTTCTTCTATCCACCATCTGGTTTTTAGACCTGTGGTCGATAGGGGACAGAATCAGGAAAATTTCACCAATTAACCTTGTAATCTCTTAATCACTCTAAGGGCAAAAGTGTCAAGGAGGTAAGTTTACTGGTTCCCCTCCCATCTGCTGATCTAGTGTTCCTCTGTCATTCAGTGTTCCCGTAAGAGTCACTGCTAAAGTGTTAGTGAGTTAGGACTGAAATAAAGACTGCTAGCATTTATTGGGTACACGTAATAGAAATATATAAATACTGTGTTGTTTTACCTACTTTATATATCATTTAACCTTCACGATAAACAAAAGAGGAAAGTACTATTACTTGATCACTTTATAAAAGAAGAGACAAGGGTTTAGAGAGCCTGACTGACTTGCTCAAGATTATATAACCAACAATTGGCAATCGACGGGCTTCAACTCACTCTGGGCTACTGCAAAATTTACTGGATATCCCTATGTGAGTGGCAGCCCATGACCTTGCCCTCACCCAATTTTTCTTCCTAGGTTTAAGGAGTCAGGAAGAGGTTAGCTGTGAATATACTTACCATTCACAGCTAACCCTGTATATGTAATACTTATTGTCCCTGTTTTGCTTAGTGTGGCTAAATACTTTTGCTCTTGAGAGAGAAAATGACATAGATGAGTCCCGAAGGAGTATTAGATTTAAATACCTTAATTTTTTTGTGTTATTAAAATGCATTTTTTTACGATTAGAGATAGAGTACCTGAAGTTCAGAAGAAAAAAATAAAGCTAATTTTCTTGTGCTTATGTAAATGAATAATATGTGTTACACCATATTCTCAATGATTTCAGTTCATTAAAATGTGTTGAGATCTACTTTATAACACATCATATAATCAGTTTGTATAAAAGGACCATATGCACTTGCAAATAATATGTGTAGTTATACTGGCGAGGGCAGTGTTCCATATATGCCAGCTAGGAGTGTCAGAGAAAGAAATGTGATAACTGCAGCAGAGGTTGGAGTGATATGATTGTTGAAATGGGGCCACAAGACGAGGAATGCAGGCGGCCTCTAAAAGCTGCCAAAGGCAAGAAACAGATTCTCCCCCAGAGCCTCTAGAAGGAATACAGCTCTGTGAATACTTCCATTTTAGCCCCATAAGATTCATTTCTGATTTCTTGCCTCCAGAACTGTAAGATGATAAATTTATGCTGTTTTAATTATTCGTGTTTCTGGTAATTTGCTACAGCAGCAATAGCGAATTAGAATCCTTAGTGTATCTTAGTGCATTCTTTTATTTTCAGGCTTTGCGCATCCTTGTATCTAAGTTATGTTTCTGGTAAGTAACAGCATTGTTTTTTTTTTTTAATACATCTGACAATCTTTGTCTTTTAATCGGAGTTTTTAGATCTCTTTCAATTACTTTAATTACTGATGTATTTAAGTTTATAACTATGATATAACCATTTGTTCTTTACTTATTCCATCCGTTTTTCTCCCCTTTCTTTCATTTCTTGCTTTTCATAGGATTTATCCAGTATTTGTTTTATGATTCAGTTTGTTATCCTCTGTTAACTCTTTTCAATTTCTAAGACATATGGCTTATTTTTATATTTTACCCAGCTTTTCTAGCCATTCCCATCAGAAGCACTTGTCTGCCACAAGCTAGTCTTTCATGACTAGTCTTAGAATTATTTTCCACAGGTTTGAAAACAACCCATGGTCAAAGAGAAAATAACAATGGCAATTAAAAATACTTTGAATTGAATAATCCTAAAAATATGACATTTAAAATTTGTGCTCACCTCACATATGACAACATTGTTATAGTGGTGAAGAAAAAAAAATGGTTGTTCCAATAAATGGAATGATTCAATGAGCTATCTATATGGAAAAATGTGAATCTGACCCCTTAGCTCATGTCTCACACAAAAATCAAATCCAGATAGATTTTATATCTCAATGTAACAGGTAAAACAATAAAGCTTACAGAAGATAAGAAAGGAGAATATCTTTATAACTTTGGAGTAGGCAGATAATTCTTAAAAAGGACACAAAAGGCACTAGCCATAAAAAGAAAGATTGATATTCATTAAAGTAAATAGCTCTCCAGAAAACACAGTTAAGAGAATGAAAGGCAAGCCACTGTGAGAAAATATATTTTGGAATACCTATTTAACAAAGCGCTCATATATTAAGTTTAAAAATAACTCATAAATTAATAAGAAAATGATTGGAAAGTCAATTAAAAATGCACATAGACTGAATGTGCATTTGAAAAAGGAGAGTATACAGATGGCCAAGTAACAATGGACAAATAGATTGTAGAGTATTAGTGCAATGTAATAGTCTAGAGCAATGAGAATATAGGAATTACTGCTACATACAACTATATTGATGAATTTCACAAGCACAGTTGCTTGAAAGAAACCAGACAAAATAAAATGTGAACTGTAAGAAGCCGTTTATGTAAAGTTCAAAAACAGGCAAAAGTTATCAATGGTAATTGATATCAGAGCAGCGGATACTTTTGGAGAGGCATACTGACGAGGAAAGAGCACAGGACAGAATTCTGAGGTGCTGGTAAGAGTTTATTTCTCGATCTGGGTTGTAGTTACACATACGTGTTCACTTTGTGAGAACTGAGCCGTATACTTATGATTTGTTGCTTTTTTCTGTGCATAGGCTACAAAAACAAACAAAAAGAAACCTGAAAAAATAAAATGAGGTGATACAACACTCAAATGCAAAGTTGAACTTAGATCAGATCCTGAGGCTATGTTTTTGGAACAATATAGGAAATTAAATATTGTTTACGTATTAGATAACATTAAGATATTTATTCTTTTTTTTGAGGTACAATGGTATGTTCTTTAGGGAGAACATTTTAATTTCTCTTAGAGGTAAACTGAGGTGATTATGAATACAGTGTTACGATATTTGTAATGACTTCCAAATGGTTCAGTAAAACCAATATATATGTAAATATATATTTATGTATGTGTACACACACAGATAAAGCAAATCCAGTAAAACATTAAAAAAATTAACAGTTGTCAAATTTAGGCTGTAGGAATACTTATGATCAATGTATCAATCTTTCAACTTTTCCGTATTTTTAAAAAATTTATCATAGTAAATTTTGGGAAAAAGCCCTAAAGCATTAGTTAGCTGGTGTTGAGCTACACGTGGCTTGTGAGACTAGAGTTCTGTGCAATAGCTATACTGAGCCAGAATGATGTGTAATGTTGTTTTTGTGTCCTTTCAGTCTTGCCAGCTCATTTTATATTCCCTGGGGTCAAGAGGCAAGGCCCAGGCCAGCTGCTGCCTGCTCAGCCACTCGGCTGCTCACACCACCAGATGTCAGGCGGCCCCTGAGGGTTATCACTTGGCCACCTCTCCCTTTTCTTTTCTTTTTCTCCTTGGGCGTATCCTTCCTTTTCTTAGGCCCCTTCTCATGGCATCATGTGGTTCAACTTCATTGTTCTGGAACCAGGAAAAGGGAACAAGGAAATCAAATACATATATCACCCCAAGACACTGGAGGAGACTCTAATTGAGCAAAATGAAAACAATTTGTTTGTGGTCAGCACCACAGCATGAGTTGGGCTCTCCACCACACACGCAACACTCTGCGTGTAAATATTTTCAAGTTGCCTCATTAAAGAAAAGTCGAAATCTAGACAGAGTCACACATTGTCCAGATGTATTAGGTCAGAGTATTGAAAGTACAAATGGTCAGATATTCTTTCTGTAGAGGATAAAATATCCCTATCATATATAAAGGGCAGAATGAGGATTACATAGACAGGGGAGACCGATCCTAGCAGGCTGCCTCTGGAAAATTAATGGAGTCCTGCGAAGTGTGAGCAGACAAACCCTGTAAAAGGCTGCCTGTGAAAGTGGGATGGGGAAAAGAGGAAGGGCTTCAGTACTGGTTTCGTGTCCATCCTACAAGGGGCAGAGGTCCTCCCTGCAACAGTGATGTTGTTTATTAATCCTAGTTTCCCTTTAGAAACCCCAGTAAAAAAGTTTATATAACAAAAACAACATTTCAATGTCTGTCCCTCACTCTGTTTTAAAAATTTCAAGATGAACTCGAGCCAGAATGCCTAAGTTTATAATTCCGTCTCCCTTGCTCTTTTGTTACATGATGTGATCTTGGGCCAGTCATTTGCCCATTTGTGCCTCCATTTTCTTATTTATAAAATGAGGATATTATTAGTGTGTGCTCCATGAACTGGCTTTTAGTGTTACATTAGTAGATATGTGTAAAATGCTGCCTGGACCAGACTAAGTTCCATCACTTATAGACTATGACGATGGTGATGATGGTGACGATGAGGAAGGGGAGAAAGAAGAGTGAGGAGGAAGAGCAGCAGCAGGAGGAGGATCTCATATGCGTTACTTTCTATTTTTGCCTACCTACTTCTGTTTCTGAACCATCATTTCAGCCTCTAACCCCAAATCTGGGAGTCACTGTTCACTTCTTATTTTCTCTAAGACTTCCAAAACTCAATTAGTTGACAAGTTCTGTTGATTTGACCTTCTTATGTTTATCACATCTCTTACCTCATTTCATTATCAAGGCCTTCACTCTGTTTGCTTCTTGCCTAAAAAATCAACAATAATTTCTTGGTCTTACTGTCCCTCTAGTCCTCTCCACTTCAGTGAGCCTCCACAACGCTGTCAACTTGGGTGGTGTCAAAACCAGCTCAAAACCGTTCATTGGCTGCCCGTTGCCTGTCAACTATGTCCTTAATCCAGGATTTGGGGCCTTGGGAAATTCTGACCCACATTGCTAGACTTAGTTATTTTTATTTATCTAGAGACACTAAATGCTCTATTCAAACTAGATTTGCTCTCAGTTTCACGTTGTGCTACTTTTAGCTATATGGTCCTGGGCAATTAACCAGAGTTTCAGTTTCCTTTTTAAAAATGCAGGTAATAACAGACTCTACTCTGCAGTGTGGTGAAGATGACAGGAGTTAATGTAGATACAGGATTTGGCACAGTGCCTAACATGGGGTGAGTACTCAATAAATGTCAGTCACGATGATGATTTTTTTTCCCCCAAGGAAACCTGTTTTTATTACTTTATTTATTTATTTTACTATTTTTAAATTAAGTTTATTGGGGTAACATTGGCTAATACAATTATATAATTTTCAGGTGTACATTATAATCTGACAGCTGTATATTCTATTGTGATTACCACCCAAAGTTCAGTTCCCTTCAGCTACCATATATTTGATGGCCTTTACCCACTTCGCCCTCCCCCAACCCCTCTATATTTGACCCCCTTTACCTGGTCTACCTCTTCCCTCCTCCTCCACTCCCTACCTTCTGGTAACCACTAGTCCATTGTCCATGTCCCTGCGTCTCTGTTTGCCCTGTTCATTTGTTGCTTTTAGGTTTATATCCCACATATAACTGATACCATGTGATTTTCAACTTTTTCAGTCTGGCTTATTTCGCTTAGCATGATTATCTCGAGGTCCCTCCATGTTGCAAATGGCAGTATTTCATGAGGATGATGATGATGATGATAATGATGGTGAATGCTATTGTTTATTCTGTTCTCCTACATAAACTTTCCTCACCTCTGTTCCCTTTTGACAGCACACAAGCTGTCCTTCAAGCCTTGTCGCATCTCAACCTGCCCATTCACACAGCCTTTCTCACTCCAGCCAACCAGGTATCTATTCTCCTTCTCTGAACCCTAAAAAACCACAACAAAAATTCCCAATTAAACCCTTGAAGGAAAAGACTGCTGCTTTACTTTGTGTCCTTTGCAATATTCAACGTGATCACACAGACGATCCTCAAGTGCCTCTTTAATTGATAATTTAATTCTAATTGGTAAATTAATTATTGAGGTGAATCGATATGTCTAATTTGTTGGATTACCTTCCATAACTCCCAGACATACACCCATTTTGAAATGACAGACATGGAATTAAATGTTAACTACTGCCTAAAGCCCCTAGCTCTCATAGGGACTGTTTAATAGGAAAGCCCAGCCTTAGGAAAACCATAACATTTCAGCATCTAAAATTCTTTGGATAAGTTTCATATTTTATATTTCTCTGTTAAGAGATAAAGATCAAAATAATCAACATGAGAAATTAGAACTTTGTTAATACGCTTTTACACATATTCTAGTTGTGGTGTAAGTATTGCATTTTAATTTTTTAGTGTTTAAACTGTAAAGTTCTTAGTCTGATCCCATTTTTCCCCTCTTTCTCAGCAAGAGTACCTTATTTATTTACCCCCTTTATTCTTCTGTACTCATTTGTTTACAGCTGGGGTGGTGGTGGAAATGTTGGTTCACAACTTCAGGAGTTCCCAGGTGAAATCTGAAACTGGTCGCCTGCACACAGAGGACAAAGAGAACCCGAGGAAAGCAAAGCGAAGCTCTCCAGATTGGAAAGCAAAGCGAAGCTCTCCAGATTGGCGGGTGGCAATTTTAACAAGCAAGGAAACTTACAAATGAGGCTTGTTTTCAGTGCTGCAAGGCAAACAGATCTCTGCACCTGCCCTCCAGAATCTTAAAAGTTTACATAAGGGCCTTAAGTGGGTTCAGTTGCATATACCATCCAGGTGGTCTCAGCAACAGCTTACTTTCTCAAGGCTGTGTTCTTGAAAAGGCCCACTGTGGGAGTTGTGGGCAGAAGGTACATTCCAAGGACAGGGGAGCGGGTGAGGGGCCTCCGATTGCCCCGGTCTAGCTCTGGAATCAACTGAAGGTCATGTCCTCTTGATGACCTCCTCCAACATGTCACCCCTTGTGATAAAGCTGTTACAATCTTACAGAACCCACTTTTTCACACTGTGTGGTGAATGGTCAGCAACGGGTTTCACTGACATGGAGGTTTCTCGCTAGTTTAGCAGCATCCTGACTGCCTTTGAGGTGCATACAACAGCAACAATGTAGACATGTGCAAGAGGAAACACATTAAATAACGATTCCCAAAGTCAGTAATAGTTTTTTCTACCAAGAGAGTCCGGTTATCTGAACCTCAAATTTATTAAGTCCCTAGGGCATTGGATTACAAATGGTGGACTATTGAGGGAGGTCATCGAGGGGACATGAGTGCTGGTTGGCCCGTGAACTGGGCTCAGGCAATCAGAGGCTACTCATCCCCCCTTGGAATGTATGTTGTGTCAGACATTCTCACAGGGGAGCTGTTTTTAAGAATACAGACTTGAGAGAATGATGTGTTGTTGAGACCATCTGGACAGTATATGAGACTGAACATAGTTACAGCCTCCATATAAACTTCAAGATTCTGGGGGGCTGGTGCATGGTGCAGACATCTACTCATTTTGCAGCATCCGAGACAAGCCTCGTGTGTGAGTTCTCTTGCTTGTTAAAAATGCCACCTTCCAGTCTGGAGTGAGGGGGCTTTCTTCAGTCTCTCCCTGCACTTTCTGTATGAGGACTAGTTTGAGAACCAATGAGGTAGTGTAAGGAATGAAAGGATCCCTCCTCAAGGGAAGAGCCACTAAACTGCATTCTCTTTTCTGCTGCTCCCTTCCAATGTAGCCACCTGCACCCTGAAAAGTTTTCATTGTAGAAAGCTGCTGATTCCCGGCTTCAGATGAAAAGCCAAAGTCTTCCTCTAGCCAAAGCAGAAACTATTTTTCTGGGATTGCTGTGAAGCTACGACATCGGTTCCCCAGAGCACCCTGGAGCGAACCAGACCACTTAGGCAAGGTTTTGAAAAACCAGAAAGGTAAGATAATGGAGAACATATTTTGTTTTCTGGAGTTGTATTTTTAATGACATTCTTCTATAGATTGTATATCTAAGAATCCATGCCCCATAAACTGTTAAGTGAGGACAAATTGGCTCAGCCTAAGGAAGTTATTACAGATTCAAGGATGGGTGATTAGAGAGTCTTCCTATTAGGACCAAGGGATTGCTCATTCAGTGTCTACTGAGAAAAGGCCAGGTTCATAGCACCTCTTACCCGGATCTGCTGCAGACTCGTGATTGAAAATTTCTGACTTCTGTAGGCAACAGAATCTCTTCAAAGATATCTTTCTAACCTATTTACTTTCCAGACAGCCAAATGCCAGGATGCTAACTGATGAATTGTTTGTACTTTAAAAGTTTACTGTTTCAGTTAGGACATTCTTGATGGCATTTTATATTCTCTTTGCAGTGCAGCCAGCTGATTCATGCTGTATTCTGAAGGTTACGAGTCTCCATGTGATGTTAAGAGCTGCGTGTCTGAACCATTAAAGAAGGAGTGTATAAAATGCAGTGTTGCTCAGTGGAAGTATATGAACCAGAAGTATTTCATTTTATGCCATGACTCTAGCTATATTTGCAGCGTTTGAGCATTAGTAGTTCTACTTTCTTTCACTTTTTGAGTTTTAGCTGTCTCCTCTCTTGAAAAACATAGAGCAAGGTTATTACCAGATAAGCTCTTGTTATTTACTATATGTTTTTCAGTTCAACTTATAAATGGCACTATTTACTGAGTTACTGCTACATGTAAGATTTTCCACTAGATGCTGAGAGAGCTACCAAAATGATTCAGGTATGGTCCCTACTCTTTGGGAACGCATAAGTACACCCATAACTGAAAGGCACGGTAGAATGTATTCGAGATCATTAGAAAAGTACAAAAGATTAGAAATATTACAGAAGGAGGATCACATATTTATTTGGGAGGTCTGGAAAAACTGCATAAAAATATCTTTTGAGATGTGCACTAAAAGGTAGGTAATAATTGAACAGAGAGAGCTTGCTTGGGGTAAAAAAAATAATCCAGGAAAAGGGAAAATCATGGATTTGGCCGTGCAACCTGGGAATGTGTGGAGTGCCGCTGAAGGACAGTGGGTAGTCACTGGGGTGTGGGGTGGGGGTCATACTGGAGTAGAGGGGACTGGGTGCACCTACACTTCCTGCTCTCTTCTCCAGGATGTTGTTGCTAGAGGGGAGCTACCCAATCAAAGGCTACATTTCCCAGATTCTCTTGGAATAGAGGCAGAAGTGACTGGTTATTTTGAGACCTGATATGTCAGTTATGTGTTGATTCTGAAGGTGACCTTGAAAACCTCATACTGCAGTTGGCACAGCCTCGGTCAGTTTGGAGTTTGCACGACTGAGTAGAGCAGAGCACCCTACCTTCCCTCTCCCACCTTCAGTGGGACACTCACACGTACTTAGGTGCATAAGAAAAATACTCTTCAATGTTTTTAGCCCCTGAGATACTGAGTTTTCTTAAGGAAGCTGGAGTTTACCTTAAATAATGTGGTAGTTAAAAGGGAGAGGTAGTGCTAGCCCATTTTCTTTTTAATTTTTAAATTTTGTTTCTGTGAATTTTTAAAATTATTTAAAAAAAATTTTTAATCCCTCCCCCTTTTAAAATTAAGTTTATTGGAGTAACATTGGTTAATACAATTATATAACTTTCAGGTGTACATTATAATTTGATATCTATATATTCTATTGTGTGATTACCACCCAAAGTCCAGTTTCCTTCAGCTACCATATATTGATCTCCTTTACCCACTTTACTTACCTCCCCTTACATCCCCTATATTTGACCCCCTTTAACTGTCTACCTCCGCTCTCCTTCCTCCCCACTCTGCTCTGGTAACCACTAGTCTATAGTCCATGTCCATAAGTCTCTGTTTGTTTGTCCTGCTCGTGTTGCTTTTAGGTTTATATCCCACATATAAGTGATATCATGGAACTTTCAACTTTTCAGTCTGGCTTATTTCTCTTAGCATGATTATCTTGAGGTCCATCCATATTGTCGCATATGGCAGTATTTCATCTCTTCTTATAGCTGAGTAATATTCCATTGCATATATGTACCACAGCTTCTTTAGCCATCATCTATTGTAGGACACTTCGGTTACTTCCATGTACTGGCCACTGTAAATAATGCTGCTATGAACATTGGTGTGTAAATATCTTTTCAGATATGGTTTTTCAAGTCTTTGGGGTAAATACCCAGTAAAGGGATTGCTGGATCACATGGTAGATCATAGCCCATGTTTTCTAAGATAGCATCACATGGGAAAAACAACTCTAGGCTAGAAAATACGGATTTCATTTATTTATTTATTTATTTATTTATTTATTTATTTATTTATTTATATCTTCATTCATTCATTTCATATTTACTGAGGTTTTTATAGCCTGTCAAATCTTGAGCTAAATACTAGGAATGCTATGATTAATAATCCATAGTTCATGGCCTTATGGAGCTAACAGTGCAGGGCAGGGGAATTAAAATAACAAAACAAAACAAACAGGCTCTAATGATCCACTGGAATGCCTTAGACCAGAAGTATCAGCATCACTCAGGATCTTGTTAGAAACAAAATCTCAAGTCCTATCTCCAAATAACTAGAATCATAATTGACATTTTAACAAGATTCTCGGGAGATTTGCATGCACATTAAAGTTTGAGAAGCGCTGGTAAAATGACTGAGTTGGTATGGGCAGGCACAGGGGCAATGGGGACTCCAAAGGAGTAACAATTAGTTCAGTCTTGATTGAAACTTTTCAGAGGCTGGTTTCTTTTAGTGCAAAAATAGGGATAATATCCCAAGATTGTTTTTAAGTCTCAAGACTTTTCATGGTTGTTTTGAGGCTTCAATGAGCAATATTTAAAAGTACTTTGATTACACTAAAGCAGTATATGAATAGAAAACTTTTACTTTTTCAGCTGTGGCTGACGTATAGGAAAAAGTGTGTTCTTTGGTATAATAATACATTTTAAATAACATTTAGTAATAAAAAATGATCCTATATAGATTCTTTGGTTTTATTACATGGAGAACTGAAAGGGTTTTTTTTTTCTCCCTAGTAATTGCAGAAGAGTATAACATGTGAAAAACAGGTCTAATATGTTGGTCAAATAAGATGTCTCCTGAGGTTGAAATGAAATGCGCCTTGCGGGGTCTGAACTTCAACTACCTGTGCCCTTGTATAGAGTTTATCCAACACAGAGATAGTGGGAGGGACGTTCTCCTGACCAAGACAAACATTAATTCCTTGGCAAAAATAAGAAAATCAAACAGTGAGTTTATTCAGAATTATTAGGACTGCAGAAGTCCTATTCTTTTTATAATGAAAAATAAACAAAGAATAATTTATTAATGATATTAGTAATAAAATCTAGCATTACAGTCCCCACACAGAACTTCTTCACTACCACCAAATAATGTTAGTGTTTAATTAGGTTTTAGCAAGACTGTAGTTGTGTATGGTCCGATCACAAAAAGTGATGTATGTTTTTGTTTCTTTACACATATTTTTTTCCCATCTGCTTGGGGTGTTCTTCCTTTTCTGGAGCACCTGGACTACCTGGGCCACTTGATGATTTCCCTAAAGACTCTATTCAGACGTCATCTCCTGACAGTAAGAAGCTTAAATTGACCACCATAGTCCAGTTTAGATTCCCCTTCTTCTGTAGTCCCATGGAAGCAAGAAAAGTATATATTGAATCACACTGTCATCCTTATACTCCATGTGTCTTAATCACTTCCCCACCCTAGCACTGGTCACCAGTGTCCAGCACATACTAGGTCCTAAATAAACATTTATTGAATAAACATGAGAAAGGCCGGCGACTTTAAGAATGAATAAATAAGCAAAACTTTCACATACTTATACCGATGGAAGCTTAGTTACTTCTTGATGTAGCTTAGAAAGGGAATTCTGTCAAATAATAGTCTAAGAAGATGTAAAACAAGGTAGGTATTCACAGATCTTAGGCAGTCTATCTAAAACATGTTTAGATATTAATTATATTATAACATTACAAATTCTTTAATCCAGAAATTCTATTATAGGAGTTTACCCTAAGGAGATTATAAATATGCATAAAGATCTGGGTACAAATGTGCTCCTTTTATTCTATTAATAATAACAAAAACCTGTAGATGAGCTAAGTAGCCAATGATTGTGAATTAGTTAAATAAAATATGGTATAAAATTAAATTAAAAGTGGTGATGTAAAATAAAATATATGAATTTGGAAAGATGTTATTTCAAATGCAAAAAGCAGGTTACAATTTTCTGAGTTGGCATTTTATTAAAAAGAAAAATTTAGTTGCTTAGAAGGGCAAGTCTGGGAAGAGATAATCACTAAAATGATAATAGAGGTTTTCTGTTTGGTAAAATAATGGGTAACTTTGATTTTTGTTCTCTTTGCCTATAATTATTTAACATTCTCATACTGAAATGTATTACTTGTATAGTCAATCCTTAAATTACAAAAGGATCCTCTTCCAGTGGATCCCCCAGAATATTACAGGCTGGTGAAGGGAGAGGATAGAATTAAGGAACAGTAGGTATAGGAAGCTAAATCTTTTTATCCACATTGCCCAAATTTATCTGCTAAATTTAACCACCAGAAGTCAATTTTTGGGTTGGCTGGGCAGTTTTTTTTTTTCCTTTGATCACTGATGGCAGGACTTGGAGTGGTGAACCAGGTGCCAAAGATGTCAACAAATGAGGGGGTATGCAGTTCTTAGATATGATGAGAAAAAGGAGAGGGTAAAACAGCAGAAATGCATGTACTTTAAGAAAACATGGCTTTTGTTTTTTCCAAGAGAGTTAGAGAGTATGGTTCTGGAAGCAGCAATGAGGATTAAGACAGAAACCAACCACATCTATAGATTCTGAGGTACATGAGGTGCGAGAGAATAAACAGATACCCTTGAGAAGGTCATAGGAGATATGAAGTCCTGTGAGGGCCAGGTTTCAGTTTGAGCAGGGGATGCTATTGGTATCAGACCCAGTAGTCTTATGCCTCAAAGTCAAGGACAGTGGATAACTTATGGGTTGCCCAGGAAGAATAAGACATAGTTCCTGGCTTTAGGTAACTTGTTCCAGCTACGAAGCTATACTAACATACCCCAAATCATCTAGAAAACATTTTGAGGCTGAACTATAGCCTTGGGCGGTCAGATCCTGTCTTTAAAACCAGTCCAGCAGGATCTAAGGTTTTGAACTCCTCACCTTTGAACACAATTCCGACCCCTAAGTCCTTCCTCCTCTCTTGGCTGGTATCTGACCCAGAAAGCTCAAATTCCATGTCATGAACAAGGAGTGTGACAAGGATTTAGAGAAGATATATCAGAGTGACAGGAAAGAGCTGGAATGGGGATGGTGCATGAGATTGATTGCCTTAGCCAGTTCTTAAAAGATGAATATTATAATATAATACTTTAATATATTCTATTTAACTAAATATTTTAAAATATATAATTTCAATATATATTCAATATAAAAGTTATGATATGTTTTACATTATTAATACAAAGTTGTTGAAATCTGATGTGTCTTTTATACTTACAACACATCTCAAAACAGACTAGTTACATTTCATGTGCATAATAGACACCTGTTTAGCAGCTACTGTAATCAACAGTGCAGATAGAGAATATCCTTCGCACCAAAAAGTTCTCTTATCCCACTTTGTGGTCATCTGTTTTCCATCAGATCTTGGCCCTGGCAACTCCTGATCTGTTTTCTGTCCCTATATGTATTAGTCAGGGTTCTCCAGAGAAACAGAGCCAGAGGGATGTCTGTCTGTCTGTCTCTCTCTTTTCTGTCTCTGTCTATCTTTCTTTCTATTTCTCGCTCTCTCTCTCTCTCTCTCTCTCTCTCTCTCATCTATCTCTATCTCTCAATCAATGTAGAGAGATTTATTTTAAGGAACTGGCTCAGGTGATGGTGGACTGGTAAGTCTGAAATCTACTGTGCAAGGCTATAGGCTGGAGACGCAGAGAAGAGAATGTTCTTGCTGCTCACATCTAGAGGCGGAATTCCTTCTTCCTTGGGGGACTTTAGTGTCTTCTTTTAAGGCCTCTAACTGATTATGGAGGGCAATCCGCTTTACTCAAAGTTTACTGGTTTAAATGTTAATCAATCTAAAAAATAGCTTCATATAATATAGTTCAATGCTACTTCTGAGTATATACCCAAAGTAATTAAGGAGATATTTGTATAGCCATATTAAAGCATCATTATTCACGGTAGCCAAAAGGTGGAAGCAACTGGTGTTCATCTGCAGGTGAGTGTAGAAATAGTAAACGTAGGGTATACATATGGTGGCGTGTTATTCAGCTTCAAAAAGGAAACTCTGACACGTGCTACAACATGGATGGGCCTTGGTATAGTCTGTTAAGTAAAATAAACCAGTCACAAAAAGACAAATACTATATGATTCCAATTATATGGAGTACCTAGAGTAGTCAGATTCATAGGGACAGAAAACAGAAATGTGGTTGCCAAGAGCTAGGAGAAAGTGAGATGGAGAGTTATGGCTTAATGGGGAGAGAGCTTCAGTTTTTTAAAATAAAAGGAGTTCTGGAGTTTGCTTGCACAACAATGTGAATATACTTAACACTACTAAACTGTACACTTAAAAGTGGTTAAGATGGTAAATTTTATGTTTTGTGTATTTTAACACAATTAAAAAAAATCCCTTCGCAGCAACATCTAGACTAATACTTGGTCAAAAACTGGGTATCATGGCCTAGCCAAACTGACACATAAAATTAACTATCACATTATAGTGCTCCCTTTTCTAGGATATTAGATAGATGGAATTATGTAGTATGTAGCCTTCTGTGGCTTGCTTTTTTCACTTAGCATAATGCTTTTGAGATTTATCCATATTGTTGAATGTATCGGGAGTTTTATTTTTCAATTATTGAGTAATATTACATTGTGTGGATATACTATAATTTCCTCATCCATATATCAGTTGATGGACATTGGGTTGTCTCCGGGTTTTGGCTATTATGAAGGCTGCTACAAACATTCACATATAGATCTTTGTTTCTATTTTATTTTGAGCAAATATTTAACACATTGTATTATACAGAATGTTTGTGGCTGCAAGTAACAAAAGCAGCTGCTTCAGACCAACTTTAAATATAGACATGTTTTATCTCATTAACAAAAGAATGTCTCCTATGGTGGCTAATTCAGTTGACAAACAATATCATCAAAGACCTAGGCTCTTCCTTTCTTTCCAGGCTTCCATCTTTTTGTTTGTTATTTCTGTCCTTAAGCTAATCTTACTCCTGGTCACAAGATAGGTACAATAGCATCATGACGCTATTGTACAATATCCAGAGATGGAACTGTCTTACCCTGATGGTTTTTCTGAAGGTCAAGAAATCTTTCCCTGAAGTCTCTCGATAGACTATGCCTCATTTCATCAGTTCAAATTGCATTAAGTGCCAAGAAGTGCATCAAATGACTAAAGCAACAGATGGCAAGGACACTGGGACCCCTTTAGTTAGCTTAGAGCATTCAGAACTCCCTTGGGATGAGGCTTGTGTAATTTCCCTTGAAGCACATGACCGTGCAGGAGAGAGGACACTTGAACAAAGCGAAGGTTCGCCGGGAAGGAGAGTAAATAAAATGTTGGGTAGACAGGGTCTATTATAGTATTATTGTCTATCTCAGGCTATTTTCAGACAGGTTCTACTGTTCCTAACTCATGACATATTTTCTGAAATACTTTTACGTCCATTATTCTGTTTTTACTAAAAGGTAAATGACAAGAAAAAGAAGCTCCAATATCATCTTTTACAATGGATAACTGAACATTGTAATTGTTTCACCTGCAAGACTAAATTATTTCAGTTATTTATTCAGCTATAATCTGCTGAATCCTTTTTCTGTGGAAGTCTTTGCAGGGCAAATAAAAAGGATAAAATTAATATTCCTGTTCTTATCACTTTACAATGTAGTTTAAAAAACAAATTAAAAATGATAAGTTAAATAACCACAGAAGATGTAAACAGTGGTTCTACACAGCCATGTAGAGCTGGCACAGGAAGGATGATGATTAATAGTTAAATGATAGCAAGGACTGTGGCAGTTCAGAAGAGGACAAAATACTTGTGGGCTGGAACGAGCTGAGAAAGCTTTCCAGAAGAGGAGGGGTTGTAGGTGGGTCCTGACAGATAGGTTTTGCAGAGACAAACAAGAACAAGGGAGAGTCCCAGCTGCAGCATCAATAACTATTTGAATGAAGTGATGGAACAGTGTAATATTTGCTTGTGTCCAGGATGTAGAGCGGACCGTTCAAATATATATGTTTACTCATCCATTAGATAAACATTTTATCTTCTTATTTTGTTTCAGGCCTTGTTATCAGAAGAGAGGATAATGCAGGAAACCAAGCAGACAAACATTCCTGTCCTCATAAAGGCTGTGTTCTTGTAGAGGAAGGTGGATAATCACATAACAAGAAAAATATATGTTATGTTAAATATTACAGAGAAAAATTAGGAAAGGAAAAAGGAAGTTTGATGAGAGAGGGTATTATGATTCTGGGGATGAGTCTAGACCTGAGATCTGAATCTGTTTTTCTGAGATATGTGCACAGATACAGGGCAAGGAGAGACTGGCTTCAAAGATTTCAAGGCAGATGGTAGTGGTGAGGCTGTGAGTGTGATGGGGGAGAAGAGAGTGGAGGGCTTGACAGGAATATTCATGGATTGAGGACCCTTTCTTATTCTTGCCCATAGTAAAGGGGAGTTGGAATGAGCTCAGATTTACCCAGAGCTCATGGAACTCTTGGCCTCTTCTTGATTTCTGCTGTGGGGAGATGTGAAGAGGGATAGCCTTATTTTTCATGAATAGTAGGTAGGAGTTAAGGTTGAAAAATAGGTAGGAGCCAGGTTGTGGAGGGCCTTAAAAAGCATGGTAAGAAGATGAGATGTGTTCTTGCTGAGCTAGGAGATGAATGAATTCTTGTTTGCTTGGATGTCTGTTTGTCAACATGATAAAAGCAATGTATAGAATGGGCCCTACCAAGTACTCCTTAAGTTAAGCATCTTTTAAAGTTTTTGAAGCTCCTGATGTGTTACAAAATAGAAGAAAATCTAAAATAGGTTAGCAAAAATTGTGGTCTATTTATATAGAAATGATTAAATTTAATAATTAATATTTTATCAGACAATAAATACGATTGTGCACATGGGTGCTTCTCATAAGATATTGCAAGATTTTGAAAATAATTCAAAGTGCACTAGTAGGTTTGGTCATGGGACTGTTTTTCAAAGTTATATGACAAGTACCTTCTCTTAATCTTGTCAGCTTATCTCTGCATCTGTGTGTGTAACCTCATTTGGACATAATCACTACACTTTGGACTAAGCTTCAACTTTTGCTGATTTCTCATCTGCTTATGGTTGCCTTTTTAGTCTCTGGCTTCTGCTTCAGTGTCCTTTTGACTTTACTTTGTTTAATGACTTTTGACCAACCCTGTTACTATTATGACCCCTCATGTTTTTGTCTGGATTCCTGGTTTCTGGCTCCATGCCTGGATTTGACCTGCTGCCATTCACAGCCTGGCATGACAGATGGCCATAGGCTCATGGCAAGGGCACTCCATCAGATCCTTGGCACTGCAGTCATTTAAGATGCATGACAGGCAGCAGAGAGGAAAACATGATATAGGTAGCATGATGTTTTTGATGGCTCCTGTAAGGCCAATTCTTGGCTGGAATGCTTGTAGTATACCTTAATTTATCACTGTAAACAAATTGGTAGACAGATTTCCCTTTTTACGTCATATCACACATTGTTTTAATTCAGTGAATGCTTGTTATAGGGCAGTCCTGCATAAAGTTATGATGACACAATATTGTTATTGCTCTCAAGGAGATTATGGTCCAAGGAGGGAGATAAACAAATTATTATATAAATTAAGATGGGAAAGTCCTATGGCAGAGGTCCAAATCAAGGTGCAGGGAGCACAGACAAAGCTATGAACTTGATCATGTGAAGGATTTGCAGATGGACCTAGGTTGTATTTCTAGTTGTGATATGTGTACTTCTGGTCTTTAAAACCATACACACTACAATCAGTCCCTACTAATTGTTCTGAATAATTTAATCAGACTTATGATTTCAAGTGAGAAAGGAGCATTTAAATATAATTGCCATAATAAAGAATTTATCTATTCCATATGTGAGATTCAAAAGTGGGTCATACTTATAGCAGAAGAGGTGACAATGAAAAAGCAAAGAAGAAATGGCTCATTATGGTAAAACCATGCCATATATTAATCAATAAATTTTAAATGTTCAAGGACAAACAGTATGTTGAATATTTTGATTATTCCGTTATCATAGACCTACTCTATCAACTTCAATAGTTATTTAACATTTTAGGATGCAACATTTTTACCTGAAAACAAAAACGTCTGCCCCCTACTTGTAACGTGTGATCAAGAATAATTAGAAAACACTCTAAAAATGCTTTGAAGTTACAGTAAAAGATTTTTCTCCTTGGAAAAATATACCATATCAATTACATTAAATATTGCAACTTATATCCCTAACATTTATTTAAAAATAACTGTATTACATAAAATGAGCTACTTTACTTTTTTGATAAAAATAAACAAAAATAATGATACCTTTAATTCCGCAGGAAAATGTACAAGAAGTTGTTTTTTTTTTTTTTTTTTTTTTTTGTAAAATATAAATACCAGCTGGTTTTAAATACCAGCTGGTTTCTGTACTTTACCGATATTTGGTCAGAGAAATTCGCATATATAAATTCATGCAGATGGGCATACATATTTACGTTAGAAAACCCCCAAATTATCCTGCTTTATATTGTGAGACTCAGGATGCACATAAATCAAGGTGTACAGGACATATAATTTTTTTTTCTGAAATTGCATTTTATATTTCAACCTCCTATTTTCATGGGATGGTGAAAATTTAATCCCATCAATCTGGGAGTTCTTCCCATATTCCACAGGGTAACGACTAAGGTCTGGGTTATCTCTACTCTGTGAAGATATTGGAAAGTAGTTGGTACTCAACGCTATTTGCCTGTCCATGGAGATATCAGAAAAGATGTCCCTTATTCCTGTTTTTAATTATCCTAAGAAGAACAACAATTTGTGTCTTAAATTATTCCTATGCATTATATTATTTATTATTTTACTGCTGTTCATTCTTTTATGTCTCTCATTAAGTGTTCATCCAAATGGTCTGTACATATGTCATATCTCCATGATGCAAAAAAAACTGAGGTAAATGCAATCTAAGTTTCAATTTATTTTCAGGTGTACCTGATGGAGACATTTTAAATCCTTTTTTGGAAGTACATATGGATATAAATAAATAAAAATAGCCATATGACTGATGAATTTATAAATTTAATTATTTACAATTTATTTTCTCCAGAAAAGATTTCAGGAAGCTAACAGAAATGAATGCAATAATATATTATGATAAAATAAATAGATAAAAATAAATCATAAAATGAGTTTATGGAAAATTGCTAGACCTGGGCTGCGAATTTACTTTCGAGTTTTTAAAGTTTTTTAGTGGCCGGAGCAAAGGGGAGAGCAGTCTACTGAAGGATTCCTGTGTCATCACCACACCGTGGAGAGGTGGCATAGCTTTTCCAGCACGGAGGCCTTCCTTAGCATTGGAACTCCCATAAACCTTCATACCTGAGACCTTACAATGTTGTGGGCAATGTCTTCAATGCCATTCCTAAAACCAGTCAATCTAATATTATCACATGCTGTTCATGAAAGGTGCTTTCATAAGGCACCAAAGCAATGCTGCTCAAGGACCGAGTTCTCTGATGGCATGGCTTCAGTCAGGAACAGTATTCGAAACACCCAGAGGAATGGAAGTAAAGTTGACATTTAGTTCAACTGAACATTTCCATCTGTTGAATGAAGGTTAGGATATACATCCAATAAAAGCACACCCGGGCATAATTTTGGTGTTTAGGCGCACCTCTCCCTCATTTGTTGTAACCCAGTTGTTGATACGTTTAGTTTGGGGTGAAAAACATTCACTACATGACCTTACAGTTCAGAGCAGAGCAATTTCGGAGCCTAAGACGAGAAGAATGAAAAGCAAATCTGTCACCTGTGATTTGTGATGTGGTTTTCAGACAGTGCTATTATCAGCCATCTGGTCCCTGACTATTTTTACTAGTTATTTTTGACGGTAGGTGCTAAGCTCACTTGTTTCTGAGTTACTGAAAGGGGGTGTATATTGTAAATATGTAAATGTTGCATATGTTCAAAGGAATAAATTTTAAAATATTTATTATTATTATTATTTTTATTTCCTTTTTATAAATTTTGGTGGCTCAAGACAAAGGCCCTGGTACTCTAGAACACTATAGTCACATCCCAAAGTAAGCTCATTAGGGCTGGGAATACCTTCCACTTCACATCCTATCTTTCGTATCCTAGACTTACTGGTACCTCAGAGACACAAGAAACAAAGTCTTTGCTGTCATAATGATCCTGATAAATTGCAAACATGTATTTACTCGTCTGACTCTGCGTTATTTTATAAGCTCCCTAAGAGCAGGAAGTATTTGTTTGACTTGGATATATTTAATTTTTTTAACTTTAAAATATTTGAGTTTTTTGTAAATACAAGAAAATGCAGAGAATAATTCTTTGTTATATACACACCAGTCAGCATTAATAAAGGGTGACACTCTGTCATATTTTCTTACAGTCTTTTGTTGGCATGGCAGTGTTGAGGTAATACAGTAAGGTGCATAGGTCTTTCGTGTGCAGTGTGAGATTTTGACAATTAGGTATACCTATTTAATAACCCACTCCAAATAAGATATACAGCAGTCCTGTGAGTCTGAAATTTCCCTCCAGCCACTTTTCCATCCATCCACCCCAACTCAGGGGCAACCTTTGTAATGTTCTTTCTGATTTTCTATCACTATAGATTAGCTTTATCTGTTTTTGGATTTCATAGAAATTAAGTCACATGGTAAAATTCCTTTGTGTCTGGCTTCTTTTGCTCAACACACTTTCCAGATTTATCCAATTTGTTTCTTTTCATTGATGAATAGTATTTCTTTGCATTTGTTCATTCTTCCTGTTGAGGTATGACATTTGAGTTGTTTCTAGTTAAAGCTAGTGTGAAAATTCTTGTACAATCTTCTTATGGAATATGTTTTCATCTTTTTTTTTTTTTTTGGAGGGGGCAATTATTTAAGAGTGGGATTGCTGAGTCAGAGGGTAGGTGTATATGAAAATGCCAAATTACCTTCCGAAGTGACTGTAGCATTTTACACTCCCACCAGCAATGTGCAGGAGTTCTAGTTGATTCACATCCTCCTCGAGATATTAAGTATCATCAACCTTTTCAATTTTAGTCATTCTACGGGTTTTATTTTGTATTTTCCTCATGACTAAAGATGTTGAATACTTTTTCATGTGCTTATTGGGCACAGGGCTATCTTCTCTTTTGAAGGGACTGTTCAAGTCCTTTGTTCCTTTTTTGATGTTTTCTTCCTGCTTGTTTGTTTGTTTGGTTATCTTTTTATTTCTGTGCTGTAGGAGTTCTTTATATTCTGGATACAAACTTCTTGTCAGTTATGCATTACAAATATTCTTTGCTAGTGTGTAACTTCCTTTTTCATTTTTTGCCTGTCCTAATTTGTAAAGATACTTTTTAATGTTTTTCGTCTAGACAATTTAAAGTTTTAGTTTTTATTTTAGGCTTATTATTCATCTTAAGTTCCTTTTTATGTGTAGTTTCAAAGAAGAGGTTAAGCTTTCTTTGTTTTCCCTCTCCCATGGATATCTAGTTACTATAGAACCATTCATTGAGAAGATTTTCTTCTCACATTAAAATTACCTTAGTGTCTTTCTGGAAAATCAATCAAGTGTTTTAAGTGTGGTCTCTTTCTGAATTCTCTATTCTGTTGCATTGATCTACTTGTCTGTCCTTATGCCAATACCACTCTGTCTTGATTATTGCAGCTTTTGATTCAGTCTTGACATTAAAACCTCATTTAAGTCTTGCAGCTTTGTTTTTGTTTTTCAAGATTATTTTGGCTATTGAGGAGCATTGTATTTCCAGGTAAATTTTAGTATCAGTTTGTAAGATTCTACATGAGTCTGCTGAGATTATGATTAGGATTGCAATCAGTCTATAAATTACTTTAGGGAGAGTTGACACCTTAATAATATTGATTCTTCCAATCTAATACGATGGTATATCTCTTCATTTATTATATCTTAAATAATTTTTAATAATTAATTTTTGTTGCCAGTAGAAGTCATTTCTGATACTCTCATAAATGAAATTACTTTTTAAATTTTACTATCCAGTTTGCTGCCTAATATAATATATATATATATATATATATATATATATATATAAATAACAACTGATTTTTCATATTGACCTTGTACAAAGTTGCTCTGATATTTCTTAGAATTTTCTGCAAGGCAATAATTTCCTCTGAAAAATGGCAGTTTTACAAAACACCTTTGAATCTTTATGCCTTTGTTTCTTTTATTTGCTTTATTGCAAAAGGTAATATTTTGTTATATTTTCTTCAGTTTTTTTAAAATTTACTTAACCCCTTCTTTCACCTTCCTTGTTCCCATATTCATGTTACCTTATCTATGTTCTTGTTCTAGTTCTAAAATTCTCTTCATTTTTGTTATCCACATTCTCATTTCTTATAGGTTAGTCTATTCTCATTTACAATCAATTAGTATTTTCAAGTATTCATGTTGACAAAGCTCAATGAGGCCTTTCATCTATGACGAATAGGAGAAAATTAAAGTACCTATTTTTTGGAAGAGCTATATCTCATAGCCAGGAAAATAACAAAATTCTAATTGGGTAGTGAATTCTAAAACAGGGAATTTAATAGAAAATTATCTGAGTAAGTGAATCGCAAGTAAATTCCGAAGTGACTATTTATTGCTCAGAAGTGTTAGGCTATTTCTAAGGGCATGTTGACATTGCCTAATTGTAGAGATTTAAAAATCCTATAAATTGCAATTCATTGAGATAATGATTTTATTTAGTTCATTTAAAACATTAAATCAATACAAAAATTTTTTCATTGCATCAGATGCTTCCTTTTATTACAACAATTATGGAATATCTCTCCATTTCCACTAAAAAATCAGAAAATAACTTTTCATACAACTTGTAACCATAATTTTATATTAAAATTTGCAATTGATTTAATTAATTCATGTTTAAGGTTATATTTTCTCCAAATTAATTTAGATTTAATATAGAAACAAGATAATCAAATGATAAATTGAAATTGTTTTACCAATGTTTAGTTCATGAAACAGAAATCTCTTTGATGAGAAGGAAATACAGATAAAATGTTGAAAGCTCATTAATTTTTTAAATCTGTATGTCTATTCACGTATCTATCATGATTCATATTTAAAATAAAATTAATACTAGTATAAATATACCAAGACTCAATAGGTGACAATGAAATTTGTAACAAGGCAAAAATACATCTACATCTTAATATCTAGTATTAATATTTAGTTTTCAATAGATATTGATGACCCTAATTGTGTAAGGATCTATAGCACCTGAATATAAAACATAACCTCTAAGACAGAGGTTTTCATTGTTGATGTCACATTAGAATCACCTGTGGTACTTCTAAATATCATGATGTCCTACCCTGTGAGACTCATACCACTTGCTCATATTAACCTCTCCTCATCTTTGTTACTATCACCTACTGTATTAGTGTGCTACTGCTGCATAACAAATTACTACCAAATGAGTGCTTAAAATAACACTTATTTATTAACACACAATTCTGTAGGTCAAACAGGTAAACTTGATTGGATTTTCTGATCAGTGTCTCACAAGGCCAGAATCAGTATTGGCTGGGCTGGGCTGGGCTCTTTTCCAGAGGCTCTGGGGAAAAGATACGCTTCTAGATTCATTCTTATTGTTAGCAACATTTAGTTCTTTGTGGTTGTAGGACTGAAGCCATATTCCTTTGCTGGCTATTAGAAAGGGGTTGATGTCACATCTTAGAGGCTGCTCTCAGGTCCTTTTCATGTGGCTCCCTCCTTCTTCAAGGTAGAAACAGAGAACTTCTCTTGTATCGAGTCTCCCTCGTGCTTCTACTCTCTGACTTACTCTTCTACAACTGGCTGGAAAAAACTACCTGTTTTTAAAAGGCTTATCTGAAAAATGTTCCTATTTTAAGGTCGATTGATTAATATACTTAAATATATCTGCAAATCCTTTGTGTTATGTAACACATTGACGGGACACCAAGGGGTGGAGATCATGGGGCCATCTTAGAATTTTACCTATCTCACCCACGAACTTCCAGGCCATATCTCTCCACCCACTGACCACTTGAGCATCAGACTCATTATCTTCCTCTCTGTTGCACCCTGATGTCACATGGGGCTCAGCATTTGTGCAGAGACCCTTGTTACACGGTTACCTTCCAGTTCCCCTACTTTATGCAAAAGGTATTCACATCCAGACCTTATTATCATCAGAAATACTGTCTATCTGAAATCTGAAACCTGTTTTTCACTCTTAGACAATGTTCTCCTTATGTTTTTCTTATAAAACATGTTGACTTTACCAGGAGACATGGTGTAAGGAAAAGAGAGGAAGCTAGCAATGGCAGGACCAGGAATGTGAGGACTGACTTTGTAGGAAGGTTGAAGGGTTTAGACCAGCAGAAAAGTAGTAGCTCATTCACAGTGTTCAAGGAAGCGAGACCTGGTGTTGCTACTTAAGAGTTCTGACGTCTCAGTAGGATTTGGAGTTTTTGGTTTCCATGCTACTGAAATCAGTGAGGTAGCCATGTTTTGGCACCAAGGGTCAGTCTGGATTGAGGCTGGATCTAAAGCTAGCAGGTGACTGCAACTAGGTTTCATGTGGGGCGAGAGGGCTGTCAGGGATTAGATATGCTGCTCGCACTACAGGCAGTCATTCGGCGTCAAGGCAGATCTCTAATTCCAGTTGGAAACCTCCTAAGAAGCAGAAATTGGGTCATAAAACTGGCAGCTGTGGGAAGGCTGTAGCTGAGGTGACTGTGGAGGCTGGGATGCAGGTAACACTATTATTTTAGATCCCATGTGCTGGAGAGATGATGCTTCTAATAATCTTCCAGTCTTATACACTGGACCCAGGGACTGTATCCGGCTGGGTGTAGTACAGTTTAAACTTTCAATTCTTTCAACTAGATGGGCCTAGGAAAAGGCAAAACCAACATCTTCTGGCTTCTCAGTCTCAATGAACTTCTCACTCTGCAATCTCTTGCCCAGTATTTTCCCCATGAAGGAACTGGCAGAAGAGTCTTGTCTTCTAGTTGGTCCCACAGGGACTCAGTGTGTTGTGAGATCCTGGGTGCCTCCATCCCATGGTCTCACACGTTTGAAGGTCAGTTAGAAGGTGCAAGTCAGGTCCTGGATGGACAGTGCTGAAATCAAAATGAAGAAAGTGAGTCCAAACCTAGTGTCTATTGAGAGGGGGCAGGAGAGCAACAGTACCAGGGGCACAGGGTGAAAGCAGGGGGTTCCAGAACGAGGAAAATAGGGCAGCAGGGGTTGGGAGGCAGACAGGATGAAATGCAGACCTGCAGCCCAATTCCTTCCTTCCTTCCTTCCTTCCTTCCTTCCTTCCTTCCTTCCTTCCTTCCTTCCTTCCTTCCTTTATATTCTAAGCACATTTTAACATGAGCCAGCCAGTGGGTGGACACATTTTTCTATTTTACTCTAGTCAAATCATTCTAATTTAACTTTCACAACACTGTATTTTTTAGAGTTAGAATAGATTTTTGGGGGGTACTTAATGCTAATGTTAATTTAAATGAAAACAAAATGTAATAAAATGGGGGATGGAGAGATCTTATAATGGCTAGGGAAGAAACTTTAACAGCTTTGTATGGCTGGGATTTTACCAATATTTTACCGAACAATGATTGACAGCTAAACAGTATAGGCCCAAAGTGCAATTTCTGCAGGTGTTATTGTATTTTGCTTTGTGAAGTTAGAGTTGAGTTAACCATTGTAAAAGTGTATGGTTCATTTCACAGAAGGGTGAAATTCCTTTTAGCCCATCCTATTCTTGTTCTTAGAGAGTTTCAAAGTAAATGCTCCTCACTCACTACTGTTACAGAAAAGTACTTGAACAGCATGTGCTCAATTGATTGTTCCAGTGGCTCTGCTGATGTTCAGACCAGAATATCCCGTTCCTTTAGGGATGAAACTCTGGAGGTGCCACGAAGGGTCACAAGAATGCTGTATGCCCTTCAGAACAAAACGAACAAAGTACAGTCATTTCGTGGTCATGTCCCATCAAGCCACATTTCATGGGACACACAGTGTTCTAGTAAGGGTAATAGAGGTTTGTAGAGCTGGTCAATATGTGTTTATCGAGGGCTTTACTGTTTTCTCTTGTGCAATAATATGGGAAAACATGAAGACTCACATGTGGCCCAAGGCCTACAGCACCAGTGCCCTACTCTGGCTGGATTTTTGCTTCACCATCGCTTCATCTTTCTCACTTGGCTTGAGCAGGTGGGCTGGTGCCAGAGCTCAGGTCTCATTCCTGCCTGGTACCCAGCAGTGCTGTCAGAAACATTTGTGTATCATCAATTCCCTAATCATTCCTGAGAGGCTGATGCATTTCCGTAAAAGCCAGATTTAGATGGTGTGACTACAAATTAAAAAGATGGATTTTGTTCTGGCTTTGTTGAAATCATTCTTTAGAGACATCGTTTGAAACAAGATTTATCAAATGGTCTGTGATCTACTTACTCCCAGATATTAATTTCTGCCTATAGTTCTGGGAGGCTCTTTCCTTCGTGGAAAAATTGCATTCTTGAGAATTTAGTCTATTTATGTGGAGTCAACCTTATAGGGCTATTATTGCCTTTTCTTTTTTTGAGGGAATAGAACACAAAAAGAAAAGGCATTGGCAACTGATCATGTGGTCCGGTTCATAGAAAGAGAGACAAATGATCTTTTCTTATTCCTTAAAAATATACAAAGCTCTACTAAAATAGGACTTCATAATACAGGTTGCAGTTATTAACTTAGGAGGTAATGGGGTTCCTACTTTCTCTGATAAAAGCTTTCCATGTTCACACCACCTACTGCATAATGTCTTGGCACGATACGCAGAATTTTCTTTGTTACTTAGTGAATGGCAACTTTTCCCTCAGGCGTTCCAGTTTTTAGGCAAAGATAGCTCCGTTTGTCCTAAGAATATGAGCTTGTATTCTCCTTAGAAATAGTGAGCAAGACCTGAAACAGATATTTTTAGATTGCTTCTTAATATTTCTGTTTTATTATATGCCACATGTATATTATTCAGAAAACTTTCCTAAAACAAGAATATGAATAAATGTTATAATTCTTTACCCCCAACCTTAATATTTCTGAAAAAATGTCTAAAAAATAGAAGGGATTTGGCAGAAAGCTCTTTTGCCTTTCTTCTCAGCCTTCTTGTCTCCTTACTCAACTTTTATGGCTCTTCCTGTTGAATCAGGAAGTTGGAAGAAATGGATGTGACTGAGAAGTCTCATACCTTCGGAGATTCCAAAAGCTTCCTGTCCTGGGGGAGGGAAGAGAGTACTGAGGACACAATTGTGAGAGACACAATTCCTATGTGTCTCTAACACAGGAATTTGAATTATGGAATTATGGATGTGGGAAAAAGGAACTGTCAAATTCTTTCCCCGGGCAATCTTAGTTCCTCTGGAGAAAGGGGTCTCCAACCACCTTATGATGCAGATTTTTTCCATTTTCTCTGGAACTGTGGTCTTTCCACATTACTACTCAGGGAACGTTTATTGACCAGTGGGGCTGACGGGTAGTGGCAAATTGCTTCCAACCAAAGTGTTCCAGGTCCCCACTTTGATTTATGATTAGAGGAAAAATTGAGGGGCTATTAGATTTCTATAATGATTGGAATATTTCAAGTAGTGAAAGAAGTGTTTTTTAGTTTTTAAAATGTTTAGATTTTCGTTGCAAACTGAGATAGACTTCAGGAAACATTGGTGTGCTAACTCAAAAAAAGTATAAAATATAGTTCTAAATGCCTTTTGTGTAGAACATCAAAATTGTAGAATAATAAGCTTTTATTTTCACTTTTAAAATAAGAGGCGTATTTCACTCCACTTGTTACAGAGTAAATGGAAGGATAAAACATTGAGAATATTATAAAGACTTGTGTTTCTAACATAAGCCACTGTTTAGAATGCTGATTGTCATTCACATTTTATGTATAGGAAACAATATGAGTTTTATAAAATTACCAAATTTATGAGAGGATTAAGCAGGTTTTGCTTTTATAGTCATAACATGTTCAAAAGCATTTACATCAAATGGGAGATATAATTTCTCTTTGTAATTGAAATTTAAATCCCAGCATAAACATGGCGCTTAGAAAACTATTTTATGACCCTTTTTTTTTTTTTTTTTATAAAGACGCTGCATGAAAGAAGGTTACACAGCTGGAGATTGTTTAGAGACAATTAAGACTTATTGGCTTTTCAGCTGGGATACAAGCAGAGCTCTGAGACTCTTGCCATCTTGGAATTGTTACCTAAGTGAAGTCCCTTTACAACTCTAAGCTTTTTAGTATTCTTAAAAAAATTATTTAGCATCAGAGACTTAAGAGGATGATTTATCGGAGTTTAAGTCCATGATAAATGCAGAGTATACATTTGTCTTTAATGTAATTTACAAAGGGTGAACTTGACACCATCTTTTCAAGACTATTAGTTCTTTAGGAAAATATTGAAGAATGGTTTTAATTTTTAGCACTCTCTGCCTCCTATTCTAGCCCCTCAAAAATGATCCTACTACTTTAGATTTTAACATCTACTGCCTTTCTTCTCTACTCCAGAGTAGGAAAGAGACTGCCTGATACAGCCACCCTGATAAGTAAGTGCTTTAGTTTCATACCCAAAATATTGCTGATAGGGACAAAGATTTAAAGGATGACTTTTACCAATGAGGACATTTCAGAATTCATCAATAAAATATTTTTAACTGAAGGAATCTTTCCTATGACTCATAGATCAGATCACATAGGGGATACTTACTTTATAAATAAATTTGTATATGTTTTCACAGTACCCCAGAAGATATAATCTTTTATAATAAACACTTTCAGTAGACAACTGGCTTGATCACCTTTTAGCCAAAGTGACCATAACACTTAGGTGTAAGTAGATAATCTGAAGTGATCAATATTTTGAATTTCTTCATTAATGAACTAATAGGAAATTCAACTTGAATTATTTTCATTATTTTCATCAGTATGTGGATATTATACAGGGAAGGATGAATCTATGTTACAGAAGTTTGATTTCCGACCTGAGATTTTTACCCTTTTTTGACTGAAATCTCTCTACATTTTAATGTGACAAAATTCATTTCTTGATACACAGTTAAAGAAAGGCAGGCTGAATACTAAATTAATTTAATTTGTCTTATTACATTAGTATTTTATGTCTATTAACTTTGGGGGAACATATTGAACTTGTCTTTGATTTTTCTATTTCACTCAGGGACAAGAAATGGTGTCATAAATGCTTCCATCTTTGTACTTTGCTTCTGCTTGACATGGTTTTGTTCTCTTTGACAGACATTCGGTGGTAAAAAGTAGTGTAATTATTAATTTCCCACTTGACATTGTGAACATTTCAATGCTAAGTTAGCAGGTAAAAATGTCACAATCCATTTCTATTATACCTACCCACAGAACTTCAAAGGGCTCCTAGCAATTGGTTCTTGAGTAGGAAAGAAGACTGTGACATGCAGATACCAAGTGAAATTAACTTTGTTAACACTACTTGACCTTTCTGTGAAATGCTCGATTTTGTCAGATACTTTCCTTCATAATGATAGTTTGAAAAAAAGTTAACATTCATCATCTTCTATTGCTTATGTTAACTAGAAAGAAATTATTTTAGCAACAGACCTGCATTAGTTTCTCACATATTGAGCATATGCTACCCCTCGGGGCTGTAATAACCACTAAGCTCTAGTGGGTACTGGGAAATACCAACCTGCTTTACTGAAGTGATATGTGATAAGAGACAGTTGCTTCTTACAAAGGCACTGCTGACTAATTGGCCTCAGAAAGTTGTGAATCAGTCACATTGAGTGTTACTGTAGTGATGAAGACCAATGGGCACAAAGGCATCGGGAAAGAACATATCTTTTAGATTGTGGTGACTCTTATAGTTCAGCCCAATAGAAATACAATGCTTGCTGCATTTAAAAAAAAATTCTAATGGCCACATTAAAATATAGACACAGTGAGAATTAATTTTTATAATACATTTTGTTTATATCCAAAATATTACCATGCAGCACTAGCCCCATTTCTAGTGCTCAATAGCCTTATGTGGCTACTGATTACCATATTGGCCAGTTCAGCTTTAGGGACTCAATCTAAATGGGAATCTATGATTCAAATGGGAAGAAAATGGTTTATACAAATCAGATTAATATGATGGAAAATGTTCAGATAACTCTGGATCATTTTGAAGGTCATTTATGAATGACAGGAACTATTAATACTAAACTCACTGAGATTTAATTTCTTTATCCAGAAAATAGAAATAGTAAACTCTTCCTACCATAGCACCATGGGTAGGGGCATGTAAAAACATTTAGAAAAAATAACTGTAAAGAGCTAAGTAATAAAAGGTAGTTTTGTGGGGGCTAAAATTATTGGGGACATAAAGTAATTCTTTGGGGAACCTTGACTGAGGGCTCCATGCTGGGTCCCATACAATTCTTTGGCATGGGGTTACTTACCTCCAGCTCCTGGCTCACGCAATTCTTCCTTTAAACTTCTAGATCAATTCCTATTCCCCATTAGCACACTTAGTTTAATTTTTAAAATTTACTGTCTACTTGGTACAGGCATTGAGCTGTGAGTGCTTTGTATACATCATGTCATTTAATCCTATAAACAGCTCTACAGATTTTGCCTCTTTTTCTGAAGGAAGATGATTTACAGAGAGGTTAAGTAACTTGCCCATCATTCCACAGGTAGTAAGCTGCCTTTAAGTCAGGCCACCTGAATCACGAGTCCATTAGTTGTGTACTAGATGGCACTGCTACCCATCTCAGACACTGATGTTGCATGCTCCTGAATGTATTTTATATATATATATATTATATTCTGTATATTATGACTTTTAGACATCTTAAAAAAATAACCTCTCTGGGGAGAAACTGCCTCTTCTTTAGCTGACCAATTCTTAGAGATAGTGAGGATTCCGCAGGAGCATGCCTTTGATATGCAAATTAATCAATCTAGAGCCTTCTCTGTTCTATCTGGTCCACATACCCCAGGAAGCAATATTCATCTGCCTTAATCATCCCGGAGCCAGGTAATAGGCAACTAGAGACCACCCCTGTAATCATTCAAACCAGCCAGTTCTAAACTGTTTAACCTGACCTGCCCTGCCTTTCCTGGAGAAACATTAATAAAAGCATGGTTTAAGTACTTCCCCTTGCCCCAGTATTGTGTCACCTGACCCAAACCTGGTACGTCCCCTGTGACTCTGTGTGGCATGCAATGCCCCCTCTCTAGGACCTGTGAGGGTAATAAACTTTGCTTGCTTGTGCCTCTCTTGTGTCCCCTCTTGTGGTTATACTTACAGACCATCACCCCAAAGAATACAGAACAATGACTATAGCAGGCTGGGCATGAGAGTATTAAACTGATGATAAATTTTTGAATTAAAGTTTGTAGGATAATTATAGGGGGAAAAAAGATAACCAAGAATGGCCAAAATGTAAAAGTGACTAGAGATTTCCACAAGTTTAATGAAGACAATCCTAGGGAGAAAGAAAGAAAACACTGTCACGTTTGAATGGAGGGGGCTTTTCTAGGTGTTCCTTAAGTACTGGTAAAGAAAGTTATAACAAAGTTCAGTTTTTAGAGCTGTGATGAAATTAGGTTGGTTGTTGAAATGCCTATGGAAAAAATCTAATTTGGAAAAAAATATGAATGTAAATGATAGATATGAATTTAGCACACAGTAGGGGGAAAAGCACAAAGCTTCTTATTCTAGTTTTGTCTAAATGATATCTGTAAAATAAGGGAAATTAGTAAACTAACAAGAATTTATTGAGAACATACTCTTTTTAGGGCATTATTGTGTATACAAATATGACAGATGTCATAGGCACACACTATCTTATTGGGATATAAGAAAGGTAGGATATGGTTACTGGCTACATGGGGGTTGGGGATCACTGGGCTGGGCATACAAGGGTAACACCTCCAGCAAGAGTTGGGCAGATGGGGGCCAGGGAGAAGCTGTAGGATTTGGAGAGTCAACAAGGAAAAGAGAAAGCAGTTCAGATACTTAAGAAGGTATGCAATTAATTTTTATATGTAATAATTGGAGCACGGTAGGGAGGTGAGAGGAGATCTGTGTGTTCATGTATATCTTCATAACTCAGATGATTCTCAAATGCCTTCAAAATAGAGAAGAGTGAGGCCATTGGCCAGCCATTAGGAATCATTGTGATGAAACTTTGATTTATTGTGATTTACTAATTCCTCCATAAAAAAGAGTATATATTAGTTACATTCAAGTGTAGCCTAATTATAAGAAAGAGAGAGCTGGGTGACCAGGAAGAAGTTCAAGATACATCAACATTTTTGAAAACATGTCCTCTGTGGGGTTGTAAAGGGAATGCAGAGGTCTTCTGGGGTTATGCTGGGGCACAGGAAGCCTTCCTGGGCTTGGAGCCTTCCTAGGCTTGGCGACTGCACTGACTGAGAGGAGGTAATCTCCTTTCCTGTCCTAGACAGGCACTCTCCAATCACTGTTTTCTGGTTTCTTCCCCATTAATATGTTAGTTTTAGTGCATATACTTGTCACAAATTGAAGGCTCAGTAAAATTCGAGAAATGATTGAGATTGCAGATTGCAGATAGGCAAACTTTATTTCACAAGCCCGAGGGGATAATTTACTTTCCATCTCCTCCCTCTCTCTTAAAATAGAGAACCTCCAACAAATGGTATATAAAGGAAAACAGAGCAAACAAAAGAGGGAAACTTTGCAATTTATTAACTCAAGCATGAAAATACAGAAAATAAGCAGGGCTCAACTTACTTGGAAAAATAAGTCTGAACCTATTTCATTAAAACATGGTTTTGCACTAATCTAATGAGTTTTCAGGCAAATGAGGCATGAAACATTGCCAAAATATAAAGTCAGTAAAATTTCCAAATTACTCTTTAATGGCCATTATATGTTTTATCTTATTGGGAGCTGGTAAAGAATAGATTATTCTTAAATCTGCATTACTAGGAAAGATTAGTAAAATTATTTTACAAAAAAATTATTTTGATTTTGATAATAATGGTAGATTGAAAGCAACCAAAATCCCAGCAAAAGATGCACATATGCCTAATTCATAAGAAAGTGTTAACAAACAATGTATTTTTACTTTACTCATTCATTCCCAAGGAATTCAAGAGAATGTTGAAGGAGATGAAACATGATAGTATATGAGCAATTTTAGGCTAGCATATTATTTTTTGAAAAAAGAGAATTATTCCACAGATATACTTTATAAGATTTATTTAGACAATAATAAAGATAACATCTTTACTCTAGAGTTTATCCTAGAATTATTTCATTACTTTCTGGATATGGTTGAATACAGCATTTCCTGTATATAATAAAGGTGAGTGGGATTAGCAAAAAGCTTTGGGTTATGTTTTTAGTGGTGAAAAACAGAAATGATTTATTCTAGGAATGTTGATTATATTGTAGTGCTGTCAAGTTATTAAAATATTACCAAATTATGTACAGTTTAGTAAAGGATGGCAGCTCATGAATTTTTAAAATGCTTATTTAAATGGTTGTTTGAATCTATTTATGTACCATTTGCAATTATTTCGAATGATTAGTACTACTGGCTATTATGTGAGAACGCCTTTTTCAGAGGAAAATTAATCTTTCAGCCTTCATGTTATTAAAGCCAGCTTGTCATTTTAAGGTATCTCAAATGCCTTCTAGTTGATTTAATTTTGTATTTATTCTGCCTAGGTGAGGCAGGACAAACTGACAATTGTTATCTCTACTAGCTATCATCCAGTGTGTATTGACAGTTCATTTAGTTTCAAATGATTCTAAACTATTCTCCACACTTGGGTAGATGTGCTTATCTGTGAATGAGCAGGTTTCTTCTGCATACTTGTTTTGGTCACCTTGTGCTGATTTAAATGCCCTTGGTGCTCTAGAATCATATTATAGTGGGAGGACATGAGAAATTAAAGGAGCTGGCCCAGAAAGAATCAGAGAATGTCTCTTTTCTCTGACTCTTTACTAGAACTGAATTTCTTGTTCTACAGAAATGATAAGTTGCTTGTTGGGTATTCATTCTACCACACGGCGGGTGGCCTCATCAGAAACTCTGTGGCCGTCCACATTCTCCCTCATTGCCTCCTATGCCAGGCCAGTCAGCACTCACCTGACCTTCTGTATTCAAGCCTTTGTCTTCATCTTTACTACTGAATTTGGAACTCTTATCCCTCCTGACCCGCTTTCTGTGGCTTTGTACCTTGCTCTTTTGTGAAATAGAGCTAGTTGGCACTTCCCCTTATGAGCTGTATTGTTTCCTGCTTCTCTTCCAGGTACGAAGCTAACACCACTGCAGCTCACATATTCCATCCGCCCCCTTGGGCTTTAAGAAATCTAGTGAAAATTGGAGACAAAATGTTCAACTGTTCACTAAATTACCATACCATTAGCAGACCAAACAATGTACTTGAATAGAAAAGACATTTGCCTGAACTTCTTTAAGACCTACCTTTGTAGTACTGGAACAAAATGTAATTTGCCATTGAGTCTCCATGATGAAAGAATGCACAAAACTCCCTAAAATCTTCAGCACATGTCTAGTGTGCTCCCCTTATTGGTTCTAGATGCTAAATGGTGTGAAGGGCAAACTGCTTTGGGGTTGCGTGGGAAGAACAAAACAAATCTTTCCCTGTGCAAAGAAGTTTGTTTGTTTAATCATTATACAAATTTAAACAGATTTATTTACTGATACTATTCTTATGTGTTAATGAGCGTTGTGAATCTTCAAGAGGAAGGCTTCATTAGGCAGGGTTTCCTGAGCCAGAGTGAGCGTGCATATCTATTTTCAGAACACAAGCTGTGAAAGGCTGCTCTACCACATGGGCTGTGGAGGAGTTCATCATTCTATCGACTGCCTGGTCAAATTTGAGCCCCACCCTCCTGAAATGTTGAAGAGCCAAATAATAAATGCAAGATCAAATATCCATGAGAGTATAATCAATACCAGATACATTACTCTACTTATCAAAGTTTCTCTGCTATAATTCAGACTTTCCTCTTCTGCTCATATGAAGGCCTCTCCCAAATTAATGATGCCATAAATCATTAGAGAAAAGCACACTCTACCTGGATTGTTATAAAGTGACATATTTTCCCAGTCATTTGGGGAAAGGCAGAGACTGGGGGCCTTTATTAGACATTTTATCAGTTATGCCTTGCCTTTGCAAATGTTCTTCTTCAGTCTATAATGTTATAAATAATGTTTTCATATTGGCAGTGACTCAATGTAAAAAAAACCTGGGGAAAAAAGGAAGGGCAGTTATTGGCTGACATAAATTGAGCAAAGCGGAGAAGGGCAGGAATATAGTGGAGCCAGGCCTTGGATAGAGCAAGGACTTTCCCCAGCTGCCTCTCATCTCTTTTGTCTGCTTTTGGCTAAATTCATTTTTCTGCACTCCATTTTTTTTTCCCATGTGGCATTGAACATGGGCTGCCAACAGCTTATTGGCTGACATTTTCCTTGCATTACCAGCAGAAAGCTAGAGACTCTATTCTTTTCCTTCTAATTTAGAAAATCATGAAGGAAGATGATTTGGTCCATCTTGGATCACTTGCCACCTGGACCAATCACTATGGCCCCAAGAGCAGGGCTATTTAAGAACATGGTGGTTCTCTGCCAGAACATTCCATGAGAGAGTGGGGAAGGGTACAGTTCTCATCAGAAGGAGAGAGGTGAACAATGCCTGGAATAATAAATGTCTCCCTCAAATATCCCCTCTCCTTTATTGTATAACTGACTTTTTCTCCGGATCTCACCTCTGGGACCCTAGAAGCTCTCCCCAGGCTGTCTGCTCCCAAAGTACAAGCATTCTGAGAGTAAAGGCAAAAGAAAATACCTGGGAAGGATGAGCAGAGCAAACTGTGTTTACTTCGCTCCCATACTTGAGGCCAATTATGTTTTGGGAGCCTCTTTTATGTGTGCAAAACAGGAGCATCTGCCCTTTGCTGCTTGCAAGGGAGTCCATTTACCAGGCTGATTTGTGTCTGTCTGGGGTGATATCTTAAATCTCTTCCAGTCCAGTGATTCTGATAATTATCTTTGCTCCTGATGTCCCAGCACTTGTGACATTTAAGCTCATTTCCAAATTAGTTTCTTCTCTCCCTTCTCTTCTGGAAGAACGAAGAGGAGAGGGAGGAGAGATGAAGCCTCCTTATCTTTTCTTCTATTGAACATTGCCAATTTTGGATCTCTTGTAATTTTGTGGAAATTCCAAACATTATGATTCTGCCACCACTAAAACTTTGTTAGCCTCACTTGCTGTCTATGGGTGGACAAGACATGTATAATTATAAAGATTAACAAATAGAGTTATGAATTCATTTGATAAGGATTTATTTGATAAATTAATACACAAATATGACATTTCAAACATTTTATATTTACTAATGCCTATAGCATGATGATATCAGTGAATATATGTCATAAAATTTCAGAGTATTAGAACTATGTGGAAATTTAGAAATCATCTGAATTTCTTAAAGTATTATTAAAGACGGAAAAAAAAAATATAGATGCCCAGACTGGTGATATATAAGAATTAGATGAAGAAGTAGGCATTTTAGCTCTCTACGGGCCAGGGATTTTTCTAGTTTATATTGATGTTTCTTACATCTTAAATCAAGTGGGTAATTAGAAAACTTACATTTCACTAATTTATTTAGCTTAATCAGTGTGGAAAAGCATAGATCAGGGCTACCAAACTTATGGTAGTAAATGTAGAAATAGTGTTAAAAGGAGAGTTAACCCCAGGGTTTTTCTTGAAATTATTTGATTACAAAAACAATTTTAAGTCCTTATTTTCTTCCCAGCCTCACTCTCCTCTTGCTTCCAGTCATCCCTCTCTTGTAATGGCCATTTTAGGTGGTCAGTGTGCATCTTGGTGTCTGGTAGCCTAAAATTAAACATATTTCCTCAAGAAATTACTTTTATTTTCAAGAAGAATATTAGTTGATGTAAGAAGAACAAACAAACTCACATAGCAAGACTTGTCAATAATGGATGAAAATCACAGAAGCTTGGCATGCAAACTTCTCTCATTATTCATTTCAAAGCTGTAATGGATTTTTAGAGGATTAGAGCTTATATTCACTTACATTTTTGTAGACGCTTTTATAGATTATTAAGCACTTTCATAGATATATAATCTTATTTGATTAGGGTTGTCAGATTTAGGAAAAAATAGAATGCCCAGCTAAATTTGAATTCTAGATACACAACAATTTTTTTTTTTAGTGTAAATATGTTCCAAGGATTCATGAGACATACTTATACTAAAATTTATTTCTTATTTATCTGGAATTTAAATGTAACTAGATGTCGTATTTTATTTGGCAACTCTATATTTGATCCTCTGATAATTATGTTAATTTGGTAAAACAGTGTCTCTATTATACAGATGGGAACCTTAAATATGAGTGGCCTACTATGTGTCAGATCCTGAGCTATTCTTAAGCATGGCATAATGCATAATCCATAGATCCTACTTTTAAGGAAACTACCATCAACTCATTGGGAAACAACTCATCACTGTGATGTACCTAAGAAAAGAAGCGGATACTACTATAGAGGGGCACCTAACCCAACACTGGCAAATTGGAAGATTTCCTTAGGTGGGAACGTCCTTGTTGAATCCTGAATGCAGAGTAAGAATTAGGTCCACATGAGGTTTAGTAAGGAAGAAATAAAGAAGAACAAAAGTGATTCTGTTATCACTTAAGGAATTATGCATTGTTTAGTATGACTGGTGGGAGGATATACTTCGAACTGGGGAGTGGTGACAGGTGAAGATAGAGAGATAAGCAAGAGTCAGCTCATGAACTGATGTGCATAATACTATTTGTTATTTATTTATTTATTTATTTTCAGAGCAGCAGTTATCCTTCAGGTGAAATGAAATGATCCAATTTGAGTTTTAGTATGATCACCATGTTGTAGTTAGCAGAATGGATTAGAGGGGACACGGCTTAAGGAAAATCACTTATTATTCAACAAATTTTTATTGTGTGGTAATTCTGAACTAGGCACAAGTTGGGAGAGCTGCAGTAATTTAGGTGAAAGATGAAGGTGTTGAGAATGAAGATAATGGTCATTATGATGGGGAGACATAGATCTCTGGAGAGATATTAAGGAGCCAAATCAACAGAAATTGATTATCAATAGGATTTGATGTGCGAGGAGGAGAAATAAGTGAAGTCTCTGGAAGCTGGATGAATGACATCATTTGTTGATACAGGAAAGGATGTTACATGAGAGGAGAAAAAAGTACTTTTCCATTTTGGATGTATTCAGTTTGATATATCTGTAGGGCTTTCCAAGGGGAGATGTTAGGTGGGGCGGCTTACTTAAACATCATACCTAGAGAAGAGACCTAGGCTAAAGGTTCTCTATGATTTATGAATGATGAGCTTATTAGAACTGTTTGTTGAAATTACAGGTGAGAATGAGATCACCCAGGGAGTTTTGATGTCAAAAGAGTGGTTGCCAGACAGAATCCCTAGGGAAAAATCAATATTTAAGAAGCAAAACGGGCAGAGGAAGCTAATAAAGCAACAGCAACTCCAAAGGAAACTAAATGAGAATGTCTGAGACAATAGAGAAAAACCAAGGGATAAGACTCTTTCAAAGATGTAGAGGTCCAACTTGTCAGAAATTGAGATGAGATATGAAAAAGGAAAGTGTTCCATCTTTAGCCATACAGTGAGGGTTGCTGATAATCTTGATTTAATGAAGACCAGCTTAGAAAATGAGGTGAACTGCACCATGGATGAGACCCACTTTTAGATAAAGTTTCAGGAGTTTAGAAACATCAGAATAGGCCACAATACTTGCCTAACTCTGTTACTTGGAGCATTAATACAGTGAGAAGATTCTTTAAAAAAATCTGGAACAAAATAAATTTTAGAAATATTACATATTATGTTAGCATATTTAATATTCTGAGGTCTGCAGCAATGAAACCTAACTTTTCTTATCCTATTGTTTCTTTATATATATATATATATATATTTTTCATGTAATAACAATATCATGAATGGTTTAAGAAATTCTTGGCTAGCAGAAATGATGCAATGAATAGAAAAAAGTGAATAAGATTATTTTAAAGAATACATGAAATAGTGATACAGCCCTTTAGCACATTTTGACAAATTCTACAAATTAACTAATAAAGCAACTCACCCACCCCCAATAAAAAAAAAAAACTTAAAAAACAAGGTGTTATTTTTAACCACAAGCGATTCAAGCAATAGTATGAGTTACGTAAAAAGAAAATAAATGTAATCCTACTGCTCAGATATAACCATTTTAACACATTTCACATATATATGTTTAAAAAAATAAAAACGAGAGCACATCACTCATATTGTTCGCTGATCTAGATTCTCCCCCTCCCCTATTAACTATTACTCTGTGTGCCAGGAGACTCTTAGGGACCCCAGAATTTCATATTGGGGAGCTTACTGATAATAAGTTATGTGGCCATTTCCCCTTATTCTGGAATGTTTTAATTGATAAACCAATTCACTTGTTTCTAGAGTTTGGTCTTTACTATTTTATCTTACAGGATAATTGATACATGTTAAATTAGGAATAATTCAGAAACAGAAAATATTCTGCAAAATTCTAATATCTCTTGTCCTCTGTTCAAGAATATTGTGCATGCTTGTTATTTTGTAACTTTTTTAGAGAACAGCAGTGACCTGGTTATGCATGGAGTTTGGCCATGTATGAAACCCTGAAGGTGACTAGAAGTGTGTTTCCTCTGCCAATTTTTTTGATAAAAAGTAAAGCATCTCCTCCCTGCCACCCCAAAGGAGTGAGAAATAAGCATGGAAATCAGTGGTCTGAATTTTTATCGCACAGTCATATGTATATTTAAAAAACATTGAATTTGGCAAAGAAAAGGTCAACCTTATCTAAAACACATGACACCTTCTAAGTCTCTACATAGAGATCAATACCATCATGTAAAATTTCTAGGGTACTCATTTTAGAGAATCTTTTTTAGCTTATTTAATCCCTTATTATTGGACATTTAGGAAGTTACAATTGTTCTTTATTATATATAGTACAACCTCCAAATCCTTTTACACAGCATACATCAAACATATACACTCAAATGCACATATACACACACTGATGATCTTTTCACAAGGTTTTCTTTTTTTCTTCCTTAGTGTGAGTTTCAGAAGTAGGAATGCTGGGTCAAGGGGAATATACACTTAAAATTTTAAATTATACGTAATGCCTGATAGCTTCCTGAAAGGCTATACCAACCTAGACATCTGACAGCAGTGGGTGTTATTAAGTGTTTTAATACTTGCCAATATAAACAAAGTCAAATTTGTTTAATTTTTATTTCTTTTATTAATAATAACTTTGAACATCTCTTCGCTAATCATTGGACTATACTTTTAATTTACTTCTTTTGGAATTACTTGTACATATTCTTTGACCATTTTTCTATTGCTGCATTTGCCTTTTTCATATTGATTTTAAAGCTCTTATTATATTAAAAATATCAATCCTCCGTGCATTGTATGTGTTCCAAATATTTTTACTAGTTTTCTATTTTCTTATAATTTTGTTAATGATTATGTTTACTGTGGCAGTCAAACCTAGCCATCTTTCCTTTATGATTTTTGGCCTTGATGCTTTGCTTTAAAAATATTTTGACATGCTCAGTTTATAGTTATAAAATTTACCCAAATTTCCTTATAGATTTTTTTTCATGTTTTGACCATCAAATATTGTACAGAACAAACACTGTCAGCCCATCGTTCAGCTTTATCCAACTCTCAGCTTCATCAGGTTGCTTCATCAAGTTGGCAGATGGGATAGAGTTTGGAGGAGTCAGTACTAGTTAACATTTCATTAAAATAATAAAAAAAAACAGCGTTTTTATATCTCTTGGTTATCTATTTTGGGGCAGCCAAGTGAAAATATCCATGTTTAAAAATGGATAGGTCAATTGGAAGGTCAATTCAATTGCTAATATGTATTCAGGATGGATGGGAGAATAACTTTTTCCTAAGGGAATTTTTATGATTTCTATGATCAAGTTTATGAAATAATAGATGCATTCTTCCTCCCCCTCCTCCCCCCTGCATTTGAACCTCTCAAATGACATTCAGGTTTCTTGAAGACCCATAACAATGTTTTCATTGCTGTACTGGGGGAGACCAGAAATACACATTCCGTATGCCAGGAAACCTCTGCTGGGTACATGGGAAGGATTAGCTCATAAATATGATGACAATAGTAGACATCTGTTGTTTTGGCTTGCTCACCATTTTTTCCTCCCTCAGTACCAGCATGCCAATTTTCTTTTGGGAAATACCCTCTCCTCAACTCCATGTAGTCCTATGGGAGTTCTATGTCTTAAGTTACTCTCTTCTCTGCCTCAGGGGTGGCTTTATGACCAGAATGGCCAATTTGATTACATGTTCCTCTCCTTTGGTTTTAGTGGTTTGTTCAACGATAGTCATGTGCCCCAAACTAAGTTTAAGTTTTCCCTAAGATGTGACATGTCAGCCTGTGGGTTGGGGATGGGTGTGAAAAGGAGGGTCACATTTTCTTTTGGATGATAAGCTGTATTGAAAATACAAGTTGGAGCTTATTGAAGTCATGTTCTTTGCCTCTTCTGTAAAAAGAAACTTGAGGTCAATGTGGAAAGAAGCAGAGAAAGAGATGAGGTGGAAAATTGGAGACCTGAATCTAGCTAAGCCTGAAATCAGTGCTAAACCAGCTCTTAGATACTTACCTAATAAATTAGTTCTTTTTTTTAAAAGCTAGATTGAATTGTTACTGATTTTTGTTTGTCACTTGCAACGGAAAGATTAATACCTTAATAAAGTTACAGCCTTCCAAATGCTCAAGATTATTATTGTTGAGTGATCATTGATGGCTACAATTTATATTTATATAGAATTTATATAAATATTTATATAGAATTTATGGCTTTGAAACAATGAGATAGTACTCTGGTTTCCTAATAAAGGGGACTGAGAATTATTTTCAGATTTGATTCTGACTGGTTGCATAACTCTCTTCTGAAAATTGCTACATTATTAAAGAATGAGATTGAAATGATGCTAAGAAGACTCTGGTAAGTCACTAAACGTACTCTCCCACAGTCTCCTTAAATGAACAGCAGCAATTTAAGATGTACACTATCAAGCACGGGTGTTGTGATAGGGATTGATTAAAAGATTTCAATGGCTGGAATTCCCTAGAGAATGTGGCCTTGTAATAAATAGCTGGTGTCATTGCCCTGAGTTTAAGCAGTGTATTTAGAGGTAGGTTTGTAGTACTGGGTTACTAAGATTGACTTAGAATTAAATCACAGTATCTAGGGCACAGAAACCACAGAGGTGTTACTTCTTATTTCATTGCTGATTCTAAATACCAGACACTTTGCAATATTCAAACATTAGACTTTTAAAATCTAAGTAGCCTGCGTGATACCACTTTAAGATGTTAAATGTGGCTTTCAAAAGGATAATTCCTTCAATCTTCTTACATTTTTACATGGTACATTTTACACTTTAAAATAAGGCATGTAAAATTTAGGTAATTGAACAGTTTGGAAGACAAATCCTTCCTTCTTTCTTACCCCCCTCCCTCTTCCTTTCCTTCCTTTTTCCCTCCCTCCCTCTCTTCCTCTCTTCCTTCCCTCCTTTCTTCCTTCCTTTTATTTCCTTTTTATGTTTTAAGAAAGCCATAACAATTTGGCTGTGATACTGGTTCCACAGCTATTTTCAGCTGAAATGGGTGTTTTATTCTGGTTTTCGTTGTTACTTTATTGTCCTGATAAACCCATTTCCTTTGCGCATAAGATATCTACTACCATGGAACATCAGTTCAGAAATGTAGACAAGTGAAGAAGAGTGACGATGAGTTTATGATACCTGCTTTGTATTTTCCCAGGTCTTTTCACTAAATCACTGAATGGTTTCAGTAACAGTTCTCAGAAGCTTCATATTAGAAATAGAAGTGAAAGGGGGAGTGATGAGGGTTTAAGACAAAAATTTGTATGGGTGTGGTATAATTTTTCTTGAAAAGTATTTATTGAGGTATAAAATTAAAAAAAATGATTGATTCATTAATTTTCACATAGCTATATACTCCTGTAGCCATCTCCCAGATCAACTGACAGACTATTTTCAGCATTAACGACGTTTCCCTCTTTTCCCTTCCAAGTCAATAGCCCTGTGATGATATGATAGTCATTATTCTGACCTTTGTTGTCATCACAGAATTGTGTCTGCTATTCTTGAACTTTTATAAATGGAATCAGGTAGCATAAACTATTTTTTTTGTTTGTTAAGGCTACTTTATACTTAATATTTTTTTATCTGTGGATTCATCATTTTTATTACGTGTAGCTATATTTTTTTTTTATAAGAATATAGAAAATTTGCTTCAGTTGTAAAAAAAAAAATACCACAATTAGGCAAATCTATAGAGAAAGTAGATTAATCATTGCTTAGAACTGAGGGTGAGAACAGGGAATAATTATAAAGGAACACAAGGGTTTTATTGGATTAATAAAAATTTTCTAAACTAGATTATGATAGTCATACAACTTTGTAAATTTACTAAAAATCATTGAATTGCAGATTTAAAGTTGGGCTAATGTTTGGTATGTAAATTATGTCTCACTAACATTGTTAAAAAATACCATAATTTATCCATTATATAGTTAATGGACACATGTTTTGCACTATTATGAGTAAAAGTTCAATAAACATTCTTAAATGTGTCTTTTGGTGAACATACAAACTCATTCAGGTTGGAGGAGAATTGTTTAGTCATAGCAGCATAATTTTCATGTTTATTATTTTTATATTACTTATTGTAATGAAGTATTTATTTATTGCTAAAAGCTTTTACATTTTACTATATTACTAATCTTTAAAAAATAAAGTAAGAATGATCATACTTACCACTCATAACTGACAAATGATAGCACCCTATCATTTGCTTTAGATATTTTCTTTTCCCTTTAAAATAAATAAAACTTTATAGGCAAAATTTACATTTTTTTCTAATCTTCCATAGCCTTATCGCCTTCTCTTCCTCTCCAGGAACTTCCATTGTCATGAAATGGGTATATATCCTTCTCATTTACTCTTTAGTCTTTGGTACTTAACAGAATGTGTGTGCGTGTGTGTGTGTGTGTGTATACATACATATACATATGAAAATTCAACTAAGTGCTTTGTATACACTGAGTAATTAAAACATATTGTGACTACATTTATCTATAACCTGATTTGTGGTGACTACATGGTATTCTTTTGTATGGATTTATCATAATTTACTTTAACAATTCTCCATTCTTGAACATTAGTTTGTTTCCCAATTTTCACCTTTCTGAGTAATGAATCAAAAAAATTTATATTTACGAGTTATATATAAAAATGCCTTATGTGGTATTTCTTATGTATATGGTGTACGTACTTCATATATATATGAAATATATATTTCTAATGTAAACTGATTCTTTCCTTTAGGACAAATCCCTAAAACTAGAACTATAGGGCCAAAGAATAGATACATTTTAGTTTTGTGATTTGTTTTGCCAAAATAAACTTCGAAGAACTTGTACATTTAGACTCTCACCAGTAGAATAGGAATTCAGCTTGAGACAAAAAGGCAGGCTTTGTCTCAATATAGGAAATGATGTTTTCATAAAATAGCTGTCCTGGAGATAGTCAGGCAGACGCTGAATAAACATCTGCCAAGGATGCTGGAAAGGGGACTCATATTGGGAGGCAGGTGGTTCAGGGAAATTTTAATGGCTTTTTCAACTCTAATTTGTAAAGATACTATTTCCTGTTCCTCATTCTCACCGCTTAATTCTCTTAAAACAACATGTTAATAAAGAGTTGTTGATCTTAATGCCAAAATTACTTTCTAGTTTCTATCTACAGTTCTCATTAGGTCTAATGTTTGTATTTCCAAGTAAATAAAATGACATCTCTTCATTATTTTGTTTATGACTATATTATTTCTAAAAGGGCCATCAGCACTGTATTTATAAGAAGGGTTTCCTATGGGATGGATTCTTTTTAAAAAATTTTTAATTTACATTTTTAACTATTCTTAATATAACTATTCTTAATTTTTCTTTTGGGCAAGTATTTATATCATATTTGTTTGTGCTCAGAAATGGAATATATGGAGTTAATACTTGACTCTGTGAGATTAAAATCTCCCTGAGCAAGTTTTCTCAAATGTCCATAATGAGAATACAAATCTCGGTAATAAAAATTAGAAAAATAATGTACTTACATAAACTTGGTAAGTGTATGTTTACTGTGATTTTACACTAAAGTCTTCCAAGTCCAGCATGGTTACTTATATCTTTGAATATAAGATAAAGTGTTTATCAAAAGATTGACTATTTCATAATTAAATCGCCACTGAACACAGTGGTAGGAGGTTCATTTCGTGAAAATTATCGACATGGATATTGTGCTGTAATATCACGCATATATAAAAAGTGCAACAACATAAGTTCTTTGTTTTTGAACACTGTACAATCAATATTCTATTACCACAATGCTGGTTTTGCTGCAATGTAGCTAAATTAGTGTGTCAGGAATAGAAATGCTTGAACCAGATATTCAAGTAACAAGGATGATACAAGAATTCTAATTATTTTCTCACCGATTATGCATTTATCTTTTTTCCAGTGTTTTTTTTAAGAAATGTCTCAGTTTAAAAGTCATTCCCTTATAAATATCTAAAGGAATGTGTTAATTTATATTATTGTAAGTGAAATCATGTGACAAAAATCAGATTTTATTAGCAGTAATGATGGTATTTGTACAGAGCCTTAGAGTTAATATCTAGTGGGTATTAATTCTCAACTTGGTAGAAAAGTATGAAATATAGAATAGAGTATAGGTTATCTACATGATCTTTTAACTGAAAAATAACTAGGAGAAGAGAAAAAATATATATATAAACTAATATATGATATGCCACCTTCAAAAATTTGCAGAAGTTAATGGAAACACTTTGAATGTATCCTAAGCAGTGTTATAATATTTTAATATTTTTATTAAAATATTATCCAAATTACTAATGATCTATGCTATATTTTATTGAGATCATTTTTGTATTCATTTTCAGTTATTAACATGAATTAAGTATATATATTTCTGATAGTTTTTGTAGGTTTTCAAACATATCTTGCAATTTTGCCTAAGTTTTGCAACATTTAAAATTTTTATATTGTTTCCTGATTGTAGAATAACCTTAGGAATTAAGATTTGTGTGTTGTATTTGTGTGTGTGTATGTGTTTCTGAAAAACAGGATTGAGGTGGGTTGAAAATAACAAATATGATATAAATAGTTGCATGTTTTTTTTTTCTTTTCATGATCAAACATGAAGGCTTTAGTGAGGCTGAACAATGGCAAATTGGTTTTAGAAGTACCTGAAAGATAAATCATTAGAAGAATTTTTTTGAATTGGATACTAGATCTTTTATAGGTAGGACAACTATTTGAAGTTTCTTCATATAACATAGGCTGTGCACATACCTACACATTTGTCCCGAAAGATCTGCAGATGTTCTGTGAGGACAATTTTGGGTGGTTCTGTGCAAAAATGACGATGTTTTTCAGAAACTGCTTTTCTTTCAAGGTAGATATTCTAAGAGTTTTGCTTCTCCTTTTCATTTTGATGGTTGCAAAGAATAGAGATTTAAGTAGTCCCCACGAATGATGGTTCAGAGTTAAGTTATGTGGGCACAGATGGTAGGGAAAATCCAACACTCTGGCCTCAGGAGGTGCAAATAGTCAGGTCCTGGAGGAGACCCTGGAGGCTTCAGCTACATGGTCAATGATATTTGCTTTAGTCTTGCCTTTTATCCAAATTCAGCCGCTCTCCAAATGTCAGCTCTTCTCTTTACCACTTAATTTCCTAAACCCATGTTCTTTTATTCTCTCTCTCCTATTTCTGTATCTTCACAATATTGGTTTATCTGTGGAGGGCTTACAGAAAGCAGCAGGCATCTCCGGAGCACTGAGGTGAATGTAGTTGTGGCTGAGAGGACTTGTGGACCAAAGAACAGACAATTGGGACAAGAATAGAATGCCCAGAGGCGATAACTGGATAACTGGAAGTGACTGTGGTACCAAGACTTGGCAAGATTTAGCCAAAAATAGGGACTCGTGCACACCTGAGTTTTATGACTGAGTAAAATTCAAAGCTGCTACATAGGCAAATTACATAAAATGGGAGTTCTCTGTCTGCCAAAGTTACTCATCTCAGAAAGGGTGATTTACCATCCTGAGAAAGTATTACTATTCACTTAATCTCTGAGAATTCATGGGAATCTTGAATATTTTCCATGTAATATTATTTCAATGGCCATACTCACTTAATTTCAATTAGTAAATTGAATCATCTGCTTAATAATAGTTCTTTGTATTCCACTTAAAAATCTAGAACATGGACAACTTTTCTTCTGGCAGCCTTCCAAAATATATTCTCTTATTTTCAGTTCCAATGTTCGAAGAAAATCTCGATAAACTCTCTAACAGTCCTCTCACAATTAAGTAAAGTATATACTTCCTGATTAATATAAAACTCCTTTTATATGATCGATTGTGGGAATAGATAACATAACCTTTAGGAATAAACTGCTTCTTAAAGATTAAGTTTACAGCAACTTTTGGTTTCTTCTAAGAGTAAATAATTGTAAGAATTTTTATGAACATAAACAATGAGCCGATGGATAAATTAGAAGGTGAAAATGCCCTGTAATCAGGGGAAGGGAACAGAAAGGGAAAATATTGGGCGACAGTGAGAGAGATGGGTCACATGAATTACTTGGCAATACAAAACCATGAATTTTCATTTTGACAGATTGTGTCAGTGAGTCTGAATTAACATGACTGCATCAAAATAGAAATGTCAAAATTCTCACATCAGGAGATGGCTGTGAGAATGCACGAATACTCAGCCTTGCCTATTCCGTGTGGGACCGTTGTTCAATCATGATTCTCCTTTAACAGCTAGGTATCAGATGAATAAATAACCCTTTGAAACAGATTATATATTTGAGAATATACAGTTCTGCTTTGTGACAAAAGACATCAAAAATGCCTGGCACAATATAGCAGTAATTTTTCAAAAATGTTTTCAAGAGTAATGTCAATACATCTCTCAAATTAACATTTTCATCTGTGAACTGTTTTGGGTGATCATGGTTACCAAGTCCGTGTGACTAGAGAAAAAGGAGTGGAAGAAGTGGATAAAACATTTGCCATTTATAAATACTTGAGTTTAAAAAGTACTGAATGCCAGCCACTTGGACTGCCTTATAACACCTAATATTTAAGCCAGCCCGAAAAAAATTGCTCCTACTTTCATTATCCATGAAGGGAGAAAGAGGACTAAAACTAATTATTAACAAAACAGACTCTCCCATTCTAAGTAGCTTAAGGTTTATTATTTGAAATATTTAAAACTAGACCAGACAAAGTGCAAAATAATTCTCAGTATGAAATGAACCTGTATTAGTAGGGGGTGCATAAGAAAATAAAATAGGCAGGCCCACCTCTCTTTACTGATCCTGCTCTTGGGATCACTAAAGCTGTTCTGTTGTAAAATTAAATTAGTACTTTCGGGTATGAAAAAAGGTTGAGTTAGAGTTTTTCTTTATGATAAATTACTTTGGGGGATTTGCTCTGTGAGAAAGCTTAATTATTTTTTTTCCATAAAAAATTCTCTCTAGAATTCTAGCTCCAGGGAGAGAACTTAAAAAAAAGGAGGAAGATATTGTAGGAGATCATGTAGAAGGTCTCCCTAAAAATGGAATAGCTGAGCAGTTAAAAAGTAAAGATTTCCTTTTACTCAAACAACAACAATAATTTACCATGGTAAAATCCTTCAATGTATTTAACTCATCACTGTACCCTCTCCTTCACAGGAGTCTGTAATTTGGTATCTTTTCTCATTCTTTAAGGACTTCGGGTGACAATAGTGAGGCAAGATGGTATTGAGGAGAGGGGATATCAGCTAATGTTTCAAAAATGTTCTTCTGACCTATTTCTATAAAGATATTTTATTCTACTTTTGAAACTGTATATAGTAGGTAAGCAATAAAGTCTGTTCAATGATTGATTCCAGTGACCTGGACATCCACAGAAGCTTGTGTAGATGGGTGATGTTGTGCCCAATGAAAAGAATAAACTTGAGGAAAGAGGTCAATGGCTTTGTGAAAGTATGACTTAATGGTTTTAAATTCTTTAAAAAAGTCTGTTTCATCTTTTTACTAAGAAGCATGATCAAATACAGTAAGTGGTTAGGGTAAACAGGATGAACTCTCAAATAATTTTTCTCTCAAAAGATTCTATTACCTTAAGCATAATTGGAAAGTTAAGTTACATAATCCCCCAAGTTGCTAAAAAATTTTTTTTTGTTTTGTTGTTATATGTATAATCTTTCTAGGAAGAAATTTATATTAATAAATAATGATTATAGTAGTGGAGTGCTCAATGTTTGCCAGGACTGGAAAACAGTAATATTTATTGAGTGCTCTCCATCTTCCAAGCCCTGTATTATTTTTTATGTATTAACCCATTTTTGTCTTGCAATAACCTTGCAAAGTAGGCACTGTTATATTTTCCATTAGAGAGACGAGGAAACAAAAGCATGAAGAGATTAAACTTAGTTCACACAACTAGTACTTGGTAGAACCAGGATTCAAATCAGGTAGAGTCAGGCTTTTGCCACCATGCCTAATGCACATATGTTATGTCATGCAGTCCTCCCAGACCTGCCCCTCCTGCGATATTCCTGCTTTACAGATGAAGAAATAGAACATCAGAGAGTTTATGTGCCCCAAACCATATATCTTATAATTTTGGTGGATTCAAGATTCCATCCATAGTGTGGCAAACTTTAAAATCCATGCTTTTAACCATCATGCTATAATATCAAAAATAGTAAATGTTATACTCTTCTAACTCTATACTGAGCGAATTATGAAATAATTTTGATAAATTTGAATGCACAAAATATTTATAAAAAATTAAATTTTGAAAGTATACTAACTGATAATGGTTAAATAAATTATGTTTATGTATGTGTGATGGAACAATTAAAATGTTTACGAAGAGTTTTTAATGATATGGAGAGTGTTCAGGTTATGATGAAAAATTGGCAGAAAACAGATGTAAAATTAAACAAGATATAAAATTAAATGGTATATCATTGCAAATAGTTTTAAAAGTAAGCAGAGAAAAAGTAGTGGAAGGAAATACATCAAAATGTTAACAAAAAAATTTTCCACGTCATTAGAAAATTTGACTTAAAATTGTGAAAGTCAATGTTCAATTCGCCTTTTAATATTTGCTCCAGTTTAAGTTTTTCACAAAAATGCAGTTTGTTCTTTAGAACACATTTAAAAAAATATTTACCATCAAAACATTCCTCCTAAGTGTACATAAATATAGCAAGTCGCTTAAATTTGCTTGTTACAGTATTTTTAGTAGTTAAATATAGTTCTTCACATGTGGATCATGTTGTGGAAGCAAATTAAATTTGGTATGTGACTCCTGCACTTTGATAATATTTCATCTACAGCTGACCAAATAGCAAGTGTGGCCTCTTTTGTTTAGAGACAAAATGAGTTGAATTCTACCCTGTATTAATTCTACATATAAATTTGCTTTGCCATGTATTAAAGATGATAAGCCTTGCTTCAAACTCTAGGGATTGATAAAAGCAGATAAGCAACTTTCAGATTCCTGTGTGAATTGGAAGCACTGCCAGGTTCTTGTCCTAGACTCCCAAGTGAGTCACAGAGCCAAATTATAGGGAAATATCTTCAATTCCAAAATTCATTAAATTGACAATTTCTTGTTATATATTTATTTTATGATTTTGAGAGGGTCACTTGCATTTGAGAGTTTAGCACAAACACAAGACTTGTTTAAAGAACAACACTGTAAGAAATAATATATTAAGAGCGTTGGGCAGTTTGAGTTTGGAATTGGGAAGAAATGCTCTTATATATACTTTTATAATACGAAAACAAATATGGAAGACATAATTTGTGTCCTGAAATAACCTGGGCTGGAATAAGCTAGAGGAATGCTATGTAAGAGAGCAGATGAAATGATTGAGGAAACAGGATTGAGACACACAGCTGAGCAAGTTTCAATGGCACTCTACTACCTGTATAATTATGACATTAAATTTCAGTAAATCTAAAACACATTACCTGAAATTAAAAAAATTTTGGTGAGTTGTAGTCTGTTTCCAGAAATGAACCATATAGCATCTGGGAAATTGCCTCTAGGAGTTTTAAACGAATCCTCTATTAGTCATGAGCAATAGACTAAGTTATAAAACCACATCTGGAGAATTACATTTCAAGACTCATCCTTTTCCCTTTAATTTCACCAGGCTCTATGCCAGGTGTTTTACATAAATCATCTCATTTGTTTTCTCTGACAACATACTGAGGTAAGTATTATGAATCCCATTTTATGGATGAAGTAATGAAGCCTCAAACAGTTAAATAAGTTGCCCAGTGCTACTCAGCTAGCTCATTTCAGGATTTGATACTAGATCTGCTCAACTCCAAGACCCTTGTCCTAGAACTTCTAGTGCTCACAGAGAAGCAGGGCATAGCATTTAAAGATGGACGAATAGGAAAATAGTGTGGCAAAGAAGCCCGAGGAGGTAGTTATTGTGTGGCCAGGAAATAGAAGTCATGAGGTCGAGTTATGTAGTAGGTTCTATTTATAGTGACATGACACAACAAAGAGGTGAATACGTGTCATGAGTGTGTATGGGGGGTAAAGCTGTTTGGAAAGAATAAAATAAGAGAGTTTAGTAGGTTGGGAAGGAGCCCAAATACTAAGAGTGAATAGGCAGATCTAGGAAAATTATAGACCTGATTGCTGGCCTGATATCCTCTGATGGATGTAGTTTCAAGTGCATGCAGGTTTAAAATACTTTAGCTGTGATTGCCTGTGGTTGGAAGTGAGTTTTGGGGAAGCAAAATGTATTTTCTTTCCTCTTGGGAGCCTTGTGCGCTGCATCCACTAGCCTAAATTAAAGAAATTGCATGGCTGTGTGTGTTGATAAAATTACTATTTAAAGCAAACAGAGGACTTCAATTTTTCAGAAGAAGAGGGAATTGGAGATAGAAAATTGGTAAGCTGTGTGTGACACACACAGAATTCTTGTTTGAAGTCCACGAAGGGAATAAGCTATGTAAAAACTTGCATTGTTTTTTTTTTTTTTTTGGAGAGACATGAGATGTTAGTGCTTTTGTCTAAATGAGCAGAAACAGGAATGTGATGAATTTACTAAATAATGTGGTAATTTTCATATAGTCCAGTGTCTAGAAAGGAAACATTTTACTGGGATGTACGCAATAAGATGATTTCAGACAACTGGTGTAGAAATGTAAGACAATGAAGAGAAAAGATGACTCTTATTTGGAGCCTCAAAACTAGCTAGACAGAGACAAGAATGTTAGGGGGCTCTGAGCAGGGAAGTCACTTGACTTGCTACCGTTAACATAGGAATGCTGAGATCCTAGGGCTGTTGAGGTGGTTGAGGCTGAATATACAGATTTCAGATGCAGCCTGGTGTCCATCAGACCCCAGGAGAATGAATGCCTATGGCATAGAACCTGGAAGGTAATTTGTGACTGGCAGCTTATTACAGAAGGGCCAGACCAATGGATGTATATCAGTTAGAAACTATTCCAGATCCTTTAAGAGAAAGGATAAATTATAGTAATAACAATTACTAAATTGACTATAGAATAGGTAGAAAATAGAGGAAACACAAAGTTAAGATTTCAGGGGTGACTTTGAACTCATGACACAGAGGTAAGTTATTAAGACAACTACTTCCTCTCCTATGATCAGTAAAGTTACTATAATCAGGAAACAGTCATGATCTATAATAGAGCACAATTTGGAAAATAACAGAAAAACCATGACAATGCTTTTCCAGCAGAAACAAGAGAAGTCACGGAGATACAGCCTCATTGTTAATTCCCCCTTTTAATTGTTATACAGGTTTTGGAGGAACTTAATCTTGTCTGGAACTCTAGTTGAATGGAGTTCAAGAAATCCAATCTGACTTCAGGGAAGTGTAGCAGAAGGAAGCTGGCTAGATCATGCACTTGCTTACCACACTCCACACAAGAAACTCTGTGTGTTTGGAGGGGCAGCATCTGTTGTGGGCCAGATAATTACCAGAGATGACGTCCTTTGTTCCACCATTCTTTATGTTTTTTTTTTAAACATAAAATTTTCCATGTTCACATGGTCAAACACAACAACAAAATAACTAAATTTTGCTTTTCAATTTATGTAGTCAAATGATCATTCCCCCCCTTTGGAAAGAAAGATTGTGATATTATTTTGGAGGGCTATAGAAAGTGCAGGGCAAAGATTGTATCTTCTCTTTAGGAAGATTAGCCCTCTGCCCAAATGCTATATTTCTCCTGTCTGTATTAGAGCTGATTACCCAGAGAGAATGTATTCTGACCCAGTTCACGAGAAACCAGAGTAAGGGAACGGTACTTTTGACGCAAATGTAATTTTCACATCCTTTATGTTCAGGAGAAGTTCTTAAATACCAGAGCCCCAGGCTTTACACATATTATTCTCAGATATGCAAAAAGAGGGTAGGTTATTTATTTTGTCTTCCAAGCTCCCACCCATAAGGAGGAATCTATGTACCTCCTCATACAATGGCATATTACGTGATTGCTTTCTGTATATTGAAGTGACCACTGATTGTGATGCGTGATCCTTTTTTTATGTTTCTGGATTCACTTTGCTAGTATTTTATTGAGAGTTTTTTTTCGTCTACATTCATAATGAATATCACTGTGTACTTTTCTTTGATTTTTGTCATGTTGGTGTCTTTGTCTGGCTTTGGTGTCAGTATAATACTGCCTCATAGAATAAGTTGAGAAGTGTTCCCTTCTTCCATTTTTTAGAAGTAGACTATTAACTTTTAATATAATTACTGAAATGGTTAGGTTTAAGTCTACCATTTTATTATTTGTTCTCTTTTTTTTGTTTTCTGTTCCTCAGCTATTGTCATCCCTCACATTTCCTTTCCTGCTTTTGAATTACTTGAATATTATTTTAGTATTTGATTTCCATTTGTCAACTTAATTTTTGGCTATGTATTTTTGTTTTATTTTTCAGTGGTTGTTTTAGGGATTATGATATATATATTTAAACTTTCATAGTCTACTATAGTTAATACTATATCATTTCATGTCAAGTGTAGAAAACTTGACACCGTATAGTGCTCTTTAGCTCCTATAGTCCTTTATGTTAAACATATCACATGTATAATATCTACATACATTGAGAACCTTAGCACAGAGAGTTATAATTTTTGCTTTCAGCAGGCCTTAACGAGAAAAAAGTAATCATTTTTATTTATCCAGACATTTGTCATTTTTGTTGTTCTTCCTTTATTTCTGAAGATTAACATTTTCTGTGGTGTTATTTTCCTTCAATTTGAAAATCTACTTAATCACTTTTTATAGAACATATCTGCCACCGATGAATTTTATTTTTTTCACTTAGAATGTATATTTTCCTTCATTTTTGAAAGACTTTTTTTTTTCTGGATATAGACTTGTAGATTGACAGTTTTTCAGCAATTTAAAGATGTTGTTCCTTCTGGCCTCCATTATTTGTGATGTGAAATCCATGGTTATTCGAATCATTGTTCCAGTGTATGTTGTAGTTTTTTCTCTAGTAGCTTTCAAGATTTTCTTTATGTTTAGTCTTCATAAGTTAAGTTATGATAATTCCAGGATTTATTTTTCTTGAAGGAATCTTGTTTGAGGCAGTCAAGACATGAGGAGTCTGAGATTTTACCATACTTGCAAGCTAACAGATTTTGATATAGTTTCATGGATGATGGCAGACGACATGATACTTCTGGTTAAGAGACAAAGATTTTAATACTCATGCGAATGCACACTGCATGAACTTCATGTTCATGTTGATTGCCTGTTGCCTCCCAAGTTCCATGGTGCTATATGGAGCAGCCTAGGAGAATGCTGTACATCCAGTGGATTTGAATCATGGTTGAAGAAACTCCAGGCTTTTAAAAAGCACTGGAAACAAACCTGCCCAACTTTTGCCTGAAAAGAGACATCTTTATTATAATGGTCATGAAACAAATCTGCCCTCTGCCTAAAAGGAAGACACCATCTCTCTCATCTATGATTATTTGCCATAGGAACATGCTTGAAGAGACAGAGCCTGAACAAAAGCTGGTACACAATGTGCAGAACTGCCATAGAGAATTGTCTTCCAACAGGAACATGCTGAACTTCTTGATTTGTTAATATATGTCTTTTATCAGAATTTACCAAAGTTTTGGCCATTACTTCTTCAAATATTTGACTCTAATTTTTTTCTCTTCTCTTTTTGAGACTCCAATAGCATATATGTTAGACCTTTTGGTAAGGTCCTATAGGTCTCTGATTTTCTGTTAATTTTTTTCCCTATATCTTATTCATTTATATATAGAAGTTTAATTCACTTTTACCCATTTGACTACCTTTACCCATTTCCTCAAACTTCTTTTTCCCTACCCCTGGCAACCACCAACCTACTTCCTATTTCTTTGAATTTGTTTTTTTTTTTTTTTAGATTCCAAATATAAGTGAGATTATAGCATATTGTCTTTATCTGACTTAGTTCGCTTAGCATAACCCTCAAGGTCCATTGATGTTGTTACAAAGGGCAAGATTTCCTTTTTTTAAGCTTAGTAATATTTCATTATCTATCCATCCATCCATCCATCCATCCGTCCATCCATTCATCTATCTATCTATCTATCTATCTATCTATCTATCTATCTATCTATCTATCATCTATCTACTTACCCTGCCTACTTATTTATTTGCTACATATCATATTTTCTTTATCCATTCATTTGTTGACAGACACCTAGGTTGTTTTTATGTCTTGGTTATTATAAATAATGCTGTAATGAACATGGGGGTGCACAGATCTCTTTGAGATGGTGATTTCATTTCCTTTAGCTATGTACCCACAAGTGGGGTTATTGGATCATATGGTAGTTCTATTTTTAATTGTTTGAAGAACCTCTAAACTCTTTTCCATAGTGGCTACACCAATTTATAATCTCACTGACAAGATTTTGTTTTCTTCACATCCTTGCCAGTACTTTTTATCTCCTGTCTTTTTGATAACAATCATTCTAAAAGTGAAGTGATACCTGCGTTTTTTATTTGTATTTCTCTGATGATCAGTTGTGCACTTTTTCATGTACCTGTTGGCCATTAGACTATCTGTTTTTTTTAAAAAAAGTCTATTCAGGTCCTTTTCTCATTTTTGAATTAGATTATTTGTCCTTTTTTTTTTTGCTATTGAGTTGTATGAGTTTGTTATGTATTTTGATTATTAACCTATTTTCAGATATATGATTTGCAAGCATTTTCTCCACATTCTGTAAGTTGCTTTTCCATTTTGTTGATTATTTTTTTTCTATGTAGAGGTTTTCAGTTTGATAGTGTCTCAATTACTTATTTTTGCTTTTGTTGATTGTGCTTTTCATGTCATATCCAAAAATTATTACTAAGACCAATGTCAAGCAGCTTTTCCCCTATTTTTTTTCTTTTTATTTCTTTTATTTTCCCTTTTGATTTTTTTCTTTGATTGATTGGATATTCAGGGGTATTTTGTTTAATTTCCCCACAATTGTGAATTTTCCAGATTTTCTTCTGTTATTGATTTCTAATTTTATACCATTATCTTTGGAAAATATACTTAATATAATTTCTCCTTGAATTTGTTGAGACTTCTTTTGTGGCCTAACATATGATTATCCTAGAAAATATTCTGTGCTGTGTGCACTTGAGAAGAATGTGCATTCTGCTGGTGTTAGGTGGAATATGTCATATATATTGGTTAGGCCTCTTTGGTCTATAGTGTTCAAATCAGCTGTTCTGTCTGGATGATTTATCCATATTTGACATTGTGGTACTAAAGCACTCAAATATTACTGTATTCCAATTTTTTATTTTTTTTTTTGTTAGTGTTTGTTTTATATATTTACGTATTTCAATGTTGGGTGCATACAAATTTACAATGGTTATAGCTTCTTGATGAATTGACCCCTTTATCATTATATACTGACTTCTTTATATTTTTACTATTTTTAGTTTAAAGTTTGTTTTGTCTGATATAAGTATAGCTACCCTTGATTTTTTTCTTTATTCATTTGCTGGAAATATCTTTTTCTACTCCTTCATTCTCAGCCTTTATATGTCCTTAAAACTAAAGTGGGTCTCTTGAAGGCAGCATATCATTGAATCTTGGTTTTGGTTTTTATCTGTTCAGCTATTTTATGTCTTTTGGTTGGAGAATTTATCCCACTTACTTTTAAAGTAACTATTGATAGTTAAAGACTTACTATTTTCATTTTAAAAATTGTTTTCTAACTATTTTGTAGATCTGTTAATTTTAAAAATATTTTTTCTCTCTTTTCTTCATTGGATAATTTCTGTTGATAGATCTTCAAACTTACAGAATTTTTCCTCTTTCATCTCCAATCTTCTAATGGACCCATCTAGCAAATTTTTTATTTTAGATGTTGATTTTTTTTTAATTTAAAAATCTATTTAGGTTTTTTATAGCCTATATTCCTCTAAGAAGTCATATCTTTTTACTTATTTTAACTACGTTATTTTTAAATTTATAAACATTGCTAAAATAGCTGTTTTAATATCTTTGCCTGATGATGCCAACACTTAGGTCATCTTGAGAATGACATCTGATTGTTATATCTTCTTTTCAGAAGTTGTCAAATTTTCCTGGTTCTTGTCATGTTGAATAATTTTGAATTTTATTCTGAACGGCGGAAATATTATGATGTGTAGACACCAGGTCTGGTGATAACCCTCTGGAGAATGTTGGCTAACTTGAGTAGATTAAGACCAAATGTTCTGTGTTGTCTTTTTTTTTTTTTTTTTTTTTTGGCTCTGGTTAATATATCAATTCAGTTCTCAAAGCAATTTTTATTCTAGTTTGAGTCTGTTTCACATATGAGCAGTTCAGGGGGTTTGTCCGAGAAATGGGCAGTGGTTCAAATCTCTGTTTACTTCGCAAAGTTTTTACTGTGCTGGTTTGGGTCTGTCCCACACACGCATACGTGAGCCATAAGCCTAAGACTTGTATAAATTCACAAATTTATGGAATCACCTTTTCTAGTTCTCTTTGCTTTGGGATTTCCTTATACTCTCTAGCCTGTAGGATCTACTTTATTTTTATTTCTCTGACCAGAAACATGGGGTTCCTCCACGGAACGTTTTGTGCTGCTGCCACTGCCCAGCTCCCGTATGACCGGCACTCATCCTTGGGAGCAAGGCTGCGGTAAAACAAAAGGGAGCCATCCCTCACTTTCTTCTCTGGGTTTCAGCTCTTCTCTGCAGTCTGCCTCATTTTGTTTACTCTTAAGAACCTCAGGAGTTGTTTACAGAGCACTTAGGTAGTTGACAACAAAATTTGTAGATGTATTTAGCTAGAAAATGGACTGCAGAGTGTTTTTCCTGTGCTGATTCCAGAACCACCCAAACCCCTTAATTGTTTTAATGAGGATAATGATTTAAGGAATGTCTTGAGAAAGAAAATTTGAGGTCAGTTATAGAAAATTGTGATTATATGTCTTTGCTTTTTTTCTCTTTTTTGATTTTTTGTTTTCTTTTACCTTATCCTGGTGCCCTTTTTCCTAAGAAACATAATTCTTTCATGTTTACTCCTGGGTTTCTAGTGCCCGCTATTAAAAACCTTACCCAGACCAGTTCTCATCTTTCTTAGTGTTTTCCAGCCCTCTGAGAATCCCATTTTGAATTTAGTTATCAGGTGAAACACAGTTGAAATTAATTCTCTTTAAGATGCTATTGTCTGATAATGATTATCTATTTAGTCAGTATTCTGCCACCACATTTTAAGTATATTTTTGGAAGGAGACTTTGTATTAAATCTAAAGCCTCATCTCTAATGGCAGAATTTTAAGCTTCAGTATCAGGTTCTTATAGAGATATATTCACAAAGAAGGTAAACAGGAATTCTCAAGTCAGTGGGAAATTTTACCCAAATGTAAGGGCAATCATGGTTAGTTATTTATATGTGTAATTTTTATTATTTAGATTTAATAAAGAAGTAAGTGATATTTTAAAAAACTTTATTAGTAATAAAATGTAAACTTTGGTAATAGTTTATACTTTTTACTATAATTTTTTTATTTAGTAATAAATAATAGAAAAATATCTCTAATCCAGAAAAAGTCAGGATTTTCTTTTTGTTATTATTTTTATTGTGACCTTAAGATATCATTAAAGACCTTTACTAAATGAAAGAAAAAAATGATAAATATAATCAGCCATGGAAAATAGATAAAAACTTAAATATAAGTAAAAATTTCTAAAATCTACACAGATATATTTTTCTACCCTCACCCCCAGGCCACTGACACCCACACTCACATGAATGAAATTTCTAGAATTTAAATCTAACTTTATAGATCTTAGAAGAAATGTATGGGAACATCAGCCAATAACATAGCATTTGGGCAATATAATCAGTAGTCTTTAAAATTTAACTTAGGCATCACCCTCTCTATAGTTTTCCCTGACTCCTGCCAAAAGAATCAAACACTTTACTCTGTATGTATCAGGAAAAACATCTTCATATTGTATTCTAATTGCTTATTCAACTGACAGTCTCTTTTACTGGATTATGGGCTCTTTCAAATCAGAAACTCAGTCTTACTCAGTTTTTGCTTCTTCAGAGTCATAGTAAATCCTCATTTAGTGTCTGTTAAAAAGGACATAAAAAGTAAAGAAGAAAGAAAGAAAAAAATAAAGAAAGAATATAGCACCAGAGTTTTTATGGTTCAGATGGGACAGCCAAGTGTCAGACATTTAAGTGAGTGATAACAAAGTCTAACTTGGAAAACCAGAGCCCGGGTTCTTGTCACATGGATAAGGAGAACCTAGTACATTTGTATTTACGCTGAGTTAGGAGGTAAAGTTTCCAGCAAATCAACAAGAGAGGCAAGGCAGGGGAGGAGAGAACTCACCATGGCATGGAGTGGCCAACTAGGCTGAGGTTCACATGGTCAGAGCTCAGGGGTCAGTCAGGTACACACCACAAGAAACCATAAACATGAAAGAATTCTGATTTCAGAGCATATTCTGACACAGTAGTTGAGGAAAGAAGCAATGGCTATTGGCATCTTATTTCTGGCAATTTCTTTAAAAACAGTCATTGTGATTTTATTTATTCTTAGCTTTGGGCTACTCTGAAGACTCTAGGGACAGCCAGCTACTTAAAATAGCAAAACAATTATTATGTGCTTAGTGTATGCAGACAACTATGCAAGATGCTATGTACTGTGCTAAGAGAAATCTCACCAAAAATCTGTTTAGGCAAAAACAATGATTGTGTGTGTGTGTGTGTGTGTGTGTGTGTGTGTGTGTGTGTGTGGCTTCAACTGGGATGAAATAATGTATTTCAAGCTTGGCCTGGCGGAAATCCATGTTGTGAAAAGTCTTAAATAAAATTGGGGGAAAATTCAGCAAAGACTTAAAAATCAATTAAGGTTTAGAGGTTAGGGTAGGTAAAGCATTGCTCCCTTCTGCTTAACGCTCCTTTTCTTCTACTGACAAGATACTGGGCTAGATTCCACAATTTGATAAATAGAAATTTATTAATCTCACTTGAGAAACTGGTCATTCAATTAATTCAATTGAGTAAGTATTTTTTAAAATACTTTGTATATGTCCAGTATTGTGCCAAATGTTGTGCAAGTTCCAAGATAATTCTTGGCATTATCTTGTTTTTGAAAGTTTATTGGGAAGATAAATGAAGCAGTATGAAAAATAATAAGTATTACAGCAAAGATCTTGAAAGGATTTAACACAAACCATCAAGAGCACGGACATCGATAACTACTTGCTTTCTAAGATCATACCTGTCATGAGGATGTGGATGACCATTGGAATGTTCTTTGAATATAGGCATTTACTTGGTTTTGTTCATGGTCTTGAGATTTTTTTTTCTTTTTCTTGGGTTCCCAAGCACTTGAGTAATTAGTATCATTGTCATGGTTTTTACGCTGGTGCTCCGGCTGCTGCTAACCGAATACTGAGACTCTGAGAAGTCTGAGGGAGGGCTGGGCCTCTCACACTCTATTGGGTAATAGGAGAGGAGCAGCAGTCGATAGACCCTGGTGGGTGCATTTGGAACAGCTGGAATAGGCATAGGAAAGCAGCAGAGATTTTCAGCTTATATAGAACTGTTATGATTGACTCTGTTTCTCTTGAGGTTGAGAGAATACATTTTTTACAACCTAATGACAGCTCTCATGGCCAGCCCTGGATGGTCTTATCTTAGGTGACTCCAGCTGTTCGGTGTTTCAATGTCACAGTAAGTACTATCAAATGAATTAGAATACATTCTTTAGGAATGCTGTACTGGACATTTGGTTGCAAGAAACAAAACCCACTTAAGCTAGCTTAGTGAAAGAATTTTTATTTAATATAAGAAACACGGAAACAAGCTGGGCCTTCTGAGAATGAAGTTAGAAACTGAAAAACTTAAGAATAGAGACAGCTACTCTCTCTGGGTTATTGACTTTTGCTTTCTTGGCACATTTGCTCTATTCTCTTATTTCACCATGCAATTTGGCTCTCTATGACTCAAACATTGGAGCATGCATGGCCAGAAATGGCCCCTCAAGCCCCACCTCTGCATGAGCTTTCCTTGGAAGCTCCCCTCTATCTGACTCTAGCTAGCTGTGTAGGTTTTAGTTCAAAGCCTTGTGGAGGAAGCTCCTCTTGAGACTAGTGCCCATGTGTTGCCTAATCATCTATGGCCAGAGGAGCATGGTCATATGTAAAAACAAGACCATCTAGTCCCAACCTTGAAGTAGATACTGTGATGTAACAGATAAGAGGACATGAATTGGGCAGGAATCCCCAAACATGCTTGCAGAAGTGCATATGAATGACATCTCCTATGTAGTGTTCTTTGCCGAAATCAAATCACTATCTTAGCTCTTTCTCAAACAGGATAATTCACTGCTTTCCTGAAGTCAAGATTTTGAAAGCTCAAGGGCCTCAAAGAAGTAACTGCCAAATTACAAAGTTACCTTTTTTGTTTACTTAAAGAGTCTTGGTAGAAAAGGAGTCCTGGTGGCCTGCCTGGATACCTCAGGGTTCTGGAGATGCTCTTGTCAATTTGGATACCAGATAAACCCTATTCATACACGGTAAAGATGAATACATATTACATGCTGATTGTTAAAAAAGCAAAGAGAATAATGTGGGTAAGAATTATCATTGGGAAAGATGCTCTCCTTTGATTCCTCCCACTCCATGAATTGATCTAAAGAAAGTTAACTGTTGGGATTAAAATGTATCTTGGAAATGAGTGAGTAAATCTGATTTAAAATCATTCAATGAATATTTCCTGTTTGTATACTGTGTGAAATCCTGATTGAGATGGCATTCTTTATTTGTAATAGGCATCTCTGTATGCAGAACTGGCTACATAATTTGTAGAGCCCAGTGCAAAATAAAATTGCAGGACCACCCAGGTTAAAAAAAAATATTAAGAACTTCAAGACGGTGATAGAAGAGCATACAACCAAGTGCAGGGTCCTTTTAAGTGTGGTTCCCTGAGTGACTGCACAGCCTGCATGCCCATGAAGATGACTGGCTGTATGAGCATTGCCAGTTTACTTTTAACTTTCTCTCTCATTATTTCATGAGAAAAAGAAGTGCAACTTTTTTTTCTTCCCATATAGACACTGAGGTAGACCAGATGGTTCTGGTTTTTCTTCAGCCTGTCACTATGCCACAAGAAAAAGCTCAAGGTGTGCAATTTTTAGAAAAAGAATAAAACTTGTTACTTCTAAATGTATGCCATAATTTAGTTACAATACCAGTTTATCTGTAGTTATTAGTTGACATAAAAAGATATTCACTGTAATGGTTTTCATGTTAAATCCTCCCTTTTTTGTGTATTTTCTTATTATTTAAGACTTTCAGGCGCTTAAGTTTATAAACTCCTTTGCATGCAGTATACAGATTTTGCATACAGTTAATTTTGGTTTAATTTGTATCTTGAATTATAATAGCAATTTAATACATTGTAGTTGAGGAAGACAATTGACTGGTTGTGTTTCAAAGGGATACAGTGATTTATAATGCCAAAATTTGAGAATTGCAAGTATTTATCATGCAAAACCAGAGGGAAGTGTCTTATCCTGAGGGGAAAATAGCAGTTTTCTACAAGCTGTATAATGTACCTTAAAGTAATTTAAGTAATAAGTTTTATCTCAGGATTTTCATTAACTCATGTTTTATAAAATACATGAGGCTAATGCATTATAAAAATGTTGAATTTTTTTTTTAAGGAAAGGGGGCTTATATAAAATATTTAGATAGAAAAGTTTCTAAAGAGAAAATAAAGGTTCCTGAAAATAATTTATAAAAATTATGATAAAATTATCTTTTCTAGCATTAACATAGCCTGAAATTCAATATATGATTATATAGGGAAGGTCATTCTCTTTTTGAAGACTGAGCTCCTGAACTGATCCATCTTCCTTTATGTATTCTTCTTCCCACTATGGTGCTCCCTGTAGCTCCAGCTGGGCTCTCTGCGGAGCTGTCTCTCCCTCTCCCCGTGCAGGTGATTCTGTCAGGAACAAGGCACCACATCACACGCAGGCAGGAACTGCAACTCTGGGTATCATGGAGCCCTGCTTTGTTCCTGAACCAGTAGAAGCCTAACTGGCAGTGTTCGAGAGACTCCTTCCCACCAGGGGGAGTAATCTGTAAATAGTCTGTCACCTTGTACGCATTGTCTAGTATATGACAAAAATTCAGTGTCTGGCGAAGCAGAAACCTACATCTTCACCTCTGTGTTCTTTGCCATCTCACTGTTAGTGTGGCCAGTCTGGATCTTCTTCCTGATGGGCTTTTGTTTTCTGGTTCCCAGTCTAGTGTTCAGCTGTTACTGAATTCTATTTCATGGAATTGGCTAGAACTGAACTGTATTTCCAAGCTCCTCCAATCTTGAGCCTAGATCCTGCTTTGTATATCTTTAAAGAGACTTGAATTGAACTTTCTAGTCTTACTCTACTTTGTGCTCAGCTAGACTCTTACATGATTGGACATTGTTCTACATGCCTTTCCTTGACCCTTAGAATGAGATTTTGGAAATGTTGCAGCATGCCTAGATTACACTTAAGTTTGCTATGTTCCAGTGTGACTGCTGTCCTCTTCTCGTAGGCTTCACTTTACTGTTAGATTCCTCTCAGGTCCTGCTCTTTGCTGATCTTAAAGGTCCCAGAATGTCACCAGGGTTTGGCCAACTATGACAGGAACCAGGAAACTGAGATAAATCATGAAGTGTAGTGGTTTATCAAGGTATTTTGATTGTAACCTGAGTAAAGTAGTTATAACCGAGTTGATCTCCTCTAGTAATAAATGTGAAATATATTTTATCTATTAGCAAGAGAATTCTTGTAAGATACTAAAGAATGGAAAATACCATTGTATGAGCACTTGTTGACCCACTTCTCCCACCTTTTGGGGTAAAACTTGAAGTGTGACTGCTTTTCTTTTGGCCAGATAAGCTGATCCATGATCCTTTTCAGTTTAGTGGCTTCAAGAGGCTGAGAAATCCTAGAGCTGATAAGTTTTCTGTTCTTCAGTAACTATCTGGTTTGGAATTGGCTCCAGAGCTGCCCAGAACAATTAGGGGTAACTGAATTTTTGGCTCTTATTTGGCCATGACTTCACTACTAAGGGCCTACTCTCCTTTAGCTCTTTTTTCTCCACCCACTTTGAGCCTATTCAGAGCCAGGATTTCTTCTTGGACTAAGTCAACTGGCAATTAATGTGACAAAGAAGAGTGCTTTTAGCACCCACTACCTCCATCTGGGTGCTGTCTCTATTGTGTCCTGTACCACAGGTCCTTTCTTCCATATCAAAACCCCCTCTGAGATTACACTTGAGAAAGAGAAGCATACTTCCCAAATAAAATGTAAATAAGTAATAGCTACCTCTTATCCTCTTTTTCTTATAAATACATATAGACATCACACATTTGTTAAATATCTTATGTTATCTCTCTGTATTGCACTTTACAAACAAAAAGGACATGACATTTTTAAAAATAGTAGAAATGTAAGCAAAACAATTTTAAAATTAAGTTAATATATTAAGGCCTAAATCACGAAGATGAGAAGAGAAGATTTGAGATAGTGGGAGAAAAATTTGACAAAACAACATAGATTGAGAACACTAGGCATAATTGAGAATTTTCTAAGTTTTCTAATATCCAAGACCAAAATGACAACATGATCAGGTTCATAGGCCTTATTTTGTCCTTGATTAAAAAATAAAAACAGAAACAACAACCACATAATTTTAAGAGGAGATAAAATGATAAAAAAAAAAAGTATATATAATCTATCTATACTCTGAGAAGAATTTATCTCATGGATTCTCTTGTATAAGGGTTAATATGTGTTTATATATATATAGAAACATTTCTGGATGCCATTCTCTAGGCAAAGCTTCTAGGGGTTTAGGGGTTTTAGGACATGTCTGGTCCTGAAACTATACAAATACATAATGGAGTTACTCCTTGTCATGAGATTATCCTTTGGTGAAGTCACACCGGATTTGAGGGTTAGGTGGGAATAGGTCATTGTTGGTAGATATTTGTCATGGTCTTGATTTTTATTCAATGTTGACTTTGTACTTTGGCCTGGCCCTAGAAGCCATACTGGCTGCTATAATAAAGTTGTATGAATGCATTTTCTACTGAGGTTTGGTAACTTAACCAAACAGGCCTTTTTTTTGAGTTAAGAGTGACAAGTAAAATCTCAGCATCTTTAAAGTTATTTTCTACTTACCTTCTTAGAAGGTGTAAAATACTTCACTGTTTGGGGAGTTCTTTGTTTATAGTTCATTTATTCTTCCAATACTAAGAAAGATGCTCTTAGTGGAATAGATTTTCTGTTAGAACACATTTTAATCTGTGCACATATATATTCTTCCTAGAAAAGAGAAAAATATCCATTTACTAGCATCTAGGGGTACAAGGAAAGGCATATTCATTTTTATCCAAAAGGTAATAGGATATTAATATTGAAAGGAATATCAACTAATATGTAGAGATAAAAATTGGTAGTATCCTACTTGTATATCTTTCATTTTTTTTATATTTATAAAGAATTTGATACAGATGATTAGTCATGCAGTAAGGATTCAAAGGACTTAGACTTTTACAAGAATTTAGCTTGGTGTAAAGATGACTAAGTAATGGGTACTCAACTTCCCTTGGTCCTGGAGCATTGGCACGTTTAAGCCTCTGTGCCCACACAGTGAACATGCCGTTCCAAAAAACTAATCACAGTTATGATGTTGGTGGTTGCTCCTCTTTGAAATTCTTTGATATTTCTGTACTCTTTTTCATATCTACTACCCCCTGAGTCATGTTACTGGATCTCTGATAGCCTGTGGCTTTACTGGTCTGCCCCAGGTACTTGCCTTAGGGGCACTTGTTCTGATTATCAGTTTAAGCAATTGACCTTTATCCCACCACCTCAGACAATCTTTTGTTATTTACTTGCTACGTTCATCATAGCAGTAGCTAAGAGATAACTATTTTTTCCCGTGTTGACTGCTTTATTTTAAAACCTTTTTCCAATGGGGCTGTTCTAGCTGCCTTTTTTCTTGGGCAAGTAGAAGATATTTAATTAATTATTAATTTTAGTTATCTCTAGCATACAGTGTGTTGGGTCATTCTTATCTTTATATTGTATGTCATATGTGGGTGAAATCTCTAGGTGTCTAAACATACCAGTGCTTCTTTCAAGGCTTGACATTCCCTTAGGAAAAGAATTAAATTATATATTGGGTTCAATTCATTCTAGACTCATACCTAGAGTCGAGAGAGAGAGAGAGAGAGAGAGAGAGAGAGAGAGAGAGAGAGAGAGAGAGAGAGAAATAGAAGGTACTGCATGTTTTTAGAGGAAATCTGGGGACAATATGGAAAAGGAAATTTGAATGTGGTAGAGAAGAGAACTTGGAGGCTGGGAGACTTCATAAATTTTGTCTATTTCAAAATGGTATTGGAAATCAGCTCTGCATAAAATGTAAATGTGTTTTTAATTACTCTTCTCATTACTTGCCTCTCTTGACCAAAATGACTGGAGGTTGATTGTACATGCACATGTAAGAGGAAAACTTTCAAAGACTCACTATATAAAGAGCCAGTAGTCACTCCACAATGTGATATAGGCACTTACTAATTCTTGATTCTCTTCCACTTCAGCCCCTACCTGCTTTTCCCCTGATTCCCCTTATGACAGTAAATGGTACCCCTATGTATTCCTAGACTCAAGCCAAAACCTTTGCAGTTATCTCTGATTCCTCTATTTCCCTCATACGAAGGTGGTGGGAAGTGGGCACAGCTTTCTCATCGAACTTAGCATAGCCTCTAGGCCCTTCAGAATCTGGCTCCTGGCTAATCTCTGAATTCTTCCACTTCTTCTCTTGCTCATCACACACCAATTCTGTTGATTCTCTGCTGTTCTTGGAATGCAGATACATTATCCACCTCAGGGCCTTTGCACTTGCAGTTCTCTCCTATAGTACTGTTTTCCTGGATATTTATCTGGTCCATTTCATTTGGGTTTCTAGCTACATATCATCACATTAGAAAGGCCTTCCATGGCTACTCTATCTAAAATAGAACTTCCCACTGCTTTATTTACCCCACTTTATTTTTTTTTATTGTAGCACTTACTACTACCTAACATGTTATATTAAACACTGTTATATATTTATATGTGTATTGATTTATTGCATGTTTCCCTCACTAAAAGGTGTTATATGTATTTTCTTTTGTGTTTGTTATTTGTTTCTCTTTTGTGATCATAGATTTGTTAAATGAATGAATAAACTGACAGGTAAGAGAATGATCTTCTTAGAACTAGTGCCATAACCTAGAACAATATTCATTGAAACAACTTTATGGTAAAGACAAGAGTAAATAGTAATTAGCAAACAGTAATTACATTATTTTCAGGGTGCTGGGTATGGAACAACTTCCTGCCTAACCCTACGTGCTGCTTGTCTTCTTGGCCTACAAGGAGAAGTTATTTGATGGGTCAGAGGTCAGAAACTGTAGCTTAGTGACTCCCTGGGGGAAACCAGCCCCCTTGTAGAAGGAAATGATAATAATTCCAATGAAGTTGTTTGCAACTTTTTGAACCACAGGTTTCTGATAAATAGATTACCAAGCAGATGCTTTCCTTAGCAAGGTCAAATCATAAACACTTAAAATAACAAAAGAAACCCCAGCAGAAACAGAGTATTCATTCTCAAGGAACTGTGGGGAGGAGACAAGTTTCAAACCATATTTCTATAGTGACTAAGTATCTTATAACTTGACCTATTAATGCAAACTATGGTGGTGGACTATGGAGACATGCTCCAGTAAGGGCTATTCAGAACAATGGTAATAGCGTGTCAATAATAGAAAAGATAGACTAATTACCTAATCGTGTGAGCTAAAAATCACATAACCTTTGTGAACAAAGAAGTTCCTCTGTCTTTGTCAAGTAGAGAATAGAACTGAAATGTATCAATCAACGTATAGTATATAGCATTTGGAAGAGCATGACTGGCCAGACTCTTAGCATAGAGGACGGAAAGTGTGAATTTCAAACAAGATGAATTTCAGAGACATGAGAGGGCTCAGTCACGGCAGAGAGGAAATAATCAGAAAATAAAATCTAGGAAGAAGAAAACTGAAAGTGGAGTTAATAGCTGTCTTCTACTTTATAAAGTGTTCTTTTGCAGACAATAATGAACTGATGTTTTTTACTCTTTCTTTGAAATCCCCATCACTCTCTACCTCTGTGAAGCAGACTTCTGTTAGAGCAATTCCTTGATTATGTGATACTCTAACTCTGCTGTCTGGAATATCCTTCACCCCGCTTCATGATCTGGTGAAACTTTTCTATTTCAAGGCAGACACCTTCCCAACCTTTGTAGAAGGACAAGCGTTCTGTGTTCATTTCTTCCATGGGAACTGTAATTTTTTCCACTATCACTGTGCCATGTTGGCCTGCTGAAGTGCTTTCAGGGCCTGCTCCCCAATAGCCTGAGATTTTTCATAAATCCAACTATTTTAATTATTCCCATCTTGCTTTAGCACAGAGTAGATTCTCCTGTAAATTTCATCTTCTGTACGAGGTCTTTCTATTGCCCCAATTTTAAGGTAATTTGTATCTCTAGCCTTCTGTACTACCATTTCATTTTTACATATTTGTCATGGTCTGCCCTGCCTTAGAAATACTTGAGTTTATGTGTCTGCTCCCTTCAGAAGACCAGAGGCCCCTTGATGGCAGGGACCATATCTGATCTTGTATTCTCTTATGTGCCTAGCTCAGTGCTGGTTCACAGTGAATGCTCAAAAACAATATTTAAATTAAAGAAATATTGACTTAGGCTTCCAAGTGAAAACTTCTTATCTCTTAGGTGAGAAATTGTCTGTCTGTGATGGCTGTTAAGCATTGGTTTGGATAGCAGAATACAATGCCTAACTTACTTCCCGAAGGTTACATAATTAAAAATGGAATAGATTCATATCTTTGAAAGGGGGAGGAATGGATATCATGACCTTGCAAGTTAGCTTATTTTCACTCAAAATTTAGTAACCTTTCCTGCACTCATCCTTAATCGATTATTACAAGTTTGTTAATATAAATACATGCAAAGTCCTGTGAAGAAGAGAAATTTCAGACAAATTTAGGAATGCCAAATACCATTATATCACAACAAGACCACAAAAGACCATAGTACATTCAAAATCAAAATCCTACCATATCCAAAGAACTGAATTGCTAATAGTAGAATTTTAGGCACATGAGGGAAAGGGGATGAATTAGTGGTAAAATTTGATCGGCTCTTCAAATCATAACATCGAGGCTAAATGTCTGCTATACACTGGACTGGTACGAAGAAAATCAATCTTACCAATCCATTCTTTATCCAAAATAGAAGTTCTTTCTTCAGAAAAAGGGACTCATGATTAAACTATAAAAGTATAGAACAATCTATGGACTCTATGGAGTCTATATCATTGCTTGCTCTATTTTTTACTCACAGTAAAGTCACTCAGCCAATCTCACTTGGTTTCATGATAGACTTTAGTCCCCACATAAGTTAATTCAATTTTTCACTCTTTCCTTCATCCTAATTTTAGGTATAATATTGTAACAAGGTTGCTTTCTCTAACTTAAATAACATGAAATACAGGTGTGTGAATTCCCTCCTATCTCCACCATGGTGAACCATCCTCCTGAACTAAAAGAGGAATCAAGGAAAGTCTCCCTTTGGTTATTGTTTTCGAAACTTATTGAATCAATATGGTTAAAGTTTTTCATTTTATTTTGCAGATCACATAAATGTATCTCCCCCCTTTTTTCAAGTCCCATTTGACACATAAAATTACTCTTTAAGATATTATATAGATTGTCAGTAATTGAAGGCAATATCCAATATTTCTGCAGGGCAGAAATAGCTTTGTTTTTTCTGTTTATCCTTTCAAGTTTAAGAAATTTTAGTATTTGCGAAATATACCAAGTATAAACTAGAGATTCCTTGAGGCCTGTTTTAAAGATAGTTGTTTTGATTTTGCAAATAGTATATTCCAAATGAGTTAGCCAGCAGGGCAGATATTGCAGACATGGATTCATTTTGGAATTGTACTGTGAACTTATCCTTCCATAGATGGCTCTGTTTGTTAATCAACCAAAGTTTAATATTTTTACTAAAAAAGAATTGTTTTTTCCAAAGTATGCTAAATTGTGACTCAGATGTATTTTTATGTTGCACTTTACACCAAATAAAGCTCACGTAAAGAGTATGATGACAACTGATCCATGGCATATTCTGTGCCTTCCAAGAAAGGTCAAAAAGCATATGCTTCTTTACAGATGAGATACCTCATTGTCCTTTGAGAATAGTCTGAATTTAAGTATATGTACTCCCCATTCTACTGAAATGCATCTATTGGCCTTGGATTATTTGTCAGGAAGGATGGGAAAGAAAATTTGAGTGTAAGCTTCATGAAGGCATAGGCCATCTTGTTCATAACTGTTTTCCAAGTTTCTAACAGCATAGTTTAAGCCAAAAATAAAAATTTAATAAGTACTCATTAAATGAATGAAAATCAGTGGTTTTCCTGTTTATAATCCCCCCCCCTTTTTTTTTTAAATTTTTAATGTAGGAGATATCTCTTGCTGCTTTAGATTGCAGTGATCAAGAACAAGAGTTTTAGTGTAAAGCAGGCCTGGGATAACTATTGATTTGGTCAAGTTACTAAATATTTTTCTAAACCTCAGTCTTATTTGAAAAGGTGATAAATGAGATGCTGTATGTAAAGCCCTTTAAAGTGTTTGACACATAATAAGTTATGATAGATGGGATTTTCTTATAAATAGTGAATTTTATAGAACATTTGCTTACATTGATTTTTTACTTGTTCTGTTACAGAAGTAGAGGAGACCCTGCTTGAGCTCAAGCTATATTTTATTTTTGAATTAAAGCTTGCCTGTGTGTGTCTGGACAACTGAGTATCTTGTGAGGGGATTATTTATATGAGGTCCGTGGTGCTTCCTGAAAAGGTCATTATAACAGAAGAGATTTGAAGCACATCACTTTGGTTAAAGTCAAAGACAGAAGGTATTTTGAGGATGGTGCCTCCTGCTGGTCAGCCAGCCCCAGGTTGAATTCTAGAGTGGAACCCTAAAATAAGAGTAAAAAAATACTAAAAGCTAAATACTAAACACTAAACACACCATTTCAGCAAAATCTCCATCTGTTTTTTAAAGTATAAGACATCATCAGCATCATTAGTTACAACAGTATTGGTAGCTGGGGAGACAAAGATGTATATTTTGTAAGAATTCTTGCAACTTAGGTTCAAAATTGGCATGCTGTCTCTTCTGACATAACCCATTGGCCAGATAGATCAAGTCAACAGGGAAAATAGACACTTAGCTCCTGATGGGAGTAGCTGCAAATTCACATTGCAACGAATGAAGGAGAGTGGGGAGAGAATTGGGACTATTCCATTAACACCCCCTTCTTCTCCCTTGTCCTTGGGTTTCCAAAAGCTTCAATTAATCATGACATCAAGCTGAAATTCCAAAATTTAAAATCTAAATTTGTTTCAACTATGGCTCCTTACATGTAGTTCCTTTTGATGCAAAGAACTATGAACTAAAATGACAAGTTAACTGCCTCCCACCTACCCAACGTAGAGATAGCAATAGGATGATGGCAAACGACACTGTCATCAAGCAGGAGAAGAAGAACGGGAAGCACATAACAGTCACTAGTTTATAGCAGTTCTGAAGTTCAACTGGAAATGTATTGCCAGATCCTCTTATCCTGGGAGTTGCGAATGTTCCTTAATTAAACCTAAGCTCTCCCTGGAACTATATTCTCAGCCCATTTTCCCTATTGTTGCCCAGCAGTGGCTCCGCAGTCCTTAGCTTTTCATCACTTTTTACTCTCCCCACTCATTTTTCCTTGGCCATGACCCCCTTGGCTAAGAAACAGCTCGCTTTTGCCAGCAGATTCACTTTGGCAGCCTGCTTCCTTCCTTCCTATATCATGTTGAAGGTCAAGATCTTTTTACAATTTGAACAACGTGTGCCTTTTAGTACAGGTATTAGTATTTTCACAAGCATACTGACTAAAAACTTTGTGATCTTCTAATAAATGGAGTAAAAGTCCACTCCATTGAACAAAAATCAAACATTCCTCTTTCTCTAGACTTGCTGCTACTTGGGGATGGCTTTTGTGGATCCACACTGTGAAGATTCATATAAGTTCTTTCCTCTAAATTAGAGGTCCTATTAGGTATCACCTAATTCTCTCAGAGATTTTAACCCTTGGTTTCACCTTTGTCCTCAGTCTGAGGACACTGGTAATGAGAAACAGTTTTGTTTTCCCATTCAGTAAGTTATGGCCCGTGATATCACCTTCAATTCTGTTTGCAAACTGGTCAGTTATTTCTTTATCTTATCTATTATTAAAGTTTTGTTATTATTTGTATATCCTATCATATGCTAAACACTTCTAACATTTTACTTGAAGATTTCCTTAAACAGAACCCAAAGTTCATTAGATGCATTTTTCATCTTCCATGTAAGCCGGTCTACGATTTTGCCAACTGCTTTGCTACTCCGTAGCACCATATTTTCATATTTTTATCCTCTAATATAATTTATCACCATTTTTCTAACTTTTGCTAACAGTTTGCTTTCTATTTTCCAACTTCTGCTTCTTACCAAGTCCCAAAGTCAATAGTATACGTCTTTGTTTTGTTAAAGAAGCACCCCTCCTGGGTATTAACTTCTATATTCTTTAGCTATTATTGCATAATAACCAAAATTAGAACTGAAAGCCATAAGAAATTCATTATTATTCCTGAGTCTGTGGGTCAGGTTGGCAGTTTTGATCTTGATTGGATTTGCTCAACTGTTGGAGTCAGCAGAATGGCTGGAGGCTGCCTGAAATAGCATGTCTGGAAGTTGGTTGCTTTTGGCTGTTGGGGGCGACTCATTATCTGGGAAACTAGCCTGGGATTATTCTCATGGTACTAGACAGAGTTCTAAGAGACAGGAAGCAAAAATGTGCAAGACCTGTGGCATTCCAGGCTCAGAAGTAGGCATACTGCCACTTCTGACCTTACCACTGGCCACATCAAATCATAAAGCCAACCTAGATGCCAGGAGCAGGGAAATAAATTTCACCTGTTAAGAGAAATTTCAGAGTCACATTTTAAGACATGGGTTAAAAAAAATACTGGAGTATTGGGGCCATTTTCTTGTCATCAATCCATCACAGTTTTAAACTCTGAAAAGTTGTTTATCTTATGCAAGATAGATGGCTTTGGGGTTCTATGGAGTCAATTCTGTGGGCTACTGGCTTTGGCCTGGTTCCTCTCATCTTCTTTTAAAGGGGAAACAGTAGTTCTTAAGACATGTATTGGAGGCTAGCTACATATGGTGTGATTGCCTGTTACTTACAATAGTGGGATAATTCCTAAAATACACTGGTGTTTATCTCAATTGTTGCACCCAATAGCTCTGTTCTTTGGGATTGGAGCTCACCATTGAAGTAACGTTCAGTGCTTTACCAGTTCTACAATTCCTCCAAAAAGTACCGCCTAGGAAGTTTAACCCAATATATGGTTAAATTTTTAGTACTCAGAAAACAGAGGCTTAACCCCTTTAGGTGTTTTAGGAAGAATGTGGACAGGTATCACAGATTCACTATTTTGGTGATATTGTATTTTCACATGTTAATTAAGATTTCTTCTCCTTGTTCCCACTGCTCAGCTCTCTTGTTCCCTTTTCCTCAGCTTTCTGCATTAGCTGCCTTCAGGGTGAGGAATTAACCAGAGGAAGAAAACAAATTGTTAGTATTTGAACTCCTAAGGAGACAGTTGTAAAACATCAAAAGCCATGATTTTGGCATAAATGATAAGTTAGTTGAATACTTAGCCAGATTTTTTAGCCCTTGGGAGGAAAGATAAAGTCAATTAACTGAGGAAAGAAGTTGAGAAAAGAGAAGAAGAAAGTTGGTTGCTATGAATCCCTGAGAAAGGGGTATGTACCTACCTGGATTATCTTAGGGTTGAAGTCCTCTATGTTGGCAGGAATAATAGAAATGTAAGAACATTTGGGGACCTTTATAAGAAGAGTCTTCTATACCTACTGCACAGATTGTAATTAGGAGAAACTACAAGTCTCCTTGAGAAGCCCTGAGTCCAGTATGGAGCCAGAGCAGAAACGTGGCCCTAGTTGAGAGAGATATCTAGCAGACAGGGCCTACATCTCACTGTAGGGTGGGAAGAAAGCTGGAAGTCCCTGATTTTCTCAAGTGTTGATCAAAAGGGCTGGTAGACTTGGAGGCACCTTGTAGTTTTGCCATGCTTGTCACATAATACATGGACCAGGAGAACAGAGGCCATAGAGGGGCTATAGATGTTCATAATAGATTGAGCTATATATCAGCTGGGGTTACTGTAGCCTGGGGAGGACTGTGGCTGAGTGCTGCATCCCCTCCGAGATTTAGAAAGGAGGGTCCCTTCTGAACTATCTCCAGGAGAATTCTGACTTGACTGAAGGTTCACCTAAATGAAACTGAGTAAAATCCAGAAAAAACAATTTATTTGAACTAGCAAGATCAATGTTCTTGGTATCAGTAAAAATGGGGTTTGAGAAGTAAGTACAATTATAGAAATATCTTATTTAGTTCACTGATTCCAAGGTACATATTTCTTTTTCACATTTTAATATAACTGAAATTTAGGTGCAGCACATAATCCACGGCATATCACAGTTTAGTTGGCAGTGATTTTTTTCTTAATGTTATGTAAAACAACAGTGCATCTTACCAATGATGGTGCCTACGGTATAATGGAAGTTAAATCTTTGCATACCTAGGATTTTTAGGATTCACTTACTAAAACTGAAATGCTAAGAATTTAAAACCTATGGTTTAGCCTTTTCTCGGCATTCCTAACTCTTCCTTTATTCATAATGACATCATTCCTTATAGACCCACAAGCTTACGGGATGACAGTTTAAAATGTGGTGTCTAAGATGGGACGGACTGTAACTGCTGCTCAGAGTTGAGATGAATGCCACTTGGGGCCAAAATGACGATGGCATGGGGCCGTTCCATAAAATGCATTGTCTACTATATATGTATTACACATGCTGAGAACACTTTGGAAATCTATTTTGTACTAACATGTTCTTAGTAGGATTATAAGTAAATTTATTTCTTTTCTATGATCTGCCATTATTAGGAATATTCTTTTTTAAATTATATTAAAAAGTTTTTTTTTTTTTAAGTGAAATGCCAGGCCACTGTGGTTGCCCTTCATCCCTTTACTACCAAGGCCAGTGGCAAAAGAATGCATATCCTCTGCCACATTTATACCATTAGCGTTTCATGAACTGTTCCTTTTAAAGAGCTCATATTCAAACATTTATTTTTTTTTATAATTTTTTAATATCTCTAAGGTAGATAGTTAAGTGCAAGTTAATTGGTGAGAAAAATAGTGTGTGCGGGAATTTTTTTAAAAATGAAAAATATACCTTTAAGAAATATACTGGGTATCAAAATATTTGACATAATTTGTTCTATAAAAATTGCAATCCCAGAATACTAAGTATATTGCATCTCAAATAAGATATACTTTCTTGGAGCTCAGCTGATTAGTTTATTTAATCCCCGATCAATAAATTACAAAACTGTAGACAAGCCATTCTAAAATACTGTCTGATTAACTATGCTTGTAAAATCTGAGGGTGAGGGACTGAGTGTACCTTCAGATCTATGTTTTACAATGTTCCAGCTTTTATTATTGCCTTTTCACATACTATATATTCAATAAGCTATTACTGAACAAAGTGTAATGTCTAAACTAATACTCCACACTATAAAATAGTATTACACATTATGTTATAATGCTGAAATTTTATGTTCCTATAAAATTGTTTTAGGAAATGATTTTTGGATCCAAGCTTTGGGCTTTTTTTCCTTGAGTGCATCTCATTTTAAAGTAGTTTAGTAGGCATTTATTTTTCTTAAAATCAAACACCGTGAAACATGATAGAATATTGATCACCTTACTTTACTGTTTTCAGAATCCATTATCCCTTTTGTGACAGAGAGCTGCTAAAACTGCATGGTTTGGTAGCTCACCATGATTCATGGGAAGATTTTATCAGGAGACCTCATGCCATGCTCATGATGGCACCCAGGACACATTCAGAAAATTCCTCAGAGCCCTCTCTAAATTCTAGATGTAGCTCAGGTAGAGTGTGACGTTAGTGTCAAAGTTGTGTTCCTTTCCTAAGTACAAACAATTGTGATGACAATAATCAAGTTTCTTGTGATGGTTAATTTTACGTGTCAACTTGACTGGGCTAACAGATGCCCAGATGGCTGGCAAAAAATTACCTCTGCATTTGCCTGTGAGGGTGTTGCTGAAAGAGATTAGCATTTGATTCAGTAGACTTAGTAAAGAAGAAAGCCCTTACCAATGAGGGTGGGCATTAGTCAGTCCTTTGAGGGCCCGAATAGAACGAAAAGGCAGAGGAAGGATGAATTCTCTCACTCGGTTTGAGCTGAGACATCAATCTCCTCCTGCTAGACATCGGCACTCCTGGTTCTTAGCCTTTCAGAGACTGAACCTCTACCATCACCCCCCTAATTCTCGGATTTTGGACTGAGACTAAATTATTCTGCAGTCTTGTCTGGTTCTCCAGCTTGCAGACGGCAGATGGTGGGACTTCTTGGCCTCCATAACTGCATGAACCAATTCCTATAATAAATCTCCTTTATATATATCTATATATCTATATATATCCCTATATATTCTGTTGGTTCTTTTCCTCTGGAGAACCCTGATTAGTATATTTCTCAATCTTTTTTTTTGCTCCTGGCCACACATGAACATTGAATTTTAGATTCAGGACACAGTTGTATACAAGAACCAGAAATTTTCTAGATATTTAGAGATACCCCTAAAACTGCTAAGAGGAAAAGACAAACATAAATACAATAACAAAACAAAACAAAAAAAAATCACATAGATCACGCATTGGTATAATAGTCATATAAGTTTTGTCCCAAATGGGTGCTTTTTAAAGAGTGTAAAGGATTGCATAGAAAATGGGGAAATGGTTATTTTTTTTATTAAAAAATTTAAAGATTGTCTTGATTTTCATAGGTCCCTACCCTATAAATGATACAAATATGGGTGGACAAGCAAATATAGGGTACATATACTGCTGAAGAAAAAGCAAGAATGTATATTATAACTCTACTTGAATTTTAAAAATTGAAGTAAGGTTGGACTTCATTAAAATTTGAACTTTTGTGGTTCAAAGGATACTACTAAGAAAGTGAAAAGAGAACTGACAGAATCATGTATCACATGTATCAAGTCATGTGTATGATAAGAAACTTGCATGTGGAATATGTAAAGAGTCTTACAACTCAATTATAAAAAAGGACCAATGATCTGAACAGATATTTCTCCAAACAAGATAATATAAATTTCCAATAAGCATGCGAAAATATTCTCAATATTATTAGTCACCAAGGAATGAAAATCAAAACTATGTCCAACTGGGTAACTATACGAAAAAAGAAAAGGAAGATATTGAGAATTGGAACTTTCATTCACTACCGGTGGGAATGTAAAATGAGGCAGCCACTCTGAAAAAGTTTGGCAGTTCTTCAAAAGATTAAATGTAGAGTTACTATAAGACCCTGAAATTCTACTCCTAGGTATATATCCAAGAAAAATGAAAATCTGTGCCTACAAAAAAACTTGTAAACCAATGCTCATAGCAGTATTATTAATAGGCTCCCCCAACCCCAAATGGAAACAACACAAATTTCCTTCAACTGATGAATGAATAAACAAAATACAACATTTCCATATAATGAAATGTTATTTCACTATAAAGGGGGATGAAATATTGATATATGTTATACCTTGGGTAAAATGTGAAAATGTTATATTAAGTGAAAGAAGTCAGTCACCAAAATCTGGTTTGCATTATTCCATTCATATGAAATGTCCAGAATAGACAAGTATTTAAAGACAGAAAGTAGAGTAGTGATTGCCTGGGGATGGAGAGGAGAGTGGGGAATGGGGAGTAACTGCTAATGCATATGGGGTTTCTTTATGGAGCGATGAAAATGTTCTAAAACTGACTGTGCTGTTAGTTGTCCATCTGTGTGAATATAATAAAAACCATTGAATTAAGCACTTTCAATGGGTGAATTGTATGACATATGAACTATACCTCAATAATATATATAAAAATTGAAGTGCATGCTCTGGTTCTGCCAAGAGGGAGACTTTCTAGTTTCACCAAAAATAGATTAGCCCTATCATTCTTCCCAGATATCCTTCTTACAGCTAAAAATCTCTAGATGTAATACAACAACAAGCAGAGGAAGAGTGAAAGGTGGAAATAAGAAAGCGAACAACCTAGGGACCTTGGGACTTTAGGAATGACATGGCGGCAAGTTCTCTGGATTTTTCATTGCCTCCTCTATATCTCACGCAGAGCACTGCAGAAGCCTCCAACCTATAACTGGACACACAGACAAAAAGGCTCAAGGAAATCATATACCTTTAGAAAAAGGGCCAAAAAAGTGGTCTAACAACAGAAAATATTTTTGACAATATCCACCTTATTCTGGCCAAACACCAATGGAAAAACTACCTCTCTGCCTCCTACAATTTCAGCTGGGATTAGTGAGGAGTTGATTTCCTATCGCTACTCCCCCCTGCTCGCTGCCCTGAGAAAGTATGCAGCACTCTCTGATTTTCCAGTGTGGTGCTGGTGGAGCCCAGCTGGGAGCAGTTCTTCCAGCTCAGCCCAGCAGAAGCAGAAAGGCTATTAACTGATGCCCCTGCTGGTATATACTATTGACGAGATGGAAGGGGCAGGTGATCTTTCATTCTCCTCCAGGCAGAGGTAGACAGTTGTCTTGATTCTCCTGCCAGGGTAGCTGTGGGAAACGGATCTTCCATTTTTCACCTGGTGAAAGCAGATGATGCTCTGATTTCCCATCAGGGCAGTGCTCGCAGGGTTCACTGGGATGAGTGGGGAGCAAAGTGAATGCAGATTTATTATGGACAGTTTATCCATTTATTTTTTATTACCACGAGTTAACCCATGGGTAAGATGAAAAAGAAACCATCAAAAGAAAATCTCAAAACTCACAAACATTTAATTCCTATGTCTATTAATGTACACCAGTAATTTGATGCTTGTCTAATAATAGTACGTATAGAACACCTCACAATTGTCACTATGCATCTTTTGAGCACTGTGGTCAAGCAGCACTGGACTTGAAGATGTCAACATGACAGTTGAAATGAATTTGAATTTTGTTTTTCCTTTTGCTTTGACTTCAAAATCCCATGGTTACTGCAGGTTAGGCTATTTTTGTTTTCAAGCTTCAGTGAGCTAGCTGTGTTTATAAAGAAGCAGAACAATGGAGGAAGAGTGAGGAGGCAAATGAAGAGGCCATGGAGGAGAAGGGAGTCTCTACTTGAGCAATTATAAGTTGTTCATGGGAATGATTGAATATTAGTGCTCTTGACTTTTGGTAACATATTTACTTAGAAAATAGCTCCCATTACTCTACAATGAGAGTGTTCAACAAGTAAGAGCTCAGGGCTCCACTTCATTTTCCTTTTGAATTAATCTCTTCAAAGTCTTTCTTCAAGCATCCATTAGTAGGTCAGAGGGCTTAGCATCAGTTTTATTCTCTACTACTCTTTTCTTATGACTCTTCCTGACCCTCCTCTCCCCCACCCCCATCCCAGTTTGGGCTCGTTTTTCCTTTTTCTTTTAGAAGCTGTAAAATATATAAGGCATAAATTGAGTATTAGTCATTATGTGCATATGGTACTTAGCAATGACATGGTTATCATTTAGTGTAATGGATGTTTATAAGGTGAAAAGAATATTGTTCATAACTAACATGAATTTTCTTACTAATTAAGAGCATTTACTAGTATAAATGTAAATGTAAATATTTCAGTTGGAAGAAATGCAAATTTTCAAGCCACAGCCCTTTTAGCAGAGCTGCTGTAATTTTCATTAGGCTTGTTGAAAAGTTAATGGATGTAAGACTGTGCATTATAACTCACGAAGTTCAGTACTCACAGGCAGTATTTTCATTCACTTGAAAACTGAAGAATATTGAACTATTTCAAAGGAGAAACACTGCATTCCATTGTTCATAAAAGTTTTAAGCAAATCTTTTATTGTACTAATTGTTTTAACTAATATTTCCCATTTTCAACAAATAGGACCCTAAAACTTTGTTGATATAAAAGAGGGCTAGATATTATTGTGTACATTAGTCACATGGACCTGGCTGAGAGCTTTAAGCCATGAGTTTTAGAGTGTAAGTGGAAGATAAAACTCAGAAACTAAAATTATAGACCCAAAAGTGGTATGAATATCTATATATCCAAATAAAAAGAGTGCCACTGAAGTGGCTAGCTAGATCCTTCAGCTTCTTTGTATCTATCCTCTATCTGCCTGGCAATGGAATAAACTTGTTAGATTTGAAGTAAAAGAGAAAGAGCTTCCTCAGATAATTTTATTTTATCTGAAGATAATATTCTGTTTCTTATAATTACTCTATCTATTGCGAGTTAGTAAACTCTTTTATATTGATATACATAACATGTGGCTTATAAGCATTATTTATAGCCAAGATGTAAGCATGATGAAGCTGCAACAGTGGTAAGCCCATTGATTTACAGTTTGATTAATTTACCTAAGTGGCTGCCTTCCTCCCTTATTAGTTCTCACGGATTCCTTCCAAAGAAGTAAATTGAAATGAAGAGGATTACTCGTTCAGAGATTTTCTTTCATCAATGGTATGTGGGTAACTGCACACTATTGCTAGAGGCTCAAATAGCACAAAATGTTTAGTTTTCTAGTTACTAAATTTGTAGCTTTTTTTTTTTTTAGGAACATAAGGTAAAACTTGTAGTTTTATATAACAGTTAAAATTTGAAATTGTGATGAGCTGAACAATTCACTAGAAAGTCTTCACAAGAATAACTCATGAGAAGGTCAGTCATTTTGAGGGGAAGTGTATAGAGAGGATGTACCAGGAGAACCAACTTAAAGGGTGTATCTGACCACCACACAGCTGCTGGTGGGTGGAAGTGGGTGGGAGCTGAATTTCTCTTGGTCTCTTCCTGTTCTGGAAGTGATGTTTAGTAAAATATGGGAAATGAGGAAGTGAAAGAGAGAGGTAATAGAGCAGAGCAGATTTCCTGTATTGGTGGGGAGACAAAAGAGAATAGTTGCAGAACAAAAAAAAGGAAGAGAAAAAGATTTTTATATTATTGCTGTAGGTTATAAATTAAATCACTAAAGTTGTATTTGATATACAAATAGACAGCAATTCCTTTTAAATTCCTCTTAGTTGCTGGGCTGTGCTGTTTTGAATGTGACTTTGAGTTGAGTCCAAGCCACATGGTTTCCTGGATATATGTTGTTTACAAAAATCCATGGTTTCTAAGTGTGAAAGATATATTAAAAACTGATTTAACTTTTGAAGTAAGAGGCACAAACTGGGAATAGAAAGAACAATAGACTCCTTGAATTCTTACTCTATTCTTCCACCAATTACAGCAACTCTCCTCCCCACTTATCTAAGGGAGATACATTTCAAGATCTCCAGTGGATGCCAGAAACTGAATAGTACTGAATCCTATATATACTATTTTTTTCCCTATGTATACATACCTACATGTTTTCCTATACACATATACCTATAAAGTTTAATTTATAAATTAGGTAAATAAGATATTAACAACAATAACTAATAATAAGTTAGAAAAACTATAACAATATACTGTAATAAAATTTAAGTGAATGGGTCTCTCAGAATACCTTATTGTACTATACTTGCCTTTTCAGTTACAGGAAGGACTTTATGGCTTCTCTTTGACATATCTGAATTGCCAGCATCACTACTCTTACACTTCAGGGCCATTATAAGTAAAATAAGGTTAACTTGAACACAAGCACTGTGATATTACGAGAGCCTATCAGATAACCAAGATGGCAGCTACTATGTGACTAATGGCGGGCACCTATATATATAGCATGGAGACGCTGGAAAAAGGGAAGATTCACATTTCGAGTGGGATGGCATGAGATTTCATCATGCTACTCAGCGTGGCGCACCATTTAAAACAAGAATTTTTTAGTTCTGGAATTTTTCTGATTGATATTTTTGGACCACCATTGACTGCAGGTAACTGAAAGTGTGGAAAGTGAAACTGTGGATAAGGGGGACTACTGTACTTGTGTGACTTTGGAAAACTTTTAACTGTTCTAGGCCATGTTTTCTTAATTTTTAAACTAAAGGGCTAGATGAAGTAATTGAAAGAGTGGCCTTTTACCTCTAAAAATCTGTGTTTTATTAGTTAAAATGTCAGCATGAGCAAATGTAATTATTTTATTACTACTGACTATTATATTTTATAAACAATAATGCCAATGACATGACTAGCTATCTTTTAATGAATCCTTTTTCCTATGGCAGGCATTATCTATTTATTATCTAACTTGTCTCATTTAACTTCGACAACAATTCTTCCCGGTGGGCATTGTTATCCCCATTTTGTAGCTGACAAAACTGAGACTCAGGCAGTTCAAATTTATGCAGGAGAGGGAAAACTTTTTGGAATTATGGGGGAACCAAGTCCTGAACCGAGAGACGAAGGTCCTTTGGCAGAGAGTGTAGAAAAATTCAACATACACGCCAAAGTTAGAGTCAAAAGGAAAGTTTATTAGAAAAAGGGTAACACTCCACAGAGTGTGGTCTCTCAGAGGCAGAGAGTGAGAGAGACAGTGAGAGACAGAGTAAAGGCACTGAGAGGGACCCTGAGTGTTCAGGGAATTCAGTTTATATGTCATTCTTTAGCTCCTATTTGCTTTGATATGGACATACAGTGAGGAAGGGAAAGAGTATGTAGTGTGAAAAGGTAAGAATATGTAGAGTGGAAGGCCTATTGGCAGTTTCCAGCCTTTAATCTATTGGTTCCCCATGGTTATAGCCATTGGGAATGACTTGGTTCCTGTTTCCCCTTCACAGGTGTGGGGAATGGGTTGTTAGTAATCCCAGCAGAAATCTTCCTTTGTTCTGGCCTGGCTGCAGGGCTGATCAACACATTGTAGTCTCTGAATGTGGCTTGATTAAAGTTTTAATTCTCTTGCCTCATCCTTACATTAAAATTATCTGAGACTTCAAATGTTTAGCTAACTGATGCTAGAAATGAAATTTGAACCTACGTCTGAGGTCAGGCTGGGGTCCCACAGCAAATGAACCTATGTTTACAAATGAAGGCTTGAGCCCCCGTGGCCTGAGTATCAGAATTAATAATCTCTAAAAGGTATCATAGCAATCTCTAGCATCCCCAGAGCAGGGCAAAAAGCTATAATAATTCCGTCATGTGGAGACTTAGTGTGACATCCCGCCCGCCAATCTCTAGTTCTGTAGCATCATTCACAAAGCAAGGAATTGCTGCTGTTTCTTTCCCTTCCTGAAAACACCACTATATGTTTAAGGCGTGCCTACAGCTTGTTCTGTGCAAGGTGGAACCAACTGACTGGTTCAATATAGAAAGGGAGAATGGCATTCTTAAAACTCCAGCCACTGTTTTTTTAAACCTCAGGCCTAAAGCATCTCTGCTTGTGCCCATACCTACTCCTCAAACATTCCATTGGGTTTTCTCCATTGGTACTTGTCCAGAATCTCAGTAAATCTCTTAGGAAGAAGAATTGTGAGGATTCTGACTCCTTTTTTGTTGTTGTTAAACATAATTTAAAATCAATCTACAGGCCAGGCAGACTGTTAATGTACTGTGATTATCATCTTCCTCTCCTCTGTCCCCTCTCTCCTAAGACAAAACACATTTCCCCTTTCTCAAAACACAAGCCCCCTGCAAATCTACGAATACAGACCCAGATAAGAAAGGGAAAATGATGTATGGAGTAGTCTGCTTCCATTTTAGCCAGCCAATATGCCATCCTACACCGAAACCAAATTTGTAAAGGAACCAACTCAGTCAAGTGATAGACACAAAGAGCAATGATAGGAGCTTATTGCCTTGACATATAAATCAAGTTGTGAAATTTTAAGGAATGCATCACAATCTTCTTCCATAAACATTTTTATGCATAATTATGATCTTTCAAGGTAGAATTAATTATTTTTTCTCCTATGGTCCAATACTATATTTATATCTCTATTTCAATATGGATCTTTTTTTCTGAATTATTGCGATTTATATATATGCCTATCTCTCCTCCTGGACTGTAAACTTCTTAAGGCCAGATGCCATACTTATATAGACTTGAACTGAATATTCAAATCTTTAGAAACATAACTTTAATCTTGATAATATTCTACTATAAATCTATGAAACATTTAAAATTAAAATTTAAAGTTCAGAATAATGACTAACTCAGAATTCAAGGTTGGCTAAAATGTTTGGGATTATTTCTTTATAAAAAAAATATTAGAGAGGATTATTAAGATAAATAACATGTTCTTACCATTTTGCCAAGTTAGATTCCAATAGTAGGAGAAATTATCTAAAATAGAAAAGAAAGGCATAATCCTTTCTATTGACAATCTTCACAAAGCCAGGCTTGTTTCTCGACACAAAAACAAGCTTCTACAACAATTCTAGGTGCTTCTACAACAATTCTAGGCTTGTAAAAAATGCAGTTATGATTTCTGTCCTAAATTCTATTTCTAAGAGGATAAAGATATGTAGGATAAATAATACATTTGGATCAAAGTGAGATCATTGCTTTATCAGATTATATTTGTTTAATTCTGAACTTTATTTACTTTGGCCAGAGATAATCAGTTTTGTTGCCATTCCAAAACACTTTGGAGCTATTTTTCCTACCATTTGTCTTTTTAAAATATATCCTTTTTTATATCTCCATAAGAAATCAATCAATGTGTGCAGTTTTAGAGATTTTTTTACTGATAAATTCTAAAAGGTAAAAAAAAAAAAACATTTAGCTCTAAAATCCAAATTGTTAATATTATGACAAAACTTTTCAATTTTTTTAATCAATGGAATATCTTTTTATTTACATAAGTACCTACCTACCTATCATCATTTTTCTATTATTTATCTATCCACCCATTTATGTATTTCTTTCTTAATACAAGAAGCTACCATTGATAAACAATCTTCTAATTTTACAAGCCTATTTTTTTCTTCTTCTTTCTCTTTCTTCCTCTCGCTCTATTTCCCTTCTTTCATGTTATCTTCCTTGAGTTTCTGGTACTGTATACCAGGAAAACATATACAATCTATATCAATGATTGGAAGACTTAAAGTATAGTAGTAATGGAGACTGGCAAACAAACCATTTACAAAAACAAGATAAGCAACTTTCATGTATATATTCAAAGTAAAATGAAACCAGAGAGAGAAAAGAGCAGGTAAGAAAAAGATAACATTGGAGTAGAAATTCGGAGGATAAATGAGTAGGAGTTTTTATACAGACATTTCAGGCAGAGGGAATTATATATTCCAAGACATAGAAGCAAGGCATGAGTCAACAGGGCATGTTCTGAGCATTGGAGACCTTCAGTATTGCCTACCAGGCAAGTGTGTAGGAGGAATTGGGCATAGGATGATAGGAGACAATGACCTTGGCTGCCATGCAAAGCAGCTTATCCTTTATTTCAAATACTCCGAGGACCATTAGAGAAATTCAAACAGGGAATAAGCTGTAATTTGCATTTTAGATAGATGGCAGGGTCAGACTGAAGGAAGGGGATAGATAAGGAAAGATGGCCTTCCTTACATGTCCTTGTATCTTACTCCAGGTGAGAGATGCTGAGGGACTGTAAAGGGCAATGACAATGAAAAGCAAGGAAATATTAAAGACTTATGTAGAAGATATAGTTACCCTAATTCAGTGATTGGATAAGGGGGATGATGAGAGAGACTCATCATCAAGGACTTTTAGCCCTTACTGTGCTCCTTGTATATTTCTTGTTTGTATTGTAACATTTATTTTATTAGACATTAAGCCTTGCTATTTCATATGCTCTCAATGTAATCTATTGGCCAGAATAGCGCATGAGCAGTTGAAAAAGTTCCATTTTGAGGTCTACCATCAAATCATAGCTTTAACTTCTGCTAAATTTCTGCCTATCTGAGATTTTAGATTTAGAAGAAGAGATTTTGTTTCAGAGAATATTTGTAATACTTGGTAGGTTATAGTCTAAGTAGACTACTCTGAGATGACTTGTCTTTTAAAACAAGTTTTGACCCTCAGATGGTTATCCTCTAGCTAGTAATCTAGGTTGTGGTAATCTAGGTACTCCTAAGTGTGTAAACCTCTTTTAAAAATATCTGATTCATCAAAGCAATCACTATCTGGAATCCTTAGAATTCTTATGGTCTTTACCGTGTACCATTAAGGTGTATGTTACCACTGACAAGGTTATAAATATATTGGTTCGTTTTCAGATATTCTGATCTGTGATAATTAGACTATAAAATTCCCATAATTTTTAACATATGAAACTTTTCAGCAGTTTTAAAAGAATTTTTTTTTTTGAGAAAATGTTGTAGTTGGCGTGACTCCTGTTTTTAACTTGTGTTTAACATTCTCCTTTTGTTCCATCCTGAATAGTTGGAGGAGTGCATGATTGAGCCTGTCAATTTGAAATATGATTTTTAGATTTCAAGATATAGTAGGGATATTTTTTCCTCTTCTCTTCACATGACTGCATGAGTTAAGTAGCTATTTTGGAGGACATTTTTGTTCCCATTTTGTGAGGCATTCCACCCAGAACATTTACTTCTTTTCCATTCTTTTAATAATAAAAATAACAACAATAACAACAATAATAATAATTAAAGCTAGATTACTGAAATACAGGTATGTGATGACTATATTTATTTTTATGTGTATTATCTTATTTAAACTTCATAATAAGTCTATGACTAAATCTCATATCCATTTTATAGATGGGTAAACTGAGGCATAGAATATTTAAGAAACTTCTTTAATGCTAAGTAGCTCAAACAACCAGAACTGGGATTTGAAACCAATTTGTCTGACTTTAGAGTCTTAATCACTTTACAATATCAGAACTTTATATTCTTCCTTGAATACACACACACACACACACACACACACACACACATGTATGTATGTATGTATGTATGTATGTATGTATGTATCAAAAGAAACATTGTCAAGACTGGCAATCAGGTGGCTTCATATTGGACTTTGTTTTCTGTGTTTCTTGTCAGGTGTGTAATTTTAAAGAATCATTGATTTGCTTAAGAAAAAAAAGCTACCAGTGAAAACAGCAACAATTGAATCTACATGTGACAAACAGGTAGGGTCTGTCTTAAAGGCATAAATTCAAATGTGAACTTTTACAGTTTGGGCAGAAAAGAGTACTAAAACATGCATGCAACTTAGCGAGAACCTTTTGACAGTGACAGGTCTGAAGTTTTCAACTTATAATCGCAACTCTATTGAAAACCTCAGGCACTCTTCTCACTTCAACTGGTGTTGCATAAAATTTTTTAAAAAAGTGAGTATCTCCTGTCTGGGGGACTTACAAATACCTATTTTTATTCAAAAACTTTAGTTCTTGTGGTTTATATCTTATGCAAATGAGAAATATATTTTAATTAGAAAAATTTCCAGAAATATTGAAACTTATAAAGTGGAGAATGTCACTAAAATACAGTGAAATTAAAGATAGAAACTAACTGTAAGCAAAACTGTGAAGCAGGCACCTACCTGTTCTCTCGGTTGCTGGCTTTCTAGTGAGCATTTTCTCCCTTTTCGTTCTTGGACAGCAAGTGTCCTTGGGTTCCATACCCATCAAGATTGTCTTTCTGATCCTTCATAGATCTGACTCCAAATGATTGAAAATAAATGATGGATAGATATCCTTCCAAAGATATTTTATATTCAAGAGATCAGAGATTTTACCTGAGGAGATAAATATATAACAACATTTTTCTCAGGAACTAGGAAATAGAGGGTTATTCAAGCTCATGGGAGCTTTGTGGTCCCTCTGGAAAGCACAGCAGTGTATGTCTGTATGCAAAGTGGACTCTGTCTGTTTAGCTAATGTTATCTTTTCTCAGATTGAGCCAAGTTTGATATTCTCTCTTCACTGGTCAAATCAGTCAGCCACATTCACATGTCTAGTGTATACAAGGGAGATTATGGAAATGGTTCATGTCCTTTAATTTCAAGCTAATGGGATAAAAAGAAACTACAGATAGTAAAAACTACAATTGATATTTGTTTATTATGTCACAGTTTGCAAAACACTTTTTATCTGCATTACCCTCTTTAATTTTCACCATATATCTGAAAAGTAGGCATTTTTGTTATTTCTCCTTTATGGCTGAAGACACTGAACTTTAGAGGGGTTCTGAGTCTTAAGTCATCTGGCTATTAAACTGCAAAGCAGGGGCTTGAACCCATGTCACAGCTTCCTGTAATTTTGGGGGACATGGTAGCTAAATAAATATTGATTTTATTTCTTATTTCTCTACTGGCTTTCTACCTCCCTTCCCTCACTCATTGTTTCTTTCTTCTCTTCTTAAAATCTGTTAACTCGCCAATCCTTTTTGTAGAAATAAATCATATAAGTGTAAACTATTAGTAGTATCACATAAATATGTTTTAACAATAAGTCGTTGAATAAAGGCGCATGAAACAAATATGTATAATCCTTAAACAACAAGTATTAATTGAGTGACTATATAGTTAATAAATGGGAAATCAATGAATTAGAGTAGCATAGAAATCTATGCAAGGTAAGGGTTTGTCATCACAGGAGAAGTAATTGTGTGGGTGTTGGAAGACTTTTTGGCCTTCCCTCACAATTAATGCATGCTTAGTCACTGTCTGGTAAGGATCCCAGTTACTTTGTCGTCTTTTTTTTTTTTTTTTTTTTTTTTGAGCTATTTAATCAAAGACAGCTTTCACAAAGAAAACTTCCAATTTAGAACTGAGTCTCTTACATGTTTTGGTTATGGGGAGTCATGAAAATTAGGAGTGAGAGCTATATAATCATAAAAGTGTCATTTTGATTTGGTTCCTTCACTCTTCCGTATGCTTCATTTTGCTGTGGAGCCAGGAAGGCAAGCTTGTTGCTGCTGCTGCCGCTGCTGCTGTTGTACATGTGTTCAGGAGAATTTCAGTCTCAGCTCAGGGCCTGGGATAAGTGACTTGGCAGCTGGGTTCTCTAGACTGTCATATTGTCTCTGTGTGGAGCTGGGAGCAGGGAGTGGGAAGAGTGGAGAGAAAGAGGTGAGTGTGAGGATTGGGAGGCCTAGGCCAATACCTGGGAGTTGGGCAGAGCAAGATGACAGTTTCGTGTAGACATAGAAAGCGTAGAGAAGTGTGTCGAAGTCACAGATAGGACAATCAGATGTGTCCCATTAGAGCTAAGAGGACACAGAAAGAAAGGCAGGTAATAAGGAAAGGGTCAGAAGACCTGAGTTCAAAGGTCAGCCTACCACAAGTATCTTGTATAGAAATTCATTTCTGTGTTATGAGCCTCGATTACTTTGTTCAAGAAGGAGATTGTTATCCTTGTTTCTTAGTTGTGGTGATGGTTTGAACATCAAAAGGATAATGCAATCCATTCTTGCTTGCCAAAATAACTTGAAATGTAAGGGATGACAGTTGTCAAAGGGAAATTGAGGCATCTTACCAATAGAATTGGGAAAAGATACCGTGCAGGCACAACAAAGAGGAATCCACCAGAACTGACAGTGTGCATCTCTTTGATACATTTTCCCTTACTTATAAATAAGAGAGAGTTGTGGAGAGTGGCATGCTAGCCAAATGTTTAACAACTAGCTCCCCTTACACATAACCTCTAAATACACACACAATTATTTCACAATATAATGGATAAGTAGCACAAAATTTACTACTAATACTTATATATAATACTCTTTTACTGGAAATTTCATATAGACAATTGATTCTCATAAAATGCTTTCATTGATCTTTGTCAGACTTTTATATCTATAGTCAACGTATGATTGCAGTTGATGGATGAGTATAATTCCAATAGTAATGTTTATGTTAATGGCTGAGATGAAAGAGAAACAATGAAGATATATGCTAGAACTTCACTTGTCTTTCAGGGACATGAATGAGTTCTTTGCTGAACTGGATGATAGTTTTCAAATACCGGAAAAATATTTTCTTACAACGTATTTGCTATAGACACGACACACTTTTAAGTGACTCTGCTTTAGTAACATTTTCTCCTTGGAATGCATTGTGTCCCCCAAAATTCATATGTTGAAGCCCTAACCTCAATGCGGCTATATTTGGAGATAGGTTCTGTAGAGAGGTAATGAAAGTTAAATTAGGCCTTAAGGATGGGGTCCTGATACAAGAAGAAGAGACACTAGAGAGTGTGATTCCTCTCTCCCCACCATGTGAAAATACAGTGAGAAGGTGCCTGACTGAGAAGAAAGTTCTCACCAGAAACTGAACACTGCTTGACCTTAATATTGAACTTTGTAGGCTTCCGAACTGTGAGAAAATAAATTTCTGTTGTTTAAGGCACCTAGTCTATGATATTTTGTTAAATCATCCCAAGCAGACTAAGATACCTTTTTAAGTTTTTCGTTCAGAGGTTGGAAAATTATGGCCCGTAGGCCAAATCTGCTTGACCTTGAATGAAATATGTCCAGGCCCATTCATTTACACATTGTATGTGGCTACTTTTAAGCAATAAAGGGAGATTGAGTAATTATAACAAAGATTACATGGCCTGCCTCAGCCTCACTAAAGTAAGTCATGTAATTCAAATGAACTAATGTAACTAGAGACCCCAACCTACATGGCTTCCCAATCCTTGTTTCGTGGATGCTAAAGATCAGCTTGGAAAGTTAGGGTCGCAGCAGTTGTAGAAACTAATAGAAGAAGCCACAGTTTCTCCAGACGTTTCCTTCTCTGCTCAGCTTAGAGAGGACTTGAAGAGCATTAGAATCCATCCATGATTACATATACCTGCAAGAGACTTAACCTGCCCATCTGTGACACTGGCACAGGTGACACTCTTATCCTCACTCTCATCATACTAGCAACAATTTTTTTTATTGATTTTTTTCATGGTTCAGAGAGTAGAGTTTAACTGTTAGACTTATCTCTGTCCTAGTGTTGCTAGGCTATTTGGATTGGAAGTCACAAGAGCAGAAAATCTTGGTGATGTTAAAAAACTTTGGTTAGCTTTCAAGTATTACACTCAGTGGGTGAATCAAAAAATCATTTTGAATCTGCAGGTTACTCATGTAATAATTAAGATGACACATTTCCAGCTCACCCTTCCTGACAAATGTTTCTTTAAAGAGACACTGATGCCTCATAGAAAACTTGTAAGACGTGACACATCAGCAAAAATTGTTTTTGCACAGAATGTTTTTCAAAGACTTTTCCTGAGTAATCACTGGCGCTTCCCCTCTTTTTTCTATAGTCTTTGCACAACCTTCTGTTACTTCATGCAGTGCAAACACACAGTGTGTGCTGTTAGTAAGGTTCAATTTTTTTAAAACAGTCTAAAACCACAGTATAATGTAAAATTGGGTTTAAAATCCAACAACCACTCTGATTTGAATACTGATTAGGATGAAGCACGCTCATCAATAAACATGGAGCCACAATGACCTCGGGAGAGCATGGAGCTTGCGATGTGCATCAATTGTGTTTGGGAAATAGCTTTTCCTTATAACACCAAAGTCTGCTTAAATTCAGGTTCTCAAATGCAAAGGACGTGAAGTGGTTTCCTCACCTGCCAGCGCTGCATTAGGCATGGCTTCTATTTTAGTCAGGAATCAGGCAGCATAATAACATATGTAGTCATTTCTCTAGACCATCTTTTCCTTTTTCATACCCCAAATTGCTTTTTAGGGGTTTGGGGAGTGGCTTCGCATTCCAGACATGCACTTAGGGATGTAATGAATCATTATTCCTCTGATTCTATTGCACAGATTTAAAAACAGATAAAAGAAAATCACAATGTACTAATTTCCCATCAGAAGAGTAAGATGGTTTCATGTAGTATGACTAGATATTGATCCCGTAACAGACTGGTGGAGAGCAGCAGCTGGGAATTCAAGGCCATTCATGTGATTGTTGCAGGAGGGGCTGTTTGGGTGCCCAGGGAAGGAATCTGGGACACCTCAGAGCACCCATTTCAGCCTCCATGGGGGAACTGATGGGCACACTTGCATAGTGTATCCCACTGGATTTCACTGTCCAGCCTGGAAGCTCAGTTTCAGCAGCCTAGTACTGTATGCTCTAGACTGGGATGGATGTCAGCCCAGAAGGAAGAGGAGCAGTGTGGCAGGTCAGAGTGGGCAGCCTCATTCTGCTCCATTGCTAATACTGTGCGGCTGACTGGTTCCTCAGGGACAATGTATGGGTGATACTAAATTTATGCAGAGAAAGAAAACCTGTCTCAATTTTTGTGCCTCCTGAGTACTACTCTCCCACTCATGTGCCCACCCTTTACAATGCAGAGACTTAAGTACTAGTTAGAAACAGAAGAAAAATAAAATGGTGGGGAGGGGTAGGAAAAAAGGGTAGAAAGATAGAAAAAATAAGAGAAGCTACCCACTAAGTCAGGAGAAGTCCCCAGAAGCAGCAACTCGGTGAAGAATTTACAACCCCACTGATGGCTATGTAGCCACACATCTGAGCGATCTCAGGCAGGTTAATAAGCTTTGACGACTCGTGGCTCCTTCTCATTTTTTTTTGCAGCTCTATTAAATACTCTACAGACCCCATCTATTGATATTAATGTAACAGCTGCACAGGCTCATCTGGTGTGTTATCAAACGCTCTGCACTCAGTCCTGCTTTGTGTATAGACCCGCCTCACAGGAGCAGTCCTGCACCTTCTGTAGGTGTCTGGGACAAAGCTTTCAGCACGGGTGCCCTTGTGACACTTCTGAATTGGGATCCTGGTGATATATTCAGATTTGACACAGTTTGCTAGATTTCAAGGTGTAAAATGTCCTGAAACACACATGCTGGGCAAAAGATGTGCTTTGCTTTAGTCCTAGACAGCTTTTTGGCCTCATTCTCAGAAAGAAAATTACTCATGGGAAAATAATTAAATGGGTCTGCCCAATTCAGAAAGGCAGAGGTGAGAGCACCTTATCTTTTAGCAGGTTGGATAGGCATGGTTGGGATGCATGAATTGAAGTTCCACACTGTAAACACAGCCCTGAGTGGGGCATTGACTTACTTTCAAAATTCAAGTTTTTCTAAGAGCTGTGTTTGTCACTGAGGTCTTAGGAAATGGCAGATTGTATTTGATTTACAAAAAAAATATAATATATATATATATATTATATATATATATATATATATATATCACTTATTAAAGGATGACAGTGTGGAGGACATAGTGCTCCCAGAGAATGATCTTAATATTGATTCCTGTTTGTTTCCTAATGTAAAATTGCTGCAGTAAAATGCAATAAATATTGATGGGGACAAAAAAACCCCACTAGTATTAGGAAGGTCATTATAGCTAATGGGTACTGTGACATAAATTAGTGATTATCCCAAGACATCATCAGCTACTGATAGAAGGCATTCAGGTGAAGAGCAGTCACCAGAGGATTACAGGTAATGGTGACCCCAGATGAGACACTAGGAAGTTTGGAATCATCGTGATCTTTTCTGTCGAAACTTCCTTATTTTTGTCTTTTGTTACATAAATGTGGTGCTTTCACACAGAGGTATGAAGACATTTATTTACATCGTATACAGAAATCTGTACTGCAGTTATAGTGATAAAAGAGAAGCTAGGATCTGAAGCATTGTTTGAAGAAAGATGGCAATGCACACTGAGCTGCCTGTGCCGATGAGAAGAGGTGTCCCAGGGGAGCAGGCCCACAAGAGCAGGCCATCTGTGTCCTTTCTTGCCCATGCACTGCAGTTCATTCTCTCACAGTGGAACTTGGGGCAGGAGTTTCACAGTTTGTGTTAATTTACACATCTGTAGAATGGAAATAATCATGTATGCCTAACTCACATATGCTGTTCAAATGAGGTATCATGAGAAAAAGACTTTGGAAAGTTGTAAAGCCTTTTTAAATCACAGTGACAGCTAGGATAAAGACCAGTATCAAGAAGGTTATGCTGAATGTACCCATCAGGGATGGAGTGGGACAATATGAAAATAGACAAAGGCAAAGAGGCACAAACAGCACCATGCTTTGAACCATTCACTGATCATGGAGTAATGGAGGAATGGTTTCCTTAAGTCTGGGAATATTGGTCCTTGAAGAAAGAATAGAATTTCATCAGGAAGCTAATGAAGGTGAGAAGGGGCAGGACACTGGAATACCCATTCATGTTTTTAATCTGGTGTGCCTCTACCCTGAAATCTTTCCCAAACTTTTAGTAAAATTGACCCTTTCCGTTTTTCTACTCTATTTGTACCCTGTGCAAGATTTTATAACAGTGTTTATACCATATTTAGACCTTATATTTGCATATATCTGATGTACTCTCCTAAATTGAACTCTTGGAAGTTGAAGGGTACAGTTCATTTTTAAATGGCAAATTTCTACCATAGTGCCTGGTGTGTGGTGGGTACCCAATACTATTTCTTGAATAAACTAATCAATGAAGTAAAAGGTGTAGAGGCTTAAGGGAGAAGGTGGCCATTTAACTGAATGAAGCATTTACAAGCCAAGGAACTCCAAAGGTTGCTGCAAACACCAAAAGCTAGAAGTCAATAAGAATTCTCCTCCAGAGGTGCCAGGGGCCCATAGGCCTCTAGACACCTTGATCTCAGACTTCTAGCCTCTGGAACTATGGGACAAATTATAGCTGTTTTAAGCCCTCTGGTTTTTGGTACTTCATTATGGCAGCCCTAGGAAATTAGTACACACTGAATAGTATGAAGAATTTAGAAAAGAGAAAATACCAACTCCCTGAAGTAATGGTGGTTAACATTTTGGTGCGTTTCCTTCAAATCTTTTAAAGCTTCTATCAGGAGTAAAGGAGAGTACCTGACTCATCATGTTCCATCAGCATTGGTCATTATACTTTGTATTTACTTTACTAAGTTTATAGGTAAAAGTAATTTATGTTCTCTTTTCATGGGGGCCCTTAATGTAGAAAATTTCAAAGCATTACAGAGGATAAAGATCTCTTTCTATAGCAATCACTCATAATTCTACACTATTGTGTCAATCATGCTTAATATTTCAGCTTTTCAGTTTTCTATGATTTTTTTCCGTTATTTATATTATATAAAAATTTTGAATTTTAATTTTCAAAGGAAATATTTTATGATATTTACTTTCTCATGTCATTTGAAACTTCAGAAACTTGTATTCCATAAAATGAAATACTCCATTAGTAGAAGTATCATTACATATTTAATCAATTCCTTAATGGTGGACATTAGTGTTTTTCTATCCCTCAGTTATTAAAAACATACTGAAATAAATACCTTTTTTGCTTACAGAAATGTGTCTACATTTCTGATTATCTCTGGGTTAATTTCACAAAAGAGCAATTTTTGGGATGGTTATACTCCTAGAATCAGAATATGAGGGAGCTTATTTTATCTAAGGTAATTGGATGCTTTCATTTAAAAAGTTTTTAGTAATTTGATAAGAAAAAAACATTTTATTATTGCTGTTTTGCAATTCTTTCATTAATAGTGAATCTGAACATTTTCCTATGTCTCATTTAGACATTTGCATCTCATCTTTTAAAATAATCTATTCACATTCTTTGCCTACTTATGCATTGATTTTTAGTGTTTTACCTATCAATTTGAATTATTATATTTTAAAAATATATACCCTTTGCATTATTGTTCTATATATATAAAAACACATATACACAATTTCCTTTAATTATTTTTTTTAATACAAAGGATCTCATGATTTTCAGAATTTTGAAAATTTTGAAAATGTTCTATTTCTCCTTTTTCATTTGTCAATGTCTCAAGTAAAGGTAACCTGATAACCTAGACTGAGATTCTGAGTTTGGCTGTTTGTGAAACTTATGAGTGGAGACACTTCATTTATGGAGCATGTATTATTAGAACCGCTATTTATTGTAATTCTGGGGATTGGCAAGACAAAGAATCAGAAGGTTGTCTTTGTCAGGGATGATGGCTTACTGGCTAGTCTAGCAGAGAGAATCGAACATCACTGGCTTCCTCCTCGACCCAGTGACTGGGTGGTAGTTCTGGGGAGTGAAGGGTGGAAAAGATGATGGGGTGTATTTCTGAGAGATCTAAGAGCTAAGTACCAGGAATTCTACTTCCAAATCAGGAGACAATGTGCAGCCCGAGTGGGGTGGAGGGCCATGTTTTCATTTGTACATAAAATATGACACTATCTGATGTCTCAAAGTGGGAAACAGGTGAGAACATTCTAGGTAGCATCATTTATTTTCTGACATTGGACACCATCAATGACAGTTATGAAGCACCTAAAGATGACATCCTGAGCAGGCCTTATACTTAATAAGAGAAGCTACCCAGGGGAGAACAAAAATAGCAGATGGTTTGTGAATATATACAAGGCTCTCCTTTGGCAGGTTGGGGATACTGGAGAGCCCAAACATATAAAAGTTCCTTTTATAAGAAAAAAAAAACTTGGGTTATTTAAGTTAGTGTAATTATAACTAAAAGTGGTTTCATCTTAGAACATATCATTATTTAGAAAACCTACTCTCTAGAAATTCAATTGATACTGAGAAATATTTTGAATATAGAGTTGGCTAGACTTAGTGACTGATTAGCTCTAAGATGTAAGAAAACCATGGCTTCCTGGGAATGACTATGCTGAAATGTCCACCCTGAGCAATTGGGTAGAATTTTGCCTAAATCTTTGTTGTGGCTAATGCTCTATCTAGGTACAGACTATTAGAAAGCCCTTGAAAATATAAGTGATTGAGTTTAGGACAGAGAGCATTCTGGAGATATTTTTGGAAATCATGAGATATGGGTAAAAGTTAAAGCCAGGAAAATAGACAAAATCAACTAGAGAGAATATTATCTATTCATGCACTCACCTTACCTTTTATTCCATGATTCATTCTTTAGCTTTTTAGAAAATATTTAAATCTGTGAAACTCAGAGGATTTAGGAGTCTTGGTTTCATTTATAAGAGTTGTTTCAGTGGAGTGATGGGGGAGTGAGTTGAGGAGCAAATGAGAGCAGAAGAATCAGGGTCTGGAAGGAAGGGAAGCAAAAAACAGTATAATCAAGACTGGGAAACTGAGTCCTTAGAAGTGATCTAATTTTGGATGGGGCAGTTAGAAAGGGATATATATTTATTAGGTGAGCATAGACACCAAATATGGGCTGAGTGATTTATGAATACTGTCTTATTTAATCCAAACTCTTGTGAGGCATGGATTATTATTTACATTTTGCAGATGAGGAGACAGGTTAGAGACCTTGTCTGAGGTTATACAGCTTGAAACTGATGACATGGTTAAGAAAATCTGCTGTCTTGAAAGTTCTCAGTAGAGACAGAGATGATGAAGGTACAAGAATGAAGTGGCTAATTGATGGAAAGAAATCCTGCAAGATGTGGAAAGGTATGTAATCCATTCAGGGAGGTTCACTTTGGAAAAGAGTATAACATATTCCTCTGAGAAAGGAAAAAAAAAAAAAAAGAAAAGAATTAGTATAGCATTAAATAATAAAGTAAGCTAAAGATGGCTTCTAGGTTTTAGTAGGGTGCTATGACTTCTGTTATAGTCAGATTTTGGACTTTTTTAAAAAGGAGACTTAGGAGAAGATTAAAGGTTTTAAACAGTTGCATGGGAGATAGAGAGAGGCAAGAGAATGAAAAAGGGATAGAACTGCTGGTTATCACTAATAGTCCCCGGAGGTTAAAAACTATATTTAATAGATATAATTTGCATATGTATGTGACTATTCCTCAGTACATCACTGTGACTCGTGTGCAAGAATAGATGCTTTATTTCCTTTAGGTTGAGGATCCACAAGGAAATACCCCTAAATCATTCCTCAGACATTTATTGAATGCCAGAACCTGTGATAAATGCTGGGGGTATATGCACAAACAAGTCTGCCTTTTGTGAGTACACTGCCTATGGAGGGGAATAGACATCTAAATACATAATTACATTATCGGGCTTTAAAAACTGTGATAAACAACACTGCAGCGGAAAAAGCTATCTGGGAAGTGGGAAAAGACCTCACGGAGGTACTTATTTAAGTTGGGGCTGGAAAATGTTTTAAGTATTCATCATTTCTGGGCCTGCTGTAACTCTCATGTGTCTTTTTCTCCAACCTCCTCCTGGAATTTTGCTTCTAGTTGGCTCCCTGCCTTCTTAACAGAAAGCCTCTGCTGCCTTAAGTAAATGATATGTGATGACTATTGGAGAGGAAGCCAGAGCAGGAAATGTGAGTGTGCCTACATGCTGAATAGCTAACATCCTTCAGCAATTTTTATAGCTTTCAGTCAATGCATTCTAGGCAGGAGCTATAGAACTGTGGACTAACATACTTCTGTATTTCAGACAGGCAGAAAACATTCACTGTTACATAACAACAAAACGTCTTAAAAGGTAGCCTTGGAATGATGGAGGGAGTGTTGAGTTGAATAGTTATTTCTTGCTTCTCTTAAATACAGTGCTAATATTCTTCTCCAAGCTTTCTCTATATTAAGGCTACAGTATATTTTTTCCCCTCTTTACTCTCAGAATGAGTTCCAGGATTAGTCTGAAACAGACTTCAAGCTTCTCATTTGCATTGTTACGTTATGCTCTTTCATAGTTTCATGAACAAAAACCTCCCACTTCTCCACATGCTGATGGTATAATTTGCTCTGCTGAGATGAAAACCAAAATGGAGAGAGAGAGAGAGAGAGAGAGAGAGAGAGAGAGAGAGAGAGAGAGAGAATGTGTGTGTGTGTGTGTGTGTGTGTGTGTGTGTGTGTGTGTGTGTGTGTGTGTGTGTTTAAAGCATGTGGTTTAGTGGAAAAGCTTCCAGCAGTGTAGGCAGTGAAGTTCTAGGTCTTTTAGCTGATAGCCTGGAATAAAAGGTCTCCCGGTAAGGAGGACTACATGTAATCCATGTGATAAATACTTTTAGACTTAAAATAAAATCCTGTAATGATACAGCTTTTTTCTGTGGGTTACAGGTGATGCTGGGAGAGAGAAATATGTTTAGCCGGCTTGTTCTCAACTTTGCTTGCCCTTGGAATCATGCTGGCAGAGGTAGACCTCTTTTCTTCACTTATTATCTAGTTCATAAATTTCCTTTATGATCTGTAGTCCAGGTGATTAGGGAAAAGTAAATTGTGGAGATTTAGCTCCTAGTCTTATTTAGAGTTCAGGCTTTTCCTCCGGTACCCCTGTTTGGTGGTACGTTTGAGAGCTTCAGCATGCAGTTTGATCAGCTCCTTCTGTCATATGAAAGCTACATTCACAAGGAGAGTAGTGGGAGCAGAGAGAAAAATCTATGGAATTTTTTGATGTCCTGCCTAGAGATATTGTCTCTGTTAATACATGACTGTGTAGTTAAAGGACTGTCCCATTCAGCTTTTACCTCTGAGACTATTTAAGAACAGGTGATGAGAGGCCTGGGCTTTTGCTCCTGTACTTTTCTTAGCAACTGGTGGTTGGTAAGGAGAACCTTTCCTCTGTTTCGCTTGTACTTTCCTTTGAACTTCTCCCAGGGAAAGAAAAAGGATTCCCTTTGGGATATTTCTATTAGTGCTCACAGGAGAGTCTAGGCAACCCTAGGAAAGCATAATGCCATGAGCCAGTAATAAGAGATTGCACTTCAGATTAACTTCTGGTGTTCAAGGTTTGTTTGTTTCTGAGTGACTGACTCATGGGTATTCTAATGGGAGAATTCTGTAATCATTACTGTTGTGTTTTCTGTAGGAAATGCCATTATCTTAACAGATGTTATTCATATTTGTGGTGCTGTCTAATGCTGTTTGTTTGTTTCACTAAGCCCCATGCTCTGTAGCAGTGAAATCTGCAGAACATCGGGCACAGCTGGTTTCCCATGCTGCTCCTCTTCATTTCCTACCCCTTTCCTCCCCCACCCCACCCTGCCACCCATGCCTCTACAGGAGAAACACTGCAGTCAGTTTGATACCTCCTCGGACCACCAGAGTAGTAGAAGAGGTGTGCATGTGGCTGATCTGATAATACACAAAGTTGCTTTTTGGAAAAAGTTTCTTCAATACTTGATTACTCATATTCTCCAGAATCAAACACAGCTTCTTGGTGAATTAAATATAATGTGTAGGGATTTTCGTTGGAGTACATCAAGCTATGATGACAAAGAGGCTTCAATGTTTCATTTCTCCTGGTAGTTCTGACAATATTTGTTTGTAAATTTTGAAGCTGTATTATTAGGTAGATTAAAAATTTGTCTTCCTGATTAATTGAAAGTTTTAGTTGAAATGACCCGCTTCATGTTAAGCTTCTTGTCTTAAAATTTATAATGTTTTTGTTGTTTATACAGCTTTCTTTTGTTTAGTTCTTGCTTGACGTATCTTTTTTCCTCTTTGCCTTTTCACATTCAAACATTCTGTATTTCTGTTTTAGATGTATCTTTCATTCAGTTTAAGATCTCCCTAATTTTTGGTATGGTGAATCATTTTAATTGAATATGTGCATTTTAAATATTATATTATGAGATTGGACATTATTTAAACCTTCTGTTTCAGCGGGTCTTGTCTGACATCTCCTGGCAGTGGAAGCAGGGCAGAAAGTGGGGCTACCTTATTAATGCCAGGTGAGAAGAAATGTTCTTTCTCCTTTAGGCCTGCGGATACTTACCTGGCTGGAAGGGATGGGATCGCCTCCTTACTGAGTTCGTGTCAGGTTATCAGGTTGTCAGGTGGATGGGCAGTAATGAAAATCTTGACTCTCCTCTGATGCCACCCCAGCACTGTGTTACCGCAAAGCAGGGATGGAAATCCAGGCTTCTCACATTGTCTTCATTGACATTGCAGAGTCGGGGTGCCTTCCCACTCAGCAGGGACAAAGTCCCAATACCCTATTTGGTTTCTCCAATATCACCCCTGCAGGATGGGTAGATAGGAGTGCCCCATTATAGCCTGGTAAGGACGTAAGTCAAGACTTTCATTCAGCCTTTGCCACCATAGGCAGAGCCTGTGTTCTTCCTGTGGTGTTTGCCCAGAGTTGAATAGTCATTGTATGAACATTTTCTTTCTTGCTAGGCCTTTTTTACTGGGTCCTTTGGCTAGAGAGAGCAGATTTTTGTTGGGGCTTTTTCTGTTTGACCCTGTGGGGGGTTCTAGGTTGCCAGCTTCTTTAAAAACAAATCTGAGATCCATAACACAAAGAAAAATCCTGGGGACTCACCATTGGGTTGTTCCTTGGGTCTCAGATGGCTCACCCATCTGTCTTTTTCTCTCTACCTTTCCGGTTCATTTTATATATTTTTTTTTCTATATAATGTCCAAATGTTTTAGATGTACCTAGAAGAATAAGGAAAATTAAGTTTCTTCATATTTCTGGAAATGCACTCTCCAGTGCATCTTTCTGAAACAACATTTTGCTTTTTTTTTTTTTTTTTAAATCCATTTTGAAAACATCTGCTTTCTAAATGGAACATTTGGGTTTTTTAACTTTTAATGTAATTCCTCATATACTTATATATATGGTACTATTTTATTTTGGGCTTTCTATTTGTTCCCTCTTTTATGTTTTTTTTCTTTTTTCTTAGATTAACTAATTTTCTCCTTTGTATTTTCATCTACCAATTTAGAAATTATACACTCCATTTCTATTATCCTTTTTTTGCATACTTCACTTATTAAAGTGAATTTATAATACCTCTTTTGCTCTCCTGGACACATTAACTTTCTTTGTTAATTTTTTTGTGGTTGTATATTTTAATTGCCTTATTTATTCTACAACACATTTTTATTATAGTTTTGGATAGTTAATGTTTATTTAACTGTGCTAATCAATTCATATTCTTTTTTATTATTATTATTTTGAGAGCTCAGTCCATCTATTTGGGATTACTGGCCTTCTCTGAAATAAATGTACCCTTCCAAATTTATTTTAGTGAAGAACAGCTGAGCATAAATACACTTGGATTCTGTTTTATGAAAATGTTCTATTTTGTCCTTTTTCCTATACATAATTTTGCTAGGTCCATTCTACAATTCTATAATTTTCTCTCAACATATTAAATACATTGGTCTAATTTTAATGCTTCCGTAGTTGTCAACAGAAAGTCAGCTGTCAGTCTAAGCTGTTGCTCCTTTGAAGGCAGTTGATCTTTTCTCTCTTGTTGCTTTTAATAATATTTACTTGTTTTGGCCTTTAGCAGGTTTACTATAATGTATCTAGATATTGTTTTGTTGGGCTTTTTTAATCTGTCAATTTGAGTGCTTTAGTGGTTCTGGATAATTTTCAACCACCATTTTTTAAAGTATTACCTCATCTATGTCTCATTTTTGAACTCCAAATAGATGTATGTAATACTTTTTCACTTTGGTTCTTTATGTTCTTTTAAACTTCTTTTTAATTTTTCATCTCTTTGTCTTTCTATGCTATCCATAATCTGGATCTCTATTTTTCAGTTCACAAATTCTTCACTTATGTGTTGTTAAATCTGTCCATTGCGTTTTTTAATTTCATGTCTAGAAATTACATTTGCTTTTTTTAAATATGCTTGTCCATCTCACATAATTATTTCATAGTCTGTGTCTGAAAATGTCCTCCTTATCTGAAATCCTTTTAAATTCTCTCTCTCTCTCTCTCTCTTTTTTTTTCCCTACTGGTTCTCAATCATGGTGCCTCTTTTCCTTTTCTTTTTAGTTTTCTTTTTAGCAATATTCTTTGAAATGAGAGGATTTCCTTTTGAGAGGATTTTTTTTTTTTTTTTTTTTTTTTTTTGCTTCTGTCTGACAATTAGGAGGAATTCTATTCTGGGCTATCTAATTATCATTCTTAATTTGAAGCCTTTCAAACACCAACGCAGTGTTCATTTGTCCTGTGGACATTGGTGAGACTTGGCTTATGCTTCTAAATTCTCAGTAATGATCTTTCACTTCTGTTCAGCACTAACTTTTGAGATACATAAATTCCTTTGCAAGCCTCCGAAGTTGGGGGCAGAAGGTGACTTTCGATTGACTGTTACACTACAAGTTTATCTCTTTGGAGTTAAAACCTTTAATATCTCACAGGTCTGTGAAAATTGAAACCTAAATTTATCTGGTTAGGCAAATGATTTCAGGGTAAAAGATAGCTTGAGAGTTTTGCTTACTTCTTTGGTTTCTAGTTTTTAATTATATTTTTTTCAATTGATAATTTCTTTTATTTTTGCCAGATTATTGTTTCTTTTAAAAACACAAATATTTATTATATCTAGTATTCTTAGTTATTTTTAGCAAAAAGTTGTTCCATGTACTTAGTAGCCATGTTACTAGAAACAGAAGTAAAACTGTCTTTGAGTCTGAACTACAGTAATTATACCGGTCCTAATTGAAGCATATTTGTATTGTTATTTTTATAGGCCAAGATTTTCTTTATTATTTTGTGTTTTAGCTTATGCTGATCCCTTCTGTTATTTTTCTTTTTATTCCTCTTTGACCATTCAAAGCCTACCAGTTCTAATATATAAATGTTCTTTGTGTTTATTTCTGACCTCTAGGACCACGTTGTAACACTTAAAGGGTCAAGGCAGTTACTTTTGTCTTTTTAATTCATTTTTCATTTTAGTAAGTATTATAAAAATAAGGCGCTCAATAAATCTTTGATTTAATATATATTTGACCAAATCGTGTCTTACACAAGATTATAATAGTATTATTTTAACAATATTCTTAAGCGATGATGGCATTTACTCAAATAAGTTAGTAATACAGTATTTTTAAAGACAAACTAAAGACCATTTAGTTTCTTCATTCAAGAAATTCTGAAAGAGTAGATTTAAATCTTAATTTGAAAATCTCTAAAATTTGGTCATGTAAATACTGGAATGTGTAGGTTTTACTTCACTATAAGATTTTATAGAGCCATTAAATTTGTTCAAAAAGCTGAAGTAAGAGCAACTTAAACAGAATTTAGATGCTTGTGTTACTAGAAATTTGATACAACTTCCAAAGGGATGGTTATTCAAAAACTCATTCATTGCTTAATGCTTAAAGTTCATTCATCACAAATACTTTATGTCATTCTTAAAAAAAAAAAATGTTATCAGAGATTCAGATTTCTGTAAGGCGTATTGTGATATGTCCATATGGTACATTTTGCAACTGACAAAAGAAGAATCTGTTTTATTCATTCATCTGTTCTCTTTATTTCATTCAGGAAGATTTTCAACAGAAAGAGTTCAGTGATGGTTAGAAGCTGCAGAAATAATGCTGCGAATACATTATTGGATGCAAATGTTGGAGAAGAGTGAGGAGCCTAAATAATTCTTCCTATTTTGCTTTGTATAACTGAGCCTATGTTTCTATCAGAGAGAGAAGCTTTCCTATAGTATTTATGTAAGGAAAAAAAGGACAGAGGTTTTATTTTTTGTAGTAGGAGACTCAGGTTAAAATATTAACTTGGAGTGTTTAGGGGAAACTCTTACAGAAAATGATGTAACTGTTAAAATATACTAAGGCAATTTAATGAAGTTAGTCTAAACCAGCACTGTCCAATACAAATAAATTTAATGCCAGATATGTAATTTAAAATTAATAGTCACATTAAAAATAATAAAAAGGGACAAGTAAAACTAATTTTTATACTATATTTTATTTTACCCAATATTCTAAAACATCATTTCAGGATATAAACAGTATAAAATTATTGAGATATTTTACATTCTTTTTTTTTTGTATTGTTTTAAAATCCAGTATGTATTTTATACTTACAGTGTACCTTAATTGCCATACTAATATTGGAAAAGTATTATTTATATTTAGATTTCATAAAATACACAGCAGAAAAAGTAGATTCATATCTAAGTTGTTCTAAAAATACTTAAAATTTTCTAATAATGAAAATGAATATCAGTTTTAAAATTTAAATATAAATTAATTAAAATTACATAAAATCAAAAGCACACTAGCCATATTTCAAATGTTCAGTAGCCTCGTGCGACTAGAGATTAATGTACTGGACATCACAGCTCTAAACTAGTGTAAGATTTTAGCAATGAAGCCTTTTTTGATGCATACAAATGAGTTTAGCCTCGTGTTACTGATGATGACTTAGCAAACTCACATTATAATAAATTGCATTTAAAAAGTAAATTTTTAAAAATGATCTTGTCTTCAAAATGAAAAGTTTTATACTTATTTTGGATAAGCATAGATACAGATACTTGTTCTAGATGTAACATTTTCAGGCTACTCAGAGTCAGAGCTTATAGTCAGAAACAACAAAGCAAAATCTAGGTTAGGTGTTGGGCATCGGTCAGAATTCTATAGTTCAGGGTATAGGATGTGGTGAGGAAGTGGCAGCAATGTAACAGGAGAAAGGGGTTTGCCTTCCACCCCAGAAGCTCAAAGGTTCAGAGTCTTGTCAATCCCTGCTTCTTAATCAGCCTACTGTACTGTCAGGTCCAGGTAAACATTTGCAGTTGATAAGAGACCCAATCATTGGATCTATCTTATCTATGTACCTATCTATCTATCTATCTATCTATCTATCTATCTATCTATCTATCTATCTATCTATCTATCTATCTATCATCATCATCGTCATCATCATCAACTATCTATATCTATCATCCATCCATCCATCCATCATCCATCTATCCTACCTTACCCTCCCTATCCTAAATACATACTTACCTAGCTATCTGTCTTACAAAGGACCATACTATGCCTTCTAGGTTTCATCATCTTAGACGTGACATATCCAGGATCACCAGATGAGATATTTTGATATTGTAGCATTACAGATAAGGTTTGGGATGGGCAAGAAATGAAAGTACAAATACCCGCTAAAATTCCCAGTTGATTTAGCTGAGCTACAGAACAGAACAAGAATGAGGTTATTATATGGAGCAGGAACAAAAGCTGCATATCTTTGCATAGCTTTTCCCTTGCCCCTCATTCTACATGGGCATGCTGTAGCTGGTGGCCATTTCTATTCAGCTAATATTTGCCACAGTGAAAATGAAGATGGGTTTTTATTAGCCAGTGTATTTTTGCTGGGCTTATAGCAAGCACTATTTTAGAAGAGTTACATGAACAATATTGGCACTTCCATTTAAAAAAATGTCCATGAATATAAGACTTTTCCAATTCTTTTTTTTTTTTTTTCCTAATTGCCATTTTCTCACCCCCCTACCATTTGGCCACCATCAACTTTATATCTATGGGTCTTTTTTTTTTTTTTTTTCATTCGTTTTATTTCTTTAAGATTACACGTATGAGAGATTATATGATACTTGTCTTTCTCTGACTTTATTAAAACACTCCAGGTCCATCCATGTTGTCACAAGCAGAAAGATTTTCTCTCTTTTTTTTTTTTTTTGATGACTAAGTAGTGTTTCCTATTCTTTATCCATCCATCTATTGATGGACATCTAAATTGCTTCCATATCTCAGCTTTACTAATAATGCTGCAATGAACATAGGGGACATATATCTTTCCAAATTAGTGTTTTTGTTTTCTTAGGGTAAATACCCAGAAGCGGAATTGCTGGATTGTACGGTAGCTATGTTTTTAATTTTTTTTTAGGAATGTCTGTACTATTTTCCATACTAATTAACTTTCTCACCAGCAGTGCATGAGGTGCTCTTTCCTTCACATCCTCACCAATGCTTATTATTTTTTCATTTATTGGTGATAACCATTTTGATGGGTATGAGGTAGTATCTCATTGAGGTTTTAATTTGCATTTCTCTGATGATTACTGAGGTTGCGCATCTTTCCAGATATCTGTTGGCCATGTGGTTGTCCTCGTGGGAGAGATGTCTAGGTTGTCTGCCCATTTTTTAATTGGATTTTTTTTGGTATTAAATCTTATGAGTTTCTTATATATTTGGATATTATCTCCTTATTGTATGTATCATTTTCAAATATCTTCCCCCATTCAGTAGGTTGTTTTATTGATGTTTTCCTTTGCTGTGAAAAAACTTTTTAATTTGAAGTAGTCCTTTTTTAAAAAAAAAATTTTCTTTCAGTTTCCTTGCTTGAGGAGATTTATCCAAAAAGATATTCCTAAGAGCAACTTCGAAGAGTTTACAGCCTATGTTTTCTTCTAAGAATTTTATAGTTTCAGGTCTAACATTAAAGTCTTTAATCCATTTTGAGTTTATTTTTGTATATGGTATAAGAAAGTGGTCCAGTTTCATTTTTTTTTTGTATGTATCTATCCAAGTTTGCCAAGTCCACTTAGTAAAGAGACTGTCTTTACCCCAGTGTATATCCTTACCTTCTTTATCATAGATTAATTGACCATATAAGAGGATATATATCTTGGCTCTCTATTCTATTCCATTGATCTATATATCTGTTTTTATGCCAGTATCATACTGTTTTGATTATTATAGATTTATAGTATTGTTTAATATTAGGGTACATGATATTGCCCTCACGTTTTGTTCTTTCTCAAGATTTCTTTGGCTATTCAGGATCTTTTGTGGTTTCTGTAAATTTCAGGATTATTTGTTCTAATTCTGAAAATTAGAAATTTCTAGTTCTTGAACTAACTAAGCCATCAGCAAATGGTCATCTTTGTCAGGGCCCAGGCAACCTAGACACACTCCAGACTCTGGTTTCTCAGAGCCCTTGAAAGTCTATCTCTCTACAGATGTGTTGCCCAGTTGTGTTGATATTGTTCCCTGGTAATTTCTTTTAATCCTTTGACTAGACTGTAGGATTGGATCTGGGTAAAGAAGGTGGGAGAAAACGTGAATTGACTAAGATATTCTTTCTATCACCTAGCAAAATGGGCACTCAAAATAAACATTAAATGCAGCCATAAAATAGAAAATGACTTTTATTGAACACCTGAGTTTCTTGACCTAAGAGTATTCATACTTATTACAAGTTTAGCCTGCCCAGAATTTTAAAGGATCCTCATGATTATCCATCTCTGCACCCCAGACTAAGTTAAGCCCTGGTCTAAAATCATCTAGAGGCAATGGATGTTATCTTATGAAAGACTTAGTGTGTAGAAGTAAGGGGATTCAGAGATTTTAAAGGATTTTAATGAAAACTTTAGTGTGAAACAGAACTATACACTATCTTAAATTTCCCTGTTAAAGGAAATCCTAGATACAGGAGAATTGGCAAAGGAAGAAAGAGAGGAATATGGAAGGCCATTTTTGACGCTACTGGGGACTCTGAATTTTTAAAATAGCTAAACTCCTTCTTGGCCAAGGAAGAGTCCTTTCAGTAACATCAGCTTAATTGGCCTGCCTTTCAGTTTGCGTGTATAGATGGGTAGAAGCATCTATTGTACTTTTGTTCATTCCCAGCAATTATTTTTCAACTTGTTCTTTTTCCATTTAAGGTAAATATTGTGCAGCATCCATTGTCACAGGATAGAGTTGTTGTAGCATCAAAGAAAAGTATTTTGGGGTTTCGAAGTCTAAGCTATTGAGTATCAACAATAAAGATCATATCAGACCAAGCTAAAGAAAAGATTAGAAAGAATATGCATTTTATTAATGAGAATCTGTTTCTCCCTCAGAGACTAGATACATTTTTCCCAAACTAGAGACAGAAGAAAGAGGAAAACCTATAGAACTGCAAGACAGTTTAGGTTCTGTTCAGTCTCTGTGAAGGGATATTGTGTTTCTCTATGTTGGACAAAGACCTGAGGGATGAGCTGTAAGAAGACAACTGTGTCTTAAACAGTGCGAAAGCAATGCAGATGGTGAAAGAGGGTCAGGTACTGAATATAGTTTGCAGGAGGATACAACAGAGTTTATAGAAAAATTGGATAAATGTTTTTAAAAAAGGAGTTAAGGAGTCAAGGATTACCTCAAAGCATTTTTTTTTTTTTTGACTTCAACAGTAGGAAGGAATTGTTATCATCTGAGATCAGAAAGGACACAGATGAAGTGGATATTTTGGGGTGGGGGAGTAAGGGATGTGAAAGTTAATGATTTAATTTTAGGCAAGTTGAATATGAGATGGCCATTAGGGAGTGAGTGGTTCAGTAGGCAGGTAGTGAGGTTGGAATTGGAGATGTAAATTTGGGAGCCCTTGCCATGTACATGATGGGACTGAATGAAGATAGAGAAGAAAAGGGGACCAAGAAATAAATGCTGTTTAAAAGAAAAGAATACTGTATAGATGATTGAGGAGGAAGTATTGGTAATAAGAGGAAAACCAGTAGTCTCTCTAAATACATACCCACTCAACAAACTTATTACCCTAACACATTTGTGTCCTGGCAAAATCTACTTTATTTGAAAGGAAGACATTCTTTAGGGTGGGAGAAGGAAGGAAAATGAAAAAATATTGATAGGACACTTTTTCCCCTCCACTCCCTGCCACACACCTCTGGTTTCCTATAAAAATACCAGGTTTATGGGCTGACAGTGTTTGTAGAAAGATTGGATAAATGTTTTTTTTAAAAAAGAGAGATAGGGAGTCAAGGATTACCTCAAGACTTTTTTTGACTTGGTCTGGTTAAGCTTCTGTTCTCAGCAGATTCATCTTTTGATCTTTTGCCTGCCTTCTCTACTTGTCACTGGTACAAATTTTTGTGGATTAGCAGAGAAGCTCTTGTAACTCAGGTCCAAAAGATGAATACCCTATTATTTCATATTTTGGAATTGTCTCATTCCACCATTTCCAGAAAACTTTGCAGCTCTTGAACTGTTTCTTGTTATGAAGCTTTCTGTTTTCCAAAAAAAGTATATCCCCATCTTGATGGATTTTTCTGCTTCTGAAATGAACATAATTTTGTTAAGACATAATACTTATCATTCTTTTTCTCTTGTAGTGATTTTCTGCTTAGGAATGATTGAATTCTCTATATAAATAGCCCCATTAAGAGATTATTACCTAATCTATTAATTTAGTATATGAATTGAACATTCTTTTAAATAAGGGGTTATTTAGAAAATAAATGAGGATTAGAAGGCATGCCATTTTATAATATATTAAGGAGGAGCACTTTGTCTGAATAAAAGAGCTCGTGGTCCCAATGACTCAAGTGGCTGCATCGGAAACTTTAACGGTAATCAAGTGGATTCTAAGATTCAAGAGAAGGTGACTTCCAGAGAACAGAATGTCCTTTACTGGCTGATTGATAAGCCCAAACTGTTAAATATCAAAGGCATTGCCTATCTTGCAGTCCTTTGGGTTTCCTTTGTGCTTAATTTTGATCTTTTTTGACATTGGGGAATAATAAATTTGAGAGCTAACATTTTATTGGAGGACAGAACCATTTCTCTTTTTCTTATGTACAAATTTAGTGATAAATATATTCAGAACACAGATAAGTGGCTCTGAAAAGAATGAAAATAATGTTTTATATCTTTCCTAGTGTCATTTTTTTGTTTATTGTACAGATGTGTTTCTTTCAATGCATATAACAGTGTTATAATTCCTTTGAGCTCTGGAATGGAACGAATTCTGTCTCTTTTATGTAGTTGTACGATACCAAAGCTCACTATTCTACTTATATGTGGATTAAAATATAACTTAATGATGATGTTATGTTGGATAGATTAATGATATTTAATACTGCATGGAGTAGAATAGCTATTTGTCAGAAGCAGAAAACTTTTCCTTTTTCAATCAACGTTTCTATACAAGTAAATAATTAGGATGATTTTTATATTTTTTCTTTGCAGAAACTGCCTTCAAGTCTTTGTTAAATCTTTAGCTGTATCTTGTGCACTGTGACATAGTCTGTGGCACTGGCGTCTGACCATTACAGTATTGGCCAAGCAGGCACAAAGGTTAATTGAAAATCTGTAATAGCTACAATACTATACAGCAAAATCCTCATAGCTATTTCCTTCATTTATAAAGGTTTGAGCCTGTCTTACCATTAAAGTCAGAAGCACAAATGATTTCTTTCAATGGGATTTCAGAGCACGGAATCTACGAAAGAGGAGAGTTGATGCATGTGGATTGCTTCCCAGGAGGTACGCAATTTCTTTCACAGGCTTACTTTAAAATGCCTTCCTTATATCTGCCTAAAATATATATGTGCTAATAGTGGAGAAATCAGTTACAAAACTAAATTGAGGTATAATCAAACCATATACTTCCCCCCCACCTCTTGCAAATAACCAACACTTAATTAAGACTTTTGGAGGATGTTGTAAGACAAATATTCTAGTTTTGCATTGGAGAGTAAAAGGTCTCATGCCAAAAAAAAAAAAAAAAAAAAAAAAAAAAAAAAAAAGGATAGAACTAAATCCAGAGCCCACAAACCGTGTGCCTTAATGCTCTCAGGTGATTTTTTCACATAATACTCAGAGAATTGACCTTCTGGGCTGAAACTGTCAATTGAGACTTGAAAGACTCTGATTTTGAGATTGTTTGCTTACTGACATTTGATCTTGGCTCAATCACAGAACAGTCTCTGCTCCATTTTCTCATCGTAAAAGAAAGATGATCCTTGACACATACTCAGCTTGTAAGGTATTACTGAAACACCTTGGTTAACAATGGTACAAGGAGAATTTTGCTATCTTAAACACAGATACTATCTCACTAAAAGTCTCTATTATTGTTATATCATTATTATTGACTTTTTTGTGCATATAGAAAGAGTTCATGTTGCCTACACATAAACAATAATACTCTCTTTGTTTTGTATAGAACAACTGATGTAGGATTTATAAAACCAGGCAGAATTGCTACATGTTCCATTCCATTAATTAATTAAATATTTCTTACCCTTTTGCTGCAATTAAAAAAAAATATGTTTGCTTCATTTAGAACAATCTAGCTGGTTCCCGTAATAAATTTGAATCTTAAAGTCTAACTTCACAGCAGAGAAACTTCCATGTCAATATTTTAAGTCATAAATTCCCATCTTAAACAAACAAATGATTATCCTTTAGAGTAGGAATACAAAATGAGTCTTAATTATTGAATATCTTGTGTCTTTTCCTGTTGCTGTGACATAAAGGTAGAAGGTAGAAGGCCTAAACAGATGAGAGAACCACTCAGAGAAAAAAAAAAGCAAATAAAATATGTGACAACTAATCTCACGACTTCTCAAGACAGTCCTCTATCGTTCAAGTCACCTTGCAATTTAAAACATTGTAATGCCTTTGTGCTATTACAGACTATTTTGAGTGTTTCCTAAGATTTTCCATTCTTTGTTACTGCTTTACTGCTGAGAATTGCTTTCTTCTGTGATACTAAGATTATTTTTCATTGTGCTTTTCTTTACAACTTCATAACTGTGGAATGTGTTCCTCTCAGCAGAAAGTAGTTTCTTGTTATTTTCTCATCTCCACTCATTTCCGATATACTAGTCAGCCAGGCAACCAGTCAAATGAAAGTCCTGTTGGCATCATTATGACTGAGATTTTCAATGGGAAAAGATTTTCTTTCACTCACTTATTTTTAATGCTAAGATGAGGACATGAGGCAAAAAGCTCAAGTTGGTTTTTAAAAAAAAAATATAGGAAGAGGCATTATCTCAAAAACATAGGAGACTAAAGTGATGTCTTAGTTCTAAAAACTGAGTATATCTCTTGGATTGAATTCAAAGGGTTCTTCATTTTGGATCAGCTCAGCTTAGACAACAGAAGGCACCATATAGAATAGGCTCTAAAGCAAGTACAGCAATGAGAGTTTGTAATGAAATGGTTTAGAAATGAAAACCTAGATTAACCAGGACCCAGTTAACTGAAACTCAATTGTCTATATTTTAGTCTATTTTTCTCTTTCAGAAGAATAGCTATGTGATGATGAAACAAACTGTGAAGTTAAAAATCCAAATCCTTCTTATATTATGTTGGAGAAAAATGAGGCCCATGGGCTAAGAATTAGTACCTATTTTTTTTTTTTTTTTTTTTTTACCTAGCGACAATCTCTTAATAAAGATGTGTTAAGAACTGGAGACCCTCTAATTTGCAGATGTCAAAGACCATTATAAAGTCAGTCTATTTTTCTATAGGTTTTATAGACATATCTACTAGATTAAAAAAAAAAAAAAGGGCTAATCTGTGTGTCAAGACCTGAGCTAAGTTCTGCTACCATCTAAGTGTTGGGCCTTGGGTGACTTCTTTCTTCCATATTTCAGTGTCTTCATATGTTAATTGAGGAGGTTGGACCTGTATCTTTCAAACATTAAAGTGGTTTTGAATTTGATAATCACTAATCTTTAGAATGATCACTCTGAGGCATTGCCAGATCCTCAACTGAAATGAATAATGTTTTTATTTATTTGTTTGTTTGTTCATAATAGTTACAATTTACTGTGTGCTAGGGGAGTGGCATACCATATTTAAGAGAAAACAATGTCTCAGAGAAGTTGGGCAACAGGCCCATGGTCACATTGTCAGGGTTACCACATCAGAGTTGGGATAAGAACCAGGGCTTTCTGACTTCAGAGACCATGCCTTTTCCACAACATCAATGGATATATCCCAAAAGTTCTTTTGAGTTTGAAATCTTGAAATGGAAAATACTGATCACATTTATTCTACAAGCTGAAGACAAATCAGAAATACCTATTAACCATGAAATTGATCTGAAGACTAGAAATTGGAGAAAATAGGAAAATGAGTTCAATATAAATCAGAGATACAGTGTGATATGACAGGTTTAAAATAAACATTTATTTACTTTGAAATAAACATTTTTAAAGCTTTAGCATTCAAATAGATGTTATTGTTTCTACTGAATTAGGGTTACTTACTTCATTATTGATTGGAATAATATTAGAGAACTGTATCTAAAGCCAGCAAACTTATTATTATTTTTAAGTACAAATTCTCATATTTTGAGGATGGATTTTATTTGGGGATTGGTAGAATTTCAATAAACCTCTTGAGAGAGAAAAAAATGTTATCTTCTTTATTTTATATCCCACGAGCCTATCCTAGGATCTTTTACTTAAAGGGTAGTCAGTAAATAAAGATCACCAAGAGCAGGAAAAAGTGAATGTTCCATCTCAGCAGTCAAGCAGAGAACAAATTCAACTTTCTTTCTGTTCTGTTCAGGTCCTCAGTGGACTGAGTGATGCCCACCCACACTGCAGAGGGCCATCTGTTTTACTTAGTTCACCAATTCAAATGTTGGTCTCTTCTGGAAACACCACCACCAACACATCCAGAAATAATGTGTAACCAGCTATCTGGTCATCCCTTGGCTTAGACAAGTTGACATACAAATTAACCATCAATGAATTTATATGGCAGAGGAAGGGGAGTCATTTAGGATAAGACTTTTTGCTAGTTGCTTTGATTGAACCAGAAATACTCTTAAACCACTGTTAGAAACTATTAAAATTGGAGTATGTTGTAATATCTGATATTTCTATTGGAAACCATAGAGGCATATCTCAGAGGAAAAAACAAATACGTGCCTCATAGGAAGTTATTTTTGCTTCATTGGAAATATTCAAATACATTTAACTATTTATTGTGTTTAGGTCAGAGGTGCAGTTTGTCCTTTGTATTTTTCATGTGGTAGCTCAGATGAAGACTGCAAGGTAAATTTTAAATTTAAGATGCCTGTTTATGCCAGTAGTACCTAAGGATGGCTTACCTTATGAAAGCTGCACTTGTAGGTTCTATGCCTGACATCAGACAGGCAGTGGCAGTGTGTATCTGTGCTGGAAAGTATTTCCTAGAAAAAAGTCATGTAAAGCATAGAATACCTGAGCAATTTCAACCTAGGCATGTGGGAAAAGGCACTTTCCTTGATTTTCCTTGATAATAGCCCTGCCTCACACACATACAAACTTCATTTTCTCCTGTGCAAAATAAACCCAACCATATATTTTTCATGATGGTGTTTTAAACATTTTAAATTATTTGTTGTAGGCCTAAAGGATTTTAAGCAAAGGTATAACCTACACAAGTCTCAACGGTCCTAGATGGACAAGAAGAACTTTCAGGAGTAGGGGACAGTATGTTCTTTACCAGTAAATGAGACTCACACAATTACACCATTTGCAAATTGACAAGCTATGCTCATTTTTCCTCTGGAAGAGTTCAAGCTTGGATGTAAAGGTACCCATTAAGGCTGGTCTTTCATAAATGGAGTTGGAAGGGTGAGAATTGCTGTTGCAGATAGGCAGATTCCAGATTTTATTCCTCCTGCTATGAATCAGCACACCCTATTATGTTCTAAGGAATCACATTTTGCTGCTCCTGCAGTCTTGTAGCATTTCTAATTAAAAATATCTGCTCTTCTGAACAGGTTTTGTAAGCTATCAAAGGACACTTTTGTGTTTATTTCCCTTTATTTGTGTTTTTAGTGCCGTTTTTTGATATTGCCTTTGGCAAAGTAGGGATATGGAATACTTAGATATAGTGCTGTTAAAGTGCTTATAGCAGTAGTATCTAGTTACTTACATAAATAAATATGAAACATCTGTTGGAATACAGAAAGTTTCAACTGGAGCAATGGTTTCCTGAGAGCAGCCTTTGAAGTGAAAGTATACTGACTGTCTTAAAAGTCAATCTAAGATAGATTTTTAAAAGGAATTTTAAATATTAAAGTTTAATTTAGGAGAAAATAAGAACTGAATTTGGATATATATGTATGTGTATATATATATATGTATATATATATATATACACATATATATTTATAAGATATGCAAGTTATCCTATATCCTATATAATAGGACATAAGAATAGATAAGGAGATTTTGAAATGGCCAGAATAGAATTGAAAAGGCTAAATTGTGAGGAGACTTGGGCATTTATCAGTGAATTGAGACATCTGGAGATTGAGTTCTGGTCCTCAGTCACTACACTTCTGCTCCCAAATGTCATAACACAGATAGATTAAATATCTTTCCCCAAGTCAAATGACTACAGGATAATGGCTCTGAGATTCAAAAGCAAGAGGTCTGAAACAATGTCACTTCCACTATTGAAAGTGTCTTTGTGATATCAGCCCTGCATTATGCTATCTCTATTTAGATATTAAAATTTCCATGATAACATTCTTATTCATGTCCTTTGCCTCCACCAAAAAAATTTTACCTTAACTATTTGTGTTTGAAACTATTAATTTTTTAACAGTATGTGGATATTTCATCACCAGGTTTTTGCCTCCTACCCTACCTACCTCATGGGATGATGGCTCACTGTTGATGGTTGTACCTATGACTATTGGTTGTACCTATGCAATTCTTTTTCCAAGAGAAATGAACCTAGAACTTTGCCCTAAGGTCAAACCTCTGACTTTATTTATCTCTTCTGTCCCATTGCTCCAAGAAGAAGAAAATACTACCAAAGGTAGCAGTGGGAGCAAGAATTTGAATACCTTAAAGAGAAGAAAATAACCATGTTTTCAGACAGAGGGGACTAAATTGATGTTGGGGACCAGCCCTATTTCTTTGAGAGATGATCTACATTTATTTAATAGTCTTCATGCATAAGAATGTTATTTAGTTTGCCTCAGAATACCCCTGAGTGCTCTTTTACCTTCTTAAACTATTTGTTTGATTATGTTGACTTGGTAGGAAAAGGTATTTGAACACATTAATGTTCAAATATTCTTGTTTGAAAAACAAGCCAGCAGAACAAACTATACCCCACTGTGTACCACCTTTGTAAATCTCTTTTTTTTGAAAGTCACAATGTGTTCTTAAATAGTGACTCTGATTTCACCCACTCCAAGCTTTTATGATAATATAAAGCTTACTGTATGTTAGATACTAGAGAATGCAATAGTATTTATTTGTTTCACCGAGCCACTGTCATAAAGTGAAAAATATTAAAAGGAAATTGGTCAACATTGGGGGAGTAGATTATCAAAATAACTCTCCTGCAGATAACAGTTATAAATTTTGAACAAAATTAAAAAAAACACACAATTACTTAAAGATATAAAGAGCATTGATAAGCAGGTAGAAACTGGCCATAAATGGTAAGTACTTTGAGAGAAGTCCATACTTATGATGCTCCTTCTCGTGAGTGCATTCTATTCAGGGTGGCCTAGGGGAGGCTAGAACTCAAGTAGAAAGCTCTTTCTTGACTTGAGATGTGAGTTGGCAGAATTTAGAAGTGTACAAGAGCCTGGTAATTGAAGAAGAAAATTCTAGAATAAATGGAGCTTTTAAAACTGAGTATAATTCCCCTCCAATTCTTGGCTGAACCCCTGCAAAATGCCTTTATGAAATTCCAAGTTACCCAGCAGAAAACCAATGCTGGAGAGCAGAAAGGACTTACGAGAGAAATTAACTAATAAATGCTATGGATGAGAAAAAGTTTGGAGTTTGAGTAACACCATATATTATTACAGGGCTTTGGAAAAGTAAACCAACTTTCTGCAAGTTTAAGATGATAAGCTAATAATCACACTGCATCCTAGAATAAAAGCCAATGTTACTCAAAAAAAGAAAATAGAATTCAGAGTCTAAAATGTTTTATCTAAAATATCCATTATACAATAAAAATTATAATATATATATGATCTATTGTGAAGAAAAAAAAAATCACTCCATGGAAACAGACTCAAAGATGACCTAGAAGTTGAAATTAGAAGTCATTTAAATTTCTCATTTAAAATATTTTAAGGACCTAAAGAGAAACAAGGGCAGAAAGATTTATAAATAGGGAAACAACAGAGAAGTATGGGTTTAACTGGATGGGCTTACCTGTTGATTGGAGAGAGACGAAGAAGGGGTCAACATACTTGGACACAGATCAACAGAAATGGTCAAATGTGAGAAACAGAGAGGAAAAAGATTTTAAAATCAAGTCAGAGCTCTTTTGACTTGGAAGACAATATAAAGCACTAAGTACTCTCACTAATTTGTAAGCCAAGTTCAGAAGAGAAAAAGAGGCTTTTCCCCCAAGGGAACTCTTTTGTTAGGGCACCCAGGAGGCAGAAGACAAGCAAACAGCTATAGCCTAATTTTGGCCAAAATTTTTACAAATTTGTTGAAAAATATCAACTTATAAAATCAAGAATCTCAGTAAACTCCATGTAGAATAAACACAAGAAAAATAACACATAGGCATTTCTGCATTTCTGGCATATTGCTGAAAATCAAAGGTAAAAAATAGCAACTAGAGTGAAAACAGACACATTACATACGGATAATCAACAATATGATTATGGTTGACTTCTCGTTAGAAACAATGGAGGCTAGAAGCCAACAGAATGGTGGATTTAATATGATTAAAATACGTCAATTCTGAATTCTGTATTCAGCAAAAACATCAAAAATAAGGATAAAGTTGAGATATTTTTGGTGACATAAAGGCTGAAAAAAATACATTGCCAGAATATCTACAATATAAGAAATGCTAAATGAATTTCAATGATAGACACAGATGTAACTGATCTATAGGAAAGAATAAAGAGCACAACTAGGTTGTAAATATATATAAAATTATAAAAGACTTATTTTTTTAGAACACAACTGACTGTATAAAGCAAAACTCATTATATTGTGAGATTTATATCTTGTGTGATAACAAATGGCAGAGAATCAGGGTTGTGGGTAAAAATTATAGTGTGTCAAATTTCTTTCATTTTCCATGAAATGATTTAATAACTTCTAGGCAAATTATGGTGAATTAAGGATATATATTGCAGTCCCTAAAGTAACTACTAAAAAATAATAATAATAGATGGAGTTAAAAAACTACGTGTTATGATAAAGTGGAATACTAAAAAAAAAAAAAATCATTACACAAGAGAGAGAAAAGGAGGAATAGAGAAAAAACAAATGGGACAAAAAGAAAACAAATAGAAAAAAATGGTAGTGTTGAATCCAATTATAACTAATTGCATTAAATATAAATGGACTAAATATTTGGATTAAAATAGATTGTCAGAGAATAAAAAATTAAAATTATATACTTTATGTAAGATGCACGTTTTAAATCTAGAAAGACAGGGTAAAAGTGAAAAGGATGGAAAAGAAGCTATGTAGCAAAAAAGCATAAAAATATGGGAGTGGCTAAATACATCAGACAAAGTATCCTAAATATGTGCCTAGCAAAGCTTAAAAATGCATAGAGCAAAACTTGACAAAATTAAAGAGAAAAAAACAATTCACAATCATAGATGAAGATTTTACCACCTCTCTCTATGTAACTAACGAAACAAATAGACAAATTGTAAGGGTATAGATGATATGAACAACACTATCAACCATCTCAACATTTTATACAATATTATGACACATAATATTATATTCAACAATACAAAATACACGTTCTTTAAAATTACAGCATGCAATTGATTGTTCATCAAGATAGACCATTTGCTAGGACATAATATAAGCCTTAATAAAATCTGAAAGATAAAATCTTATAGAACATGTTCTTTGGCCTCAGAGGAATTAAATTAATATTTAATAGCAATAAGACATCTAGAAGAACCCCAAATTTTAGGGGAAATTTTCACCTTTAAATAAAACATGAGTCAAAACAGAAATCACAAAAGAAATTAGAAAATATTTTGACCAGATGATAATAAAATATAATATATGAAAATTTGGGATGAAGCCAAATAAGTTTTTAATGGGAAACTGAGAGCTTATAAAGGTTATATCAGAAAAGAAGAAAGGTTTAAAATAAATGTTCTAAATTTCCTCTAGAATAATACAAAAGAACAGCAAGTAAAACCCAGTGTTCAAATTAGAAAGTTTTGAGATAAAAGTAGAAATCAACAAAATAGAAAATGGACAAATAACAGAGAAAATCAAGAAAGTAAAAAGTGAATTCTTTGAAAAAATTAGTAAAATTGGTAAACCCTGATATTAAGTTATTAAAGAGAGAAAACCTACATTACCAATGACAGTAATGAAAAAGGAGACATCACTAGAAATAGCCTAGCTATTAAAAGGATAACAAGGGAATATTATAAAGTTATGCCAAGAAATCTGAGAACTTAGATAAAATGAACAAATTCACTGAAATCACAACTTATCAAGACTAACACAAGAAAAAATCAGAATAACCTTATAAATATTAAAGGAATACAATTTATAGTAAAAAAAAAAAAAAAAAGAAAAAGAAAAGAAAACTTTCTATACTATAAAGGAAAGCACAGGCCCATATGCTATCTCTGGTGAATTCTAGCAAACTTAAGAATGAAATTATATCAAACTCTTCAGAGAATTGAGAAAAGTACATTTCACAAATCACTTTATGAGAATAGCATAGCCTTGAAACTAACACCTTATATATTACAGGAAAATTGCAGAACAATATCTGTTATGAAAATTCCACAAAAGTCATAACAAAATGTAGCAAATTAAATCCATTTGTATATGAAAAAGATCATACATGATGATTTATTTAGTTTATCCCAGTAAAGCAAGGTTAGTCCAATAGTTGAAAATCAACCAATGTAATTTACACATTGGCCAATTAAATGATAAAATTATTGGAGTTTCTCAAAATATGCAGAAAAAACATTTGATTAAATTTAACATCCATTTATGAACTAGAAATAAGAGAGAGCTTCCTTAACCCAATAAGGACATTTACAAAAAATTACAGCTAACTATATACTTAATAGCAAAGGCCTAAAATATTTAGACTTAAGAGTGTTAATTATTAGTTTGCTTTTACTACTTCTGTCCAACGTTGTGCTAGATAGGCATAGACAGTGTACTAAGTAAAGAAATGGAATAGAGATTTGAAAGAAAGATGTAAAACCAAATCTATTCACTGATTGTTCACAGAGAATTCAACCAAGTCATCTATCAAAACCACCCAACCAAATAAACAAAAACCAACAACAAAAAAATTATTCTAACTTATAAAAGAAATTAGCAACAACCAGATCAATGTAACAGAACAGAATCCAGAAAGAGGCCCATAATTATATGGTAAGTTATTTTCAATAAAGGTACAAATACTGTTCAGTGTGGAAGAGAAAGTCTTTCTACTATTAGAGCTAGTACATCTAGATATGAGTATGAAAATGAATCTTTATTCTTATCTCATAACTCACATAATAATGGATTCAAATTTGATCAGAACTTAAATGTAAAACTAAAGCTATAATAATTATAGAAAATACATAGGCAAATATCTTCAAGATCTTGGGCAAAAGTCATTCCTGGTCATTGATCATCAGGTATGATCTTTTTCATACATGAATGGATTTAATTTGCCATATTTTGTTAATGACTTTTGTGGAATTTTCATGAGAGATATTGGTCTGTAATTTCTTGTAATATCTGTATCAGGTTTTGGTTTCAAAAGTATACTGTCTTCATAAAATGATTTTACAGACACAAAAAGCACTAAACATGAAATTAAAAATTGATAATTATTAAATTTTAAAATGTTAATGTTTGTTCATTAACATACACTAAAAACATGAAAAGATAAGTCATCAATTTGGAGAACTATTCTCAACACTTAACCACCAAAGGGCTTGTATTCAGAATATGTGAAGAGTCTTACAAATCAATAATAAAAAGAGAAAAGAAATGAAAATAGGTAAGAGAATTGGACAGTTTAGCAAAGAAGATATACCAATAGCCAATAAATATATGTAAAGATACTCAACAACATTAAGTGATAGAGAGATGTAAATTCATCCAGTAAGAGATGCCATTTCATGCCCACTAAAATGGCTAAAATAAGACAGACTAATTGAAAATGTTGGCAAGGATATAAAACAATTTAAACACTCAAATGTTGCTGGAAAGGGTGAAAATTAGTATAGCCACTTTGGAAAAATACTGTTAAATCTCATGACCCAGCAATTCCAATCTTAGGAATTTACTCAAGATAAATGTAATCATATGTCCACAAAAATAATTGTAGAGAATAGTAAAAACCACTTTATTCATAACAGCTCACTAGAAACAATTTAAACAGTCTGAGTGTGAATAAACAAATCATCATGTATAATGGACTACTACTCAGCAATAAAAAATAATAAACTATTTACATGCAACAACAGCTGAAAAACCTTATGTTAAGTGGAAAACCTAATATGATATGAAAGGATACATATGGTATAATTCTATTCATGTGAAATTTAAGAAGTAGTAAAACTCAGATAGAGTAATTAAAATCAGAACTGGTTGATTATGGAGGTGGAATTTGACCAGAAGGGAGCACAGTGAATTGTATGTGGTAATGGAAATGCTTTATATTCCTGATAAGCCTGGTGGTTACATAGTTGTCTACATTTATCAAAAATATTTTTTTGTACACTGAAGATCTGTATATTTCACTCTATCTCTCTCTATTTTTTTAATTGCTGGCTTCCTGTATGTGACTAGAGCCAGCTCTAGATCTGCATTTTTCTTTGTCTATCCACTCCTCATTTCCATTTGCAGTCCTGTCCCATGTTTAGAGATCACATTTACCACTGTGCTAAGAGCTTTATATGCATCATGTAGTTTAATCATCATGACCTTATGAAATAAGTGCTGTGGGAGCTTATCCATCTGTCCACATCTGTCACCTGACACGGGACTCTATTACCTAGTGCCATTCCTTACTCTAGCTTTCCTTCATTTACTGCCAAATTAAAATCCACTGAGAGACAATCGGATAAGACTTGTTTTCCTTATTGGTTCAATTCCAACTAATGCCAAACTCTTTATTTAAGGAGTTTCCTCCATTGAGTGCTGACTTGCTCCTGCCTAAATCATTTCATCTTGCTGTGCCTTACCTATTCCACTTTTAACAAGGAAGAAATACTTTCCAGTATCGCTGAATGTGTGTTGAAGAACACAAAAACAATGGATTTCACTGGTGGGATGAAATCGCATGAATGTCTATGGAGATATTGAATATAATCTTGTTTATTAATAATAATAATTTAGTTCATGCTCTTTAAAACAAAATAGCACCAAATTCATAGAATTTAAATATTTAGAATAAACAGGAAGACTGTCTTTAGTACTTTATTTGTTGAAAAAACCCCAAAGGATTACGTGCTTTCAAAATGGACCGAAGCTTAATGGGATGATTTCTCTGGAAGCCGAATCCTAGGAAATCATTAAGGAAAAGGGAGACACTCTTGATAAAAGATTACAGCTGAGCAGCAGGACAGACGCAGAGCAGCTAGCTCCACACTAATGGTTCCTGATACATAGAGAAAACGAATGATTTTCCATCTCGCTGAGGGGAGAAACAGGCCAGTGGTATTATATTCTCCTATGTCTAATCAGAAAACCAAAATAGTAAAACTTACATATTCTCATCAGAGAAGCAGTTGGGTGGTATGTTTGGTGAAGGACAGATTGTGACTTTCAAAAGAGGGAAATTTGCAAATGTAGTAACACAAAGGTAGTGACAGATGCAGAACTGAAGAACCACGGGTAGTGGAAGGCTTTTTAGCTGTTCCTTATTAAAAATCTGTGTGGGAAGTGAGAAACTTTTTATTCTGCGCCAACACATTCATCTAAGGGTATTTGTGTTTGTGATTTGAAGGAAACAAAATCTATGATTCTTAAACTTTTCTAACAAAATGCTCTAATAGTGAGTGAAATCACACATTTACCCAAGAATCTGAGGGGAGAAAACAGAGGGAGAGAGGAGGCTTGGCAGAGGAAGAGGATATAGTCTACAGTTGTTCTGTGCAAGTAAGAAAGTTTCTTGAAATCTATCTTTTAAAAAATATGTAAATAGCAACCACATTTATTTGAAGTGTTTTACAATACTTTCGATTATTCTCAAAGTTAATTTGCCACATTTGTGTGAATTTTGTGTGTGTGTGGGGGGGGTGAATTAACTTGGGAAACTAGATGAATACATTATCAGTCATCTTGATTTAGTTGTTAAGCTTTCCTGCCCTTTCATAGGACCTTATGTAAATAGTCGATGTTGCTCTTTTTTCTACTATTCCTTGGTGTGCCCAATCCTGGACAGGTGGTGGGTCATTGTGAGGGAATTGGGAGGGCAGGCAAGCAACAGAGAGTGACTTCTACCTTCCTCCAGTTTTGCATCCCTGATGTCTGTGGTTTCCTTCCAACCATCGACATTGGCAACCACTTGAGAAAACATAGAAATATAACCCTGGGATTATTGCTCAGTGCAGATGCCAACCAAAGTAATTGGAAGGGGCTAGAGATCTGTAGCCTCAGGATGCTCTCTAACAACAAGCTCCAGTTAACCTTAATAACATTTCATATTCTTCTTTTTCATGACATCATTCTGAGACACAAATTTTTCCAAGATTTCTTCCTAGATGATTCTTAAAGAACCATGTTTATTTATACTACTCATGACTACATTTCATTTGCACCTATATTTTATGATTCCAATGTGGGTTTCCTAGGTGTGGGTACAGTAGCAGGAAAACCAGCAATGGCATATGTACATACAGAGCAGCTTGGCCTGAGCCTTTGTCTTTGTCTGTATCTGATCCTATGGCCATCCTAATTCCCCTCATTTCCCTAGATCTGTGACTTCAGAAGTGCAAATCATTTCATTGTTCTCTCCTTTTCTTCTTTTTGTTTGGTCTCAGTCTCTCTTCAGGGCCTGCCTAGAGATTTCTCTCTTCCTCTCTCCACTCCACCTCGAGGTCTATACAATTTGCAAAATTTTCTCTGAATTTACTAATAGATTATTTCTATAATCTAACCTTGACACTTTCTCCTCTTGCTAATATATATTTTCTTCTCTGATTAATATTTCCACAAAACAATCTTACATGGGTTATGGTGGTAGCAATAATGATAATATCTTTTATTTGTAAGGCTTTGTGGGCATAGATAATGTAGGAATGGATAATGATAATAGGCAATATATACTGAGTGTTTGTTATATGCCAGACATTCATTATGTGTGTTTATTTAATGCTCATAACTTTTTGAATTTGCAATAGTTACTATCACATTTTACATATGAAAAAACCGAAACACAAAGAAGTTAGCAATTTGTACAAGGTCCAAATTCTCATAGCAATAATGCAGAGCTGAGATGAAACCAAGTCAGTTTGATTCAATATATTGTGCTATACTACTGTCAGCACCAATTTTAAGGGTATTATGATAGTGGCCATTTTGGTCAATTTCTTTATTTTGCTGGAATAGTTAACACTAGATCCTATTTAAGTACATTTTAATTTCCCTGTAGATTTCTCATTGTAGTGAATCAACATTTAAAAGATTAAAAATTACCATGAGGGACTCTGCTATTGTTAATAGGCAAGCAGACAAATGACCAGTTCAGTGCTGACTAGAGTTTAAGAATATGTGTTCAGAGATGGATGGTGCTATTGAATGTGCTGCTATATCATCACTGATTTTTAAACCTGAAAGAAATCTTACATAATAATAATAACAGTAATAATAATACTAAAATCTACCAGGCACACCAAGCTTTCTATATTCTAAATCTTTTGCTAAAATCATTATACACGTTTTTTATTTTTTTAAAACATAATGATATTATGAGATAGGCTATCATTTTGTACTATGACCATTTTACAAATGAGAAAATAAACAAGTGGTAATTGGCAAAGTTGAGATTCAAGTACTGCAGAGTTGTGTTCTTCAACATTGTTATTAATGTTTATTTTACCCACAAGTTTTTACAAATTATGAAATTCATATTTAGAGAAGTTACTTGTCTTTCCCAGATCCCACAGCTAGTCAGTGGTAGAGTGAGACTTTTAGTCGAGGCTTCTTTCTGTTACTGCTCACATTTTCTTTTATGTCACCTTTTTTTAATTTTAATATGAAATTTCAAATATTACCACTCTTCTTTATTCACTTCTTTATTCAGTGCAAAACCAAGGCTCAGTCTTATGCAGAGCATAAAGTACGATGAAAGATTCAAAGATAAATATGTCTTCCAAGATCTTATAACCTAACGAGAATAAAGAAGAAATTTACAAAATAGCTGATTATGTTTCAAAGCAGAAAGAATTATGTATTGAAAGTATAAGCAAGTGTTATAACAGTGCAGAGTAAGGTACAGTCTTAAGATGAACTTGGAAAGAATACCAGAGAATGTAGAAATCAAAAACAGCCTTAAAAGAAAGGTAGGGGGTTTGAAGGCATCTAGATAAGTATATATGAGAACTAGCTAGGTGCTGTGAGAGGTACAGAGGCAGTCCAAAGAATAGTCTCTTATCAGAAGGAAGTAAAATGTTCCTGAAGAGCAAGACACACACATGTGCAATGAAAATGAACAGTAAAGTGTTAAAGAGCTGTAGGAGGTCTGAGAGCTGGAGTCCTCGGGGAGGTGCATGGAGGGGAGCAGAGCTTGGATGGAACCTCGGAAGATGGGCAAGGCTTCTAGACGAGTGGGGAGGTAATGCAGGCGAGGGGAGGGTGCCAGGTACAGCCTTGTGGGAATGCACAAGGGTATTTAAAGGCATAGTGAGGAGATACACAACTGTGTGTAGTATATATATGTGCACATGCTCATGTGGTGGTTAAAGAATAAGTGCAGTAGGCAAGAAATGTTGGGCAGATGATGCCATCAGGCAGTGTAATGACATGCGTCAATCAGAAGTGAGGGAACCAGTGCAGTGTTCTGTAGACTACTAAGTCATCACAGGCCCTGGAGGAGGTAATTAGATTGCAGCTCCTGCATTAGTCATGTGAGTGCCCCTGGCTGAGAGTTATCTCGTTAGCAGCTTCATCTTTAAATATAAAGAGCAAAAGTAGTCAATGGCAGTACAAATTGTTTATATTTAAAGGCTTTCTTCTTTTTATAGAGAAAAAACAATATTTTGTATGTGCAACATCTAGACAAATGCTGCATCAGCTTACTTTTCATATTATTCATTATAGTGGTCTCTAATATACTTGTATGGAAATTGAAAACAATTGTCAGTGATAAAGAAATTTGAATTCTGGTATATAAATTAGTGGAGTAGGAGAGGTAGCAGAGAGATGAACCTGACTTAGATAAAGAATCTGTTATGAGAAGCGCAGAGAGCTGATAGTCTCTATCAGCTACACTTTTGGGATCTGCTGCATTCACATTGAGTCCATGGTCTCCATGAGCTGTTTCCAGTTGATGCCAGAACCTGATAGGCCCTTGATTTCTGCTCAACATAGACCTCCTCTGTGATTGATTTTTTGCGTTGGAGTGCACCACTGGGCTGGCTGTGACTTTCTCAAGCTGCACTGTTGACGGAGACTCTTCCTAAAGAATGCTCCCTCCTTTCCCCTCTACTTTCACAGTTGTCAGACTTGCATCTTGGTCTGAAGGTTTTCCCTGCCTACTCTTGCTCCCTATCCCCCTTAATACATCTCTTGCTTTCAAATTCTTTCTGGATATTTGTTTCCTGGAGGACCCAAATTTACAAGCATCTTTATGGTGCTCTAAATCTAATAAATAGAGCTGTGGTCTAAAATAGAACCAGCAAACTCTTTCCACTAAGGGTCGAATAGTAAACATGTTAGAGTTGGTGGGCCACATGTGGTCTCTGTCATATTCTTTTTTTTTTTCTTATAATCCCTTAAAAGTATAAAAACCATTTTTAACTTACAGGTTGTGGAAAACTCACTGTAGTTGCCTAATTTTCCTGCTCTAGTATATAAAAGATCTAATTTTGGAGGAATTTGCTTATTTGCTGCCTTTTTGCATTTTATTATCTGTAAAATGGGGTTAATTTCTGTCCAATAAGCTCATAGAAATGTTCGTTAGCTCTTCCAGTGACAGTGAATAGTTCCAAAATAGTTTTGGATTCTGAGGGAAAAGTAGATTGAGATGTGGTGGAAATTTAAGAAGTGGAGGTGAATGCCAGTGAAATATGTGAGTCTGAGGCAGAGAGACTGATGAAGACAGAAAAATTACGAAGAACAATACTGTGGGTGCATCAGAAGCCCTCCCTTCTATTACTGCTGTAAGTCAGCTTCGCACAGGAAGGCAGAAGAATGGAAGGAGAAAGCTAAAAAATAAGAATAGATGGGGGAAAGAAAGAAAAGAGAAGGGCAAGAAAAGGAAAAGGAAGCAGACATTTTTATTTAATCTTTTTTATTCCACATAATAAATGGTTGAGAAAAAAATGGAATAGAAAAGGGAAAAAAATGCAACCCCTGGGAGTAGAAGAGACATAAAGTTTGATTGAAAGTAGTTGTCCAGAAATTATGTTTTACCTTGCATAAAGGTAGCTTTCCAGAAGAGAAACGTGTAATGGAATCCCAATTAGAATTAATTATGATGAACTCAAGGAACATATTCTTAATAATTTGGATTTCTGAAGTGTGGTGTGAATGTTAATTTGAAGAGAATTGGTGTTATTTTAATGACTGCATTAGAAGAAACAAATTTAAAGTACCTCATAGAAAATTCTACACGTTCTGTTCATTCCCTCAGGAAAATGTATGATTCAGGATGTAGATATCTTTGTGCTGTATTGTCCTGGTAAAAGGAACAATTCTGGTGTAATTTAATGAGAAAATATGAGTATTAAATAGAACTAAAGTGAGGGTAGAGAGGGGGCTAACCATCTGGGGCAGATATGTGTTATGTTTTGTCACATCGTTCCTTTTTTCTGGATGTGCCTTGCAGTTAGTCAGGGCGATACCTCTGAGTTTTGGCTGGTAAGATGGGGGCAGAAATGATACAAGCCACTTTCAGGTCCGACCCTTAAAACATTTCTCTTGACCCTCAGCTGTCTATTCTGCTGCAGTGACTTTGGAAGCCAAATGTTGCAGTTTGAAATAGCTACAATTTGACATACTGTGCCTGAATAATAAATAGACTGTAGTTGAGCTAATCTAATTTGTTATTTTAACAGAATATAGCCTATATCAACCAGTAGAGATTCCATAGGTACCCAGCCATGGTCAATGACTTGCTATATGTAAAACTTGGGACAACAGCTGAATGTTAAGTTTGGCTAATCAATGTTATTAAAGAATGGCATACAGAAATGCCTTCTGTTGAAAGCAGATTAAGAAGAAAGCAGATGTTGCTGGAATCATTTAAAAGATATAGAATTTTAACAAAAGGAATAAAAGGAAGTCTTTTAGGGCTACAGGAAAAGTGTAAAGTCAGACATTACATGTATTCTGTGGAGATATCAACATTGAGGCAGAATGTGATGGTTATTGCTGATAATGTTAGTTTTGATTTGGTGCATTATCAAATTCCGTTTCCTAATGTTTAAAAACTAGTGAAAAGAGAATGTTCTTCTGAAAAGAAACTATTATGGAAAATGGTAATATATTAAAGGATATCTATCTGTGTGGTAATTCACCTGAAATATAGTGCTGATCTTCCCAGACTCCTGCTTAAAATTGCAATGGTTCACTGTCTCCTCCCTAGAGCGCCATGCATGCTTGTCATACTGAATTATTTACTGTTTCCCAAATTAATCTTTTATTTTCCCAGTTTAATGGCTTTGCTTGGTTCCTTCAGTGGACATGTTCTTCATGACCACTTTCTGCCTATTGAAATCCTAGCTCTTTTTCAAGGCTAGATCAAATGCCACCTTCCATATGCAGGATTTCTTGCTGATTTTAGTCTATCATTTTTCTCCTTCAGTTCTTTCTTAGAAACTAATAGCTTTCCGATACCACTTTGTTTCTAGTTATACTACAGTTATTTGTGTTCATGTCTTTTCTCCCCAACTATTTTGTGAACTACTTGAGATTGCGTCGAATTTTTTTTTGGATATCTCTGAGTACAAATCAGAATTTCTGGTATTGGGATGCAATACATACATACATACATACATACATACATACATACATACATACATAAATGTTCAAGGAATTGAAGATAATTGTAGAATGGAAAAAAAAGTAATAATTCTTTCTAGCATTACTAGATGGTAAAATGTATTAAAGGTGATCATTATATTGGCAGAATATTATTACAGAAATCAGAAAGTGAGATGAACGGAAATACTGTTAGCCAGACTTACTATCACAAGGTGATATAAATAACATATATTGTAAATCAATGATATTGGGACAGTTAAATTTGCTATTTGTAAAAAAAAAAAAATTGTTTTGATTTAGAACCTTACTGTAAAATATATTCTAAACAGAAATAATCATTGAAAGAAAGTAAGCCATACTCTTATGCACAATGATGTTTATAGAAGTATTATTAAAATGGTAAAAATTAGAAATAACTTGAATAGCTATCATGAGAGGAATAGTTCAGTAAATTATAATAAATTTAGTGGAAAAATATTATGCAGCCACTAAAAATTTTTATAAAGAGTTTTAAATGCTGTGAGAAATTGCTTATGAAATGATATTGAACAAAAATATAGGATATATATGTCAAAAATTTCATAGAGAAATTTGTCAAAATATTTACTGTGATTATCCCTTGGTGTTGGCATTATAAGTGTTTTTTGTTCATAATTTTCAGATTTTCTACAATAGTTATGCATGGATTGTAAAACAGAAAATTGTAAGCAAAATATACAAATTTATAAAATACTAATACATGAATGCAAAACTGGAAAAGTAAGACGATAAAGTATCTACAGGTACAACATAAAAGATCCTGAATTTAAATTTCAGAATTTTCAAAGATATTCAGGAAGCTATAGCATTTAGAAGCACATTGGATTTAGGTACACTGAGGGAAGTTTATTAAAGAGATCACTTACTAAAATGTACAAGGTGCTTAATGCAACTAACAAGAGAGAATTCATAATTCCAAGGTTAGCAAAATGAGGAGCTATTTCTATCTCTAGATCTGAAGTAGCAATGGGGGAAGTTGTAAGCAGAACTGGGAGAGGGTAGCCATAGGGAGAAGGTTTCCCGGCAAGGTCCAACAATACACAGAGATCAGGCGATGGAGCCAGGGAACAATGACCTCAACATAACTTCCTTTCTGCCCTCCAATCTCCTGCTGAGTCTGTCCCTTGAATGGCCTCCCAACTAGAAACCAGAGAGCAAGTGAGCCTATTAATGAAAATCAGCTCTCTGTTGCACAGAGCATCATGGAAGGAGCAGAGTGGATCTGGGGATAAATGGAAAATAGATGCTGTAGGAAAAAAGAAGAGCTTGTTATAGTGGATCCCATAAGAAATTCTTTATATAACAAACTGTTGGTTTAAGTCCATATGACTTGGGGAATTAACTGATACAAAATCTTCCAAACAAAGGAGAAATCTGGTCAGTCAAGGTTTAGACATGCCACATTTCCAAAAACATTTTTGGATACATCCTATATTGCAAGGGAAATAAACTAGACTACAGTAATAAATAAGCAATTTATGGAGGCTCATTAAAATAAAAGCTGAACAACAAAAAATTTATTAATTTATTGATAAAAATCCCCTAAAATAACAAAAATGCCATAGTTTTCAAATAAATGTTGTTGGTGGTCAAGGAAAGAATATAGAACTAATAAGGCTAAATAAATTATAGTAAAGAGGATACGAAAACTGGTAAGGAGAAAAAATGATAATTAAAAAAATTGGAATATAGGAGAGGGTTATATATATTGGATGATTTTGGCGTATATCTTTATGAAAAAAATATAAAAGTGGAAGTTTGGAAGGTAAAATTTGAAATTAAAAATTTGAAGTTAATTACAATTTTGCTATTTGTGATTACTTAAAGCTAAATTTAATAATTTTGCAACTTTCTTGTCTGCTTTATTGAGTGTTAAATTTTTAATGTTGTTAAGTCATTTGAAACACGTTTTTGTGAATTAGTTAGGAATGAAGTCATGTTATAAAATATGAAATATGGTGGTTTGCCAGAGTTTTTGGATAATTATTTTAAGTGATAGTATGACCCTTGAAAAAGAAAATATAGCTGTTTTGGAAAGATAGCATTTTCTTCAAAGGTTAAAAATATATTGACAGGGCCTGAGATTCAACAGGAATTCATCTTTAAGATAAAATCCACATAAAAATTTTAGATATTACCTGATGGCAGAGAGATAAATGGTTGTCAGAAAATGAAAAAGACTCATTTTCGAAGTCTGAGTGGCAATTTTCCTATAACTCTGTCACATGAATAAAGTACTTGCTTTTCTGAAGTAGGCTGACTGAAGGGAAGAGAGAAATGGCCAAGATTAATGAGATAAACCAAAATAATATTTATTTTCGAGACACTCTATTAACATCTCAGAGTGGGTCTGCCAGAGCCCTTCTCCCAGTATCATCATGGGAATGACACAGTTAAGACATTTATTAAGTTAACAGAGGTGAAGAATAGAGACACCCTGCAGAAACATCTTTGGCACAATGGAGGGAACTCTTGCAATTCTGCATTATGTCTGTTGTTATTCTTTTGCCTAATGTTATCACTTGTGCTTTTAAAATTTGTTCACTGTTTTCTTTTCAGAACTGGGTGAAGGAAACTTAAAATGTATATTATGTCATTTTTAACTTTTAAGAATAAAGATAAACTACAGTTTAGCTGAAAGCCAGTTGCTGCAGTAAAATTATTGCTTATGTCAAGAGAAAGAGAGACTGTGAGACGGAGTGATGCAGCGAGGAGTTGTTAAGTGTAAGTTGTGACCGAAAACTTAAAAAAGCACTTTTAATCAGCCAGGCACAGTGTGTGTTTGCCTATTTTACCCTTTTACTTGCTTGTGTATTAAAGAGTATTTCTAAGTCTGGCTGAAGTGTCCTTCCCACATTCAGAATAGGAATGCTTATGGAAAATAATGCTTCTAGATAGATGGCTAATATGTTTGTTAATATGCAGTGTCATACAAATTTGGGTAATTCTCTCTCATTTTCCGCAAACACTAAACCATTGATATTAAGATAAGATAAGATAAGATAAGATAAGATAAGATAAGATAAGATAATATGTGAGGCAGTCTTGAATCCCTATATTATTTCCTAGCCAATAGGGTCATTATGTCATGAAAGTAAGTACTCAAGGCACCTAGAGATATCTGATGCAAAATGCAATAATAAAATGACCAACAGCATGTGTGTACATCTTAACTTGTCCAATGTGTCCTTTTGGTTGTTTTGTCCAATCTTCAGGTCTACAGAAGTGTGGAAGGTTCTCAGGGGCACAGTAATCCCATTCCCTAAAGATAAACTGTTATTAGTAAAGTGTTTATCTGTCCAGTCTTCTGCAATGAACATTTAAATGCTTGTATTTTCTGTATTATGCATACTGAACTGTAATCTGAATGTAATAAATTACAAGTCAATACCTAGCAATTATCTGACCCTTCTAATGGCTGCCTAGTATTCTGCTATACAGAAACTCTAATTTATTTAAAAAACTTTTATTGGACAGCTTTTAGGTTGCATCAAATTTTACTAAAGAAACAATGCCCCCAATGAACTTCACAATATGAATCTTTGCATTTTTGGTTTTTTGTTTCCATCGGAGAAATCCAAAGAGTGATTGTTGTACATTTAGATTGTTGGGGTGCATCAAAACATTGCCATTTTAAAAGTTTGTGCAATTTATATTCGAAGTTCAATAACTCTGTTTTTATACATATCACCAGTACTGGAATCTATAGCTGTTTAATTTCAGTAGGAATAATAGGTAAAACAAGATATTTCATTGTTACATGTCAACTGCATGAAAGGCTGAGTAACATTTTACTTTCTAAAAGTTGAAAATCCAAATAGTTACCAAAATAAAAAAAAAAAAGGAGGGAAATCCTCCATCCCCACCACCCAGAGCACACCTATTTTACTCATTATTTGGTTCAGATGTTAAACGTTATCATTTTTCTCTCTTTCATGCCATTTTAGGACCACTCTGTTTGCTACTGTTCCTCCAGTAAGGTTGTGACTAGAGTTACTCATCCTTATTATAATTTTTGTGGACTCCTCTCTTTCTGAGTGAATTTCCCTTTGTAGGATTAACTGAGAGGGAAGGTTTTCTGTCATCTGATGAGATTGATGCTGATCCTGACACACTTGCTAAGTAGATTCTATTTCTTTCTAACTTAATGGTGGTGATTTTTGCAGCTTGGAAAATAGCTCTATTTAAGATTTTCCTGTTACTTAGGGGTTTATTTTTCCTGGACAATTTCCTTTGGATGGCAGGGTATATGATTTCTGGTTATATGACTTTCAGCTGAATCAAAGCATAAATGTACAAACTCAATACTCATGAGACGTAGATAGTTGTTAAAATTTCCACCAGACACATTATTTCTCTTAAGTTCAAATTTGGATTTCACAATAAGAATAAAATATTTTTTGCATATTATATTGAAGAAATTACATTGGACTTTATGAATCTGGTAAAGGGAGCATGCTTGAGATTTGAAACCTTGTGTATTAATATTTTAATGATAAAAATAGTATGTATTGGGATAGTAAAAAAGATGTAGTTGCTCTGGCTTTATGTGAGATTGATATGAGATAGATGTACTTGAAAAGAATCGATGAGAAAGGAATGGAGAGTAAATTTTTTCATATCAGTTGTGCCTAAAACCATTAAGTATGATTACCTAGAATAAGAAATTTTGAGCTTTTATCACACACCGGTTTCTAAGTCTAAGATCTTAACATGTAAGCAATTTAATTGGAACAAAGCTTACTTTATTTAGAAAATGAAAATAATAATATCATTCTGTAATAACTAGTCTATAAGAGAGTTGAACCTGGAACCCAGAACTTTTTGGGGCCTAACATTGTTCCTAATCTCCATGTTTCCTGTCTCCTGGGGCATTTGCGTTCATGTACTATTTTCATGTAACTTTGTATTTCATGAGTATCAGATGAGAGTAGTTAGGAAGTCACATTTAAAATCAGGGATCTGGGGTTCTAGGCTGAATTTTTCATCTGATTAGTGCTGTAATCTTTGGTTATTATTTAAATTTCCTTGAATTTTCATTTTATACTCTGGAGATAAGGCTAGTAATACTACCTACTGTTTCCTGCCCATTTCACAGGAATGATTTATGTGCACGATGAAAATTTTATGAAGATATTGTAAAGCCTTGTGATAGACCTATTGTTCAAAACTTTCACTCTCTTTTCCTATTAAAGATTTTATAGTTTTCTATGATAAAAAATGGGGTATGTTTCACTTTGGTCAATGAAATATGAGCAGAACTGATATGCTTTGTTATAAGAAGAAGCTTTTTATTTCTTTTTGGACTCTGTTCCCTTTCATTTCTGCTTGTAAACAAGCCTTTTTTTTTTTTTTCCCAGCTCATCTCTTTACTGTTCTAAGCTGCTGAACATAGTCAAGAGCAGCCCACATATGGTATTAAATAGGCTCCAACTGTTAAAAGATAAAAAACTGTGAAGACCTCACAGCAACATGGGCAAATGGCTTAAAGTATAGCAAGGGTGGCCATAAATCTCATTGTTAAAATCTTCAAACTGACTTAAGTAATACTCACTGAATTCTTTCAACCAGATACAATTTTGCAGGGAGAAGAGACTAGAGGAGCTGTTAAGATTATGGCTCTCCCATAGAAGCCTGATAAGCCTACTCTAGAGTTGGAGGCATGTTCTAAAAAGAATTGCTGTTGTAGTTCATGTGCTGATTTGACTCAAATGTACAAGAAACTATATATAGTAGACTATTGTGATCCCCAAATCCAATAGCCTTAACTAAAATAGATTCAGTTTTCAAAACTTAATATAACCTTTAGGCTTACAATCTTTTATGGTTAGAAAACAGGCTGTGAAATTTTCTCGGATTCCAAGAAGGTCATTGCTCTAATGTCCTTCTAAAGAGGTCAGGAGATATGGAAAACGCCCTCCAAAAGGGCTGAGCCAAAGGCTATTGATAACAATGGACGTTATTCTTCAAGCAGAAACAAGGTTTAATGAAGAAACATTTTCTACTGTGTTGGCTTGCTAGGGCTGCCATTACCAATACCACAGATTGGATGCTTTCAGCAGCAGGAAGTATTTTCTCACAGTTCTGGGAGCTGGAAGTCTGAGATCAGGATTCCAGCAAGGTTCATTTCTGGTGAGAGCTCTTTTCCTGATTTGCAGATAGCTGTCTTTTCCTTTCCTGGTGTATTCACGTAGTCTTTTCTTTTCTTTTCTTTGTGGAGAGAGAGAGAGAGAGAGAGAGAGAGAGAGAGAGAGAGAGAGAGAGAGAGAAGAAAAGAGAGACAGAGACAGAGACAGAGAGAGACAGACAGACAGACGACAGATCAAGTCCTTCTTATAACACTAATTCTGTTCGATTAAGGCCCCAACCTTATTACCTTATTTAAACTTATTTCCTTAGAGGCCCCATCTTCAAAAACAGCTAGACTGAGGGTCAGGGCTTCATGTATGAATTTTGAAGGAACACAGACATTCAGTTCAGAACACCTATCTGTAAGATAGGCTCCTTACAGTGCCTGAAAACAGGATTTTAGAATTATTACGGAACAACGGCTGCTCATATCTACCATTGTTCCTGTTTCTGAATGGGTGTGCTTATTAATGGGGCCAGGGAGGACTGATAATTAGCCATTTTAGTTATATGTCTTTGGATCAAGAGGAGGCACATATGGACCTAGTATTGAAACTCTCATGAGAACGTGAGTTTCATGCTTTGATGGGATGATGGAACTTTTGGATTATCTCCTTGTGGAGACAGGATGAGGATTATTAAATTCAATATATGAAAAAGAGAATGTTAAATATTTGTAAAGAGCAAATTGCTATACATTATAATATGATTTAAATTTTTTCTGTCCTTCTTTCTATGTCCCTTTATGTCATGTATCTCCCTGTTGAAGGATTATATATTTGAATCCCATTGATACTAGACTTGGCAAAGAAAATGTAAGCAAAATGTAAGAAAATGTTTGGCTAAGAAAATGAAAGCAGAAGTGATATTTGTTACACTCGAATGAAAACCTTAAGCCAGTGTATGTTTCTCTATCAGATGGACAACGGACAACATCCTAGATAAAGGTTACTCTGTTAGCTTGAATGCTATTGAGAAGACAACATTGAGCAGAACAATATAGGCATATGTATGAATAAGGAAAACACAATAAAACAAAATAAAGCTTTTGTTGTGAGCCATGACAGTTTAATATGGGTTGTTATCACACATAACTCAGCCTAGACTGACTGATAACATTCTCTATGTATATGAGGAATTAATATTACATATAACACACAAGCTATACTTAATTTATCAAAATTGACCAAAGGATTAAATGTACTATTTTATTTAATTTACTAGGATCTTGAGGTTAAGAGTAAACTAAAGAAAGGCATATTTTCATATTGGAAAGTTGCCCAAAAAAGAATTGAATAACTTATTTTATTTACTTTGGTGTTCAAGTAAGATCCACTAAACTATTCTTAACAAAAGTTTGGAATAAAATTTTAAAATGAAGAATAGAGATTTTGGAAAAGAATTAATTCTTCTAGCGAGTGTTCCATGACTTCAGCTCCTTTACTGTATCATAATAAGGGTATAGTGCACTATTTCTGCTCCCAGGGATGACAAACATACTGACTCATTCAGTCCCATTTCATTATAATAAATTTAGAATGATTTCAGCAACATTTTCTATGAACTGGCCAAAGCTATTAAGAGGCTAACTCTGCTTTTGCCCAATTTAAATTCATTTGATACTCCAGTGTGAGATTTCTAGCTTATCTCATCTTCATTAAGGGTCTGTTAAACTATGAAAAAAGTATTATGTTTTTAAACGTTAATATCATTACATATAATATTAATTGCCGAAGTATACTAATTAGCTTATTAAAGAAATGGTTCTTTGTATATGTATATATATATGATATATATATATATGTGTGATATATATATCACATAATGATCATTTCACTTGTTACAGAGTCTGCATTGAGTAGCATTAGGAGGAGAAAGAAAAAAAATTGTGTTATAAAGGAAAGAGTCACGCAAGCACGCCATGATCATCAGTATTCTTTTTTAAGTTGTACCAACTAAAACTCCTTTAGCCACCAACTTGTCTTTAATCACTCGAAAGGATGAGGTGCTCATTAGTAGGCTTCTCCATCCAGTTTCTGGTGCTGAGCATAGTATTGAAGAAGGGAGATAAAATGGGCTTACTCAGCACTACAGATAGAGTCAATTGATCTTCCAGGCAGCAAATACTTGATCAGCTCTTCTCATACTTACCAGCCTTTCTATGTGGAGAGGTCTGAAATCAATGAATAGCAGCAGCTTAGCTAAGTGAGATATCAACAGGATGTGCTTTTAATTGTAAGGACATTCTATCTGTCTACATTAAGACCCAGAATAATTTGTGCGCATGAGGGTTCAGGCTAATTAACAAGGCTTTTTTTTTTATCCTCTAAAAATGCCATAATCATAAAGGCTTTGTTAAGTTTTTATCAAGTGAGTATAAAATACTGTCCTAGTACAAAATCTTAATTTTATAGATGTGAAGTACAAATAATATGCCTGAAGTGCACATGACATGAAGATAAAGAAAATCAAAATAGAACGATTCTACTTTCTCTTAATACTATAATACCCACAACTACTGAGCTTAGTATGATCGTTAATAATGGCCCAAATTGAGGAAATCATGGTGGAGAGAAAGGTAAGTGTTCTGGGAGTCAGGTCACTGAAGTTCTGCACTGAGAACATCTGAAAATAGGTGACTTCCTTTTTTTTATTTATTTATTTTAAAAAGAAAAGCTATTTTTTAGCATCAATAGTGTATTACCTGAGAGGTCTGTGTCTATCCCTTCTGAATATTGTCAATAGAAATGCAAATAAAAGCCATGGAAATTTCAATGTTGCGGTCCCCAAATTTCTTTTAATATTATATATTGCTTGCTTACTTACTTTCTTGTTTTGCTATTTTTTACTTGCACTTTGTTTTTATTTTAATCAGTTTATACTCTAAATATTTGCAGAAGGTAAATCCTTATCGTCAAAACTTTTTTTCAATGTAATAAGGGTAATTTAATATTCTTGTTCATATTCATTTAATACCTAGGTCTCTCTAAGTGCTTATTCAGTTTTAACAATTGCTTTATGTGTTGGCAATGCATTTCTATTGATCACTCAATTGAATAATTTCTTGTACAATGGCATGGGTAAGACTTATATTTATTTTGGTGTGCATTTTCAGCAGTGACATCCCCTGCTGTGTAAATAGGACTATTGTTAAGGAAGAGTACAGTTTTTCATAAATATGTGTTGAAGAAAGGTTGAATATTTGCCATTGGGAAAATCTGTTAAGAGATGATTACTCAAAAATTGATTATCTGTGTTGCTACTCTCATACAGGATATAGGATCTGGTATGGCATATAATGTAATACGATGCCTAGTGTAGGGTCTAGTATAGGAGTCTAGGATATTATTGAGAAATAAAGAATCAACTATGAAGATATTTCAAAACGGTTTCAACTTGTTTCTTATATACTTGAGAATATTTCATTACATTAGGCGCAGTTATGAGTAACAAAATGAAGCTTTAGATTTGAAGGAGCCCTCAGAAATCACTTTATCTAGCTCTTACAATTTACAGATGAAGAAATGACCCAGAGGTGTCTAGTGCCATAGTGCAAGGGAGTGACAGATTTGAGGACTGAATAAAGGACTCTTTGTGACTAATCAATGCTCTTTCTTCTGCTTTAACTTGACTCCTTGTATTCTTAAAAATCATTACTTAGTAAATTTATTAGGGAAACGTTAGGGCACGATTCTCCTATCAGTGTTTTTATTTCACCAAATCAGATGGGCATTGATTGGTGTTATGACTCAGTAAAATGGTGATTCTTGAACTGAATTCTAAAATTTATAATTTCAGGGAGAATTTATAATAATTAAAAAAACTCTGACATTTAATTGTCCAAGGACAGGTGTAAAATTCTAAAGTTATTTTATCTGGTCTATAACTCATCTTTCTATATGCATTTTTTCCCCCCTCTGTTTACTGAACCAAAGGCCTAGGTAAAAGAATTTTATCAAAATACTATTATTCGTGATACGTGAGAATGTCTATTACATAAAGTGAGTAGCGGTTATTTTTCAAGCATGTTCCGGCAAACATTGTTAGGTGGGAATGTCACTTCCCTACACCATTATCTCTAATACAGGTCCATGGTAAGAGAGGTTGATTAATATAAAGCTCCCAGAATATCTCCAACTCTCTACTCACTCTACTTTTGGCAAATAAGGGTGACTTATTTGAATGGAGAATTTGGTTAAAATAACCTCACCATGTTTATCTTAGTTCTGTCATTTTATTTCTATTAAGCGCTAGCTGGCCCAGGGAGCAAATCTCCTCTACTGTAATACCCAGAGTGAGGAGACATTCTGCTGTTTAGTGTTGCCTGTAATAAAATGGTAAAATCTGCCAAATTATTGGGATTAGTTAGTGGGATTGTCATGGTTCTCACAATAAGCTATGTCCTCTAACTCAGTCTTTCTGGGTAATAAATGTAATATTTTGATCTATATCCCTTCCTTTTTTAAGTTTTCAATTTTTTTTTAAAGAAACAACCTTACAGTCATCAACAGATGCTCTTGGCATAGATTAATTAAAAATATAACACAAGAATATGATATTTAAAAATTAGCTTAAGAAAATTGTAGGGATAAAGAAATCTCCCATTGCCCCTATTCCCAATTCAATATGTAGCGACCTCTTGAGTGAGTGAGCTCTTAGGCTAGTATGAATGAGGGATTTTTCCTTGTGATACCCTTTTGATACTGCAATCCCAATCTGATGCTGTGTGATGAGATCTTCAGCTTCTTACCTTCTGGGAGTTGGTGATGGGCTCTCTCTCTTTCTCTTAGAAATTCATCAACCCTACCCATCCAGTATTCAATAGAATCCTGTCTGTCTCACACCTGCAAACTTCTTTCTGAGAAGAAGGTCACATTTTAATTTATATTTATTTTAGTGTGCTTGTTTTCTCTCCTTCCCTTAAAACTCTATTCTCTTTGGAGTTTCTCATACATTTCTGTAATGTACCTCCCCCTATAACCCCTGACACTCACATATAATATCATCTATCTATCTATCTATCTATCTATCTATCTATCTATCTATCTATCATCTATCTCTGAGTAGCATACACAATTCTTACGGTTTGTATTGTAGGAAAATGTTTAATTTGTAGTGAATACCTCTCACTCACTTTACCATTTATATTATCTATATATCTGCTATTACTCTTTAAGCTTACCAAAGAGGTGTTGCTGGAATTGACAGTCTGAAAAAAATCTACCTGACTTTACTCATAACCCTTGAAGAAGAAAGTCAATAATGCACATGGAAAACTCGTTGCAATCTGCTGAGCTAGAAACAGTTCTTGATATTGAGGTGCATCTTGCAAATTTTATTTTCTTGAAAAGGAAATATGTGCTACTAAGTGTTAGATGAGTGAAGAGTCATTTTTCTTTATCTGTTGTGCTTTATTTGTTCTGACTACAACTTTTAGTATTTCATATCCTACAAATCTTCACTTGGAACACAGTGAAAAACACCAATTGAAATCTCCATCTTTTGAAGCCGTATTATTAGAAAAGGAGAGATTTCACAAAATAAAAAAGAAAAGAAAATAAAAAGAAAAGAAAAAGAATGAAAAAGCAAAGAAATGGTCAGTGTCTCATTTGGCAAAACAATATAATGTTAACTTAAGACATTTTTTCAGGATGCCAAAAGCTAGACCAAATTTCACTAGGGTTGGGAGAATCTTGTCCATAAGGACTTGAAATTCAGGTCAGCTACTGAGGTCAAATTAAAGTACTTAGAAAGTTTTAGCTGTGACTGTGGAATTATTTGGCTTCACACACAGGCTAAAGTCATTTAAAGACTGAGGCAAAGTTCACTGCAAATCAACTGTGTTGACAGGGTGTCGAGTAAATTGCTCTGTAGTGGAGAACTGAAGAAAGAGAACTCTGTATAGGATAATGCAGGACCCCTGTTAAGGGGAGCACAGTTCTAGCTTGCATCAGAAGACCGAAAAACAACACAGGACATGCTGATATGAGTTGAGTGGGTTATCAGGAAAGATATCCAATTTATTGGGATATATAGAGAACCCAAACAGTATTTGTCTGAATAGGGAAGAAGAAAATTATAGAAATGAATTTTTGGTTTTATTAAAAAATTAGTTCTAAATATCAACAGGAAACAAGTTATTGACTATGTGTTGACATTTCAGGCTATAAAGAGACTGGAAGTAACACAAACATACCCTTCAAATATGCTGATACATTTGAGTGACATTTACGTAGGAAAAAGATATTAAAATCATATTTCCCCCACTCTTAAGGCTATGCACCAAGGTTAAGGAATTAAATAATGGCCTTTTCTAAGGAGTTTCTAATTTTTAATGCCTGGTTTTGCAATGCCTTGTTGGGTATTAAAACAGATATCCAAGTTAATCCCAGGTCCAGATGACCTTCAGGTCCGCTTTGTTGACAAATAATGCGCTCTTAAGGAGTTTTTGGGTATTTGTTTTCAGCATTAACCGAGGGTAAGCTGAATCACAGCCCAGAGCTAATGACGAAAAATAGTAGTGTTTCCAAAGCTCTGTCATATTTTTATTAATATTAACCAAATTACATTATATCAAGTAATTATTTTCCCTATATCATGTAATTATTTTCTTCTAAAACAGTCTTTAAACTGAAAATGGCTAAAACATAATGTTTGTTTCTCCTTTTCAGCTTAAAAACAACACGAAAATTAATATTAACAACACAAAAATTCAGGTCTTCAGGTTCTACTGAAAAATTAGAAGATTTGGTTCCACTTTTCCCACTTCCCTCATGGCAGTGATTTGAAGGAGTAGAACAGCGCTGCATATGTAAGCAGAGCTGTTGCTCTTCAACACGGTTCTATCCCTTTTGGTCTTATGTTAGATCAACTTTGTTACTTACTTTCCTAGTAGCCTTGTAGGTGTTTGATTGTGTGACTGCACTTTCACTATTGCTTGTTCCTTCTTCAAATTGTCTTCTGTAGGACTTTTTACCTATCTTGCTAGTAAAATTATTTTCCTATATGTTAAAAAAACAAAACACAACAAAATGTTTGAACAACCTTGTGATATCGATCCTTATCTTTCTCATTAGCAATCTTGTCAGAATTTGCCATTTTGATCATCCTTTTTATAAAAAACATTACTGCATCTGTCATATTGGTGTAGTGAATAATGGTAGAGAAGATAAGATTAAATGAGTAGAAGTTGATTAGCAGATATTTCTTTTATGCAAAACAAAATTCCTGTTGTCCTGAGTTTCTATCTGTTGTTCTGATAGGACTTTGATATGTTGGTTTTTCTCCTGAGATCTAACTGACCTATGTCACTTTGCTGCCTCTCATCTCTTTGTCAGTGTGTTACATTAATGATTAAATTTCAGTGGGAGGTGTGCAAACACCTTAGGCAAGCTGCTCTGTGGGGAAGAAATCTCTCCTAGCAGTCTTTATTTTTCTTTGACTTATCAACTGACAAAACCTCAACTTACTTCCCTGATTCAGTGAGTGTAATAAATTAGGGTTAGATATAGTTGATAAATGTAAAAGAAGAAAGTGCCAAAGCAAGACTGCGTTTGAACATCAAGAAAACAAACATTGTGACAACAAAAGAAATATAATTTTAACACAATGAAGACATTAAAATTGTTACAGATTTTGTTTACCTTGGTTTAGTCATCAATTCAAATGGAAACCATAGTTCAGAAATTAAGAAAAGGTGGAGACGCAGAAGGGCAGCAATGGAAGTATTAGAAAAGATTATAGAGAACAAATATGTGTCATAAGAGATCAATGCTAAGGTTATCCACACCCTCATATTCCCAATTACTATGTGTGGATGAGAAAGTTGGACAATAAAGAAGGCTGTTAGGAAATAAGTGATTCATTTGAAATACGGTGTTGCAAGAGAGCTCTACAGAAACCTTGCACTACCAGAAAATGAACACGTAGGTCCCAGAGCAAATTAAGCCTGAAATATCCTTGGAGATAAAAATTACAACATTGAAGCTATCTTACTTTGGGCACATCATGGGAAAGCAGGGTTCTTCAGAAAAGACAATAATGTTGAGAAAAACAGAAGACAACAGGAAAAGAGGAAGACAAAATATAAGATGGATTGACTCCATAAAAGAAGTAACAGCCATGAGTCTATAAGAGCTGAGCAGGGCTGTTGAGAACAAGACATTGTGGGCATCACTCCTTCATAAGATTTCTAGGAATCAGGATTGACTCGGTAGCACATAACACGCACAGATATATATCTGTATTATAATTTCAGTTATGGTGGTAACCAACTATTAAACGGGTTCCAATTTATTGCTTGTATTACATTAGCCTTATTTTTCAGTTTTTTGTTGAACTTTTAATATATCATTTAGTCAGACATTGATGACCATGATCCTTTTTGATAGATGTAGAGAGTATTAGTAGCCCCCTTTTTTGTTGTTGTAAAAACACATAAACCCATACAATGGGTATAAAATAATTCTCATCTTATTATAATCTCTCTTTCAAAGAGAACTTCAACTCAATATTTCTTTGCAAAAATTAACATGATTTATAGAGGTTCTCCCTCTTCCTTTATCCACTTTCTGGTCTAATTTTAAGATTTTAAATGAATTTTGGGGCAAAACCAAGGCCTTGGGATAATAAGCTAAATTATATCACAACATATTAAAAAATTGGTTAGTTAATTGTTAATATTTTGGAAAATAATGCTGTGTTTATTGATTTTTGCATTCTGTTGTAGTACCACAGGCAATGCAGATTGGGAGAACTTGGTAAATGCAAATATCTTGATCATTTGCTTAAAATTCAAATTTACCCTACAGAGAAATAAAGCAGAAGACAGCAGGACATAAGTAGATTTGAAAGGCAAATAAACAGTCTGAACAATGAGGAACAGAAATTAAAATAAAAATAATATAAATAAAAAATAAAATTAAATTAAAAGAAAATAAAAAGAACGTTCATTGACTGTATTCAAAGGTTGGAGATGTATAAATACTTTGATTGCAGTGACTGGTACTATTCATCTTTTGATCTCTTGTTCTCAGCCCTCTGCTGGTACAGGGGGAATCACTCAGTAACTGTCATGTAAATTACCTTGAATATGGTTGTGTGGGGAATAAGGCTACTACTCAGATTTCTATTGTTAGACAAGGCCACTGGGAACACTTGGCTCCCAAGTACCTATCACTAATAACAAATGTCCTTCAGAATGTGGAGAAATGGTACGAAAATATGCTGACTATAGTAATGAAAAATGCTTGTTCACTTAAAGATAAGTTAAACTTAATATATTTGAAGAGACCAAATATGGGCAGGTCTTGAAGACTCTCCTGGTTGTTGCTAAAGGAAATTAATGGTGCAAAAGTTATGTAATAAAGGTTAAGAGATCACTTATTTTATTTTTCTAGGAGGAATTAATACTACAAAACCACAGAATTTTAGAGCTCTTGAGTGTGCTTTCCAGAGTAGTGCAAAGGAATATTAGACTTGACCTTAAAGATAATGCTTATTGAAAAAGAGTAAAAGCTTTTTATTTTATTTAAAAAAATATTTTTCAATTACAGTTTACATTCAATATCATATTAGTTTCAGGTGTACAGTGTAGTGGTTAGACATTTATATAATTTAGAAAGTTATCTCTTGATAAGTCTAGTATCCACCTGGCACTATACATAGTTACTATAATATTATTGACTATATTTCCTATTCTGTACTTTACATCTCTGTGACTATTTTGTAACTGCCAATTTGTATTTCTTAATCCTTCAATAATTGCACATCAATAATAGAGTTCTCTGTAATCTAGATTAGCAGCTTTTAAAACTTTCTGACCATTATTTATGCATATCTCCTTATAGACATATATATCTGAAAATAACTTGATTAAAGAGTTTCCTCCAATTGAGAAATTTTTGGATTGATTTCAAGATATCAAGTGAACTCTTGATCATGCTTAAAATCACACTAAGTTGCTCTATGATATTTTCTTTTTCTTCTCTTTTATTATTTCAATTAAAAAATAATTGGTTACAACCCATTAATAGATTTTATGACACACTAATAGTTTATAATCCATAAGTATGACAATCACTAAACTAGAGCTACCAAAAACACGAGAAACTAAGTTAGTACCAATGGTTTGCTTTTTAATAGTAGTATTTATAAACCTCTTAGAGAACAATCAGTTAGTCTTTCATGGCTTCTTTAATTACTCTGACTAATTAATTGATGGTAACACCTGTAGTAGGCCAACTTTTAAGATGGCCCTCAAGATTTCCCACTCCGGTACTCATGCCTTGCATAATCCCTGGGATGGTGAACATGAATATGATAGTTTTCACACCCATGATTTTATTGTGTTACATTATGTGGCACAGGGGATCTTAAGATAAGGAGATTTATCTAGAGGCCTGACCTAATCACATAAGCCATTTAAAAGCAGAGAGTTTTTCAATTAAATACATAGGAGAAAACATAGTAACTAAACTCAAGGACCTTGGACTTAGAGGATTTTATGAATTAAACCTCAAAAGCAAGGGAAGTAAAAGTTAAAATAAATGAATGGGACTACATCAAACTGAAAAGCTTCTGCTCAACAAAAGAAACCACCAACAAGGTAAAAAGACAACCATTCCAATGGGAAAATATATTTTGCTAGCAATGCCTCTGATAAAGGCCTAATATTTAAAATATTAAAAAAAAAACAAACTCATACAACTCAATAACAAGAACCCCCCCATCCCCCAAAGATCTAACAAATATATGAAAAGATGCTTAACATTGCTAGCTATTAGGGAAATGCAAATCAAAACCACAATGAGATACTATCTCACATTTGTTAGAATTACTATAATTAACAGGACAAGTAATAATAAGTGTTGGAGAAGATGCAGAGAAAAAGGAACTCTCATACACTGCTGGTGGGACTGCAAATTGGTACAGCCACTATGGAAAAAGTATGGAGGTTCCTCAAAAAACTAATAATTGATCTACTATATGATCCAACAATCCCTCTATTGGGTAATTTATCCCAAATACTTAAAAACCCATATCCGAAAAGATATTTGCATACTGATGTTCATAGCAGCATTATTCACAGTGGCCAGGACATTGAAGTGTCCTATGATAGATGATTGGCTGAAGAAGCTGTGGTACATATATACAATGGAATATTACTCAGCCATAAGAAGAGATGAAATACTGACATTTGCGACATGGATGGACCTTGAGATAATCATGCTAAGTGAAATAAGCCAGACCGAAAAAGTTGAAAATCACATGATATCACTTATATGTGGGATATAAACCTAAAAGGAACAAATGAACAGGACCAACAACAGAGACTCATGGACGTGGACTATAGACTAGTGGTCACTAGTGGGGTGGGGGAGGAGGAAGGAGGTAGATGGGATGAAGGGGGTCAAATATAGGGAGTTAGGGGGAGGGGAAAGTGGGTAAAGGGGATCAAATATATGGTAGCTAAAGGAAACTGGACTTTGGATGGTAAACACACAATAGAATATACAAATGGCAAATGATAATGTACACCTGAAAATTGTATAATTATATTAACCAATGTTACCCCAATTAATTAACTTAATAATAATAATTTTTTTAAAAAACAGAGAGGTGTTGTTCTTTTTGTTTTTTTGATTTTTTTTTTTTTTTTTTTTTTTTTTTAGCTACTGGTAGAAAAAGAGGAAATTTGTGTTCAAAGCATTAGAAGAATTTAGAAGAATTTGATGCCCCATTACTGATTTGAAGATGGAAAAATCTACATGGCAAGGATTGAGGTCCTCATTTCCTTACTGGCTATTACTAGAGTCTGCTCTCAAATAGGAGTTGAGGACCTCGTAGGATGTCAGTCCTACAAAAGCAAGGAATCGAATTCTTTCGACAAAGAGAATGAGCTTGGAAACAGATTCTTCCTCAAAACCTCCAGACAAAAATCTCAGCTTGACTGACATCTTGATTCTAACCTGTGAGTTCTAAGCAAAGAACCCAGTTGTCATACCAGACTTCTGACTTACAGAGAGCTATGAACTAATACATTTGTGTTGTTTTATGCTGCAAGTTTGTGGTAATTTGTCATGTAGTAATGGAAAATTAATATAACAACCAAGGTGCTTTGCCATCCTTGATCACAAAAAATTCTGTTTAGCATGCTCTCCAAGGTAGGAAAATGTCTAATCCATTTTAGAATTTTACTCAGTTATGAGGTATAGGATTAAACAGGGAAGATTTCCTTTATTCTTCAATCATTCTGATTAATTAACGTGTTGCTATGTGAATCTTTCTGTCAAAGTTTTTTTTTTTTTCTATTTATAAAAGCTGTCACATAAGACTTGAATGTCTCATTTAAACCCCTCAATAGCCTGGTAAAATTTGTAGAGCAGAAACTTGCTTCATTTTACAAATAAGGATGAGACACATAAAGTGGGGAAGCTTATTCAATGCGATAAACCTAGAAAATGGTAGATCTGACCAGAACACAGATATTGTATTAATTTATTCTTTGGTTCATTTACTTATTCAACAGTATTTATTGTAAAAATACTGTTCTAGGTGCAGAGAGTACTGTAGTGGTCAAAACATAAAAATACTGTTTAACAGAGCTTGCACTTAAGTTTGGGAATTAGAAAATACTTCCACTATAATATGGTACTTCAAGATTTTTTAAACTTGTAATAGTGATATATAGCACACAGATAGCTTTACCAAGGAGGTACAGCTCAGTCTCTATAACAAAGAAAATACTAAGTGGTTCAAAATATGGTACATGGATAAATATCCCAGGGGCCTCCTTAGACCCACTCTTAATCACTAACCTCCCTGATGGTAGCCATTTTCTTGACTTTTATACTAATCTCTTTCTTGCTGTTATTATGTTACTCCCCAAGCTCACATCCCTAAATTTGATTGTTTAATTTTTATTTACTTTTAACTTCACAAAAATGGAACCATATGGTATGTTTTATTGTGTCTGCTTTATCTCAACATGAAAAATTTGTGAGATTTATGTTTTGTTTTCATTGCTGTACAGTATTTATGTGAATATATCAATCTACTTGTCTATTTTACAGATGGGTCTTTGAGGTCTCTATTTTTGAGGATGAACATTCTTATATATGTATTTTGGAGTAAGTGAATGCATTTCTGTTTCTCATATACCAAAATAGAATTGCTGTGTCAAAGGGTATAGGTTCAGCTTTAGTTGATACTATTAACATATTTCCAAAAGTAATTTGGTGGACTGGTTCTGGGGTGACTACCAACATATTTTACTTCCTAGTGTCCATGGCTTGTAATCTTCTTCCCTTGAGTGTGAGAAGAACATGTGACTTGCTTCTACCCATTGTGACATAGCATATGTCATTCTCCTGATTAGATTATGTTATATAGCAAAGGTGATGCAATGTTACTTTCATGACTATGTTATGTTATATAAGACTGTCTCAGCAGACGAGCATGAAGCTACCTTGCTGGCTTAGAAGAAGTTATGGTGCCATATTTTGAGAGAGCCTATAGAGAGAACCATTAGACAAGGAACTCTGGATAGCCTCTGTGAGTTAAGAGCAGTCCCCAGATGACAGCCAACAAGAAAACAGGAACTCTAGTCTATGTGTGAATGAATTTTGCCAACAACCTAAATTATTTGAAAGACTCTTCCCAAATCAAGACTCATGATAGAATGCAGCTTGGTTGACATTTTGATGGCAGCCTTCTGAGACTTTATGTGAAGAACTCAGCAAAACTAGATCAAACCTACAGAAACTGTAAGATAATCTGACTCACAGACACTGCAAGATTATAATGTGTGTTGTTTTAGGCTGCTAAGTTTAAGTTTAAGGTAATTTGTTAGGCAGCAAAGAAGACTAATAGAGTAGTTATACCAATTTACACTCCCACGTGTGGTATTGTTGGTATTTTAATTTTAGCCATTCTAGCAGATGTGCAGAATTATCTCACTGGGGTTTTAATTTACACTTCCCTAGTTCCTATTTAAGTTGAGAAGCATTTCATAAGCTTATTAGCCATTTGGTTTCCTGAAGTGCCTGTTAAAATCTCTTGCCTTTTTTCTCTTGAATGACTTTTTCTTATTGATTATGAGTTTTAAATTTTTCTAGATATGAACATTTCATTTTTGCAAGTGTATTCTCCTATTCTGTGATTTGCCTTTTCACTGACTTATGCATCCTTTGATGAACCAATATTCAAATTTATCAATCTTTTTTTTATGGTTGGTGTTTTTTTGTATCTTGAGATCATGACTATATTTTTCTATATAATTATTTATGTTTGTTTTAACATTTTAATAGATATTTGTAATGTACTCACACTTGATTTTTTGTGTTAAGTGTGTAGTAGGAACCATTTTTTTTGTATAGATATTCAATTTACCTACCACTGCCCAAATCTATCCCCACTGTTTACAGTTACTTTATTATAAATCAACTGTAAATAGATGTCTTTTATTGGATCCGTATTCTATGCCAATGATTAACTTACCTATTCCTTTTCTTACCTATATTAGCCGATTTTAATGAACTGCAATTTATTAGAAATCTTGATATTCAGTAGATCAAGTTCTTCTTTATTCTTTTTCTCCAGGAGTGTCTTGGTTACTCTGAGATTTAGGTCTTAAACTCAGTGTGTTAAGCTCAACATACAGAAAAATCTTTTCAGATTTTGATCAATATTGCATTAAATGGATCAATTTGGGAAGAATAATATGTTTTGAATCCATAAACATGTTATTTCTTTCCATTTATTTAGGTTTTATTAAATTTCTCTCAATAATGTTTTATGTTGCTTTGCACAGAAGTCTTAAGCATCTGTTATTATATTTATTACCTAGGCATTTAATATTTTGATGCTATTCTAAATTTTATATTTTATATTTTACTTTTTGTTCATATTGAAATAATACAATTAATTTGCTAAACTCGCTTATCAACATTAATAATTTATTTATAGACATTTCTGTAAATAATGATAGTTTTACTTCTGTAATTGGTAGGAGTTGTAGTACAATGCTAAATTTAAGTGACGATAGCACGTGCCTTTATTTTTTTTATTGATATCAGTAAAGAAGAATTCAATATTAACTATGATATTTGTGGTTTTAAAAAAATGACCTATATAATATTAAGAGAGTTCCCATCTGTTCTTGGTGTGTGCAGTTTTCATAAAAAATGAATATTTTATCAAAAGAAATTTTGTCATTCCTTGAGATGTCCATATTAACTTTATCATTTATTCTGTTAGTGGCATGAGATACCCTGATTTTGGAATGTTAAAAATAAAACCCTTGCATTTTTGTAATACATTCAAATTTTATATTTTGTTTATATTTTGTTGAGGATCTATTCTTCTGTATTCATATCTTTGTGAAGTCTGTTATTGATTTGCCTCTAAAATTAACTTGCAAGTGGTTCTTCTTTTTCCATAATCTGGAAATGTTTGTATTATATAGGCATTATTTTTTCCTTAACTATTTGGTTGAATTCACTGGTGATGTTACCTGGGACTGTAGTTGTCTTTGTTGGAAGATGTTTGATTGCAGAATCATTCTTTAAATAGTTTTATGAGAATTCAGATTTTATATTTTTATTTTGGTAAATTTAGTTTAAAAAGTTTCCATTTATCTAGTCTAATATATTGACATATGTTATATCTTTTCATTTTGATGCCTTTGAAAACTATAGAGATATTTTCCTTTTTATTCTATTGATGTTTATTTAAGTATTCTCTCAATATTGCTTAATCGGTTTCACTAGGGGTTTATCAGTTTTATTTATCTATTTTAATAGCTTATTCTTATTAGTAGTATTTTCTTCCTTCCGTTCATTTTAATTTTCTGTTCCATATTTGATCTTGAAATATATTCTTATCATTAGTATTTTTTTATCATTAGTATTTTCTTCCTTCTGTTCATTTTAATTTTCTGTTCCATATTTGATCTTGAAATATAATTTAAATCACTGATTTTTATCCTTTATTCTTTTCTAGTTTATGCATGTTATATTATAAATTACTTTCTAAGTACTGCTTTAACTGTAGCACACAAGTTTTCACATGTCATTTGTGTGTTTTTTTCTTGAACTTTAGTTGCATTCATAACCAATCCTTTCATCATCTTTTATGTTTTTTTCCTATGCATTTCTATCTTTTCTATCTTGTCTTTTTGCACACTATTTTGGATGTGTTATTTTGGCTTATATTTAAGTTCACTGATTCTTTCTTCAGCTGTGTCTAATCTGCTGGCACATTGATCTACTAAGAGAAAGAGCCTGACATTATGTTTGTAATATTGTGTAAAGAAATATTTCAGTGATCTGAGTGATATCATCTCCCTTTTGAGATCTACCACTCTGGCAACTAAAGCCACTTGCTCTCAGATCATCTTAACAGAATTTCAGAGATTTATAAGATTCAAAGTTGAGCTGTAGTTTCTGTAAGATCCATTTCTATTTCCATTTTCCTTTATTTGTATGTTCTAGTTCTTCAGAGCCCCAATCCATAATGAGGTGGGTTCATCGAGAACTTCCCACATGGTGAATCTTGGACTTTAATCACTATCTTCCCACCCACATGACCACCCAAAGCTTTGCTCAATCGCTTAGTCTCTCAGCCACTTGTTCCACAATCAGTCAATGCTCTCCAGGTAAAATTGGCCCCAAAAAGTGAACTCACCTTCCTGGATGTCTGTATTGCCTTGGTTTGTGTTTTAGAAAAGTTTCATGGTATTTAATTACTTCAAACAAGCAGCTTTAAAAAAAATGTTTTGTCCAGCTTTCTTTAACTGCCCTCAACTGGAGAGTTGGCTCAAATTACCTACCATTACCAGAAACAGTTGCTTTCGAATCCTTAATTTATTGTTTATATTTTATTAAAATAAGCTCTTATACAGAAACTTTATATGGATAAAAGGATGTGTTTATGTTGATAGATATTTTTGAGTTGAATATTAGATTAGTCCCCTCTTGAGTGAGAATTTTTGAATTGATTTCCTAAAAAATATTCTCTTTGAGGTGATAATCATTTTTTCTCCCCCCAACTGAAACGAACTCTGCTGTTTACCTTGCTATTATAACTCATAAGCTATCTAGAGTTATAATTTTGGCTTTTTTAAATTTAGAGTATTGCATTAAAAGCTCTAGACAGATTTGTCAGCATCTTTTTAATGCCTACCCAATGGCTCTGGAGACAGTACTTAGTCCCTAATTTTACATTTATTATATTTCTTTTTGAGAGCATCCTATGTATACTATAACTTTGACATTTGCACGTTAACACTTTTGATTGTATTTCTTCATAATTACACTAAAGATCCATGACAGAAAAAAAACTGTGATTTTGCTGATGTGTAAATTTGACTCATGAACTCTTTGAAGCTGGTGTGGTAATTGGGAAAAATCACCAGTTAACCAGTGTTTGAGCCCAGCTGACAATCCAGCACTTTCTATACTGCTTTCTATGCAGAGGCTTGATTCTCAATGGTGATATTTTAAAATCTGGGATTGTGAAAAGTTCCAGGAGCTATTTGATATAAATGTCAAGGGCTTAGTGTGTTTCAATTTAATTAGTAAAGAGAATGTGTTTTCCTCATTCAAGTCTTGAAATCTTATCACAGCTTTCACAGAAAAACAGTTGGAATATGGGGTATCAAAAATATCTTGAAGAAAGGAGATTGTGAGCTAAAAATTGTATGAGGAACTCTAGCCTAATCAACTTTGGAAGGCAACCATAATAGACTATTTGTAAATATGTGCAACTTTAGAAATATCTCAGAATTATCTTTTAATATATCAAAGTAAGGCAAAGTGACTCTATGTCCTTCAAGATATGCAGATTGATATTTGGAAGGTCAAAAACATTCTGATCTTAGGCACTAATGTCTAAGTACTTAAAATAGGTTCTGATAATTTAGTTTAAATACCTTTACTAGAATTGTATAGTATAATTATTACAAAGTTATTGAGCCATTTTATTTAATTTTCTCCTTTTTATGCTATTTCTGATTTTTTAAATAAAAGCTTAATAAAATTCTTAGGGAATAGGAGTTTTGAGTTCATTGAATTTTCTGATTAATTGGTCCTCAGGTTTATAATCTTTTTATGTTGATGGAAATAAAAAATTGCATCCACTTGAATGACTTAGTAGAATATACTGAACATAATTGACTTTTTTTTTTTTTGATTTGAGTCCTAGAATAAATGATTCATGATGGTCATTCAGAATATTAGTTTCCTGTGTTATTCAGGAATCTGAACTAAATTTCTTCTGATTTTTGGACTCAGGAGAAATAATTTTCTTAAACTGAGTGATATCAGCTATTTTCTTGCAATTTGACTTTATCCCTTGGAATTGTATAGTATTAGAATGTAATCGCATACAAATAATGGTTAATGTACATCTTAGTATTGGGAATAGATTTATTTATATTAATTTGGGGAGGTGGAATATTTACTTTTTAGGCAAAGATGAGAGAATCAAGCTAAAAATCTCTAAACTTATTTAAAATAGAATTTATATCATCTAATATTATATTAATGTAAGTTTGGAGTCATTTCTGGCTTGCTAAATGATTGATACTTAATCTGTAATTGGGGAAGCTATGGCAGCAATTTTCTGTAATAGCTTACAACTGTATTAAATTTCTCCTTGGGGGAGAATTTTAATTGTATATTACTCCCCAAATATGAACAAATTTGGCTGCCAGCTCTTTCTCGAATTTGGTATTAATCTTTTTGGTGAGCCTGCAGTTTTCATGTGTTTATCACAGCTATTTTTGATGTGAAGAAATAACAAAATCCTTCGATATTTTCACAGCCAGGAGTTAACATCTTGGTTTAAGAAAACTTCATAGCAAACATGAAAATGAATTTCTGGTAGAAGTCTCTGAGTTCAGCATTCAGTGTTAACAGTCATAATCATAACCATAATCATAATTACTCAATAAAGAGTTATTGAAAGCCTGCTGTTCTACTACATTGTGGGCACTATGATAAGCAGTTCTACGGATAGATTGTGGAGCATGGTAAACAGAGCTTTAGATCTCATGTAGATTCTATGTATTAACAATGATATCATTTTATACATGCATTCACACAGACATACAGGTTTTCTATGTTTCTAAAAGCTTTCAGTATTTCATTGGACCCTCAGGAGATATAAAGTTCTGAAAGTGAAATTTAGAAATCTGCCAAGGGTCATCATTATGTTATAGGTATGGTGTCCACTTTTGTGGGCTTTCTGTTCACACCAGAAATGACTACTTTTCTTATATTGTGTGACACACAGGAGAAATCTAAGTTGGCAAATGGGGGCTATTTGTTGCTTGCCTTTCTTTAAGGCCAGTACAGGGGTTGAGAACACAAGTTCGAGACTGCCAGACTTTGAAAAAATTATTTTTTTGAACCTCAACTTCTTCAACTGTATAATGAGTAAAATGGGGGATAATAAGATTTAACTCATAGGATTATGAGGATTTAAGTCAATTATGACCCTTGTAGGAATATCATTCTGATATTTCTTATGTTACTCACCAGATAAAATTGCCCATGAGCTTGTCAACTCTGGAGGCTTTTCATCAGCAGAAAGACCTATGGTCAAAATATTCTTTCCTGCACAATCGAACATTGTTAACACAAGGTTTTTTTTTTTTTTTTTTTTTAATATTGTGTTTAACCAGTAGAATGTTGTGAAGTTTCAGTGAAGCAAACAGGCAAACCTGTTTTTGTTCAGGGATTTGTTTCTGAACTGATAAAGGATGATGGTCTTAAAGATATAGAAGATAACAGGTTGTGTAATCATCTATCATTAGTGAGTTCTACGGATTTTGAGAGCACTGAGTCCTAACCATTAGACTACCAGGGAACTGCTGGGTTTGACATTTAAGGTATAATTTGAATTATTCATCCTGAGCAGTAATATTGAAAATTTTTCCAGCATGACATCGATTGTCCATCTGATATTTACACCTAACTCGTTCCTACCTTCTTTAATGTGGTCCTCATCCTGTTTTGGACCTTTATTCGAATCTCCTGTTTATGACCTTGCACATGTCTCTTTAGTCTTTGGATTGTTCTTGCATCTGGTCTTCTTATTCTTCCTTCCCCTCTCCATTCACTATGGGCTTCTAACTAGAAGTCACGGCACCAGGCTCTCCTAGCTCTATCCCAGGACTTCACAAAACTTAGGCACACAAATCACCTTGAGATATTGTTTTGTGTTTCAATTTTGTTCTTCTTGCTTATTTTCTTTTCTTTTTTGAGATATAATTGACATATATCAATTATTGTTAAATATACAAATGTTAAAATGCAGATTCTGACTTAGTATGTTGTAGCAGAGCCCGTGATTCTGCATTTCTAACAAATTACTGGGGGCTGCTGATGCTATTGGTTCTGGGACCATACTTTGTGTAGTAAGGCTCACTTCAGGCAGTGTTTTGGGTTTCACCACCCCCTATAATCCAATTTCAGTCCCTAATTCTAGCACTACTGGCTAGTCAAACATTGTGCTTCTGCTATGAAAAAGACTATTGAATGTGCATCTAATGTCTGTAAACATCAAATTGAATAAAGTTATATGACTTTAAGGTGGCAGAGAAAAGATAGTCTTTGAAGTAAGTCTTAATTTATTCTGGAAGTATCATATAATCAAAAGTTCCATTTTTTTTGTGACTTTTGTGAAAATATACCAAGAGTTCTTTAGCAATTAGCTGCGTATCTCAAAAATCACATAAATTTTCATTTATTTGAAATATGCTTAGAAGGACAAAAATCCCGTCCCTATACTTTCTATTAGACAACAAATAATCCAGTCAAGACTAAATTGCAACTGTTATGAAGCTCATACTCATTGAAAAGATGAAGAATCTGAAACAAAAGAAACCTATAAAAGCTTATGAGATTTCAGAGGATGCCTAGTTCTCTATTAAAGTCATGTGAAGAAATGTAAGCTTCTGGAAATGTCATTGAGATGAAATCATTTTATTTTCTCCTTTTAAATTACCTCAATTTAGAATAACAGGATCATTCTAGTGGTGATAGAAGTTGTACTCATGGACTGTGGAGTCATGGTTACAACTCAGAATTTCAATTCTGACTTCAACTTTATATTGGCCCAAGTTATCACATACAATGCTTATGCTAGGAAAGTATTATTGATACTTAACATCTACTTACTTTCACATTAGGCATAATGATGATTTCTGTTCTCGATTGCCCCACTGCCCCTTGTTTGTATATGTAGATTCAGGAGTTAATTAATAGTTTGTAAATTCATAAATATTTCATGTGTCATTCATTGTCACAGTTTATGTCACATTGTGAATCAAATTTATATATTTTAATATGACATAAGAGGATAAGCAGTTTAGGAAAAAATCTTGTTTTCTTTGACCTTCACTGAAAAATTTAGTATACATGTAAGAGACAGAGGTGAAAACAAAGTTTTAATTCCACTTCACTTGCAGATTTCATTGTATATATGTTACTGTCTGGCCCAAGGAGTGCTTCCGGAACTGCCACTGCCATTTATTTGTTAGGTATTAAGTTCGCAAGAAAGCAATACAAAGCTGTTCTCAACCATTAGCTGGGGAGAAAAATCTCATGTTTTACATCAGTGCATTTGGAAAGGGCAATATATTTAGTTACCTGTGTGTGAGGTGATTATACAATTGCTCTGTGTCTTTTTATGTGGTGATCAATTGAGAAGGCTTTAAAAGCTTATTTGAATTTATGGCTGTTGCCTGGCCCTCCTCCGGCTTTATATCAAGCAAGGTAAACAGGGTGAATTCACCCATGTGGGCTTAATGTTTGACAACTTACTGGGGCTTGCAGTCATTGTTTCATGCTCTTCAGTCACTCTGTATGAAAATGCTTATTAACAACATGGCAAAGGCTTACCTGTCTTCCAGGAACTTCTTCCTAATCAATGCCTTTGCGGCTGATCTCTTTAGAGCTGCATACTGGGGCATCCTCAGCAGTTAGACTCTGATTCACAGGCACAGTAATTTACAATGAGAGTCTGAACATGCCAAGTGAAGGGGTTGGCCTTTAGGGCTGTTTCCCCTAAACAGCTAAAAGTTATTCAGCAAATTAGTCTAAAGCATTGATTTTTTTTCTCTCATTTTATTCTAAAAAAGGTATTAGACACACAAAAAATAAATGTCTTTCATTTTACCCATGAGGACCACTATTAGTGTTTTATATAAAAATAATCATATAAGTAAGTGTGTCATTTTTGTTGTCAGAAGCAAGAATGCTAAGCATGTTACTGTTCTTGGGTCATTTTCTTGAGATGTGAGACTTAGCCTACCAAGAAAACAGCATCTTAGAGCCTCTAAGTCTAATATATAGATGCCTATGTTGGTGTTTATAAAGTGGTCATGGCTCAGATATAAAACAACTACAAGGATTGTGAGATGAGGTTATAGACTCTCCTCTGAGCTACTGTTCTAAATATGACATGTTCATGTAAGATCTCTGAACTAGAAGGATGGGTTAAACCTGGTTTGAAATCGTTTAAAAAACTTCAGACTAAATAAAAAAAAATAAAAGGAGAAGAAAATTTTTGGCCTATTAAATCCATATGCATTCTAAAATCTAATCTTAATGTTATATCTTGAATCATTACATTTTAAATCAAACATAAGCAGTAAATAGTACTATCCTACTTCACATTTAAGGAAACTTAGGTTCAAGACCATGTAGCTAGTAAGGAAGGAAGCCTTTCTATCTACAATAAAGGATTGTTTTAAACTTTTATTAATTTAAATTCCATCAGGGTATTTTTAGAATACTAGGTACAATTTCTTTCAGATTTCCTCTTTCTTTTGTGGGGTAGATGAACTTTGTGGCTTTGTACTAATTTGGCAGAGGACATAGCTAGCTTCTTTTTGTTAGGGTTTTTGTCTTAAGTGCAATTCTGACTTTTCTCCACAATGGTCATCTAGGTTGGTTTGGGGAAGAAAGAGAATATCTAGAAATTACATCAAAGGCACTGTCACATGCCTTTTTTTCTTCTTTTGCTGCCTGCCCTATCCTAGATATACGTATAATGAGAACAAAGAATTAGAAATTTTCACCTGGCCAAAGGGGGAAGGAACAGTCTCATTCACTGTGCTACATGGCATTGTAAATCAGCAAATATAATGCCCTTGTGACTGTAATCTGGCATTAATTCTAGAATTAAAAATTTAATGCTTTTCTGGCCAACCCTCAGAAATATTGGGGGTTATTAAGAAATTTTTATTGGGAGAATGAGTTCCTCTAGAGGTGAGTATTTAGAAAGTTGTGATGTCTCTGTGTTATTATAAATGATGTCAATAAGCCAGCCAGAGTCTATGAAAATTGGGGGGGGGGTTAAGTATCTTAATACTTCATTCTCTACTTTTATCTGTTCCATCAGGGTATATAATAAACCTTAAAAACAAGAATGTTGAAATGTTTGTGAAAATATGCTCTTCTTTATGGACTCCTTAACTTAATGTTCATCGCTGATATATCAAATCAACATTTTTTTTCTGAAATGTCATCAATTTATATTTGCCATGTAAGTATTTATAAGGCTGGACTGTGTATTCTGGATTGCAGACATAAGGCTTGATACATATTTATTCTGAATAGCCTCTATCATTCTTCATTGCCTAAATTGATCCTATGAAAAGTGACATATTAATCCTATGTGGAAAATGTTTCATAGAAGGAAGATCGTCTAATAGAATCTGTATATTTTGATAAGCACAAAAATATGTGAAATTACTTTTTGCTGAGCCCCTGATAAGAAGACTCAAGTATCCTCACATTTCATAGTGAGGTACTAGGCTCCCTAAGTAATATTGCAAAGAAGGTGGTGAGAACCACAACTACTCTCATGCGTTTTAAAAAGGAGAGAGAGCGAGTGGTATAGAACTACTTGAGACCCAAGATGGCCCCTGGAACCTGATCTATTTAGGGGAATGTTAAGGGAACTCCAGGGCAAATAAGACATTTAAATAAAGAGAATCTGCTTAGAAGCCTAAGACTGAGGCCAAGAGGAGACTCCTTGGTGTTGTGAGGGAGAGTGAATATTTATGTCAGGAAACTGCAGGGGAGAGATTTCTAGAGATGGGAGTGGTTGTGGTTTTGAATTCATGGAAGTGCCTAGGAGAGAAAGAGAGAACTTACCTGGAAGAGAGATATTTCTGCCAGGGCCAAAGGAAAGTAATGGCAGATGACACTGCTACCAGTTTTGGAAGTTTTTTTTTCTCTCTCCTTTTTCCCCTCTCCTCTCTTCCTCAAGTATGGAAAGGTCTGAAAGCTACAGTCAGAAGCAGAGTAGGGGAAATGGTAATGCAGGTGGGCGTAGGAAACTAATGAAAAAAAGAGAACCTGCCCTTTTCCTACTGTAGAATTTCTGCAGCAGGCCTATGTTGAGTAGAGACATTTTAATATTGATCGAACTTCTGAGTCTATAACCTCTGGGACTATGCATGTTGATTACCAATTTGTGACTTTTTGGGGAACCAGGGTACAAATTTTTTTCTGAAGCAGATTGTTTATATGATCCTATAGACTTTGTGGTTGAAGATTTTATTTCACATTAATATACTTACATAAGAGCGATTTATGTAAACATCACTCAAATAAACAACTGGATATATAATAAAATAAAGTTAAGTGATTTACAGTGATTCAGCTTTTAGTGAATTTCATTAAAATACAATGACAAGACAATGACTGGGAAGCTTCTTTGGTTTGACTGGTCAGGAAACAGTCTTCTGAAGAAAACGGGGCCATACAAATATTGAGGGGAGCAAAAGAAGTAGCTAGTACAAAGACTCTCAGGGTAGAATGAGCTCGGTGTATTTGGGGAATAGAGAGTACACCCAAGTGGCTGAAGCCACTCTCATGAAGCCAAGAATGGTGGGAAGTTAGAGAGGTTAGCTGTGGCATGGCATGTAACCTTTATAAGCTAGAGTAAGGCAGGAGAACTTTAGAGGGCTCTAAGCAAGAGAGTGATATGGTCTGAGTTATACTTATAAAATTCTCTCTCTAGCTGACATGTGGAGAATGGATCACAGGAAGGCAAGAATGGAAGCAAGGAGACCAATTCAGAGGTTATTTCAAAGTTGAGACTAAAGATGATCATGACTTGAATGAGAGTAATAGGGATAGAAGTGGAGTGAAGAAGTGGGATTCTGGATATGATTTGGAAGTATGAGTAGCCTTAATGATGTTTTGGATGTGGGGACAAGGTATATCCTCAAGGATGTGTCCTAGAGTTTTTCTGGAGTAATTAGGTTGGTCATACCATTTGTCATTCCACCACTGATGTTCAAGTTCTTGAAGAACAAGTTGGAGAAAGTTAGAAACATTTTGTTTTGTAACTATGTGCTTGAATGGCCTGCAAAGTATAGATCACACGTTAAGTGTAGCAACGTTTGAAAGAGATAAATGTATAAATGCGATTCTGTGTAAAAGCACTGGGGTAAAAGATAATGGCTTAGAAATGCAAGCAATTACTTATACAAAAAACATAGAGTGGCATCCAGAGATACCATACGAAGTTTTGTAGGTGGGAATGAACAAGTTATTTTGGTTGCAGGGGAGGTTTCATTTAGAGCTGTGATTTTGGTATCTTATCCCAGTGGAACATGAAATTTAAATGTTTCAAGGGCTTCATGGCTTCGTGCTTCTTTAGAGGATTTCAGGGAGATAACACACCATAAAATGGATGCTTGGAACCAGGTTCATATTCTGAGCACTGAGGAAAGACAGCTTCAGAGCAAGTCAAGGTTTTCCTAGCATGTGATTTAGTGGACTGACTGTAATGTTTGTTGTTGTGTGGTTTCTGAGGCAGATTCTATTCCCAGCAGGGCTGTGACTCAGCCTTTCTACCAACCAAATGAAATGCTGAAGGATGAGGCTGTGAAAAATGAGCATTTACCTGAATCTTGTGGGAATTCAGAGCTCCTGGTCCTTTTGTAATGTTGTTTTGACCAACTAAAATTGGTCCAAAGTACTCCCTTCTTTTTTCACCATTAGGCGCTTTACTGCCTTTTTTTTCTTTTTTTCTTTTTTTTTTTTTTTTTGCTTCTTTTCTATTCCTGCAGGGTTTACTTTTTTTTTTTTCTTCTTTCTTTTTTTTTTTTTTTTTAATTTTTATTTTTGGTGAAACTGCACATGTGGATTTTTGAGAAGTGCTTCCGGATGAAGAGCTATCTCTCAATCCAAAATACTGCCAAGAGATTTATTTGTTGTTTGCCTGTTTCTCCCATCTTCTCACATTTTTTGCTTTCTAACACATTTTTCTTCCACTTCTATTTTTCTTTCATCCACTACAGAGAAGGGCTGCTTATTGCTTTTCCCCAGGGTCACTCAGCAGAATGGTGTAAGAGGGGAGTTGAAGTCCTCAGAGTCTCCCCTGTTAGACATTAGAATACTTTTTAACTCTGGCATCACTGATCTTTGCCACCAAATACCTACCACCCTGTTCCTCTGCCCCAAATAAGATATCTTTTGATGGTGGATAGATGGGTGAGTGGGTGGGTAGACAAAGGGCTCTATGATCCAACCAGTTTTTATGTTTTCTTTGTTTTTACAGAAGAGAAGTTTGCCTTGCTAGACAAGTTTTTAGGAAAAATTAATAATACCATCTACATGATTTAAGCAGGCAAAATAACTCACCTAGCAAATTTTGGTTGGGTCAGAAAAGCTACTGAAGCCAGACAGCTTAGTTATGATAAGGGCGATTAGTATACTTGTCTCAATGGAAGACCATTGTAATTATTAGAAAATCAATGACATATAGAATCACCCCACTTTGCCCTACAAATATACCCTTGCACATTATGCATTAGTATGTGAACATCCACATTACGCTAGTCTTTTGTTATCATATTGTTTAAGCTGTACCAAGGAAACTGTCTTAAAAGGCTTTTACTCAGCATTACTGCCTTCTTGTTTTTAGGTGCTATCCTGTCCAGATTCTTAAAGCAGTCAATAGTTTTAGGAGAGCTTCATTGATTGAAGCTCTGACCTGATTATAAGAATCAAAAGGCTTGGGTGATTATCTAAAGCCTATAGGAACTTAATCACATTGCTTTAGTCATGGAAATAAGCCAGGATTCCACAATCAGCTTTTCAAGTAAGATATCTGTAGATCTAGGGTTGAAAGAGAATAATGTGAGATTCTTCTTTATAAATCAGACCTTCCTTTCAGAGCAGGCAGTGATGAGTTTGTGTTCTAACAAGTTCAGGTAGCTTCTAAGGGAGAGTCCATGCTGCTGTCATTAATGCTATTTTACAATTTCCAAGAGTTGTTATTGGATGAATCATGGCTGAGAATTTAAAATATCTAAATTACTTTAGTACAACTTAGTAAATATTTCTGTCTTTAGTCTTCTAAAAAGTTATTTTAGAAACAGCTGCATTTGCTTTTAGTATATGTCTCTTCATAATTTAAAAAATTGAATAGATGTTTTAACCAAGTTTGTAGTTAACAAGTGTTCAAGTTCTTAGTTAATGCTAAGCCAGCCTCTACACAGTTGTACATTATTATTCCCTTTTGCTCTTGTTTAAGGCCAAGCTTTGCTCAGGATCCTGTCCCCCTGTCTGCCGGAGGTCGCTTAGGACTTAGTGAACTGTGGCCAGAGGGCCTCCTTCCACTCTCTTTTGTAAATAAAGTTTTATGGGAACCTTAGTTCATATATTGTTTCTGGCTGCTTTATGCTATTACAGCAGAGTTGAATCTTTGCAACAGAGACCTTGTGGCCTCTAAGCCTGAAATATTTACTATGTGGTCTTTTAAGAAAAAGTTTTTCAAGCTCTCCTTCAGCCTATGAATATACAAATCTCTTCCTCATCCTTACCGACCCTTTGCCTCCATAGAGCTTCTAGACCTGTTTAGTCTATTTTGCTTCCCTTTCACTTAAGCTTTTTGAAAAGTATGCACTGCTCACTGACTCAATCTTTGTCTCCCATTCACTTCACAACTCTGCATTCTCGTTTCTGCTCTTACTCTATAATAGCTGCTGCCATTTAGGTTAAAAATGGCTCCTTAATTACCAAATCCAATGGCCACATTTTTGGTCCTTTTCTATGACATTTGATGCTGGGATCATTAGTCCTAATGCTGGATTCTCTATACTCTTGGTTTCTATGCGGGTATATTTTCCTCTCTAACGCTGACCTCTGTGGCATTTTTCTTTGGACCTCTTTGAGGTTATATCTCGACTGCTAAGACACTATTTTAGGCCCCAGTCAGCTCTCCCTTGACAACATTATCAAACTTCTAACTGGTTTTACTCTTCTGCATCATTGTCCTCTACAGATCTCTTCTCAAATAGAGTAATCTACACTGAAACCCAAGATTAGTCTCATGTTTATTAAGCTTTATTAATTGCTATTGCCTATAGGATAACTTTATAACTCTTTTAAAGCTAGAATGAGTAAATCAGATTGCTGCCTTACCCACCAATTCCTTCTGAGGAGAATTGCCTAAGACCACTCACTGTTTTATAACCTGGGTTATATTCCAGGAAGAGGAAAACACATTGTAATGCAGAATGATAAAAAATGTTGGGGGAAGTAGTTCAGTATTTCACAGGGAGCTTAAGGGGGAAAGGTAGGAGATGAGGAAAAAAGAGGGGACAGACCATGAGGAACCTATTATGCTATATTAGATAATTTATATTTTATTCAATAAGGATCCGTTGACTAATTTTAAGTCAATTAGCACTGTCACTTATAGTGAAGAAAATTCATTCTTAAAATGGCATAACATTTTTATAAAGCAATTGTTCTAATGTGTATTAAGATAATTAAGGATACTCATATACAACTACTAAACATGAAAAGGCTGAAATACAAGTGAGAAATGGAATTTTTGATGAAGTCATTTGTCAGTGGGTAGAATAATACCAGTTGAAGGATTAGTATGGACTGAACAAGGAGCACCTCAACACGAGGTGAGAAGAAAGGAGGGAAGGCTAGTGGAGATATTGATGATATCAGGATGTACAAATAAAATTTAGGGAATTCTCATGTGCTTTACTTAACTTGTAAACTAGGAAGCCATATGGTCATCTGAGAATGATGAGGGAAGTAGTGGCAGACAGTGCTTAAATGAGAGTTTGTACTAACAGCTGAGGAAAATGGGAGCTAGAGATAAATGTAGACAGACAGAAGGATTCTTTGGCAGTGCTGACAATCATATGAGACGGAAAGTCATTAATGTAGTGACTTCCATAGAAAACTGTTCTGCTTATAGCACTTGGCCAATCATAGTAGACTAGCAAAGTGGGAGGCAGCCATTTGGTTCGACAGGTACAGACTTGGAGATTTTTTCATGTGAAGAGGGCACAGGGTGAAGGGTATTGACAAATACTATTTTGAAACCCTGAGTTACAGTGTCTAAGTCTGGCTGCAGATGGAGTTAACTTTCACAGATTCAGAATTGTGATTGGTACATAAAGCATCAGCCCATCATATTAAGACTCTTCGGTGGTTCCTAATTGCTTTGCATGTTAATGCCATCTATTGGTAATCAGCTTTAATGTCCTCCAACTGTTAGCTCTCTATCTAACATTTGTGGATGTTTTAAAAGGGAGACTCTCAGGCAGAATTGGAATGAACTATGAGGAACACCCAGTTTATGGAGACAGCCAGCCTGCCTAACTCTGTATTCCTTCTTTTGTTTCTCTGAAAATGCTTCGTTATCATCTATAAACTTTCTTTATTCTCTTCTGTCTCAGAACCTTTTGTTGTTCATTACTCGGTCATTCAATATTTGAGTAATATGTCCCAGGAACTAATATTAAAGTTTAGGTGACATCACCTGAGCTGGAATGTTTAGTCCTAGTATTTTTGGACATGGAAGGAATTGAGAATTATTCTTGGTTAATATTGGGAGCTATTAGATACATCTGGGACTTTTTCAGAGCTAGTAGGTTGTGCCGTATAACAAGGTGCCAAAAACTCACAAGGAAAAGTAAGATAACTGCATAATCTGAAAGCACTAAGGGCAAACATCTCATTAGTAGATGTTCGCTTGCACTATCAATCTCTCCCTTGCTGATAATATCTCTTCTGTTTATTATGAGATATTGGTGGCTAGAGTGATGGGGGTTTTAATCTACACAGGACTTTCTTAATGTTTATTTGTTTGAGCTAGACTTGAGGTAGCTTCCTCCTGCCTCTTCTCGCACCAGACTACAAGTCCAGGAGGGCGATGACTGGCATCGGGCATGTGCGTAAAAATACGTGGTAATAAATGAATAAATTGTGCTTATAGGCACCATAAGCTGAGTAAAGCTTTCTAGGCTCTGCAAGTCAAGATCGAGTTTTGTTAAAATTCAGTGACCCCAGGGGAACCATGGCTACTGGGGAGAGTGAGATTCTTGATATGATTAATACAAATTACCGTAAACTCTTTGTGGTGTTAACTTCAGGTTGGCCATTTTTGTACCTTCTGATATAATTGGCCACCCATTCTCCATTTTCCATCTCAAATGTCCTCTAGGAAAATTGCATTTGAGAAATTCATCTGAAGAATTTATTTACTACCTATTATTACAATCACCGTTAAAGGCTTTACCCTCCTCATTTATCCTATTTCCTAGTTTCCCAGTACTATCAAGTTCTGAGAGAAACAGAATTGTGTGATGATGTGTTAATTATATTTTTATGCCTCAATAAATATCTAGTGCTTAGAAGACAGTTTGGTTTCCTGTACATATTAAAAATAAGCACATGAACAAAATGAAAAGCAAGGAAACAAACAAAAATAACGAAAGGCTACTATATTCAGGTCCTTGCAATATACAAAAGCCACTGTCCTGATGCCTATATCTATAGCTATAATATAACTTAAGGGTTTTTTTTCTCTCAATAAATGTAAGTCAATAATTTGGTTACCTTCTAATATTTCATAGTTTTTCATTCAATGGATTTTGAGTAAATGATATAGCTAGGGAGGTAACTTTTCTTAAAGACCTCATTTAATCTTATACTAAGCCTCTAGGTATCTATGTTTTGCAGGTGGGAGAGCAGGTTTAGAGAAGTTAATAACCTAATAATAATAACAAATATAATGACAAAAAAGAGTAGCATTCAAATAAATGATAATACAAATGCCAGGCATGATAGGCATCTTATTACCACTTTAAAGGTAGTTTTGGTTCAGAGAGAAAAAGTGTTTTGCCCAAGGTCACTCAACTAGTACTAGTATGTGATGAGGCTAGTGTTTCAGCCTTGTCTGCCTGACTGAGAAGCGTGCTCTTCCTGGCTGACTGACTTGTTTAACTAGGGCTTTTTTCTCAGCAGGGGACCATTCTTGAGTGTGTACAGCTTCCCTATAACAGGTAAATTACTGGATAAAATTGTATGCTGTCTTGTCCAATTATAAAGCAATCAGTGCTGGGAACACCTTACTGGCTAAAAGTGAGTGTTAACGCCTCTGTTCTTTTACCAGTATAGTTTAGTCTTGCTTTCAAGAAAGTAAAACATGATAAAGGAGAACAAGTAAAAATCCTATTGTTGCTTAGTGCCTTTGCCTTTTTCTTTCTTTTCCCCTTAGCTGGTACCAAAGTAATCACCTAATACATAACCCCCAGAAGCATATGCTGACAGATCCTGATGTTCCACTTCTGTATTTTCATTTGAGCTGCATGGTTATATCTTCAGTCAAATGGAGATAAGCTGTGAGAGATGCTGGGTAGCATTTTTCAAAAAGTAGTGAGGATCACAGCGACTACTTCTTGGCTGACTTTCAGTGGGAAAGAAAATAAAAATAAAAAATATTTAGTTTCTTCCATATTACTATAGATAGGTGCTTTTCTAGCTGATTTCTATACACATTTAATCATGTCAAACTAGCTGGTAAAATAAAATCTCTCCTCCCTAGGCCCCATACTAATTATTCTTGTTAATTATTTTTTAATTATCTTTCTATCACTGTTTCTAGAACAACTGTCATAATTTCCACCTCAGGGGCTCCAGACATGACATATCTATAAATGTTAGTGTAAAGGCTGGTGGCTGGTGTGTGAATGTTTTCAAAGGAAACACAGAAGGGAAATCAAATCTAACTACAGCTCCTGCCACATTAGCATGGGTGAGTGTCTCAAATAACTTCTGTTAATTATTCATTATAGGAACACATACACATTAACTCCTTAATTATTCGAGGGTTCACATTACCTAGTTCATAGCTCTGTATTTATCAGGTTTCTGACAGCATGTCAGACAAAGCAGAGCTTAAACAGCCTGCTACATTGTCTAACCTTACTTCTAGAATTAAAACAGAAGTTAGTCTGGGCACTAATTAATTACATGGATCTGTAAGGTTCACCATGTAATAACTAGTTCTTTTGTGGTTGAGTGAAGCCTTTAGCATGATGCTAGGCACTCTAAGGTGGTAAAATATATCTGTTCTCTACTCTCAAGTAATCTATAATATCAGAAGCAAGATAAGATATAAACATGTGACATTAAAATTATAGAATGAGGGAGTGGTAAAGGTAGGAGTGCAGAGGAGACTATCAAGGCAAAGTTTCATTGACAGTTTGAGTGGGATGATATTGCTGAGCATGGATAAAAGTTTAGAAGGCTTAGTGGTGGTAATGAACATAGGCTATTTAGTGGGCGAATTGAAGATGATGTGTGAGAATATTAGTAGGTAAGGTAAACATATATAAATATATAAATATATATGTATATATATATATGTATGTATATATTATATAGCGTATATATCATATAAGGAGACTTGCAGTACTTAAATATGTGCAGTTAGTTTTCGTTCTCTTATATGAGATTAACAAACTGTATACTAAAATCAATCTCATCAAAATCTGTTTGTTTCTGATAAAGATATATTTTATATCACTGTTACAATTGAAATATATAATATTTATAAAATTTCATGCACACCCATTATTCAAAAATTGGACCAACCTAATCTAATTAATGTTAAAGATCAGGGAGAGACTTACTGTTTAAAATATTCCATATGAGATGAAAACTTTGATTAAATGCCAACTCTACCTATTATTTCTAAGAGGTTATGAGGAGTCTGTTTTCCCCACTACATTAAAGCATCATTTGAATGTAGAACCCTCAGTGCTTATTCTCAAGGAGTTGGCGTGTCTAGTTATTCTTGAGTATATGAGTAAATGGATAATCTTTCAAGCACAGGAGTCCAACACAATGTTATAATGTCTCGTGTTGAAATGATTCGAACAATGCAATAAGACTGACTTGTCTCCAGGTTTACTTGTCTTCTAAAAATGCAGCCTCATTGTCTTTATTTCCACAACAAGAATTAGAGGTCCAACTTAGGGAAGTTATTCCTGATTTTAATAAGGGCATAATACATAGTTTGCAAGCATCATATTTAATTCTCACATAATTCTATGAGATAGGTACATTTATTCCTGCCCATAGACATGAGTAAGAGTTAAGTGCTCTAATCCTTAGAGGACACTGTAAATCACTGATATTGAAACAAAGACATTTTTTACTTTTCAAACTAAGATTTTTTTCCTTCTCCTTCTCTCTCTCTCTTCCAACTCACTTCTCCCTCTATCCCACTCCCCCACTCAGTCTCTCCCTTTTTTGGTTTGGAATTAATTTTACTGTACACAAATTATGCAAAATAAATGCATTAGCTGAAATGACTGTCCCAGGCCACAGGATCCTGGTCTGAGAGAGTGTGTGTGTGTGTGTGTGTGTGTGTGTGTGTGTTGTGTGTATCACATCTTCTACCCTGGAAACTAGAGAAAGAATTGGTGTTTTTGTTTAAGTCTGGCTGTCCTAAATCACTGAAGTGGATGTCTAGGTGGACACGGTCCCCAAATATCTTCACTATCTTCCTCCCTATCTCATCCCCTCTGCTTGAATGGTCAATTCTGAGCAGGTATTTAGAGTTGCCTAAAAGTCATGAGTCAGAAAGATATTCCTTCGGCATTTTAATTATCAGTCAGGAGGCCCGAGTTGCTTCTGCTGTGCCCAGCCCCCAGATCTGTATTTCACTCAAGTTTGCAGGTGGTAGGGGCAGGCCCATTGAGAGCAAGGTGACTCTCTGGCCTCAGGGTGATGAGCAAATTCCAGAGGAGTAGGCTTGAAGGGTGGGAGAGACTGAGTGGGAAATAGGTCAGGTGGGGCATAGCTTATTTGATGATTTTCAAGAATTTAGACAACTGGCATATTGGCCTCATTTGTATTTTTTTCCCTTGACATTGCTAATATTTAGGGGAGAGCTGATCTCAGTCCCACAGATGAGCAAGTTGAGGCTAAAGTGCATTAAATAAATTGTCTGATAACAGAGCTAGAATTTGAACACTGATCTGCTAACTTGAGAATCTCAAATTTTGGGTAAGATGGAGGCAGTCTATGGAGGGAGTATTTTAAAAAATGGAGACTTACATAATACATAAAATTTCTTATAGAAGTTTGAGGAGAAAAGCAATATGAGAAAATCTTATCCTAGAAAGATTTGTCTGGTGGTCTAAAGGTTATTAGTCTCAGATACATAAGAATAGACTTGGTTTTCAATCTTAAGGTTTCCAGAGTTTTGTTTCTTAAAAGCTTGATTCACAGAATGGTAATAGCTTTTGCACATATACACAACACGCACATATAAATTCTCAAATTAAGAGGAGTAGGAAATTTAAGTTTAAACGAAGTGAAATAACATTCTTTATCACAGTAGTGCTCACTCAGCCTTATGTTTACTTATTAGAATTTCTATGGGCAAATAGCATGAAGGACTTCCCGAAACTAATTGACACGTTTTTGTAGAGCAGATTGTAGAAGTAGTAGTTTGTAGCCCCTCTCTTGGTGACTCTTCCAGTGGAGGTAGTTGGGAGGAGCAGCCTGATAGCTACTTTACCTGACCCACAATGGATCTAAAATCAATAGTTCCTTATGTCTGACTATCATTTGGGTCTCTGGGAAGTGAAATAAAAACTGATTAGCAGCCATAACAAACTCATTTTCAAGTAACAGTGATGGACTTGATAGCCAAGGGAACTGGTTTGAACTAAAACCTAAGAATGCTTGCTTTTGAGAGTTAGACTTCTAGATTTTTCCACATAAATGAAAAATAAACTGAATGCCAATATCTTAACTTTTATATTTCCGTATTGGGAAAAAATAGGAGAAGAAAAGGTAATCTAAATAAATTTGGACAAAGTCAGACAAGAGAAGGAAATGAAAATTATTGAGTGTCTGTGCCTGTGGGCTAGTAGTATTAGAAACAAAACATCCACAGCATGGGTTACCAAAGAAAATTATAAGATACAAAGATTTTATATTTAAATTAAAAAGTCTTACTGCTGCAGGATAGCAGAGAAGTCTAGAACATGTTGTTATGCAATGTGTTTACGAATGAAAAGGGTGATGAAGGAATATAAATGACAGCATTATTGACTAATTTTCACATAAGAAGAATAAGTTTGAGTAAGTTAGTGCTTTTCTAAAAGGTTTAAAAATAAAGCTACTAAGAGTAGCTATATATATTACAGATCTTTAGGACAAAAGAGATAAGGCAAAGAAAATAAATGATGAGTGAGTAAGAGAAGATAATAAGATTGGACTTATGGGAGACTTCAAACTCCTTATTGTAATGTGTGATTTGTGAAACTTTTGAGATAAGGTTAGAATGAAGGAAAAGGACATGATGGATTTTCTAAATGCAGATCATAGATTTTTTTTTTTTTTTAACTTACAAAGCCCCAGCTGACAAAGGCTACTCAAGCAAGTTTGGTAAAGTGAAAATTTTAGTCCAGCTATAAATAGTTTTCAGACATTCTTATCTACATCAGTAAAAGATTTTATCAGTGTAACATTTTGTAGAGTAGTATCTATCCACAGAAAATATTCTTTGTATTATGCAAATGGACAGCAGTGAGCACCAGCCCAACAGTCCCCTGAAGAGCTTCCCAACATCCACTATTATTTCCAGAGTGGCAGTAACGGGCACTGACTCGGTTACTTTGTCATATCCAAACTTCCTCATGGCAGCTGTGAAGATGTTTTGCAGTTGAGTGCACCCAATCTAAGGAAGTCCCTGTTCAGGAATTAGGTATGGTCTGTAGGCTTTCCACAAGCCCCTGGAATTTAGGAAACAAAAGAATCAAATTAAAGAACAATGTAAATAGCTTACAAAGTAAGTAACTAAGTAGTTAACCTTGATATGCACATATATGTGTAATTACCAATGCTTTTCAAGTGCAGGTAAACTTATTTATTAACAATATTACTCATTAGAAATTGGTTAAATCTTTCTAAATCCTGGGTGAGTGGAAGCCAAATTGCAGCTATGGTTCACAAATTCTTCATTCCTCAGCCTCCTTGAGTTTTGATTCTGTTCACTGGCTTGACTGTCAATTTCTATAAAAGATCTAGCTCTGGAAATATGTTGGCTCTGTAGCCATCGGACATCTCCTTCATTTTATTTAAGCTTGGATTTTGTGGGCACACATTTCTCCCTTTATCACACGTGCTGCTAGCCTATTGCTACTGCTAGTCATTTTCACTAAGCTCTGTTTAGGCCATTAGACTGTGGAGATAGAAGTACCACATTGTTTAGTCAGGAAAAATGACAACTTTTGCTTTTGTCTGTTGCATTAAAGTTTTTCTAGTATAGAATTATGAGCTAGTTACTTTGTTCCAAAGGCATTTTTTAAAAATTGAGTTACTGATGTAACAAGGTTTTCGCCAAATAACCAATTTAAACATACAACTGCAAACCACACATATTCATTAGCTGCTTAATATGGGCCAAGTTCTAAGTAAAATGTGAGAAGAAAATAATTCTTGCCTTCAAAAAACACATGATCTAGTGGAGGTGCTGGCTAAGCCACAGTGCAATATTGTAGTGTGTGGACTGTTGTGGAGGTTTTTGAAATGCTCTCCGTGGCCTCTTTGAGAGAACATTCTCCTGGTCTTCCTCAATCTCTCTCTGCCTTCTGTTTATTTTTATTTTTCCATTGCCAACTTGTGTGGCCAACAATTTGGTGTTCCTCGAGGGGTGTCATTGCCCTCTACTCTTCTCACAGCTTATTCTCTTCCCACATTGTTTCTCCGTATCCATATCCATTATTTTAATTTCTATGCAGAAGACTCATAAATCATCTCCCTACTAAGAACTCTACTCTGTGTTACAGACTCATATATCCTAATTTTTACTTGATTTTATTTGACATCTCTCCAGGGAAATCTCATGCTCAACATAATGAAAGTCTGAACTCAATGTTTTCCTCCCTTCCTCTCAAAATCTGACCCTTCAGTACCACAGTGTCAATTAATGGTATCAACATCTATTTCTTTCTTCCAGCTTGAAAACTAGAGGCATCTTTTGACATCTTTTTATTAGTCTCCAATACTCCAGTACATGATCTGCTATTAAGCCCTATTGATTTTCATTTGTACATTTCTCTCACTTGAATTATTATAATAGCCTCCTTTCTCCACTCCCAAATCTATTTTTTAATCCCACAGTGAAGCCAGAGTGATCCTTTTAAAACTGTAATCCTGTAAAGAAATTCTCTTAAAATCTTTCATACTTTTCCATTGTTAGTTTTTAATAATAACCTTATGAAGAAATAATTTACATGCCCTAAAAGTCACGCTTTTAAAGTGAGCAATTCAGTAGTTTTTAGTATATTCAGAGTTATATGATTTTCATCACTAATTTTAGAAAATTTTTCTCTTCTCCCAAAGAAACCTTATATCCATTAGCAGTTACACTCCATTATCCTTTTCCCCCAGCCCCTGACAACTGCTAATCTACTTTGCCTCCATGGATTTGTCTATTCTGTGTATTTCATATAAATTAAATTATATAATCCCATTGCTTTTAGGATAAAGATAAAACTCATTAACCTTGTCTTTTAAACCCCGCAGAGCTGGGCCTCAATTTCTTCTCATGTCTCATCTCATATGGTGTTCTCCTCCATTCTCTTGATTCCATTCATACAATCCCATTTCTTCTTTAATCCTCACTTGCCAAGGTTCCTACTATTAAATTTCTTTGCACTGTTATTTTCTCTTTCTTCTCCTATCTAGTAAACTTTGCCTCGTTGTTCAACCAAAGCTCAAATGTTACTCTTTCATGATGGACTTCTTTGACCCCTCTGACTAGATCTAATCTCCCAAGTATAGGATTTGATGACACTAGGTGCTTCTACTTTGTGTTTGCCGCAGTTGTGATACCAATCCTTTTTGTGCATGTGATTATTATTTGATTAATATCTTTTCTTTACTGGTCCAAGTTTCATAAAGGCAGTGACCATATCTACTTTTGTATACCATTTTAGACCTATTATTTAGCACAGAGGCTGCTTAATGTTTACTTAATGAATAAAAGAAGTTTGGAATAAAATATTTGTAGACAAAGTTGAGCTGACATTAGAGAAAGATGAAAACTATAATGCAAAATTGGGCAGTAGGAAAATACAGCAACTATTAATGGAATTGGCTTCTGGCATCCTGGGTATAACAGGAACTTGTCCTTCTGTACCATCTTGCCTAACCTTCTCCATCTGTAAAACAAGGATTACATTTGCCTTTTATGTCCCAAGCTAACTCAAAGACAAATGAGATGATATATTTGGATAAGGTTTGCAAACCATATGTTGCATTATCAAATTAAAAAGTGTTCATATTGAATAATCAAATACATATATACTCAATAATCTTGGCTATTTATAGGATATAAAACAAGATTCTTTGGAAGATTGGAAGAATGATAAATTTTCCCTATTTTTGTATGCAACACATATTTGTCAATTATCAAGATTAAATCTCTGTTCTTGATTGATAAAAATGTGAAAAGCACTTTGTAATTTTATGAAAAAAGAGAAGTAATTGCCTCTAAGTTAAGAAAGATGACATATATGACAATAGGGTTAGATAGTAGGCAAAATATTGAATACTGGAAGAAATTACTAGGATCATAGCTATGACTGAACCAATAAAATTTCGAAGTTGAGTTTGGTGAGTTGAATGCTTTGAAATTTATTTAGGAAGAAAGAAAAAAAGGTGTATATAGAATGAATGTTTCATTTGAAAAATAAAAATCTATTTTAGTTTCATCTTGTTGATTAAATATATTATAGCACTATAATTCAAATATTCCTCTGAATTCTATGTGTATAAAAACTCATCAGTATGTTGTATGGGATAACATATATATTTATATATGTGTGGAGACCAAGCACAGTATTCTGGAGAGGAGAAAGATTGTTGTTAGCACTAAATACATTGCCTGTTGAATAAATATGTGTATATAAATGTGTTATACACATTGAAAAGTGATTTCTATGGGCTTGATGTTTGATTAGATTATACACGCCCAGGACCAGAAAAACCATTTATGGATGCTTAAATTTATAATATTATAGAATATTATGATGGACGAGGCCCCATGCATCATCATGTTATTGTCTAAGGAGAATATGACTCTCTTACAGGTTCACAGCTAGTTAGTGGCAGAAAGAGGCCTATAGCATAGGCACTGAGATTTCTAATCTAATGTTCTTTATTACTACCCAGTACCTTCATTCCTGAAAGAATATTTTGAGCATAGAGGAAAAAAAAATGTAGAATTATGTCAAGTAAATAATCTTAGTGAATAAGGAAGATAAATTATCTCATATATTTAATTACATTGGTGACCATCTTTATTTTTAGCTGTACCTCCAGAGATTGGCTACTTTATATTTCTGCTTGCAGGCCATTGTGTAAGGACGTCTAATCTAGTTTCAGCATTATTATTTGAATTTCAAGGCTATGAATGTCTATAGCATGATTATTTGGGGCTTTCAAGTCTAAGCATTTATAAGCAGCTGGTCTTTAGGTTTGTGAAGAAGCCTCTTGGAATAGCAGAACTATGAAAAACACTGGGGGAGTCAGTGTTTGATGACTGTATTATAAGCTTAATATTTGATTCATAAATACAAAATTAAGGAGGTACATATATTTGTGTAAAATCAAAAGTATAGAATTAAAGGGTAAGGTTAAATAAATGAAAAAAACTAATAATCCTTTCATGTGTAAAAAGAGAACTTTATAGTTCTAATTGTATATTTGGAGTATTTCAGAAAATAACTTACTCATAGAATTAGAACTCGCTGCTATATAAAAGAATCAACCGCAGGCCAGAAGTAATTATCGTAAATGACAGATGTGATCAGTAAAAAAAAAATGGAAGTGCTGGAAGCTAAAGTTTGGAAATCATTGATAATGTAAAAGAATAAAAACAAAGAGAAAAAAGAGAAATATGGAGGGTAATCTAGGACGTTCAATATTTCTCTAATAGGATTTACATAAAAAAGTAGCAGATGGAAGGAAATAATTCAAAAATACTATAGGAAGACTTTACAGAGATGAATAAAATTTGAGAGTTGATTAAATACCAAACAGAATGAATTAAGTTATATCTATTTTAGACCTATCTTAATGAAGGTTCAGATTAAAGCAAAAAAGACCTTCAAAGCTTCCAGGGAAAAAGAAAGGATTTATAAACAAAGGGATGATAATTCGGTTGTTGTCAGACTTCTCACCAGCAATATGTATTAGGAGCCAAGAAGCAAAGTTTTGAAGTTCTGAGCAAAATTTTTTGAACCTAGAAATCTTACTCCATCTAGTCTATCAGTCAACTGCGAGGGCAAAAAGAAGAACGTATTCAAACATGAAAGGATTTTACTTGCCATCAACTTAAAAAAAAAATTAAGAACACACTTTAACCAAACATAAATGGAAACTAAGTAAGAGAACACAACAGCATGGGAATCAAAAGAAATACATGGGATTAAACTTGGAATACTATAAAAAGAAATGGCAGAATGGAAAACTTGCAATATTTCAAGAAAAAAATATTGCATCCAACATATTTTATTGATTAAGAAGCTGGATGACTAAGTTATTTGGCCAAGGAAGCAGACATTTCTTTTGTAAACAAGAAAATAAATGTGAGGGTTTGGAGAAAAATATTAGTCTTTTAAGGGAAAACACACAAACAAACTAACAAGAAATTCACCCTAGGTAAATGAAATAAATTGAGTAACAGTGTTTAAAATAAATAATTCATTTGACAATGGTACTTCAATATTCTTCAAGAAGCATTATGTTCAGAATAAAATCACTTGTCTTCTTGTGTTTGTCCAATCACTACGCTAGGTTTTGCAGTGAATAATATTTACATAATAATAATATCAGTGGTTTTCAATCTTTATCATTAAAAATTAATTTTAGTTGTAAAAATGAGTTATATAAAAGTCTGTAAATGTTCTAAACATATTATAAATTTTGATAATGGAAAAGCAATGATATATGATGACAAAAGTTGGCAGTTGAAGCATGGGACAGGCAACTAGGGAGCGGAGTAGCAGAGATAATTTATTTTCCAGAGTGGAGAGCTATCTAAACAAGTCTGTCTTACGTTCTGTCTGCGTTCCAGGGCTAGCTTCGTCATTAATGACTTGCATGGTTCAGACCAGGTCAAAGTCACTCTGTGATAACAGTTCAATCATAAAATTAAGATTTTAGGAGTACATAATATCTATGATCATTGAGATAGTTCTGAATATATATTGAGTAGCAATCTGAGGTGGAGAAACAAAAATGTCAAAATAAAAATCTAGAATTAGTACTCCTGAAAAAACACTGAAAAATCCCTAAAATTATACATAGTATATATACACATGCACATATGTTTATGAGATTTATAATAAAGTATACTTAAAATATTTGTCAAGAAGACAATATTATAACCATAATAGCTAACATTTACTGAGAATCTACTATAAGTATGTTGTAAGTACCAAATATATGTGAACACAAAATAATTTGTGTTATAGTTTATGCTATAAACTATAACAGAATTTGGCTTATCGTTTATGCAAAGTGTTTATGGTTCAGAAGAAACAAAATTTAAAAATAAGTTTGGAAAAAATTTTGAAAATCCCTTGCCCTGACAACAGAAGTACAGTGGGAAACATTTAGAAGAGGTTAATAGGAGAAAAGAAGCGACACTATAGAAATGCACTAGAGATGAAGATGCGAATGATGGTAGTATCAAATTGACATAGTGTTTGGATTCCTTGGGTGGCTATATTTAAAGAAGGAATGTGACTGGTTTCTAAAAAAAAAATTTAAGTGTCAATATTGATATTGTGACAGAAATTACACCTTTTGTAACCAATTAAACCTAGGATAGAAAAATTTAGAAGTCAATTTAATGTTCGAAGGAATACAAAATTCTTCTGAATTATTTGGGGTAAAACAGACAAATACATGTGAAGACCAGTTTAAAAGTTAACCTTTAGTTTCTCTTCTAATTTTTAAATTCTGTGATTTAAGACACATTAACTTAAAAATACATAAACAATCTCTTGTTTAATAGTTGGAAATGAATATGTCATTTTCTTCTTTGAGCTTTTATTTCCATTATATTTTTCTCATAAACTTTTACTCTAATGCAGTATACTTTTATACTTCTGAAAGTCTTTTATTGGTCATCTATCATATTGCTCTGCAACAAAAATAGCTGTATAAATTAAAATTTAATTATTTTTATGTTTTTGACCATTAGTCTGTTAAAAAATTTTTCTAAATGAATTCCATGAAAATTATTATTGATCAAAACAACATATTATAAATTTTGATAAATACTAACTAAATGTAAAAAGTAAAATATTAAAAATGAATCTCAAAAGTAAGAATAGCCTGTTTGCTCCTGGGTAAATATTAGTTATTATTTATCTTTAGAAATATAAATAATAATAAAATATTAGTTATTATCCATTGAGGCAAAGTTCAGCATTAATTATATTTATGTTTTTATATTTTATATATCTTAAGCACTGAGAAAGCATCATATTTAAGAAGATAGATATGGAAAGAGTTTTAGTATAACAATATCACTCATTCTTTGAACTCCTAAGTATGAGCCAAAAATTCATATGGTGATCTATCATCAAAAATATTTTATTAATCTATCAGCTGACGATTTAATTTGGTTCCCTTCAATTTTGATCCTGAGTTGCAAAAAGATTTGTCACCGTGTCATTAAAATTTTTCTCTCTCAATTTATAGGGAGTTTACCAAAATAAATCACTGAAATATTTTAATAGCTAGTATTATTAATATTTATATACACTTATCAATAGTTTTGATTTTAAAAATGCCTTTTTTGTGTACTTTAAATATACTACTGTTAAAATCTCAGAACTACAGGATTAGCTAATTTATAGAAATGGTTTATTTTGCTTATTTGGCAAAGCCAGTCTGTATATCAAACCAATCAGTCAATCAGATTTACTGTCTGTCAGAAAAAGGGACTTCATTTCTTAATTCAATTATTGCATTTTTATGCGTATTCGTGAAACTCTGTCATAGCTGAACCCTAATTCTACGGGAGATAGTCATAGCACAGAACCCTGCCAAGACTTTATTGCTTGAATGGAATAAAGCAATTTTGAAGTTGAATTATGTAAGTGATAGGAATCTCAGGTGAAAATATCTTAGGATGCATAAAAAAGAAGTAAAGAAATAGTCCCAGTCAAGCACACCTCTAGGTTTTACAAAAGTTGGTGGGGGAGGGAAGGCAGAGAGACACATCACAAAATGGGATACTCTTAGGGAGATTGGCCCTCTGGAAATGAAAAATCTAAAAATCTGATAGTAAAATTCCTAATTGTTCTTAGGAGAAAAGTAAAGGAGAAATGACCAAAGAAATCAATGATGCTTCACAGAAAATATTGTGATGAATTCAGGTTCTAAAAAATCGAAAATGCAGAATGAGGAGTGCAATGCCACTTGCCTGTAAAAGAGTGGCAGAGGTCTGGAAGAATGTGAAAACAGGCGAAAATCGAGAATAGTAGAGAATTGTAAAAGACGGCGGCAGAAGGCAGGGAGCAAGATGGTTAAAGAAGAGACAAGGTTGCTGAGTTACTGAAGATGATTGATACTTCTCTACTCAACTATTTTTCTTCTATATTTAAGAGCAAGAAAATTAGTTTTCCAACTGGAAAAGTAGAATTAAAATCTGAAATATATGACAAAACAGTAGACACTGATGTCTTTTACACAAAATCTCTTTAATTCCAGTAAATTACTCTATAGTTTATTGAAAGGACTTACAAACACAGGTACAGCATTTCCATCAGTAACATTTAAGAACTCATGATTAGTTAGGAGGTATCATACACAAAAAGATTGCTACTCTTCTAAAAGAGTTTAACAATACACCCTAGAAATTAGGTGTTGATATAATTAATGATAATGCTAAAAACTTTCTAGAACTAAAACCTATAATAGTTGACTAATAATCTCTTAGAATAATACCTCTTGTCTCTCTTTCCATAGGACCAGCCAGAATCTCCAGATGAAAACCAAGGGAAGCGGATCTCAATTCAAGGTAAGAGAAATTTTCTTAAAATTTACAGTGGCCCAAACTCAAACCATCATTATAACCGCATGTTCTGAATGTACACAGACACTGAAGCAGGGTCATTATCATAGTCTGAAGGTCAGTTGAGGCTATTGTTTTTGGATGTGATTGGATTTAGGTGATCTCAAATTTTGGCTCCAGTTTTTAATTCCTGGAATTCTATGCATCTGTCTTGGGTGAATGGAACAGACCTACTTGAAAAGTGGAAATCTCTTTGAATGCTTTCCAAATTCCCGCCCCCCCCCCACTTGGCATTTACTAGGAGATGTTGTGAGATTGCAGGTCCAGAGGAGCATGGAAGCAATGTATGTATCATTGGTGAAGGTAAGGATGGAGAGGAATTGTTCTCTACAAACCTGGGCTGTGTGGACCATCAGCATGATCCACAAGAAAACAAGTGAGAATGTGGGCCTTGGATTCTCTGGTGTTAAGATTTATCTGCCTCACATATAGTCTCTGACAAGCCCTTGCTGTTCTTATAAATTTGGAGGTCCAAGAGAGTTCAGAAAGCACCTGAATCATTGACAAAATCTTTTTTTTTTTTTTTTTTTGCTGCTATTCTGTTTGCTCCTCACTCCTTCTGAAAAGTCAGTTATGTGTTTTATTGATTGTTCCTCAGATAGAGGGAGCTGTATTGGCCTCATCACTACCATGCTTATGGCAGGGAGCTTATGGCTTTCAGTTTCTGCTTTGTGGGAAAAGAAGGACTATTCAACTTCTCTCAACATTTTGAAATATGTGTTTGTAAGATTTCATTATTTTCCATGGTAAAAATTATTTGAAAATTACAGACTTCGTTAAAAGCACTTATGGAGTTGCTTATAAGATACTTTAAGGTTGTGTGTGTGTGTGTGTGTGTGTGCGCGCACGCGCATATGTGTGTGTGTGTGTGTGTGTGTGTGTGTGTGTTGAGATGAAAGATTCCAGGTATACATTGAAGTGAAGTTGCATTTTTGTATGTGCAACAGACTTGACTCAACAACCTCTTAGCTTCCTTTATTTATAAACCAGGAACTTCAGCTGTTTTATTAAATACTGGATATGAAAGCTGAAGCGCTTTGACAACACAAACATTAAAGGGACCTAGTGTACTCCCCTCCATACTTTTTAGCTAGTTTTCCTTTATGGCTCGTATCAGTAAGATAGAGTGCTAGAAAGTAATACCTCACACCTCGAAGATTAAACACCTTCTCAGCTGGTATTTCTGTTTCAACTTCATTTCTTGCCACCTTCTATCATAAGCACCTTGTACGATGTCATGTACATTCTTGGCTGTGTCTGAGCAACGACACTTTTTCAAAGGCATTTTTCTGCAAATAAGACTGTGCCTTGTCTTTGACGTGAGCTTAGTTGTTGAATGAATAGCTTTGTTGGACAGTGAGATAAGAATATAATAGAGTCTGTAATAACGATGCCAATCATGGATGGCAGGAAGGCTGTTATTCTTGGACTGTTGTATTTGTAAATCATGCTAGATTTCCCATGGCTTAATCTAAAAACGCCACCTTGTCAGTGGTAGAGCTTACATTGTGAGTTCCCAAGGAAAAAAAATATCATAAAGAACATCCTACGCTTTCTTACTATGTAATAAATAAATTCCAGGAAGGACTCATATCATCTAAGGAATTACCCAGGTGGCATTTTAACTTCTGCACCTAACCCTGTGGGAGTCAGGCAGTTATCACATTCACTTATATGTAAAATACCAATGATGTAAAATATAAAATGATTCTTTTTTTTATTGGAGGTTATATTTTATTTATTTTATTTATTTGCTTTAATTTTCTTTTTGCTTAATTAGAAGCACATATTCTGAGTTGGGCTAGGAGTGTGAGTTTGGGAGCTCTGAGGCTAGGGGCAGACCTGCAAGGAAGAAGAGGCAGGTTAGAGGAGCAGATAAGGGTAAGAAATCAGCCCTTAGAAGCAGGAAGACTTGGAGTAGGGTATTAAAATTTTAAAAAGGAAGTGTTTCCAAATATTCTACAGTTCTTCATGGAATTGCTGTTTTTAAGGGTAAAACATCAAGGTAAAGAAAAATAAATTAGATGTTGTATTTCATTTGCCTTATATGCTTCCTATATTTCAGTTTAAAATTTTTCTGTCTACTTTCATTCTTCTTCTAGATGTCTCAGTGCCTAAAAAGCTGAATAGTCATCACTATGTAGCTACAATACCAACAAACTGTGGATTGCTTTTTTATGAGGAAAGGGCTTATTTCAAAGTATGTTTTTATGTAAGGGCTGGTTATAAGTTTAGAAATCTAAAAGCTAGAACCGGTAGCTAATATTTTATAAATAACCACTTGAATAGTTAATATTTAAAGGGATACTTTAGGAAAATTATAAGAAAATAATAGGAAAATTTAGATTTCAATGAATTATTTCATTCAATCATTGCCATGGAAAGATAAGCAAAATAAGGCTCAAAGAAAGTGAAAATTGTATTATAAGATTTGTTGAACAAACTAGCTATGAAATCTTGGTCTCTTGAATGTCATTTCTGCATTCAAGCTCTCTTGAATGTGCTTAGTATCTCCTGTAATGTAACTATTCATAACCAGGTCCACCTGTTTTATAATACATATTATTTTTTCCCAAATCAGAAAAAAAAATCTTTAATCATAAATAGCTGTAATGAAGTAGCAAACAAAGCCTAAAATATGACCAATTTCCTCTATCAAAAAAAGTTCTAGAAGGTCAAACTTGTTTGAAAAAATAGCATGTTATGAAATGATTTATTTGATATCATAAATGTTAATTATAAAACACTTTCACATTTTCTTTTGTAGTCTTTGCAAACACAAAACAAAACAAAACAAAAAACAAAGCACAAAAACCTGAAACCTGTGAAATGAATGGCTTCATTTTATAGATAAGAATCATGAGGCTCAAAATTTAAAAGTTACATCTGAGATGGCAGGTCTGGGTTTTCCCTCTCTGAGTCCCAGTGCTCTTTCTATTACCTCATAGTTTGCTCTGTAATGGCTAAGTGATCCACTCTCTTTGTTTCATTAGTTATGTCTCAAATTCCGTTCAGGAAATAACAATGAGAATTTTTAAAAACCCAAGAGATTGTGGTAGGGAATGTCCAAAATAATGCTGAAAGTAAGGAAATAAACCTAGAAAGACTAATAAGAAGGGAAGCACACTATTCTGCTGTCAGCCTGGATGAACAGAGGCATCAGCACTCTGAAGACAGCTCCTATTGGCTCTCAAGAGCCAATCATTAAATTTACAGCAATTTTGCTGTTTGTTAAATAGCCATTATTGAAAATTAAATCATGTAAACTTATAATTAACCATCATGTTAAAACAAAGATACTAATTATCTCAACATTATCCTTGATTTCACTTTCCTACTACCCAATATCTAGTATGAAGATGCTACCTTCTGGAATGAAGTCCCACGGCTCTGTTGTATCTTTGGGCCTGTAAGGTTTCACTCTATTGATGTGACTTCTGCAGATTAAGTCATAATATCTGTCTTTCATTCTATCCCCTTGGGTTCTTACATTATATCTTCCTATGATAACAATAGTCTCCAAGGAGTTACTGCCATCCTCTATCCAAGTAATATATAGTCACATTAACACGTACTTCTCCTCTTGTCATGCTTAACCTCAGTTGATAACTCAAGGACTGAGATTCTAAACATTGTGGCTTAATGGTAGTGGTGATGAGTATTTAATAAATAATTGTGGGTCAATTGATTGATAGGATGGCCTTCTAGATGCTTTCAATCATACCACTTCCTGTACTGAATGCAAAATTAGTCATGATTCCTTCCCGCTTTTATTGACTTTTGAATTAAAATTAATTTTCATAAAATGTAGGACTGCAGATTGAGTATCTATTAGTTTTCTGGTATGAGTTTTAGACCTGGCTTGCTTTGCCATTCATATATGCCCCATCGGTTTTTATTTGGGGTTTAGATTCTACTGCAGTTAATCATATTTAAGCTCCATTTATAGAGACTTTGATGAGACAGCAGAAATGTCAAAAGAGGAGAAGAAATCATGAGATGCTATGGTCTTTTGATTTCCAATTGAAAGTAGAGGTTAGTTATAAGTCAGAGCTAATGAAAGGATGGTTCATAGTTGCAAGAAGCTTGCTAAAGTAGAATAGGGGAATCTTACTGAGATTATACTCTTTCTTTTAAAACTTCCATGGCTACTGTATGATTTTAATAGGAAAATCATGTTGTGAAATATACTTAATATATAAAATAGTTAACTAAAAATGAGGATCAAAAAGAAAGATGAGTTAAGTAAAGGGCCTTGTAATCAGGCAGCCTGGCTTCCAATCCTAGCTCTTCCCCCTCAGGAAACTTAATATCTCTGAACCTCAATTTTATTATTTGTAAAATCAGAGATTGTTTTTAATGTACTTACTTTGTTGGGCTGTTTTATATATTAAATAAGATAATAAATATAAAATGCTTAGTAAAATCTCCACTCACAGATGTTGATGGCAATATATTGCCAAGAGGATTATCATTATACACAACCTTATTGAGGGGCAATTTAGGGAACTATTTTCCTCCGGAAAATCTTTTATTCCATGGACTACATAATAACCTTCTGTTATTATTTTAAGATAGTGCTCTTTCATGAAAATATTTTAATAAACTGCGAATAGATTTAGCTACTTTAAAATTTATTTGTTGAGTTTTGAAGGATCGCTCAATTATTTTTATTATGTGCAATTTGTGAAGGTGAAAATTATTGAATTTGGTTATTTCAGAGGCCATGAATATCTAAGAGAAATGCATCATATCTTAGGGAAGTTTATGGTACAAGGATGCTGTGGTCTGTCATGGTAAGTGGTTTAATTTCAAATCCAGCCTAAGAATTTCCATTTTATATCCATGTTTTCTGATTGAAAGCTATTAACAACAGTTCATAAGTGTATTCTAGAACTACTTATGTATCTAAGAAAGACTTATCTATCCCTTTTATCAGAAGTAATTTTCAATGATATCAAAAGACAGTAGGTCACATAAACATCGAGCTTTTCCAGAGTTTGTACTTTAATTAACAGACTGTAAGCGAGAAGGGAATGCAGAGACTGAGACTATAGACCTCACCCACTCTGCCTGGTGAACGCCCTCTCCTGCCTCCCACCCTACCAGACCTTATTTTCTTCTATTTGCTCCTTGGAAGTCTGAAGGGGTGTACTGTTACAGAGGGTCATATCTGAGATCCAAGGAGTTATGGAAATGCTGCTTTTGGAGTTTATGAAAGCATGGTAGCATATTGAAATCTCTTAGGAGTCCTGCAGTAAAGCAAATCATTTGATCCAGTGTTTTCCTCTTTTCGTGCATAATAGTTATGCCTTGTATCATTTGTGTTTGATGAAAATGTTTTAGAAAACTTTGTTCTGGATTACAGTTCCTTGGCCAGAAGCAAGAAAAACCCTGAAATTGTTTTTAACAAAGTCCTTAGAGTTGATTTGTAATGAGAAGAATTGGGTTTGAGACTTTAAGCTCAATTTTACAGCCTGGTAACATTAAATAAGTTATTTCATTTCTCCAAGTCTCAGTTTCTTTTTCTATAATAGCATAAAATACCTAATATTTGTCTACAGGTTTTTATAAATATTAAGTTAACATATATGAAAATTATATATAAAATAATGGATATTTACTGATTCAAATATTTTCTTCATAGATTTATTGAGCTTTATTTAATATGCATATCTTAATGATCTTAGGTCTCCACTGTCTCATCCCATGATTAATTAGAATTAGGAAAAATAACTAGAAAAGTATTGAGGCATTTATGGAGCAGTGACAATAAGAGCAGCAATTTCAAAATTGAAAAGCTGACTGATTTTATTGATACAAGGCATAATAGTTCATGATTATAGTTCATTGAGAAATGGTTAAGTGATGATAGGAGTCCTTCATTCAAAAATAGAGTATTATGTTTTAGGAAAAATACTACAAATGTGGTTTCTTTTGATCAAGATCTCTTTTGTTATCTCTCTTTGAACATCTGCCTTTTGCAATGAAGTCACTAAGTACTGAGACCTCTAATTTTCTGCTGAACAAAATTTTCAGGATTAGTTGGCTGATAATTTATTTATTTGAAGCAATTTCTTTCTCCAAAAAATTCTATGTTAATGGTGTACTCTTTTAAAAATATTATTGTCAAAGAACTTAATGTCTGTTTATATGGATTACATATATAATATAATATATAGCATGTATAACTATAAATAAATATAATTCTATATTGTGACATTCTATTTGTGGCAAACTATTCAGTGAAAAGAGCAGGCTACCAAATATATAAAAACATATATTTAAAAAAATATGTACACAAAAAAATCTGGTAGAAAAAAATTATCCAAAAAATTAGTGTTGATTTCATTTGGAGAGTGAATTTATGGTTAGTTTTAATCTTATTATATTTGCTTATCTTTATGTTCCAATTTTTATACAATCCATGAGAAATTCAATATGGACTATTTCATGGCAACATAACCAAAAATCTTCAATATGCTCTTTCTGACCGTCTTGTTTATTTGTACTTCTATAATAAAATACCACAAACTAGAAGGCTTATAAACAACAGAAATGCATTTCTTGTTGTTTTGTAGGCTGGGAAGTCGAAGGTCATGCATTGGCAGATTCGATGTCAGTGAAAACCCGCTCTCTGGTTTATAGGTGGTGTCTTCTCCCTGGTGTCTTCTCCCTGTGTCCACACATGGTGGAAGGGGACAGAGATCTCTGTGGGTCTTTTATAAGAACACTAATCTCACTTACGAGGGCTCCATCCTCATGACCTAAACAATTCTTAAAGGCCACACCTCCTAATGACATCATATTGAACATTAGGATTTCAATATGTGAATTTGGGTGAAACTCATACATTTAGTCCATATCACTGACCAAAACAACTAAGTAGAACAGATGGTAGCCATCATTTGAAAGCCACTCAGGAGAATGAAATGTGTGTCATTTGGCTGCCAGGATTCCTCTCTTGTCCTCTGCCTACCCATCTCATGAGTGTCACAGTCTCTGAGGAGATGACAGACTGTTATGCCTCTAATCAATAAAGTTCTTATCTGAATACATTTTCTAAAGATGAAGCCATATACACCAACAAAAATCTAAAGCCCTTTAATCTTGACATCCCACAGGACTTTTGAAGAATTTCCAACTCCTGTTTTTAAATAGTTGGGCAATGTGAATAAAATAAAAACAGAGTAGTAAGGACCTTGTAATGACTGTAAATAACTTTGTAGATGGTCTTTCAACTTGGCTTTGCAAGCAAACATGACTCTACACTTTTTAATGATTATCTAGTATTGATGCCGTACTATTGATGACATAGTAGGGATATAAAAAGTTATCAGTATATAATCTCTTACAGATAAATCTTGAAAGGTACCAGGGACTCATCAAATATCATATGTGAAACACCATAATTAGAACATAACCCATGAATATAACCCAGTTGAGACTGCACTTAACTCTAGTAAGAGATAAATGACATAATCAAAACGCACATGGTCCATAAGAAACTTTTGTCATTCTCCTTTATTCAGACTTTCTTTTGTCAGAAGGAACAAGATCTCAGGCTAAAAGTTATTTTCTCGAAGCTCCTACAGAGCACTCCGCTATTGGTAATTGTGTTTATATTAATGATGAAGAAGTTGGGAAGATTCTTGAGTTTATATCACTGTGAGATTATTAATTCCTTTAAGGTTCTTGTGATTTGTTGCTCTTAGAAAATTAATGAATTATTTATACTACACTAGTATAAAGCCTTAGGGCCAGTAGGCTAATTATTGGTCACATGTGGAAAGACAGACTGTTCCCTTAAAGCTATGCATCTCAAAAGGTGGTTAGTTTCCAAATGCAAGCAAATTATATGACTGCATAATTAAAAAAAAAATAAACAGGTATTTTGATGCCTTTTTATTGATTATCAAAGAGGAATTAAAAATCCAGTGCTACTGAAAACATTGCCTTAGGGTTCTATGCAGAGGTTTCTATTCTTCTCATTCTCTTTTATTTGTTTTTGCTGATTAGCCAGATGAAATGTGAATTTGCAACAGTAACCCCAGTCAGAGATGGCCAAAAGGATGCACAGTCTACAGATTCTCCTCTTCCTTAGCTCACTTGCTTTGCTTTTCTGTTGCTTTCCTTGTATCTCCTTTTTTTACTGATTGATTGTTAATTTTTTTTTTCTGGCCTCACACTACCTTTTATTAATTTTCTAAGTGTTTCTTCTATGTCCTTCTTTTTCTCCCCATTGCTTTTTCCCATCGTGATTCTCATATTTCCCCCTTACATCACCCTGAAAGCACCATTTTCTTAACTGTCTCCTCCAGCAGTGCCTAGTAGTTTTTCCTTTCTTTTCCTCATGATTGTTTTTTTTTGTTCCATCTTCTCTCCTTATGACCCCTACGGAGTCACTTTTACACTTCATCCCTGTGCGGATTGAAATTCATTTATATTTCTCTGGTATTGGCAGCAGAGGGGAGTTTTTTCAGGGCAGGGGACATGAGGTACTGTATCACTTGTGTCCTCCTTAGCTGTGACCTGGTTTCTTTCCAGAATCAGGAATCAGTCAGTGTTCAGCAGAGGTGAATTTCAATTGCAGGGGCAGGGGTGACATGTGAGGCCTGCTGTGGTAGGTGAGGTGACAGGGAATGGACAGATGCAGATATGTAGGACCTGGGCTATTTAGGTGTATTTCATTGCTGAAGAGCACCATGCCCTCTATAATAAGGCATAGTTATAATCCCCGTCCACTCCATCATTCAATTTATGCCAGGTATTATTGTTAAATTAATTTACTAAATTTGCTGCCTTTAACTTTCCTCTCTTGAAACCCTTCAGAAACTCCGGTTAGTCCTTTGTGCAAACCTTACTCCTAAGAACCTTGTTCAGACCAGATGAAAGTTTTGACTCCCTCTATACTTCGAATTCCAACTTTTCTTCCTTCTCTCACTCATATCCTTAGATATATATATTTATTTGACCTTTCTTCCAGTACCCTTTTCATGCCCAGCTTTCCAGAAGGATTCAAACAGCCCCATCCATAATCTCCCAAATTTCAGCACCCTGTTAAAGCTTAGCTTTAACTTTACGCTTTTCCTATATATTAATTTTTATCCCATCTTCCCTTCTCTCTATTATTATAAACTCTGTGCCTAAACTTTACATCCATCCTTCCTATGTCTAATAAATGTTAACTGTTCGTGAGGATATAATTTTAATTTAAAAAAATTTTATGATTAAAACAATCAGTGCTTCTACTGATATGTATAATAAAGTACTATAAATAAAGAAGGCAGTGATCTTGGAGGAATTTTATAATGTTATGTTTAAATTTTAAGGAATAAATATTCTTATACTTGCTCCTTTCGTAGAAAAAAGTGCCAGGAAAAAACCACATTCTTTGTGACTGGGCTCTCTATCGAAAGTCTTGATGTCCAGTCCTCCTTTTAAGTGCTTTAAGAGAATGTCTTTCAGAGCTGTCTGTCAGTGTAACAGTACAATAGTCCTTGTGGATGGAGATGCTTTTTCTGTTTTAGGTACCTTTTGTTTTTGGCCTATGGTATAATTTTCTGGACTGGTTTTTGGATACTATCTTTAAAGTCAAAATCAACTAGATATTTCAAGTACCATAATGAATAGTTGCTAGGAGAAACTGATGTTTTGGGCCCTTAATTAGGCATGTAAATAGACACATTTCCTATAATAACCATGTCCTTCTCAGAAAGTGTGTTCTAACAACTACAGCTGAGTGGGCAGTCACCCATGTGACCTACTCCAAAACAGCCACAGCTTGACATTAGCAGTCTGTTTGGACAACTGGCATACCACCATTAGGTTCTCTCCTATAAGTTTGGAGTTGGGACACAGTGACTTTCCATAGTTTGTATTTAAATTTATAAAGGATATTAAGCTAGAATTGAGAATAGCAGTCTTTGACTCATACATAAATAGGAAGATAAATCTGCACAACACAGAGGGGAAATAATAGACACATGAAGACAAAAGTGGACCTTGTGGTATGAAGAATAGAGACCAAAGCAGGCAGAGTGACAAACCGAAAGAGAGACAGACATACATACAAAGAAATACAGAAATAGAGGGAGATAACAGAAGGGAGACAGACAGACAGACAGACAGACAGACAGACAGACACTCTAGGGTCCCAGACCCTAATGACTCTCCAGTTCCTAATTGCACAGCCACCTATTCCCTCCCACCCCACCACCCTTGACAAACACAATGAGGACAGAGGCAGAGCCCTTTGCACTGAAGCCGAGTTGATTTTGTTCTACTTTTGTATCCAAAAATTTCTAGCGTAAAATAGAATCTATGCATATCTAACTCAGAATAACTTGCTTCATAACAAATCCATGTTCCTGCCGTGACTTAAGGGTTCATTGGTTCTGTCTCTGTATCAGTAAGTTGCCAAAGCACATTAGCAGTCATTGCCATATTAAATCAATAATGGGGACTTTTTTTGCTGAATGATATGGAAACATTACTGCCAATTTTTGTAATGTGGAGTGCTTTATTATGTATCCTGTAGTAGGTTTTCTTAAGGGTCAAATAAATTTGTTTTGTTTTGAACAGTTAAGGCTATTCTCTCTCTCTCTCTCTCTCTCTCTCTCTCTCTCTCTCTCTCTCTCTCTCTCTCTCTCTCTCTCTCCCCCTGGTAGATTTAAATCTTTTCTTCTTTTTTTTTTCTCTGAAGACCAAGAGATAGTTGGTTAGTTCTCCAGGTTTGAACGCTGTGTCAATGAGGCCAGTCTTGCAGTATGAGGATAGAAAGCCAACCACTTTGTATTTGTGGTTACTCACCGCTCACTGCCACGACAGCTGGCCAGCTCTCCTAGAGATGTTGCTCTACGGTTCATAAGGCACTAGGTGCAAATAATCCATCTTAGCTACGGATAAAACAACTCATATTATTAGACCAAAAACATCATTTTTATATTTGCAGTTTAGCATACCTTTGTGACTTAGAGAAAAGTCATGCAAATAGTGCAAGTAAAATGAGGAATCGTCATACAGAATTTAGAAACAGAAACAAATAATACTTTTCCTTTAAGTCTTTCCCAAGTCCCCATATTCATTTTAACTTAAAATGAACAATAACTCCTCTCAAACAAATGTTTTAGAAAACCTAAAAATAGGTCCACTTCCCTGTGGGTTCTAGATAAGTTCTCTTTACCAGTTTGTTGCTATGTCAGTCTGGATTCTTCAGAGAAACAGAAAAAAACTGATGCTCAATCTCTTGTTTCTCTCTCTCTCTCCTCTGTCTATTCATCATTTATCTATCTATCTATCTATTATCTATCTATCTATCTATCTATCTATCTATCTATCTATCTATCTATCATTATCTATCTATTGATCATCTATCTATCTATCTATCTATCTATCTATCTATCTATCTATCATCTATCTATCATCTATCTATTCTCTCTCCTTCTCTCTCTCTCTCTTTCTTCATCGATCATCTATAATCTAACTATATCTACGTAATTGTGGACTGCAAGTCTGGAATCTGTAGGGCAAGTTAGCAGTCTGGGAATTCTTGGTAAGAACTGATGCTAGATTCTTGAAGCAGAATTTCTTCTGCAGGGAAATCTCAGTTTTGTTGACAAGGCCTTTCCATGACCTGATTGAATAAGGTCCATCCAAATAATCAAAGATAATCTCCTGTACTTGAAGTTGCTGATTGTAGATGTTAACCAGATCTAAAATACACCTCCACGAAAATTCCTTAAAAAAGTTTTTTTTAGATATCTGAATACTAAAGCCTAGGGCAGTTGACACACACAAAAATAACCATCATAGTCTCTAAATCTAATCGTTATCTTACACATGCTGACTGGTAGAATCCCAGCTCTCCTCTTTTAAAATGTCTTTGGAATACCTAAGAGGAGAAAATTTGATTCACACTTATTCGAACTGCTGTACCTGACTATTCTCATCTCCTGGTGTCTCTTAGCTTCCATGCTGCACCCGTCTTCGAATATCTGGAACTGTAATGAAATCCCTCACCCTCTGCTCAGTCTGCCCGTCCAGAACTGCTGAATCTTTGACCTTGAGAAACTCCTTTCCCCACTGCCCATTCTGTCTCCTCTGACTTCTGCCAGTTCTTTGGCTGGTTAGATTTTTTACCTGGTGAGGTGACCCTAACTTCTTTATCCCCATAGGACTTGAAAACTTGTGGCCTTTGCTTGATTGAGTTTCTGCAGATTCTTATAAAAAATTATTATGAGAGTGATACGTACCTCAGTGAATATATTGGACTCCCCACGAATCCCCACTATTCTCATTCTGTAGCTACAATACAATCACTCCTTGCCAAATGGACTAGATCACTCCAACAATATTATAAATCTCCTCTATGCATATCAATTCATTGACATAAAAACCCTAAATTGATAAGCTGTATACTTAGCTTCCAATATAATGGAATTGTGACTTCGTTCACCATTGGAACTATTATTCTCTTAGGAACTCATAATTCTAATTTTGTGGAACCCAGGAGTGCAAGAACAAGAGGCAACTTTTTCAATAACAGAGATTTCAGATTTAGTATCACATGGCTACTCCCACTTCCACCTTTTAGTTCCTGGACCTGGCTATGGGGAGAGTAGTGTAGAGTGGAGAAACTCTATCATTGATTGGTCACTGGTTTAAAGTGCCCTAATCCCACCCTCCTCAGCTGGTGCCATAGCTGAACCTTCATTCAGACATATACTTCTAGGTAATGAAACATGTTGTAAGGCCAGTCACTTCCATAAACATAGGCCCATTTGCTACATTTGTTGAATTGCTTAGTTGAGGCTTATGTTTTGTGGTATACATATCAGTGAATAAGGAACAAATAAGAAATCATATTAGATTCCTAAGGCCACCATAATAAATTACTACCAATTAGTGCCTTGAAACAACAGAAATTCATTCTTGCAGAGTTCTGGAGGCTAAAAGTTTGAAATCCAGGTATCAGAAGGGCCATGATCTCTCAGGGGTCTAGGGGAGAATTAGTTCCATGCTATTAGTTTCTGGTATTGCTGACATTCCCCATCATTCCCTGATTTATTGCTGTAGAAGTATAATCTCTGTCTCTATTGTCATATGACACTCTCTCTTGTGTCTTCATACCATTTTCTTATAAGGACATAAGTCAAATTAGATTAAGGGCCCTCCTTACTCCAGTATAACTTCATCTAAACTAGTTATAACTTCAATGACTATTTCTAAATAAGGTTACATTCTGGGGTACTGGGAGTTAGGACTTTAACAAAATTTTTTTTTCAGGGGTGGGATGGGGCACAAGTTAACCTATAATAGTGTGCTAGAGAAACGTTGTAGACCAGAAGGTCAGTCCATATCTGGGATAGGTATTTAGGTTTCCAAAGACAAAATATCTCCTCTACTCCCAAATGTAAATGATTTGATGTATTCAACCTTCCTTTAGGGAGCTGACTGGTCTCCTTAGAGGATGGCGCCATGTCCCAGTTCATCATTGACCTCTATGTTTGGTAGGCTGGACACGTAGCAATCATAATAGCCACACCAGATTTGAGGAGACAAAGTTCATGTTGCTGAGCCCTATGTGTATAAGCTACAAACTTGTTACCATGGCCATTTTGAGCAAGCGCTGAACTGACAGGGTAAGGAGCCTAAATAGTTTTTGCAATAAGGATCACACAGTCTTTCTGATTATTAAGAGACTCCTCTGCAGTAGATGCCCTCTGATGGGCTTTTACATAGGAAATGGATATCTTAATATTCCACTACTATTCCAAGAACTCTATGTATATAACTCTTCCCTAGAACTCCTGTCACCAATCCTCTAATCTCATTTTTCAATCTTTGATAGCACAAGCATAGCACTAGCTTCTCCCAGGAGTCATTATGAATCCACATAGTAGACTATCTCTCCCTCCCACACAAAGTACAAAACCCAATGTACTACATTTAAAATTATGCCTACTCGAGTATTTCCCTTTAAGACTGTCTTTCAGACTGCCATGAATGAGACCAAAGTGTAGCAACTATCCACTTCTGGCTGTGGTCAACATCCAGCAAGCACTTTGGTAATTTTTCCTCCTTGGCTAATAGTCATAGATAACTTCCCCTGAGGCCACAGGTGTGGGTTGAGGGACTGCTGACACAATAATAGGAGTAGGAACTTTGAAATCTGATTCTGTTCAAAGGTATTATTTGAATTTTCTGGATCTCCTCAGACTCTATTAGGCATAGTTCATTTCCATTTAATTATTCAGTGCTGCTGCACACATCTATCTTTAGACTTGGTTAACCAAGTAATAACCAATTTGTGATGAGCAGCTCAACTCACATAATCCCCTGGTCATGTGCTCAGGTGTTGTTGTTGGTTGTTGCTCCAAGTTTCAGTAGCAAGCTACAGATAGCTTTATAAATAGTTGCTTGTAGAAGAGGGTTTGGATTTGTCCAGAATGTCAGTCTATACCATTTTACCTATTGAGACATTTGGGAGCCCCCAATAGGTGTTTCTATTGTAACAGAGAGTTCAAGTACGATTTAGATATTCTAGCTTATGAAGTTCTAGAGGTGGGGGAGCTTGCACTGCAACCTAGACCTATTGCTAATTCTTTCTTGCTCTGAGCAATGATTAAAATGAGTTTTCTTGTGGATTACTCCTGAAATGGGTTACAGCAGTGTTGCCAAATGTGATATATGCTTCCTTTAAAATACGAAGACTTACACAAAATGTGGTGCCTCTTTCTTCACAATAGGAAGTTCAAGGCGTTATTAATTGTTTCTCACTTTAGAGGGAATATCCACACATGGTGTACATGAAAGCATTACTAGAATTTTTGCATTTGGCATTTGTGAAGTTTATCTTGTACTCAGTAACACATAATTTTTCTTAGACATCTAGGTGCTTTTGGCCTCCTGCTCATTAGGTCCAATTAGCACAATGTCTTCAATTAATGAATCAGAGTGATGTTTTCTGGGATTTCAACAAGATCAAGATTCTTCGGACTATATTATAACAGGATCAGGAAGTCGACATAGTCGTGATGTAAGACACTGAAGGCATAATTCTGTTCCTACACTCAGATAAAGATGAACTGCTTCTGATGGTCTTTACGAATTCAGGAGGAAGAAGAAAAGGCATGACAAAACAAACCACTTTCTAGATCAATAACTATACTCCAGGGGCCAGCAGCTGTGCTATTTGCCAGCAAGGGGACTACATTTAGATCAACAGCCATAGCTGTGGTACCAACAATTCAGGGCCATTCGAAAGCATCCATTTGGCTTTTGTACCAGCCAACCTGAAGAGTTAAATGAGAATGGGATAGAAATTACCACCCCTCCTTCTTTCCATCATTGATAGTAGCACAAATTTCTGCAGTTTTTCCAGGGTATTGCTTTCTGCTTACTGTTTGACAAAGGAAATTCCAGGGGCTCTACTTGGCTCTGCCCATCATAACAACATTTACTACATAGGTCAGGGAACTGATGTAAGAATGTTCTAGTTGTTAAGTGGGGCTATTCCAAGTATCCAATCAGGAGCATGGGAAATAGCCACTAAGTAGCCCATAGTCCACTGAAGGTGGAGATGGGCCAGGACCCACTTATTTCCTGACTTTGTGCTCACACTGATTAGTACTTAGTTGTGGCCCATAACTAATAACTCCTAGTTGGTACAGTTACTTCTCTTTTCCAGTTCACTGTACCAGCTAAATGACCATGGATCTTTTGGGGGAAGGTTTGGAAGATTTACAGTGTGTCTTTGTGTCTACATTTTATGGTAATTCCTTAAAAGAAACTAGCCTTCATAGCAAAAGGCTCCGGGTTTTTTGAACTGGTAAGAAGCCATGATTCCCACTGTAGCAGTTTGATTTAGGTGTTACCTACCAGAGGAAGAATTGGTCTGATAATATTTAAGAAGGCTGACAATTTATTTCATTCCTAAGATTTTCACAAAAATGTATTAGCCACAACAATATATCCATATGGATCAAAACACTTGTGTTGCCATATCTGTCATTGTGGTTTATTGCAGTAACTATGTCAATCTTGTCCCCGAACTGAGCACTGCCACCCGGTCTCTACCACTCCAAGACACCATTATTTCAATGAGATAGGAAGTCCAATTTTTCAGTAACTCTCTGGCCTACATCGGATAACTATGATAGAACATTTTGGGGATACTAGTTTTCACTACCAAAGTGTTCTTATTACTGTGGAGAAGAAAGTATAATAAGGGTAGGTCCACTCTATCATCCCCACTTCCCTATGTCTTTGTTTCATTCTTCTTAATCACATAGAAGTCTGAAGATTTTAATCTACTTTCTGTAGGTCATCATCGAGTCTAGGCTTCAAGCAAACTGTTAGAGCCTATCCCCGGTGTTTCAGCTGACATAGCATACCTAGAAAGCTAGGTAAACTTTTTCATATTAATAAATCCTTCTTGCACTACTCTCATATTTTTAAATCCTTGATTGAGCTCCTACAGAATCTATTTCTAAACATGTTTCCCCCTCTCTCCCATTTCCTGACTCTGAAAATTGGCAAGGCCCAGTTACCCCTTGGGAGTAGAATCTATCTTATCCTGGAGAATATTTTGCAATTTCCCTTCTGGCTATAGAAGCAGTGAAAGTTGGTGGGGTTAACTTTGAGGATAATGGGAATGTCCTAGCCAGGAAAGTGCTCCAGGTGAGTCGCTCCAACCTGTCTGAGAAAAGCAGTTTTCTCAGACAGGTTGGAGCGACTGCTTCAGCAAGCAAAGAAGATTCTGGGGCTTTCAGGGTTTGAGTTAAGAACCTCATTTAAGTTTCAGGTTTCTGCTTTTTCAACCACTGCATTATTATTATTACGAGTCCCTCTGATTATAGGTAGAATCTTGCTTACAAAAATGTGGACCCATGAGACTTGGGATATTAATCTTAATTTTAATTTGAACTCTTAAAGCCCATTGAATGTATATATTTAATAAGTATTGCGACTCTGCAACCCGTACTATCAAGTCATAGTTCTGATCTTCAACTATCTGTTCTACATCTACATGAGATAAGAGATACATTTTAAAGCTGATTAGAACATTTTTGGTCCTCCATCATGCCTTGAGTTGAGAGTTTAAGGCACCAAGTTTGTATTTTTATTTTTATAAACTCTCCAATAGAGTGAGAAGCAGCTTATAACCTATCGCCATGACAATCAAATGACATACGTACTTAATCTCCTGAAGACTTGCCCTCTATTAGTTATTCTTCTACTTTCTCCTACCTGTGTAGAACCCATCTGTAAGTTATAAAATAATGTGTGTGGAATCAGCACTAGAATTTTGACCTGAGAGCCTGTTTCTTGAGGCTACTCCTGGAACTGTATCAGCTAGGGGCCCAGCAAGAGACAAAAGGCACACTGATGGAATTCTGAGGATAATTTGATGAGAGTACTCAGAAGAGATGTGTGGCGTTGGGTAAGATAACAAACAAGAGAAGCTGAGGTACCTCAGAGTAACAGCAGTGGAAGGTGTTGTCATCTGTAAACCCTGGAGGAGGGGCTGCCTGGCCAAAGCTGTGGTCAGAGAGAATTGCATCCACTGTTAGAATCCTAGATTGAATCAGCCATGACCAAGTCAAGAATAACCCTGACCTCTTTCTTTTCCCTCTTTCTGATTTCCTACTGTGTTTCCCATTAACTATAGCAGTATAGTTTGTAGGAATCAGCCTTTCCAGCATATACAGAATACAACAGAGAATGGATCCAGGTCAGAGGAGGATGAGGAGTGGCAAATGGAGAATAATTAGTATGGAGGTGGTAGTGTGTGTGGGTGGGGGCAGTGTTGGCAGCAGTGGGCATGGTAGGAGCTGTCTATGCAGTAGTAGTGAATTCAAGGACCATCTCCTATTGTATTCAGAAATACCATTCACTTTTAATATTGCTCCTGTTAGAGAATATGTTATTTTAGACTGATTATCTTACCCTAGCAATTTGTTTCCATACTACATCCCACCCCAGTGTGTCAGAAATTCTTTACTGTGGGACTCCATGTTCCCCAGACAAATCAGGAAATATGGCAGAAACTGTTTAAATGTCTCTAAGAATTCTCAAAAAGTTAAGGTGATTGTGCATGGTCATAGAATCTGAAAGCTTCCAGAGAGATTGTTGCCTAGTGTCTCTGAGCCTGAGCCAAGATAACCTATTAGAGTAGTGAAGTCAAAAAAAAACTTAAGGTGAGTATTACTTAGAAGCAAAATTAATTTATGTGATTTGGTGTCAGAGAAGCTGAATGTTTTTGAAGAACCATAGGAAGTATAATCACAGTTCTGAGTATTTCTTCCCACACAATTCAGTTACAATACTTCAGATATCACATTTGATTTCAAATGTCTGAATTACAATAAATTACTGGAGGCATTTGCTGGAAGAAATGGTGGTAGAAAGGAAAAATATGCAATTAAATAAAAGGAAAAAATCTTGCTAGTCAAAAATATTAACCCTCCCCCCCCCAAAAAAAGTGAAAAAGATTAATGGCTTTTTACTTTGTAACTGGAAATGAATTTTTACCCCAATAGTCATAAAAGTATAATGTGTTTAAGACACATATTAAATGCCTATAGGGAAACTATATCTTGGATGTAAGAAAAATGACTAAAAATAGGCACTCCTGTACCAGTAACATAATTTTTTCTTGAGGAAAAAAGTCAATGATACATAGGCAGTGAAGGGGGTGTTGATTGTCATGTCAAGAATGATTTGTTTATTCATAACTGTATATCCCTTGCTATGATGTATCCCTTAGCTCTTTGAAGGTGAAAATTCAAACTCTGGATAGAGCTGCAAATGAGGAAACAGGAACCTTTACTGTCCTTCCATTCCTATAAGTAGAGCAAATTTAGCTGTGTGTTGCTAGAGGCAAGTTAGCTGAACTTGAATAACCTTTACATTGATTGCTATAGACGTTCAGGTACAACTGCAAAGTTTTTATCTGAGGTGTTGCAGTTTTACACAGTGTAGGTTTTTGGTCATTGTGTCAATATACATTGCTTGCCTCTGACTATCTCTATTTGAGTAACTGCTTTAAATAGAAAGTGGCCTTTCTTGAGTTACTGGATTTCTCATCGCTACGCCATGGGGCGAACATGCAAACTTTAAAGCCAGTTGACCTGGGTTTGATTCTTCTGCTTACTAGCTGTGTGACATTGGGCACATTTTAACTCCTATGAGCCTTGGTTTTCATTTCTGTAATATGGGAATATCGATGCTTATCGCAATGTTCTGAAGGTTAAGGGAGATATATTTAAAGCACCTAACATTGCTGGCACATAGTGGGGATTCAATAAATAAAAGTTGCTGTAATTCTTCATTGTCTTCTTCTTTCTCAAATGAGGAATTAATATACTGCCCCTGGGGAGTAGAGTGATGGTGCTTCCAGGAGAGAGTGTGTTGGCAGAGCAGGGACTTGTGTCATTTGCCAGGGTTAGATACCATTTACCTAAAGCAGCTTCTTCATTTCTACTTCTCGGAATAGACTGATTCAGTACCCCCTGAGGACTTTAACTTCTTTCCTAATAAATGAAAAGTTTGAATCTGAAGTCAGGTAACATTTTGCCTTAAAGCATTGTCTTAAATAGATTTTTCTTTTCTGCTTAAAAGAAAGGCAGGAAAGATTTATTATAAATACTCCCAGGAGAACTCTTCCAAAATACTTCCCCTTATAGAGGTAGTCACAAAAATGGGCACTGAATGCTGCCTTGGAGATTTGTAAAGTGCCAGCAAAACCATTTTTTGTATGTCTGTTAGTGAATTTGAGATGCTTTGAGTATGCTAAAAAAACCTAAAACACATTAGATTAAATTAAAATCCACATGTGAAGATATGAGTATAATTCATTAAAAAAACCAATTACTAAAAAAGAGATATGTATTAGAAAGCTGATAAGAAAGTCAGATATATTATGTAGTTTTATAGTTCATCTTTAAGGCTAGTATCTCTCTAAGATACTAGCTTTAATCATCATTTAGTTAACTTTCATTTATATTACATTTGGCTTAAGTAACATTTTGAATTTAATTCAGAACTCATAAATAAGATTTTATTTTACTCTTTTTTGGAAATCTTTGAAAATATTCTTTTAATTTTGGGGTGTGCTGGAGATAAAAATAATAAACAGGAATTTTGCCTTTTTTAGATGACTTTTTCTGTCTCGAAGTTTTAAGTGGTTTTTGAATTTTTGAGGAATACAAGAGCTTGCAGTTCGCAGGCTTGCTTCATCTATACCCTAAACTCTACCAACTGCTTGATATTATTGAGGAGTGCTATATATATATATATATATATATATCTTCTTTTTAAGTTGACTTCTTTGAAACTTAATAATAGCAAATAAACGTCAGGAAATGTTAGTTCCCTTTATGAAATATGGTTACTTGTTTCTTTTATAGTTTAATAATCCTTATCATCAGTATAGACTGGCAAATCAAAAAGTATACTGAATGTGGCATACAGAAACTCCTAATTTCTATTCCTGGTGATTCAATTTATTTAACATTGAAGGCTTGTACAAGTCACTTACATTTTCTGATTCTCAGTTTTCTTATCTGTGAAATGGAAGTACAAACTCCTGCCTGTGGTGGCTGTGGTTGATTTATTGTCAGCATTCATTTCTAACCTCTCCTGCTTAGCTTGTCCTGCAGAGACTGAAAAGCTAAAATGACATATTTTCCAGGTTCCCTTGCTGCTAAGGTTTAGAAGCAAATTAGATCCCATCATTTAAAAGTATTTATTCAAGATTTATAACGAGAAATATGGAAGCCATCTTCCTGCAGCTTTGATTTTTATCAAAAGCAACGTTCCAGTTTCCAGCTCTAGTTAGGAGCTTTCTTATTTTCAGGCCACAGCAATAGTCAAGTGTTCCTTACTTATTAGTGCCGGTGGTGGCCTCTTGATTCTTACTTTCAGACAGTAGCAGAATCAGTAGCCCTCCCAGTGTTTCAGTTGTTAGGTGTTCAGGGTCATTCCTGGAGGCCCAGCCTTGAGCCTCCAGGAATACTTTTAGTTATTTTGTAAGCATCTAATGTCTTGTATTAAACTCATTTCTCTTAACACAACTAAAATATTTCTATTTATTACATTAAACTCTAATATTTGGCAAAGTATTCTGAGGATTACATGGAATTAATCATATATTTTAAGTTGCTTTGTTAAAATGCTATATGAACATAGGAATTATTACAATTAACAGATGCTTGTGCACACACACACACACACTCGCACAATTTGCCCTATTATTTGACTGGTGGAATTTTATGAAACACACTTTACAATATGCCCCTTGAAGCTGTAAGAAATTAGTTCAAATGGGTAACTCTCCATAGGGGGAAAAAAATAACTGTGTAATCAATTACATTAAGTTTTCTGCTTACACACCGGCAGTGTGTTAGGACAGAGTGGGTTGCGGTGGGGTGCAGGAGTTTTGCTTAAGCTTCTTGAATAATTTGGGGTCTGGCTGTGCAGGAGCACTGGTCCAGGGGGATTTCCTTGGTCCCATACTCTATCCCTCATCTCAGTTCTCTGTAACTAGAATTTTCTGCTACACTTGTGAATTTGAAGTGTGAAAATCAAAAGTACTGGACTGTTTCTTGTTTTCTTCTTTTTCTTATAAGTGATATCCCTTGGGAAAGTTAGAGTTAGAGGTTTGAAATGGTAAAGGATTAAGCCAATTCTCAGTATCATTGGTTACTCCAAAGTGCAATCCTGCTATATTTCCTGAAAGAAATCAGATTATTCAGTTAGAAAATATGATGATTCTTGAAACATAACAGGAAAGTTACCATGCTAAATCAGCACTCTGGGTGTCAAGGTTTTTGATTTATGATTAGCTTATCTCAGTTAATATAGTTGCCACTCACTTAATATAGCTGCCTTTAATATTTGTGGCTTTGGATTTGTGGTTAGTATGATGAGTCATCATAATTTTTTTCTCATTGTTGGGAAAAATAAGATTTATAATCAGTGGACTGCTCTGATTAAATAATTAATTTTAAAGGAAAGATGTTCCAAGTACTATTGTGAATTGATAAGCATTTGCTAAGAAACAAATGTTAGTTTACATTGAATAAGTACACATATTTTATGCTACTTTATGCACGGAACAAAGTGATGCTGAAGAGGTTTCCCCCCCCCCCCTTTTTTAAGATTTCTCCTTTTTTTTTAAAATTTAGTTTATTAGTTTCAAGTATACAGTACATTGGTTAGACATTAATATAGTTTATAAAATGATCCCCCTAATTGCTCTTTCTTTCCTCTGGCTGAAGAGGTTTCTGATTGCAGCACATGATGCAATTAGAAAGATGTCTTGTAACCCCGATTAACTAACTGCCCAGTGGCTTTAATATCTGGAGGTGTAAAGCACATTTTACTTTACAAATTCTTTCTAGTTTGCCTAATTAAACACGTTTCTCCTAGAAGGAGTTTTTCAAATCCAGACTTAAGCCACACTTATGAATGAGGTGTCTCTATGACTGAATGGTTTTCTCAATGCTTTTGATACATAAATTATTACCCAGGTGAATTAGAGTATCTGGACAGCTGTGAATTTAGGAAATAATTTTTAAAAATGTTTTTATGACTGTAATAATGTTTGACAAGTGTGTAACACTCCTCAGCCTCTGTTAATAGATAGGTATCATCTGCAAGCTAATTTCTATTTTTCTATCACCTATCATTTTTTTAATGTCTCATATCTATAACTGCATCTACATATGTACCTTTAGCAAGAATACTTATTTATTTTTTATTTACTAGTTAAAAATTTTTAATTATAGTTGGCGCACAATATAATATTAGTTTCAGGTGTACAACATAATAATCACACATTTATATAGCTTACAAAGTGTTCAGCGTCATAATACCCATCTGACACCATACATAGTTATTACAGTATTATTGACTGTATTACTTATGCTGTATTTTACAGCCTCATGATTATTTCATAACTACTAATTTGTATTTCTTAATCCCTTCCCCTTTTTCACCCACCCCCTCTATCCCCTCCCTTCTGGCAGTCCTCAAAATGTACTCTGTATCTATGAATTGATTCTGTTTTGTTTGTTATTTTGTTCTTTAGATTCCACATATAAGTGAAATCATATGGCATCTGTCTTTCTCTGTCAGGCTTACTCCACTCAGCATAATACCCTCTAGGGCCATCCATGTTGTTGTAGATGACAAGATTTCATTCTTTTTTTTTTTTTATGACTAATATTTCATTGTATATATGCACCACCTCTTCTTTACCCATTAACCCATTGATGGATACCCAGGTTCCTTCCATATTTTGACTATTGTAAATAGTGCTGCAATGACCATATGGATTCACAGGTCCCTTTGAAGTAGTATTTTGGGTTTTTCAGATAAATACCCAGAAATGAGATTACTGGGTTTGTCTGATATGAGTATTGCTATACCACTACTGTTGGTTCCTCTTAAGATATTTATTAATTCAATTATTGTATTCTTCATTTCTGACTGGTTCTTTTGAATGTTTTCTATCTTCATTGTTGTGTTTTCCATATCATAAGAGAGGCTAATTAGTTGTGAGGATTGGCTGTGACTACAGTGGAGGAGCTGTTGTGCAGGGGCTGAACATACGAAGCAGGATTCGCTTTAGCAGGGCTCTGGTGCCTGCCCAGTCTGCCCTTGGGGTGTGTCGTTCTCTGATGTGGCATCAAGTAGAGCTCAGAGAGAGTGAGTCCATCAGTGGGTAAGTCGGAGTGCAGGCTCTTTAAGGGGAATGCCTGGTACTCCAGCAGCCTTCTGCCTCACTCAGCCACAAGCTCTGCTAGTTTTCACAGCCATCAGTGGGTAAGTCGGAGTGCAGGCTCTTTAAGGGGAATGCCTGGTACTCCAGCAGCCTTCTGCCTCACTCAGCCACAAGCTCTGCTAGTTTTTCACAGCCATATTTTATCTTCCTGGCCCTGGAACCCTGGGCTGGGGAGCCTGGTGTGGAGTCGAGACCCCTTTTTTCTCTGGGGGCACCTTTGCAGCCAAGATATCCCTCCTGATTCTTAACTGACACATATGGGTATGGGAATAATTTATTCTGTATCTCTGCCCCTCCTACCAGACTCGAAGTGGTTTTTTCTGTAAGTCCTTCATTGTAGGTGATTTTGAATGATGGTTATTCTGTAGTTTAGCTGTAATTTTAATGTAGTAGTGAGGGGAGGCAAGCACAGTGTTTACTTACTCCTCCATCTTTACCTGAAGATCTGTAGCAATAATATTTATAAATATGTATATAGAGAGATACATATATGTAGAAGAATGAAATTTGAAATAATGATGTGTCATATTAACGTGAAATATCAATCAACATTTACTAATTTCTTGTTCTTCATGGCTATCCCCAATGTAGATTATGTTTTCCTGTGGAATAGGAAGGGGCTTTTGAGATTGAGCACATCTGTTCAGGTAACATGATAAGGATCCTTTTCTCTCCCCTTTCCCGTAATAAAGGGCTTTGAACCATGTTGAGTGTAGAAAGAGAGAAATTGAGTTTTAGATGAAGAAGAGAGGGAAAAACGGCCTAGTGTTTTGTTTCCCAGATCTCTTGTGTTTAATGCCAAATGGAAAAATGTGACAAAAGTAGAAGCCCCCAGGGCATATGTGGATACCTGAGAAAAGGAGATAGATGCCCTGTCTTGTGGCTGCAGTATAAAAATGGCAGCTGGGCAGATGTGCCCCACGCCATTCTGTATTGGTAAAGCAAGTGAGATGGACACATAGTTCATTTAGACGTGAGAGGGGGCTTTCAATATCCCCAAGTCTCCAGGGCATCACCTGGTCCAAGAGTGATATGTCAGGGAGTTGCTTGTAACAGTGGGCTAAATATGGACTTCATGACTTACCTGGGAGAAGCAGCTGATGTGCATACTGGCAGGGCAAAAAGGAGGAGAGAAACAGAATGGCTGCATCATTGAGATATCACACTTCCAGGTTGCTGCCTGCAGTCAGATGTGGCTCCTGCCTGAGCTCCTCCTGGTGTGGCTGAGAGACTACAGCTTATCATGACACCATAGTGGACTACAGGGTAGAAAATAGACTGCCACTCCTCTTCAGAACTGTCTCCCCACCCCCCACATTACAGATAGGTGGCCCACTGTTGCCCGTGGAAGGTGGGCGCTTGATACTCTGAAACACTGAGAGCCAGGAGATGAGGTAGGAAAAATGTCTAGGATATACTATTGAACCAAGTTGTAACTGATTTACACAAATTAAGTTGACTATACATCACTGGATGTGGCAGAATTGTAATGCAAAAACTAAATTTCCTGTTATAAGGCTGACTGATTAGAGATTCAGAATTATAAAATAAAATTGGTTCAAGGAGAAAACTGTTATATTTTGAAATATCTAACTTTGTAATTGTATAATAAAGTCATGTTATTCAAACATATGTTTATTGATTTTTTCCAAAAATAGATCATACTATAGAGGCACATAATCTTTTTTGCATATGCATCAACACTGTCATTTTTAATAGGCGTCTAATTCATGTTTAAATTTAAGTGAGGTCAAAGATATTTTTCTTTTATGGTTATTGCTTTTTCAGTCATGGTTTTATTTTGCATATATAGTATAATGTGATATAATATATAACATATATATACAAATATATAATGTGTTATACCAAATATATGAACATCATCTCTATATGCATATAGCACTCTCAAGGTTTTACTTTTAAATGTAATCTTTAATTTATTACCAACTTACTTTGGTTAAGGATGAAGCAGGAATCTACCTGATTTCTTGCTCACCTGTTGTCCCAATTCCATGTTTAATTATTTATTTTTCCGATGTCAACTTGAAAAAGCATCTCTATCTCCAGTTTCTGTATATTTTACATTATTCTTTTATTATTATTATTATTTTGAAAGTACCATGTTTTCTTAATTGTGGTAAATTTAGACTACATTTTAAAATCCGGAAGGACAAGTCTCTCATTATTCTTCTTTTCATAACTTTCCTGGATAGAGAAAGAACCGTAGGATAATTGTTATTAATTTACTGAAAAAAATGTTGGTGTTCTGAGTGAAAGTGAAGTAAATCTATAGCTTAATTTGTAGGTGAATTTGTATCTTTATAAAGATATTCTTTTTTTCTCATAATCTGTTTGCCTTCCACATATTTATTTTGCTCCTATACTTTGGAGTACAATTTTATAATTTTCTTCAGATAAGTGATTTGATTTTTTGCCAAGATAATTCCCTCTGCTGTTCTTTTTACATTTCATGTTACTATTCTATGTGAAATATTTTTGCTTTACATTTTCTAACTTTGGAAACATTAATTTTTTGGTTTAATTGTCTAATTTTCTGAATTCACTTTCTGTTACTAATAGTTTTTTAGTTGGTTTATTTATATTTTTCTGGTAGATAAATATTTGAATGTTTTCCTATATTTCAGTACTTTTTACTTACATTTCATTTTCTTATTTAATTGCATTGGCTATCTGATGCAGAATAATCATGTGTACATTATTTGTGGAAAGAATGATTGTTGTTTTTGGCATACTAACACTACAGTTATCTGGCACTAGTGGACATGCATGCAATGTTTAAGTGTGATGTTGACTGGAAGAGTTTTGATAGATTTTTAACATACTGCATCTTTTTATTTACATTTTGAAGAGATTTTCTTTTTGGGGTGGATGTTAAATTTTATCAATTTTTTTTCCCAATGTATTACAAGTATTTGAATTGTTTATTTCTTATTTGACCTGCTTATGAGATTTATTAATAAATTTCCATTGTAAGATATATATTTCTGGAACAAATACAAAGGATAACAAATTTAATTATGCAGATGGACTTGGTTAGCTAATATTTTTTTAGGTACCAGACTTTAGCCTGGAAAAGTCTACAGAGTAGAAGCTGATTGGCATTGCCTGTGTGGCAGAGTGTACAGAAAGTCAATATGTCTAGAGTTTTTGTGGAGTAAAAACAGAGCTGTTTCTGGCTCACTGTATGAATGAGAAAAAAAAAATTTACTTGCTCCAGGCACGCAGAGACCCATTCCAGGGTGCACAGTTTGATTTCAAGAACAAGGGCTCCTCACTTGTATAGGAGTGCGTGGTGAACACAGTGCACAATGTTTTGTGGAGGCTTTGGGCAAACATACCAAGTTTTTACCAGGGCTAAGGAGACACTTTAGAAGAGAGCTGAGTTAGAGATATTTTGAAAAGACAGTATTAAATAGACTGTCTGCAAAGGGAGAGATAATCTCAGCAGAAGAGAAATGTAGGTTTGATAGGGAAAGAATGAAAAAAAAAAAGAGAGGAAGTCTGACTGATACAAATGCTTCTTAATAGCTTATGCACACCATTATGCAAGCTACATATGAAATGGCCAGCCAGTAGTTGTAGAAAAAGAAACTAACCCTCAACTTGAAATGAAATAGAAGTAAATACATGGCAAAATGTGGGACAGGGGTCTTATGGGAACATAAATGCCATAGAATTGGGAGATCTGTTAAATTGCCAGGGATTGAATATGCCTCTGCCTATCTTCTAAGGATTCCCCCACTTCCTTCCAATGGTAGTATTTTCTTGAATCAACCATTAGCTTAGTTTTTTTCCAGGGAGTTAAAAATGGTGTCTTAGTTTTTAGATTAGTCTGTGATTTACAACTGCCCTCTCTGTGTTCAAAGAAAAAAATGGCACAGTACATTACATGAAAAATTTGGAAGACAACACTCTGAATTTGTTCCGGAGTATCTGATTTATGATAAAAGCCTGTGGCACATTGATGCTGCCTGACCCCATGTGAAGTTTCTTTTGGTATTTGGACTGTGAGTAGAATTTTCCTCATTTACAATAACATGAAAGTCAGCAGTAAATCTTCACAAGATTATTATACCTTGGACCAATTGAAAGCTATCCTTAGGGTTTACTGAGCATGCAATGGCAAAAATTTCAAATCTTAAGTGATAGCAGAAGAAAACTCCTTCCACAAAAAATTTGTACAGATGGAATAATGCTTCTTGCTCTAGTGTTGAATCATTGGATCTTTATAAAATCATCAAGAAAGAGAGCTGTATTAAATGTCTAGAGTCCTGAATTTAAGCGGCTAGAATATCACTAAAAATAGATTAGTGTAGTTTGCCTAGGTGTGATACTTTATGTCAGAGATGAGAGGCAAGAAGAAATCTCCAAACTATTGTAACTTGAAAAATGAAACAAATTTAACCTACAGCAAATGGGCCATGTGGATATAAGAAGGGACTTATTAATCAAATCTTACCAATTAAGAACTGGTACTTCACTATTAAACTCTGAGATGAATTTCAAAAGCATGGCTTGATGAAATGGATATTTACGTTATTAAGATATCATAGCAACCAATCTTTATCTGTTCTGAGTGCTACATAGAGGTCAACTTGAAAGTTCTCAGCTGATTACCATCTTGGCAATTAATAAAAATGATTTAGCTTGTCTGTTGTAACTTCTCTGAAAACATGAGTAGAGGCAGGAGATTCTAACGTTAAACAGTAATGTCTTCTGCTGAATAAGTGAGAGATAAATAAATTAAACCATTGCTATTCATTTAACAAATAACTTCAAACTGATTTAAATTAATATAAGAGGTCTTAGAATTTGTGAAATCTGAAGCTAAAGTTCTACCATTGTCTGAATAATTTTCAATTATACATTCTCAAGATAATTTTTCTCAGTATGTTATTTTCTCCTAGTTTTTGTTCTGACTACTATTGCTACTTTCTAAAATGCTACAGGATTCAGAATTTGAGTCCATATACTTAGGACTTATATAAACAGCTTGCAATGGTAGTAATTTGTACTTTTTTGTTTTTCAGTTACCAAATTAGCGTTTACAGAGCATCTGCTCTTGGGAGCCCTATTCTAGGCTTCTCCCCTAGTCTTCTACATCTTATAACTATATCACTATTCATGCCTCTTCAGACCAATGACCTACAAGTCATCCTTGATTCTTCTTATTTTCTTACAACTCACATGCAAACTATTAGCAAGTCCTATCTTCTGGTTCTACTTTCAAAATATGTTCAAATCTGACCACTTCTTACCACTTCCAGGTTAATAATTTAATCCAAGTCACTACTACCTATTGACTGGTTCAGCAAATGGTCTCCCAGCTTCCATTTTTGCAACACTCTAGCCCATTTGCCACAGAACAGCCAGAACCATCTACTGGCAAATCAGGTTATGTCACTTCCTTGCTTAAAACTTTCCATAAGCTTCTCAGTACATGAATATGAAATCTAAACTGCTTACCAGAGACTGTGTGGACTTTACCTGATCTGGCCCTTTCTAACCCCATTTATACTCTTCTGCGCCTCACTTATTTAGCTAGTCACACTACCTTTCTGATGTTCCTTGAACTCACTGGGCTCATTGCCACCTCAGAGCATTTGCCCTTTCGGTTCTCTCTGCCTAAAACATTCTTTTACTCAGATCTTTCAATATTTCTTTCAATACATTCAGGGTTGGGCTTTAGTGTTCCTTGACCATTTTATCTTAACCCTCATCCTTATCAGTTTTTAACTCCTAAATCTGCTGCATATGTTTTTATAGCACTTTTTCCAGCTAAAATATTCATATTTGTTTACTTGCTTTATCTTCACTCCACCCCACCACCCACATACACATTCAGTATTGCTTCATGGGAGTAAAGACTTTATTTTATTCTTTACTATAGATCCTGGGTCTAACAGAGTAACTGACACATAGCAAACACTTAGTAAATATTTGAAGAATGAATGTACAAATTGATATGGTAAGGGACAAATTGTGCTAAAAAGGAGTTAACTAAAAGTAAAGGTATTTGTGGCCAAGGAATTTCAGGTCTAATCAGAAGAAAAAACCTACATCTATGCAAAAGACTATAAAGCATTACAGATTGAATACATAATGCCCAAGTAAGGCAGAGCAAAGCATTACATTTTATTATGTCTATTACATAGAGCCATCTGTCTCTCTTCTGTTTCTTTGCATTTCTCCATACTACCTAATATGGTCTCTGCACATACATGTTAACTATGACTAATTATTTTTTTAAATATGCATTATAAGTAGAAAGTGATATTGGAAATAAAACTAAAGTGACAGCTCGGATTACTCTAAATTACCTGTGATTTAATTTTTCCATGCTTGCTAATACGTATGAATAACTATATACTGGCTTTCGTTTAGCCGTTGGACATATATCAGAGCAGTTTTAATGGCGTGGTACAATATTTTCAATATACTACTAGTTAAAAATAAATTTTACTTAAAATTTTTAATTCCTGATGCTTTGCTCTTCCATGTCCATGATCCTTATAAATTTTGGGAAATTGGGTTAAACCCTTTCCTTGAGAATCAAGTTTGTTATAACTCGACTATATTTGTAAAGTATAAATGAATGACATGTAATATACTTAATTTGATCATTGATTCAAAAAATTGTTACTGACGAATAAACTGGGGGAAAATGTGACTAATATATAGGTTCAGCTCTCAAGAAATTACTGTGCATTCATTTATTCACCTATTTTCAAACAGTTGAGAAATAACATTCCAGGCACTATCCCAGGCATTGGGAATTCAATTATAAGCAAGGCTGTCAAGGCCCCTTCAGTCACAGAAAAAGTTCTGGGAAACAGAAATGGCTGACCAGTGTGATTATAAAGGAAGAGAATAAGACAGAATGAGAGTTTATAATAGAGGAAACAACTTTGAGCCTTCAGGGAAGGGCTGCCTGATGAGCACTGAGATTAGACCCCTCAAAAAAATCTAAGGGCAAAGTCAGGGGCAGAAGATAAGGATGGGCATGAAAAACAAAAATCACGGAAGTCCAGTTTAATCAAGGTTTCAGCAGAAATAAGGAAGTGAGTACAGAATCTGCTGGCTGCATTGAAAAAGGAAAGATATTTGGCATCAGCAAAGACTTGCCCTGGAAGAGATGCTTGGACCTCAGGAGTGTGAATTTGCCAGATGGGTAAGGGGGTAGGATTCAGCATGTGCCCTCTCTAAAAGCTGTAGCACTGCATGGGAAAGTGAACGAGCGATATGACCCATCCTTACGCAAATTGAAGTGGTTGTGTAAACTGGTCTAGGGCGTTTGGCTGATGAAATCCTACCTGTCTGTTGACATGTTAGGCACTGTGACATTTAAAAAGGTGATTAGCACTTGGGAAGAGTGCAAGGCATGGTGTTATGAGTTGATCTGGCCCAAATGCTGCCTGTGGCTAACTCATAGCATGACAAAGTGCAGAGAGAGTGGCCTGTATGCTATGCTGGCTGAAAAATGGGCACAATTATAGGACAGAGAAATGGACTTCATTTGTTCCAGGCAGCACTGCACTTGGCCTTGGACGTGAAAATTGAGAAGTACATCTAAAAACTTTTCAAAATGATTATGAAGTATTTAAATGAAAAATTGTGTTATATAAATGTAAATTGTGTTGGTGTTATATAAGTGTAGATTAGGGTTTCAGGTTGTTTTTGTTTTTTGTTTTTTTTTAACATGAGAAATAAACAGAAACTATTGATTTTCCTTTTTAAGAAATAAAGCTAAGAAAATGGTTAATAATCTATTCTGGACTGGTAAAGTAAACAATCAAGATATTAAGAGATATTTTTTCACAATAACAAAATGTATATCTAGTATTGCATCTATTTGCATGAACAAATACAAAGTAAATTGGGAGGAGAGAGATTCATGAAAGCAATTTGAATTTTCTAAGGCAGATTTTTTTTTTTTTGAAGGATTTTAGCTTCTTTAGAAAGAGTTGTTTTTTCAAAGGACTATGATTTTTCTCCATGGTACCCTGTTTTGAGAACACGGGTTTACTTGGCTGTTAAGTGCAATTGCTTGCCTCTCTAAATAACAGCATTTTTCATATATGCAAAAAGGAGGCAAGTGGGTTTGTAAAATGGTGACTTGTTGTTTTATTAGCTATATGAATGCTGCTTTGTCATGAGGAATTTTAATTGTAATAATTTTTTAAGTAGAACTTGTTAACGTCTTTTAGGCAATGCAGTTATTTAAGACTTTGCTTGTGCCCTTGACAAACAGGTGTTTATTTACATGTCTTATCTAAACAGGAAGACAAAGAGGACTCTGCCCACAGACTTGTATTTCCTCTAATACAAATAAAAGGGGAGGAGAGATGCAAGCAGTTGGGGCTCATGGAAATGAGCGTGGCAGTGAAGAAAAGCCTTGTAGGTGTGAGTCAAACCGAGGCAGCTGTGCTTTCCCTCGTAGCACTGTTAACAGTTGTGTGGAGGCTGAAAAGAACCAGAGGGAGAGAGAGCTGGTGGCACTGGTTTCGGGCAGGTGGTCTCGTCTCTCTGAGCGTGTTAGAGGGAATTGATGGATGATTGTCCTGTCTGTGAAAAGATGCTACTGCCCAGGGCCCTTCTGAATCCACATAAATTTAGGTACAGCTAAGCACATAGGCATGTCTCTGTTGAAAACTGTGACTGCACATGAACTAAGGGATTCAAAGAGGCTGCTTCTCTTCAAATGTGGATTCAAATCTCTGAACAGTTGAAAAGTTTTGCAAAGCAGGAGGAAGCTGCAAATCAAAGAGTCAATAAGAATGGAAAAAAGTACAGTTGAATATGAAGTGGTTCTTTTTAAGAAAATAAGCTAGGATGGTGGGACAGGGGTCAGGGGATGGTGCTCATTCTGTGGAGGAGCAGGCAGGGTGGGGACTCGGGGACTCAGTCATATGCAGCGGCAGAAAAATGAAGAGAGTGGCACTTTTCTTTCACTAAAACACACTTTTAAAACATGTTATAGGTTGCGATTTTTATTTTCTGTCACTTTTTAATCTCTTAGTGCTTAATAACATTATCCAACAATAGAAATCTGAAACAGGAAGCAAAATCCAACAATTATAGTACAAGCAATGGGTTTGGAATTTTGTCCCCTGCTGCTTCTCCTCAGCAAAGGAGAAGTGTTAGTAGTTGTAATCATTCCTTGAAAAATATATTTAGTTATTGTTCTTTTAGTCGCAGTTTAGAAAAACAAAACTACATGCTTGTGTGTGCACACACACAAGCACACAACTACAGAAAAATGTACCCTGTAGCTTTGTCTGTGAAACTTATCATTCGATTCTAATTTTGAACTCTTTATCAAATTTTATTCCCTAAAACTGATTCTCACAGGAAACAAGAAACTCTCTTTACTAAAGAGAATTAATAGCATTAATAGCAATAGAATTAATAGAATTAATAGCAATAATTTAAGTGTCATATTTCTTTTAGGTCGCTGACCCTATGTGTTAAAAATGGCACCGAAGCCAACTCTGAACTGTACAATTAGAATAAGGAGTTTTTTAAAAAAATTTTAATTGGTTGTGTGTTTGCTAACATTAGGCACAAGGATTCTCCTGTCTCATTCTAAATATTTAGCACCTACCATGGGCAGTAAGAAAGGTAGGAGTCCTCTACGCCCTCATTTGTGAGGTTTGTGATGGAACAGTGTCAAAAGTTCAAAGGCAAATATAATTTACGTATATCATAAATAACTGTTAGAAAGTGAATACAACTTGAGAGGCCAAATACATCTTTGCACTTGGATGTGAATTGAGCTGAATATGTGCTCTAAATATCCAAGATTCTCTAAAAATTTTGTATACATTTTTGGGATGTATGTGTGTGTTTGTGTTTATGATGTATTTAATGGTGTCGATGTTGAAAACAGAAATTAAGATTCGTTTTATTTAATAAAAGGATGCCCAAACAGATTTTTGGGGGATGGAGTGAAACTGCATAGTCATAATATTCTACTTTCATCAGTAAAGAAAAATATCATTCTTATTTTGACTTTTCCTGACTTGGTCTTTAGAAAAAGAAGGCGGAAAAGAAGGAGTAGCAGGAGGTAACAGGATTAGGCTATGTTAGCCTTTCTACCTTTCTGATGGTGAGGCCTGGAACCCTTTGGATGTTTAATGGAAATAGTGTTTTTTGTTTTTGTTTTTTTCCAGAGGAAGGGTAGTTAACATATGCATTGCCTTTGGTTTTGCAGTGTTTGTTTTTAGTGTAAGGGTTCTTTCAAATACAGTAGATGTTTTCTTGGTAAGCAAAGCATTCTAACATGTGAACTGTCTTGATCTTTGGCTAGCTGTTCTGTTTACTAACTGTGTGAGTGTTTAGTGTGCCAGGAGCTGCAAATAAATCAAAGCTCTGACTGGTCTCTAGTGATGGGAGCACCAGCATTCCTGCCTCTTATGTGATCATTTTTGCAGCACAACTCTTACCCTTAGGATAGTTATATCCACTGATTCCTAGGCAGAAGGATAAGTAATCAGTCAATGCTCTAAATTTACAAAGGGAAGGAATAGAATCAGTAGAAGAAAGAAGGTGATTTTCCTGTTTTGAGAAACTTGCATATTGCCCTGTGGCCATTTCACATGTTTGCATTATGCAGAGAGTAGTCTTTCTCTCCTGGAATGTAAAAACATGATCAAGTAGAAAAGTAAACAGTGGGTTGCATGCACTAGGGTCTATTTCTATTTCTAAATTAAAATTGTTGTTTTTATCACATGTAAGAGCTCTTTTCATTTTATTTTTAAGTCAAGTATTTGACTCAGTACAAACTGGATATGCTTACTTTAAACAAAACAGATTCCTAGGAATAGTCATACATGAAAATAACATTGCCTCTATGTTTCTCAACTTACCTTAGATGATATATTTTGTGGGACTTTAGTAGAAAAGTTTAGAGTGTATAATTTTCTAAGCTATCCATAAATTTGTTGATTGATGTATTGGAAATGATAATTTAGCTCTTCATCTTGGTTCTGAACTTTTTCTATTTAGCTCAGCAAGCTGGTTACATTTCATTTTCTTCCTCTACTCAACTGAGAAAATAGATTTGGAAATTAACTAGGTACTCTGGGCTATTTCAAGGATCAAGAAAGAGAATTTTGTTTCCATTTCTCATAATTGATATATAAAATTTAGAAAGCAGGAGAAGGATAACTATGGCCATAATTAATTAATATAATATATTAAGGATTGAGATTGAAATGTAGCTAAGGAGAAAAGTCCTACAGGTGCTCTAAATCTGTAAGGCTTCTTTCTGATTTAGCTGACTCCCCAGCAAATTTTCATTATTGACTAGAGGAAATTATATGGTATTCTCCTTCTTTGCAAGGTTAGAAACTATATTGAATTGCTACTAAAAGCTTCCAGAAGGTAAGAGAACCTTCCCAGAGGCAATTATGCTGCATTTTGCCACTGAGATTTTCTACTTTTTACCCCTTGTGTGATAGGGTTTTAAATGAAATTAAGGAAAACAAATGTTAAAACAGCCCATCATGGTTTTGCCTTGAATTAGTGCACATTCGCAGAGTTTGAATGGTGGTTGAATATAGATGTCTCAGAAAATGGCATATCTTCCAAATGACAGATGGTCCAAAGCCAGAATAAAAAGGCTCAAGAAGATGTAGTCAAGGGTAAAGCTGATTCTGAAAGAGCTGGGCATCTGTTTAGTGGTTGTGTTAACAATTATCATTAGTACAGCCTCTTTTTCATTCTAGCAAATTAATTTCTTATTGTTTTCACTTTTGTGATGATTCAAGTATGCTCTTTGTTAGAAAGAATGATATCTGCATAAAGGTTCACTGAATAAAAATGTTCTGAACAAATCAGACAGAATTAAATATGTATTTTTTAGATAGGGAAGCAAAAATGCTCTTCATCACACATTAGTTTAAAAAATTTTAAATCGATTTTGTTGCCATAATTACGGTGAGACATGTCATTATGTTTTGTAGAGATTAGAATCATTAAAAGCATTTCAGAGAGGTAAGATACGAAACTTTATATGGAGTTCATGAGTGTTGGTTTGGTCTTTTAAATCACCAAGTGTTTATATATCTATTCATTTGTTTGTATTAAGTCAATGTCATTGACTTAACTGCCCTCTTAATTGTGTTATTAATGGGCTTCAGCAAATTTAAATTTTTATGTAAATGCCATCACAATCAAGATATAGAACATGTCCCTCACTGATCTTGTTTCCTGTATATTAGATTTGTCATTTTTAGAGTTTCGTATTTAATGCATTAATAAAGTATATACACTTTTGTTTGTAGCTCCTTATGCTTAATTAAGTAATTTTTTCATTCACCTAAGTTATCGTGTGTTTCAGTAGTTCATTCGTTTTATTTATGACTGTAATTGTATGGCATACATATGCTGCAATTTACCTATGGAGGACATTTGAACTGGTTTGGCCATTCTGAATGTTGTTTATAGGTCTTTGTGTGGGCATATGTCTTCATTTCTCTTGGTTAAATACTTAGAAGTAGAATTGTTGGGTTATATGGTAAGTGTATATTTAACTTTATTAGAAACTGCCAAACTGTTTCCCAAAGAGATTATACCATTTTACATTTCCTTTAGTAATATCTGATATTTCCAGTTGTTCTATACCCTTACCACTTTGCATTGTCAGTATATATTTTTTTTATTTGCCATTGTCACGGATGCATAGTATTATCTTGTGGTACCATTACTGCCAGAGACCTTCCCTCATGCCCAGGCCAGATTATGTGGCTCTGATTATGCTGTCCATTTAGTGGAAACTACAAATAGACAAGCAATAATGTATTTTCAAGAATGTGGAATTAGTGTTATGGAAAGGACCTCATAAAAGGAGCACTTTTATGGGGAGTATATATTTATTATCCTTTACAATGTAAAACTCTGTAATCATACCTGTATAAATAAATATAAACTGTACTCCACACACTAAAATCAAAACAAAAATTTATTTTTAATTAATTTATAAATAATAATTTATAATATTGAGGTGACATTGGTTAATAAAATTATATAAGTTTCAAGTGTATAATTCTATAATATATCATCTGTATATGACATCATGTGTTTATCACCCAAAGTCAAATTTCTGTTATCATATATTCAGCCGTCTTTATCCTTTTCTACCTCCCCACTCCCTCTTTTTCCTCTGGCAACCACTAAACTGTTGTCTGTTTCTATGAGTTTTTGTTTGTTTGTCTTGTTCATTTGTTGCTTTGAGTTTTATATTCCACATATGAGTGAAATCATATGGTTCTTGACTTTTTCTGTCTGCCTTATTTTGCCTAGCATGATATTCTCAAGATCCATTCATATTGTAGCAAATGACAGCATTTCATTTTTTCTTGTGGCTGAGTTATATTTCATTGTATATATGTACCACATCTTCTTTGTCTAATATTACTGAAAGACACTTTGGTTGTTGCCATGTCTTGGCCACCATGAATAATGCTGCAGTGAACATAGGGGTATGTATATCTTTACAAATAAATGTTTTCAAATTTTGGGGTGGATACCCAGAAAAAGGGTTGCTGGGTCATATGGTAATTCTATTCTTAATTTTTTGAAGCACGTTCATACTGTTTTGATAATGGCTGTACCAATTTAGATTCCTGCCAAGAGTGTCTGAGGGTTCCTTTCCTTCCACAACCTCTCAACACTTGCTATTACTTGTCCTGTTGATAATAGTCATACTTACAGGTTTGAGGTGGTACCTCATTGCGATTTTGATTTGCCTTTTCCCAATAGCAAGTGAAATTGAACATCTTTAAATATATCTGTTGGTCAGTTGTATGAATCAAAATAGTTAAAATGGCCATATACCCAAAGCAATATACAGATTTAATGCAATCCGCCTTAAAATTCCAGTGGCATTTTTAAAAAAATAGAACGAAAAATCATCAGATTTGCAAAGGAACCACAAAAACCCCAGAGAAGCCAGCAATCCTGACAGAGAAGAACAAGGCCAGAGGTATCTCACTTCTTGATTTCAATTATACCACAAAGCAACAGTAATCAAGACAGCATGGTATTGGCAGAAAAAAATAGACACAGAGACCAATAGAACACAATTGAGAGCACAGAAATAAATGCACATGTGTGTGGACAAAAAAGATGCCAAAAACATACAATGGGGGAAAAAAAAGCCCTTCAATAAAAGGGCTGGGAAAGCCACATGCAAAAGAATAAAACTAGACTGCTGTTTGTCACCATTCACAAAAATTAATTCAAAACAGATCAGAGACCTAAATATAAGAACTGAAACAATAAAATGCATGGAAGAAAACATAAGTACTAAGCTTGTGTACTTTGGTCTTAGAGAGGATTTTATAATTTTGACCTCAAAGTCAAGGAAAGTTAAAAACAAAAATAAATGAATGGGACTATATTAAATTAAAAAGCTTCTGCACAACAAAATAAACCATCACAAAACACACAGGCGACCAACTGAATGGGAGAAGATATTTGGAAACAACACCTTTGATATCAGACTAATATCCAAAATATATGAAGAACATATACAACTCAAAACAACAACAACAGCAACAACAAACTATCCAGTTGAAAAATGAGCAGAAGACCTGAACAGGCACTTCGTCCAAGAAGACATAGAAAAGGATTCTTAATGGTTTTGAATAGCCTGTAATCAAGGCAAATGGGTAAAGTGAGCAGAGGCCCTTAGGGGGCAGCAGAGAACCACATACTAAGAGTCATAGATTTTGGGTGGCAAGTATCTGTCTAAACAAAGGGACCTCTGTCAGTAGGCAAAGGGTTAATCTGTTTGTATTTCTATTTCTTACTAGTAAATACGGATAAAAACTAAAGGAGTTGAGGTGACGGGATAGGGTACTTAAGGTAGAAGCTTTTGGTGAATAGGACCCATGGGGACTGGCCAGTGTGTGGAATGCCTTCCCTGGAGGCTCTAGTTCCAGGCACTCTACAGGAGTCTTAGACAATTTTGTTTTTTTGTGCCTGCAAACAGTGTTGGTTTATTTTAAGTTATCCAAAGAACAGTTGAACTGTGTAAGAATATAGAATATGATGGATCTTATAGAGGTAGTTAAAATTTTCTTGTATCATGTGAGCACCTAAAAAGCTTTGATTGTAAAAACTAAATGAGATCAAAATACCTATGATAGTAAAATATAGTAATAATATGTAATTTAAATATCCTATGTGAACTCCAGAGTGTAAGACCTCCTAGGCCTGGGCCCAGGGCAGGGGTTCTGCTTGCTGGGTTTAAGGGTGACATTGTCCAAAACAACACAACTAGTAGGAGTTCTAGTCAGAGTCTTTTTGCCGCCTGTGTTCATGATCTTAATCCAGAGAGACATCATTCTCAAGCTGGTGTTAGGTCAAACTTTAGAGAAAGTTTTACTGGGACTGCATTTTGTCTTTTATCCTGGCCAGGACATTAGTAGGCCCTGTGCAGTATAAATAGATTTTCTTTATCATCATCATTAATATTATTTTAAATTTGCAATATATTGAGGATGAACCTCTTTATAAAATATAATAAAAATATCCTGGAAATATCTAATTCCTATGAAAGGTTTTAACATTTACTCTCACTTTCTAAACTTACTTTACCTGGGCCATATGGGTCCACAAACCCCATTTTAAGAGGCTCTGGTCCAGTCTCAATATCTGGAGCTTTTCCCATTTACTCAGGACTCCTGATTGCCATGTTACCCTATTTGCTATTAAAATAAATAAATATGTACATGTGACTTGTTGCGAATTTAAATGATAACTCTATCATCTAAACAGGTGAGAACTAGAGAAGCCATGCCTTTGGGTAAAACTGTCTTCACTTTTTTCATTTCTTGTACAAATTAACAGATATTTTAGAGGTTATGGCTCAATATTTATAATAGTGGAGATTTCAATCCATAGAAGATTAAAGATTGATGGGTTCCTGTGGTTGATATCTTTTAAACTTTACTTCTTATCTATAAATCTCCAGAGATAGGTAGTTAACTCTAGTACCTACATATAAGAATATTTTTGTAATTTGCATTTGAGTAAATTCTGGATGTACCTGTTTGGAGGGGTATGAATTACTGTTTACGGAAAGAAATTAATACTGTGGTGGCTGTGTCTGTCAGATTTTTACATTTCCTATTTATGTAATCATTTATATGAAACTTCCTTTAGTGGGCAACAACTCACAGTTGAGGGAATTTGTCTATAATAAACCACTTGGCTTATGTTACATCAAATTAAATCAGATCAATTTCCTTCATTTTTCATTCCTTTCACATCACATCAGAATATTCCTTAAATGAGATGCTTATAAATAGATCGGACTTCTTAAGGGAGATAAAATGATATGAACATAAATGTCAAACTGCTTTTTGGGAAAGGAGATTTTTCTTTAGTGAATGATCAGTTGAAGAATGGCATAATGCAGAGCTAAGCTTAAGGGATATTTAAAAAGGAAACAAACAAGATATAATATTTAAATTTTTAATGAATTGATTTATATATTTTTGGTCTTAAAGTTTGCTAGGTCCTAAATTTTAAGGACAGGATAATGCTGCTTCACAGAAAGTACAGAAAAAAATGTTTTATTTATAAAAGAAATGGGTTTAAGTGAGTATTACAACACTGGAAGGCCTCTGTGGTATACCACCTTATAACCCTGATTTCCTACAAGCATATATCAGCTCACATTAATGTACATATAGATAAGTGTGCCATCTGTTATAGCATTAGGTGCCAGAAAACATTTCTATGGGTTTTCTTGAATTCTACTAATTCAGAGAATGTCTGTGATACTTGATAAACTTGCTGACCAAACAAGCTTAGAAGAGATTATCTTCCAACATATAATTTTTTTTTCTCTTTCAGACATTTTTTGAGATCTTGTCATCTTGGAAATCTTTTAGGATTTACTGCCTTATTTCACACTTGGAATTTTCATTTATATTTTTATTTATACTAATGGTCTTTTTTCATGTATGTGTGTTCTTTCTTCATATAATTATCAGACAGTGAAAACTAAGTAATGACTCTAGGGATTGAATGGCTGGTTCTACTTTTCTCTGGTCAGAAAACTAATATAATCACTGGGTAATAAAGTCTGAGAGACACCAGATTATTTCAACTGATTTCCACCAAGATAAAATTGTATGATGAAACATTATATTGTGGTTGGATACACAGAATACCAAGACTGATTAATAATTTATTTATTTTTTGATGTCACATATTGACATTTACTTGATATGTATAGTAAAAGGAGAATGACAATGAAAGACTTGTAGTTCAATAACCCATGAAATCCTTAGACTAACAGACTTGTAAGCCATGTTAAATATTAAACAGCTAATAAATATTTTTTTTCCCCCAGACAACTCAATGTCCAAATCAGGAAATGCAGCAAACAATAAAGTTCTATGACTTAGGATATATCTCACATCCTGGGAGGACTATTTATATATTTTATATCATAGCTCTCAGTCACAGGAAAATCAGCAAGAAGGGAAAAGAAGACCTATAGTTTGAATAAGCTGATGTCTTACTTTAAGTACAAAGTTGTTTTTTTAAAAAACTGGGTGAATATGTTAATGTTGGTATTCATGCTTAGCAATGGGTCAGCTGACAATTTTTTGCAATTTTGTTTTTTTTGTTTTGCTTTGTTCCTAAGTTCACTGAAGAAACACTGATCCAGTGGTGTACTAGATGCCAAACATCTCTAAGGGCAGTTTTTTGATTGCTCCATGTAGAAATGCTTGAGAAGTCTCTGAGCCTGTTAGAGTGCTTAGCATATGATAGAAAAACATTCAGTTAATATTTGGTAATAATGATGGTCTTTAGCCCAAATATATTTTGAGAGCTGGAGTGTTTTTTTTTTTTTTTTTTTTTTTTTTTTTGGTGGAACAAGAGTAATAAAAATAATGAGCCTTTATTAAGCACTTATTTTGGGTAAGATGCTAAATATTCCTCATAGATCTTTAAAAATTCATTTTCTGACCAACCGTAAAAGATTAATATTATTATCCCTCTTTTAGAGAATAAAACAAAACAAAAGTAAACAAAACAACAACAAAGAAACAGAGTTAGAAGTATTGAGCAGTATTGCAGATCTAAGGTGGTATGCTTGGCTCTGATTTGAACCAGGCAGTTCTTACTCCAGAGGACACTTTCTTAACCAACCACTACACTGTACTGCTTTGCCACATAATGTTCCAAAGTTGTAATAGCCATCAAAGAGGTAATTTAAGGGAGAAACTGACCGTTGAGAAAAGTACATATTTGTAGCACACTTTGCTATGGCAACAAGATGTCTTGATTTTACAGTAGTGGCTTGTTAGATACCAGTTTAATTAGCCTACTTTCTCTGGGGTCTTGATGTAGTAATTAACTCCCTCTACCATCGGAATGACTATGAAAATTATGTCTGTCTCTTGCAGCTGTCAAAATAACTGTATAATAGTTGAGATGATACTTTTTCAATGTTTTATGCATTTTTCAGAAGCCATTTTCTGACCACAGAAATGAATGGAGATGCTGAGAAGTGAGAAGTTGTTTGTATGAGAGGACAGATGATTCTGTTTAGCCATAACCTAGTGACATGTAAACAATTAATATGTACAAATTTGTATGATTAGACTCATTCTCTTTCACAATCTTTGTCTCCTTTTTATAAAACTGAGTGTGACTAGTTTTTAATAGCTTATTAGCAGGAAGATTCTATTCTAGGGCTATGATTTATCATGGTGCTCACATCGAGATACAGCAGAGGCTCACCCTGTTGTCTGCCTGGAACAGCGGTAGATTCTCCATATGTGTAACTTACCTTCCTTGCTGTTCTCTCCCACAGTCTTTGTTTAGTAGAACTATTATGTGACTTCCAGAAGTTAAGAGCCATGTTTGTCAGATTAAAGGTGTATATATTACATTAGTCTTATAGGTTAAAATTATTTTTTGTAAGTTAAAATAAAATATTTAGAGCTGCTATGCAAATGAATAGAATAATATCATCTTCCTCACAGAAAAGTTTGGGAAAGTAAATATCCGAATTCTTAATTTTTACTCTTGTTCTAGTTATTATCAAGTGGCGATCTGGCTCTTTATATTAGAATACTTCAATAAGTGTTCCAAAACTTATATGACATTTCTGTTTTTATATTCTATGAATATTTTAGCAGATTTTACATTTGCAAAAATTCTTTTTTTAAAATTTTTCACTAATTTATGTACTTTGTTGTATTTAACTCTGCACTGTTAATGCTCCCTAAATTGTAGATATGTTTTATTTTGTCCTCATTCTTATTTTTATGCTTATAATTCACAGATTAGTTGTATTAAGTGTTGACAGTTTAATTATGATTATTGTACCTTAATGGTTAGATTAAACTCAAAAGGTCTAAAAGTCATTTTCTAAAAATCATTCTGAGCTTCTTGTTATCTTGTTTGCTTTGTTGAATTGTGCATATCTGCAGAACCATGCTAACTAGAATAGATCAAAATCAGTCATGTCTTGCTTGCAGAACAATTTCAGCTTTTGTGCTGTTTTAAATTTTATTTATTACTTTTACACTGTAATAACACCTGATGTTTTCTTTAGGAAGCAGGAAAAAAAAAAAACATATCTTTTTTCTCTTCAACAATAGATGCCTTCCAAACCTCATTTTTGATCAAATTTGTAGCATAGACATGAAGCTAACTCATTTTTTTTTACTTCAAAATACTGTTTTTCTGAATATCAGAGTAACCTCCATGCAGTATAAGCTATTTACTTCAGTGACTTCTCCTTCTGACAAGCATCTATCTCTTTACGATTTAGTGTCCACTGATGAATTTTAGTTGGTTTTGGATGAAGAGCTGAAGAAGGAAAGAAGGTACCTTTCCCTGATCAGGGATCAGTCATGTGCTTTAATTGTGGTATCATTTAATGTCAAAATTTCATTCATTGTGCTGAATTGCTGCAACTCTCTGTCTTACTTGGACAACTCTTGAAAATATATCTGTATGTGTCCATTTTTATTACCTTGCTCATGGGCAATAACTACACAGTGAGTGTAATGTGATGAAGGTAACATTAAAAATTTGGTGTCAGAAAGTCTAACTTCTAACTTCAGTGCTGTCTCTATAAATTCTTAGACATTTGATAATAAGTATCTTATTGACCCTCTCTGAGCTGCAGTAGTTTTAGTGATAAAATGTGTTTTTTTAAAACGATAATTTTAAAAATGTTTATATCATATATTTTATATAAATTACACTATATATTATACAGTTATATATAATTATACATAAATATAATTTTAATTATGTTTTATGAATTAGGTATTACATACTACACATTACATATAATGTGTGATATATATTTGGATATATATATATATATATATATATATGTTTATTTCTCCTTTTAGTTTCATTTCAAAATTAATCTGCTTCTACAGCCATGCCACCCTGAACAAGCCCAATCCCGTCTGACTTTGGAAGCTAAGCAGGGTCGGGCCTGGTTAGTACTTGGATGGGAGAACACCTAGGAAGACCAAGTGCTGTAGATGTAAAAAATAAAAGAAAAAAGAAATTATAAGATGACAATGTCCTTGCAATCTGTGAAATCAATCAAGGGTTCCCTTGGCTAAAAAAAAAAATTAAAAATTAGCATGCTTTATCCCAGATGAGTTACTGTATTCACTCCTTTGTCATTTTTAGCCTCAGAAATCATTTTCTTTATGTCTATCAAGGAGTTGGCAAGGGACCTCAATACTCCCTTTTTTGAATAGTCACTGGCCTTGACTTACCAGTTGTTCTTAGAGAGCACATTCATGAAGTGTGCGCTAATCTCCAATACTAGCAGGTTCCCTAGACTAAAGAGGTTTTCACTTTATATTCAAAATATCACAAGAACAGTCTCTGAACATTGTGTTTAATATTCTCTGTGTTCTAGGTCTAAATGTCATGCTGGTGGAATAACTAAAATATCCTGGTGGCCCCAGAAAGGTAAAATGAATTATGTCTTCCCCAGCAGCAAAGTCTTCGTGTTATAGCTAGCTCTTGCTGGTACATAAAATTATGTCAGTCAAAGCTGGGGTACAAGTAGTTTCTAAGAAGAGAGAATAACATAGGCAAATATACAGAGATGAAAAATTTCTATGGAGTGTTCTGTGTAGAAAATGGTGACAAGTCTATTGCAGTAGAGCATAGGAGTCTCTCTGTGTCAAGGAAAAACATAAATTAGCTGGAGAGGGAACTGATGGTTTTGATTTTGAGGGCTCAATGTTATTATGACATTTTAAATTTTATTTATAACAATGTCACCCAACAAAGATATATTTTTTGATATATATAAATATTAGCACAGATTATGATGGAATATTAGAAATGAGAATGAGTTACTATACATTTGAACATTAAACTTATTAAAATATGTATTTTAACAAGACTGATAAAGTTGATTGCTAGTGGGGAAAACCTTAGAAATACCACAGCCTCATAAACTATCTTGTATTTATTTCCTCGGTGCTTTCCACCATGCTTAAGATGAATATTTTTGATCTAGATGTAATGCGTTGATTTCGACCACCATTCCCCTCCTCTACAACAAACACACGGTCTTCGACCCTTGGAATAGAATCTGTCCTCATTTGTGTTTTACAGTTGGACTGCTGAATTTAATAGGTTGAGAAGTCTGAGATGAAATGAGCGGCTTTTATACTTTATTGGTGTCGTCTAAAGGGAAGTCTTCTTTATCCACTCCATGATTAGAAAAAAATCAAGGAAACTATATTAATTGCTTACAAGAAAGCAAGATTAATTGATTGTAGAACAGAGACTTGAGTTAAGAATACAAGGTAAATGTTCATTAAAATAATTCAAGTAAAGGATAATGAAGGACTGAACTCAGGTTATAAGGATCAAAGAGGTAATTTAGATATAGAATGTGTAAGATAGGCGTTGAGGAGTTGGAGAAGTTGCAGAAAACTTGAAATATCTAACTTCAATGACTGTTAACCTGAGGTGGGGGAAGAATGAGTTGAAACTATCTTTTGAAAAATAAAGCGGGTAAGGATGAATTAAAGGATTAAAGAAAAAAAAAAGGGTTGGAATAGCCTATCTAGGTAAAAAAAAAAAAGAATGTAGCAATGGTAGTGAAAAAAATGAATAAAACATTTAGTCTTGATGTCAGCTAAGGTCAGAAAATGGCTTGATATTGATATTAAAGTTTTCAGTGACTTCCCATTGGCTAAAACAGCAGTTTTCACCCTGAAAACTGTAAGGAGCAATATTACATCCCCAAAATAATATATCAGGCTTTGGCATAGACAAAACTGACTTTATAATATATAAAACTGCATATTAAGTAGCTGTAATTCCACCTCTATCTAAGTACCTAAGTAAATAAGTGTGATATTATAACATCAATAATCTTTTATGAGTTTTATTTTATTTTTAAGTAATTTTATCTCAGTTTTTATAGTTTCAACTATCACTTGAGTAAATTAGTGGTAATATACCTTTCTACTAATCTTAACACTAAAGTTTAAGGACTATATGGAAAAGCTGTTAAACTTTTTCAGCAGTCCAACTGTTAAACACAAATTGGTCCAGCAAACGAAGCTCTCCAGAAGTTAGACCCTATATTAGGTTGTATTTTCAAAGATGGCTGCAAGAATATCTCTCACCCTATAGAACGTTTTCAGTAGAACTGAATCTAATTTCCCTCTCCTGGAATCTGAATGTATTTATGATTTGATGATATGCAATAGAAATGACAGTACATAATTTTTAAGGCTACATCATGTTTGCATTGATATATCTAATTCAATTCTCTTTATTTTTATGCTGCTAAGATGACCTTCCTTTTTCCAACACTACATTGAATTGTTATACCAAAGCATGTGTCTAATTACAGTGTTATTCTTAAATTTAGAAGTCTCCATTCCATCTTGCAATTTCATCTTTTACTCAAGGGTCTTGTAGTTGGCTTCAACCCCTGGACACCCCTGATCTTTTTACTATTGGATTTTTAATTTTGCTTTTTCCAGAATGACATAGCTAGAATACAGACTTTTAATTTTGGCCCTTTCCACTTAGTAATATGCATTTAAGTTTCCTCCAGGTCTTTCTATGGTTTGATAACTTATTTCTTTTAGTGTTAAATAATATTCTATTATATGCGTGTGTCACAGTTTATCTGTTCACTACTGAAGGGCATATTGGTTGCTTTCGTGTTTTATCAATTATAAAGAAAGCTATTATAAACATCTGTGTGTAGGTTGTGTGGATATAAATTTTCAATTTCTTTGGTAAATATCAAGGAGCACAATTATTGACTTGTGTGGTAGGAGTATGCTTAGCTTTGTAGGAAACCACCAGACAGTCTTCCAAAGTGTCTGTACCATTTTGCATTCCCACCAGCAGTGAATGAGAATTCCTGTTGCTCCCCATCCTTGGCAGCATTTGACATCAGTGTTCCAGATTTTTGGCTGTTCTAATGTAATCGTATCATCTTGCTGTTTTAATTTGCATTTTCATAATGACATTTAATTTTTATATGTTTGTCTTTGGAACATCCTCTTTAGTAATGTGTCAGGGTATTCAGCTCGTTTTTCAATCAGGTTGTTTTCTTATTGTTGAATTTTAAGGGTTCTTTGTACATGTTGGATAGTAGTTCTTTAGCTGATGTATCTTTTGAAAAGATTGTTTCCCAGTCTGTTTTATTTTCTCATTACTCTTAACATTGTCTTTCACAGAGCATATATTTTTAATTTTAATGATGTCCAGCTTATCAATTACTTCTATCATGCATCATGGCTTTGGTGTTATATCTAAAAAGTCATTGCCACATGGAAATTTATCTAGGTTTTCTACTATGTTATCTTCCTGGAGTTTTACAGTTTTGCATTTTACATTTATGTCTATAATCCATTTTAATTAATGTGTGTGAAAGATATAAGGTCTGTGTCTTGATTATTTTGCAAAAAGATGCTCCATTGTTATAGCATCATCTTCTGAAAAGATGATATTTGCTTTATTGCCTTTGCTCCTTTGTTAAAGATCAATTGATTATATTTATGTGGGTTATTCTCTTTGTTATTCTCTTTGCTTTTAAGTTTTTCAGGTTTTTATTGATATATTGTTTATGTCAGAGATTATTTCCTCAGTTGATGTACCAGGTAAATGGAACTGCTATAAATAGGTATTTAGTAGTGTTGTGGTAAGGTATGGTGTAAGCTTTGTTGTCTTGTGATTAATTATATATCGGTTTTTGAGTGAGCCTATGCCAGTAGACTGTTTCTCAATGTTTTCTTCCCCCATTAGGTGGAACAGGGTTAGTAGTTACTTATTTATTTTTATGTGTCATCATTGGATAGAATTTTTGATTTATTGAATATTGAATCTGATTCAATGTGGTACCAGATTTCAGTCACTATCTTTAAGCATTGAGCCTTCATAAATTGACATGACCTCATTTTCTCTAATCTCTCTCAGATGACTTTTTTGCATATTGTAGTGACTTTTTTGGCAATATCTATACTGATCAAAACCACATTTCTGACCCCTGAAGTAAAATGTTTGCCTCTTCTTTCTGTGGAGCAATAGGCAGTTGTTTGTGTTCATAGTTGAGCTGCTTGAGAATGTTGTGGATTTGTAAAGACAAATTGCATGACTAGCATTTGAAAGGAATAGCTGTAAATTGTTAACCAATCTAGACAGTTGGTGATAGTTAATTTACCTCAATGCTACCTGTAAAAACAACAACAACAACAACACAAGGCTACCTGCAGTAACTTAATGTGTTTTAAATTTTTCTAATGGGATAAATTAGCTTTCATTTCTAAAGATACTAATAGACTTGCATTCATTTATGTAGAAATGTTTGTATGTTACATGGGCAAACATTGAGCAGAGTTTTCATTGACATCAATTATATTTAATTCAGGGTACATGTTTAATAATTAAGATCTCCTTTAAATAATACAATAAGGATGCTACTAGAAAAATAAATGCAGAAAAAGACTATTCTGAGGCAGACATTTTCCCGTTTTACAGTTTTTGAGAAAATGGAGAATTGTACTCTAAAGACCCTCTATCTATTATAAACATAAGGACAAAATTACAGCTTTATTTTAACATGTGATTTTAAATATTGTGTGTATTGGGAGTGTCAAGAGTAAAGTGGGGGAACGGAAGTTATCAAGTTATGAGTGCCCTTCTTTCAGGGACAATCACTTCAACTATAGTGAAATCTTTGAAGACAAGGGGAGTGTTTTGAAAACAACAGTGTGTGTGTGTGTGTGTGTGTGTGTGTATTTCTTGGGGAGAGGTTACAGATAGTAGGCACTCATCATTTTTTTCCAATATATTATAATTTGTCAGGCTCTTGATTTACTCAAAGTTATTTTGTATTTCCCAGAAAAAAGATGTTTGTTTATACTCTAGAAATGTAGGCATCATGAAGAAAAAGAATGTTTTCGAAATGCTCTTTATACATTTAAATCTTTTGTGACAGCAAAGAGGAAAAAGCAGCAGCAAAACGAATAGCTTTGCTCGGGTGAGCAAGCACACCATGACTATGTATGGCTTTCTTTTGTGCCTTTTTTGTGTGTCCTCTTAATAAATCATAAGCAATTCTTTTTCTCTATATGTTGGTGAGGAAGGGATGGAAAAATACCTGCTCACTGATTCTGTTAACAAAAAGTCAATGATTTTTTTTTAAATCCAAAGATAACACTTGAGCTAATTTAACTTCACTGAGTTTGACTATTTTTTGTCTCTCTACTCTTAATAAAAGGTTTTCTGCTGTCATTTTCCTGAGGTTTGAAGGAGAAGTTTGCTGACCCCCAAGGACTACTCTCCCATTTGCATTAGCTAGACATGGCTTCTGTGGTTCTGTCATGGCACCCTGGAGTTTTCCTGACACTCCATGTCATTGATGTACTTATTTCCCTTTTGGTTCTCTGGCTGTTTGGAATGGGATGGCACCTGTCAGGGATCTGGCTGGGTTGCTTAGGTGCTGTCATGTTTCCTGGCCACCATGTCTAGGGAGACAGAGTTAGAAGGAACTGACCGTACAGAAACTTTTATGTATTGTTAAGCTGGTCGACAAACATAAACCATCAGAGGAGATTTAATGCATCAGGGACAAAAATAAACAGAAACTCTTTCATCCTTTCAGCTAAGAATCATTTACATGAAAGTATTAATTTGTAATTGGCAAATCATTTCTTGAGCACCTGATATACCCAAGATAAAGTTCTAGACCCAGTGAAAGACATGTAAAGAATAAGATAGAAAACCTCTGTTCAGGGATTAAGAATTTTGTGATTGACCATATTCTAAGGTGTAAATTGCTACATAAAGAGTCAATGGGAGCTCAGAGATCAAAGTGTCAGGAGCATCAAGAAGGTCTGCATGACTTTATAATTTTCTTGAGCTTTTTTTTCTTTTTTCCAGGTTTTCAATTTTAGTAACCAGGAGAGCTAACTCAAATGGCCTTAAAGAAAAAAATAATTTTTTCATTTAAGTAACTGAAAAGTCCAGTAATAGATGGGATGGTTTGTGGCATAGCTTCATCAGAACTCCACAATTCTGTAATTCTTCGCATTCTTATGAAGAATAAATAAGGCAATAAATGCAAACACTGCACATAAAAAGAGAATAGTTAATAAATGGTAAAAAATCTATTATCAGTATTTTTATAGGTATATACATATTTAGGGTAAAAATTTTAATATTCATGACTAATTCTACTTTCCTGTCCTACTGCTCGATTAACATTTTTTTAAACTGTTGGAACTATGTGGCAATGTAAAAGCTTTGAAATCATAGAAATTTTATAATAAAAATAAAATAATACAACCATTTATTGAGTCAACTTGTATTAATAATATCCACATTAAAAAGGTATCCAAATATTTATTTTATGGAGAATGGTTTTAATATATATTATTAACAACACTTTTAATAATTCAATATAAATCAATAATTAATCATCTTAATAATAAAATAAGTAAATACCCTGGCAGTAAGATGAGAGGTAAAGTTTATAGGAATTTCTTTTTTTTTAGTTTTTAAAATGATTCATGCCATAGTGAAGTAAATACCATACATTTTCTCCTTGTAAGTGGCAATACTCCTACTGATTCTTACTGGCACTTATTTGGAAACTTACTGTAAAGAATAATTTGAAGAGATGTTAAGAGATGGAAACTGGATTCTGAGATACCATCTACAAATAAACCTAGAAAGAAAATCAACAATATCACAATATCATTTAAAGCCCAACCCACTTATAAAATTTTTATAATCTTCAAGCTTAAAATAATTCACAATTAAATGTATTAATTATCATAGCTTTGTGTCTCTGGACCAGTCATTTTCCCATCTCTCTTCCCAGGTTAAAGTGTGTGTAACTCAGGTTGGGCTAGTCCTAAACAGTCTGATTCTGTGATCTGCCATTCACAATACACCATGTTCTATATGATATTCCTAGAATGCTATGCCAGTAATAGTGACTCATTAATAGCATCTCATTAATAGCCAGTATAAACACCCTGACTCTAGCTTAAGAAATTTTTCCACTCTTGTTTCTTTCTGTTCACTTTAGCACTACCATCTTCAATAGGATTTCATTTCCCTAGTTTCAGAAGTAACTGATGTTGAATCTTGGTTCTACATCATTTGTCATGTTTGAACTAGACCATCTAACTTTTGACTATATGCCTAATTATGATTCTGGTAGTTACTTCACAGTCTGTGCCTGCAGCCTCAGCTGGAGGTTCTGGTTCTGGTATTGACCTAGTAGAGTGTCTAGGGCAGTGTCAAAATCCAGGATGAGAGTTGCATAGAACTGCATCATTAAGGTTTTGTTTGTTCATTTGATAAAGAAGATTATTATTATTGTGATAGCAATAATACTTTCTATTTCTGGACTGCTTTTTGATTTACAAAGCACTTTTATAAATTTTATCCTAAAGACTATTGTTGGAAAAAAACAGATATTAATTTTCCTATCTTATGGACTATAAAAACAAAATTTGAGAGGTAGGTATCCTGCTCAAGATCACATAAATAATAAATGGCAAACTTAGAAATCCAAACAGGTTTTACAGATAGATGGTGTTTTTACTTTATAATTTCCTAAGTAGTTATGCATGTGTGCAAAGAAGAACTGTCTGATTATGCTACTTCTACCAAGACTTATTTGCTCTCTGGGTATATGTGTGGTGTGTTGAATTTAGAAAGGAAAAATACCAATGAGATACACCTAGATGATATGTTGGAGTAAGAGAGTTACATGGGTTTCACTGTATAGATTAAAGACCCAATATAAATACTTTTATAGCCTGAGGTATAAAACAAAAGCAAACTAAATTATAGAGGAAAGAGAAGCAATGCTTATTTGCAACTCATATTTAACATGTTTTATTATCAGAAATGGTGCACCTAAAAGAGTGTCTTCTGGATCAAAAATGGGGGTAAATTGGCCTATTCACCAATTACTGTTACTATCTAGCTGAAACACAAAGTCAAATGAGGATTACAGGCAAGAGCTCCAGGCAGGGGAGGGACTTTCTCTCTTTTTCACTTGTATAGTTCCTTGCAATTAACAAATACTTTTTTTCCCACATTTTGTTTAAAATATTTCTAATAGCAATCTGTGTAGCAGAATTTGTAATTTTTGTTTTATAGAAGTTACAACTCTAAACACTAGATAACTTTAGTGATTTGACCAAGGTCACAGTTAATGGGAAAAATTGATGCAAAGGAAAAGGTCATATTATTCATTAAATCATGTAAATCCTAAATCACATCCCCAGTCCTTTACCTATGAGATTTTCCATGTTTAGATTTATTCTTCTTTCTCCTGGAAATTAGGTTTGAGTGGCCATCCCTAAATGTGTGCAAATAAGTTTAGAGGGGAATGCTTCATTCTGCAAACATTGGATATATCCTAAAATTTTAGCCTGAAAAAAATCCACTATCTGCTATAGATTTTTAAAAACATCTAATAACAATTCAATATTCTAAAAATTTTCCGTTGTACCCAGGAAAACAAAATTAAATTTATGGGAATTAGGGAAGTAAGAATTAGAAGTGTGTAGGATATATAATATAACTTTGAAAAATATTAGAGTTTTTCTTTTTATGAACTTCTAGAATACTTTAAGTTGCCTCATAAGGCCAGTATATTTTACTAGTTCAGGCTTTCTTGGTCTTAGTGAGTTTGAATTAGATTTGAATTATAGTATACTTTGTTGTATGGGTCCTCTCTTTTGTCATACTGTCCACTTTTTCAACTATTAGAAACCAATGCCTCTTTTATAAACATAAAACATACCACTTTTCTTTAATATGATTTAAATTTATTTTAGGTTACCCAATCCGAAAAATTCCCAAGCAGACCAATATCTCTATCTGGGGTTGATGATTCAGAGACCTGTTCCTGCTGATTCTTTGGCTGAGGCTCCTGGCACTTCAGGGGAGTAGTTGTAATTTTAACGGTAAAGAGAGAAGAAGTGGATAACTAGGAAAATTGTTACAATAATGTAAGATAGATTGTTTTTATTTTTATTTTTTGTTGGAAAGGTTGGTAAGGTGATCTTTTATCAACCTTAGAAAAATATATTCCTTTGAACTAGGATTGGAAAATTCAATTGCATTTTCCCATGATATCAGAATACCTCAAGTTGTTAGTGATATTGCCTGATAGTTTGTAAGGCATCAGGAGGGAGGGTCCTACTGGCTGTATAAAAATCATTCGTGTCACAGAAAACAGACATTTGGGGAGATAAGAAGAGGTGTTTAAAAATAAAGAATGAAGAAAAAGGAACATCAATGGCTCATGTTTCAGTAATGGGGTAAGGCTATAATGGTATAAGGGAGCAGGAGGGTGTAAGGAGGAAGGATGAAGTCACTATAATAGGAAGTTCAGGGTGTCGGAGATTGGGTTAGAAAAAATAAGGAGCTGGCGTAGTGGTTCACGGATGACTTCCCTTTAGCCTCAGGCTCATTTCTCCTACTGCATTGAATGAGGAATGGGTGTCAGAATCACCCTTGATTAGTTAAGCAAGCTGCCCCTTTTCTCATGCACTAAAGCTCTACAGGATGGGGCGGCCCAGGAACCTTATTTCTAGGTCTTGTACCTGGGACTGTGAGTACCCCTTCCTCAAATGCCAGCAGTGCCAAAAGGTGCTGCTTCCTGTCGTGTCCATGCACTTAGTTCATTTCATTCTGCCTATTAACATCTCGCCCTTGTTCAGAGCAATGATGCTGCATAAAACTAAGTTACTATGTAAAAGCTGTGTGCTGCTGTTGCTGGTAATTAGAAACTTCCAATTTTATGTGGCCCAGTGGAACAAAGTAGGCATTCTGGCATTTAGTGGTATATCACATTTGGTTTAGAAGAAAGGCACACTTAAGGTGAGTTTGGGTGCTTACTTATATCTTTGACCTATAAGGGTCTTATGTAATGTTTAAACTGTTTAGAGGCAGATGCTAACTAACTTCAACTGGGCAATTAATTATAGGGACATTCTAGGAACTAAATAGTGTAAAATGATGTAACACCTAATTTTTTTTAAAAAATGAACATCTTTATATTAAGCATCATACTCAGTCTATTAGAGTTTTTTAAAAGTTTAAGACAATTCTTTTCTTTAAAGAGATTGTATTTATTACATCATATTTGTTAATGGGGATAACAGTTATGCAGATGCCTATATTACAAGGCAGACTATGATAAGTATTAAAGAAGAGTATAAGAAAATGTCATAAAAGATTTTAGAAAAGCAATAAATCAGGAAAAGCTTCATGCAGGAGGTGTTATTTAAGATGGGCATTGAGAAGCAGTGATCTGGGAAGGAACTGTCTATTCTACAGTGATAATAATAAAAAAAAACTTGGTGTAGAAAATTGCAAAGTGGCCTTGGAGAATAGAAAATAGTTTTACTTGTTTTAGAGTTGAGAATATCAGCTTAGTGTGTGTGCATATATATATACACACACATATATACATATATATACACACACTTCTGAACTCTACCTACAGCTGACTAATGTAAAATATCTGGAGATGAGACAAAATAGTCTCTCTCGTCCCTTTAACCTCAGTTTTGGAATCTACCTGAGCATAGCTGACATATAAGAGAATATCAAGAGATGAGACTGGAATTTAGGTAGATGGGAGACATATTGTGGAGTTTGATATTTTTTCCTAGTAAATTCTTATTAAGTAACCACTGGATTATAATAAACTTGCACATTGTAATGTACTTGCACATTAGAGGATGCAAAGATGACTGATAGAATCCCTGCACTCTGAAGACTCAGAGTCTTATAAAATGAACACAAAAATAATTATAATTTAAGATAGAGTGTGATATATAGGGGTATCAAAGAGAAATTCCTATTATATTTTGAATATGAATCAAATGTTTTTTGGCTTTCACTCATTTGAGCTGCCCAGCCCCTTAGTAACTCAATGAATATGTAATGTAACATAATGAAAGTACTTTGAAAACTGATGAGCACTATAAAAATTTATCTAGAATCAATTTAAAAATAAGAGAACCATAGGACTAGGACAAATTAAGAGGTTAGTTATTGCATAAGTGTGAGAGATGCTTAAATTTTGTTTCAAGTAATAGCTACCAATAAAAAATTCCAACAAAGCAACAGAAAAAGGTCATTTCTACAGTATAAACGAGATGATATTGAAGTGGTGTGTTATTGATAGTTTAATTGAATTTTTGATGAAGAGCTGAAGTATATACAATCCTAACTTCATAGATCTAGAGTAAATACTTGCTGACCTTGCACAGGAAAAGCAAAAATAGCAACTTTTTTTCAGTGTGGTGTCTGGGCATCTGAATTCAACAGATTGATTACCTAGTATCAACCTAGAGAAATGAGATTTCAGCTTCAATCTCTTACATGTCTTTTATCTTTGATTGGTTTTATGCTTAATGACTTATTCTCAGCATTGATACCTGTCTTTAATGCAGGCTGCAATAGTAATAAGAGAACATGAACAGATTAACATTTGCATTCTGGGAAAAATAATTTCAAGTCCATGGACCAGTTATGTTATGTTAATTTCCAGAAGACAGCCTAACGGCTAGTAGTCTCAATATAAAAGATACTCATAATTTGTTATGAGTATACATTTTATGATTATGAGTATACATTTTTATTGCATTCATCAATTTTAAAAATATTTCCCTATATGTTATCTTTCAGTTACCACTGACCAAGAGCCTGGGTTGACTCAAATGAATGAAGGTGATTAAATATTTGTTTCTGCTGTACAAAGTACAGCAGAAATTTCTCTCTGATACTCCCATGTATCACACTCTGTCTTTTCTTATGATTATTTATGTGTTTATTTCTCTCTGCAGGCTAATTTCTCAGAGTGCAGAGATTCTATCCTATTCATCTTTGCCTCCCCAGAAGTATCATATTCAGAGTGTTGATTTTGTGTAAATGTTTATCGATATGAACAGAAATAAATAAATAAATATTTAGTCATTGGTGAAAATGGGCAAAGATGTCCAGAGACTGGTTCTCCACACAGAAATTAGTTTGACTTTTAATGTTGTTGTATCATTTAATACTCACAATGTTTCTATAAGGTAGACATTTTTATTGTTCTCATTATACCAATATTGAAACTAAGCTACGAAGAGATTAAACAGTTCTTCTAAGGTTACACAGGTAGAAAATAACACAGCCAAGATGCGCACCTAATGTGACGCCAGGGGCTGAGCTCTTAACTACTTTGCTGTTGTTAATATTGATTCCATCAACATGACTTTTGTAACTGTAATAAACCCTTGTATTTATGAGGCGATTTCTACAATGTGGAGACTCTATATGTTATGTAATTGCTGTCACAGAACAACTATGGAAAGTCAGCAGGGAAAGTATCATGTTTATAATACAGATGAAGTAACTAAAGCTCAGGGAGGCTGTGATTTCTCTCAGAGCCACGGAGTTCATAACTGGAAGAGCCTGCACTAGGATAATGCTGTTATGATTCTAGTTCAAGTTGGTTTCCTCATTTGTATTCTGGGGATACTATATTGCAGTGTTGTGTGAGTAATCAAAGTAAAGTAACTTACCACAAAATATGCATCTAGTAAATGTTTCCTTCCCAACTATTATTATGCTATGCTACCTTTATATTACCTGATGATTAATACTGATAGCATCTCTAAAAACAAAAGCACATTTCTCTCTCAAGACTGGGTTTAGAATTCTATGATACTTCCACTTGGGTAAAGTTTTATTTTTCTTGATCATGCCATCTATTTTTTTCTCTCCTATGATCAAGCTTGACTATTAATGATTCTACTTGATCATTGCTCACATTGAGAACGTAAATAAATTATTAAAAATACACTTCTAATTCCCTATTCATGTCCTGTTTCTACTATGTTCTTAAATCAACAATTGTAGTAACTGGTATACCTTTCATAATTTATTTTGTTGATGTAGTTCTTAGTGTCTTTGCTTCCACTTTTTATACTTGGTCAACTTACAAAATCATTGAAAATGTCATTTAAATTTTATTCTAGTTGTTTCATGTTTATCTATGGAATTTTACTAATAGATTATTGAGAATATCCTCTTTGACTCTCTCAAATACTGGCATCCAGTTCTCCAAATATTAGTTGACTTAATGTGTTTGCTAAATGTTTTTGAGATTGTTGACCATGTTAAAAGCACCAGAAATGAGTAATTTTATCTTAAATGGGTGGGTATTATGGGCAACATTATATTCTCTGAGACTCATATAAGAAGGAGATAGTGTTGCTAATTTTGTTACTGTATAGTTGCTCGATTATCCTTGGCTTAATTACTCTGAATCTGCTTCTTCCCTTGTAAAATAGAGTTGTATTCATTCATTTATTTTTTAAATAGATATTTATAGAATGCTTTCTATGTCCTAGGCATTAAGGCAATCATTAGATAATAATAATAATAATAATGAAAACATTAATAGCAATAATGATCCTTACACTGTTATTGATGAAATTATATTAGAGATGTGGGATAGTACATACCACAAGTGCACCATAAATGTCTGATAAGTCTCAAATTATTTTATGAATACATTGTAATTTTCAAAAAAAAAAGGATTTCACTCAGAACCATTTCAAATTTAAGTGAATACTTGCCTTAGATTTTAATTTTACGGGAAATTATACATTCATATGCTTTGAAATATAACTTACCTTAGGTTCAGTGCAACAACCTAATGCTGCATGTGTCTTCAAGACCCGCACCAAATCATGACCAGCAGTAAATGAGCATCTGCTGTGAAATGCACATGCAATTCTGACTAAAGAATTATAAGAGCCAAACTCTTTTAGCAAATTGAATTTCTTTTTTTTTTTTAACTTTCTGTGTTGAGTCTTATTTAGTAAAACTTCAATTATGTAATTCTTCTTTTGGATACTTTTATAACCCTTGGGAATATTTTTCCATAGTTAACTTTTCAAATTCATTATTTTTTAGCTAATATTTTATTTTCTCAAATTACTGAAATACTTTGCTTCTTTGAGGGCTGACAAAAACATTATGTATTGTTTTGTTTTTATGATTAGTCAAGTCATAAATTTAGAGAATTTTAGGCTGGAATTTCATGCATAAAGTATCAGACAAATGTTAAGTATTCAATATCATTTTTTAGTGGTTGCTATTTATATTATTATGCAGTTCACTGTAAAAGCGTGGTTAATTTTTCCTGATTTATGTTGAAGCTTAAAATAAACTACAAAATCAATGTGACATTTTAAATTAATACAATGGAATAATACTCAGCTTTCAAAAAATATTAAGTTAAACCTTTTATACAAATATGGAAAAAGGAGCCACTATATTCTGTTAAGTGAAAAACATACATTTAAGAACACTATATACAATATATTCCAGTTTGTTTAAAATTAGACATCAAAAATATATGGAAGAACACACAAAAATTTTTGTTTGTCTCTGTAGAGGAGAACTGAATCTGTGGCCTATGAAAGAGGTTTACTTTTGTGGTTTAATTTTTTTACTCTGTACAGGTATGACTTTTTGAATTAAAAATAAAACTTAAAAAAGGAATAAAATAATACATGAAGCTCATGAAAAATAAAAACCACAATAAAAACATTATTTGCCTTATTAATTGATCCTTTTTATTAATCTTTTGATTTTAGAACCAACAGGTCCCATAGGTTTTGGCTCTTGCAGGTTATCCAGTCTAATTTCCAACTTTGCAACTACTGAAAGAGAGGTTAAGTGAGTAGGCTAGAGTAGTTCAGGTTAATGGCTGAGTCAGGATAAGGATCTTGGTCCAGTGCTGTTTGCTGGTTAATTGGAACTTTCACATCATGGTATATTCTCTCTCCCTGTGTCTTTTCCTTCTTTCATTATTATGAGTTTTGATTTTTCTCTAATATTTATAAGAAGATACCATGTCCAATCATATCTTTCCGTAGATCTCCTTTTGTAAATATCAGAGTAACACAAATTCAAATTACCTTGTGGAGCTAGATACACTGATTCTATAGAGGCAAAAGGCTCAGAATAGCCAATGCAATATTGAAAGAGAAGAACAGAGTTAGAAGACTGACACTACCCAACTTCAACACTTACTATAAACATATAGTAATCATGAGTGTGGTATTGTCAAAAGAATAGACAATTAGATAAATGCGACAGAATAAAGAACCTATAAGTAGACCAACATAAATATAGTCAATTTTGACAAAGGAGCAAGACAATCCAATGGAACAAAGAGTCTTTTGAGCAAATGGTGCTAGAAAAACTAGACATCTACATGCAAATAGAATAAATAAATAAAATAAAATAAAATAAATATATCAATACATAGACCTTACACCCTTCACAAAAATTATCTCAAAATGTATCCCAGAGCTAAAAGCAGAAAACCTAGATGATCTTGGGTGTGGTGATAAAACACCAAAGGAATGATTTATGATAGAAGTAATTGATAAGCTGGACTTCATAAAATTAAAAATATCTGTTCAATGAAAGACAATGTCAAGAGAATAAGACAAACCCTGAACTTGAGTATATATGAGAACTTTATTCATATTTACCCAAACTTTGATGCAACCAATATGTCTTTTAGTAGGCAAATGCATAAATAAACTGTGATATGTCCATACAATGGAATATTTTTCATCACTTAAAGCAAATGAGCTATCAAGCCATGGAAAGACATGGAGTCACCTTAAATGCATATTTCTAAGTGAAAGAATTCAGTCTGAAAGGAGAACATACTATATGATTCCAACTCTATGAAATTCCAGAAAAGGCAAAATTATGGAGATAGTAAAAAGATCTGTGGTTGTCAGGTGTTTGGGTTAGGAGGAATGATAAATAGAACACAGAGGATTTTTAAGACAGTGAAAATACTCTGTATTATGCTAAAATAATGGGTACAAGTCATCATATATTCATTCAAACTCTGTATAGAATGCATAACATTAAGAGTGAACCCTAATCTAAAATATGAACTTTAAGTGATTTTGATGTGTCATTATAGGTTCATCAGTCGTAACAAATGTACCACTTTGGTGGGGATGTTGGTAATGAGAGAGGCTATGTATATTTAGGAAAAGCAGTTATATTGGAAATCTGTGTACTTTTCTCTAAATTTTGTTGTGAACCTAAAACTGCTCTAAAAATATAAAGTTTTAATAAAGAAAACAGCAAAACCTACATCAATAGTACTTTTTTTTTCAATATCTTCTGCTCTGTCAAGTAACAGAGATAAGACTCATTCCTAGCGCAAATGCCATGCTTATAAAAAATGAAGCCTCTAGAAATAAATAAAATAGCTCCAGAACAAAAAATGTTATCTCTGCATATAAATATTAGATGCTTTTAGTCATTATGATATCAGTTACAGGTTGAACAAATATTTTAATTCTCATATTGTTTATTTTGGTACTGTAAAAACTACATAAACACATGTGTGTACCTATAGACACCACATTGCACTATATTAAGATCCTATGAGATTTAAAATACTCTCTGATTTGGGGTAAAACATAGGAGTTGGACATACAGCCACTCCATTTAAAGAAAGGATTTCTCATGAATCACTAATGTCAAACAATTTTTTTTCTTAAGTTGTAATACTTAAGTTTATCACTTAAGTTTTTGCATACATACAAATCTAATAAACTTCATATGCTTAAACCTTAATGTAAGTATAGAACAAAACAAATTTTAAAATCAAATGCAAACAATATCAATATCAAACCAATAAAAACTAACTAATTTAATGTGACTGAAGCTTGAAATTATCACACTATTGAAACTATTTTGTGGTTGTAGAGGTGACTGGCATAGTGTAGGTTTTGTTAAATTCAGTGTAAACTAGGTTGTCCCATTTGTGCTGGGACATAACATGGTGCAAATATTCTCTCCCCTCTCCCCTCCTCCCCTCCCCCCCTCCTCCCCTCCCCTCTCCTCTTCCCCTCCCCTCCCCTCCCCTCGGCCCTCAACCCAAGTAGTGCTTCTTGCTGCCATTTGAATTGTGAATACAGGCACTAATGAGGGCACAGAGATTATTTGACAGTAGAAAACAAATGACTTAAATGTGCTTACTTTAATCCTTTTAAGTTATCGTAGAAATAAGAACCCTAATTATAAAAAGAAAGCCCAGAGTGCCCTCAAGATTTTGAAAATACAACATAATTTTTCTCTAGACAAATGATACGATGATTAATTAAAAATTATTATGTTTTCCTTACATCTTCCATCCTTTATTTCTTATGATTTTATATGAATCTAACTTCCTTTAATTACTTTTGAAAAGCTGTTAAGGCAATACAAATAGAAGCTTTGATTTCTTTTCATGATTTTGAAGAAAAGTTTTTAAAGTCATATATTAGATATTGGGAATTTTATCATAAACTTATTCCACCATCAATGTGTCTCTAATACATAAAATGTAGTCTTATCAGTAATAATGTGGCAGAGGTAGTTATTAAATATTTTGAAGTCTAGTTTATTTACAGTTTAAACTGAAATAGAAATTGGCATGTTACCTAATGCCCTTTTTTCTATCATTTTATATATTTGCAGTTTAGTATCATAATAACATGACCCTTGATTTATTACTAACTTTTACTAGAATTATTTTCTATTTTTGTTCTTATTATTTTGATAAATTATAACATACTTTTTATTTTACATTAAGAGTTTTGTATAATACATTTGTACTTATTTCTGTAGCAAGTTAAATTAATTGGATAAGTTGGCAAAAATGTATTTAATAAATTTATAGGTTTTACATTACATCTTGGTCAGGTCCAGTTTTATAGGTCAACCAGAGTACCTGACAGGGATTAAATTAATTTGTTACTACTGGAAAATAAATGATGTCTTCATGGTTCGCTCATTCCGTTTAGATAAAATCCAATTCTATAGAAGGGTATTCTTGTGGAATATCACGTATACTTAATTCAAACCTGCAAATTTGAAATTAGGGAAATATGAACAATAATTTTTTTGACCTTTAATGGGATCTCCTATGCTGGTAATCAATAAACATATTACTACTTTTAATAATGTATCTATTAACTGCTATACCTAGAGATAGGCTTCCCCCGCCTCCCTTTATTTTCCCTTGCCATTATTTTCCTACCCAGAATTCAGTTTTGAGGCTCTTAGCTTTTTAATTAAGATGTTTTCACAATAACAGGAAACAACAACCAAATAAGAGCCTAATGTCCTTGCACTTCCCTGATTCCAAAGACAGCATCTCAGGGCAACGGGGGAGATGAGATATCTTTGGTCTCTCTGGTAACCTCACATTTTGAAAAGTGATCATTAGGATAAATTTGAGATGCAGCTTTATGTTTTATTAATTGTATTTTCCCCTTTTTGTCTTCTATTTTTGCCATGACGTCTCTCAATATTCCCTTTTGTGTTTCTACAAGGTGGCTCTTGCTCTTTATAGGACAGTCATTGTGTATGTGTGTGTTTGCATTCGTATGTCCTTGTTTTCAATAGAGTAAAATTTTGCCTGTCAATGGGTGTTACCAGCTCTTTCCCAAGCTGAAGGGAAGTTAAAGTTGGATTTAAGCCCTTGTAATCAGAGCAGAGAGTCCGTGAGCTCCTCTAGCTGACATGGGTTCTATTGTCTTGACCTTTGTAAGAGTTCCTGGAGAAAATGATGAGATACTGCACTGCCTTTTACTCTCAAAGAACTGAAAGTCCCAAGTAGTAATAAGAAACTGGAAATATAAGCCATTGTCCCCTGGTCATCTAAGTGCACAATTTTCTTGTCATCACACAAATCACTCTGTACATTATGCCACCAAACTCCACATTTCCTGGTCTCTCTTTGGAGTGTTTTTCATTGGTCCTCAATAAACAAAAAGAATGAGAAAGGCTTCCTTGAATTTCCATAGTTAGGCCCCATGCTCTCTTTAGTTCTGACATTGTCTTTGAAAACAAAATGATGAATTCAAACACAACACTGTTTTGAATCCCAAAACTTCCTGTAAATTTCCCTCCTTGCTCTGTTCAAAGCACCCATTTTTCTGTCTATTGTCATGCTACATTAAGGAGTCTCAATGCATTTTCCCTCTGAATGTCCTTGTCTGTACTGTCTCTTCTTATGTTTCATTTTCTTTTGTTTCTTTTGTTAAGTTTTGTTTTATTTCTGAGATTGAATTCTCAACCTTATAAAGAGGAAGTGGCCTCACTTATTTTCCTTTATTTTCTTTTGAGAGTGATCACAGCACTTATTTTAGTTAGGTTTTACTTGGCAACTGTATTCTGAATGGCAGATGAGTTGTTTTCTAATTGCATCATATCCTAGCTGTCTAGAGACCTCAAAAACTACGCTTTTGCAAGTAAAAGCAATTCAAAAGTTGCCTTTTGCTCCACTATCTCCTGGAAACTAATACTTTTTTGAAATGTAGGCGAAATTCACTCAGCATATCTTATTGTGCCTCTAACCATATACATCTAGTATCAAAGAACAGAAGCCTATGACTCAAATCCTTGCCTAAAAGGGATATTGTAATCGAGTGAAGAATATTAGAACTTAAAAACAAAACTAAAAATACTAATGGAACTGTATTTTAAAAGAATCTTGATAAAAAAGGAACCTCACATGTATCAAATATGAATGTAAGAGTAGCTCTACCCTTACAATCATGTGCTAAGTGAGATTATAATTAAGCTATTCTGAGCTTATAAAACTATATCGATTGTAAATTCCAGTTGGCCTGTGAAAGGAGAAAAGGCGGTAACTACAAATTCAGAATCAGACAAAACGTGGGATCAGAACTGGCTCCAGGGAGTAGAATGGCTATAGAACTGAAGACAAAGGTGGCTCTCGGGAGGGTAGAGTGAGAGTGGAGGTTCTACAGGAGAAGATCGGGTCATCCATGCTGGATGGGTCTCGTAACCCTGGGAGTAGATCCAGACAAGATTCATTTCATATCCAAGGCCAGCTTGCCCAGTCCATGGGTAAGTGCTATCGTTCAAAGAGAATATGCCTTGGCATTAGAGACCTGAATTTGTATCATGGATCAGCCACTTCTCAGCTATGTCACCATGACTTATTTGTCTCAATTATGAAATTTGAGTGATGGCTATGCAGTAATGTCATAAGGTAGGGTTCCTGATAGGATTCCAGGCACACAGAAGGTGCTCACTAAATGGTGGATATAATGTTTGTTGTAGCTGAAGTAAAGAAACTGGATCTTGTTATTCTAAAACTTGCCATTGTGAGCCCATCTTTAAATAAACTTTTTATGTTTTAATATTTTGCATTTTGATATTTTTCTACCTTAATATTTTGTCTTTCTTTTCTATTGCTACAATTTTCCTAATGAGGTCACAATTCAAAAGAAAGAATGATTTCTTAGCTCAAACTAAGGAGTAAAATAATTCACTGTCAGGACCAGAGAATGAAGTGATTTTAAAGTACAAATATGGGTGGTTTGGGGTGGCATCAATAATCTGGGTGGAAAATGGAGGAAATGAAGAGAATTGAAGATAAAAATGATAAAGAGAGTGGTAAATTCAGGTGCAATATGATTTCCAATCCATCTCCACTTGAGAGGTATTTATTTTCTTATTGTTTCTTTTTTTTTTTTTTTTTGATACTCTTTGTTGTTTGAGAAAGTCAAAGTTGGGCAAATTGGTCTTGTTCTTAGGAGTTCTAGAAGTTTTACTTGCCTGAATTATTGGATATTATGCACACTCAAGAGAACTGTTAGGTCAAGTAGTATGAGAGCAGAATCGGACAGATTTTAGGACGAGTCATATGAAGTCATAATAGGTGAGGGGGGAGAAGACAGAAAATGTCTAAAGAGTGATTTTTAACCCTGGGTGTGTATTACAGTCATTTTTTGGTCCTTTAAAAACATTGAGGCTCGGGCCCCACATTCAGCAACTTTGATACAATAAGTCTAGGTGGGATCTGGGCATTGAATTTTCAGAAACTCCCCAGGTGATTCTAAAACCTAGCCAGGATTAAGAGCCATTGGTCTAAATGAAGTTTAGGGCAGATGGTTTTCAGATGCTTTTCTGCCCTTTGTCAATAGAAGCTGGGAATATGAGCAGAATGCAAGCATACATGCATGTGTGCATGTGTCCATGCTCCGCCCCCCCAATGGAGTTCAGCTAAAAATTTAATCCTGTTATTATTCCAGATCTTTGTAGCATGGTGTGTAACTGGGCAAGCTATGTTTAAAGGGATGAACTAGATTTTTTTTTTTTTTTAAGATATAAAGAAATGCACTCTGTACTTTTTCGATCCAGTTGAATTTTTAAATTTCAATATTAGAGTTGGTAGAGAGTTAGATATAATTGTGGTTTATTTTGTATAAAAGTAGAAATTTCTTTACTATGTATGACAAGTGGGATATTGGTAGGAAGATACATTGAGTAAATAAAAAATATTTAGGGTTCAGCCAGCAGGGGTTTGATTTAGAAAGAGAACCAGAGTCTGGGGTACTGGATGATGTTCAACTGGGCATCCTAGAAAAAGAGTGCAAAATGCATTTTTGCTCAGCTAGAGAAGTGGGGATATCAGAGTGAAAGTTCTGATTCAGAGAGATGAAGCGGTAAAGTAAGGTCTCAGAAAATGTAGCAGAAGTAGTAGATAATAATGCTCTGATAAGTATTATTATTATTAATAATAATATTATTATTATTTAAATGTAAGCAAGTAAATAAAATTGGGATGTCAGTTTCCCAGTTATTAGAGCTAAAATTATAGGAAGATCCTGATGGGCCTGAGAGCTAAATAACCAAAAATGCTTCAAGAAAAATATTGAAGATTCAGTTTCAAAATATTGTGTAACCAGTGGGTAACAGTCAATGATAGCATTATCAAACAGAACCAGAAAAGAGGCAGCTAAAATTCAGTTTAAAGAGCAATAGCTCAAATAGTGCAGGATTCTGTAAACAAATGGGATTTGGCATTTGTATTTCAAGTAGCAGAAATGATAAAGTCCTGCAGTAATGTAATATATTCAAATACTTAAGAAATGATTATAACACTTTTACCACTGGTTGTTTTCATCATTTGCTCATTTATTCTTTTCATTCACATTTATTTTGAATACCTACTATGTGGCAGATTTATAGACATTGGCTAATCCTTATTCTAGGCATTGAAATTTCCCTATCATTTTTTTTTTCAGAAGTATACTGATTTGGATATTCAGATACCTACTATTTTATTTTTCTAACCATTTTTATTTATCTAGTAGTTTTTAATTGCCGAAGCACATATACGAGGAGGTAGCACAGCCTATGTGTCAGGTGGCAGGTATGTAAAAAATCCCCCTCTCTAAGTCCTTATGTGAGTCTGGGAGTGTGGTGTACTTTCAATGAGCTGTGATGATCTATGAGTTTTATTTTGCCATTTAATGATGTTGGTCATTCGGCATATCTCCTGATACCTCTTCTTCCTTGGCAACTCTCACCCTGCAACCTCACCATTTTCAGTTGTTTACTTCGTGTCTGAATTACGCATTGTGGTTTACCTTTCCCTTGCTCTAGTTTTCTGGAGGTTGTCATTTTATCTCCTACTGGCCCTAGTCTAATATCTCACAACTAGTTAATGCTGGTAGAATTTGATGCTGTGTGTCTGACTGAAGCAGTACCTTTATTGTAAAGCTACTGATGGTAACCAACTTCACAGATCAAGTGAGATCTTGCAAATTACTTCAGTATAACTCTTGGCCAGAAGAAATGACTATTTTGTGTGTTTCAATGTCATTGCCATAAAATATATGCCAGCAAAAATACTACATGTTTTTATTTTCTTATGCCTTACCAGAAAATAATTCTGAGCTCACAATGTCTATCTCAGAAAAATAGCTTTTCTATAATCTGAGATTCTTTGGTAGAATAATGGGAGATAATCATAATAAATAAAAATAATTATAGCTAACATTTACTGAGGGCTTACCATGTGTCATTTATGGTTCTAAGTGCCTAAGAGGTGTATCTGATTTAATTCCACTCTATGACATATGAAGCACATACTGTTTAAGATAAGCAATGTTCCTGAGGTTATATAGCTAGTGAGTAGAACTCTGATGTAGAATACGAAGGGCAGTGAAGCACTGCCCAAGCATACATGCAATAATTTACAAATAAAAAAAAAAAAACCTTCATTTTTAAAAATAAAATCTGCATTAAATTAAAAATATGTTTGTCTTTATCCCTCCAAATTATGTTTATTTTTAATCTAAATTTAAAATAATTCTTAGTTTAAAAATATTAACTTAATATTATATGTACTTTGTGAATAATTCTATTAAACTACTTACTACTTGCAATATAGAGTCCAGATTTACATATCTCTACAAAAGTAAATAATCTCTTGTTTTAAGAAAACACTTATAATCTAGAATATGTTATATATCTATTTATTGCACCTTGCTTAATATGCTTGATAGAATAAAGATCCAGACAGTCAACTTGGTGTTTTAAAATGAGAGGGTCATCTTACATAACTTAACAAGGTACCAGTATTCTGTGGTAAAAAGAATTAAAGTAATCGGTTTAATATTTGGCATAATAATTCAATAAAATGTAGATTTCCTGGAAATATAATTTGCTTATTAAAGTTATTCTTTGAAAAAGAGAAATAGTTCTTTTCTCATACATACCGAGAAGTAAGTATTTTGCATGGCAGCATACCTTATATATAAACCCTCTACAAAGATTCATATTTGAGAATTTTCAGCGTCTTGAGATCCCAGCAAGGTGCCAAAAGCTATTAGGTTGTTCCTTTAAGGTGATCCTTCTCAAAAAGAGAGTCATATCTCTTTCAATGTTTACAAGCTTTTTATTTTTAAGCAATTAGTTTTCTTTAGAGTTTATGAAAGTCTTATGACTCAAGTGATTAATGAAGCATACAATAACTGATAGTTGTCAATAACAGAACATGAAATCAAGGAACAAAAGGAATATCAGTTATAAACAGATGTTTGCAGATAGTTTTGGGGTATCACTGAGACATGAAAAACTATTGGGTATATACTAGTGAAATAACCAAAAATGTTCCAAGACTTTGAACAAGATCATGGAGTAAGTACATTTATCTACCTCTTCTCTTGCTCTAAATTCTTTGAGCTGAAAGAAAGATCTAAAACCAGTACTAATACTCCGATGGGTAGATTTTTTAAAAAAAATGAATTCCATCATTATATCAGATATTCTTAGAAATTCTTGAAAGGCAGAAGTTAGTCTGAATTAGAACAAAGAAGAACAAAATGGTACTTGTAGGAGGAAACTGCTCCAAAGGCAGGATTGCTTTTAAGGGAAGAGGCTTCTCAGAGTGAGTATGAGGTACAAATGTAGACACCAGAAGAGTGCTTAAAATGAATAGATTTGGAACTATGGAACAGTTAGATGTGTTGATTCTTTCTTTTTCCTCTGGCCATGCTATGCCCCAGGTATCAAAAATATTTGTACTGAAACTAAATTAAAAAATATTTGTACTAGATACAGAGAGTTAGAGCAAGTCAATGGACAGTTACTAACCTACAGCAATTGAAAAGAATTCCTTTCCCTGAAATTGAAGAGAAAAGACAAACAACTCTAGTGCAGTAAATCACGTTCCCTTCCCCAAATCGTCATAGACAGCCGATAATGAACAGAACCATATCAGCATAAGACCTATGGGCATCTTAAATGCAAAAATAAGCAATTACTCAACAATTGCCAAGGTTTTGAATGAAACTAAAACCATGAAT